>CADCXT010000527.1:0-1317710 GCA_902806775.1 Microtus agrestis | reverse complement strand
CCCAGCGAATCAACTTGCTAGCAGGGCGCGGGGACCCCAAGGATATTTTTTACTTATAAAGATTGCAGGCATGCTCCCAGCTGCCCCTTCTTCTGCTTTCCTGTTCTCCACGGGAACCTGTGGTTCTGTAAGTCTATTCCCCCATTAAAGCTGTATATATTATTACAATCTGTATGCATTCATTTACGCCATTACACTGACTGACTGGCAGTGGCAGACTGAATTCTAGGAATACAGCAGCTCCCTGAGGACTTAGTGGTACTGGGAAGTTTTATGAGTATCACTATTTTGATGATGTCACAAAATGATAGGAACAAAACGACTTGGTTAATTTCTACCTTTGGTGAGCTCATCTCAATGAATGAACAATCCTTTCTCATGAAGGGCAGGAATTCCATGGGATTCATGAATGTTACATATTAAATATAAACAGTAACTGTTTTTATTTCTTATACACAGATATTGAAGTTAAATTAACATAGATATAAAAAAAGAAATAAATCTCATGTCGAGAATATATTTAATCATTAACAATTTTAAGGTTAAAATAAGGATGGTCATTTCTTTTTTGTTTGTTTGTTTTTTTGTTTTTTTGAGTCACAGTTTCTCTGTGTAACCTTGGTTGTCCTGGAACTCACTTTGCAGACCATGCTGACCTTGTGCTCAAAGATCCAGGATCTTGCCTTTCTTTCAGGATTTCAGAAGAGAAAGTATAAGGATGGGAGTTATGGGCACTTTAAAATAATTTAAAGGTTTGTCTTTATCCAGGCAGAGAGTAACTTTCCATGTCTCCCCATAAAATGTCCTTCCTTCTAGGATCTGGATCAGGTGGCAACTGGAATAGCACACATTTACATACCTGTGGAGTACATACCTTAGGGCAATTTTAGTTTGCCCACAAGTCTTTGGTCACCAGACAATTTAGGTATCTTAAAAAAGATTTTGCATGCTCAGTACTTGTTAACAGCACTTTTCTTTTTAATTCTAACACCAAAGTGAGACAGGAGCTGCTAAGAAATACAAATGACAAAACCATCATTGCTAATTAGAGGAAACTCTAACTACTGGGGAAAAAGTAAAAAAAAAAATAAATCTCAGCAATAAACTCTAGAAAAATCTACTTGGCACTAACTATAGTGATTACCTCTGTGCCAGGATCCACAGATGTGAGTCTTTTTTTCACCTTGACTAAAGGTCAGAAAGGTTTAGCTTATTTTTGTTTTTTTTTCAGAGTTGTTGACAACAAGGGTGGCTACAAAAAAGAGATCCTGACGTAGGGTGTGGTTAATTAGTATTTTGAGTATAGAGGTGGATCCACTCCACCTTGACCAAAGGTTGGAGAATTCAAGTCTCTTCCTACTCCTTCAAAAAGATTGCCAGGAGGTTCCAGTGAGTAGCTGCCTACAGGATGCTTGGCCTAAGGTCTATGGCTGTGGGTGTTGCATATACTGCATAAACAACAAAGCGCTTGATTGAGGATATTCTGTTTATTCATTATATCATGTTAATTAAGTCTATTGCCTTGCCCTCCTCTTTTGGTGTGGAGTATATAAGCACATGGAAAGTAAATGGGGCTGATTTCAGTATTCATTGAATTTCCCTCCCTGTGCTGTTCTGTGTTTCTGTCTTTTATTTCTCTCATATCTCTGTTCCATTTGCTGAATAGGTCTAATCCTCATGTTCCTACCCTGGAATGTGTGAACCCTGTCAAGGCTGGGCCCCAACAACTGTGGAAACTCTTGATTACAATACCTGAAAACCATCTGAAAGAATCCTTTTGTACTACAACACACAGACCTTAAAGTAAGCAGAGGTGTCTATGGGCACCTTCCTTGTTAGAGAGAAGGCTAATATGAAATTATCAACCAAGAATTTTTACCTTGCTAATATTGGTAGCATGCGAGGGGTACTCACTCCAGGATGTGGGATGGGGACTGACAGCTCAACAGTTGCAACTTTCTATCATTTTATACTAGGCCAGTCATAATTGAAGATATTTTAAAGAGAAACTCACCTATCTATCAGACCATCAAAACATGAGAAATGATTTGCTTTTTACTGCATGGCAAGAAGTACACCTTTGTTATCTGAGGTTTCTGTCATGCCTGGTTTCCACAGTAGTTAAGTCCCAAAGAAATGACACAGAAGTCTACATTAGTCATAAACTGATTGGCCCATTAGCTCAGACTTCTTATTAATTTTTATAACATATATTAGCCCATTATTTTTGTCTATGCTAGCCACATTGCTTGGTACCTTATTCAGCTAGGTAGTCACATCTTACTTCTTCTGTGGCTGGGTCAGGACTACGCACTAAGCTTTCCTCTTTCCAGAATTCTCCTGTTCTCATTGACCCATCTCTGCTTCCTGTCTGGTTGTCCTGCCTATACATCCTGCCTAGCTACTGGCCAATCCACATTTATTTAAAATATAATTGACAGAATACAGACCATTGTCCCACACCACTTCCCCTTCTTTTTATTAAAAAAAGAACTCTGAATCTAATATCATTTTTTTTTTATCTTTTCTCCTGATCATTAGCCATAACAACTTTTAACCGCATTCCAAACAAAGGAAAATATCCATAGTCCATTTTTTGGGAATGTGGGCACAATTTTCCAGGCTTCTTCCTGCTGCTTAGGGGCAATGATGGTCTTATGGGGACCTATAAATTAGAATTATGATCAAGTCCTGACTGGAGTAGCATGTGAAGCTTGATCATCTCAGGCAGCATCTTGAATCTGTTCTGGATGTAAAACTCAGACATCTGGGCCATCTGATCCTACTGTAGATTTCTCAGGTGGTCTTCCTTGATCAAACCTGATTTTTCTTAACTCAGAATAAATTCATAGCCTCTCATTTTCTTTGGAAACAAAAGCGAAACCTCTTCTCCAAAGTAACATATCTTTTGACTTCAATTTTAAAGTAAAAATATTTTCAAAATACCTATCTTGGATTAATTCAGCAGCATTTATAAGAAAATATATTTTGGCAACTGTTGCTCCTTCCTCAGCATTCAAACAATTCAAAGAGAACATAATCACACAGAGTACCCATACTCTCTGTGTGTTTTTCATCTTTATGCGGCTTTATTTTAACCTCTATTTCTTTTCTTTTATTTTATTTATTTTATTTTTCTCCATTAACAGCTTCAACTGGGTGTGGGGCAACAGAACCATTCCCAGCACAACCATGGGTGTGGGGTTCCCCGCAGTCTCCCCAGGGCGATGGTTCCTGCAATGATCTCTAGGGGGAAACGGCTCCCAACAGATTCCCTCCCCCCTCCCATACAAAGGCAGGCAGCTATCACGTGGAGAGCACCAGTCAGAGTCAACCATGGTGTCAGACCAAAGGAGAAGGGACTGAGACAAGGAGAGACCCTCCTCTCGAGTAGTGAAGCAATCCACCTCTCCTGGGAACAGATTGGTGCCCGATGACTCCTAGGTTGAGTGGGGACCAGGCCTTTTTTCTTTCCCCCTTACCAGTCCTAGGGTTCCCAGGGCCCTGCCTTAGGTTGGGGGATTATCCTGTCATAAGTCGCCTGTCCTTGGAGCTCCTCAAATAAAAGGCATCTAGCAGGATTAAAGTAAGCAGATCTTTTATTTTTAATTTTTGGCTTTTGGAGACAGGGTTTCTTTGTGTATGTTTGAATATCCTGGAATTCACTGTGTAGACCAGACTGTGCTTGACCTCACAGAGATCTGCCTGCCTCTGCCTCCCAAGTGGTGGGATTAAAGTGTGTGCCACCACACCTTGAATTCACAGAGATCTGTCTGTCTCTGCATCATAAGCTTTGGGATTAAAGGCGTGTGCCACCACTCTAGAAGTCACAGAAGTTCTTCTACCTCTGCCTCCCAAGTGTTGGGATTAAAAGTATCTGCAACCACACTCAACTACTTCTTTTTTTCTTTTTCTCCCATGCCTACATATATTTTTAAACACACAATAAACCATTTAGAGGTTTTTTCATCTTTGAATCTATCTTTTCTCTATCTTTCTCTCTTTTTCTGACCACATGAGTCTTTAATTTGCTAAGCAATGTGGGTAGCATTAAAGCCATGGCTTTGACAGCCAAATCCAGCCCATTCCTTAGCTTTCTGAGATTCCAGCCTCATGGCGTAGGTGGAGGTACTGGCTGTAGGCATGTTTATTGCCACAACTCTATGGTGTCTCAAGGTCCTTGCCAGCAAACAAGCTGCAGCAGTTTGTCCACAAACCACATTCAAATGTTCTGTAGCCAGATCTCCTGCCTGAAAGAGTCAGAGTTTTCACTGGCGTGATGGCCCAGAATGCCTGCATTTTAAAATGTCACAGCTTTATCCTGCTACAGATGACAACCAAAAAGCATGCAATCAGCTTTTCAGCAGCAGCATTTAAGTGTTTTGTGGCAGGACCTCTTAAATTGCTGCAAGGTTTTATAGCTAAAGCTGCATCCGAAAGCCTCCCTTAAATGAGAGTGCTTTCCTCTAACAAACAGAGCCCATTGGAGAAAGTGCTGCTATCAATAAGCCATGCTCTATTTTTTTCTAGAATTATTTCCCAAGATTTGTCAGTATTTATGTGGATGCAGTTGTCCACATAGGCACCACACTTTTGTTGCTATTTTTCAAGGCTATATTAATTCTCTAACCTCTGTCATAACTGAATGAAGAAAAAAGTTGTAAATGGAGAAAATGACAAATTTCACATATGGATGATGTAAAGGGTTAATTTAAAAAAAAAAAAGAGAGCACAGCCAGAGGCAGGGGCATCTGGGAGAGTCCAGAGTAAATATGACCCTAAGACAGCCCATGATAGAAGAGGGAAGAGAGGGGGAGAGGGTAGAGTCAGTTTATAAGGAGGGCAAAGTATAGACAAAAAGTGGCTGGGTAACCAAAACTGCTGAATCATATAGGGAAGGGCAGCTGGGAGAAGTGTAGCTTAGCTCCTGGGCTAGAGAAGTTTAATCTAGGGGGCAGAACATTCCAGTCATACCGTACAACATGTAAGGACTGAGGGATGCTGTGAGAACCTTGTGACCAGGTTTGTTTTGATATGCTAAATTAGGAACCTTGGTTAGCCATTTGTTCCGGCTTTGAAACCTAGCAACAACTTAGTATAAAGAGCTCTTGATTATCTGCATTTTACATATAATACCTATCTTGTCTACCTTCCTGCTTGCAGCTGAGCCTCTTCCTTTCAGTTTCTCTCCAGAAGAGGCAGTTTCTATCTCTATCCCTTCTCCCCACTTCTTTCCTTCCCACTCTCTGTTTCTTTCTCTCTCTCTTCTCTTATCCCCTTCTCCCTTTCCCTCCTCTCTGTTTCTCTCTCTCTCTCCTCTTCCCCCATCTTCCCTTTCCCCTTACCCCTCTATAAATCACTAAATAAATATTCACTTCCTCTGCATGGCATGCCTACCTGTCTCAATCTCTTACTCACCATGCAGGTCTGTGCCTAGGACATGCTGCCCCTCATGACCTGCAGTGCACTCAGGGGCTCCGTGCCTGGGACTTGGCTGCCTTGTGGCCCACTGGGGTCTTGGGACCCACTGTCTGCTACCACTCAGGCACCTGTGGGTCTCATGGCCCACTGCCCACTGCCACCACTAGGGGAAAGCACAGCATTTTTATTTAAACCATAACAACCAATCAGTATAAAGATAAAGAATACAAGTCAGAGAACATAAAATGAACGCAACCAAACTTCAAGGGAATTCTATGTGTTGTATGTAGTGATAGTCATTTTGAGTTGAAAAAATGACTGTTTTTTTTCAATACCAAGAAAGAAGCACAATGCTTAATGGGCTTATTTAGATTTGAGAGGAAACAAATTACTCATCTGGGTAAGTTACTCAGGCCTATAGACAAAGAGATTTAGAAAGCTGTTAGTTCTGTGCATGACCTAAAATAGAAAAAAAAATCTTCATCAGGTAAAGACTACTGTGAAACTCTCTTCACCATATAATACAATCTCATGGACTCTCTGGTACTTGAGTATTCATGGGAAGATACAGATTCTGTTTAGAGTCTTTGGCAGGCCTCTATAAATCAAAGTGGTGACCCCTGGAAATTTTGAAACCAAGCTCTACCATGAACTGAAGAGAATCATTTCCCTTTTGAGAGACAACTTTTAGCCTTCTATTGATACTGAACATTTGGCAATTGGCCACCAAGTTACCATGAGACCCAAGCTACTCATCATGTGCTAGTGTACTGGCTAGTTTTATGTCAACCTGATAAGAGATAAAGTTATCTGCGAGGAAGAAGATTCAACTGAGAAAATGCCTGCATGATATCCATATATAGGCAAGCCTATAGGGAATCTTCTTGATTAGTGATATATGGAGTAGGGCCCAGCCTCTTATGGGTAATATAATTCCCAGCATAATTATCCCGAGCTCTACAAAAAAAAACAGACTGAATAAGCCATGAGGAACAAGCCTGGAAGCAAAACTCTTTCATGGCCTCTACATCGGTTCCTGGCTCCAGGTGGTATGGGAGGTCCTTCTGTCTATGTGCTGCTTTTATTGGTTAATGAATAAAGAACTGCTTTGAGCCTATGTCAGGGAAGAACAAAACTAGGTGAGGAAAGATAGGCTGTATGCTGGGAGAAAGAAGGGTGAGTCAGAGAGAAGCCATGAAACCATCACCAGAGTCAGACATTCTGAAACATTAGCTGGTAAGCCACAGCCACATGGCCATACACATATTAATAGGAATGGGTTAAATTAATATGTAAGAGTTAGCCAATAAAAAGTTAAAGCTAAGGGGATAAGTAGTAATTTAATTAATACGGTTTCTGTGTGATTATTTTTGGTCTAAGCTAGCTAGGTGGCCTGGAAGAACAAACAGCTTTCTCCAACATCCAGGTTTCTGTCTGGCTTGAGTTCCTGTCCTGAGTTCCTTTGATGAAGAACTGTGAAGTGGAAGCATAAACTGAATAATCTCTTTTCTCCCCAAGTTGCTTTGGTCATGGTGATTAATCACAGCAAATAGTAACTCTAACTAAGATAGTTGAGGATTAACTGACAGACCAAGCCATAATATAAGACATACACAGCCACAATTCATTATCAAATTAAAGTGCTATATACATAATTGGACAATAGCCCATCCAGAGTTTACAAGCATGCTACATAATGTAGTTGAAAACACCTAATTGTTTCTACTCTGGTTACAATGTTTTTATGTTCCCAAGCATTACTCTAAAGCAGTGGTTCTCAGTCTTTCTAATGTTGCAACCCTTTAATATAATTCCTCATATTTCCCAACCAAAAAGTATTTTTTTGCTATTTCATAAATGTGATTTTGTTACTGTTATGAATTTTAATATGAATATTTGTGTTTTCCAATGCTCTTAGGTGACCCCTGTGAAAGGGTCATGAGACCCCATAGGTTGAGATCCACTGATCTATAGCTTTCTTGTGTGTAGCCTATAATCACTTGACTCTGAAAAAGAAAAGACTAAGTCCTGATTTACTGGTGGTACTACATATTGTGCAGACACTACCCAGAAGAAGAGAGCTGTTGAATTACAGATTCTTTCAGGAAGAACTCTTAAAATATTGATGAAAGAAATTTTTATAGTGGTTAGTAGGCGAAACAGTGTTATACATCATTTGTACTGTGAGTTAAGTTGGTGGTCAGAGACCAAATCTTGATTGGAAAATTAATGAGAAGGATATTTGGGGAAGAAGCATGTGGCTAGAATTTTCCAAATGAAAAGTACATAAAAAATTATGTCTCATGTAACTGCCCATCAAAAAGTGTCTTTGAAGGGGTCCAATAATAAAATAGATCAGATGGCCCATTCTGTGGAAAGTCATAGTTATTTTGAAGCCATCCTTATCAATTCCCAATGTGCCTAATGAGCAAGGTAGCTGTGGTGTCAGAGATGGATATTATATTTGGGTACTACAAAAGATTTCCATGCAACTAGGCTCACCTGGGTACACTGAGTGTCAGATGTACCAGCAACCGAAACCAGTAGTAAGCCTTCAATATGGCACATTCTTTGGGTACACACACCAGTAATATTATGACAGGTTGACTATATTGGACCACTTTATTCATGGAATTGCAGCACTTTGTCTTTAAAGGAAAAGATATGTATTCTGTTTATAAACTTTTGTTTCTTGCATGTAATGCTTCTCCCAAAATTAACATGTATAGATTTACAGAGTGCTTATCAAATGACTTAATATTCTATAACGGAATGCTTTTGACCAAAAACTCATTTCAGAGCTAAGGAGGTATGGTGGTAGCCCTGTATTGATGATATTCACTGTTCTTACCAGCATTTCCCAGCATTCTGAATATTAATAAAAGGGTGAAATGGCCTTTCAATTATAGTTATAGTACCAATTAAGTGGTAATATCCTGGAGTGTTTGAGCAGGGTTTTCCAGAAACTGATAAGGATACTCAAAGAAACATATGAGGATAGGGAAAATGTGAATGAGCCATTTAAAATGGTAGTGTCTTGAATCCAGAAGATATTGTGAGAACAGACAGAAAAAGGCATGGGCCAGGTATCTAACCTGGCTCATTAAGGTAAAAGGGAGGACAGAGGTACTCAACCCAGAGTTTGTAAAACTGATTCTTGGCTCTGGGTCACCTTTTTTCCTCAAGGGCATGGTTTACCTCACTTATTCCTCCTTGTTTCCATGACAGCCTAGCCTCATGGTGGATATGCTTGGGAATTATGTTTACTGCCCAAACTCTGGGAAGTTTGGGGGTACACAACACCACTGAGTAGCAAACTGTCTGCTGCTCGAAAGCCCCATTTAAATGTTTAAGTTTAAGTAGCAAGACCATGTAAGAAAATCATGCTGTCACTAGCACCAAGCCAAACTAAGAATACAGAGTCATCAGGAAGCCACCTTTCTCTCTGTGTTTTGAACTTTTTTTAAAAAAAAATTTCAGTCTTCATGTGGATTTACATGGCCCCAGACATTGGATATTATTTGTTAGCAGAAGATTTTGTTCTGCCACTGCCAGCGAACTCCCAAATAAACATACAGAGATTTACTATGATTATAATACTCAGTCAATAGCTTAGATTTATTACTAACTAGCTTCTACAACTTCAATTAACCTATATTTCTTATCTGTGCTCTACCATGTGGCAGTACCTATTTTCATCATGGTATGCTCATCTCCTGCTTTCTCTGCTTCTGTATTGTGACTCTGACTTTCTTGTTTCCTGCACTCTCTTTTTATCCACAAGTCCTACATAATCTCTATCTTCTGAAATATTGGTGATTTATCCCTTTATTTAATCAATGAGAACAATAAATATTCCGATGTCCACAAAGTTTGTTCTACAGCAATGGCACTTTTAGATGTATACCTAAAAAATACTTTTTTCCTCATTCTAAAGTTAGTATATTCATTCATCTAACTGTTTTCTTCATGGTACAGACTTTTTAAAAATTATTGTGTATCCTTTTGTTGAGTAATTGTTTTTTCTTGCTACTAATTTTTAAAAATTCTTTACATACTTTAAATATTAACCACCTCGTCAAATGGATACTCTGTACTTAACAAAATAGAATAGAAACAATAATAAATTTACAAATGTCATTTTATTAACTGCTCATGTGGTCTTGGATGATATTTATAATTATCTTCCACTACTATGCATTCTATATCATTTACACCTTCAATAAACACAAGTACAAGCTTTGTTTCTGCTCCTGGAGCCAAGACTTATATCTCTGAAGGATCTGGAATTTCTGGTAACCTACATGGATTGGGTTGTTGACCTTAACAACAGGAAATATTAAAACAAGGAGATACCCTAAGAAGTCTCCTGTACTCTGGATATGATTTATCATACCCCATTGTGAATAAACAACCCATATTCTTGATAATCTCAGTTATTTGACCCTATTAACATTGTTATCCTTTCTTGGCTCATTGACTTAATACCATTATAAACTCAAAGTGGCCAAGTGAAAGTCTTAGCATTCAGTTCAATAGTATATTTTTGTTTCTCTTGATAGAAACACTTTCCCTTCTGGAACCTAAACTTCTAGGTCAGAAACACATATTGATATGAGAACTGATAGAAAAGTAGACTCTGGTGGGTGGACTCATTCCCATTTCTATGTCTTAATTTTTGAAGCTTAAAAATTCAGCACGTCTGACCTGGTGGCTGTCTCCATGGCGTCTGACCTCACTTCCCTTCTTCCCAGGATTCTGTTTTGTTTACTCCACCTACTTAATTTTCTGTCCTATCAAAGGGACAAAGCAGTTTCTTTATTAACCAATGAAAGTAACAAATAGACAGATGTCCCTCCTCCATCATTCTACCTCATTGGTATTTCTAGGTGATAAAAGAGGTTCATAAAATAAAAAAAACACTGTCTTATATTTATGTTATAAAACACCATGACTAAAAGCATCATATGTAAGAAAACCTTTAATATACATTCTGATTCCAGAATAAGAATCCATTATGTGGGAGAAGGCATAGCAGAGAAAAGGACCAGGCATGGTGCTAGAGGAAGGAAGCTGAAAGACCATATCTTCAAGTACAAACATGAAAGAGGGAGAGAGAGAGAGAGAGAGAGAGAGAGAGAGAGAGAGAGAGAGAGAGAGAGAGAGAGAACTGAAAGTAAATTAAGGCTATGGACTCTCCAAACCTGAGTCCAGGGTTTTATTTCTTCCAGCAAGGCAATACCACCTCCCGAGACAGCACCACCGATTAAGGACCAAATGTTCTAATACTTAAGATAATGGGAGGATTCTTAATGAAACCACTGTGTATCCCTATCAACAGAGATAAATACAAAATGTCTTATTTATTAGAGTATGGAATAATTTAATGTCAAATTAGCTTAAAAACAATGACCAAAAGGACAAAACACAAAACATCAAATTTCTTATGTTATATTTTAAGTATTTTTTTATTGAAAAAAAAATCCGCTTCCTCCCAGCCTCCCATTTCCCTCCACGCCTCCCTTTTCCCTCCCCCTCCTCCCACTTCTCTCCTCCTCCCCCCACTCCTCTCCCCCTCCTTCTCCAGTCTGAAGAGCAGTCAGGGTTCCCTGCCCTGTGGAAAATACAAAGTCCTCCCCCCTCCATCCTGGTCTAGGAAGGTGATCATCCAAACTGGCTAGGCTCCCGCAAAGCCAGAACATGAAGTAGGATCAAAACCCAATGCGTTTGTCCTTGGCTTCTCAGCAGCCCTCATTGTCCGCCATATTCAGAGAGTCTGGTTTTATCCCCTGTTTTTCAGTCACAGTCCAGCTGGCCTTGGTGAGCTCCCAATAGATCAGCCCCAATGTCTCAGTGGGTGGGTGCACCCCTTGTGGTCCTGACTTCTTTGCTCATATTCTCCCTCCTTCTGCTCCTCATTGGGACATTGGGAGCTCAGTCCGGTGCTCCAGTGTGGGTCTCTGTTTCTATCTCCATCCACCATCAGATGAAGGTTCTATGGTGATAAGCAAGATATTCATTAGTATGACTATAGGATAGGGTCATTTCAGGTTCCCTATCCTCAGCTGCCCCAGGAACTAACTGGGGACATCGCCCTGGGCACCTGGGAGCCCCTCTAGGTCCAAGTCTCTTGCCAACCCTAAGATGGCTCCCTTAATTAAGATATGTGCTTCACTGCTCCCCTATCCAACCTTCCTTTACCCAATCATCCCGTTACCCCAAGTTCCCTACAACCTCCCCTTCTCATTTTTCTCTCCCCATCTCCCCTTACCCCGCTCCCACCCCAACCCCAAGATCCCAATTTTTGCCCGGCAATCTTGTCTACTTACCATAACCAATGGATAGCTATATGTTTTTCTTTGGAATCACCTTCTTATTTAGCTTCTTTAGGATATGAAATTATAGACTCACTGACCTTTATTTATCTGTAGAAACCAATTATGAGTGAGTACATCCCATGTTCATCTATTTGGGTCTGGGTTACCTCACTCAGGATAGTGTTTTCTATTTCCATCCATTTGCATGCAAAAGTCGAAAAGTCATTGTTTTTTACCGCTGAGTAGTATTCTTATGTGTATATATTCCACACTTTCTTCATCCATTCTTCCATTGAAGGACATCTAGGTTGTTTCCAGGTTCTGGCTATTACAAATAATGCTGCTATGAACATAGTTGAACAAATATCCTTGTCATATGATCGGGCATCTCGTGGGTATATTCCCAAGAGTGGCATTGCTGGGTCCAGGGGTAGGTTGATCCCAAATTTCCTGAGAAACCGCCACACTGCTTTCCAAAGTGGTTGCACAAGTTTGCATTCTCACCAGCAATGGATGAGGGTACCCCTTCCTCCCCAGCCTCTCCAGCAAAGGCTATGATTGCTGTTTTTGATTTTAGCCATTCTGACAGGTGTAAGATGATATCTCAAAGTTGTTTTGATTTGCATTTCCCTGATCGCTAAGGAGGTTGAGCATGACCGTAAGTGTCTTTTGGCCATTTGAACTTCTTCTGTTGAGAATTCTCTATTCAGATCAGTGCCTCATTTTTTAATTGGGTTAATTAGCATTTTAAAGTCTAGTTTCTTGAGTTCTTTATATATTTTGGAGATCAGACCTTTGTCTGTTGCAGGGTTGGTGAAGATCTTCTCCCAGTCCGTGGGTTGCCTTTTTGTGTTAGTGACAGTTTTCTTTGCTTTGCAGAAGCTTCTCAGTTTCAGTAGGTCCCATTTATTCAGTGTTGCCCTTAATGTCTGTGCTGCTGGGGTTATACATAGGAAGCGATTGCCTGTGCCCATCTGTTGCAGGGTATTTCCCACTTTCTCTTCTATCAGGTTCAGTGTGTTCAGATTGATATTGAGGTCTTTGATCCATTTGGACTTGAGTTTTGTGCATGCTGATAGATATGGGTCTATTTTCAATGTTCTATAGGTTGACATCCAGTTGTGCCAGCACCACTTGTTGAAGATGCTTTCTTTCTTCCAGTGTATACTTTTAGCTCCTTTGTTGAAAATGAGGCATTCATAGGTTTGTGGGTTAAAATCCGGGTCTTCTATATGATTCCATTGGTCGACTTCTCTCTTTTTATGCCAATACCACACTGTTTTCATTACTGTAGCTCTGTAATACAGTTTGAAGTAGGGGATGGAAATGACTCCAGAAGTCCCTTTATTGTATAAGATTGTTTTGGCTATCCTGGGTTTTTTGTTTTTCTATATAAAGTTCATTATTGTTCTCTCAAGATCTGTGAAGAATTTTGATGGGACCTTGATGGGGATTGCATTGAATCTATAAATTGCCTTTGGTAGAATTGCCATTTTTACTATGTTGATCCTCCCAATCCAAGAGCAAGGGAGATCCTTCCATTTTCTGTTATCCTCTTCATTTTCTTTCTTCAATGCCTGAAAGTTCTTGTCAAATAGATCTTTCACTTCTTTGGTTAGAGTTACCCCAAGATATTTTATGCTGTTTGTGGCTATCATGAAAGGTGATGCTTCTCTGATTTCCCTCTGTTTCCATATCCTTTGTGTATAGGAGGGTGACTGATTTTTTTGTAGTTGATCTTGTATCCTGCCACATTTCTAAAGGTGCTTATCAGCTGTAGGAGTTCTTTGGTGGAGTTTTTGGGGTCGCTTATGTACACTATCATATCATTTGCAAATAATGAAAGTTTAACCTCTTCCTTTCCAATTCGAATTCCCTTGATCCCCTTATGTTGTCTTATTGCTATTGCTAATACTTCAAGCACTATATTGAAGAGGTATGGAGAGAGTGGACAGCCTTGTGTTCCTGATTTTAGTTGGATGGCTTTGAGTTTCTCTTCATTTAGTTTGATGTTAGCTGACGGTTTGATGTAAATAGCTCTTATTATATTTAGTTATGACACTGGTATCCCTAATCTCTCCAAGACTTTTATCATAAAGGGATGTTGAATTTTGTCAAAAGTTTTTTTCAGCATTAAATGAAGTGAGAATTTTGATAAGAGCTTCTAATTCTTCGCGACTAACAGGTCTATTTAGATTGTTCTCCTGGTCCTGGGTTAACTTTTGTATATGGTATTTATCTAAAAATGTGTCCATTTCTTTTACATTTTCCAGTTTTGTGGCATAAGGCTTTTGTAGTAAAATCTAATGATTCTCTGAATTTCCTCTGTGTCTGTGGTTATGTACCCCTTTTCATTTCTGATCTTATTAATTTGCATATTCTCTCTCTGCCGTTTGATTAGATTGGATAGGGGTTTATCGATCTTGTTGATTTTCACCAGGAACCAGCTTTTTGTTTCATTGATTCTTTGGATTGTTTTCTGTGTTTCTATTTTGTTGATTTCCGCCCTCAGTTTGATTACTTCCAGTCTTCTACTCCTCCTACGTAAGTCTGCTTCTTTTTTTCTAGAACTTTCAGGTGGGCTGTTAAGTCTCCAATGTGTGCTTTCTCTCTTTTCTTTAAGTGGGCACTTAGATCTATGAACTTTCCTCTTAGGACTGCTTTCATAGTGTCCCATAAGTTTGAGTAGGTTGTTTCTTTATTTTCATTGAATTCCAGGAAGACTTTAATTTCTTTCTTTATTTCTTCCTTGATCCAGGTGTGGTTCAGTAGTTGACTGTTCAGTTTCCGTGAGTTTGTAGGCTTTCTGGAAGTAGCATTGTTGTTAAATTCTAACTTTAGTCCATGGTGATCTGATAAGACACAGGAGGTTACGAATATTTTTTTGTAACTGTGGAAGTTTGCTTTGTTACCAAGGATGTGGTCAATTTTCGAGAAGGTTCCATGAGCTGCTGAGAAGAAGGTATATTCTTTCCTATTTGGGTGAAATGTCCTATAGATGTCTGTTAAGTCCATGTGATTCATTACCTCCATTAATTCTCTTATTTCTCTGTTAGGTTTCTGTCAGATTGACCTGTCCATTAGTGAAAGAGGAGTGTTGAAGTCTACTATTAATGTGTGCGGTTTGATGGCAGCCTTGAGTTTTAGTAATTTTCTTTTACGTACTTGGGTGCTTTTATATTAGGGGCATAGATATTCAGGATTGAGACTTCATCCTGATAAATTCTTCCTGTTGTGATTATAAAATGTCCCTCTCCATCTTTTCTGATTGATTTAAATTCGAAGTCAACTTTGTTAGAAAGTAGTATGGCCACACCTGCTTGTTTCTTTGGTCCATTTGCTTGATAAACCTTTTCCCATCCCTTTACTCTGAGTAGGTGCCTATCTTTGTTATTGAGGTTTGTTTCTTGTAAACAGCAGAATGTTGGATCCTGTTTTCGCATCCAATCTCTTAGCCTGTGCCTTTTTATAGGTGAGTTGAGTCCATTGATATTAAGTGATATTAATGACCAGTGGTTGTTAACTCCCATCACTTTTTTAATAGTAGAGTTTGTGTGTTTTCCTCCTTTGAGTTGCACTGGTGAGGGGTCTCTAGATGTTTGAGTTATTGTGGTCATTGTTGGACTCCTTGGTTTGTGATTTTCCTTCTATTATTTTCTGTAAGGCTGGATTTCCTGCTTTGTATTGTTTAAACTTGTTTTTATCCTGGAAAATTTTGTTTTCTCCATTTATAATGAACGAAATCTTGGCTGGGTATAGTAGTCTGGGCTTACATCCATGTTCTCTTATATTCTGCAGCACCTCTATCCAGGACCTTCTGGCTTTCATGTTTTCCATAGAGAAGTCAGGTGTAAGTCTGATAGATTTACCTTTGTAAGTAACTTGACTATTTTCCTTTGCACCTCTTAATATTCTTTCTTTATTCTGTATGTTTTGTGTTTTGATTATTATATGGTGAGGACATTTTTTTTTTGGTACAGTCTATTCAGTGTTCTGTATGCTTCTTGAACTTTCAAAGGAATATCTTTCTTTAGGTTGGGAAAGTTTTCGTCTATAATTTTATTAAATATATTTTCTGGACAGTTGAGCTGTACTTCTTCTCCTTCTTCTATCCCAATTATTCTTAGGTTTGGTCTTTTTATTTTGTCCCATATTTCCTGAATGTTTTGTGATGAGAATTTTTTGGTTTTGCTGTTTTCTTAGATCAGTGTGTTTATTTTCTCTATGGTATCTTCAGTGCCTGACATTCTTTCTTCTATCTCTTGTAATCTGTTGGTAGTACTTGTCTCTGTAGTTCCTGTTCATTTACCCAGATTTTCCATCTCCATCCTTCCCTTGGTTTGTGTTTTCTTCATTACTTCCATTTCATTCTTCAAGTCTTGAACAGCTTCCCTTACCTGTTTGATTGCTTTTTCTTGTTTCTCTTGGTTTTCTTGGGTATCTTTGAGCGATTTATTCATTTCCTCTACCTTTTTGTTTGTCATCTCTAATTGTTTATGGCAGTTTTTCACCTCCTGTTTACGGTCTTCTATTATTTTCATATAATTCACTTTTGAGTCGATTTCTTCTAATTCTTCTAGAGTAGGGTGTACAATTCTTCTTATTTTGCGATCCCTGGATTCTGGTGATGTCACGTTGCCTTTCAGGTTGTTGGAGGAAGTCTTGCATTGGCGCCTTCCCATCTCTTCTTTCAAATGGAGCCAGGAGAGGCCTGGTGTCTTGGTCCAGTCTTTGCTATGACTGACTCTCTGGGTGTATCTCTTCAGTGTAGAAGCAGGAACCGACCCATCTCGATGTAAATCCTCAGCACCACAACTCGGACACACGTCCAGGTGGAACTCCTCAGCACCTAGACAGGGCCGCCTGGTAGCCCAAAGATCCGGGGACAAGAGGAAGGTCGTGGGATGCAGCGCGGTGTCCAGGAGACCACTGGAGACCCTGGACCACAAGCTGTAGGTGCCCAAGCTCCCTTACAGGGAACCTTGAGACCTGTCTGGAAGGCAGGCACTCACAGGTCTGCGGGAAGTTACTCTTGTAAAAAGGCAATGAATAGTTACAATCAACTAGGACATTTTTATCTGAGTGTAATTTAATGTGATTAGAAAGATTATATGTAAACGCTAAACTAAATTTCAGAAGCTAAACTGTGAGGCAACATTTGAATGTAGAATTCTTAGTACAAAAACTGTGAGAATTGTCTAAAAGGAGATACTTAAAAGCATATGTATTATTCAGAGAGTCTTTGTATTTGCTAAATTGTAGCCTACAAGGTAAATGGTAGCTTAGATCAAAAGAGTTTTTGCTTACAACTGCAGGTCTACATGAGCAAAAGTGTTTTTTTTTTTTAAATGTTATTTGGCCATGTTTAAAAGAGTAGCTACCTGTGTGGGGCTATAAGATCCAGACAACTAAAACTGCCAGTTCTGGGACATGAATAATGGCACACACCTTTAATCCAAGGCCACTTGATAGGCAAAGTAATTGGATCACTGTGTGATGGGGGAGAGCCATCTGTTTTGTGTTAATTTCATTGATTAAATAAAGAGACTGCCTTGGTCCTTTAATAGGACAGAAAATTAGGTAGGCAGAGTAAACAGAACAGAATGCTGGGAGAAAGAAGCCAAGTCAGGCAGTCGCCATGATTCTCCCTCTCCAGATAGATGCAGGTTAAGATCTTTCCTGGTAAGCCAGCTCGTGTTGCTACACAGAATATAAGAAATGGGTTAGATCAATATGTAAGAGCTAGCCAATAAGAGGTTAAAACTAATGGGCCAAGCAGTGTTTAAAAGAATACAATTTGTGTGTTTTTATTTCAGGTAAAGCTAGCCGGGTGGTGGGAAGCGATCCGCCATTTCATCAACAGATAATTAGTAGACCGAGTATACTGAACAGAATTTTGGGAGAAAGAAAGCTCAGTCAGGCAATCCCCATGATTTGCCCGTTAGACTCGTCCCAGTAAGCCACACTCAACTGGCAATATGGTTATTAGAAATGGGTTAGATAAATATGTAAGAGCTAGCCAATAAGAGGTTATAACTAATGGGCCAGGCAGTGTTTAAAAGAATACAGTTTCCATGTAATTATTTCTGGTAAAGCTAGCCATGTGGAGCTGGGCGGGAATGCAGCCCACCGCTCCTATTACAACAACTGTAAGTTAAAGGCCATCCTGTTCAACAAAACAAGTTACAGTCCTGTTAGCACCAAACCAGTGAGACCCCATCTCAAAAATGCAAAATAAAAAATTGCCAGTTCAAATATTTATGCAGAAAGAAATGTCACAAGATTTTCCTACAGTAAAATACATAAGCATTGAAATGTCTACTTTACAAAGCCTATAATTCCCCTTCATTTTATCTGTTCTTATAGACACCCTGTGCTCCAAAAAAAAATGTCTGCATATTCCTTACAAAACATGAGCTGCCTTATTTTCTATGTGCAATAAGCTTTATAGACATTTATATGCTCATATGATAGAGCTTAATCCTCTATTTTTTCTCATGTTTTTCATGGTTTTTTTGTTTTGTTTTGTTTTGTTTTTGTTTTGGTGACATGTGTGAAGGTTTTGGTCCTCGAGGCACTGTATCTTTAAGACAAAGTACCAAATTCTCCAGTTAAGTAAAATACATAATTTTAAAGATTAATTGCAGTTATATTTTTGTAAATTCTATTGTTAAAAAATGAGTGTAAAATAATGCACAACATGGGTTACAATATTAAATTAGAAAGATTATTGCTTACACTCCAGATGCAGTACTTTACATTGGAACCTAGAAAATAACAAAAGGACAGATAAGAAAGGGAAAGTTGAAAAATAGGTGTATTGGATAATTTTCACCTAAAGACTATATTTTGTGGTATCTTTAAACTCCAAGAGTGTAGTCAAATAATTACCTAAAGCACCTGACACATTTTGATATCATGCATTATTTCTTAATTATTACATGACATCTCCCTCTTTGATAGGATCTTGGAAAAGTTATATTAAAAAGGTACTATTCCCTCAAGAAGAATAAATAAAATTAAGATGCTAAAATTTTGTGAGTAGAAAACTATGTTGAATTTTTCTTTATATACTGAAAATGTAGTACAGTGAAGAATGAAGATGAAAATATGGGATGTATTTATTAGAAAAACTAAGTTGCTAAAATGCATCTAACATTTGAAGCATTGTAGGTATAAGAAAGCATGTAGTTCAGGTTCAAGGTTTAAATTGCAATTCTGTAAGATTGTCCTCTATTTCATGAAACTTCTCATCAAAAATCAAAACTGACATGTATCAGTGAAAAATGAAAGTAAAGGTCCTTCACCTCAAAGACTGTACTTTAGCAAAGTAAAAAGCATTAAATAATAAACATAAGAAACTATGTGAATAACATGAGGAGATACTGTCCAAAAAGGATTTCAGAGAAAGCAGCAATCTCGTATGTATGTCTCGAGGTCAGAGTAGTATCTGCATTTTTCATACCACATGATGAACAAAGTAGATATTGTAAAGAAGACACCCGAAAAGGATAGCAGTATAGAGAAATAACATATAGAAGAGTGAGAAGATCTTGAGGCAATTTGTATATATTTAAAGGAGTTTGAGTTTTTTCTTGACTAAATGGATTTGACAGGATTACTCTAATTGCCCTGTAAACACACGATATAGGAATACATAATAGAAACAGTCTATTAATAGAGTTTATATATAAGATGATAGCAATTCAGACTAGTGTGAAATAAAATTAAGTTTATAATATATGGTTTGATTAAAGATACTTTTTAAAAATGTAACTTCTTGATTTTATAGTAGGTTGTGTGTAGATGTTTAGCATACAAAGAAATAAAACATACATACAGAAAAACTTATTTAAAACATCTTAAAGATGTTTGATATGAACAAGGGGAAGGGTCACCATAAAGTGAATAATGAAAGTGTTTAAAGTTTTCAAAGAAATAGGATGTGAAGTATAAATGATTATGTGTTTCTTTGGAAAATTTTCTACTTGAGATATTTATTCTGAATGAAGTCAATTAAAGTGATTATTTCTGTACTTGTTACAACTTTATTTCTGGGAATGCATGACAAAAGTAATTCAGTTGTTTGTATTAATATAATTTGCATAAAAATTGTTTTAGCCGCTTCTTCTTCTTCTGGAAAACACCAAATGGCGGATGACGCCGGTGCAGCGGGAGGGCCTGGAGGATCCAGGGGCCCAGGATTAGGAGGCCGTGGCGGCTTCCGTGGAGGATTCGGCAGCGGTCTGAGGGGCTGCGGCCATGGTCGAGGCCGTGGCCGAGGCCGAGGCCGAGGCCGCGGGGCTCGCGGAGGTAAAGCTGAAGACAAGGAGTGGATTCCCGTCACCAAGCTGGGCCGCCTGGTTAAGGACATGAAGATCAAGTCCCTAGAGGAGATCTACCTGTTCTCCCTGCCCACTAAGGAATCTGAGATTATTGACTTTTTCCTGGGAGCTTCCCTAAAGGATGAGGTTCTGAAGAAAGATCATGCCCGTGCAGAAGCAGACTAGGGCAGGCCAGCGGACCAGGTTCAAGGCTTTCGTCGCTATTGGGGACTACAACGGTCACGTAGGTCTCGGTGTCAAGTGCTCCAAGGAGGTAGCCACTGCCATCCGAGGGGCCATCATCTTGGCCAAGCTTTCCATTGTCCCTGTGCGGAGAGGCTAGTGGGGGAACAAGATTGGCAAGCCCCACACTGTTCCTTGCAAAGTGACAGGCCGCTGTGGTTCTGTGCTGGTGCGTCTCATCCCTGCCCCCAGAGGCACTGGCATAGTCTCCGCTCCTGTGCCCAAGAAGCTACTGATGATGGCTGGCATTGATGACTGCTACACATCAGCCAGGGGCTGTACTGCCACTCTGGGCAACTTTGCCAAGGCCACCTTTGATGCCATCTCTAAGACCTACAGCTACCTGACCCCCGAACTCTGGAAAGAGACTGTGTTCACCAAGTCTCCTTATCAGGAATTCACTGACCATCTTGTGAAAACCCACACCAGAGTCTCTGTTCAGAGGACCCAGGCTCCAGCTGTGGCCACCACATAACGGTTTTTATACAAGGAAAATAAAAGTGAATTAAGTCTGTTAAAAAAAATTATTTTAGCAAAAATTCTTCAGACCTTTTGTGAGTCCAAGAGAAAATTAAAACATGCAGTTTTAAATGTTGTAACATTACATCACTTCTTTAGTTTACCAAAGATAAATTCAATGCCTGTTCAATTGTATTTTCTTAAAGTTTTGGTATCATTTTGTGTTTCAAATACAAATCTACACACCTTGCTTTAGTGAAAACTTTCTAAAAATATTTTGATTGCTTTGGACATTGTGTCTTAAATAAGGTATCCTGTGGAGTTTTTCATTGTTATCAATATGAATTTGGAATAAGTCATGTTGAATGTTGGAACCACTGAAAAATGCAACTTGACATTTTTAATATGAATACCATGATGATATTTAAAGATGAACTTGAGCTCTGCTAATTCTATTAAACTACAGCCTGCCAATGAGCTATAAAGGCTAATTAATCATTTTGTCAGGTTTGCTTTCTGAAGCAAGTCAAAATAAATTTGAATAAATAGGAAGCTGCTGACCCAAGAACTCTTGAATTTTCTAAATAGAGATGCAGCAACTGTAAAATATTGTTCTTAGAATCTTTGTATAGCATCATATACTTCGGTCAGCCTACCATTTTGATTCTTTGAACCTGTTCTCTGCCATTTAACATGTTCCAGTAAGAGATTAGGTAATTCTGTAGAAACACATACACACACACGCACACATACCCACCAACCCACTTTTCTGCACACAATAAATTTTGATTTCAGATTATGAAAAGTTATGTTTAAAATAACCATATATGTTAAAAATAAGCATCTTTTACTCAGAATAAAGTACATGACATTGCTAGGTGACTTGTCACATCCAAATGCATCAAAATGTCCATGCTGTATCACAGTAATGAAAAGCGATGGATGATATTCAGTCAGTATTAATGATCTATAATGAGATGTGTCAGCACTTTTATTGGGTCACTTTCAAGGTATACTTATTTCATAAGAATGCTAAGAAAAAAATCATGTAGATTATAGGTAATTTGCATAAGAAAAGGCAATATCTTATTTATGTAAGCATTAACACCTCTTAAATTAACTACCATTCCATTTATATGCATTATTTTCCAAAATGTTATAACGTTGAAATTCTTTCTGTTGTGCTGTCTTTGCCTCATTTTACAGTACATCTTAAGATCTAAGACTCAAAAAAATTACAATATTTTCCATCCAGTGTTCAAAAAATGCAAAGTGCTTTAGTGACAGCCACAGAGGAAGAGAAGAATTTTGTCTTGGTTTAGGTGCTGAGGAGTTCCATCTGGACAGGTGAGTGTGTGCTATCCAGGGACGATTGTCCTGGAATAGAGCACAAACCTCCCTCTCCCCGCTCCTTCTGCAGGGCTGTCTTTCTTACTCACAACCCAGCACCCCAGCAACCCCCCCCCAACCCTGCCCTGCTGTATGCTAGGACCAGTGCTCAACAACAGTTTTAAGTTCCTACACTAAGGCTACCCACCCAGAATGGTGAGCCTCAAGGTCCCCTGTAAGGGAGCCCGGGCACCCTCAGCCTGTGCTCCAGGGGCTCCTGTATTCTCCTGGATCCTGCCCTGTCTGACCTGTTCTTCCTTTTGTCCCCGGATCATTGGTCTACCAGGCAGCCCTGTTTAGGTGCTGAGGAGTTCCATCTGGACGGGTAAGTGTGTGCTATCCAGGGTCTATTGTCCTGGAAGAGAGCACAAACCCCCCTGCCCCAGCTCCTTCTGTAGGGTTGTCTTTCTTACGCACAACACCCCCCCCAAGCCTGTGTTTTCTGCAAGGTCCTTTGCTCCGGAACAGTTTTCTGCTCCTACACTAAGGCTTCCAACAGAGAACGGCGAGTGCCTGCCTATAGGTCAGGTCTCAAGGACCCGTGAAAGGGAGCACGCGCACCTTCAACTTGTGAGGCGGTATGGCCTAAGTTCTACTCGTCACTACCCTGCCCCCCCAGGTTCCTCCTTTTTGTCCACAGGTCATTGGAGTACCAGTCGTCCATGATTGGGTGCTGAGGAGCTCCAGCTAGAGGGGACAGTCCCTGCTTCTACACTGAAGAGATACACCCAGAGAGTCAGTCACAGCAAAGACTGGACCAAGACACCAGGCCTCTCCTGGCTCCATTTGAAAGAAGAGATGGGAAGGCGCCAATGCAAGACTTCCTCCAACAACCTGAAAGGCAACATGACATCACCAGAATCCAGGGATTGCAAAATAAGAATTGTACGCCCTACTCCAGAAGAATTAGAAGAAATCAACTCAAAAGTGAATTATATGAAAATAATAGAAGACCGTAAACAGGAGGTGAAAAACTGCCATAAACAATTAGAGATGACAAACAAAAAGGTAGAGGAAATGAATAAATTGCTCAAAGATACCCAAGAAAACCAAGAGAAACAAGAAAAAGCAATCAAACAGGTAAGGGAAGCTGTTCAAGACTTGAAGAATAAAATGGAAGTAATGAAGAAAACACAAACCAAGGGAAGGATGGAGATGGAAAATCTGGGTAAATGAACAGGAACTACAGAGACAAGTACTACCAACAGATTACAAGAGATAGAAGAAAGAATGTCAGGCACTGAAGATACCATAGAGAAAAAAACACACTGATCAAAGAAAACAGCAAAACCAACAAATTCTCATCACAAAACATTTAGGAATATGGGACACAATAAAAAGACCAAACCTAAGAATAATTGGGATAGAAGATGGAGAAGAAGTACAGCTCAACTGTCCAGAAAATATATTTAATAAAATTATAGAAGAAAACTTTCCCAACCTAAAGAAAAATATTCCTTTGAAGGTTCAAGAAGCATACAGAACACCGAATAGACTGGACCAAAAAAAAAAAACCATCTCCTCGCCATATAATAATCAAAACACAAAGCATACAGAATAAAGAAAGAATATTAAGACCTGCAAAGGAAAAAGGTCAAGTTACTTATAAAGGTAAACCTATCAGACTTACACCTGACTACTCTATGGAAACCATGAAAGCCAGAAGGTCCTGGATAGATCTACTGCAGAAGCTAAGAGAACATGGATGCAAGCCCAGAACTACTATACCCAGCCAAGCTTTCATTCACTGTAAATGGAGAAAACAAAATTTTCCAGGATAAAAAACAAATTTAAACAATATGTAGTCACAAATCTATCCTTACAGAAAGTTAAAGAAGGAAAATCACAAAACAAGGAGTCCAACAATGACCACAATAACTCAAACATCTAGAGACCCTTCACCAGTGCAACTCAAAGAAGGCAAACACACAAACTCTATGACTAAAAAAGTGACCGGAGTTAACAACCCCTGGTCATTAATATCCCTTAATGTCAATGGACTCAATTCACCTATAAAAAGGCACAGGCTAAGAGATTAGATACGCAAACAGGATCCAACATTCTGCTGTTTACAAGAAACACACCTCAATCACAAAGACAGGCACCTACTTAGAGTAAAGGGATGGGAAAAGGTTTATCAAGCAAATGGACCTAAGAAACAAACAGGTGTGGCCATACTAATTTCTAACAAAGTTGACTTCAAACTTAAATCAATCAGAAGAGATGGAGAGGGACATTTTATAATCAAAACAGGAACAATTCATCAGGATGAAGTCTCAATCCTGAATATCTATGCCCCTAATATAAAAGCACCCACGTATATAAAAGAAACATTACTAAAACTCAAGGTTGCCATCAAACTGCACACATAATTAGTAGGAAATTTCGGGGTTGGAGAGATGGCTCAGTGGTTAAGAGCATTGCCTGCTCTTCCAAAGGTCCTGAGTACAATTCCCAGCAACCACATGGTGGCTCACAACCATCTGTAAAGAGGTCTGGCGCCCTCTTCTGGCCTTCAGGCATAAGACAGAATATTGTATACATAATAAATAAATAAATAAATTAATTAATTAATAAATAAATATTTTTAAAAAATGGTAGGAGATTTCAACACTCCTCTTTCACTAATGGACAGGTCAATCTGACAGAAACCTAACAGAGAAATAAGCGAATTAATGGAGGTAATGAAACAAATGGACTTAACAGACATCTATAGAATATTCCACCCAAATAGAAAAGAATATACCTTCTTCTCTGCAGCTCATGGAACTTTCTCGAAAATTGACCACATCCTTGGTAACAAAGCAAACTTCCACAGTTACAAAAAAATATTCGTAACCTCCTGTTTCTTATCAGTTCACCATGGACTAAAGTTAGAATTCAACAACAATGCTACCCCCAGAAAGCCTACAAACTCATGGAAACTGAACAGTCAACTATTGACCCACACCTGGATCAAAGAAGAAATAACGAAAGAAATTAAAGTCTTCCTAGAATTCAATGAAAATAAAGAAACAACCTACTCAAACTTATGGGACACTATGAAAGCAGTCCTAAGGGGAAAGTTCATAGCCCTAAGTGCCCAGTTCAAGAAAAGAGAGAAAGCACACATTGAAGTCTTAACAGCCCACCTGAAAGCTCTAGAAAAAAAAGAATCAGACTCACCTAGGAGGAGTAGAAGACTGGAAATAGTCAAACTGAGGGTGGAAATCAACAAAATTGAAACACAGAAAACAATCCAAAGAATCAATAAAACAAAAAGCTGGTTCCTGGAGAAAATCAACAAAATTGATGAACCCCTATTCAAACTAATCAAACGGCAGAGAGAATATGCAAATTAATAAGATCAGAAATGAAAAGCGGGACATAACCACATAGAGGAAATTCAGAGAATCATTAGATCTTACTACAACAGCCTGTATGCCACAAAACTGGAAAATGTAAAAGAAATGGACACTTTTTTAGATAAATAACATATACCAAAGTTAAATCAGGACCAAGTGAACAATCTAAATAGACCTGTTAGTCGCGAAGAATTAGAAGATGTTATCAAAAACCTCCCTACCAAGAAAAGGCCAGGACCAGATGGTTTCAATATCGAATCCTACCAGAACTTCCAAGAAGACCTAATACCTATACTCTTTTATGTATTTCACAATATAGAAACCGAAGAGTCATTGCCAAATTCCTTTTATGAAGCTACAGTCACTCTGATACCAAAACCACACAAAGACTCAACCAAGAAAGAGAATAACAGGCCAATCTCACTCATGAACATCGACGCAAAAATCCTCAACAAAATACTGGCAAACCGTATCGAAGAACACATTAGAAAAATTATCCACTATGATCAAGTAGGCTTCATCCCATAGATGCAAGGCTGGTTCAACATACGAAAATCTATCAATGTAATCCATCATATAAATAAACTGAAAGAAAAAACCATATGATCATTTCAATAGATGCTGAAAAAGCTTTTGACAAAATTCAACATCCCTTTATGATAAAAGTCTTGGAGAGATTAGGGATACAATGGTCATACCTAAATATAATAAAAGCTATTCACAGCAAGCTGACAGCTAACATCAAACTAAAGGGAGAGAAACTCAAAGCCATCCCACTTAAATCAGGAACACGACAAGGCTGTCCACTGTCTCCATACCTCTTCAATATAGTGCTTGAAGTTTTAGCAATAGCAATAAGACAACATAAGGGGACCAAGGGGATTTGAATTGGAAAGTAAAACTTAAACTTTCGTTATTTGCAGATGATATGATAGTGTACATAAGTGACCCCAAAAACTCCACCAAAGAACTCCTACAGCTGATAAACACCTTTAGTAATGTGGCCGGATAGAAGATCAATTCCAAAAAATCCGTCGCCCTCCTATACACAAAGGATATGGAAGCAGAGAGGGAAATCAGAGAAGCATCACCTTTCATGATAGCCACAAACAGCATAAAATATCCCGGGGTAACTCTAAACAAAGAAGTGAAAGTTCTATTTGACAAGAACTTTAAGGCATTGAAGAAAGAAATTGAAGAGGATACCAGAAAATGGAAGGATCTCCCTTGCTCTTGGATTGGTAGGATCAACATAGTAAAAATGGTGATGTGGGAGTGATTTTTTATTAATAAAGAAACTGCCTAGGCCCATAATATAGGCCCACCCTTAGGTAGGTGGAGTAAACAGAACAGGATTCTGGGAGAAAAAAGCTGAGTCAAAAAGTCGCCATGATTTTCCCACTCCAGACAGATGCAGGTTAAGATCTTCCCTGGTAAGCCAGCTAGTGGGCCAACCAGAATATTAGAAATGGGTTAGATAAATATGTAAGAGCTAGCCAATAAGAGGCTTCAGATAACGGTCAAGGAAGTGTTTAAAAGAATACAGTTTCCCTGTAATTATTTTGGGGCATAAGTCAGCCATGCGGGGCGGACGGGTGCTGGGGACGCAGTCCGCAGCACCCCTCTTACAACAAAATGGCAATCCTAACAAAGGCAATTTATAGATTCAATGCAATCCCCATCAAGATCCCATCAAAATTCTTCACTGATCTTGAGAGGACAATAATCAACTTTATATGGAAAAACAAAAAACCCAGGATAGCCAAAACAATCTTATACAGTAAAGGAACTTCTGGAGGCATTACCATCCCTGACTTCAAACTCTATTACAGAGCTTCAGTAATTAAAACAGTGTGGTATTGGCATAAAATCAGAGAAGTTGACCAATGGAATCGTATAGAAGATGCGGATTTTAACCCACAAACCTATGAACACCTCATTTTCGATAAAGGTGCTAAAAGTATACAATGGAAGAAAGAAAGCATCTTCAACAAATGGTGCTGGCACGACTGGATGCCCACCTGTAGAAGAATGAAAATAGACCCATATCTATCACCATGCACAAAACTCAAGTCCAAATGGATCAAAGACCTCAATATCAATCTGAACACACTGAACCTGATAGAAGAGAAAGTGGGAAGTACCCTACAATGGATGGGCACAGGCGATCGCTTCCTAGGTATAACCCCAGCAGCACAGTCATTAAGGGCAGCATTGAATAAATGGGACCTACTGAAACAGAGAAGCTTCTGTAAAGCAAAGGACACTGTCACTAAGACAAAAAGGCAACCCACTGACTGGGAGAAGATCTTCACCAGCCCCGCAACAGACAAAGGTCTGATCTCCAAAATATATAAAGAACTCAAGAAACTAGACTTTAAAATGCTAATTAACCCAATTAAAAATGGGGCACTGATCTGAACAGAGAATTCTCAACAGAAGAAGTTCAAATGGCCAAAAGACACTTAATGTCATGCTCAGCCTTCTTAGCGATCAGGGAAATGCAAATCAAAACAACATTGAGATATCTTACATCTGTCAGAATGGCTAAAATCAAAAACACCAATGATAGCCTTTGCTGGAGAGGCTGTGGAGGAAGGGGTACCCTCATCCATTGCTGGTGGGAATGCAAACTTGTGCAACCACTTTGGAAAGCAGGGTGGAGGTTTCTCAGGAAATTCAGGATCAACATACCCATGGACCCAGCAATGCCACTCTTGGGAATATACCCAAGAGATGCCCGATCATATGACAAGGACATTTGTTCAACTATGTTCATAGAAGCATTATTTGTAATAGCCAGAACCTGGAGACAACCTAGATGTCCTTCAATGGAAGAATGGATGAAGAAAGTGTGGAATATATACACATTAGAATACTACTCAGCGGTAAAAAAAAACAATGACTTCGCGAATTTTGCATGCAAACGGATGGAAATAGAAAACACTATCCTGAGTGAGGTAACTCAGACCCAAAAAGATGAACATGGGATGTACTCACTCATAATTGGTTTCTACAGATAAATAAAGGTCAGTGAGTCTATAATATGATATCCTAAAGAAACGAAATAAGGTGAACCCAAAGAAAAACATATAGCTATCCTCCTGTTTATGGGAAGTAGACAAGATTGCCGGGCAAAAAATTGGCATCTTGGGGGTGTGATGGGAGGGGGGTAAGGGGAGAAGGGGAGAGAAATGTGAGAAGGAGAGTTTGGGGTAACTTGGGGAAAAGGGATGAATGGGATAAAGGAAGGTTGGATAGGGGAGCAGGGAAGCACATATGTTAATTATGGGAGCCATCTTAGGGTTGGCAAGAGACTTGGACCTAGAGGGGCTCCCAGGTGCCCAAGGCGATGTCCCCATTTAATTCCTGGGGCAGCTGAGGATAGGGAACCTGATGACCCTATCCTATAGCCATACTGATGAATATCTTGCATATCACCATAGAACCTTCATCTGGCGATGGATGGAGATAGAGACAAAGACCCACACTGGAGCACCGGACTGAGCTCCCAATGTTCCAATGAGGAGCAGAAGGAGGGAGAATATGAGCAAAGAAGTCAGGACCACAAGAGGTGCACCCACCCACGGAGACAGTGGGGCTGATCCATTGGGAGCTCACCAAGGCCAGCTGGACTGTGACTGAAAAAGCCTGGATAAAACCGGACTCTCTGAATTTGGCAGACAATGAGGGCTGCTGAGAAGCCGAGGACAAAGGCACTGCGTTTTTGATCCTACTTCATGTTCTGGATTTGTGGGAGCCTAGCCAGTTTGGATGTTCAACTTCCTAGACCAGGATTGAGGGGGGAGGACTTTGGACTTTCCACAGGGCAGGGAACCCTGACTGCTCTTCAGTCAGAAGAGGGAGATGGAGGAGGGGGAGGGGGGTTGAGTGGGAGGAGGGGGAGGGAAATTTGAGGCGGGGAGGAGGCAGAAATTTCTTTTTTTTTCCAATAATAAAAAAAAAAAAGAAAAGCTGGCAAGAAACAAGCCAAGCTAAGGGCAGGTATTCATAAATAAGAAAAAAAAAGAGTAACTTCCCTCTATTTCTAGCACATACTTCTATTAATTTACTGTAGATTTGTAGTTTTTTGTCAATTTTTAGACAAAGTTGAACAAGAACTTCAAGAGATCTTAGTAAAAAGATAGGCAGAGCAGTTTCAGGTTTGAATAAAAATTTCCAAAGGCAGTAACTCTCTAGCAATGTTGCAAGGAAATCAGTAGCTGATCCCAGTGAAGAGTAAGAAGCTCCTTGAGGAACCACC
Source organism: Microtus agrestis (assembly GCA_902806775.1). Lineage (NCBI taxonomy): Eukaryota > Metazoa > Chordata > Mammalia > Rodentia > Cricetidae > Microtus > Microtus agrestis. The sequence goes on along the minus strand of CADCXT010000527.1, from coordinate 1,287,949 downwards.
GACAGATAGCAAAGGTCAGATAGTGCAAACTCCTGAAATGAATTGGAAAAGAATGATTCGATCTCTGAAATGGAGGTTCATGAATCATCCATGAATTATATCTTGAAGCAATAGGTGGAAGCAATGAGAACCTGTCAGTAATTGTAGAGAGAGCAGAAAATGTGGAAATGACCATAGAGTTTCACACTGATAAGGAACAGTTCACTGAAGGTGAGACAGTAGAAAATGTGCAAGCAATGATCAGAAATGGGGAAGAAAATAAAAAGACTGGGATAAGAAGAGAATGTGGACCTTTCGGCAGCTGATGACAATGACCGACCAGCTAATGTAGGAGCCATGTGCTTGTCTTCAGCAACTACATATTTTATATTAGTATTGGGTCTATAGATCGTCTGCTGAAACCAAGAAAATGATTGCTGTTAGGTGCTAAGTATAATTACGTATTTAATGTGACAATTGCAAGAACCAATACAGACTACAAGATAAAAAAATAAAACTTGTATTTATTACAATGCAAACTTTGTTTTAGAGGTAGTATATCCAAGATGCTCTCCTCGAGTGTTCCCAAAAATTAATGGAAGAGATAAATACAATTTTATTGAGATGCAATTAGATGTGGGAGCTACTGAAATTCATTGGTAAAGCAGGTGCTTCGATAATAAGACTTTTCATCAGAAATCTAAAATTCAGTGCTTATATAAGATTTTATATTTAACTTCATTCAGCATATATTTATTTAAAGGCATTAATCATACCATCATCACAAAACTCGTGTGGTTTTTACAGTGGTAATATTACATATATTTGTGTGAATACAGATATAAATATTAATGTGAATTTTGTGTCACATAGTTAAGGATCAACAAATTGTACTTATTTATATCTTTATATCCTCTATATTCACATTTCTGATTCTTCTGATTTTGATAATATAACAAATTACATAGAATATTTTCTTTAAAATTCTTTGCTATTTTCATGCTTTATGAAAATTTAATGTATTTTAAATTTTCATAAATAACATTTCTGTGTATATTTGTGGCAACAACACATAAAAGAGAAAGAATAACACTTCTTGTCGCTTACCTAAGAGTGGAATTGATTATTCAAAAGAGTTTTAATCTCTTCTATGCTAATCTAAAAGAAATCAAATGTAAAAGTCGAATAAAAATAAAGTAGTACTGAGCAAAATAATTATATAAATTAATAACAATAGAAATATGATGAAAATAAAGAATGAAAAGCTTTTGCCTTAATCAATCTTTTACATGAGTCTCAAAAGGAAGAAAATTATTTTTCTGGCCTTACTGACACAGAATTTCATACAAAGCCATAATGAGATCTGATCAGGCTACACCCACATACTGCTCCATTTATGGCACTATGTGGGTAGGATTTATACATATCTCATATGCACACATACATTTTTCTGAGTCAAGTGCATGAATGCATTACAAAGGAAAATTATGCAACATGGTACAATGAAGGCTTTTGCACCAAGATAAAATGACAGGAGCAGAGTAAGAAAAATTACAATTTTTTTTTTCTCACAAGCAGTTAATTCTGAACAGGTTGAGGATACAGTATGTAAGCAGAGAAAGTATATAGTTATAAATGATCTGAAAATATATTATTAACTTGGTTAGGCATTGAGTGAATGCTCAATTTGTTAAGGCACCCTTTAAAAGGAATTTGTCAGAAAACTATTCCTATATAGAATTAATGGATTTTATGAACAAAACAAAAATATATGAATGTAAAATAAGTTTTTAATATCACTTTCATCAAAAGAAAGGTACCCCTTGTGGCCCTGACTTCCTTGATCTTCTTCTCCCTCATTCTGCTCCTCATTTGGACCTTGGGAACTCAGTCCAGTGCTCCAGTGTGGGTCTCTGTCTCTATCTCCATCCATCGCCAGATGAAAGTTCTATGGTGATATGCAAGATATTCATCAGTGTGGCTATAGGATAGGGCCAGTTCAGGTGCCCTGTCCTCAGCTGCCCAAGGAACAAGCTTGGGACATCTCCTTGGGCGCCTGGGAACCCTCATGTGGCTTTGTTCGAGCCTAGTCTGTTTGGATGCTTACCTTCCTAGACCTGGATGGAGGCGGGAGCACCTTGGACTTCCCACAGGGCAGGGAATCCTGACTGCTCTTTGGACTAGCGAGGAAGGGGGGGGAGAGTGCGGGAGGGGGAGGGACATGGGAGGAGGTGGAAATTTTTAATTAAAAAAAATGAAGGAATGGGTGTTGAGAATTTCTCTTTATATCTTTATATTGAAGAAGGCACATATGCAACTACATTCTTTTTATTTTAATTTTCAAATAATGGTTTTGCAAAAGTAGAATAATTTTTGAAATCTCCTCCATGCACTTGTTTTTTTTTAATATTATCTAAATTGTATGGTTTTTAATATTTTAAAATAAGGTTACTTTCTTTTTATAGTTTATTTTACTTTATTTTTAAAAAAGAAAACCAAATCAGGAGCAGATGGAGAGAGAGCATGAGCAAGGAACTCAGGACCGCGAGGGGTGCACCCACACACTGAGACAATGGGGATGTTCTATCAGGAACTCACCTAGGCCAGGTGGCCCGGGTCGGAAAAATCATGGGATAAAACCGGACTTGCTGAACATAGCGGACAATGAGGACTACTGAGAACTCAAGAACAATGGCAATGGGTTTTTGATCCTACTGCACGTACTGGCTTTGTGAGAGCCTAGGCAGTTTGGGAGCTCACCTTACTAGACCTGGATTGAGGTGGGTGGTCCTTGGACTTCCCACAGGGCAGGGAACCCTGACTGCTCTTTGGGCTGACAATGGAGGGGAACTTGATTGGGGGAGGGGGAGGGAAATGGAAGACGGTGGCGGGAAGAAGGCAGAAATCTTTAATAAATAAAAATAAAATAAAATAATAAAAAACAAAACAACAACAACAAAAGAAAACCATCTTTGTTAATTTTACATACCAACCCCAGTTCTCACTCCCCGCCTCATCCCATTACTTTCACCTTCTTCCCCACTATATCCCCTATCCACTCTTCAGAGTCAGTGAGGGCCATTGCTTTGGGGAAGGTCCAAGGACCCCCTACTATATGTAGGCTGAGAAAGGTATTTATCCAAAGATAATGGGATCCAAAAAATCCAATACAAGCAGTGTGGATAAATCCTGGTTCCACTGCCAGTGGTCCGGCAATCTACCCCAGCCATACAACTGCTACCCACATTCAGAGGGACTAGTTTGAACCTGTGCTAATTCCTTCCCTGTCTGGATGGAGTTGGTAAATTCCCTTTAGCTCAGGTAAACTGTTTCAATTGGTGTCCCCATCATGGTCTTGACCTCATTGCTCATATTCTCACTCCTTCCACTCTTCGATTGAACCTTGAGAACTCAGCCCAGTGCTCCATTTTGGTCTCTGCCTCTGCTTCCATGAGTTATGAGATGAAGGTTTTATGGTGATATTTAAGATCAATCGGACTACAGGGCAAGGCCAGTTCAGACTCCCTCTCCTCTATAGCATAGGGTCTTAGCTAGGTTAATCCTTGTGGATTCCTGGGAATTTCTCTAGTGACAGGTTTCTTGCTAGCCCCATAATGACTCCCTCAATCAAGATAACTCTTTCCTTGATAACATTTGTATCCTTCCTCCATCTTGAATCTCCAGTTACCTGAGGGTCTCCTCCCCTCCTCTGTTCTCCCCTCCTCCTGCTTTTCCATCTTCCCTTCTCCCCTTCCCCCCATGCTCCCAGTTTTGTGAGGTGATGATGTCTATTTCCCCTTTCCAGGCAGATCTATGAATGCTTTTATTAGTGATCACTTTGTTACTTAGCTTCTCTAAGATCATGAACTATAGGCACAATATTCTTTGCCTTGCAGCTAGTATCCATTTATAAGTCAGTACATACCATGTTCATCTTTCTGGGTCTGGATTACCTCACTTTGGATGTTTTTTTCTGGTTCTATCCATTTGCATAAAATTTCAAGAAGTCGTTGATTTTTTTTTTTTTGGCACTGAGTAGTAAGTACTCCACTGTGTAAATGTGCCATATTTTCATTATGCATTCTTTGGTTGAGGGGCATCCAGGTTGTTTTCAAGCTCTATAATAGAGCTTGATATCAGGGATTGTGATGCCTCTGGAAGTTCCTATATTGTACAGTGTTATTTTGTCCATCCTGGGATTTTTGTTTTCCATATGAAGTTGATTATTGTTCTTTTAAGGTCTGTGAAGAATTGTATTAGGATTTTAATGGGGTTGCATTGAATCTGTATATTGATTTTGGTAGGATTGCCATTTTTATTATCTTGATCCTACCTATCCAAGAACATGGGAGATCTTTCTATTTTCTGATATCTTCTTCAATTTCTTTCTTCACAAACTTAAACTTAAAACAGGACTTTCACATGTTTGGTTAGTATTACCCCAAGATACTTTATATTATTTGTGCCTATTGTGAATGTGATGTTTCTCTGATTTCTTTCTCAGCTTATTTATCATTTGAATTTAAGGGGGCTACTGATCTTATTGACTGCCACATTACTGATGGTATTTGTCAGCTGTAGGAATTCCCTAGCACAGTTTTTGGAGTCACATTCATATACTATTATATTATCTACAAATAGCAAAATTTTGACTTTTCCTTTCCTATTTGAATCCTCTTGATCTCCTTTTGTTGGCTTATTTGCGCTAGCCAGAACTTTGACAACTATTTTGAAAAAATATGGAGAGTGAACAGCCTTGTCTTGTTCCTGATTTTAGTGGAATCGCTTTGAATTCCACTCCATTTAATTTGATGTTGAATGTGGCTTGCTTTTATTATGTTTAGATATGTTCCTTTTATCCCTGATCTTTCCAAGACCTTAATCATGAAAGGATGTTGGATTTTATCAAATGGTTTTCTGCATCTAATGAGACACAGATGGATTTTTTCTTTCTGTTTATTTATATAGTGGATTGCATTGATAGATTTTAATATGTTGAATCATCCCTGCATCTCTGGGATAAAGACAACTTGATCGTGGTGGATGATTTTTTTGAATGTTCTTGCATGAGGTTTATCAGCATTTTATTGAGTGTTTTTGCATCTATGTTCATGAGTGAGACTGGTCTGTAATTCTCTATTATAGTTGAGTCTTTGTGTGGTTTTGGTTTTATGTTAACTGTAGCCTTATTTTAAAAAAAGTTTGGCAATGTACTTTCTGCTTCTATTATGTGTAACACTTTGAAAATAATAGGTAGTAGATCTTACTTGAAGTTCTGATAGAATTCTGCTCTAAAACCATCCTTCCCTGGGCTTTTCTTAGTTGACAGTCTTTTAATGACTACTTTTATTTCCTTACAGGTTATAGGTCTATTTTAACATGAAGTGCCTGCTAATTGGGGGTTTTTGTCCTGCCCAGTTCCCACAGCTGTCTAGCCCCAAAGAAAATCATACAGAAATCTCTATAAGTTATAAAGCTGATTTGCCCATTAGTTCAGGCTACTTATTAGCTCTTGTAGCTTATATTAACCCACTATTATGATCTATTTTTGCCATATGGCTCAGTACCTTTTCCAGCTGGCAGGTCATATCCTGCTTCCTTGGTGGTCTGCACAGAACTGGGAAGAATCAACTTCCTTCTTCCCAGAATTTTCTTGTTCTCATTGCATCATTTCTACTTCCTGTATGGTTTTCCCACCTATACTTCTTGCCTGGCCAATCAGAGTTTATTTAAAACATGATTGACAGAATACAGATAATTCTTTTGCACCACTTCCCCCACTTAAAAAAATATCCATAGTCCATTTTTTGGGAATGTGGGTGTAGTATTTGAGGTTACTTTTAGCTGGTTAGGGGCACTGACAATCTTAGGGGGACCTAAAGAAAATTTAGAGTTATGATCAAGTCTTGCCTGAAGTATCATGTGAGTTTTCATCATCTCAGGTAGCAGTCTTGAACATGTTCTGGATGAAGAACTCAGACATCTGGGCCATCTATTTGTTTCAGAGATTTTTTTAGGTGGTCTTTTTTGATTAAATCTGATTTTTCCTTAACTTAGAATGAATCCACAGTCTCTCATTTTTTGTGGAAACAAAAGCAAAATCTCTTCTCCAAAGTAACATACCTTTTGACTTCAATTTTGAAGTCAAGGTATTTTTAAAATACCTATCTTGGATAGATTTTGTAATATTTATAAACAAATATCTTTTAGTAGCTGTTGTTCCCTTTCAGCATATAAACAATTTAAAGAGAGCATAATAGCATACAGTATCAAGATTTTTTTGTGCATTTTTTATCTTTATGTGGCTTTACTTTAACCTCTATTTTTTTTTTTACTTTTACTTTTTGAGACAGTTTTTTTTATATCTTCATCTTGGAATAACTTTATAGACCAGGCTGTCCTTGAACTTACAGAGATTGGTCTGTCTCTGTCTCCCAGGCAAATCCTATCAGTGTGAGCCACCACAACCGACTACTCTCTCTCTCTTTTTTTTTTTACTCTGAAAACTTTAACCTTTGGCCTGTATATATTTTTAACACACTGTAAACCATTTAGAGTTTTTTTTTTGGCTTTGAATCTTTCTTTACTGTATATCTCTCTTTTTTTGACCATTTGAGTCTTTATGGAGAGGATTAAAGCCGTGACTTTGATGGCTGAATCCGGCCCATTTTTTAGCTTTTTAGCCTCATGGTAGAGCTACTGGTTGTAGTCATGCTTTTTCTCCCACAATTCTATGGCATTTTAAGGTCCTTGCCAGCAAGCAAGCTGTAACAGTATGTCCTTAAACAACACTCAAAAGCTCCTAATGCATTTCAAGGTCCTTGCCAGGAAGCTAGCTACAACAGTGTGTCCATAGCTCCATAGTCGGGACTGCCTGCTTGAAAGAGTCACAGTTTTCCCTGGCAGGACAGCCCAGAAAGCTGGCATTTTAAAACAGTGCAGCTTATTTTTTTTTCCTGTTATGGCTGAAAACTGAAATGCTTTACTCTAGTCTTTTTAAGCTTTTTCAAGCTTTTTGTGGATGCAGTTATCCACGTGGGCAACATTTGTAACATGAAGGGCCTGCTAGTTGGGGGTTTTTGCCCTGTCTGGTTCCCATAGCTGTCTATCCCCAAAGAAAATCACACAGAGATCTCTATAAGTTATAAAGCTGATTGGCCCATTAGCTCAGGCTACTTATTAGCTCTTGTAGCTTATATAAACCCATTATTTTGATCTATTTTTGCCATATGGCTCAGTACCTTTTCCAGCTGGCAGGTCACATCCTGCTTCCTTGGTGGTCTGCGCAGAGCTGGGAGAAATCAACTTCCTCCTTCCCAGAATTCTCCTGTTCTCATTGCATCATTTCTACTACCTGTCTGGTTTTCCCACCTATACTTCCTGCTTGGCCAATCAGGTTTATTTAAAACATGATTAACAAAATACAGACAATTCTCCCACACCAGTCTGTTTAAACTGTTTACCAGTTTTTTATTTAATTTTGGTGTGTGGTACCTATCAAGAAAACCATCGATGTGTTTTACATTTTCCAATTGTGTGAAGCATAGGTTTTTGTAGTATGACCTAATGATGCTCTGGATTTCCTCAGTGTCAGTTGTTATGTTCTCCTTTTCATTTGTGATTTTATTAATTTAGATGTTCCCTCTCCGCTTTTTGATTAGTTTGGGTAAGGGTTTTTATATTGTATTGATTTTCTCAAAAAACCAGCTATTTGTTTTATTGTTTTTTTGTATCCTTTTCTTTGTTTCAAGTTTATTGATTTCAGCCTTCCATTTGATTATTTCCTGTCATCTACTTCTCCTTGGTGAGTCTGTTTCTTTCTGTTCTAAAATTTTCAGGTGTGCTGTTAAGTCACTAGTGTGAGTTTCTCCACCTTCATTATGTAGGCACTTAGTACTATGAACTTTTCTCTTAATACTGCTTTTTTAGTGTCCCATAAGCTTGCGTACATTTTTCCTTTATTTTTATTGAATTCTAGGAAGTGCTTAATTTCTTTTTTCATTTTTTCCTTGACCCAGGGGTGGTTCAATAGAATACTGTTTAATTTCTATGAGATTCTAGGCTTTCTGGGATTAGTGTTATTGTTAAATCCTAACTTTTAACCATGGTAATCTGATAATAGAAGGGGCTTATTACAATTTTTTTTAAACTTGAGGTTTTTTTTTTCTAAATATGTTGTCAATTTTAGATAAGGTTCCAAGGTTCCATGATACACTGAGAAGAAGGTATATTCTTTTGTGCTTGGATGGAATGTTCTGTAGATGTTAAATCATTTGATTTATGACATCTATTATTTCTCTGTTAAGTTTCTGTCTAGGTTACCTGTATGTTAGGAAGAGTCAGGTATTGAAGTCTCCTACTATTAGAGTATAGGGTTTGATGTGCAATTTAAGCTTTAGTAATGTTTCTTTTACATGTGTCAGTGATCTTTTGGGGGGCATAGATGTTCAGGATTGAGATTTCATCTTGATAATTTTTTTCTGTTATGATTATATAGTGTCCTTCCACATCTCTTCTGAATGATTTTAGTTTGAAGTCTATTTTGTTAGATATTTGGATAGCTGCAGCTGCTTGTTTCGTAGGTCTACTTGATTGACCAATGTCTACCCATTCCCTTACTCTGAGGTAATTTATGTCTTTGAGATTGAAATGTGTTTGTGGTATACAGTAGAAGGATGAATTCTGCTTTTGTGTCTATTCTCTTAGCCTGTGCCTTTTATGGGTGGATGGATTCCATTGATATTAAGAGATATTAATGGCCATTGATTGTTAATTCCTGTTATTTTTTCAGTGGTAGTGTTTGTGTGTTTTCCTTCTTTGGGGTTTGCTTGTATGAGGTTCTATGTTGCCTGTACTTTTGTGGGTGCAGCTAGCTTCCTTGGGTTGGAGTTTTCTTTCTAGTGCTTTTTGTAGGGCAAAAAAAATCTCATAATTTTGTTGTTTTAAATCAGTATCAACATGCTTTTTAGTTAATCACCTGCTTTAATGGCATCCCCATAATCATGTGGCAGAGTATATTTATCAAAGTGGTGTTCAAGCCCATACCATATTGAGGAGGATTGTCACCCTTAATTTTTCCAAATTTATAACATTTTTGGTTCTGTTGGGTTCCTATTTGGGAGCCAAATGACACATGATTATTCGAGTAAATGTAAAATTAATATCTTGCCTCCAAACAGAACTGATTCCTATAAGTCAAAATATTATTCTTTCAATTAGATCAAGTTGAGTGACATGCAACTTACTTAAGGAGTGGTGTATAACTATGCAGAGCTATATTTTGCCAAAGTCATTAACTTATATCCTACCTCTGTCTTCACAGCTTCCAAATCTGTTATTTTATATGGTTCTAACTCTAAGGTACAACTGATATCAACCTCATTTAACAACATTACCTTGTACTAAAGTAGTTTAGGTACCTACAGGATTATACAACAGAAAGCACAAAATTCTCAGAAAGTTTTTATAGTTAGACTATCTTTGACTAAATCAGGAATTTATGCTACTGAACATTGCCCAGCAATAGGAAAAACAGCTTGTTTCCACATACGCTGATGTGTATAAGAGCTAAATGGTAACTTACTATCAAAGGGAGTTACTCTGCCTGGGATTCAGAACACTAGATTCACTGTAAAGAAATCAAAGTGATTACTGTGCCTTTTGAGCATATTTAGTCACTACTCTAGAAGTGAAATTGGAAGCATATGACAGAATCATTGATTATTAACTGAAATGACAGAAAATCTTGGGATTAAATCATAGCAATTCAATCAGAACTATTAAAATTATGAACATATTGTTATACATATCTCTAGACAGAATTCTAGCTAGATAAGTGATCAAAAATGCAAAATTATTTAGTACTATAAAATATGTAGAATTAGGATTATACATAGTCTGGCTACTGGCTAATCAGCATTTATTTAAAATCAATATTATACAATTCAAAAGGATGCAATTATATCTATCTATCTGTCTATGTATCTATCTACAATTTGTCTGAATTTGGTCTAGTAAGGCAAAAAAAAATAATTTTCTACACCAGCTTATTTACCTATCAGGGTAAAAGACTTGTGAGATCATACAACAGAGTGAGTTTTTTTTTTGCACATGAGGAGATAAGTATAAGTATTTAAATAACGTTCCCCAGACACATAAACAAAACAAGCTTTTTTTTCAATTTAAAAATCATGTCATTATAAAAAAAGTTTCTGAAATTTAAATATTTTAGCATTTTTGTTAATTTTCTTGTTTTACTCAAATACTTTCTGTTATCTTATCTTTCAAATATAAAAGAATTCCTAAAAATTAATAATTTATATAAATTCATTTCTGTGTCTTCATGAAGACTAGAAGTCCACCACAGAGAACCTGGACCAGATGAGGTCTTTCCACAAGTATTCCAAGTTGAGACATGCCATGACAGGCAAGAGGGTGCATAAAAGACACATAATCATGATAGTTTTTATAACATATTAATTTTCTAGGTAGCTCCTTGACTCACTATTATTTTCATGATAGAACACTTAAGATCTTGTTGACTGAGTTCTCTGTTCTGCTCAGTTCCCACAGTCATTAAGTCCCAAAGAAATCGCAAGAGGTCTACATTAACTATAAACTGATTGGCCCCTCATCTCAGGCTTCTTATTAACTCTTATGACTTATATTAGCCCATTATTCTAGTCTATGTTAGCCACACGGCTTGCTACCTTATTCAGTGAGGCAGTCACATCTTGCTCCTTCTGTGGCTGGGTCAAGACTGCGTCCTCTTCCCAGAATTCTCCTGTTCTCCTTGACCACCACTACTTTCTGTCTGGTTGTCCTGCCTATACTTCCTGCCTGGATACAGGCTAATCAGCATTTATTTAATATAGAATTGACAGAAAATAGACCATTGTCACACAGCAAAGATCTAATCATATCTTAACAATTCCTTGTTCTGTACCCTAAGATTTCACAATATGAATTAAATTTTAACAGAAACTTTGGCAGAATCATTCAACCTTTAGTGTACTCTATGGAGAAAATCAAGATGTAGCCAAAAGTTAGTGTATAACAGTTAATTGGCCAGATTCAGTTCTGGTCAAAATACATAGAACTAAGGCATGTGGAGTACTCACCCTTAAGTGGAACATTAATACTGCTTTCCCCAACACTCAGGGGACATCAGAGAATAGGGAGAGAGAAAAAATATGACAGCAAGAAATGAAAAGAACAGCAAAACACTGTCTTATAAGCATTGCACTCATGAACACTCTGCAACTGACTTAAACAAGCATGGATAGTTACAATTGTAATGACGGTGGGACTAATGAGGCTCCACCAGCCACTGATGGACTATGGGAAATTAATGTGTACAAGGGGAGGTTGTGTTATTTTCTTCAGTGGTTTATCACTGAGAAGTGACTTGCATACCAGTGAATATTCCATCCAGTCGTGCTCATGCAAGAAATCATACAAGTTGTTTTTAAACACACACACACACACATACACACACATCAAAGTAGAGAGAAGCTTGTTGGAAGAAGGGATTCAGCAAAACTCAGTATATGTGGATGAAGTTACCAAAGAATAAAAAATGGAAAAAATTTGTAATAGACACTAAGAGAGACTTACATAGAACTAATCTACATGGGAAGTAGAAAAAGACAAAATCTCCTGTGTAAATTTCGAGTATGGGGACTTTGGGGGAGGGTTGAAAGGGGGAGGGGATATTTAGGGAGGGGAGCAGAGAAAAATATAGAGCTCAATAAAAATCAATAAAAAAGAATCATTCTCTTAATATATGGGATAATTTTCAGTGTTCATTGAATTTAGAAAGGGCAATTTAAAGAAAACATACATTTATAAATTCTTGATTTAAGCAATGATCATAATAATTTGAAACAATGCTGAATAGTATGCTATCATACATATGAAAGCCCAGCTTTCAAGTAGAAAATTTTATAAAGAAATATTTTTCATAGGCTAAAAATTTACTTTGGAAACTTATTCTCAATAAAAATCCTTTAAAATATCGAAGGCTTTGGTAAGTGATTAGGTCATGAGGTTCTGCCCTTATAAAAGAGTTCTAAGAGGGATTTGTGTGGCTTTTCCACCACATGAGGATGAAGGAAGAAGGCTCCCTTTTTTAAGAAGAAGAAAATAAACTTTTACAAGACAGTGAATTTACTGGAATTCTACTATTTTGCTTACCTTCCTATTAGAACTGTGAGAAATAAATTTCAACTCTTTATAATTGCTGTTATCTACTCTAAGGGTTTTTTATAATCATTATAACACATTAAGGTAGCTATCTAATAGGGGAACTAAATTGGGTTCCCATAAAAAAGTAATGAGCGCTGAACTGTGTTAGCCCAATTCAAATTATTTTCATGTACTACATCATATTTTAGTAATTACTTATTTGTGGTTCTGGGAGATTCTTAAAATAAGAAAGTTATTTTTTTTTCTTTAATACCAAGGATCAACTTTTGATTCAGGTTAATATCAATGGGTAATTTAACTTCATTGCTATAGAAAGTGATTGAAAGAATGATTTATTACATTCTGTCATTCTTTTCTATAGAAAATAATTTTCTTCTCCAGTATTAAAGTAGTTTTCAGGAAAATCAGTCAACCACAGATCACGTCATAAGATTGTCTTTTGATGTTAATAAAGTATTTTATAATATAGAATTTGAATGTTGAGGTAATTACAGACAGTGCAAAATATAGTAGAGTGCTTAAGAAAAAACTATAGTGCCAGGAATAATGATGTGATAATTTTTTTAATTATGAACTTTTAAAAATAATAAGCATTTCAACAAATAAATATACAATTTACTTGCTCTGACTAATAAAGTAAATAAAGAAGTATTATAAATAACCTTCTTTTAGCTCATTTATAAGTGATTTGTTGAGACAAAATAAAAATCATGACTATTGGGCATTATTTTACAGAAAATAAATGTCTTTATTCATTTATGTTTTTGTCAAACAGTACCAAACATCATTTCAAGTAAGACACCTTCTGGCTTAGATATTCAATATACTGAATATTTTAAATAATTTATGAATTCTTTTTGTCCAAATGGAATTCATTGCCTCCATGTTATTAATGTAAATGAGAGAATGACAGTTACTATAGAATTGAAACATTTAGCAACATGATTGAGCCTTGACTTACTTTAAAGTCAACATATTTAGTTTTGTAATTGATCAATTTATGTCTTGAACACAGGGAAATATGAGTAACAAAATTATGTAGAACTCTGATGACAGTTATTTTAACTCTTATGTCAAAATATTAATCATGGAAGTATTATTTTCATAGATATGTTTGATGATACCAAGTTGAATGCCTAATATTAACTTTTCTGATTATTGAAAATTTTGGAGAAAGTTATTTTGATCCTTGATTAGAACATAATGATCTTTTCCAAATTGGCAAAATATTATAAAACAGGAGGCATAGGAAAAATACAAAAACATTGTAAAATTTTTATGCACATTTCATTTGAAACACAACTATATCTATAAGTGAAACAAACTATTAACTCATGGAAGCTTATAACCATCTGTAACTCCTATTCCAGGGGATCCAACGGTCTATGCTGGCCTCTGAATGTCAAGACTTATATGCAGGCAAACTCCCATACACATAAACTAAATAAATTGGTTACCTAATTAATTTTCAATAATTTGTGATTTTCATTGATAATATTAAGTTGAAAACATATTAAACTTTATCAAATTTATTAAAATAAGTTTTATTCCATGAGAGAAATGTACCTAATATTGAACAAACTATAAACCACCTTTATACACCTTTAAAAATGTGCTTAATATGATACTCTTTTTGGTACTATAAAGTTTATAAATACTTCTATAGTATGTTGTTCATTTATATACAGTTCAATAAACTGTTTATCTTAGCACTCTTCTCTGTTTGAATGGTACAAACAATATCGTTGTCCCTAGAGAATGATCCAACAGGAGTTTGAGTTTTTAAAAAGTCACTTAGATTGTTAGATTACTTACAAGGATAAGCTAGTTAGTTTTTACACATCCTTATGGCACTGAATTATATTTCTAAAGTACAACCTTTATAATTTATCACTTGTTCAGGTTTGTTAAGTGCTATTGATATAACTTTTGGAATTTCAATCACTACAGTGAGGATGGGCTTTACGAATTATTTATGTAAAATTTATAGTAATATGTCAGTGCAAAAATGTCTTGGTGTAGCTCCCAGTTTGTATAGATATTAAAGGCAATGAAATAGGAGATAAAATAATTTAAAAAGCCTTTAAAAAAATCATTCTGGAGTAACAGATAATGACTTCATGACTATAATTTATCAATGAACAAAGTACAAGTATCAAATGAAAGTTATTAAATTACAAAGATTAGACAGGTTTACATAAAACTGAGGAGTTAAACATCTAAGTTTTTGAGTTTGTTTATAAAATGTCAAGAAGCACTCTCTTGTTGGGATCCAAATATTATAAGTTTCATCCAAAATTTTAATTCACTAGAATATGTGTTCTCATTTATTATTTCAATGAAACATCATGGATATGGCACCATATTATTTTATTTTTTATATTGTAGGTGAAAATTTATCTGTTTATTCACATCAAGATTTAATAGAGTAGTTGTCATAGCCAATAAGGAGAATATGCAAATGATTCAAAATGCAATTATGCTTGTATAGATCAAAGAATATTATTTTCTTAAAATGATAGTTTGTTTTGTACAATGCACACCTACGTATAGACCAAAATATAATTTGTATATAACTTGGCTGATTATTTAGTCCTCAATTGCTATAATCAGTAAATTAAATATACATTATGATCTTTTATACTTGGGTATATATTTTTGTTTCTATAACCAATAATTTAAATGTTTAAACAAATTTAAGATTACCTCATTATTTTATATGTATGAACATTTTGCCTTCATATCTTTGCACCACACACATGCCATATCTCCAGTCATAATATGGAAAGTTTAGTAAAGAAGACAATGTCTTATCTGGCTGCTTTATTTTCTCTTTCTTTTTTTTCTTTCCTTCCTTCCATCCTTCATTCTGTTCTTCCTTTTTTTCCTTTTTATTTTTATTTTTTGTTGATGGAAAGATGAACTTCAAGTGGTCACTGAATCTTTAATGTGTTTATTTTTTCAGTATGTCTAATTTGAAAAAAAGATCTCCTCTTACTGCTTTTAAACAATGACCCTTCTCTAACTGATGCACAGGGAACAAGTGGCTGAGTTTACCCTGTTGGAGCTGCTAGGGACTTGGTGTTGCCCTACAATGCCCACTTAAAATTGTATTGAGCTTAACTAAGAAAAGAGACATCTTTTTGATGTGAGACAGTCATAGCAAGTTGAATTCCAGATGTAGAGAGACCAAGTAAGCTGTCACAGTTGCTGGAATCAGTTTTATTCCAAAGATTCTTTCTTATGTTTCTGTCTGATGAGACAGAAAAATTAAGTTTGAACTTCATGGGACCTTTAAAGGCTGAGCCTTTCAAAAAAATTTTCTTAATCAGTGAACCTTAAAGTTTGTCCTTCTTTTTTCGCCCTTTGAAATGCTTATTTGAGGTTTGGTTTCTCAGAACACTCATTTGAATTACTTCCCATTTCCAGATATAAATTTAGTGGTTTATTTTAGGGGGCTCAGTTATGCCAATCTCTAGTATTTTTTAACTATGTGGGCACCTGATAAAGAGAAAGGGAATCTTAAACTGTAACATTGTGCTTAAATTCAGTAGGGTGGCCACACAGTATACACATGGATTTCTTTTGTAATTTGTATAACCATCAAGAGTACTAAGTCTACAAATGCTTAGTGCCACCTCAGGAGAATTCTGACTAGATTTTTTAATTGTAATACTTTACTAAGGTAGTTTTCTACTTTTTAATTTTATACTTTTAGAAAAACCTATCTTTGGGGGCTGGATAGATGGCTCAGTGGTTAAGAGCACCGACTGCTCTTCCAGAGGTCCTGAGATCAATTCCCAGCAACCACTTGGTGTCTCACAGACATCTATAATGAGACCTGGTGCCCCCTTCTGGCTTTCAGGCACACATGGAAGGAATGCTGTACACATAATAAAGAAAGAAAGAAAGAAAAAAGAAAAACCTACCTTTTTATTTTACATACACATCCCAGTTCCCATTTTCTCCCTCCACTCCCCCCCCACACACACACCCTCCCATCCACTCCTCGGAGAGGGTAAGGCACATTGCTTTGAGGAAGGGCCAAGGCCCTCCCTACTATATCTAGGCTGAACAAGGTATTCCTCCAAAGAGTATCAGTTGCAAAAATCCAGTATAAACAGTAGGAATAAATTCTGGTCCCACTGCCAGTAGCCCCACAGTCTGCTCCAGCCATATAACTGTCATGTGCATTCAGAGAGACTAATATGGTCTTATGCTACTTCCTTCCCTATCTGATTCAATCTGGTGAGCTCCCATTAGCTCAGAGAAGCTGTTTCATAGGTATCCCAGTCTCAATCTTGACCTCTTTGCTCATATTCTCACTCCTCCCACTCTTGGACTGGACCTTGGGAGCTCAGACCAGTACTTGATTGTGGACCTCTGCCTCTGCTTCCATGAGTTTCTGGATGAAGATTCTATGATGACATTTAAGATATTCATCAGTCCGACTGCAGGGAAAGGCCAATTTGGCACTGACTGTACTATTGCTTAGGGCCTTGGGGGAATCATCCTTGTGAACTCTTGGGAATTTCTATAGTGACAGGTTTCTTGCTAGCCCAATAATGGCTCCTTCAATCAAGATATCTCTCTCATTGTTCTCTGTCTCTGTCCTTCCCCCATCTCGACATCCCATTCTCCTCCCAACTCCCATTCTCTCCTCCTCTCCATCAACTTTCCCTGTCCCCCCCACCCCCATGCTCCCAAACTTCTCAGGACATCTTGTCTATTTCCCCTATCCAGGGGTATCTATATATGTTTTTTTTTTTAGAGTTCTCCTTGTTACTTAGCTTTTATGGGTTCATGGACTATGGGCTACTTATCCTTTGCTTTACAGATAGTATTCACCTATGAGAGAGTGCATACCATGCTCATCTTTCTGGGTCTGTTTTACCTCACAAAGGATGGTTTCGTCTAGTTCCATCCATGAAAATTTTAAAATGTCACTGTTTTCACAACTGAGTAGTACTCTATTGTGTAAATGTACCATATTTTCTTTATCCATTCTCTGGATGAGGGGCATCTAGGTTTTTCCAGGTTACATATTACATATTACAAATAATGCTGCTGTAAACATAGTTGAAGAAATGTCCTTGTAGTATGGTTGAATATCCCTTGGGTATATGCCCAAGAGTGGTATTGCTGGGTCTAGCAGTAGGTTGATTCCCAATTTTCTGAGAAGACACCAGACTGATTTCCAAAGTGTACAAGTTTTCATTCCCACCAGCAATTGAGGAGTGTTCCCCTTACTCTGCATCTTCTCTAGCATAAGCTATTCTTGGTGTTTTTGATCTTAGCCATTCTTACAGGTCTAGGATGGTATCTCCAAGTCATTCAGATTTGCACTTCTCTGATGGATAAGGATGTTGAACATTTCCTTAAGTGTCTTTCAATCATTTGAAATTTTTCTGTTGGAAATTCTCTGTTTAGATCTGTACCTCATTTTTAATTGAATTATTTGATATTTTGATGTCTAATTTCTTGAGTTCTTTATATATTTTGGAGATGGGTCCTCTGTCTGATGTGGGGTCAATGAAGACCTTTTCCAATTCAGTAGGCTGCCTTTTTGTCTTATTGAGTATGTCCTTTGCTTTGCAGAAGTTTCTCATTTTCACGTGGTCGCATTTATTAAGTGTTGCCCTTAGTGTCTGTGATATAGGGATTACATTTAGGAAGTGGTATCTTGTGCCCATGCATTGAAGATTACTTCCCACTTTCTCTTGTATCAGGTTCAGTGTGATCAGATTTATATTGAGGTCTTTAATCCATTTATATTGGAGTATTATGCATGGGGTTAGGTATGAATCTGTTTTCATTTTTCTACATGCTGACATCCAGTTATGCCAGTATCATTTGTTGAAAATGATTTCCTTTTTCCATTGTATAATTTTAGCTTCTTTGACAAAAATCAGGGGCTCAGTTGTGTAGATTACTTTCCAAGTCTTTGAATCTATTCCCTTGGTCAACCTGTCTGTTTCTATACCAGTACTGATTTGCTTTCATTACTGTAGATCTACAATAGAACTTGATGTCAGGGATGTTGGTGCTTCCAGAAGTTCCTTTATTGTACAGGATTGTTTAGCTATTCTGGATTTTTTGTTTCTCCATATAAAGTTGAGTATTGTTCTTTCAATGTCTGAAGAATTGTGTTAGGATTTTGATGGGGTTGAATTGATTCTGTATATTGCTTTTGTAGGGTTGCCATTTTTATTATGTTGAGCCTACCTATCCAAGAACATGGGAGATCTTTCCATTTTTTATATCTTCTTCAATTTCTTTATGCTTTTTTTTGATTTTTTAGACAGGGTTTCTCCATAGCTTTTGGTTCCTGTCCTGGAACTAGCTCTTGTAGACCAGGCTGGCCTCGAACTTGCAGAGATCCACCTGCCTCTGCCTCCCGAGTGCTGGGATTAAAGGATTGTGCCACCACCGCCTGGCTTCAAATTTCTTTCTCTAAAGTCTTAAAGTTTTTGTCAAACAGATCTTTCACTTGTTTGGTTAGTGTTACTCCCAAGATATTTTATGTTATTTGTTGCTTTTGGGTAGGGTAATGTTTCTCTGATTTCTTTCTCAGCTTTTTAATCATTTATATTGTAGTGATGAATTTCAGGCTGTGTTCCCGCCACCCTGCTAGCTTTACCTTAAATAATTATACAGAAACTGTATTCTTTTAATCATTGCCTGGCCCATTAGTTCCAGCATCTTATTGGCTAGCTCTTACATATTGATCTAACCCATTTCTAATAATCTGTGTAGCCCATGAGGTAGTGTGCCAGGGAAGATCTTAACCTGCCTCTGTGTCTGATGGGAGAATCATGGTGACTGAATGACTCGGCTTCTTTCTCCCAGCATTCTGTTCTGTCTACTCTGCCTACCTAATTTTCTGTCCTATCAGGCCAAGCAGTTTTCTTTATTAGTTAACCAATGAAAGCAACAGATAAGATACAAGACCCACCTCCATCATTGTATATAGTAGAGCTATAGATTTTTTTGAATTGATCTTGTATCCTGCCACATTACTGAAGGTGTTTATCAGCTGTTAGTGTTCCCTGGTAGAATTTTGAGATCACTTATGTATACTGTCATATCATCTCCAAATGGCAAAAGTTTGACTTCTTCCTTTCCTACTTGAATACCCTTGATCTCCTTTTGTTGTCTTATTGCTTTGGCTAGAACTTCAAAAAGTATGTTAAATACATATGGAAAGAGTGGACAGCCTTGTCTTGTTCCAGTTTTTAGTGGAATCCCTTTGAGTTTCTCTCCATTTAAAGTTGATGATGACTGTTGGCTTACTGCACATTGCTTTGTTTATGTTGAGATATTTTCGTTGTATTCCTGATCTCTCCAAGACCCTTATGGCGAAGGGATGTTGGATTTTGTCAAATACTTTTTAGTATCTAATGAAATAATAGTAGGCATTTTCTTTCAATTATTTATATAGTGTATTACATTGATAGATTGTCATATGTTGAACCATCCCTGTATCTCTGGGACGAAGCCGACTTGATCATGTTGGATGATTTTTTGATGTGTACTTGGATTCCATTTGCAGTACTGTATTGTTTTTGCATCAATGTTTATGAGAAAGATTGGTCTGTAATTCTCTTTCTTGGTTGAGTTTTTATGTGGTTTTGGTATCAGGGTAACTGTAGCCTCATAGAAAGAGTTTGGCAATGATCCTTCTGTTTCTATTATGTGAAACAATTTGAGGAGTATAGGTATTAGCTCTTTGAAATTCTGGTAGAATTCTGCACAAAAACAGTCACTGGACTGTTTTTGTGTTAGGAGACTTTTGATGATGCTTCTATTTCTTTGTAGTTTATAGGTCTATTCAAATTTTTCACCAGTTCTTAATTTAAATTTTATATGTGTTAGTTATCCAGAAAACTGTTCATGTCTTTTACGTTTTCCAATTTTGTGGAGTACAATTTTTTTGTATTATAACCTAATGATTCTCTGTATTTCCTTTGTGTCTGTTGTTATATTCCTCTCTCCATTTCTGTATTTGTTAATTTGGATGTTCTCTCTCTGCCATTTATTTATTTATTTATTGACAGAGTTTTCTTGTAGTTTTGGAGCCTGTTCTGGAACTAGCTCTTGTAGAACAGGCTGGCCTCTACTTCTACCTCTACCTTCCGAGTGCTGGGATTAAAGGTGTATGCCACCACTGTCTGGTCTCTTTCTGCCTTTTGATTAGTTTGCATTAGGGTTTGTCTTTGATTCTCAAAGAACCAGCTCTTTGTTTCGTTGATTCTTTATATTGTTTTCTTTGTGTTTATCTTGTTGATTTCAGCTCTCAATTTTATTATTTTCTGTCATCTATTCCTCTTGGGTGAATCTGCTTCTTTTTGTTCTAGAGCTTCAGGTGTGCTGTTAAGCTGCTTTCATTATGTGGGCACTTAGTGTTATGAACTTCCCTCTTAGCACTGCTTTTATGTTGTCCCTTCATTTTCGATGCATTCTAGAAATTCTTTAATTTCTTTCTTGACCCAGAGGTGATGTGATCAAGCCATTTGTTCAAGCACTGTCCAATTTCCACAAATTTGTAAGTTTTCTCCAATTAGTGTTGTTGTTCAATTCTAACTTTAAAACATGGTGATTCAATAAGATACAAGAGGTTTTTCCTATTTTTTTTGTATCTTGAGGTTTGCTTTGTTACCAAAAATGTAGTCAGTTTTAGAGAAGGTCCCATGAGATGCTCAGAAGAAGGTATATATTTTTTGGCCTGCTATCTTTTTCTACTCTCTTGGTCCACTCTCTAATCCACTCTGTGCATTGGAAGCCTGTGTCTAGCCAGACCTCCTCTCTTCATCCCCTCTGTGTAGTCACAGTCTATGCTTCAGAGTCAGAGTTCCTCTGAGGTTGAGGAGGAAGGTTTGGCGTGAAGTGGGACTTTTAGCTTATAGCCTATTTCCTGACTAGTTCTTTGCTACCGTAAAATGATTGGTCTAAAAGTACATTCTGCATTAATGTAATCAATTCTGATTCTAAGACAGCCAAGTGCAAACTTTTGTCTATCATTGTAATTCTTGCCAATAATGGAGTAACAAACCTGTGACCACCTCATGTTTCATGATATTAAATTTATATCCCTCTAGGATTACTATTCTTATATTTAATTTGAACTGTGTATATGTGAGAACTTCTATTTTGGTGTTTTCAATACATAGAAGCTGCTATATTTGGGCCCTGGATTTTTATTTATTTTATTTTTTTATTTTTTGTTTGTTTCTCCCATGTTCTGTGGCTGAGTCTTTTGAAAATCTCATATTAAAGGCCATTATTTTTGTCAGGATTATCTGATTTTCAGGAATTTAAGGGTTTACTGTGGAATCCAGGATTGACAACTCTCTGGGTATTTTTAGTTAAGCTTTTATATTTGCTTGGGGGCTTGGAAAGATATCTCTAAGTTTGACCATGTGGGAAAGTAATCTGTTTCATTCTATCAAAAATATACTATAAATTCAGTTCACTTTTATGATATATTTGGGACTGTCAACGAGTATATTTTCATAAATTCTAATGTATAAAGGAACACTTTATGATTATTTTCTTCTTGGTGTTCTGTTAAATTTAAATGATTAAAAATTTAATTAGCATGTGATATCCCATGTGCAGAAATGGAATAGAATTTAAGCTGTTTTCTTTCAAGTAGTTTTTTCTAAATTTACCATTCTGTAAAATATGTTGCAACACACAAATTTTCCTTAAAATTTTTGGGAGTTCAAATATTAACTCACTAAAAGTAAAACTGGAATTCTATTCCCTGTATCTTATTTATTTATTAAAAATTTCCACCTCCTCCCATCATCCCATTCCCTCCCACTCCCCCGACCTTCCCTTCCTCTCGCTCTCCAGTCCTTAGAGAAGTCAGGGTGCCCTGCCCTGTGGAAATTCCAAGGCACCCCTCCATCCAGATCTAGGAAGGTGTGCATCCAAATGGACTAGGCTCCCAAAAAGCCAGTACATGCAGTAGAATCAAAATCCGGTGTCACTAATTATAGGCTCAATGTCCTTTGTTTATGGCTAGAAACCAAATATGAGTGAGTACATCCCATGTTCCTCTTTTTGGGTCTGGCTTACCTCACTCAGGATAGTGTTTTCTATTTCCATCCATTTGCATGCAAAATTCAAGAAGTCCTTGTTTTTTACTACTGAGTAGTACTCTAATATGTATATATTCCATACTTTCTTAATCCATTCTTCCATTGAAGGGCATCTAGGTTGTTTCCAGGTTCTGGCTATTAAAAACAATGCTGCTATGAACATGACAAAGCATGTACTTTTGTTGTATAGTAAGGCCTCTCTTGGCTATATTCCCAAGAGTAGTATTGCTGAGTCCTAGAGAAGCTAAATAAGGAGAACCCAAAGAAAAACATATAGGCATCCTCCTGAATATTAACCTTTATCAGGCGATGAAAGGAGACAGAGACAGAGACCCACATTTGAGAACCGGACTGAAATCTCAAGGTCCAAATCAGGAGCAGAAGGAGAGAGAGCACGAGCAAGGAACTCAGGACCGCGAGGGGTGCACCCACACACTGAGACAATGGGGATGTTCTATTGGGAACTCACCAAGACCAGCTGGCCTGGATCTTAAAAAGCCTGGGATAAAACCGGTCTTGCTGAACATAGAGACAATGAGGACTACTGAGAACTCAAGAACAATGGCAATGGGTTTTTGATCCTACTGCATGTACTGGCTTTGTGGGAGCCTAGGCAGTTTGGATGCTCACCTTACTAGACCTAGATGGAGGTGGGTGGTCCTTGGACTTCCCACAGGGCAGGGAACCCTGATTGCTCTTTGGGCTGACAGGGAGGGGGTCTTGATTGGGGGAGGGGAAGGGAAATGGGAGGTGGTGGCGGGGAGGAGACAGAAATCTTTAATAAATAAATAAATTAAGAAATAATTAAATAAATAAAAACAAAACAAAAAAAAATCCGGTGTCATTATCATTGGCTTTTCAGTCAGCCCTCATTGTCAGCCACATTCAGAGAGTCCGATTTATTCACATGCTTGTTCAGTCTCATTCCAGCTGGCCTTGATGAGCTCCCATTAGATCAGTCCCACTGTCTCCGTGGTTGGGCGCACTCCTCGCGGTCCTGACTTCCTTGCTCATGTTCTCCTTTCTTCTGCTCTTCATCTGGGCCTTGGGAGCTCAATCCAGTGCTCCAATGTGGGTCTCTGTCTCTATCTCCATCCATCGCCTGATGAAGGTTCTTTATCAATGGCTTCTCAATCAGTCCCCCATTTCAGCCAAATTCAGAGTGTCCAGTTTGGTCGCATGTTCATTCAGTCCCGGTCCAGCTGGATTTGGTGAGCTCCCATTAGAACAGGCACACTGTCTCAGTGGGTGGACCAACGCTTCGTGGTCCAGACTTTTTTGCTTATCTTCTCCCTCTTTCTGTTATTGAACTGGACCTTGGGGACTCAGTTCATTGATCTGATGAGGGACTTTGTCTCTATCTCCATCTGTCGCTGGACAGAGATTCTATGGTGATATTCAAAATAATCATCAGTGTGAGAGTGGAGCAAGGCCAAATCTGGCACCCTCTACTCTGCTGTCCAAAGACCTAGCTGGGGACATCCCCGTAGACATCTGGGATCCCCCTCTAGAGCAAAGTCTCTTGCCAGCCCTAAAATGACTCCCTTAATGTAGATAATTTCTTCCCTGCTCCTATATCTGCCCTTCCTCCATCTCGACCCTCAGGATCCAGCAATACCACTCTTGGGAATATACCCAAGAGATGCCCAATCATACTACAAAAGCATTTGTTCAACTATGTCCATAGCAGCATTATGTATAATTGCCAGATCCTGGAAACAGCCTAGATGCCCCCCAATGGAAGAATGGATAAAGAAAGTGTGGAATATATACACATAAGAGTACTACTCAGGAGTAAAATTTAATGACATTTTGAATTTTGCATGCAAATGGATGGAAATAGAAAACACTATCCTGAGTAAGATAACCCAGACACAAAATGATGAATATGGTATGTATGTACTCACTCATTAGAGGACTCTAGGTATAAACAAAGGACATTAAGGCTAGAGAAGCCAAATAACAAGGTGAACCCAAAGAAAAACATACATAGATCCTCTTGGAAAATGGAAGCAAACAAGATGGCTGGGCAAAAGTTGGGAGCATGGGGGTGGGAGTAGGGGTAGGGGTGGAATTGGGGGAAGGGGAGAGGGGGAGAGAGAAGGGAGAGGGGAAAGATTGGAGAGAGCTTGGGGGAGTGGGAGGGTGGAGATGGAGGAAGGGCGGATATAGGAGCAGGGAAGAAGTTCTCTGCATATTAAAGAGCAAGGCTTTCTAATATATATGGTTCCTGGAGAGCAGAGATATATTTTCATTCATGATGGAACCACTGGAAAGGTACCTATACTCCTATAAGCAATGCTTTTGCTATGCTATTGTGAGCATATAATTCAACGCTATAATAGAAAAATACAGCCAAAGAGATAAACAACAAAATGAACACAAGGTGTAGTTAAAGGGAGGAAAAGGATTAGTATGAGTTGAAGGAGTACAACACAGGGTAACCAAGAAATGTTAACATGATCGAAAGTATTACAGAGATATATGAAAATCTCATAAGAAAGTTTATCATGTGTAATTGATATATGCTTTTAACTACAACACAGAATGTATTGCTTTGTTCTTAGTGAAATTGCCAAGAGTAATTGTTCTGAAGTCTTCAGACCTTTTGATATGTGTATTAAAATTGAGGAGCACATAGAGGTCAGAAACTGTAGGGGGACTATGGAGAGAGCTTTTAAAAGGGAGGAAATAGACTGCAGTTACTTTGAATGAAGAACAGATAATAATGAAACAGGGAAGATCAGGTGGAGTGAGATATGGGAAGCTAGGACACAGAAGAAGGAATAACACTAAAAACCTATAGTATACACTTTCTAAAGAGATTACAACTGGTTAACATGTAAAGAATAAGGGTACAGAGTTCTCTCCCCGAAATAAATTATTCGCATCACACCATTTTCTCCCAAAGTTTATTATGAAAGAATGAATTGAGTGGTTTTAAGAGCCAGGGATCATAGATGACTATAACAAAACAGTGTTTCTGAACACAACAAAGCATTTGTGTGCTATCAGTGTTTGTGATAGCATGCACAAGACCTGAGCAAGATAAACCTAGACCAAAAAATGTGTTCATGGTGGAAGCTGGGGAGAGATGTCACAAAGTTCAACCTAGTTAGTGCTTTCTTAGCCTCCTTTCATATATCATGCAGTAACACCAATCTGTGGATGGCACAACTCACAGTGAACTGGGCCCTTGTACATCAATCACAAATCAAGAAAATGAACTACAGGCTTTCCTATGGGCTAATCTTGTGGGAGTATTTTCTAAAGTGATGTCCTCTTTCAAATGATCCTAGTTGTAACAAGTTTCTTAAAATTACCTACAAGTAGATTGTCAATAGTTAAAGCACAAAGCTATGAATGAGTTTGTGAAATTGTTCATTGGGTACATGTTTACTGTGGGAGCATAAATCTTGAGTTTTGTCTCCAGAAACCATGGTAGAAGGGGAGAAATGACTTCTGCAGGTACACCCTATCAATCTCCTCTGATTAGATACCCCAAATAAGATGGTTATATCAAATGGAAATTGTATTTGTATTGCTTATATTTAAACTGTTTTCTACAATATTTGGATCAATTTATACCAATTTACAAGTGTTATATTTTTCCACATTTGGGACAATATTCCTCTCTTTTTTGACAATACCCTAATAGGTATGAACTGATATGTCTTACTTTTTAATTTTAATTACCTTTATAGTGATGGTACATTTTTTTTTCCTTTTTATTAGCTTTGTTATTCATTTTACATGCCAAACACAGTTTTGTTTGGAATATTTTCCTATTGCAAGCTCTCCATCAATGCAAAATCCCAATCAAGCCAAACCAAAACAAGCCAAATTAAGAAATATCCAGGTTTATTGGGGGTTCTGCGTTCTTGGGTGGCCCCAAGAAGGAACTGGGAAGCCACACAAAAGCAAACACAGGGAGGAAGGAAAAGAGACCATGCGTTCTTCTTTTGGGAGTTCATTTAAATACTCTTGGGAGTGGTTCTGACCCCCCCCCCCCCCAGGGAGAGGTCATGACCTGGACTGCTGGGATTTGGAGCCCAGACCAATACACTTTCAGGCCTCGAGGCCGGGATAGATGTAAGGGGCTAGTGTCTATGCTCCACCTTAACATTACAGACTCTTTAGATATAGGGGTGACAGAAAATTGGAATTGTGAAAAACATTTAGGCTCTCTTTGGTAAAAAGGGCGTAGAATCAAATGTGGCTACTTCCTGCTGGCAGGGGGCAATGTGGGGAAAGGAAGAGCTAGGTGTCCACATTCAGCAAGAAGTGTGGCTGGAGAAGCATCCCATGTACTCTCATCATGGAGACGTCAGGCATCTGTTCCTTGGGGGAGGTGAGAAGGCAGGTGTCTATGAAAAAAATTATTACCAAAGATGAGTGTGCCAGAATGAGGAGCAGGTAGGTCCTTCATTGTGGCATCCTGGAAAACCAGAGGGTGGACGTTCCTGTCTGCTGGACAGACCAAGTGTCTTGAGTAGGTGCCTGTTTAAGCCTGGAGAGATGGTACCAGCATGGGTGCCCCATGAACTTGGTAGCCGAGGGGGTGGTGAGGACTACTGTGTGAGATCCTGTAGATCGAGGTTTGAGAGACCAAGGAGTTAATTGTTTGAGGAGTACTCTGTCCCCTGGGGAGAGTGGGGCAGGTTTAGGGGCATTAGGGACCATTGGTGTGGTGGCAGGAAGACAATTGTCAGCGTGTGAATGGAGGAGGGAGCTTAAAAGTGAGAGGTTGGGTTGGTACCCCACCAGTGGAGGAGTTTGAACTTGGAGGTGATGGTTAAGGAGAAAGAGCCTACCGTAAAGCAGCTCAAAAGGGCTCAGGCCTGTAGGGGAACATGGGGTGGCCCTGAGGTGAATCAGGGAAATGGGGAAAAGGGAGGGCCAAGATAACCTGAGTTCAATGGAGAGCTTGGTTAGTTGTTGTTTGATGAGTTCCATTGTCCAGGAAATTTTGAGAGCTTCTGACACAAGCTCCATGACCCTGAGCCACCACATCTGCTGTTTCCCTGCTTATCTTTGCCTAGCCAGTGTCCACAAAGCTGGTGTAGAGACTGACGTATGTGGAGTGACCCTTGTGGGATGGCCTGGGCACACGTCTGGCAGGAGGAGTGCACCTGTAAAATAGAATCTCAGAGAAGGGTAGGGTCAAAAAGGGGCTCCAAGAAGCAGAACAAAGCTTTGGGAAAGCAGCTAAGGATATCTCCACCCAATAAAGGTACTGGGCAAGCAGGTATTGCTAAGAAAGAATGAGAGAAAAATTGTCCTGCAAGAATGCAGGGCAGTGGCAAAGTTTTAAGTGGGGAGGAATGGGTCCCATCTACCCCATAGCTGAAATTGGTGAGGGAAACTTAAGGCCCAAGTGAGAATAAAAGTCATGGACTGGTGTAGGAGGCCTTTCTGTATTTGTGGTGCTTTCATTGGTTATTAAAAAAAAACTGCCTTGGCCTAGTTGATAGGGCAGAACTCAAGTAGGCAGGGAAGACAGAACAGTATTCTGGGAGGAAGAAAGCAGAGACAGGCAGACACCATGAATCTCTGGTCTGAGACAGGACAGACATAGGTTAGAATCCTGCTGGTAAGCCACAGTCACATGGCTGTCTATTAAATACACAGATTTAATAGAAATGGGTTAATCAAGATGTGAGAGTTAGTCAATATGAGACTAGAGCTAATTAATGGGCCAGACAGTAATTTAATTTTTACAATTTCTGTCTGGTTATTTAGGGGGTTAAGCTAGCCAGGTGGCAGGACATGCCCCATGCCTTATACTACAATGGACTTACCCACTACCTGCATCTTTACCTTAGGCTTGGATAGGGTTATGGGATAAACCAAGTATGGAAAGAGTCAATACTCTGCAAGGCTGAGAAGTTTGAAGGCTGGCACAGTTTCACTTGCTAGTGGTGATGCTGGACCCCTGTGGCATGGCACAGAAGACAAGCTCACATGGGGACACCGTGATTTCCAGTGTCAAGGTTGCTGGCAGATAGGGCATAACCTTAGAAGAGGCACAGTGCAATATCGTGTCACGGGACCACTTAGGCCACACATGAAATAGTTTTCCTGTGAGGTGAGGTTGAATTAGGCTGGGCTCTATCAGGATAGAGTCCTGTGGTTGGTTTCCCTTATCCTCATTCCTGTGACCTTAGGGCAGCTGCTAAGGCCTGGGCCTGTAGATTGTTGCAGCTTTGTCAGTCAGGACGACTCAGCTTCTCGGGCATTTTCACCAATTCCCATGTAGGAGTTTGGGGACCATTCTCTACCTTTCTAAACCCTTTCCTAATATCTGATTCTGCCTAAGATACAAAATGGGTAAGCAGAAGGATTAGTAGTAAAGGAACCTCGCCGCTTTTCTATCTGAGAGAGATTTGGAAGAGAAATGGGAACATGGAGAGGATTGGGAGGGGCTAGCCTAGTATGTACATATGTGCAATATGTAAGCTATGTCCATTGTCCTTACAGTGACATTTTTTTTTTTTAGTTCCCAGAGGGTGGTAAGCTCAAGACTTAATATATAGGGAAATTAGCCATTTGGGACAGATTGTATCAGACAGGCTCAATTTAAAAAGACTTTTTAAAGAGGCATTACATGGGCAATAGTCGATCTGGCTTTGAACTATAAGTTCCCATTTTAAAGTCTATGTCCAACCATGTGACTTACATCCACTCCAGTGCGTCTGCCAAAATGGCTCTTAGATCCAAAAGGGGCCTTGGAAATTGAATGCCTGGTGTCCCAAAACAAACAAATCTCCTTCTCAGACAAGGCCAGCCCCACAGGTCTGACTGCTACTGGGAATGAACCCCTGGCATGGGCTGCAACTTCAACAAAAATGCAAAAAATGACAAAAATAAGTACAAATGCATCCCCCCAAAACCCTATTGCATAGAAAAGAAAAAGGGACTTATCAAGATGCAGCCATTATAGCCCAGAAGCCAGTTTAAGTGTGTCATAGAGAACTCAGATTGTAGACTAAGGGGCTTTCATCACGTGTCCTGCTGAGTGGAAAGGGCCTGTTCTATCTCGGTGGGACTTCAAAGATGTTAGAAATATTTTCCTAACGTGAGCTCTCTACAGACGCGTAGACGCACGATCCCAATCAAGCCAAATCAAAGCAAGCCAAATTAAAAGAAATATCTAGGTTTAATGGGAGTTTTGTGCTCTTGGGTGGCCCCAAGGGGGAACCAGGAAGCTGCACAAATGCAACCACCTGGAGCAAGGAAAAAAAGACCACATGTTCCTCTTTTGGGAGTTTATTTAAATACTGCTGGAATTTGGATTCCAGACCAATACAAACTCCCAGACCAGGAGGCTGGGATGAATGCAAAGGCCTAGGGTCTACGCTTCCAACTTAACAAGTTTACCCTCCATCCTTTCTTCCTGTTCTCTCCCTCACCTCTTGTTTACCCCCTCATCCACTCCTTCTCAATTCAGAAAGCGGCAGGCCTCCCGCAGGCATGAACAAAGCATGGCGTATCAAGTTAAGGCATGACCAAGTTCCTCCACCTGCATCAAGGCTGAACAAGGTATCACAACATGGGGGAATAGGTTCCAAGGATCCAGCTCATATGTCAGGGACAGGTATCATTTTAGACAAAGCTGTATTTTCATTTGTTCTTTTGCCATTCTTACCATCCACACCCTTGTCTCCAAAACCAGCAGTATTTAAATGAACTCCTTTCATTTTAGAAGTGTCCTTTTGCCTTCATCCCTATTCCTTCTGTAGTGTATATGAGGGGGTGGGGTAAAGCAATTGCTGAAATGGCTGCTTCCTGTTTGAGGAAGAAAAGTTTTTTTGTGGCTAAGAGGAAAAAAATATACAGAGCATTGGAAAGAGTTTGGAGCATAAAGAAAGAGAAGTTTATTGGACATGATCAGGGCAATCTCTGAGAGAGGTGAGGGTGTGGGGGCATGGAGAGTGAGGATAAAAGGAGATAAAGACTAGTGACAGTTGCAGTACAGGGCAGGCATGGAGTGTGAGGAGAAACCGGAAACTGAGATGAGAAGTGCCAGGAGTCTATCATGGGGCTTTTGAAATAATTAGTTTTGTGTAGGAACTCCTTCAGTAGACTAGCTTGAGCTCATTTATCAACATCTACTTTGTCCATGTCTTGGTCTCCTTTCTAATTTATTTGCCTTTCTTCACATTTGCCATTATGGGTGCATGCACATACACACACACACACACACACACACACACACACACACACACACACACACACACACACACACACACATAATCTCTACAGGCTAGTATCTACAAATTAGATAGAATATTAGATTTTTGTCTCTCTGAGTTTATTTCATTATGAAATCAGAGATACCTACACTTCCATGTACATTGTGGCTCCTTTCACAACTGCGGGGAAATGGAAGCTGCTTACATGTCCTTCAGTGAATGATGTAAAGAAAAAGGTATCTATGAAATCTACAGGAAAATGGATTCATCAGAAAAGTATATTGAGAAAAGTAATCTAAATTGTTTGATTTCTTAGTTATTTGTCTAGTTCTGTATTGATTTTATATGTATTTTGATGTTTATTTGGTTGCCATATAACATGATTTTCTTTTGTTTATTATCTTTTTATTTTAGAAAAGACCTGTGATAATGCAGAATAATTTAATTTGTTTTAACTTTGAAAATTACGTTTGTGTTATGAAATTTCAAAAATCAGAATATTTATGTGAAAGAAATTATAGTTTACCATAATCTCACCAACTAAACACAGAATATAGATGCATATATGTGAGATTTTATTTTTAATACAAAAATTAAAATGAGGACATATATTGAATTTTCCTTTTTTAACTTTATTATTATTATTATTTTGACAGGATTTTATTATACAGGCCTGGCTGTCCAGGGCACTGCCTCCTGAATGCTGAAATTCAAACTGCACAATATCACACCCAAACAGTATATATTTTTGTCCTTAACTTTTCTTAAGTACATTCAAATTTCATTATGAAATCTTGATTCACACACACACACACACACACACACACACACACACACACACACTCAGCATTTATTCATGCCGAGCACAATATATATTGTTCAATAGATTTGCAGGATGGGAAGGAGTGTAAAATCTCATTTATTGGATTAAGAAAAAAAGAACCAGAATGGTTACATAGTTTTCATGAGAGATTTGGATGAGGAAATCTCTCTATTTTGAATATTCAGAGCTTAAAATTGAAACTGATTTTTGGGAAATTCCACATTATGTTGATGAGACCTTACATATGTTATTGTTCACAAGTTGAAATGTAGTGACCCTTCTCTCTCCAAACAAAGTATATTGACAAATGTGTGCTCAAAGAGAAAGAGATTTGCATCACAGCAATGCCTTGCAGGGTACTGTATGGTATCAGTCTGTTTCGGGAGTTGCCCCAGTTTGCTTGAATGCTACAGGGATCATGTTTTAAGTCTCCTTTATTTTGATGCAGTGTATTTCAAATGAACATGTTTCATATATATGTAACAACAAGGAAAAAGAAGCCATAAACTTGAGAGAGTGCAAACAGGCATTCATATGGAAAGTTTTGGTGGGAAGAAAGGGAAAGGAGAAATGACTTAATTGCATCATAATTTATATAAATTAAAGGAGACAACAACAAAAACAAAGGTGGAAAGATAGTGGGCATTAACCTCTGGACTCTACACAAAAGCATATATCTTCATGTACACCAATACACACATTTACACATACCCATACAAACACAGATGAAAAACTCATACACACACAAACACAGATACATTCAATATATTTTGATAATGTACAAAATTATTTATCTTCTCTGGGTTTTGCCTTGGTGATTCAAACAAATAATTGCAACTTCCATTTAGTCTGTAGAATATATATATTTATTGTTAGTTCTATTATAATACTTTGCTTTATAAATAAACCATACTTCACTAGGGGGTTTATTTGGGTATTCATAAAAAATTTAATATCAGTTGTAAAACACCTTTGTGGAAAGTCATCACTAATTATTTTTATAGGGTTTTGAGAAACAGGACTTTATAGTTAAAGGTGAATAATTGGGTGTAAAGCTGCATGTCATACTTATTTTATCTTTTATCTTACAATTTCTTCCCTTTGTTTTTATGAAAAATGATTGAAACTCCAATCATATAATATGTATGCATATCTTCCACAGCAGCTTTCTTTCAGAAAATACAACTCTTGAATCTATTTGGACTTTGTTTCAACGAGCAAGATGTTGCATGTAATTAGTTTACTCCCAAGGCCTCACTAGCACCCTTATGATGTTAATCTGAAAATTTATGCAACTCTTTCATGCCATTTTAAAATGTGATTGTCATTGAATATTGTTTATCTAATCTTTACCTGTTTGTGAGCTTCCATTTTGGAATACACAATGTAGTGGTTCAACTGCAGCTTCTGTTGCTCCACAGACCATTGTGCAGAAGCTTGGTGTTCTTCCAAACCTAGTCAATGAACAAGATGTTCTGTATCTCTTTATCTTCCTTTAGAACACTGATATATTCATGATATATTGATGGAGGTGGATCTTATATTTTATCTATTGCTTTCATTGGTTAACTAATAAAGAAAACTGCTTGGCCTGATAGGACAGAAAATTAGGTAGACGGAGTTGACAGAACAGAATGCTGGG
This sequence comes from Microtus agrestis, assembly GCA_902806775.1. NCBI lineage: Eukaryota > Metazoa > Chordata > Mammalia > Rodentia > Cricetidae > Microtus > Microtus agrestis. The sequence continues at coordinate 1,254,997 of CADCXT010000527.1, read as the reverse complement.
AGAAAGAAGCCGAGTCAGTCAGTCGCCATGATTCTCCCACCAGACACAGATGCAGGTTAAGATCTTCCCTGGTAAGCCACCTCATGGGCTACACAGATTATTAGAAATGGGTTAGATCAATATGTAAGAGCTAGCCAATAAGAGGCTGGAACTAATGGGCCAGGCAGTGTTTAAAAGAATAGAGTTTCTGTGTAATTATTTTGGGTATAAAGCTAGCTGTGCGGGCGGCCGGGTGGCGGAACCCAGCCCGCCTCATCAAAAATATATACTTCAGATTTTTAGAAGGATTAAATGAGATAAAATGTGAAAATGAATTAAAGTATATAATAAGGGTTAAAGATATTTTGTAGAATAGTAAAAATGCTGAAAAACCCTATGTTTACCAAATCCTGACTCGAAATGTGCAGTTCACTTTGAAATATTTAAAAAATATATTTAAATAATTTAGTTGCTATACTATCATTACACTCAACTTTTAGTTTTACATTTGTTTTTTCATGTTTGTTTTTTGTTATTAACTTTAAATTTTATTATGTAAAAAATGGTGTAATTGTCTCTTGACATAGAATAATTTATTCCACATTTTTTTCAGATTTCAAGTATAAAAAGGATTACAGTAAATATTTTCTTTTCAGAAAATGTCCTTATATTCTATGTCATGGTTATGTTCAATAACTGTGTTTTCCTTACTAAATATATGTTTAATCCTATATATAATTATTTATAGAATATTGCCTATTTAAAATGTATTTCTAACTATTTAAAACAAAACTATATTCTGTTTTTCTTATTTTCTAGATGTGTACACTGGAACAAATCATGCAATCACTTATGTTTTATTTCACCACATATGAAAGGCAGATTTTTCATATACTATCCCATACAATTTTTATGAGGACAATTATGTAATTTTTTAAATTATTATATTTATTTTCCAGCTGTTTTACTTGAATTTTCTGCAGCAATTGCATTGCTTCCCACAAATATTTTTTTCCTCATTTCTCATACGTACTCATTTTATTTCTTTCACATATTTTGCACAAATGTTATAATTTCCAAAACATTTCAAACTGAATTATAGCCATATATGTTCACATACACACACTGATTTTTTTTCTTGAGAGAGAATTCTAATGAATCTTAAGCATAACTGAGACAGACATATTTTGTGTATAGAACAGATACCTTCTAATCCCAATTCATTTTTTTTTGCCAGAATGATAGTTTATTTTGACAAATATTGCAGCATTTGGAGAAAATTTGTCTTTGTGTGTGTGTGTTATTTCATTTGATTAGAGAAATTTTATCATAATAGATCCAGTGATACTGCATAGTGATACTGCATATTTAAGTGAAATTATGCTTTGTCATGTATATAATTATTTTAATAACTAATAAATTCCATTGATCATATTTATTGCTATTGCAAATTTGACTTTCAGATATTGTCAGCTTTGTCAAGTTCTTTGTGAAGGGTATCTTTTAAAATGAAACAGATATTTTATTCTTTATGCTCTGAAATGAATTAAATAATATTACGAAACACATAATGTTTTTAGTTAAGTTTGTTAAGAGGCCTTCAGAACCTGGCATATTTTAGAGAAGAATAATTTTAAGGATATAATTTCTCTTTCTGTTTTTTTTTTTGCCTACTTTAAAGCAATTTTGATTGTTTTAAAAGAATCTAAGCTTCCTCTAAAACCCATATGTTTAAATGCTAAAACTTAAAATGTTCTTTGTTATCTTTTACAAAACTCTGTATCTTTAGTTATAGCATCACTATGTTATTTATTATTGTGGATCAAAAATCCCCATTGTAGTGTGAATTCTTAGGCTACATTTCAACTTGAGTTTCGAATTGTTATATAGACAGCCTGTTAAAAATTCTAGTAAAGGTACAATTGTCAAGGTGTCAGAGTCACCTAGGAAGACATGCTTACCTCTCTCTTCACTTCTACATGTGCACATGTTCACATTTTCCCTTGTGTATATTTGAACTTTGTAAGCTGGAAGGTTCCTAACTAAGCATCAGAATCTTACCTTTTTCCTAAATCTTGTGAGATATTCCAGTTGTCAAAGGGACTGAAAAGAAAATGAAATGGATTTCTTTTTTGGAATTATATTTGCTTTAAGCTGTTTCTAACAGGACTTTATTTCTTTCGTTATATTGTTTTTGTAAAGAACCTTGCCTACAAAAAACATATTTTTCCTGTAGTTTTTCCATCCCTCTCAAAGTCCTTTATTATTTACGTGCATTCAAAATAAATATGCTTCTATATGTCACTGATGTTCTAAATGAAGCCCAAATAATAAAAAATTAAACCACTGCTACCTTAATTCCAAAACTGCCTGTTTCTCAATAGTTTCAGTTTAATATTTTTCTTTAACTGAAATGAAATTACAAGCATTTTCTGCCAATGTACTTATTTTTCTTGAACTTTGAGCAGTTACCAATTACCCACATGGCTTTTTCACCAGTATGCAAGAGGAAATTATTATTTGGCTTATATTTCTATGACACAATCTCTTTTGGTATACCCTTTTTCTGTCCCTTTTGTCTAATTTAAGGCAATTTTGAAATCAATTATTTTATTTCTTGTTATATTTAGTGATAGACATAACTGATATTTTTAATAAATTTATAATCTGAGAACATGTAGATATAGCAGAGTTCTCCAAAAATATAAGAAAGATATATTAATTTTCTCAAATCTAATTTATAATATTCATTCATCTATAATAGAAAATTTTGATTACAGTGGCTTATAGCAATATCAATTTCAGAAATAATTTTATACTCTAACAAAATGTTTTAGCACACTCTAGTGGCAAAATTTGTAACTTAGCCTAAAATAAAATCTTGCTGTATAGAAAAACTATGTAGATTACACATACAATTTATCTTAGAATAACCAGACATCAGTAATGTAAAACAAAGTAAAATGTGCAGCAAATATTTCTCCTTCATAACATCATATTATTTTTGTTATTTATTTCTGTGTGATCATTTAGCACATGATCATCTCCTGAAACAAAACTCAGTAAAGTGGTGACACTCAAAATTAAGGTTCTCTGTAGGGAAGAGGAACAGAAGACTGATCAAAGGACATGACATCTAGGAATTTTCTCAGGGTACATTATCTCAGTGGTGTTAATTCATTAATGTGTAACAATGGAAACAAAACAGTACAAACTGTGATGTACTCTCTGTTTTTATTATAAACAGAAAATTTAGTTCAATCTAGAAAATAACCTGTAAAATTTATTTATATTTGTGTTCAATTGCATAATTAATATTTATTAAAATCTCAAATGCCTTTTTCATAACTCACTAATTTTTTCAAGTTCACTTTTTGGTCAACTCCAGGAACTTGAGTCACTAAACTATAATGTAATAATTTTTGATTCAGGAAAAAAGACAACCGTATTAAGAGATTCCATTCAAATCAGAAATATCAGTGTACTTCCATATCATTATAACACAACTAAACTCAACCTATGTAATATTTTGTATATATGTATGTATTTATTTTTGCATGCATGCATATATTTGTCTGTGATTCCATTGAATAGCTCCTATTACTTCTCATGGGTATCATAATTGCTATTCCATATTTACCTCATAATAGTGCCCATTGATTTTTAGATTGCTTATTTTACTGGCATTGAAATGGTCTTGCCTTTATAAACTACCCAGTTGATATTTAATTATTGCCTTTCATTAACCAACCTTTTTAGTGCATTTGATGGTTCCTAGTAATGTTTGAATGTATTCCAGTGGAGACTTCAAAGACTTTGTGTAACAATAGTATTTGCAAATTTTCACATCTATCTGCTATAGAGCCTGGACATTTCATTCTTAGGTTTTATGCAAGGGCAATTACAAATTATTATTTCAGTTAGAATACAATAGATTCATTACTCAATGTATAAAAGCACCAAAACATTACATTGTATTCTACAAATAGATAAAGTTATCTTGTGTTATTTTTTAATTAATATATGTACGATTTATTCACTGAAGCATATATGTATGTAAGACTCTTTTACAATGCAACACTTTGAATAAAATTATATTTGTTATACCCTGTTACTTTGCTGAAGGTCAAGGCCTGTATGAATCATTGAACTTTACAGCCTTTCTGTTCTTACTCTGAACTTATACACAACATCTCATCATTTCTCAAAAGAACAAATTATCAAAAATTCTTTTGCTTCCAATATGATATTCAGTAGAGGAATTAACATGCAGAATATATTGTGAAATTTTTTTTCAATAGCTGCTATTTGTCCTGAAAATTTTACATAGATATGCACTCTGGTTTAATTGTCCAATTCTCTGACACTGTTTTAGAACACCTCAGCAATGGCCCTGAGATAGCATAAATCACTTGAAAAATGATGTTGTCGGTTAATTTCACTCAGTTACAAAATTACACACACATACACACACACTCATATTTGTATAAACAGTATATTTTGCACAAAATACTCCTTCAAATCTAAATAAGTTTATCAAGAATTTGCTTTCCTAATTCCCAAGTACATCTCTCCATGGGAAGATATTGTCATAATGTTAAGAAAACAAAGCTAGCATAACACACTTTTTTGTTTTACCAATTATCTATTTATAACTATTTTCCAGTGATATTTACTGGTACACATTGTAGAGTATTTTCTTTTTAAACATTATTTTTAAATAGCCAGTTTATGGACAGATGGAAACCACTATTTACAATATAAAATTGGGTGCTTATTTAAGATGAATAGAATAAATACAAAGACTTGTTTTCTTGTAGTTTTAGTATTTTACAGAGATCTATGATTTGAAAGAGATTTTTGTTTGTTTGAATTTTTTTTCCGTTAGAATTTCTTTCAATTAAGAACATAGGGTTTTTCTGTTTACTGCTGTCTACTGCAAATAAGGCCAGCTCTCATTTGTACAAGACTGTGATTCTCAATATAGGGTAGCTTCAAGGTGGAAGGATTTGTATTCTCAAAAAAAGATGTATGATTTTAATCTTTGCAGAATTTAAGGTACCTAGATTTTGTTTTTGTGATTTCTCTATTTGATCCATTTGTCCTAGTGAAAATGACAGCTTCTTTCTGTACACTTTAGCAATGATAAAAATGCTTTCCCCAGCTTAAAGTGCTTATCTTCTCCTCAAGATAAACTTTTCACTGACTATAGATTATTTCAGGCTCAGTACTTTGTTTACAATAAATTACTTGCTAAATCTAAATGTCAATAGTGAGCTCCAGTGACTTAGAACTAAAATCTCATTACTTTATTTCCTGGAGCTGTGTTCCTAGGGTGTTGTAAATGGAGGGCAAGATAATAATCTGTGGTGATTAGGGAGTAGCCTTTGAATACAGGAAAACCTAACAAGATTAAATATTAGAAAATTGAATATCATTTAGAAAATAACTTTGACAGTCTCAGATCTTATTATTATGCTGAAAGGTGAAAGAAATAAGTAGAAAAAATATACTGTTGCTATGTTTAGTGTGCTTCAGATTGATGACCAAACACCAGATAAACATTTAGTCTATTGAATTTCCTCCAAGTTTTTCAGCAAGGATGTATGCCCTTGGGCCGTTCTGCTTCACATAATTTTTAGTAGCTACATAAGGTCAGTAAAGCTGCAATGAATGCAGATTAAATCACATTTAAAAGATTCAAGCAAACTGTGATGACAGATTCTAAAAGTCTTTTTTATTTTTTCTTTATTGTTTTACCTTTCTTATACTGCTCAGTACTGATGATGTGATGATGTTTGTGGTAAGGTGGTCAAAAATAAATAAGCCCTTAATGTTATTTTCTAAATTTCCCTTAATGCTCTCCTTGCTTTTGCATTCTAAAAATGTGATGTAAATGTCAATTTAGAAAAATTAGAAAATCTTCACCTACTAACACTCTTCTCTACAACTAGCATTGAATGACAAACCAGAAGTCCTTGGTGAGACTTGAATGGATGGATGGAGTACAAAAAAAGATAATAAATAAATAATAGAGTTTTTTAGGTTTTATTGCACTCATAGCAAAAGAAAACAAAAAATACAAGAAAATTAACAATGCTAGAAAATAAACTCACTCTTAATTTTATCTAAATGTGAATCTAGTCAGTCTCCGGTGGTATAATCCCCATTAGCTAAAAGACTTCACTTCTGTTACTTCAGTTTAAGATATCTAAAAAAAATTAAACTTCTTTTGCTCTTTTCTATTCATTATGGTTAATTTACTGACCAATATTATTAAAAAATCATTTCATTCACTTTAGTTTATGGGTTTATATATGTCTCAGTGAGTAAACGGAACTCTTGTGTGGTAGAATGAAAGATAATGTTACAACCTTTAAAACTGGAGTTTAAGTAACTGTTAACTGCCCAGCATGGATGCTAGGAAACTGAACTTAGTTTCACTGGAAGAAGAACATTCACACTGAAACATCTCTCTAGTCCCATTGTTGTCAATTTTTATCACTGTCTTTCTTAGTTTAAGAAACTAGTTATCATAGAATAAACTCATTCAAGTTTAGAGCAAATTTCTACCTGGATTTGGGTTTATGCCTGCAATTCCATTTAGAAAACTGGAACATGAGTCATGACATCATGAGTTTGATGTCAGCTGGTACTATATAACTTGGTCAGCCTGGTTACAGGTTGTGCCTGTATAATAATAAAATGAGGGTGGGGTATTATTTACTCAAAGCTAGTTTTACTTTGTTCTAATGATTTAAGACCAAGATGAATTTTCCACTTTTTATTAAATGTTAATATCGTCATCATGTTCACAGAACTTCAAGTAACTGCACTATTACATCTGTGATGTGGGAGTGTCATATATCAATCTGTTGATTTCATTGGTTAAGCAATAAAGAAACTGTTTGGCCCTTATAGGTTAAAGCATAGGTGGGAGGAGTAAACAGAACAAAATGCTGGGGGGAAGAAGAAGTGAGCTCAGACTCGACAGCTCTGCTCTCTGGAGCAGAGACGCCATGCTCCTCTCTCCCGGGCAGATTCACCTGACTCTCTGGGTGTATCTCTTCAGTGTATAGGCAGGAACCGACCTTTCCAGATGGAACTCCTCAGCACCACAACTCGGACGCCACTCTGGGTGGTAGCCCGTCCAGATGGAACTCCTCAGCACCTAAGCAGGGCCGCGTGGTAGCCCAATGATCCGGGGATGAGAGGAAGGACGTGGGAGGCGGCGCTGGGTCCAAGAGACCACTGGAGGCCCTGGAGCACAAGCTGTAGGTGCCCAAGCTCCCTTACAGGGAACCTTGAGACCTGCCTGGAAGGCAGGCACTCCCTGTTCGCTCTGGGTGGGTAGCCTTAGTGTAGGAGCTTAAAACTGGTTTCAGCACTGGTCCAAGCAAACAGCAGGGCAGGGTTGTGGGGTGGGGTGCTGGGAGGTTGGGTCGTGCCTAAGAAAGACAGCCCTGCAGAAGGAGCTGGGGGAGGAGGGTTTGTGCTTGCTTCTGGGACACACCGCCCCTGAATAGGAGACACTCACCCTAATTTCTTTATTTATTTCTTGATCTATTAATGATTCAGGTGAGCATTGTTTAATTTCCATGTGTTTGTGTACTTTCTGGAATTAGTATCACTATTAGCATCTAGTTTTAAACCATTGTGATCTGATAAGATACATGAGGTTATTCCATTTTTTTATTTGTTGAGGTTTGTTTTGTTACCGAGTTTGTGGTCAATTTTTGAGAAGGTTCCATGAGGTGTTGAGAAGAAGGTTTATTCTTTTATGTTTGGATGGAATATTCAATAGATGACTGTTAAGCCAATTTGACTCATAACTTCTGTCAGTTCCCTTATTTCTCTGTTAATTTTGTTTGACTGACCCATCCAGTGGTGAGAGTGGATTGTTGAAGTCTACCACTATTAGTGTGTGGGGTTTAATGAATGATTTAAGCTTTAGTAGTGTTTCTTTCACATATGAGTGTACTCTTATATTTGGGGAATGAATGTTCAGTATTGAGATTTCCTCCTGATGAATTTTTCCTGTGACTAATATAAAATGTCCTTCTTTGTTTCTTTTGATTGATTTTAGTTTGAAGTCTATTTTGTTAGATATTGGGATAGATACACAAGCTTGTTTATTAGTTCCATTTGATTGGAATATTTTTCCCAACCCTTTACACTGAGATGATGTGTATCTTCGAGGTTGAGGTGTGTTTCTTGTATGTAGAAGAAGGATGGATTCTGTTTTCGTATCCAGTCTGTTAGCCTGTGACTTTCTATAGGTGAGTTGAGTCCATTTAAATTAAGGGATAATGATGACCAGTGATTCCTATCTCCTCTTAATTTGTCTTTCATTACTGGTGATATTAATTTGTGTGGTTTTCCCGTCTTTGGGATTTGCTGCTACGAGACCATCAATTGTCTGTGGGTTTTTTTTTTTTTTTTTGATGTAACCATCTTCCTTGGGTTGGAGCTTTCCTCCTAGTATTTTGTGTAGGGCTGGGTTTGTGGCTAGGTATTGGTTAATTCTGGTTTTGTCATGGAATATTTTGTTTTATCCTTCTATGGTGATTGAAAGTTTTGCTGGGTATAGTAGTCTGGGCTGGCATCCATGGTCCCTTAATGTCTGCAGAACACTTGACCATGACCTTCTGGCTTTCATTGTCTTCAGTGAAAAGTCAGGAGTAATTCTGATAGGTCTGCCTTTATATGGTTTTTTGTGTCAACTAGCAGTTTGCTCTGTTTTTTGTCCTATGGTTGACTTATTTAATACCATGTAGAATATTCATGCAGAAAGTTCTCAGGTTAAAGTTTGTTCTAGGGCTGAGCCACACCACAGCTAGAAACAGGTGTTTCCAGAAAATAATGCAGTCTTACGCTTAACAGTATGATTAGATACCCTGCAAAACAGAGAAATTTACATAAAATATATGAAATTTAACTTACATAAAATATCTTTATAGAAACATGAACAAAAGTAGTATGTATAAGGGAGCTGGAGGATGGGATATTGAGAGTCATCATTTAATGCATATAAATTTGTTTTGGAAAAATTTTAAAACTGTCTGGAGATGAATGTGGGTAGTTAAAAAGAATGTGAATATTCTTTTCAAACCTTCATTTTATTTATTCTTGTGTTTTTCACATTATACATTTTTTTTAGTCATGGTTTCTCTATGTAGCTTTGGAACCTGTCCTGACACTCACTCTGTAGTCCAGGCTTGCCTTGGACTCACAGAGATGCACATGTTTCTGCCTCCAGAGTGCTGAGATTAAAGGCATGCACCACCACTACCTGGCCACATTATGTGTCTTGATCCCATTCACCTCCTCATACCTTTATATCCACCCTTTGATCTTGTAATCTCCCCAACAATAATAAAATAAAATTTAAGAGGAAAATAAGAAAAGAATGAGGAAGAAAAGAAAGACAGAAAATTTCAGCATGGAAGTTGTAGTGTGACACAGTGAGTCACTGGTTAGCCTTTTATTCATATAGCATTGCTTACAACTGTTTATTTCAAAGAGTCATTGGTCTGGTTCATGGCCTCTGGTTTCTGCTACACTATCAATACTGGGTCCTCACCGAGACTTCTTGGATATTCTGTTGTTGCCCTGTGTCATGGAGATACTGCAGCTTTGGTCTTCAGGACTATCCCTTTACATGCTCTAACAGATGAGATGGGCCCACTCATAACCCTTTTTCTGAGATCGGGTAGTTACAGAGTTGGTCAACTTGCCAGCTCTCCCTCATGCTCATGATGATGATAATGATGATGATGTATAGGGGTATTTTACGTGCATGTAGGTCTGCACCAAGTGCTCATATAGTGTAGAAAAGATAGTCATATCTCTTGGAGCTAGAATTACAGATGTTTGTGAGTCTCCATGTGGAGACTGGAAGCTGAGCCTAGGTGCAAGAGCAGTTAGTGATCTTAAGCACAAAGAAATATCCTCAGCCTCTGAAATTATACCTTAAAGAAAAGTTATTTATTGAAAGTGGAAGAGGCATAGACAGAATTTGGGTTTGCACCAAGAAAGCTTATTGATGTTAAACATAGCTTTTAGTAGTATTTCTGTAAATATAAATGTTAATGTGTGTATTTTTATTTTTATTAGAAAAACTCATCAGTATCGTAGAATGGTTGTAGTAAAGCATTTCAGATAATTTCCTTTTAGAAATCTGAAGCATGCCCTGTACAAGATACAGTGTATGCTTCAAAAATTCAATGCTCCAGCAGAGGGACCTCTTGAGTTAGAAGTTAATAAAGTGCTGGAAGGAAGAAGGAAAGGAAAAATCATTTTCTTTTCAGGCAGCAGCTAGTATATCATGCAACATCAATAATGTGTATCATTAAGCATTTTACGATATTTACTGTGGGCTTTGCTGTATAATGATTAACTTTTGACAATAAAACATAAATAAAGTTTGAAATCACAAATTTAGTAAGAATATTGGCACATGTGTGTAAAATTTGAGGTTTTAAAGTTATCTTTACACATAAAATATATTTGCTACCTTTGATGCTCTGTCACATTGTTTTTTCTGATTTATGCTTTTTCTCCCTCTTTAGATAAGCAATATCATAAAAACAGCACCATATAATAACAAATCATTGCCTTTTGCCTGAATTGAGTAAAACCATACCACATAAAAATAGAAGTTTAAGAATAAGTTTTTCTATAATTTGGGACAGAAGTTTTGTATTATTTTGTTAGTATCATTTGTGTGTATGTGAAAACGAGAGTAGATTTTCTATGTGTGATTATTTAAATAGATATTTCATGAAGGATGATGATACTCAGATTTGTACTGTTACAGAATTGTGTGCTCAATAGCAAAAGGTTCTATAAAAATTCAATTTACAGGAAAATATAAAATCAAATTATTTTCTTTTTGCAGTTTCAGAAACATGTAAGAATAAACCATATGGATATGCTTCTTCACTATTTTCCATTTTTACTTCTTCCTTTTCTCCCTTTTTTCCCTTCTCCACCTCCATTTCTTTCTTCCTTTTGTCATAACATTTCTTCTTGTTTTTACTTGAGTGTTTTGTCTGCACTTATATATGTGGACTAAGTGCATTCCTGGTACCCATGAAGAGTAAAAGAGAGTGCCAAATGTCCTAGGGCTGGAGTTACAGATGTCTGTGAGCTGCAATGTGGATGATTGGGAATTGTGCTTGGCAACTATGGAAAAGCAGCTTGTGTTCCTAATTGCTGAGTCATCTTTTTATCATCTTTTTGTTATTTTTAGGTTATCACTGTGTAGTAGAGACCAGCTTCCATCTTGTTGTCACCTCACTTAGCTTCTATAGGTCTGTATTATGAGGTTAGATGCATGTATCACCATACCCAATACTAGCATTTATTTAAGCAAATATCTATTAAGTAGCTAAAGTTATGCCTCGGGTCAATATATTGTAGGTTTTGAAAGACACAGATGTGTCTTGGGAAAAAGAAAACGTTCCTTTGCTTTCTGAAGCTTATACTTTGCTTCTCATAATTCTTCAGAATTATCTATTCCTAGTACTTCAAAATGTATGTGCAAATGCTAGGAGTTTAAGAAGTTTCGCAGCTCAAAAATTAGAGCAGATTCCTCTGTGCCTCTACAGAGAAGTCTGTATTTATCTGTTGCAACCGAAGACTAGAGGTTTATCTCTGCAGCAGATAAGCAGTGTGTTAATGGGTGAGTATGAGACACCCAAATGTGTTGATTCTGGGTGTAGTATATTGTAAAGAGGATAATTATTTGAAAACTATGCTCACATTTACAATTTTGACATAGAGACCTTGTCCTCTAAGCAGAAGATTAGATGAAAATTTGATTAAATTAAAATATTAAACAGAAGTACACCAATGGCAATGGTCCCCTCAGCCAACTAACTCTGAAAAAGTTTTTATGTCTTCATGGAATAAAACTAAGTAACAATAAATAAATAATAATAAATCATCCAAACAGACTGGAGCAAATGACAGTGAGGTAGAAGCTAAAAAAAAAATGAGAAAACTATGAATCCATTTATAGTAGTGGGCATGTGTTCTCTACTGTGGAGTGGGTCTCAAGTTCAGTCAGAGAGTAGTTAGTAAAGGAACTTGCCAGAAAACTTCTATAAAGATATGAAAACTCCATATATATATACAAATATATTTAAAAGACACAGATATTAGAAAGGATGATGCTTTTGCTATATGAGAAGAAACAGAACATAAAGAGAGGAAGAAAGTCATAATTCTAGAAGAAGAACAATTTAGTCTACTGGATGCCAATTATTACTGAAAAATTAATTGTGATTTTCTTTCACAACATTTTAAACTTATTAACATATTTTACTTAATATAATATACATAAGATCTCTTTGAGTAGGTATTTCTACTATCGCTACTACATATTTAAGAAACAAGAAGCATAATAACTTCCTTAAGTTGGCTTAAAATGTTTTCATTCAGTAATTATTCACAGACCATAGAGAAAATATGAAATAGGCTCTGATGTTATTCAAATAATGCTTAGAGAAAGCAAATACTCAGTTCTTGGAATTTGATTTTGAAAAAGGAGAAATAAAAACATCAACTAAGTATGAACTTTTAACATTCTAAATTGTATGTTAACATGTTGATGTACACCTATTAGAAATGACTTTTTGAAAAATGCAGTACATTATTGTGATCTGCAGTAATACTAATACCATATTATAGCAGAACTTATATATTAATATAGAATGATGTTAAAGTATTTCAGCATGGAGAAGTGATAATTGTTTGAAGAAATAAATATATTCAACATGAATCACATTAAGCAATGTGTACATTTATGGAGGAATTATACTCTTAGTATATGTTTTTATGTGTCTATATATCATTTGCATTAAATTAAAAATCATTCCTTTGTATATATTGGTAATAGAAATATTAATATACATAAAATTAAGTGAAGCAATATTCTGTATCGATTTTATACCCATATAATTTGTATTCTATTAATAATGAATTATTTGAAATTTTATATATATGTGCAGTATATTCTGGTTTCATTGTCCTTCACTCTTCCCGTTAACTCCTCCAAGATCCATCCCACCACATCACAACTTCATGTCTTCTTTTTCAAAAAAATAACCCACTATGTCCAATTTCTGCTGTCCATATATTCATGAGTGTAGGATATTCTAATGGAACACAGTCAATCTATAAGGGGATCATGTTCTTTTCTTTAAAAAAATTATTGATTCCTTGGGATTTTCACATAGTTTGCTCCAATCCCACTCACTTCCCAGTACCTCCATATTTGCCCCTCAATCTTGTAGTATCTCCATAACAGGAAGATTTATAAAGAAATAAAAGTAAAAATATTAATTAAAAACACAAAAAAATTCAACAAAAAACAAAACAACCAAACAAAAAGCACACAAAAAAATCCTAACAAATCAAACCATAAACAAAACAAAAACCACTTTGCTTCTTCATCTTTACCACTTTTCCATCACCTCTTTATTAGTGGCATCGGGAGCTGCTCTGTTTTACTCAGTACCCTTTTGTACAAACAGTTTTCCTTGCAAATGTTCATTGTGAGACGAAATGTTGGTATGGTTCAAGACCCCTGGATTCTAGTACACCATCAATACTGGACTCTCACAGAAACCCCTCTCAGATATCCCACTATCGCCCCAGTCATTGAGATCATGAAGCTATGGTTTTGAAGCACTAGTCCCTTCATAGTCTCCAGTAGGTGATAAATGTAGTACTTGTTAGAGTGGATTAACTAAGTGCCCTTTATGTATGCCCAGACAGTAGCTGAATTGGTCAGTCCAGACCTCTGAGACATGCCCCCTCAGGTGAAGGGTGGCATCAGCTCTTTCACACCTGTGGTTAGGGGTGGGACCATCTTTCTCAGGGTCAGTAAAAGGTGGCACCAGCTAAACATGTTCCTGGCATAGCAGGGTCAACAGACCTTAATATAGACTTAAGCTGCAGCAGGACCACAAACTCAAATGTAGCCTGTAGTATGAATAATAAAAACCCAGAAAAAGATATCTGAATATCAGAAAAGCAAAGCAACCAACCGCTAGAGAGACTTTTTGCCTCTCCCAAAACTTCACACTTAAAGGGCAAGATCCTCTCCATGAATCCTCAAACTCCACACTCCAATGAGTTCCTATCTCTTCCCCTTTATATTCCTCTTTGCCCAGGTATACAGCTTCTGTCTTTACTTCCCTAGGGCTGGGATTAAAGGCCTGCACCACCACCACCCAGTGTCTATGGCAAACTAGTGTGGTTACTGGTATTAAAGGTGTGTGCCATCACTACCTGACCTGTATGACTGACTAGTGTGGCTGCTTTGCCTTCTTATCTTCAGGCAAGCTTTATTTATTAAAATATGAATCATAAACCACTATATTCACCCTCAGCAGCAACTTGAGCCTGAATGTCACCATGGACCCAGGTAGTAGCACAGGCCACAGTGGGCCCATTGGAAGTATGATTCCAGGACTCTAACATCTCCCTAAGTGGCAGTCAAGACCCTGGGCATCACACGGTGCTTGATGGCAACAGGAACCATAAACATCAATAGAGACCATGGCTGCAAGCAAGGCCACGGACACAGACACACCTCCCATTGCAGCACAGACCTGGATATCACCAGTCCAGGGTTGCAACATAGGCCACCCGGATCTTTAAGGGACTACTCTCAAAGTAAATTGACTCTCTCCTTGAGAAGTCACCAACTGTTGATAGCTCCTCAGCGAAGAGAGCTCATATGTTCCTTTCCTGTCCATGCTGAAATGTAATGCAGACAATCAGAGCTGTTGTGAGCTCATGAATACAATAATCCTGCTATGTCTAGAAGGCAGTGTTTCACACAGTCCTCCACTTCTGGCATTCATAGTATTCCGGTCCCCTTTTCTGCAATGATTCACGGAACTTGTGGGATAAAAGTATGATAGGTTCATCCCATCTATGGACAAGCACCCCAAAGACACTTATTCTTTGTACATATATACACATCAACTGTGAGTTTCTTAGTTAACTAGTGTGGACTGCACAAATAAATTTTTCTGCTGAGGTCTGAAAGCTGCAACAATTTATGGGTTTAGAAATGTGAGTTTAGAGGACAAAATACCATGCCCACTTATCAAAATAATAGCAGTAAAGTTAGAACTGGGGCCAGTGACATGCTCAACTTAAATTATAGTACTAGGCATAAATTTTATTGTGTAGCATGTTCCTTAGTTTAAAAAGCTGTTCTGACTGATGAAAGATTGAATATCTATGAATTTTTAATGTTAATTTTTTGCATTCACATTTGTTTCTTTGCTGAAACAAGGTCTCTTTGTGTAACCTTAGCTGTTTTGGCGCTAGCTCTGTAGACCAGACTGGCCTCAAACTCACAGAGATCTGCCTGCTGAGTGCTGGGATAAAAGGCATGCACCACCGCCACTTGGCTTAATCTTCATTTTCTTGATGGCTAAGAATGCTGAATAGTTTTTAAAGTGTTAACAACACATTGCCATTGCCATCATTACTACTTTTGAGAACATTCTGTTCAGTTCAATAGCCCACTTTTAATATATTTGTTTATTTTCTTGGTGTTTTGTTTATTGCATTCTTTTTTGTTCTAGACACCAATTTATATATATATATATATATATATATATATATATATATATATATATATATATATAGAGAGAGAGAGAGAGAGAGAGAGAGAGAGAATACATCATTTTCCCCATTTTATGCTTCCTATTCAGTAGGTTATTAGTCTTTTTGCAGTATGGTAGATTTTGTTTTTATAAGATCCCACCTGCTGATTGTTGGTCCTATTTCGTGGGTAAATATGGACCCTTTTTCTATTGAAAAAGGCCTTATTTTACTGAGCCTATATCCTGAATGTACATGCTACTCTTTCTTATACAAATTTCAGTTTCAATTCAAGCATCAAAATCGTTGATCCATTAAGAATTGATTTGTGTAGTATGTGAGAGAGAAGAATCAAGTTTGGTTCTTCTACATGATCTTATACAATTTTCTAAGCACCATTTGTTGCAGATGCTGCCTTTTTTTTTCAGTATGCATTTTTGGCAAATTTCTGAAAACTCAGGTAGTTTTAGGAGCCTTTATTTATATCTGTATTCTTAATTTTATTCTACTCATTTATGTTTTTATTTATTTATTTATTTTCCAGTATCATGCTGCTTTTACTACTAGGCACCTATAGTATTACTTGCAAAGCTGATATAGGGATACCTCCAGCAGTGTCTTCATTCATGATTGCTTTTGATAGTTGAGATATTTGGGGCATCTTTAAGATTGTCTTTTCATTTCATTGAAGAATTGCATTGGAACTTTAATGATGATTATATTGTCTCCATAGATGGCTTTTGGTAGGATAGTCATTTTCATATGAATCCTAGCACTTTATTTGTCTAAAAGGTCTTTCTCCTGACACATCTTCAATTTATTTCCTTTGTGCTTTACTGATTCTATTATATAAATCTTTTATTTCCTTAGTTAGATTTACTCCCAGGTGTTTTATATTTTTGAGGCTATTGTAAAGGTTAGTATTTCCCCAATTTCTTTCTCAGTCTGTTTTTGTTTGGTTTAAAGGAAGGCTACTGTTTTGGGATGGTTATTTTGTAACTTTCTACTGTGCTGAAAGTATTTATCCAGCAATAGTAGCTTCCTGTTGGGGCCTTTGGGGGATAGCACATGTATCCAATCATGTTATCTGCAAATAGGAACAAAGTTTTAAAAAACAGTCTTAGTATATTGACAACATGAAGGTTCAAACCTATTAGGATTTAGAACATGAAGATATACTATATATTAATTAGTTTCTCTCATGTGATGTTTTGAAATTAAAAACATCCATTTACAGTAAAAAGAAAAATTTCATACCTTCTGTGCTGTAGTATACAATGCATTATAAAAGAATGTTAAAATAATGCAGTACTTCTCAAATAATTACATAATGTATCAGGGATTTTCCTATTTAAAATGGTTTACAACTTTAAGAATGGATCACTTTAAAAAATAATGAGAGACCAATGATAAAATTGCAACTTTTTTTTTTAAAAAAAAGGTAGAAAACACAGAGCTCAGGAAACAATGCCTGGCTTCAGAATTGTTTAATGTCACTTCTGCGGGCAGTAAAACGGAAAATGTCTTTCAGAAGTTTCCGTGCAAGCAGAAACATTTTTTTTAAAGCTAAAGTGCAAACATTTGTCAGCAAGTTACTGTGCAAAAGACAGGAAGTGAATTAGAGACTTGCATAAAAGTCTGTCACTGGAAAGAAAAAAAATGTTTATTAGTAACAAAAATCAAAGTGAAATTTATATTATCTATATTTGTCAGAATAGAACATAATTGTAAAATATCTCATTGAAGACTGGTTTTAGGTAGGAAGACAAAAGTTTAATTTCATTGATTTATCATCACTGTCATGTATAATTTTTATTCCTTAAAGTCCTGAGATATATTGCAATCTACATTAATATTATTTAAATGATTGTATTATGGAACATACATGAATTAATGTTTGAACACTGAAAAACTATTCTATAAAAAAGATGTTTAAACAACTTAATGTAAATTTATCTGAATACATAATAACATTTTATTAGTGTTGATATTTAAAATACATAAGTGTAGTGTGAGTAGCAATATGTCTTGTGCCTTGATTTTAAAAGTTGAAATTCAAAATATTTGTTTAATTAACTGACAACCATTACATTTGCAATGAGAGTATAAGTACCAATTCAAATCAAAGCATAAGAAAAAAGGAAACGTGGAAACCCATTCATTATTAATGAAGAGAAAAAGTTCTTCAGTTGAAACTAATTAACACATGAAAAATCTAATAGATAACTACTAAAAAATGTCTCATAATTTAATTAAAATTGTAGTTTTGTGTTTATATAATGTGTCTAATATAGTCAGAGAACTTGCCAAATATACTAAAATGAATATAATGTATGTTCCAAATCATTTGTAAATATTTAATCGCTATTGCACAGATCCATTAGGTAGTAAAAATTATATAACCAACTCTAATCTGTAATTTAACAAAAACCCACATTCTTTCTAGCTCTGTTGTCTCCAAAGCACCTTTTACAGTCTTTTACAAGAAAAGGGGTTTATAATGATTGACAAATATCCCTAAAGGCTACTTAAAATTGTTGGTTGTTGTTGTTTAGATAATACAAACTTTATATATTTGCTAAGATAAATGTATGTGTCTTAAAAACAAGGTTTATTAAGTCTTGTTGTTAACAATAATGATAACATTTTAAATAAGAAAAATATTCTTCACTATAAAACAACACTTCAATTCCTTTTTGTGTATTTTCTTGGGATTTGAGTAGTCAGGACAAATTTAGAAAGCAAAAAAAAAATCATTTACAAAAATTAATGGCATTCATTTTCCCATCATACTTCAAAATAGTCAATTAAAGCACGTCTTTCAGACACAAGGAAACTTCGTTATAGTTTTTTCTCATTAATAATAACTGATTAGACTGTTCTCAATTGGCAGATTTACTCCTTCAATCGTGATGAATTAATTATTTGCATAAGAGTCTTAGCAAATTATATAAACAAATGATTAAACATGATTTATTTGTATTGTTCTAATGCAGTTATGAATCATTCATCCACAGTATACATAAGAAAACTCTTGTTTACTTGAGAATTCTATATTCAGAATACATATTATCAAATATTTCTTAATGTTTACATATTCAGTGCAAAATGTCACAGCCATTTTGTAATATTCGAAAGTTTGATAAGTTCAGACAAAAGTAGGAACTCTAGAAAATATAAATAAGGTTTGAAATAAATAGGCCGATTTGAATGATATCTTGATTAGGCAGAGCAGAATATAATCACCATTTTCAACCTTAAATTAATTAGAATATCTTTGTGATAAAGTGTAGTTCTGTGTTGTTCTTTGACTCAATTGTGCAGATTGTGCACAGTTAGAAGTGGAGACGGAATGGTTTAAAATGTTACTCAGTGTCTCAGATGAAATCAAAAGCATTGATCATCATTTATTGCCACCACAAAATTTACCACCCTGTAAACATGAGGCACTATTATTTGTATTTTAAATGAATTATAAGCTCTTTAAATTGAGAAAAGCTACTTCATAGTTTTATGTCATCTTTTGAAAGTGGAGTCTACAGTCATTATTTTCTTCTTTTTAGATGATATTGTATATCTTAAAATTTAAATGTTAATTAGAGGACATTGTATACAAATTTATTATTATTATTGATGTGGGAGTGTCATATATCAATTTGTTGATTTCATTGGTTAAGCGATAAATAAACTGCTTGGCCCAATTGGTTAGAACATAGGTGGGTGGAGTAAACAGAAGAAAATGCGGGAGGAAGAGGAAGTGAGCTCAGAAAGCATGCAGCTCCACTCAGAGCCAGACACCTCAGACAGAGATACCCATGCTCCCCTCGCGATAGCTCTGCTCTCTGAGGCAGAGGCATGAAGCTCAGACCCAGGATGGACGTAGGCTAGAATCTTCCTGGTAAGCGCACCTCATGGTGCTACATAGATGATTAGAAATGGGTTAAGAGGTTGAAGCTAATGGGCCAAGTAGTGCTTAAAAGAATACAGTGTCCATGTAATTATTTCAGGTAAAGCTAGCCGTGAGGGCGGCCGGGGTGCTGGGCACGCAGCCCCGCCACTCCTATTTCAACATATTATAGCAATAATTTCTTTCACAATAACCTTAATATTTCAATATTGACTTATTAACTTTCTGCATTGATTTATTTAACAAAACATTGTATAATAAAACATATATAGTAGCCTAATATACAATTGAATTTTTATTTTCTTTTTATAGTATATAAAATTCATGAATATTTAGTAATATTTATTCTCATGTTTAGATTATATTTTATTTAATTATACATATGTATGTTTTTATATATATAATAAAATGTAATCATGTCTACCCCCTTATTTTCCTGCTGACTTGTTCATATACTACTACTCATCACGTTCTACTCCTAATGTTATGCCATTGTTATTTTTATTTTTTAAATTATTTTAACTTTTTATTGATTCTTTGTGAATTCTGTATAATACACCCCAATCCCACTTATATCTCTGGCCCTCCAAATCTTCCCTCCATGCTTGCAACCTCCTCTTCATGAGAAGACAGAAAAGTAAATGCTATAAAAATAAGAATATTAAATAATAAAAATGTAAATTAAAGAATAAAAATAAGCATCTTGCAATTGAACCTGCTGTGTATCACAGAGTGTCATCTAGTCTACTCTTTGGCCAAATGACTTTACATGCAAAATTCATTTCAAACAGTCCTTGTTCTGGTTCCAGGGCTCTGGTTTCTGCTATCTGCACTGGACTCCTCTCAGATAACTTGTTGTTGTCCTGTGTCATGAAGATCCTGCATTTGGTTCTTCAGGGCCAGTGCCTTCATGCCCTCCAGCAGTTCTGAGATGGGGTAGATATTCAGGTTAGTCAATTATGAGCCCTGGTCCAATGCCTGGGTGTTAGCTGAGTAGGTCACCATGTCTGATCTACTCCCAAGCAACCAGGGCCAGTTCTCCAGCTTTGTTTAGAAAAGGAGCAGAACCAGTTTATCCACTCTTAAGTCTTCAGGACTATCTCTCCCACTGCCCAGGTAAAAGTAGGGCCAGCTTTCCCTCGCTATAGTCCTCAGCCTGCTCACCCACACTCATGCCACTAGGGATAGTTTTGTTGTGCTGCCCAGGTAAGGTGCGGGTACAAAACTCTACTGAGTTCTGTAGCCAGCAAGAATTGACATTCTCTCTTGCTCTCAAGGACAGCTTTCCAGGCTATGAGGGACAAGGGGTACATCTCCCCTTTGTCCCTACCACTGTATGGGTGATGAGGGGCAGGTTCAGTTCTCCAGAGTTTATACTCTGGGGGCTATGTCACCCATGCCCCTGGTACAAGGGCTAGCTTTACTGTGATGCCCATGTATTGTGTGGGGCCTGCTCTCCGAAGTGCATCAGCCAGTAAGGGATAGGCCGTTTAACCAGAGTGCTGAAACCAGTGATAGGGAGGGCCAGTTCTGCACAGCCGTTGGACTTAAACATAGCTCCAGGTAGCAGCCTGGATTAAGGGATGTTGTATGGCCTTTGGTGGTTAAATTGGTTGCAGACATTGATCCTGCCCCCTGTTATTATAGGGCCATGGACTGTCATAGTAGATGGCTTGTTTGTTCCCAGCTGCGCAGACCACGAAATGATCACACAGAAACTGTATTATTTGCAATGCTGTTTGACCAGTAGCTTAAGCATATTTCTGGTTTATTCTTATATCCTAAATTAACCCATTTATATTAATCTCTGTATTGCCATGTGGCTGTGGCTTACTGGCAATGTTTTGGCAAGTCTGTCCCAGGCAGTGGCCCCATGGCTTCTCCCTGACTCTGCCTTCTTACTCCCAGCATTCAGTTTAGTTTTCCCACCTAGCTCTATTCTGCTAAGCCACTGGTTGAAACAGATTTGTTCATTAATCAATAAAAAGCAACATATAGACAGAAGGACTTCCCACACCATTGGACCCAGAGATAATCCTCAGCATCAGTACTCACCTGATATCTCCATGGCCTCAGGTGGCTACACAGGCTACTTATGACAAGCTGTTCCTCACTACCCTTCCATCTCTAGTTCTGCCTCTGTTCACAGTACTCAAGCTATCCTGCCTCTCTTTCTCTGTCTTTCCTTCACCACATACTTGCTCATCATCATGCTTTGATGTCTCTCATGCCCAGCCACTGTCACATGGCTATGGGTTTGGTTATCTTGGAAACCTTCTCTACCTGCACGATGTGTCTGTGGGTCAGAGCCTCTCTAGTGTCTCCTACCACCACACTGAACCCCATGGCTAGATCCAATAAGTGTGCCACTATAAGGTGTATGGTCATCTACTGAATCATGGGAATCCTGCCAAAGGCTAAACCCTCAACAAAAGGTTATTCCTCCTTCAATTATCAATAGTCATTAGCTCCTCAGTAAAGTATTGGACCATGAGAGCACTCACGTCCTGTATATCTACATTGTGTCTGAGTTGGACTTTACAGGCAATACACAGGTAAACCTGGTTGCTATGAGTTAACAAATGCATGACTATGTTATGTCATGTAGACAGCATTTCACAGGACTCATCCCTATCCCGCAGCTCTCATTTTTTTTATCACCCACTCCATAGCGGTCCCTGAGCTTCAGTGATAGTGGGGGTAGGGAGGTGGTTGATATAAATGTCTTATTTAGAGACAAACTCTGTCTCTTATTCTATGACCTTTGATAAGTCATGAATCTCTCTTTGACTTATGCGTACTATTTAGAAAGTATTAGGAGAGCATGGCCATTTAGAAAAATAAAAATAGCAGGTTCTATCCTACAGCCTGTGATCTCCCTTGCCATGAGCTTTGGAAGAAGATTACAGTAGCAGACATAAAATTACTTCCTGTGAAGCAATTTTAAATCTAATAAAATAAAATCCATTGGTTACCCATTAATACTTGTGCCACTATTCACACTAGTGAGAATATCTTGCCAGACAACTTATTATTTCAGCATGCAGGGTCTAGTGCTGGGTAAGACCATTGACATGTTTTCTCCTACAACACATTCTGGCAATATCAAAGCTGTACAGAGAGATGAATTTTCTTGGTTCATTTGAGATTTGTTTCTGTTATTTCCTGCCACAAAAGTATGCTGTGTTTTCAGTAATAGAGATTCACCATGCAGAGATGGAAGATAATCAAGGGCAATGACAGTAGTCTATTTGGAGACCTTCAGATTGCCCTGACTAATAACTTAAAATTAGGTATCTCAAGTCTTGCAGTATGGTATTCATTTAAAATTTAACCTTGACATTGCCCTTCCAGGTAGGATAATTTTATTTGAAGTGTTATTTCTGGTTTTCTTTTGAAAGTAACTTATAAGTAGTTGTCTTCAATTAGCCTTCTCCTCCCCATGATCCAGTCCCCACTTGATCTTTTAACATTCAGTATTTTTTCATTCCACATGTATTTTCACTATCCATCCAATTGGTTTTAATTGGGTTGATAGAGAGTAGGCATTCCTGTTACTTTATATATCCCTTTCTCTGCATTAGCCCTTCCTTTAATACTTTGACTCTTCCCATACTCATGAACCTTCCCAAGCTTATTTTTCTATCTTTCTGTTCACAATATGACCTTTACTATCTCTGCTCCCCTAATGTAGCCCCCAAAAGTCCCCATTTGTTCTCCAAGTTAAACAAATAAAACAGAAGTTTGGAATCTAGGATCTATGTATGAGTAAAACATATTCGTCTCTCTGAGACAGAGTTGCCTCTTGTAATGCAGTTTTTCCAATTACTATTTACTTTTCTAATACATTTTTCTTTACTGCTAAATAGTAGTGCATTATGTATATGTAGTGCAGTGCTCTTCTTTATTCATCTTTTGATGAGTATCTAGATGGATTTAATTTTCTAGTTATTCTGAACAGAGAAACAATGAACGTGTATGTAACTGGATAAAAAGTTCCTAAAAGAGATGCAGATATTTGCTTCTCAGGGTTAGGGTTTCTTTTATTCCTGTAATATTTTCCTAAATTATTTTGTAATGACTCACTCATACTTGAACACTTACAAATACTGAGGCAGAAAGAATAAATTTTATTAATTGGGGTACAATAAGCAGATTTAATCACAAAGATTGCTTTTGGCTTAGAATTCTGACTCTTCAAAGTAGTACAAAGACATTTAAACCTGAGCTGCAGGGATACAAACAGGGAGTTTGTATGTTGTTTGGGAACAAAGAACTTAGAAAATCTGTCCCTTTAGTGCCACATAGGAGACAAGCATAAACTTTGTGCAGTGAAGAGAAAATACCTTATATCTGAAGATCATAACATCAGTTCTGATATTGGCCTGAGTAAAATACATTCTTGTCTCTTGTTTCTGAAACCTGTCAGTCATTTCAGGAATTCAAGATCCCAGGGATTGCTGCTTCTTTCAACTTCTGTACGCCTTTAGGTACTGTTCTGAAAAAAAAGAAACACAAAACACAAAACAAACAAACAAAAAACTTCCTTCCCTATTCTCTGAGGCTCCATGTATTTTCTGCAGAAGTCATGACTGGTTGTCAACCTGTAGAAGAATGAAAATAGACCCATATCAATCACCATGCACAAAACTCAAGTCCAAATGGATCAAAGATCAATATCAGTCTGAACACACTGAACCTGATAAAAGAGAAAGTGGGAAGTACCCTACAACAGATGGGCACAGGAGATAGCTTTCTATGTATAACCCCAGCAGCACAGACAGTAAGGGCAACATCGAATAAATGGGACCTACTAAAACTGAGAAGCTTCTGTAAAGCAAAGGAGACTGTCACTAAGACAAAAAGGCAACCTACTGACTGGGAGAAGATCTTCACCAACCCTGAAACAAAGGTCTGATCTCCAAAATATATACAGAACTCAAGAAACTAGATTTTAAAATGCTAATTAACCCAATTAAAAAATGGGGCACTGAACTGAACAGAGAATTTTCAACAGAAGAAGTTCAAATGGCCAAAAGACACTTAAGGTCATGCTCAACCTCCTTAGCGATCAGGGAAATGCAAATCAAAACAACTTTGAGATATCATCTTACACCTGTCAGAATGGCTAAAATCACAAACACCAATGATAGCCTTTGCTGGAGAGGTTGTGGAGGAAGGGGCACCTTCATCCATTGCTGGTGGGAATGCAAACTTGTGCAACCACTTTGGAAATCAGTGTGGCAATTTCACAGGAAATTCGGGATCAACCTACCCCTGGACCCAGCAATACCACTCTTGGGAATATACCCAAGAGATACCCTATCATATGACAAAAGCATTGGTTCCAGCTATGTTCATAGCAGTATTATTTGTAATAGCCAGAACCTGGAAACAACCTAGATGCCCTTCAATGGAAGAATGGATGAAGAAAGTGAGGAATATATACACATTAGAGTACTACGCTGTGGTAAAAAAAACAATGACTTCTCAAATTTTGCATGCAAATGGATGGAAATAGAAAACACTATCCTGAGTGAGGTAACCCAGACCCAAAAAGATGAACATGGGATGTACTCACTCATAATTGATGACTAGCCATAAATAAAGGTCACGGAGTCTATAATTGGTGATCCTAAAGAATCTAAATAAGAAGGTAAACCCAAAGAAAAACATATAGTTATCCTCCTGGCTATGGGAAGTAGACAAAATTGCCTGGGAAAAAATGGGATCTTGGGGGTGGGGTGGGATGGGAGTAAGGGGAGATGGGGAGAGAAAAGTGAGAAGGGGAGGATGGGGGAACTTGGGGAAACAGGATGATTGGGATAAAGGAAGGTTGGATAGGGGAACAGGGAAGCACAAATCTTAGTTAAGGGAGCCACCTTAGTGTTGGCAAGAGACTTGAACCTAGAGTGGCTCTCAGGACCTCAAGGCAATGTCCCCAGTTAGTTTTTGGGGCAGCTGAGGATAGGGAATCTGGAATGACCCTATCCTATAGCAATACTGATGAATATCTTGCATATCACCATAGGACCTTCATCTGGTGATGGATGGAGATAGATACAGAGACCCACACTGGAGCACCAGACTGAGCTTCCAAGGTCCCAATGAGGAACAGAAGGAGGAAGAACATGAGCAAGGAAGTCAGTACCATGAGGGGTGCACCCACTCACTGAGACAGTGGGACTGATCTATTGGGAGCTCACCAAGGCCAGCTGGACTGTGACTGAAAAAGCATGGGATGAAACCAGACTCTCTGAACATGGCAAACAATGAGGGCTCATGAGAAGCCAAGGACAATGGCATGGGGTTCTGATCCTACTTCATATTCTGGCTTTGTCGGAGCCTAGCCAGTTTGGATGTTCACCTTCCTAGACATGGACGGTGGGGGGAGGACCTTGGACTTTCCACAGGGCTGGGAACCCTAACTGCTCTTTGGACTGGAGCG
This sequence comes from Microtus agrestis, assembly GCA_902806775.1. Lineage (NCBI taxonomy): Eukaryota > Metazoa > Chordata > Mammalia > Rodentia > Cricetidae > Microtus > Microtus agrestis. The sequence continues at coordinate 1,229,030 of CADCXT010000527.1, read as the reverse complement.
GGAGGGGAGAGGAGTTGCGGGAAGGGGAGAAGGGCCGGAGGAGGGGGAGGGAAATGTGAGGCTGGGAGGAGGCGGAAACTTTTTTTCTCTTTTTCTCAATAAAAAATTAAAAAAATAAAAAGTAAGAGGTATTAAAATAAAAATGTAAAGTCTTCAAAAAGACAGTACAGAGAGTCATAGATTATAGGAGTAAAAAAGACAATAAGCCATGTAAAGATGGAATATACACAGAGACTCTGGATTATGTATATTATTGTGTTTTCTTTGAATTTTTGATTGTAAAGGAGATAAGTACAGAGAGACATTCATTGTATGGACTGAAAAGCTAAAGCAACATATGTATTTTAAAGGTATCTTGATTTCAGAATTTGAGTTTAAGGAAACATTGCTTTGGAAAAAAAGGTTCTTTTGTTTCCATAGAGGATGAGAACCTATGTATTACTTCCAGACTTATATGATTTGATGGAACAAGACACCCTAAAAAGTCACCTTGAACACCCCTCTAAAAATTACTTCACCCAATAAACAGCAGGAAACAGTTTAGAGAAGAACTATGCACATATTTCCAAATATTGTTTATAAATGTTTATTTACATTTAAATATGTATATGATACAAATTTAAGGTCAATTTTCTTATTTGTATATTTCTGCTCTTGATTAAGATATTGTGTTAGTCCAGCTCATTTAAAAAATGAATGTATAGTTAAGAAATATAGGCCAATAGATAATCATTTATAATAGTCAAGCCTGTAGTCATGTTAGTTAGATTTTCTAGCTGTATAGAGATGCATTTCAGATGAATAGGGATTCTTCAATTCTTTCAGAGAATAACAGAATATGGCATTTAAAATGTTTAAGAACTTAGGACTTTTCATGACAGTGAGAAACATCTGCTTCTGGCAGCACCAAGCTACTTCAAGAGTTTGATTGGCATCGATTAGGCTCCATATGGAGTTTATTAGCCATTTGGGCAAGAAACAGCTCTTGCCTGGACTGCTTGATGAAATGGACATGCAGGACCCACAGAGAAATAACTGCTGAACTTGCCTAAAGGTGAGATGATCATTTGGGGTTTCTGCTTTATGAAAAAGTCTGCCAGATATTCTGCAGGAAACAGAAGAAAGTGACTGACAAACTGCTAACAGAAGCAAAACAGTCATTGAAATTTCCTGCTTCATGGAAGTCTGCCAGATACTAGGGGCCTGTAGGCTAAAGATGGACGCCTCAATGGTACAGAACTTTGAATAAATGTCCAGGCAGTGAGATGCCTTTGTCAATTCTCAAGTTTTGGAAGTTGCTTACAATGCACCTCTCGTTTACTTAGGAAATATTATAACTATTGTGGTCTGGTGCCAGCCTAGACCATACATTATTTCTCCAGACCAGAGGGGAGGCAAGGGATTAAATACACAACTCATATGGCTTTTTCAGGAGGGAGAATCTCAGTGATCCCTCATGAATTCCTAAGTTTATATCCTGAAAATTTCTAGCATTTATTTCCCCAAACAGCCTTTATACCAAAATGTAAACTGAGGGTAAATTCATTACCTTTCTGTTTTCTAGGTAACCAGGTAAATGACTTTAGTCATGTTCACATCTTTCTCTGCCCTCTCTGTCAAGTCTTTTTATCTTCCTGCTCTGTATGCCATCTCTGTCATGTAGGCTGAATTAGCATCTCTATCCCAGGTGTCCTCCAAATTACAAAGAAAGAGCAAAACAACATTAGCATATTCTGACCCTTTGTTAGGGAGGTGACCACCTTCTGTGTTTCAGGCAAACACTGTGGCCTGAAAGTCTGGCTACCATTCAATTTAGAAATATGGGCTTACATATATCCTTCTGGAGGCTGATGGAATTGAAGAATAGATAGTTATTGTTATAATTTTTTAGTTATGATAAAAGATAAAGTAAATATAAATATTATAACTATAATTCTTACTTGATACCTCTTTTGTTATATGTAATTTTACTATGTTAAAGTTAAAACCTTCCTTTTTTATTTAAACAGAAAAGGGGAGGTGATGTGGGATTTCCCTCTGTATGCTGTGAATATCATTGATAAATAAAGGAACTGTTTGAGCCTATAGTAGAGTCAGAGAGATGCCATGTAGCCCCTCCAGAGACAGACGCCAGAATATTAGCCGGTAAGCCATAACCACATGGTGAAACACACAGATTAATAGAAATAGGTTAAATTAATAATAAGAGTTAGCCAATAAGAAGCTAGCACTAATGGGTCAATCAGTGATTTAATTAATATAGTTTCTATGTGATTATTTCAGTTCTCGGTGGCTGGGATGAGCAATTGGCCCTCCACCATCAACTGTTTAATATGTGTAGAAATAATGAAAATTTTAGTAAATAAAAAATTATAATACTTTAATTTTTTTGTTCAGTTGAATAAACAAGAAAAATTTCATATGACTACAGTGATATAAATTATAATATTAATTTACTAAAATAAAAGGTATGGACTTTTAAAATTCACAGCTCTTACTTGACTTCATTTGACGATCTGATAAAATATTATGGCTTATTTGAGATTTGACATGATATTTGTTTATTTTCAAACACAGAATATAAGAACTATAAATATAGGTTTTATTTTAAAATCTTTATATATATATATACATATATATATATATGATGAAAACATTTAAAAAGAAAGGGGTGATTATTTTCTAAATTTGAAAGCACTTTATGTTTTCAGTCTGAATGAAAGGGTTAATCATTCAATGATGAAATAGATTGAGCCAAAATTATCAAATATTTTTAAGAATTAAATTAAAAGAAAATCAAGATTAACAAAGATTGTGATACTAAGAGGCCATATTTTAATATGTAAGAAATAGCCAAAAATTACTCTACTTAAAAATAATTTTCTTGGTCGGGTGGTGGTGGCACACACCTTTAAGCCCAGCACTTGGGAGGCAGAGGCAGGCGGATCTCTGTGAGTTCGAGACCAGCCTGGTCTACAAGAGCTAGTTCCAGGACAGGCTCCAAAACCACAGAGGAACCCTGTCTTGAAAAACCAAAAATAATAATAATAATAATAATTTTCTTTCAATGTATAAAAAAATCAAAAGAGGTTCCTGATTAAATATGTTAGTTCTATTTCATACTTACTTTTAGTGTTTTTAATTAATGTGGGCATTCAGGCATCCACTGAAGTCAGAGGAAATTGCTTTCCCTGGAGTTTGAATTACAGGCAGTTTAAGCCAAATAATATTGGTGTTGAAAACTAAACTTGGGACATTTGGGAGAGGAATACTAACTCTTATATATGGAGCCATCTCTGCAGCTCCTTAAAAATGTCTTTAGTAAAAACTTATTTCTCATCATGAAAGGCTTCAAAGTATTCAGCGTATACCCATTTATTAATGCAAACAAGGATTAAGGACTAAGAGAATCAATATAAGCTCACAATTACTAAATACTTTTCAAAATAGGAGATTTTAAGAATTTGAATCAGTTGACTCAAAGACCTACTAGCAGATAATATATATAATAGTTTTTAATTATTTTAACACTAACAGAAAAAATAAGTTGTTCCTAATTTTCTCCCATGGTAAAATGATGTTTTATTACTTAAAATTTAAAATTAAAAATGTTTACTTGTGAAAGTTGTAAAGTCAATATAAGGAAATATATTCCCCAACTATAATGCATCTTTATATTGAAAGAAGGTTCCAGTGTGCTGGACAAATACCTGAAATTAGCCATGCCATTTCAAGTTAGCTATAGTTTGATAAATTTCAGATATTCAAATATTCATTTCAGATATTCAAATATTCATTTGACTACTTCTATTTCTCATTCTTTTAATTTAAAAGAAATCAAATTTTTTTGCCCTTCAATCTTGTCTACTTTCCATATCCAGGAGGATAACTATATGTTTTTCTTTGGGTTCACCTTCTTATTTAGCTTCTTTAGGATCACAAATTATAGACTAAATGTCCTTTATTTATGGCTAGAAACCAATTATGAGTGAGTACATCCCATGTTCATCTTTTTGCGTCTGGGTCACCTCACTCAGGATGTGTTTTCTATTTCCATCCATTTGCATGCAAAATTCAAGATGTCATTGTTTTTTACCACTGAGTAGTACACTAGTTTGTATATATTCCACACTTTCTTCATCCATTCTTCCATTGAAGGACATCTAGGTTGTTTCCAGGTTCTGGCTATTCTAGCCAGTTTGGATGCTTATTTTCCTAGAGCTAGATGGAGGGGGGAGGACCTTGGACTTTCCACAGGGCAGGGAACCCTGACTGCTGTTGGGACTGGAGAGGGAGAGGGAGAGGAGGGGGAGAAGGGAGAGGAGTGGGAGGGAAATGGGAGCCTGGGAGGAGGCAGAAATGTTTTATTCAATAAAAAATAATAAAAATAAAAGAAATCAAAAGCAATCAATATGTCATACTAAAAGAAAACACTGTATTCCAGAGGAGGACAGGACAGATAAGTTACCTAATTCGCATTCCCCCAAAGTCTAAATTTCTGCTTTCTCCAAATTCTTAAAACTGTTTATACCTGAGGCATAAAATATTTTAAAATTATTGCTCCACAAAATACATATGCAGTGATACAGTATTAAATAATGTTGATAAGTAAGAGAAAATACCCTGTAGTAAATAACATCATTTTTAGCAGAGTATTTATTTTGAGTTTGACAAATTAACAAAAATATGGAGAATTCCAAGAAATCTTGCTTATACCTTAAAGAATTTTAATTTTTTCCTCACATTGTTAAATTGTGCTAAATATAATTTTATGTCACATTAGTAATCTGTATATATAAAATCTAATGATTTTCAATTTTATGTGAAATGCTAGAAAACTCACATAATATGAATCAGAAATATGCTGTATAGTTGTTCCAAATATGATTGTGCTTTCCACATGATTAACTTGTGAATTTTATTCTTAAATTATTTTTCAAACTATTTTTTCTGTTATGTAAACTGAAGTCTGAAAGCTTATATAGTTCATATAAATCCTCAATACATCTTGCAATTCATTTGTAATATCCAATAAATTTAAAGTTAGCAAAGGAAATATGACAGTCTTTTAAAGTGAAATAATCAGCATTTTCTCATGTAATCATGAAAACAATTCCCTGGTGAAATTTCATTGAAATTATTAATAATTGGCTAGCAGACTTAACACATTTTGAGGGGATAGGTTTAAATTCTTGAATGACAGTTTAGACAAAGATTTACTACCATAGGACATATGTCAGGGAACTAGCCTTTGATTGCCTATTCCCTGAAATAACAAAGCTGGTTACCAAAGAACAATGGGAACACAGAGTATTGTTGACAGTGGAAACAAAACAGTATCGTGAGATTTTCCACAGTATGGTGTAATGCTATCTAATGATAGAATTTCACACCATTCTTTCTTTGGACAAACACATCTGTAAGAAAGTTTGTAATAGTGAATGCATTTGATAGAAATGTAAGGGTGAGATTTATTTAGGAAAATCACTTTTATATGAGATAAATTTTTAGAAACTTCTTATATTGGCAACGTAATTGTAGGCTTAAAACAAAGATGTACAATTATTGTGTAATTATGTTTGTTAATCCCTGTACTCAATAATTTATTGCTTATTTGCTTTTTATAGCAGACTCTGAAGTATAAATGGATACACAATAATTGAATGAAAAGACAATTTTATATTTTAAACTGATATACATTTTATGTAGTCCAATCAAACTACAGATTTGTTGCTTTCTTCAATTTGTACAAATGTAATGACTGATTCTGTTAATATATATACTGATGTTTCAAAACACTTTGGTATGTATGTGTGTGTGAGAGAGAGAGACAGAGACATAGAGAGTTACAGAGACACACAGAGAAGACAGAGAGGCTCATTGTGCAGCTCTAGACTGGAAACGTGCTATGTTGACCAGGCTATATTTAACCTTGTGGCTATCCTTTGGCTTCAGCAACTCAATATGGGAATACAGGCACACACCACTATGTCATCCTAATCCTTTTGAAGGCATACTATTTTTCCAGTAGTCTCATGGAATATGTTTTCATATGGAGTATGTGGAAGACTGTTATATTCAGGTTCAGTTTTCATGTGCTATGTTCTATACATGTATATGTGTGTGTGTGTGTGTTTATGTGTGTTTGTGCATCTATCTAGCTGGACATATATTGATGTGAGTGTAAAGATCAGAGGACAGCTGTTCAGAATTGTTTCTGTTTCTACCATGTGAGTCCTGGAAACCAAACTCAAGTTATTAGGGTTGTCAGCAGCTGCCTATAGTCACCAAATTGTTACAACATTCCTAAATACACTTTTAAATTAAACTACTTATTTTTTTAAACAAAGGCTCACTGCAAATATTAGGGGACAATTGGGGAGAGAGGGGGAAGAATATTGCCAAAAACACCATTCTATTAAATTCTTGAGGAATAGATAAAAACAAAAAATATAGAAATTATCTATATGAATTTCCTCATATTTCCCCATAGTACTGTTTTGCAGGAGTGCACTTCAGTAATCAAAATTGAATGTCAGCATTGGTAGAGGTATAGAGAAAAGTTCTGATACCACAAAACCCTGTAATACCCTGCTTCTCTACTCCTGGATCATGGTGGTGACACCTAGAGACTACTATGCACTGTTTTATGTCTATAAACTTGTCATTTAAACATATCAAACATATATCTTCATTAGGGTTATATTAATTCACGCAATATAAATTCCTGAAGATTTAATATGGATTTGTAACTTTATAATATTGGTATCATGTAATAACTCATATTGAGACTAATCATCTGTGAATTATAAAGCTTTTTTCTTCTTTTGAAGTTATTATAATAAAGCAGCTATAAGTACTCATGAACAGTATTTTGGTTAGACATAAGTTTTCATTTATGTATGATAAATACTCATAAATGCAATTGCATAAGTATATAGTACAAATATTTTAAGTTATATAACAAACTGCCAAAAAAGTTGCCAGAGAGATTGAAAAATAAATTTTACATTCTCACTAGAAATCTATGTAAGTTCTAATTTCTTAATATTATGACCAGTTTATAGTATAGTCACTTTTACCTTAATTTGAACCATTCTGATACATGTGTAGGAATATGTACTTGAGCATTTAATTTATTATTTCAAAAACAGTATTGTGGCATTGAACAGCTTTTTGTGCACTTACTTGGAATCAGATAAAATTTTGTCATATTTTCAAATTAATACATAGTACTTACAGAAATTTATGAGTATTATATGACTTTTCAATACATGTATACCATATGTAATGATTATATACGTGCAACTGGATTGTCTGTCACCTCATACATTGTTTATTCATATTGTGAATATTTAAAAACTTATTTATTCGCTTTACTGAAAAATTTAATTGTCATTCATAATTATTCTGTCTGAGAATATTAGTGGTTTTCTCTCTCATCCAACTATTCCTTTGTACATGTTAACTATTCTTTCTCCATCTTGCACTTCTGTATGCTTTGACTGGTCCAGTAAACACTGTTCTACTTCATAAATCCATAAGGTGAGCTTCAGCTTCTGGATAAAATCAAGAATATATAATATTTAGTTTTCTATACATGTCTTATTTCATTTAGAATCCTTGTGGTTATAAGTAACAGAATATTTATAATGACTAGGCAATATAACCTTTATATTTTTAGAACATATCCTTGGACTACTCATCTGCTGAGACTCTCTTTTTGTGAAATGTTATATCATGCACTTTTCCAATGTTTTAAAATAAGTCGTTTATATCCTTTCAATAGTAATTTACTGTTTTTAATATCTTACTTCCTTTTCTTTCTTTCTTTCTTTTTCTTTCTTTCTTTCTTTCTTTCTTTCTTTCTTTCTTTCTTTCTTTCTTTCTTTCTTTCTTCTTCTTCTTCTTTTTTTTAAAGTGTTTCTCTGTAACTTTTTAGCCTGTCATGGAACTCACTCTATAAATCAGGCTGGACTCAAACTCACAGAGATCTGCTTGCATCTGCATCCTGAGTGCTGGGATTAAAGGTGTGGGCCACCACTGCCCTTCTCCTACTTCCTCCTGTAATACAATGTTTGTAAACATTTTCTCCTATTGAGAGGCTTTGTTCTATCATCATTATCCTATAGATATTTGTCATTTTTACTTTTGTTGTTGTTGTTTCTTTGTTTGAGAGATAATCTTATAATTTGCCCAAGGTAGATTGGAATTCATTTTGTACCCTACATTGGCCGCAAAATCCCATCATTCATTTTGTCTTGGCTTTCTATGTGCTTGGATTATACTCATGACACAAGACTAGCTTGTTTTGAAAAGTTTAGTCTTCAGAGTTTTTTGTTGTTGTTGTTTTTTGAGAGTTTATTCATAAGTACTGGATTTATATCACTCCGCTCCCCTTCCCCAATTTCTTTTATGGCTGGTCTTCTCCATGAAAAAGTCATGACATCTTATTCTTTAATTATTATTGTTACATACATGAACACAAACACACACAAGCAAGTATATACAACTACTGAGTCCATTTAGTATTGCTCATAAGTACATGTGTGTAGGACTGACAACTTAGGATGGATAAGCTCTGTGGTAACTTGTCTCTGGAGTAAACAAATTTCCTTTTCCTCTGCAGGTATTAGGTACCTGTAGCTTTTCATATAGTGGTGTAATCTGGTGAAATTTTCCTTATCCATGTTGGCATGCCAGTTACTTTCATTATGTTAGTATTGCTCAGCTAGCTGTATTTTAGGGATTTGATGAGTTCATTTTCTTTATTTTGTCTAGGGGACTATTCAGCAGCAGGCATTCTGGATCTCTGTCTCTTACAATCTTTTCATCCCTAATTCCTTTATTTTTCTTGAGTCTTGGGCATAAGGGTTGCATTATAGGTGTATCAGTTAGAATTGGACATTCCAAAATCACTTATACTTATTTTTTTAACTTTTAATTTTTTTCTATATATATATATATATATATATATAGAGAGAGAGAGAGAGAGAGAAGAAAAAAATTTCTGCCTCCTCCCAGCCTCCCATTTCCCTTCCCCTCCTCCCACTCCTCTCCCCTCCCCCCACTCCTCTCTCCCTCCCCCCACTCCTCTCCCCCTCCCTCTCCAGTCTAAAGAGCAGTCAGGGTTCCCTGCCCTGTGGAAAGTCCAAAGTCCTCCCCCCTCCATCCTGGTCTAGGAAGGTGAACATCCAAACTGGCTAGGCTCCCACAAAGCCAGAACATGAAGTAGGATCAAAACCCAGTGCCATTTTCCTTGGCTTCTCAGCAGACCTCATTGTCCGCAATATTCAGAGAGTTCGGTTTTATCTCATGCTTTTTCAGTCACAGTCCAGTTGGCCTTGGTGAGCTCCAAATACATCAGCCCCACTGTCTCCATGGGTGAGTGCACCCCTTGTGGTCCTGTCTTCTTTGCTCATGTTCTCCCTCGTTCTGCTCCTCATTGGGACATTGGGAGTTCAGTCCGGTGCTCCAGTGTGGGTCTCTGTCTCTATCTCCATCCATCGTCAGATGAAGGTTCTATGGTGATATGCAAGATATTCATCAGTATGGCTATATGATAGGGTCATTTCATGTTCCCTATCCTCAGCTGCCCCAGGAACTAACTGGGGACAAAAGGTCATTGAGTCTATAATTTGATATCCTAAAGAAGCTAAGTAAGCAGGTAAACCCAAAGAAAAACATATAGCTATCCTCCTGTGTTGAAATAAGAGCAGCGGGGCTGCGTCCCCAGCACCCCGGCTACCCACACGGCTAGCTTTACCCGAAATAATTACACAGACACTGTAAGTATAAGGATAATTATTTAGAATACAGTTAGACATTACATTAATTAGGGAATTGGCTATATTAGATCCTCCTCAAGGGTCTATGACATCTCTAGCTCTGAGAAGTTGAATAAGTTTTCATAACAAGGTAGGCATAAATTCCCTCCATTTGAGTTGCCTTAAGTTCTAACAGACAAGCTTATTAATCTAATGGTGATTTCTACACATTAATAGACTCCAGTGAATAGAAATTTGTGGGAAAAAATTCATTGCGGATGTAATTTTGAAGGTTTTATCTTGCTCCTGGCTACATATTTGCTTCTTGAAATTTTTGTATGGCATAGGGTAAACAGCTTTCTTTATGATGTTCTTTTTCCATGATGTACATAGTCAGCATATATCACTCTTTTTATTTTTTCAGTGCTACGAACACATATTTGCTTCTTTTTCCTTCAGCTTTTTCTTGGTGGGTTGTTATATTACAAATGGTTTCTTTGTTTTTAACTTCTTATTTTTACACTTAGCTCTTCTAATGTAACTTATACTTTTGCAGCCTACCATATTAATAGTAATCTTTAAACTACTTCTAATCATAGGACTCCCTTTAGCATCTTTTCTAAGTCTGGTTTGATAACCATGAATTACCTTAATATTTGGCTATCTGGGAAGATCTTTATTTCATATTAAATTATTATGGGTAACCTTGTTATTTATAGTAATTCTAGTTTCATATCCAAAGAAAACCCCAAGTATTTCTAAACAGCAAGCCCACTGATTTCGTTCAAGGGGACTGGACAGTAAAAAAACCTAAAAACTCTTAGGCAGCATTCCTCAAAAACCTGACAAACAGGTTTTCTGTCTGCCAGAAGTGCCATTCCCATTTTCTTTCTTTACCTCCAAAGGGAAGCATGACTCTCTATTAACATATAGCTGAAATTACTTATTGTACTCAAAGTTAACCAGGCTACATGGGTCTTTATTCACATGAACCTGGTGTGTAAATTGAAGCCTGCACACGACCCTCCAGATGCTTCTTGCCCCTTCTTCTACCCTAAACTGACAGGCTGTTTGACTTCACAGGCTTCCCTCTCCTTAATTACTCATTCTTTTTACAATCAGCATGATTTTTCCACCCCCCTTTTCCCTTGCCATGGACAGTCGGCTTCCTTTCCTCTTTACTCTGAACTTTTGCAGATGGCTCAGGCTGTTTTTAGCAATAATAAAAACTTACTTCTCTCAAATCTTTGAGTGGTTACTTCTGTGGTTTCTTTATAGTGGCCTGGAATATATTGGTTGACTCTTTCATTCATTCAGGACTTGACATATATCATTCTATGTCCTTGTGGGCCTATGGAGTTTGTACTCAGAAACAGTTGTTTAAACATGTCTTTAATCACAGCTCTCAGGGAACCAGAGGCAGGTGGATCTCAGTGATTTCAAGATCATCCTGGTCTACAGAGTGCTACAGAGTGAGTTCCATGACAGCCAGAGATACACAGACAAACCCTGTCTTGAAAAACCAAAAAAAGAAGGAAAGAAAAGAAGAAGAAAGAAATGGTTGTTAAATTAATAGTTTTCTTTATATGTAATGTGACACTTTTCTCTTGCATTTAAAATTTATTGTGTTCTATATTTTTGAGTCTTTGTGTATAATGCCTTATGATCAGAATCAGATATAATCATAACTACTTGGGATTTTATATATTCCCTATATCCGGATAGCCACTTTTCCTCAGACAAAAGAAAAATTGGCTTATTGTTACATTGAATAGGATTCTTGTGTTCTTAATTTTGATTTTATATTTTAAAATAAAATTTTAATGTATACCAATCAGTCTTGAATGGTGGCTCCTACTTGTTCACAGAGTTCTCTCTCTGGCTGGAAGTCACACCTATAACTTCTGCCTAACTATTGGTCATACAGCTTTTTATTATATTAATCACAGTGATACATCTCACACAGTATACAAATATCCCACATTTACTCCTTTTTGTATAAACGAAAAAGGAAGGGTTTTAACTCAAATACAGTAAAATTTTATACAATAAGAACAATTATTATATAAGATTTACATTCACAATATTTAGTCCATATGTATTTGGCAAATCTGGAGAAAGTACTGTATTATCTTTCCTATCTTGGTGAGTCCAAAGTTTTATACCTAAAATATTTTCTTTCTTAACTTGTATTACCACCCTAAAAATATAATTTTAGACCTAAAAATTTTCTTAAATAAATTAAAGATTTTATGTTTCTCATCCTTATAAACTTTCTTTCTCTATATAATTATTTTCCTGAAATTGGTAACAAGGAAAACTGTGCTACTGTCTAGCTTTTAATTTCCAGCAGAGACCCAAGAAAGATAAAATATTACTTGAGTAAACAGGACGTTTATATATAGTAAAATATCTTTAAAACACGTACAAATGTGGAGGCTGAAAAATGTAAGCCCATTTCCACCTTGTTTGATGGTCAGAGAGTTTGGAGATTGACAAGCATAGTGGCACATCCCATCTCAGGATGTGATTGTTTGGTTCTTTTGAAATTAAGATTGCTCCATGCCATGCTGACAGGTGGTCAGGATATGTAAATGTACTTCTGCTCCTTCTTTTGTAACTATGAGATCACCTGAGAAAGCACGGTCTTCAACATATGTGATCTAGAGCACCTTTGATACCTAGACAATTATTTGTACTGGAAATTGTGGCTCAAGTATTTCTTTGTAGCTGCTGAAAATTTTATCATCAAGTTAAAGCTGAAAATACTGTCTCTGAAATAATTTTTCAAATATTCCACTTTTACTTAGTGTTTTCATCTGAATATATAGTAGAGGTTATTTCAGGTTAAATACTTCTTAAACCATTCATTTTTACTGTCACTATCTTCAAGAATACATGTATGTGAGTATAATAATGAAAACAATTATTTTGCATACTAATTTCAAAATTTAAAATCAAATATTTTTAAGAGGAAAGAGAGCAGTATTAGCTTCAATATCTCTAGATTTAACAAATGAAAATTCAACTTCAGCATGTTCATTAAATTTTATGATTTATGCTTAATTTTACACACAAACATCTAACACATCTAACATTGATATATTATAGGTAGTTACATGTTTATGGCTCAAAAGAAGTTGAAAATCCAATCATTATACAGCACCTGGATATATTATAATATATACATATATATTCAGTATTTACATATGATATAGATAATATTTATATGAAACATATAGTTTATTTTCTTTTATATTTCTGATATGATATTGTCGTCCCTAAACTGCCATTGTGAGTTCCAACAGCTTGTTTTTCCTCCAAGGCAGATCAATACTTACAATGTAATCTGTGCTGCAGACATTTAATGTTTTGTTTTCTTTCTTAGTTTTAAAGCCTAGAGTAAAATGGTTCATTAAATTTACAAATACCAGAAAAGAAATTTTAGTGATATTGTCACTGAATTTGTGTTTTATTCTTGCTTCTAACAACGGTTATAAGGAATGCTTCAGATCTAGCCAGAAAAATTTTTCAATAGGCAAACAGATATTACTAATAGGTGTGCTGCTTTTCAAATAATTTATACTGTGCACATATATGCACACATATTGAAATGATATATTGGCAAATGTTTACTGTTGAGCTTTATTTTTGCATAACATTTCAGGGTGAATTATATGCTAAGTCTGAATTTTATGTAAAACTTCTCATATAGGTCACTTGAAGTCCATCAGCACTGAACATTCTTTTCTATAATAGATTTAAAATTCCTACTCAGTCTTGTTTAGTTCTCTAACCAAATGGAATTGAAGTGACACAAAAGACCATAAAGGAAGCAGGGAAAGATGAAGGATGTTAAATATATTGCCAAAGTAGAGTAAACAAAATGTTAAAAAAATGATTTTCCAATCAAATGGACCAAAGAAGCAAGTTAAGGTAGATAGTGTAGATCTCCTACTATTTAATAAGATAGACGTTCAATCAATATTGATCAAAGAGAAAGAGAAGAGCATTTTATAATTATCAAAGAAAAAATTCACCGAAGACAGTATATCAGTTTGAATATCTCTGCATCAAATGTAAAGGCACACATATTTGTAAAAGAAATGGTACTGTTGGACAATGGTTTGTTCCACTGTAAAGATTTTCCACTTGTATTAGTTTAATAAAAATTTATTGGCCAGTATCCAGGCAGGAAGTATAGGTGGAATGATAAGAATAGGAGAGTTCTAGGAAGAGGAAAGTTTCACTTGATGGTCATCACCCAGACAGAGAGGACACAAGATGAGAATGCCTCACTAATAAAAGGTACCAGCTACAAGGCTGACACAGATAGGAATTACAGGTTAATGTAAGGTTTAAGAGTTAATAAGAAGCCTGAGCTAATAGGCCAACCAGTTTATAATTAATGTAGGCCTTTGTGTGTTTCTTTAGGACTAAATGTCTGTGGGACCTGGCAGGACAGAAACCTCTGTCAACAAATGGCACTAATATGGACAACTACATCTACAAAACCTGTGAGAGCATAGGAAATAATTCTAGTCACAAAAGAGCAGAGATAAACATGGCTCCTTGGTATCAGTATTTTCTTAGGTGGGCTCTGTTTGCTAGAGGCAAGTGTGTCTCATTTAAGAGAGGCTTTCTGACTCAGCGTTAGCTTAAAAAACATTGTAGGTCTTTTAAGAGGTTCCACCACCAAACACTTGAATGGTGTTTATGAATAGCCAACAGCGTGTTTCTTGGTAGTAGCAGGGACCTTCAAACTCCATAGAGTTGTAGTAATAAAGATGGAAAGTAAAGAGAGAACCCATATACTGTATGTTAATGTGTTGTCTTTACATTATTTAGTGGCTGGGGAAGGAACAACAGTTGCTGAAAGATATTTGATTATAAATGCTGCTGGGTTAACCTAACACACACAGACACACACACACACAGAAACACAGACACACACACACACAGAAACACAGACACACACACACACACACACACACATATATATATTACCTTGACTTCAAAATTTAAGTAAAAAGATATGCTACTTTGAGGAAGTAACTTTTGCTTCCACAGGAAAAGAGAGGCTGTGGATTCATTCTGGCTTAAGAAAAATCAGTCAAAATTAGCCTAGAAAACAATGCCCACATTCCCCTCCCCCCAAATGAATTATGATTTTTGTCTTTGTTTGGAGTCTTGGTTACAAGTTCTTATAGGTCAAGAAAAAAAGCTAAACAGAGGAGATTAGTTTCAGAGTTCTTGTTTAGAAAAGAAAAAAAAAAGAGGAAGTAATGCAGGACAATGGTCTTGAACCCTGTAAAGATTACATCAATCTCCAAGGAAATCCAAGAGGGTTATTAGGTCATACTTCAAAAACATATACTCTACAAAATTGGAAAATCTAAAAGAAATGAACTAATTTCTTAATAGATACTACTTACCTAAGTTAAATCAAGATCAAATAAGCAATTTAAATAGATTGATAATCTCTAATGAAATCGAAGAAGTCATTAAAAGACACCAAACCAAATACAAGTCCAGGGTCAAACGGTTTTTAATGCAGAATTCTATCAGAATTCAAAGAAGTTCTAATACCAACCAATACTCTTCAAATCATTCCACAATATAGAAACAGAATGAAAATTGCCAAATTCTTTCTTCAAGGCCATAGTCATCCTGATAGCCAATCTTCACAAAAATTCAACAAAGAAAATTACAGATCAATTTCACTCAGGAACATTGAAGTAAAAATACTCAATAAAATACTGGCATACCAAATCCAAGAACACATTATAAAAATATCTAACATGACCAAGTGGGCTTTATCTCAGAGATGCAGTGGTAGTTCAACATATGAAACAATATCAATGTAATCAACTATATAAATAAAGTGAAAGATAATCATTTTGTTAGGTGCTGAAAAGCCTTTCACAAAATCAATCCTTCTTCATGACATAAGTCTTGGAGTAATCAGGAGTACAAGGGACATACTTAGATATAATGAAAATCAATACACAGCAAACCAATTGTTAACATCAAATTAAATGGAAAATAGCTCAAAGAAATTCCACTAAAATCAAGAACAAGACAAAGCTGACCACTCTCTCCATATCTTTTCAATATAGCACCTGAAAGTCTATCTAGAAAAAAAAACTAAAAGAAATCAAGGGGATATAATTTGGAAAGGAAGAAATCAAAGTGTCATTAATTGCAGATGATTTCCTATTATAAATAAATGACACCAAGAATTCTACCAGGGAACTCCTAAAGCTGATAAACACCTTTAGTGGAGTGACTAAATACAAGATTATAAACTAATAAAAAAATCAGCAGCTTCACTATATATAAATGATAAAGAAGCCGAGAAAAAAAAACCTAAATCCAGCCACAATATATAGGCTGAGAAAAAAAATCACAATAGCCACAAATAATACAAAATATCTTGATGTAGCCTGAACCAAGCCAGTGTAAAACTTGTATGACAAGAACTTCAAGTCTTTCAAGAAGGAAATTAATGAAGATGTCAGAATATGGAATAATCTCCCATGCTCATGGATTGGTATAATTAACATTGTAATAATGGCCATTATATCAAAAGTAAATTATAGATTCAATTCAATCCCCACTAAAATCCTAACTCAATTATTTACAGATCTTGAAAGAACAATACTCAACTTAATATGAAAAAGCAATAAATAAATAGGATGAATAAAATAATCCTTTTCAATAGAGGAACTTCTGGACATCTGGAGATATCAACCTCCCTGATTTCAAGCCCTACAATAGAGCTGTAGCAATAAAACCCATATGATATTTGCATAAAAATTCAGGTGGATCAATGGAATTGAATTAAAGACCCAAATATAATCCCAAAGACCTATAGATACCCGATTTTTGATAAATAAGGTAAAAGTATACAAAGCAAAAAAGAAAGCATCTTTACCAAATGACCTTGGTCTATTTGGACATTGGCATGTAGAAGAATGCAAATAAATCCACAACACCCTACTGAAATCGCACATCCAAGTGGATCAAATACCTCAATATAAAACTAGATACATTGACCTGGTAGAAGAGAAGGTGGGAAATAGCTTTGAACTCATTTTTACAGTAGACTACTTTCTGAATAAAAAATCAATAATGCATCCACTAAGATCATCACTTAATAAATGGGTCTTCAGAAAACTGGAAAGTTTTTGCAAGGTAAAGGAAACATTTAATATGACAAAGGGTTAGCCTACAGAATAGGAAAAGACCAATCCAATATCTAAAAGACGGTTGATTTCCAAAATATATACCTCAAGAAACTAGGCATCAACAAACTAAAAATTGCAATTATAAATAGGGTACAGATCTAGACAGAAAATTCTCAACATTCAAATTTCTAATAACTAAGAAATATTTAAGGAGATGTTCAACATCTTTAACCATCAGGTAAATGCAAATCAAAACAACTCTGAGATTGCATTTTATACATTTTATACATGCAAAAATATATAAGATCAAAATCCCCAAGTGACTGCTCATGCTGGTGAGGATGTGGAGCAAGATGAATGATTCTTCACTGATGGTGGGAGTGCAAGCTTGTACAGACACTTTGGAAATCAGTGGCAGTTTCTCAGAAAATTTGCAATCAATCTACATCAAGACACAGCTATACCACTGTTGGGAGATCCCCTTTGTATGCTGTGATTAACAATGATTAATAAAAAAGCTGCTTTGGGCCTATAGCAGAGCTATACAGGAACAGAGCTAGGTGGATAAAACTAAACTGAATGCTGCAAGAAAGAAGGCAGAGTCAGCAGATGCCATTGAGCCTCCAGAGGAGAAAGATGAAAGCTGCCAGTCAGAACCTGGCCAGTAGGCCACAAGTCTCATAATAAAATATAAAATAATAGAAATGGATTAACCGAAGCTAGCTAGCAATAAGCTTAAGTGATTGGCAAAGCAGTGATTTAAATAATATAGTTTCTATGTGATTATTTCAAGAGTCTGGGTGCTGAAAAATGAACAAGTGGCCTCCAACAATAAATTAGTGCTTCAATGTGTGCTATCTCAATCCACATAAAAACTGAGAGGACTGAGCTGCTCTTCACAAAGCTCCAAGCTGGGAGCCACAATGAACCCCTGCTTCCTGTAAGTCCGTCTCTCCTTACTTTGTTACAGGGACAGAAACTAATGCCTTTGACAGACACCTTCCCGACAGAAGCAAGCTTATTCAGACCCACCTAATAATCATATTAACCCTGGTCTGTGTCTCAGACTTCCTTTTTAGTTTTCTTTGTGTATATTAGAACACAAATAGTGAGATACAAGATTTTACATAATAAATACTCAAGTAACCAATATTCTCAATGACTAAATAAGTCTACTTTATCCTGTTTGCTTTATTTTGTGTAAACGAAATAAAATATTACTGATAAAGTTAAAAAAAAAAGAAAAAGTCATATGGAACAAGAAATAAATGATTTAATTATATTATAATCTTAAAATATGAAATAAATTTTAAAAAGTCATATGGAAGCCTAGTACTATAGAGCTTTATATATATTAAAATATATATACTAATACATATATATATATATATATATATATATATATATATATATATATGTTAAATGAATCCTATAATTGGGAGCAAATGCCTCTCCTTGAGGCTACAGACAATCAAATAAAAATCCCACAGCCTTGACTGGATTATCATTTTGGTGTTGTTAGCCATTGGGGTTCCATAAATTTCCATTACAGGCAGACTATTGCCATAGTTAGAATTCCAGTCATTACAGGCTACTGCCATAGTTCTTGATGCCTTATAAGGAACTTGATGATGAGCCCCTATGGCTGAGGACACCATGTACTTGAGTTGTGGAACATGGAAAGATAAAGCTGCTTCTGACCTGGATCCTGTGTTGATACTAGCAGTTTTCATAGTGCTGGAAGAAGGTTCTGCGTACACTAACAAAGGGGGAGGTCGGTCATCAGTCTGACCCATTTGTGAACCCTGTAAACTACAGTAATGACCAGCCTGGTAAAACTAAGTCTACTTGTACAGCAGCATCTTGAAGGATCTGTGAGAAACTACTTTCTGATTGGATTTAGGGCCCAATTACAAGACGGAACTTATGTCTGACATTGCTATTAGGGCCAATAACTGGTGGCTAGATAGCTCATAGGCCCTAAGAGAGAATTTATTATGTACTTACTACTGTTACACTAGGGTGACATAGCATTAAATTGACTTTTAATGAAAAAAAAACTGAGAGGGCTTGGAAATGAATTCTAGACACTTCAAAACAAGTTTTAGCTGCATTTTTTTTCCAGATGGGCTCTGCTTGCTGACGGCATGCGACAGCTCCTTTAAGAGAGGTCTTCCTGATTCAGCAGTAAAAAAAAAGAAGGGAAAAGAAAAGAAGAAAAAAGAAAAAAAACAACAACAAAAGAAAAACAAAACAAAATAAACCCAAAAGTCTACATGTTTTTTAATCAGCAGAGGTTTCCTGGGCCATGCTCCTAGCATGAATTCTGACTCTTTTGGGAGCTCCGCCTACAGAGCTTTTAAATGGGGTTTGTGAGCAGAGTGTTACACCTTGCTTAAGGAAAACATAGACCTGCTGTGCGCCTGGAAATGGGACTGTGAGCATGGCTGATGCTAAACAGAACTCTGCCAGGCTGTCTTGGACAGAGTAGAGCCCAAAGGCAAAGCAGCCTTAGTCTTAGTAACAATGCCTAGCTGCTTAACATTTTAAGAAGTGCTCCTGGATAGAAAAGAATCTCAGATACAGAGTAGGGCAGATTCAGACATAAAAGACCTCTAAACAGGATACAGTGTGTTTAAAAGTGTGCTAGGCTTGGGAGAAATACGAAAAAGAGCAAAGAGATAGTAAATGTAATATAAAAGAGTACAGACAGCCAAAGATTACAGAAGTAAAGATAATAAAATAAATATTAAACTTACAGAAAAAGTACTGGCATATGAAAAATAAGCCACGTAAAGATGGAATATGTACAGAGTATGTGGATTATGCATACTATTGTGTTTTCTTTGCATTTTTTTGACTGCAGAGAGACATTTGATTTTAGGGACTGCTATGACAAACCAACATATTTGTTTTAAAGTTTACTTGACTTCAAAATTTGGGTCTAAGGATATGTTGCTTTGAAAAAGAGGTTCTTTTGTTTCCATAGAGGATGAGACCCTGCAGAATCCTTCTATGAGAATTTGGTTTGATGGAACAAGAACCCCCAAAATGTCGCTGTAAACACCCCAACAATTACTTCACCCAACAGAAAATAAGAAGCAATTTGGAAAGAACTATGCCCAAATTCCCAAATATTGTTTATAAATGTTTGTTTACTTTTAAGGTGGTATGATATAAAGATAGATACTTTGCATTGGCAAAGATCTTGGTTTACTGATATGAATTTATGATCAATTTTGTTATATGTATATTTCTGCTCTTGATTAAAGTATTGTGTTTTTACAGACTATTTAAAATGTAATGTATAATTAAGGAATACAGGTTAATTGATAATCATCTATAATAGTCAAACTTGTATATATTTCAGTTGGTTAGATATTTTTCAGATCTTTCAACTACTACAGAATATTCCCTTTAAAATGTTTTAATAACTTAGGACTTATCATGACAATGAGATACATCTGCTCCTGGCAGCACCAATTACCAATGATGGGCATTGAAGAGGCTACTGATAGAGATGGTTAGCCATTTGGACAAGAAAGTGCTCTTGCCTGGACTGCTTGATGTTATTCTGTATGAATTGGACCTGGAGAGAATTGACTACTGAACTTGCCTAAAGGTGAGATGATCCTTCAGGGTCCCTGAGTCATGAAAGATTCTGCTAGACATTCTGCAGGACAAAGAAAAACGTGACTAACAAATTGCCGATATAGGCAGAGTTGTCTTTGAAATTTCCTGCTTCTTGGAAAAGTCTGCTGTATACTATGGACCTGTAGGCAGAACATGGATAATCCAATATAACAGAAGAATTTTGGCTGTTCAGGCAGTGAGATGTCTCTTTCAATTTAGAGTTTTGAAAGTTGCTTACAATGCACTTCCTATTTACTTAGGTAATATTATATTCTTCTGGAGTCTTTGATGGAGTTGAAGAATAGTTATAGTTTTCCTTAATTATGATAAATGCCATAACTATAAATCTTTTTTTTTTGGATTTTTCGAGACAGGGTTTCTCCATAGCTTTTGGTTCCTGTCCTGGAACTAGCTTTTGTAGACCAGGCTGGCCTCGAACTCACAGAGATCCGCCTGCCTCTGCCTCCCGAGTGCTGGGATTAAAGGCGTGCACCACCACCGCCCGGTCATAACTATAATTCTTGCTTGATACTTGTTTTGTATGTTAATTTTAATATGTTAAAGTTAAAACTTTCCTTTTAATTTAGATAGAAAAAGGGGAGGTGATGTAGGATTCCCCTCTGTATGCTGTGATTAAAATTGATTAATAAAAAAAGCTGCTTTGGGACTATAGCAGAGCTATAGGGGAACAGAGCTAGATGGGAAAAACTACACTGAATGCTGGGAGAAAGAAGGCAAAGTCAGGAGCATTTTTGGGGCTAGCAGAGGAGAAAGATGAAAACTGCCAGCTGGAACCTTGCAGGTAGCCAGAAGCCTCATAATAAAATATAAAATAATAGAAATGGGTTAACAAAATATAAAAAGCTAGCTAACAATATGCTTAAGTGATTGGCCAAGCAGTGATTTAAATAATATAGTGTCTGTGGGATTGTTTCAGGAGTCTGGATGGCCGGGAAATGAACAAGTGACCTCCAACAACATATCACTCTTGGCCATATATCTAAAGGCTGCTTAACAATACGATAAAAACAATTGTTCAACTATATCCATAGCAGTTTTCTTCTATTATCCTGGACCTGGAAACTACCCAGATGTCCCTCAACTGAGGAACAGATAAAGATTACATGGTATGCTTACTCAATGTAGTATTACTCATCTGTTAAAAACAAGAACACCAGGAAATGTAAAGGCCAACAGATGGAACTAAAAGATCATCCTGAGTGAGTTATCCTAGACAGAGAAATACAAATATGGTATGTACTCATACATAAGTGGATATTAGCTGTGAAATAAAGGATTATTATGCCACAATACAAAGATTCATAGAGACTAGGAAACAAGGAGGATTCATGGAGGAACACCCAGCTCTTCCTGGGAAGGGCAATAGAAGAGATTTTTGTGAGTGGACTGCAGTGGGTGGGGATGTGAATATGAGTGATTAGGTTGGGGAGAGCAAATAGGCAGAGTAAAGAAAGAGACTATTAGGAATCAGGGGAGGGTATTTGGAGTTAGGTAAAATCTGACTTTAAAAAAATAGTCAGGAATCTACAGGGATGACCCCAAGCAAGACTACTAGCAATAGCAAACAGGTACACTGAAATAGCTATCTTTTGTTACCAGGCAAAACTTAAAAAGTGAAGGAAGTATGAAAGGAACCCAGCCACATAACTTTCAACTTACAGTTTGTCCTGTCTTTGGTGTGTGCTAAGGTTAGTGCTTAGACCAATATCACCAGAGAATCTTTACTTAGAAAGTGATGGAATCAGATATAGAGACCCACAACCAAACACTAAGCAGAGACCAGGGAACCCTGCAGAAGAGGGGAAGAAAGGATTATAGGATAGACAGGGCTCAAGGACATCACAAGAAAACTCATAGAATCAACTGACATGGGCTCATAGGAGCTCACAGAAATGGAATTGACAACCAGGGAGCCTGCATGGGACTGACTTAGACACTCTGCATATATATGACAGCTGTGCAGCTTGGTCCTCTTGTAGAACTCTTATCAGTGGGAACAGGGACTATCCCAACACTATTTTACTGGCTTTTGAGAATTCACTAGGACTGAGGAATAAAATTATAATGTGGGTGATAAAGTTGAAATGGAGCTGTTGTGACTGGGATGCTCAAGATCATTTGGAAAACAAGTCCACTGACAGAAATTTTACATTTTCAAGTGTCAACTTTGGCAGTACAGTTATTAATACTACATTGAGAAAAGCAGCCAACTGCTTAGCAACAATCCCAATCTGTTTTCTTCTATGAAACTAAGATTAAATATTTTATTTCAGTTTCATTACAGGATTTTTATATACCAAGGTAACTCAATGGAACCAATTGGAGACTCCAGTGGATTCCAAATATATTTTGCTAGATATCTCACCACAGAATATATGGAGGACACTACCATGCTACACTAGTTATTTTACCTAAAAAAAAATCCCTCTTGAAACAGATTCTATTAAGTTTAATTTTTATGTAGGAAGCTAGTTGCATTGAAAATGCACTATAATTGGGCTGGAGAGATGAATTAATTGTTAAAGTGCTTTCATGTAGATTTTAGTTTGCTCCCTATCTCCAATTTACAAGTTGTGTGTAATGGCATATATCTGTAGCCCCCAAGCAGGGTGCAGACACAGGCAGATATCTACGATCTCTTGAGCCTTGGGTCAGCCAGTATAATATAATGTGTGAGCTCCCTGTTCAGTGATATAGCCTTTATTAAAAACTCCAGTGAACAATTGAGAAAGATACTCAGTATTGATTTATGGCCTACACATGCATGCATAACACACACACACACACATACACATATGCAACTAATCACAAATTATGTGAGCATTCCTATGTACAAAATTGGCTATAATTTCATATAAATCACAATCTGTGTTTATAAATTCTTGTGAAGTGACAAACAATACTATAGAACTAAAGTATAATATAGTTTTATATGCAGTTTTTTCTAAAACAGTTTTAGATGGATGGTAAAATTTAGCAGTTCCACAGTCATCATAGGGTTAATAATGTGTATGTTTAGAGATTATTTTAATTACAAATTGTAGGCATGCATATTTGTTTAAAATAAACTTATATAAACTAATATTGATATAGTTGAAGACAAAATAGCATTAAAGTAGCTACTTTAGAAATACTCTTTAAAATTTATTTTATTTAAATTTGTGTCTTTCACATCATGCATTTCTTATTTCATTTTACTCTGCCTTACTTTACAGCACATCATGCATTTTGATCCCATTTATTTCCTGTCCCTGCATATCTGCCCTCTGCTCTCCTGATAAAATTTAAGAGAAAAAAACAAGAAGAGAAAATAAAAGGAAAAAAATTCTCATGGAAAGTGTAGTGTGGAGTACTTAGTTACACAGTAAACATTTTTGTCCATACATCTTAATTTTCAAGTGTTCCTTGCAATGAGTCATTGTTCTGGTTGGAAGCCTCTAGTTTCTGCTATTCTATAGATGCAGGACCCTCACTGGTACTCTTCTTGGTTATCCTGCTGTTGCCCTGTGTTGTGGAAATCCTGCAGCTTTGGGTCTGCAGGATTGGTCCCTTCATGTGCTCCAGCAGATCACAGAAGGGGTGGATATTGGGGTGGACCAACCCATAACACTATTTCTGGGCCTGCGTAGTTGCAGGATTGGTCAGCCATCCTGCTCTACCTTGCACTCATCACCATCTCCTGCATTGTCTTGCAACAGTGGACTTTTCAGGCTAACTCTCCCCTCTTAGGGCCTCAGTGCCAGCTCTCCCACCTATCTCAGAAGTTGATGGATGGGGGAAGCGTGGAAGGCACTTCTTTCCTGCCCATGCTGCCACTCACTTTTTATATTCCCACTTTATAATGGCATCTCAATTTCTTTAACATTCAGCTACCTTGCTTGAATAAAGAAAAGAACACTAACATTCCAAAAGATTATTTGCACAGCCATAACAATATTCTTCTACTGTCAATAATTCAAAATATTAGGGAAATACTATATAAGCTGTAAAAACTACCTTTACACTGGGGTTTAGCTCACCTAGTAATTCTGGGATGACTTAGAATATGTGAATGTCTAATTCCCAGTTTTCCAAGACAAGAAAATAATTACCTACTATATAATCCATATAATGTTGTGCTGGGAAACAAAATTATTTTTCCCCTGATGATACCGTAATTTATTCAAGATCAGTTTTTCAGTTTCAAAATGATTTCTACTGCCAGGTAATTTTTTAAATGAATTTTATTTAAAATATATTCTCCATATATTTTCATATATTAAAATGTTATCTACTGCCAATGATCTATTTGACTATTTATTTAAGAGAATATGTTTGTACAATTTGTTCAGCTATATCCTAATATAACTCTTCTGATAATTAATAGACATTTAAAAATCCCATATTTTACTGTAAAATTATTGGCAAATTGAAACCCAAATTCAACTTTTTGAATGTAATTGCACGCCTAGATCCTACTTAGTATAGATATACTAGCTAATATTTGGCATAAATAATACCATGATAGAGTGAAGACTTCAAATTCATAAAATATATGATACATTTTAAGAAAGCTATGAATAATTTCAGAGTCTGGGGCTGGAGAGATAGCTCTTGCTGTTCTTGCAGGGATTCCCAGCAATAACATGGCAGTTCAAAATGGTCTGTGATTCCATTTTAAGAAAATTTGCCATTGTGTTTTGACCTCTATGGGAACCTGTCACACTTACAATATATGAAGGGTAAATATTCATACATTTGACTAAAGATAAATAAATCTTATAAGATGAAAATGTGGAGTCAAATTTTTCATTGCATAAAATCCTGATTAAAATTAAGGGCAACTTCTCTACTATCTATTGGTATACATTAGTTCTTTAAACTATAATAAATACAAATATTCAGAGAAGATTATATATATATATATATATATATATATATATATATATATATATATATATATGCCAAGATAGTTTGACTTGACTGAAGTTATTGCTATTTTGTTTTGTTTTATTTTTGCGAAGACTATAATATCATCAGAACATGGATTTAGAATAATATCTTAGAGCCCTTATTAAAGTTCTTTGTACATAATACTAGATTTTATTTAATTCTGTAAAGTTATAAAAATGTGAACTTTTCAGATTTATAAATCTAAATCTGCTAAAATTTTAAAGTGAAAAGCATTGGAAGGTAGAATGATGAGATAAACAATGATTTGAGGGCTTCTTACAGACTAGAACTGCAAGCATTTGAATAAGCAGATTTAGAGAAATAGAATAAAGGATTTGAAGATGAGTGAAGTTCATGATTATGGACTGCTAGAAAAAAATGTTGACTTTGAGAATATAGAAGGAGGATTTTAAAATATCATAAAATATTCCCATTGATTCCTAAAGCATTCAACTGCTGATTTTGATCTCTGGAAAAAAATTCTATTAAAAAGTAATGGTGGGAAGTATAATTGTATTCCGTCATGACAAGTCACTAAATATATTTCTGAAAATCAGTGTTAGGATTCTAGCTGATTTTTTTTATTTTTAAATAAGAATTATATATCTTAGTAAAAATATTAATACAGAACACTAACTGAAATTTTCTTTCATAGTGATTTGGTGCAATTAACTTTAAATCTGTTTCTCACTTTTCACAAATAGAAATTGTCTTAAGAAAGTCTTAATTAGTGTAACACAACATATGAATCATGATTTGTTTATCAGTCCAATGTACCAATTTTTAAAGAAAAAGACACTTATTTTCTGTAAAATGGAAGGTTTTGAGAGACATTGCACATAACTATTTGCATTAAAATTAGCTCACTTTCCTGATGGAGGAAGGTCATTGGCTAATAAAGAAAATGGCTTGGCCCATTTTATTGGTTAGAACATAGGTGGGTGGAGTAAACAGAATAGTATGCTGGGAGGAAGAGGAAGTGAGCTCAGACTTCACGCAGCTCCTCTCAGAGCAGGACACTCGCGAGGAAACTCCAACCCAGCATGGACGTAGGCTAGAATCTTCCCGGTAAGCGCACCTTGGGGTGCTTACTCACATTATTAGAGATGGGTTAGTCCAGGTGCGAGAGTTAGCCTAGAAGAGGCTAGATAGAAATGGGCCAAGCAGTGCTTAAAAGAATACAGTGTCCGTGTAATTATTTCGGGTAAAGCTAGCCGTGTGGGCGGCCGGGGTGCTGGGGATGCAGCCCTGCCGCTCCTTATTACTACACTTTCCTTCACCATAAGATAACAATAAGGATTTAGGCAGATAGATGTTATTATTATATATAACTATTTGCATTAAAATTGGTTCACAGTTTCCTTCATCATAAGATAACAATAATGATTTCAACAGATAGATGTGATTATTTTCTGGCTGTATTAATAATTTTATTATGTGTATGTATACTCTATGGTCATATTGTCTTCACTGAAAAAAATTTAGTAAGAAAGGTTTGAAATTTTATTAATTTGTATTCATATTAAATTAACAATATTTGATTTATATAGTAAACAAAATGGTATTCCATATATAGTTCAATCTAATACTTATCATTGACATATAATTCTTGGTATAATAAATGTATGATGTACTGAGATTTACAGTGATACTGTTCAACTTTTAAAATACTAACAGGTATGTTCACATTGTAGAATGTGCAGATATTTATCAGAATTTTATTTTGAATATATGTACACCATATGCAGTCTTGAAAGTCATACAAAACTAATGTGAATAAGCAAGAGTTAACCTAATAATCTACTTACATAATGTGAAACACTGATAAGGACTTGCCTTAAAGAAGAAACTTAGCTTTAAGAAACTTAGCTACACTTTTTTACTTCCAAGGAAATTCAGGGACATGCAGTATGTCAATATTTCTTAAGTAACTGTCCATCAAATGCACACTCTAGTAATTAAAACTATTTTATTACTAACCTTTCCTAGAGTTACTTTCAGAGAGGATTATGAATCAAGACCTCAGCAACATTAAATTAATTTTAATTCTGTGCCAGAAGACATTATGTTAAGTACTTAATAAATATTCTGAACACTATCTTCATAATGTTGTCTGGCAATGTATTTTTTTTGGCAAATTCTATCATTAATTTATGTGAAAAACTGATGACTAGAGTTTAATATAATAAAGAATCGCAATTAATTTCTGTAAAATATTATTAGTTAGAAATGGGAAATGAAGCTTTTATGTTTGTCTAATTGCAGAACATATGTTTTATTTTTCCTATTTTGAATATTTTCATGTATTGCTGAAAACTAAAGTAATATATCCAGATGCTGTTGTTTCTCCACAAATAAGGCTTTCTTTTGTTTTTATTTTTTGCATTCAAAAATTTACACGTCCTCTCCTCCTCCCATTGCCCTCCTGCTCCCCCACTGATCCTCCTCCCTTTCCCTCCCTGCTTGAGAGAGGGCAGGGAACCCTGCCCTGTGGGAAGTCCAAGGCCCTCCCACCTACATCCAGGCCTAGGAAGCTGAGCATCCAAATAGACTAGGGTCCCAAAAAGCTAGTACATGCAGTAGAAACAAGTCCCAGGGCCTTTATCAATGGCTTCTCAGTCAGTCCCCATTGTCAGCGATAATCAGAGAGTCCAATTTGATCAAACGTTCGTTTGTCCCAGTCAAGCAGGATTTGGTGAGCTCCCATTAGAACAACCACATTGCCTCAGTGGATGAACTAACCCCCAGCAGTCCTGACTTCCTTGCTCATCTTCTCCATCCTTCTGCCCTTCAACTGGACCTTGAGAGCTCAGTCCTTGCTCTGATGAGGGTCTCTGTCTCTATCTCCATTTGTCATCAAACGAAGATTCTATGGTGATATTCGTGATAATCATCAGTGTGATAGTGGGGCAACGACAGTTCAGGCACCCTCTCCTCTGCTGCCCAAAGACCTAGCTGGGGACAACCCCATGGACACCTGGGATCCCCACGAGAGCCAAGTATCTTGCCAACCCTAAAATGGCTCCATTATGTTGTTAATTTTTATTTTAGAATATGATTAAATATCAGGAGCTTATACTTCATCTAAGACTTCGAAAATTGACTAGTCAAGAGTTATTTCTCCACTAATATATTTTGTTTTCATAAAGTGAACTAAGTCCGTGAGTTTATTGCCAGAAACAGAAACAATTTCAGTATATACCAAATGATGAATAAATATGGAAAATATGATAGAACAGTATTTACCCATATAAGAATCTTCTTATTTGTAAAAACACGAGTCATATGGAAGATTATTATGTCAAAACAAATATTCTAAAGCTAATTTTCCCTCCCCAACACTCTCCTCTGTTCTCCCCTCTTGATTCTTCTCCCCAACTTTCTGATTTTCCCCTCATATATATTATTGTGTTCATCTATGCCCCTCCCCTGCTTTAAAAATATCATTATTTCTTTGAAGTCTATGCATACTCTGAATTAAATATAGACCTCTAAAGATTCAATTTTAACATTCCCATATCTATGAGGATATTAAATCCTCTAAAGATTCAATTTTAACATTCCCATATCTATGAGGATATTAAATCTTTGTTTTTCTAGATCTGGGTTATCTCACTCATGTTAAAATTTCAAGCTAGATCCATTCATCTGCCAGTTTCAATTCTCTTTACTTCTGTATAAAATCCATATAAATACCAAATTTTACTACCCATTTATAGATGTTAAGTGATGGAAAACGGCAACCTACTGACTGGGAGAAGATCTTCACCAACCCCGAAATAGACAAAGGTCTGATCTCCAAAATATATAAAGAACTCAAGAAACTAGACTTTAAAATGCTAATTAACCCAATTAAAAAATGGGGCACTGAACTGAACAGAGAATTCTCACAGAAGAAGTTCAAATGGCCAAAAGACACTTAAGGTCATACTCAACCTCCTTAGTGATCATGGAAATGCAAATCAAAACAACTTTGAGATATCATCTTACACCTGTCAGAGTGGCTAAAATCAAAAACACCAATGATAGCCTTTGCTGGAGAGGATGTGGAGTAAGGGGAACACTCATGCATTGCTGTTGGGAATGCAAACTTGTGCAACCACTTTGGAAATCAGTGTCGTGGTTTCACAGAAAATTTGGGATCAACCTACCCCTGGACCCAGCAATACAACTCTTGGGAATATACCCAAGAGATGCCCAATCATACTACAAAACTATTTGTTCAACTATGTTCATAGCAGCATTATTGCTAATAGTCAGAACCTGGAAACAACCTAGATGCCCCTCAATGGAAGAATGGATAAAGAAAGTGAGAAATATATTTGCATTAGAGTGCTACTCAGCAGTAAGAAAACAATGACATCTTGAATTTTGTATGCAAATGGATGGAAACAGAAAACACTATCCTGGGTAGGTAATCCAAACCCCCAAAAATGAATATGGTATGTGCTCACTCATACGTGGATTCTAGCCAATACATTGAGCCTATAATATGTGATCCTAGAGAAGCTAAATAAGAAGGTGAACCCAAAGAAAAACATATAGTTATCCTCCTGGATATTGGAAGTAGACAAGATTGCCAGGCAAAAATTGGGAATTTGGGGGTGGGCATTCATGGGGGTAAGGGGAGATGGGGAGAGAAAAATGAGAAGGGGAGAATGGGGAGAGCTTGGGAGAATGGGATGCTTGGGATGGAGGAAGGGTGGATGTGGGAAAAGGGAAGTAGATATCTTAATTAAGGGAGCCATTTTAGGGTTGGCAAGAGACTTGAGTACTTTTAATATATTTAAAAGTCTTGTTTTGAAATTATTGATTTGTGGGTCATCAAAGCTGTTTTTCTCAGGGAACATTAAGATGTAATTTAATTTTCATCTTCTCTTGATTGTTTATATTATTTGCACTTTTCTCATGAAAATTAGGCACCTCAGAGTTACATCATTTGTGGTTGTATTTTGGTGTGAATATTTGTCCCCCGCCTTCATTCCTATGCTTTATAAGTATTTGGATTTCTATTTGTTCTTATCCTAGCTTGCAATGTTTTGAATGAAGTGAGTGGTGTTTGAAGTTCATTTCTTAGGCCACTTAGGGTTTTAAATAAGATATAAAATGTAGTCCATAGCTTAACCAAGGTTAGATGCAGTTTCTTTTTATAAATTAAGCTTTCTGTACAGTTAGCAGGTACTAGTTCCAAAACATGAAAGCCTATGGAATATTCATAATGTTCAAAGGGTATTCCAGAAGTAGCAAGTGATGTGGTTACATCTGTAGTGGATGGTATTACCCATGGAAATGTAGAGGACATCTAGTCCTCTCGTGACAAGGTAAAAGTTTTGGGAGTTGTGGGTATCTCTACCAGATGGAGTTATGCAGGACTCTGTGGATGGTCCCCATGCCACTGTATATAATTTTCATGTATTATATAAAAATTAATGTACAAACAGTTTTTCTCTAATAATTTTTCTTAGACAACTTACAGAAAGGATATTGGAAGTAAGACATTGACACGTGAAGCTACCTTAACTAATATTAGTACCTCTCAACCAAAGAACATCCATTCATTTCAACACAATGATTTTATATCTCCATAGTATATACTTTTAATTGAATAAAAACAGCATCATAGATTAATATCAGTGATAGAGCTTCAGGAACATGTATATAATCAAAAGTAGGCAAAGTCTTAACCTTATGTCGAAAAATGGAAACCAAGGTTCGGTTATAAAATGAGCTTCTTTATAATATTTTATTAATAGCCAGGCTCTAGATTTGCTTTTCAGACACATTGAATACAGTCAGAGCAAATTCTTAAGGAAAATAATTCTAAAAAGATTGTGTAAATATCCCTAATTCTGTCTTCATAGAGTTTAGATGCATTGTATCTATCAGTGAGATTTTTCTATTATAAATAGTCACAAAAGAAAATCTTCCTGTATATTGCTGTCCTATTAACAAAAGCACAAACTACCTGGCAAAGAAAGCTCTTTGGTAACTACGAGGCAGTGAACATACAGGAGTTAGTGTGGAGAGACTAGGATTGACTTATTTCTTCTAATTATTAAATTCAAGAGAAAAATTCGTATGTTCTAAATATGAATTTTATACTGTAATTCATAAGGTAGAAACTCCTTTGTGTCATTCTTTAGAATAGTTTGATATAGGAGAATAAAAGGCTTTTAAAATTTGGCATATATATTGTTAATTAATTTTTTTTGTATAGGAAACACCTGGCCAGGTGATAAGTGACCATTTCTAATTTATAACAATGATTCACTAAAATAGATGAAAAAGCTAAAGATTGACATTGAATGGATTTTCAGTAAAATCAGTAGATCTGTTGAGTGGGAGATAACGATGTGTAGGATCACCAAAGCAGGATAGGTTTTTATAAACTAGTAAAGTTTTTCACAAAATAGGCTGTGTTCTGAGACTATTTAAATGATTTTAAGCCATCATGTAGCAGACTCATAATTTGCATTAGGATATTAAACACTTTGAGAATTAATAACACAACAGATCCTAGTTAAGTTTGAAATCAGTGATGCAATTAACAATTGTTAATAATTTTTTATTTCTAAAATTATGAGTGATGTTTTTGACAAAAGGGTATAGAATAATGATTTTAAAACTTCCCAGTAAAGATCATCTTTCTCTTTATAATATTTTTATTAATTCTTTGAGAGTTTTATACAATAATATTTGAACTTACTACTCATTTTTTCTACTTGCATGCATATCTTATTATTTTTCTGAACCATTTATTATTGGCCTTTTACTAATTTATGTTGCCCATACACTGTAGCTTAGGTTATCTTTTTTAACCTTTGATTGTCATAACTAAGAGAAAGTTTGAAAGAGTGCAAAAAACACTGTTTGGTAAGAAATAAGAGAACATTTAAATCAAATGACCAAAGTATATTAAATGTAATTTATCCAGAAACTGCATTAAATAATAAAATATTTTCCCCTAGTGAGTAAAACATGTGTTTTCTCTTTTAGGTGGCTGCCTACTTAGCTGATATTTTTCCCAAGGAAAATAATAATCAGTCAGTTTAGTTCTTATTACAGAAATGTGCTTTTGCCCAGAATTAAGATTACTTTAAGATATAACTCAATTTCCACAGGATATTAATTAATATGCTAAGTCTTTTATCATTCATGAGTAGACCTATCAGGCATTATGGACACTATACTGAATTGAACGAAATGTGCATTAAAGGAAATTTGATCATCAAAGTTTAATTAGTCAATTATGACACTTAAATTCTTACATAGATTCTATTTGGGTTTTTAGATTGGCCAATGCTACATTAAATAAAATGTATAAATTTGGCTTATGATGATAATTGAATATTGCAATTACAAGCAAGGTTTACATAGCATTAAACTTAAAAGTTGTGCAAAATAAATTTGAATAAGTAAAACTTTTATTTTTTCAGCAACATAAAATGATAACAAAACCATCTTCTCAACTTATCTTTAAAAAGAATTGATCTAGATTGCTTTTACTTTGACCTCTGAATGAGCAAGTCTGTTAATATTTTAGAAGTAGTGATAGATAGCTATTAAATTGCAAATATTCTAGCAATAAGTTTTTGGTGGGCAAAATTTATTAACTTAAAATAGCAAATTTTCTGGCAATTCTTTTATCAAATCTTTTCTTCTGCTAATATTTATTTTAAAACAAGCTTCAGTTCTGAATTCTGATATGATAACCTGAGAAAGGCAGGAAATCTAAACATGAATACAGAAGACTGCTAAATCTTATGGAAGCTCAACTTATTTCTCATAAAATTGAGAGGGTATGAATGAACAAAATCACAGTCATATTTCTTGGGGCTGGGAAGAAGCTCAGTGGTAGAGCTCACCCATGTAATGCATGAGATCGTAAACTCTATCCCATAACTGTCAAAAGCCTTGTACATTTTTTAAATATTTGATAGAAAGTCCTTCTGAAATCAAATTTTCACATACCTTATTTTAAATTCTTTTATAGTTTATTTTATTTTTTTAAAGACAACAAACTATGCTATTTTCATTTTACATACTAATCCCAGTTCCTGCTCCTCACCCTTCTCACATTACCTCCCTCTGCCAATGCACCTTACCCTCCATTCCACAGAGACGTAAGGCATATCGCTTTGGGGAAGGTCCAAGGCCCTTCCAATTATATCTAGGCTGAACCAGGTATCCATCCAAAGAGAATGGGTTCCCCAAAACCAGTACACGCAGTAGGGGTAAATTCTGGTACCACTGCTAGTGGCCCTGGAGTCACCCCAGTCATACAAATGGCAGCACTATTCAGAGGGTATAGTTTGGTCCTATACTGGTTCTTTCCCTATCCAGCTGGAGACGGTGAACTCCCATTAGCTCAGGCAAACTAATTCAGTAGGTGTCCCCATCTTGACCTCTTTGCTCATATTCTCACTCCTCACACTCTTCACCTGGACGAAGATGAGCACAGTGCTCCACTGCAGGTCTCTGCCTCTGTTTCCATCGGTTACTGGGTGAAGATTCTATGGTGACATTTAAGATATTTATCAATCTGACTACAGGGCAAGGCCAATTTGGGCACCCTCTCCTGATTGCTTAGGGTCTTAACTGGGGTCATCCTTGTGGATTCCTGGTAATTTCTCCAGTGCCAGGCTTCTTGCTAGATCCATAACGGCTCCCTCAATCAAAATATCTCTTTGCTTTTTCTCATACTGTCCTTCCTCCATCTTGTCTATTCTGTCCCTCAAGTTCTCCTTTCACCTTCTTACCTCCTTCTCTTCTTCCCTCCCTTCTCCCCCACCTCTCTTGTTCTAATTTTGTCAGGTGATCTTATCTATTTCACATTTCTAGGTAGATCTATGTATGTTTTTCTTAGGGTTCTTGGATGAGTCTGTTCCTTTTTGTTCTAGAGCTTTCAGGTATACTGTTAAGTCACTAGTATGAGATTTCTACACTTTCTTTATGTGGGCACTTAGTGCTATGAAATTTCCTCATAACACTGTTTTCATAGCATTTCATATATTTGGGTACGTTTTGCCTTCATTTTTGTTGAATTCCAGAAAGTCTTTAATTTCTTTATTTCTTACTTGACCCAGGGTGCTTCAATAGTTCACTGCTCAATTTCCATGATATTGTAAGTCTTTCTGTAATTACTGTTATTGTTAAATTCTAACTTTATTTTTATTTATTTATTTTTAAGTGGTGGCAGATATGCTTCCTTTATTTTTGTTTAATTGGAATCTAATTACAAAGAGGTCATTCATTCATTTATTTACTAGGCAAATATTTGTTTATCTGAAGTTATTTATTTATTTATTTATTATTAGCAATTTCCACTTCCTTCCCTCCTCCCATTTCCCTCCCACTCCCCCTACCCCTCCCTCTTCACTCCTAAAAGCAGTCAGGGTTCCCTGCCCTGTGGGAAGTCTAAGGTCCTCCCCCACTCCATCCAGGTCTAGGAAGGTTAGTATCCAAGTCAACTATGCTCCCACAAAGCCAATCCATGCAGTAGAATCAAAACCCAGTACCATTGTCCTTGGCTTCTCAGTCAGCCTTCATTGTCAGCTACATTCAGAGAGTACAGTTTGATCACACGCTCCATCAGTCCCAGTCCAACTGGCCTTGGTGAGCTCCCATTAGATCAGTCTCACTGTCTCAGTGGGTGGATGCACCCTTTGCGGTCCTGACTTCCTTGCTCATGTTTTCCCTCTAAATTCTAACTTTATACCATGGCAATCTGATAAAATATAGAGGGCTAATCCAGTGTTTTTGTATCTGTTAAGGTTTCCTTTGTTACCAAATATGTTGCCAATTTTAAAGAAGATTTCTTTAGGTACTGAGAAAAAGGTAAATATTCTTTTGTTATTCTGAGGTAATGTCCCTCTTTGAGATTGAGGTGTGATTCTTATATGCAGTTGAAGGATGGATTCTGCTGTCATATCCATTCTTTTATCTTGTTTCTTTTTATACGTGAAATGAGTTCATTGATATTAAGAGATATTAGTGACAAGTGATTGTTAATTTCTGTTATATCTGTAGATGTTTGTTAAGTCCACTTGACTTATGACATCTGTTAGTTCTCTAATTTCTTTGTTAAGTTTCTGTCTGTTTGATCTGTCAATTGGTGAGATTGGGCTGTTGAATTCTCCTACTATTGTATGGGGGGTTTGATGTGCAATTTAAGCTTTTGTAATGTTTCTTTTACATATGTGGGTGCTCTTGCATTTGGGGCATAGATGTTTAGGGTTGAGACTTCATCTTGATAGATTTATCCTGTGATGAGTATAACTTGTCTTTCTCTGGTGTAGGAGGTCCTTCTCTATGTTGCTTTCATTGGTTAATGAATAAAGAAACTGCCTTGGCCTAGTTGATAAGGTAGAACTTATGTAAGCAGAGAAGACTGAATTGAATTCTGGAAGGAAGAAAGCAGAGTAGGAGAGAGATACCATGGAGCTGCCAGAGATGGACTTGCCAAATTTTACCAAGTAAGCAACTGCCACATGGTGATATACAGATTAATAGAAATTGGTTAAATTAAGATGTAAGAATTAGCCAATAAGGAACTAGAGCTAATTGGCCAAACAGTGATTTAATTAATATAGATTATGTGTGGTTATGTTGGGTATAAACTAGCCAGGTGGCAGGGACAAACAAGTAGGCCCTCAGCTTGCAAAAATTCTCCATCTTTTCTGATTGATTTTAGTTTGAAGTATATTTTGTTAGACATTAGGATAACTAAACTTGTTTGTTTGCTAGGTCCATTTGATTGGAAAAGCTTTTCCCAAACATTTACTCTGAGGTAATGTCCCTCTTTGAGATTGAGGTGTACTTCTTGTACGCAGTTGAAGGATAGATTCTGCTTTCATAATCCATTCTTTTAGCTTTGTTGTGGGAGTGATTTCTTATCAATAAAGAAACTGCCTAGGCCCATTCGATAGGCCCACCTTTAGATGGGTGGAGTAAACAGAACAGGATTCTGGGAGAAGGAAGCTAAGTGAAGGAGTCGCCATGATTTTCCCAACTCCAGGCAGACGCAGGTTAAGATGCTCCCTGGTAAGCTACCTTGTGGGCTACACAGAATATTAGAAATGGGTTAGATTAATATGTAAGAGCTAGCCAATAAGAGGCTGGAAATAATGGGCCAGGAAGTGTTTAAAAGAATACAGTTTCTGTGTAATCATTTCGGGTAAAGCTAGCCATGAAGGCGGCTGGGTGCTGGGGACGCAGCCTGGCCGCTTCTTCTTGCAACATAATTGCAACAAAGTAGCTGTGTCTTTTTATAAGTGAAACGATTTCACTGATATTAAGAGGTATTAATGACCAGTGATTGTTAATTTCTGTTATTTTCAGTGGTAGTGTTTGTGTGTTTCCGTTTTTGGGGGTTTACTGGTGTGAGGTTATCTGTTGCTTGTGTTTTGTGAGTGCAGTTAGCTTCCTTGGGTTGGAGTTGCCCTTCTAGTAGCTTCTGTAAGGCTGAATTTGTGGATATGTATTGTTTAAATCTGTTTATGTCTTGGAATATCTTGTTTTGTCCATCGATGGTGAATGAAAGCTTTGCTGGGTATAGTAGTCTGCAATAGCATCCATAGTGTTTTAGTGTCTGCAGCACATCTGTCTAGTATCTTCTGGCTTTCATGGTTTCCATTAAGAAGTTGGGTATAAATCTAC
The DNA here is from genome assembly GCA_902806775.1 of Microtus agrestis. Lineage (NCBI taxonomy): Eukaryota > Metazoa > Chordata > Mammalia > Rodentia > Cricetidae > Microtus > Microtus agrestis. The sequence goes on along the minus strand of CADCXT010000527.1, from coordinate 1,191,829 downwards.
TATGTCTGCCTTCATATGTTACTTGGGCTTTTTTCTTTGTAGCTCTTAATATTCTTTCTTTATTCTGTACATTTTGGGTTTTGATTATTATATGCTGGAAGGATATTTTGTTTTCTTATGTTTTTTTCTTTTTTTTTTGATTCAGTCTATTTGGTGTTCTGTAAGCTTCTTCTACCTCCATAAGGATATCCTTCTTTAGGTTGGGAATGTTTTCTTTTGATTGAAAAAGATGTTCTTTTCTTTTTTATAGAAAGTATTCTATGATTTTGTTGAATATATTTTCTGTGCCTTGGAGCTAGTGTTCATCATCTTCTTCTATTCCTATTATTCTTAAGTTTTGTCTTTTCATGGTATCCCAGAGTTCCTGGGTGTTTTGTTCCAAGAATTTATAAGATTTAATGTTTTCTTTGACCAATGAATCGATTTCCTCTCTAGTATCTTCACCACCTTAGATAATCTCTTCTCTCTTGTATTTTGTTGGTTATGCTTGCCTCTGTAGTTTCCATTTATTTAACCAGATTTTCTATGTCCAGAATTCCCTCGGTTTGTGTTTTCTTTATTGCCCTTATTTCAGTCTTCAAGTTTTTAATGGCTTGAATACTTTGCTTCACCTGTTTGATTGTTTTTCTTAGATTTCTTTGAGAGATTTATTGAGTTCTTCCATTTTTTTCTTTCCCTCCATTTATTAAAGTTATGCTTAAAATAATTTCCCTGCTTCTTCTGGGCTAGGATGATCAAGTCTTCCTGTTGTATAACCACAGGTTTATGGTGTTACCATGCTGCTATTTAGGTTGTTAAATGAATTATTGTATTGGTGCCTAACTGTCTCTTCCTCCAATTGGCAGTGTCTTTGTCCCTTGGTTTAATACTTGCAGTGGTTTTCTGTGTTTTTGGTGTCTGCTCTTGGTCTGCTCTGTATTATCACTGTCTGTGTCTCAGGGAGCCACTGAGGTTTCCCTTAACCAACTCTCTTGGCCTGTTCTCAGGGTCTGCTTTTTTGGTTTTCTCTCTTTGTTCACTCTGTGAAGTCACAGCTTGTACCTCATTGTTTCTCTTTTGGGCCTCTATGTGCAATTGCAGCTTGTGCTTCAGCATTCCTCTCTTGGTCCTCTTTGTGCAGTAGCAGGCTGTGTTTTAAAGTTCCACTGAGGTTGGAAGGGGATAGAAAGGTTTGGCAGTAGAGTGGGATTGTAGCTTGCAAGGTCTGATTGATTGAATGGTGGTGTTACTTCCTTTAAATGTTTAATCACAGTTCAGAAGAGGCACAAGTTTGCCTTAGAGAGGAGAAAAAGGTCCCCAGAAAAATAAAGATTCACAACCTAATTTATCCAAATAGTAATAGTAGCATACAAGTCTTTGAGCTAACTTCAGTGGGAAACTCATTATAAGTCATCGTCTTTAGAATCGAATCCCTAAAATTGAAATAACTTTAGTCATTTTATATGTATGAAATTTGTTCAGAATCAATGAACCCATGATATAAGTTGGAGATAAAATAGATAACAATATTTAAATGGTATTTAAAGTCAACTTAGTGGTTACAACTAAGGAAAGAGCAAAAGAAATAGTTACAGATATTTCCTTTGCCAGTCACTATTCATAATGATGATTCCTTAGTTAATAATTAATATTGGAAAATTTGAAGACTTTCTCTAAAATAAACAAAATAAATGCTTTTAGTAAAAGAATAGTCATAGTTACAGTAATAATAATAAAATATTATTAACAGTCAATTTTACCATTTATCTATAGCACACAAATCTTTAAACTAAGGAAAAACATAACCTGACACTATGAACCATCCTATCTTTGTCATACGTTGCACTGAAATAAACTACTTCTTTTGGAGTCAAACTGCACTTCAATATATTGCTTTAAATTACCTTAGATTCAACAAAGTGGTAAAGTGAAATAAATGGAATTTAAATTATCCAGTAACATTTTAACCCACAGTCACAAGGCAGGTAATGGTCATCCGATGTTTGAAAGTGTGTTATCAAGAAAACTATGATCAGTAAGAACTCAGAATATATTACTGTATTGATCTATGGCTTCCACTTAGTAATGTGTTTTATTCTGCATTATTCGACGTACAAAAAGTTTTGTTGTAGCTTAAAATACAGAATAATTCATTTTAAGCAAAACAAAATTTCCAGGAAAGAGAGATTAATTCTTGATGCAGTACTTTTCATTTTGTCCCCTTTCTAAGGTATAGTTACAAAACAAATATTCTAATGTTTGCTGTTAGTAAAATGTCTCTGTTTCTGAGACAATGATTGCAACTAGATGGGATCCCATGCTAGAAACTGAAAATGAAGTACTTGTTACTAAGTCATCAGGAACACAACCACATACAGTCTAAACTTTGATGCCCTTTATGGTCTCCAAATAATTCATAATAAGTTATATCACTCCTTTTGAGTAAGTACTGGACACTGTCAGACAATAAAATGATTCTCTTAGGCTCTTACATCCTTAACCATCCTCCTCTTCTTGGTTCCCTTTATCTAATTACCTTGACTCTTCATTAAAAGGAAAAAAAATAAAATCTATGAGATAAATACCACAATGTGCCCTTTAGTTGGCACAGATCTTACTAAATCTCAAGAAATTTTTAGTAAATTTGCTAAAGTAAGCTGTAGAAATTACAATGTTTGCGTGCATTTGCCAAAAATAATTGTACAAAGAATAGTTTATTCTCCATAACTGGAAATATGAACATAAAATATTGAGCACAGTTTGAAGTAGTTCTTTAATGACATAGATTTCTCTTGTTTCTCTTTCTCTCTCATGCCTGGCTTATTCATAGCAGGAGATTAATTATATCTATCATTTGACTAAGTATGGTTAATTAAAAATTATATTTAAGATGTTAGAAAATATTCAGATTTATGCAGTACATGTTAAATTTCAAAGCAAATGTAACTAAATATATTTCAGATTTGAGTCCCAGATATACAGCAAAACATCATCATGAAATTATGATTATATAATAATTGATGCTTTAAGGCTATATCACATGTCCAAAGATATCTTTACTGAATCTGTATTAGCTAAGTTCAAAGAGCTTTTGTCCCCATTTAGGAGTTAAAACTGTGTAGGTGGAAGAGTTGAGGTCAAAACCTGTACTGCCTAGGGTTGCTTTGTAATGGTACTGAATTTATTTCCTTGCAGGAAACAGGTGTGGGTCTGTTCTCTCTTGACTGAAGTTCAGAGAGGTTAAGCCTATTCTTGTTCTTTTAAAGTTACTGGTAACATACCTGAATTAAAGTGTGGCTACAAACAAGATATCCTGACCTAAGGTGTGGTTACTCAGTGTTTTGGATATTAAAATGGCCCATAGAGGTGGACCCACTCCACCTTGACCAAAGTAAAACTCAAGCCTGCTCCTTCATTTTAAAGACAGGAAGATTGGTCCAGAGAATTTCCTTAACTCAGGAAACAGTGGATTGATATCTCAAGTACTGAAGCAAGTAGTTGTTCTGTTTGTCCTTCATGTCATTTTAAAGCAGTTTTTTGCCTTCTTCCCCCCTTTTTGGTTTGGGGTATATAATCATATGGAAAATAAAAGTGGATTCATTCAGAATTCAGTATTCACTGGTTTGCCCTACTGTTACTATCCTGTGTCTCTGTAATTCTTCCATACTTCTGTTTCTTTTACCTAACATTTCTAATACATATGCCCCTACCCTGGAAGGTGCAAACATACAAAGGCTGGACACAAACAGATGTCACACCAACCTGTGGCTATGACAAAAAGACACTTACCTTTAACTTTTCAACTTTCAAGATTTAGAAATTATAGTATCATGACACTGAGACACTTTCTTAAATATTATTTGTTATATATTTACAATGTAATTAATGAATCTCAGATAATAAAATGTAAAAAAAAATAGTGATTACATTTAAGATTTTATGGGTTTGGGAAACTGTTATTCTTTTGGTCCCTGCCCTAGCCACGCCCACTCCTTTTTACCTGTGACCTCGCTCGCCATCGCTCTCTGTTTCCTATTCTCTCTCCCCGTGTACACACGGCTTTGCCTCTCTCCTCCTCCCCCCCTCTCCCTTTCTCTCCCTTTTTCTCTCTCCCTCTTCCTTAATAAACACTAATGCCTATTTTTGTGTTTACGTGTCTGTTACCCTCCGCCACCAGCTGCGTGGCGTGTGCCCTCCCGCTGGTGAGAAACTGTAGCCGCTTGCTCCTGTGCTGGACTCTGGAGCCAGCGCCCGGCACCACTGGGGACCCACCGGAGTTTGCTACTGCTCTGTGAGCCTGCCGGGCGGGAGAAACCCCCCATACTTTTAGGTATAAGATTGGTGCCACGTGACTCCAGAACTGGGTTCTTTTCCACTTTGCCCGGCCTACGACCCACGTGTTCCATCTGCCTGGATGCAGCTCCTCCAAACAACAAATCAGCTAATCGTGAGTGTCCCCATCTTGGCCAGTTTACCCATCTCTTTTAACCCAAGGGATTAACCTTTGAGCTCCCGGCAACTCTTCACGGTTTCTAGGGATGGGGGACCTCCAACCATGGGCCTTCAGTTATTCCCTTCACTGGCATTCAATTTGGCTTGTCTCCTGTGCTAAGCCCATGCCTGGGAAGGCGTGTCCTTAGCCAGCCCCTCAGCTCACCTGCGCCTGGAGGCCTGGGGTCTCCAGTTCTTCCTCTTTTTCTTTTTTCATTCCTTTTCTTTCTTCTTTTCTTCGTAACTGCTGCTACGGTGCAGCCTAACCTTGGCTGAATCCCTACTGCCCGGGAATCCCTCTCCCATCAGAGGCTCAAGTCGATTCACCTAGGTTATAACACACCCCCCTATGGAATTGGACGCATTTTCATAGGGCCTGCAGGTGTTCGTGCCATCTGCATCTCGCCTTAATGGGGAGCCATTCTTGTTGTAGGCTTGAGGTGCCACGGTCTTAGTGGGTGTTTACACAGCATTGACCATGGAAGCCAAGCCATCCAGACCTATCATTCCGGCCTCATGCTTTAATGCCTCACACTTATCAGTCTCTGTCCAAAATGGCCCCAACTACCTTAAAAAAAATTAAATGGCCAGTTTTTTCGGTTCCAGCCTTTTGCCCCTCCCCTCTGCGGCTTTTGTTATGGCATGGTGGGCTTTCCAACAGAGCAGACTACACATGGCAGTCGCCATCTTGGCTGAAGGCCAGATGGGTCAGGTGACCTTTTTGCCATCTTGGCTGAGAGCCAGGTCATGTGACCACACTCTCCCGGTTTTACCCTGCCTTCTCACCCCTCCTGTTAACTCTGTTACATGTGTTTTGAGCAATGGCATGTCTCTGATAGGGCCCGTCAGAGGCATCCACGTTGCCCATTTCTTGTTCACTCTCTCTATGTATAGTAATTGTTTATTACATCTCATTTCAGACTACAAACCATGAGTCTCATATTTTAAACTGGTATGTACCTTTAAGTCTCTTAAGTTGTTCTCTACCATTGTCAGTTCTGCCACTAACCTTATATTACAAGCAGTTTTTTTCCCTAAAATATAAATCTTACCTGTTGAGAGCCAGTGTGGTCAAGCTCAGATCCAACTTTCCAAACAAATTCTATACTATAGTTATACCTGATAAACAGCCCTTAACTGCTCAGAGATCTGGGGAATGTGATATTTAAGTATTTAATTATTAAAAACTTTTCACAACAACAAAAAAAAGACAGGTTGGCTCCTAGCAGCAGCTCTCTGCTCCTTCCAAAGAAGACAGTTCTTCGGCATTTCGCTTTGACTGCCAAGTGCTGAGCATTGGGCAAAACTGCCTTTCATCTAAACTAAAGACCTCTAGACGTGGATGGAATCACTGGAATTGACAGCCTAACTGCTCAGGTCAAGGTAGGCCTGTGTTCCTACAGATTTCTTAGCCCAAAGGGTCTTCTAGAGCGTGGCAGGCCCTGCGCTAAACAGCAAAGCTCAAGTGCAACCTTCTGCGAACATAGAGGACCCAAAAAGGAGTAGCTCTGGGTGCCAACCAAGTAAGTTCTCTGTCATTTTTAATCAGTAACACAAGTAAAATCTTATCCTTCTCAAAGATCTCTGACAGTTTGATAGCTGAGAGGTTTTCCCAGATTACCTCACCAAACAAATTTCAAACCAAATTTATCTCTTATGCTACAGTCATTATATGCCTAAAACTTCTGTTTTCACAAACCCAAGGAGTTCTCGTGAGTTCCAGGGAGCTGAATTAAAGAATCCATCTTAAACAGGTCAGATACATCCCCCTCAATTCCCTGGTCCTAAAATTTTTTTTTCCTTAATTTAACTTTGTTCTTTGTTCTGCAAATACCTTAGGCCATGCCACAAACACCAGTCAAAAGCAAAGAGACCAACTATGCCAGGATGTTCCCAGCCTTCTCTCACGTTCCCCCAAAGACGACGCCCACAATCAGCTGGAAGCAATCTTGAGAATTTGCCGCCCCAATTCCTTCAAACTGGAGCGTCTAATTTGCTTTTTTATTAAAAGCAAGATGTGGGAATGTTATTCTTTCAGTCTCTGCCCTAGCCACGCCCACTCCTTTTTAACCTGTGACCTCGCTTGCCATTGCTCTCTGTTTTCTGTTCTCTCTCCAGGTGTACACGTGGCTTTGCCTCTCTCCTCCTCTTCCCTCCTCTCTCTCTCTCTCTCTCTCTCTCTCTCTCTCTCTCTCTCTCTCTCTCTCTCTCTTTCTCTCCCTTTCTCTCCATTTCTCTCTCTCCCTCTTCCTTAATAAACACTTATGCCTATTTTTGTGTTTACGTGTCTGTTACCCTCCGCCACCAGCCGCGTGGCGTGTGCCCTCCCGTTGGTGGGAAACTGTAGCCTCTTGCTCGTGTGCCGGACTCTGGAGCTGGTGCCTGGCACTGCTGGGGACTCGCCGGAGTTTGCTGCTGGTCTGTGAGCCCGCTGGGTGGGAGGAACCCCCCCATATTTTTAGGAATAAGAGAAACAGCCAGGAATTAGAAGTATATCTGTAGTTCTATCAGGAAGAGCTGTAATATATATATTAATATATTGGTGTATGTTTATATTTAAATATTTTCCCTTTCTAAAGAAAGTCTATTTTAATTAATTGCATATGGTCTTTGAAAATAACATCCAATTTTCTCAAAGTATTCCTCAAATATTCTAATTTTTATCATTATTGATAAGAGAAGAGACTAAGGTACTAATAAGACTGTAGTAAAAATTAGTTTACCAATTATTACATGTAAAGGAGGTATGATAATATGTGAAATAGCAGTAATATATTTTGAAACTAAATTGTTTCAAACTAGTTACAAAAGTTTTGAAAATAAACAAGTTGTGTTCTATCATATTCCTATATTTTTATTTTTTTAATTAATTAATTTTTTGATCTTTCAGGACAGGCTTTCACTGTAGCTATCAAGCCAGTCCTGGAAATAACTCTTGTAGCCTAGCCTGGCCTCAATCTCACAGAGACATGCCTGTCTCTGCCTCCCAAGTGCTGGGATTAAAAGTGTGCGCCACCACTGCCTGGACCATTCCTATATCTTTTAGTGCCATCTATGCAATAAGTTAATTTCCATGACAATTATTTAATAGTAAATTTTGCTCAATATATTATTTTTCAACTGTCATTATGAAATTTGAAGACTCAGTTTTATTAATTCCATAAAATAGGATATTAGACTTGAGTTAAAATAAAATAATATTTGAACAGTTATTCTAATATTTTGAAGTGGGATTCCCCTCAGTATTATTTTAGCACTGAGAAGTCAGGAACAAACGAGCAACCTCCTTACAACAAGTAGGCATGCCACCATGGTTGACTAAATCCACGTAAAGCCTAAGAAAGCTTGGAAAGGAATTCTAGACACCAAAAAGCAAAGTTTAGCTGCATTTTTTTTTCTGGATGGGCTTGTCTTTCTGGTGTCATGTTGTAGATCCTTTAAGAGAGGCCTTTCTGATTCAGCAGTAGCAGAAAAACAGCCATGCATGGGTTTGAAAGGGGAGCCTAGGCAGTTTGGATGTTCACCTTACTAGACCTGGATGATGGGAGGTCCTTGGACTCCCCACAGGGCAGGGAACCCTGATTGCTCTTTGGGCTGTTGAAGGAGGGGGTCTTGATTGGGGGAGGGGGGAAATGGGAGGCGGAGGTGGGGAAGAGACAGAAATCTTTAATAAATGAATAAAAAAATAAAAAAAAAAAAAAAAAAAAAGGCAGCTTCCCAGCCATGGGCTGTGCTGCTAGCAAGAACTCTGACTCTTTTGGGAGGCTGAGCATTTAAATGGGGTTTGTAAGCAATGTGTCACAACCTATTTAATGGTGTGACATAGACCTGCTGTATACCTGGAACTGGGGCAATATGCTCATCTTTAAGAGGTAGTGAAGGACTTCCACCATGTTGGACTGGGGAGAGAAAGCAGGCAAGGCCGTATTGCCCTTAGCGATGCCACATTTTAGCATTTTAAGAAGCAGTCCTGGTCAAAAAATAATTATAAATACACAATAAAGACAAATTCAGATGGAAAAGACCTCTAAATGTGTTACAGTACTGGATAAACGTATGTAGGCTTGGGAAAAAGAAGGAAAAGAATATAGACAGGTCCAAAAAACAGCCAGTCATAGATTAAAAGGAGTAAAGAAAAATAAGTCATGTAAAGATGGAAAATTCATAGAGTCTGGATTATGTATACTATTGTATATTTTGTGAATATATTGGCTGCGGAGATACATTTGATTCAATTGATTCTAAGCTAAAGCAACATATATACTTTAAAGTTATCTTGTCTTCAAAGTTTGAGTCTAAGGTTATGTTGTTCTGGAAAAGAGGTTCCATTTACACAGAAGATGAGAACCTGTGGAATCCTTCCAGACTAATGTGGCTTGATGGACCAAGACCCCCTGATAGGTCACTGTAAACACCCCTAAAAATTATATTGCCCAACAAAAATCAGGAAGCAGTTTGTAGAAGAACTATGTCCATATTCCCAAATATTGTTTATAAATGTTTCTTTACATTTAAAGGTGGATATTCTATAGAGTTTTGCTTTGGTATTGATCTTGCTCTATTGACACAAATTTAAAGCCAATTTTGTTATATGCGTATTTTTTATCTTGATTATGGTATTGTGTTTGTGTAGCTCATTTAAAAATGTATTGCATAATAAAGAAATATAGGTTAATAGTAATCTATAATTGTCAAACTTGTAGTCGTGTTATTTAGGTTTTATAGATGTACAGAGATGTATTTCAGATGGATAGGGATTCTTCAAACCTTTCAGGGACCTCCAGAATATGGCATTTAAGATGTTTTAAGAACTTAGAAATTTGTGTGACAATGAGACACATCTGCTCCTGGCAGCATCAATTACTTCAAGAGGAAGATGGATATCGAAGAGGCTCCTTATGGAGTTTGCTAGCCATTTGGGCAAGAAAGTGCTCTTGCCTGGACTGCTTAACTGGACATGCAGAACCCAAAGAGAAATGACTGCTGAACTTGCCTAAAGGTCAGATGGTCCTTTGGTGTTCCTGTTTCCTGAAAGAGTCTGCCAGATACATTAAGGACACAGAATAAAGTGACTGACAAACTGCCACTATAGGTGGAACTGTCTTTGAAATTTCCTGCTTCATGGAAATTCTGCTGGATACTTTGAGCCTGTAGGCTGAAGATGGATGTCCCAACAATACAGACAAACTTTGGGTGACTGTCCAGGCAGCAAGAAGTCTCTGTCAATTCTAGAGTTTTGGAAGTTGCTTACAATGCACTTTCTGTTTACTTAGGTAATATTTTATCCTTATGGAGTCTTTGATGGAAGTGACGATTTATAGTTATTATTATAGTTTTCCTTAGTTATGATAAAAGATAAAGTAAATATAAATATTGTAACTGTAATTTTTGCTTGATAACTGTTTTGTTATACATAATTTTAATATGTTAAAGTTAAAACATTCCTTTTCATTTAAACATAAAAGAGGAGGTGATGTGGGATCCCCCTCTGTATGCTGTGAATACCATTGTTGAATAAAGGACTGCTTTGGACCTATAACAGGGTAAAATTTAGTTAGACAGGGAAAACTAAACTGAATCCTGAAAGGAAGAAGGCAGAGCCAGCGAGAAGCAATGGAGCTACCACTGGAGACGGACACACTGAAATTTTATTGGTAGGCCATGACCTTGTGATGATACATCGATTAATAGAGACGGGTTAAGTTAATATGTAAGAGCTAGCCAATAAGAAGGTAGAGCTAATGGGCCAAGCAGTGATTTAATTATTACAGTTTATCTGTGATTATTTCAGAGCTGAGCAGTGAGGAACAAACAGCTCTCATTACAACGATATTTTCTTTAATTTACCATAATATATAAATTTACATTGTAGTTACTATAAGACTACTATGACTTCAAAAATATTTATTTAAATGTCACCAAATTTAAGTAAAGAAAATTGAAATTGATTTTGCCAAGAATTTTTCACAGCTTTATTAATTGTATCTTATATCAAAGAACTTATTAGTGAGGAATAATCTCTCAGGTTAATATAAGAAGTAAATATTTTTTTACTGAGTATATTAGCTCTAAATACATATTCTGGATAAAATAATACAGGTCAAGAAACATAAAAATCCCATATTTTCTGTTATCTATGGGTGTTAGCTCTGAATTATCAGAAGTATGTGTTTTCTTTGTAATAGTGATAAGGAAATTGCTTAGGGCCTACGAGGAGGTACTGTCAAGGGAGGGGAATATAAGGTATAATTATAAAGGGTTAAAAGGAAATAATGGAACATGAAGGGAAAAACTGGGGTGAAAGAGTATAGGTCATGGTAGAGGAAGATACTTGGGAGACATAAATAACACTAAACATGGCTTGAAGAAGGCATGTGAAAATCTACTACTGCAAAAGCTTCCTTATATACACACAAAAACTCATTAAAATGGAGTTTTATATAACCCTACCAGACATGTAAAATTAATAAATATAAGGCTCAAATACAGTAATAGATTATTTCTTTTAGAGTTGTTGACCAGCAAGCTACCATAGACACACAAACTTTACAGGCTCTTGCAATTCCTCTTGGTTACTATTCTAGTTGGGCTTTATATTGCTCTTATAAAATATCATGACCAAAATAGTTGATGAGGAAAGAATATATTTCATCTTGTAGTTCCACATCACAGTGTATAACTGAAGGATGTCAGAACAAGAACTCAAATCAAGCAGATATTCAGAGGTAAGAGCTGGTACAGAAGTCAAGGAGGAATGATGCTTAATGGCTATCTCTCATAGTTTTCTCAGTCTTCTTTTTTGTAACAACAAGCACCACACCCAGGGGTGGCATCACAAACAGTGATATGGGTTCTTATACATCAATCATCAGTTAAGAAATTGCCTCACATGCTTTCCTCCAATCCAAATCCATCGGAAACATTTACTCAATGGAGGTTTCCTCTTCCTAGATAATACTAGAGTGTATCAAGTTGACATAAATATAAACCACACAATTGATCCCTTGCCAGCTTTATGCACAAACACATTATTATTCATAATTATTCAACTATTACATTTTCATCTTTATTTAAAAGAACTCATTTGAATATTAATGAATATAAAACAAATATATTTAAAATCCCATAGTTTTTTTGAAATTAATATGTAGCACCGTCTCACAGAAAACTCCCTGATCATCTGGTTCTTACAGTCTTTCCATCTGATCTTTCACAACGTTACCTGAGTCGTAGATACAGGAATTGCTTTATAAATGTATCTATTAGGACTGGACTCCACAAATCTGATTTTGATTGGTTGTAGTTTTCTCCAAAGGCTATCTAATCATATGCTGCAAAAAGGACAATGCTAGTAATATCAAACTGAATGGGGAAAGGCCAAAAGGCATCAACCCTACATAAAGAAATAAATACATCTATGGAATGCTGAAAGTGGAAGAAATAGTCTTCTCCAGTAAAGAAACTGAGCAATAATTGTTTATTCAATACCAAATGATGAGCCCTGGAAACATACAAATATCATTATACAGATTGAGCAAGTTGTATTTATGTATTTAGGAAATATATATTTACATATATAAATACACATTTAACAATAATTAATAGAAAAAGAGAACATGAATTTGAAAAGGAGCAAGGAGGCATATAGAGTAAGGTAGGAGGGATAAAAGGGGGGATGAAGTAATGCAATTACAATCTCTAAAGTAAAAGAAACATTTAAAATAGAAGTTTAGGCCATTTTTATAAGTACAACAGACATTACAAATTTAAAACCTTTAAAAGTTCAGTTTCTTTATAACATTAAAAGTTCAAGCCTAACTGAACTATTCAAATACTCTAAAATAATTATTTCACTATAAATATCCATAGCCTTTCTAATATATGGGTATGAGCATTATGATACTTGTCTTTAATCCCAGTCTGGTCTACTTTATCTAGCTCTTTACCTGCCAAGCTACATAGTGAAATCTAAAAAGGGAAAAAAAAAAGAAATAGAAAAAGAGAGAGAGCTTACAAGTAACCAAAATCTCTCTAAAATTACAAATTCTCTTGACTGTTAGATATATGAACTAAAATAATAATAATGATGATGATAATGATAATAAAAGTTAAATACTCTCTTACGCCAAAAGTGAAGAATCATGACACAGTCACAATCAAATAAAAATACAAACAATATCCTATATTATAAAATATTCTGGCTTGATATCTGGGACCTACTCACACCTTCAGATTTCTGAGGATCCATTTTTCAAATCTACAGCAAGTACAGCTTGCCTCCTAGTTTCAGTCAGCTACACCCTACAGCTTCTGTTGTTCCTGGTGGTCATACATTTTTATTGCCCTCTCCAAAATCTGGGGTCTCCCTCACTTGCTTACATATTCGCCAATAGCATCACTCAACATTTCTTTTGTTAGTCTGACCTTGTCGTGCAGTGACAAGTCTCAGCTGCTCTCCATGGCCTCTTCATGCTTTCAAATCTTTTACCATCTTACAAATTAGTAACTTTGTCTATTAACATACAAGGCAGCCTTAGTCTGTTCTGAACTCTAGCTTCTATGTGCTGACTATTGAGGAGTCACTTCCCAAAAGAATTTTGTCCCAAATAATTCTGGCCTTTCCTTAATCACAGCTGATTTCACACCTCCAGCTGACATGCATTCCATTTTTTAAAAGGAAAACAAATGTTTAATTCAACTCTAGTGCTGATAGTCTCTTGTTAATTACAGCTCTTCAGTTTCAGTGCGCCAAAAGCCACAGGTTCTTAACACACAGTTTCACAAAAATTGCCCTGTTAGTATATTTCCTTCCCTCTGAAACTTCACAAGCAAGGCCTCCATTATCTGCATTGTTTTCATGATGATTTTCTACATTCTCACCAAACAGCACACTGAGTTATGAGCACTCAATGGCTTCTCTAGTCCAAAGTTCAAAAATCTTTCCATGACCATCCCTAAAACACAATCAGTACTTTCATAGTAATTCCCCACTCCTGATACAAACTTCTTTCTAGTTAGGATTTTTATTTCTGTGGTAAAACACTATGACCAAAAACAAGTTGGAAAAGGAAATATTTCTTTCATCTTACAGTAGACCATTAAAGTTTCACACTGAAGGAAGTCACGGAAGGAACTCAAACATAAAAGGTACCAGGAAGCAAGAACTGATGTAGAAGTCAGAGTATTGCTACGGGATTGCTCTCAAAGCTTGCCTAACCAGTTTTCATGAAATTCCATGAGCCATGAGCTGAGGTTGCTACCAACCCTATTGAGCTAGGCCCTCCAACATTAACTATTAAACAAGAAAATTCCCCAAATTCCTCATGGGCCTTTCTGGTAGAGGAATTTTTTCAGTTAAGTTCTCTCTTCCCAATGACACTAATATGCGTCAAGTTGCTATAAAATTATCCAGCACAGCTATCATCCAGAGCTTAATGACAAGAATTTATTGCTAAAAGCACTACACAGTTGAGTCACAAAACATTTTCAAAACAACCTGGTACACATCCACAAGCTCCAACAGTAATGGCCTAGTTTTCATAGTGCTTAAAGGGGCTATATGAGCAAATAATCATCAAAGATACCCAGAAATGAACCCTGTGAAATGCCATAATAGCAGACCTTGAAATGCATGGTGCAACAGAGGCATATATATCATGGGAGAATTCAATGACTTTTTTGATTGGATTTAAATACCCCTAGACAAGTGAAATCATTACCTGGCATTATCAATAGTCCAAAATTCTATGGATAAAAAAGTCATAGGTGTTAGGAGAGAGCCTGTTAGTATTTTTTTGTTTGTTTGTTTTTTGAGACAGAGTTTCTCTGTGGTTTTGGAGCCTGTCCTGGTACTAGCTCTTGTAGACCAGGCTGGTCTCGAACTCACAGAGATCTGCCTGCCTCTGCCTCCCGAATGCTGGGATTAAAGGTTTGTGCCATCACAGCCCGGCAAGCCTGTTAATATTATTTTGATAAATAGACAACAAATCAAATAAACACAAATGACTTATCATTGTACCCATACATCAATGCATCTCCCATCTTTCAGCCGAGAAACTACTTATTTGTAGTAAATGCTTATTAAAACAGTGATATGCAACTGATCAAGAAACAGAGAGAGAAACTTCTGAATTGTCAGCCTTAGATATAAGATAAATTTATCCTTTCTGTTCCAAGGCTCATGGATCATTTTGGAAGAAGCAGCAGAAAGTGTGTAAGAGCCTAAGGTGAGGGATGGCTATAAGAAAACTGACTGTTGAACACAGCAGGGCAGCTTCATATTTGAAATCACTGTGTGTACAATAGCAGGCAAAAATCCTATGCAAAGTCAAGCCAGAGGAAATCCTAGTACAAAGGGTGGAGTGCAGTATACAAATCCTTCTCAAACTGTAGAACTATTGAAAATTGTTAGCTTCTGGTAGAAAGAGAGACAGTTTCCTTTAATAGTGTAGTTTGTGGTCTTCAGTGGAAGATCACAAATCCACGAATATTTAGACAACATAAATTAGTCTTAGAGTATTTATAATCTAGACAGAGTTGGATGGGTAGGAGCAAGATCCACCTGGAGCTTGCGCTTGTGTTCCTTATGCCTCCACCTCCCAATTGACAGGTGAATTTAGAAGAATAAAGTAAGATTTAAAAGAGAAACATGACACAAGAAAGGAGTGAAGAATATTCATGAGTTAATACAATGATCTAGATGAAAAGTTCATAAATATCAATATGCAGTGGAGTTGGAGAGTCAATAAAGCATTTCTCTTACAAGTATGAGGGTCAAAGTGTGATTCCCAACCCCTACATAAAAATACTAAGTATGGTGGTACAAATGTATAATTCCATATCTGGGAAGATGGAGAAAGTAGATTCCTGGGAGTCACTGGTAGGACAGGATACTGTACCTCTTGAGTGTTAGGCCATCAAGCCAATAAGAGTCCCTGTTCCACAAATGCAAAGCATCCATTTGCAAAGTGGATGGCACCTGGAATATGTCATTAAAGATTGTCCTCTGCTCTGTTTATGCATACACATGTGGAGAGAGAGACAGAGAGAGAGAGAGAGAGGGAGTGAGAGAGGGGAGGGTGAGTGAGAGACACACAGAGAGATCAGCATAAGTTGGCATGGTTTCTATGCAGGGTATTCTATACAGGGTACTTAATTTTTATTTCACTACTATCTAAAAGTGTACAGATAGTCTTTACATGGTAAGTAGGTTAAAGCAACCCAGTTCAGAGAGGAAGAGCAAAGGCACAAAAAGAGTAATTGGAAATCCTTTAAGTTGGAGCCACATGCCTGGAGTTACCCAGCAGATTGACTCTAAAACAATCACTTCATGTATTATTTTTGTTTTCATAATGAATAAAACTGGCATATTGATACTAATCTTGATAATTCTTAAGCTTGCTGTAGATTTGCTTGATATTTTATATATATAAAAATCTCTTTTAAAAGCCAAATAATGTGGTGGTATAAAAGGTCCACAGTTACAGTTATATAACAATTATAATCTGTATCATAATATAAAGTAAGTAGTTAGCTATTATCTGGAAAATTACAGAGAAGGGACATTCACATTGAATTTTATCAAAATTCTTAAAATGAATTTAGCCTTTGACATGTAAAATTCAAACGATTTCTCTAGTATTTCAGATTATTTTGCCAAGTTAATTTCTTCAGTCTAGAGTTACAATTCACAAATCAATTTCTAGAAGAAGTGATGATGGTGCTAATCAACAAGCTAGGGTTTTTAATGATTTGTAGAGATGTTTGAAAACACATACTTTGAAAGACTCTAGATTATTGGTCTACATAAAGTTTATTTGAAGACAAATTACATTTCCTATTAGCTAAGCCCCTTGCTACAACAAATTCTCTGTCTCTCTCTCTCTGTCTCTCTCTGTCTCTCTCTCTCTTTCTCTCTCTCTCTCTCTCTCTCTCTCTCTCTCTCTCTCTCTCTCTCTCCCCTCTCTCTCTCTCTCTGATGTGTGTATGTTGTGGATAAAACCTAAGGCTACACATGTTCTAGGCAACTTTTCTATCACTAAGCTACACTCAAAACTCCAAATTTTTAAAACAGATTCTTCCTATGTATCTTGAATCCACCTGGAGCTTGCGCTTATGTTCCTTATGCCTCCACCTCCCAATTGATAGCATTACAAGTGTGTGCCACAACACCCAGGTAATGATATATATCTTCTCTATTATGAGAAACCTCGATGGAAAAAGAATGCTCTGAGTCTCTTTGTTCCTGTGTTTTCAATTTTCCGTTAAGGAGGTTTACAAACTGGAATTATAGGTTTAAATCTTGCCAATGCTCTAATTAGGACAGTACCTAATCTAAGAGTTCTAGCAGAGGTTTGGATATCACTACCATAATTACTTGAAGAAGAGCTGTTTGAAACTTGTGATCATCTCCCATAAATTCAATAGCATGTTAGAATAGCTGTTAATAAAAGATGAAGCAACACAATAACTATTTTAGACTTTTCGTAAATCAAAAATTCCTTTATTTCATACAATTTAGTTATAGTTGATCATCTCTGGTCTCTCAAAAAGCTTCTACAATGATTTCAGCAAATACAAAGATATAAGCTAAATCACAGTAATACATTCACCAAACAATTATTTATTAGTTGGCTCTAAATACCAAGTCCTTTACTAAGCACTATGGAATACTATGCAATTTAGCTATATGCCCTGCTTTTAAAAGTTCTAGTTCTGCTATGAACATAGTAGAGCATATACTTTTGTTGTATGATAAGGCCTCTCTTGGGTATATTCCCAAGAGTGGTATTCCTGGTTTCAGGGGTAGGTTGATCCCGAATTTCCTGAGAAACCGCCACACTGCTTTCTAAAGTGGTTGCACAAGTTTGCATTCCCACACCAATGGATGAGTGTACCCCTTTCTCCACACCCTCTCCAGCAAAGGCTATCATTGGTGTTTTTTATTTTCACCATTCTGACAGGTGTAAGATGGTATCTTAAATTTGTCTTGATTTGCATTTCCCTGATCGCTAAGGAAGTTGAGCATGACCTTAGGTGTCTTTGGCCATTTGAACTTCTTCTGTTGAGAGATCTCTGTTCAGCTCAGTGCCCCATAACAGCACTGTTTGTAATAGCCAGAACCTGGAAACAACCTAGATGCCCTTCAATTGAAGAATGGATGAAGAAAGTATGGAATATATACATATTAGAGTACTACTCAGCAGTAAAAAACAAGGACTTCTTGAAGTTTGCAGGCAAATGGATGGAAATAGAGAACACTATCCTGAGTGAGGTAAGCCAGACCCAAAAAGATGAACATGGGATGTACTCACTCATATTTGGTTTCTAGCTATAAACAAAGGACATTGAGCCTATAATTCGTGATCTTAGAGAAGCTAAATAAGAAGGAGAACCCAAAGAAAAACAGATAGGCATCCTCCTGAATATTAACCTTCATCAGGCGATGAAAGGAGACAGAGACCCACATTGGAGCACCGGACTGAAATCTCAAGGTCCAATTCAGGAGCAGAAAGAGAGAGAGCACTATCAAGGAACTCAGGACCGCGAGGGGTGCACCCACACACTGAGACAATGGGGATGTTCTATTGGGAACTCACCAAGGCCAGCTGACCTGGGTCTGAAAAAGCCTGGGATAAAACCAGTCTTGCTGAACATAGAGACAATGAGGACTACTGAGAACTCAAGAACAATGGCAATGGGTTTTTGATCCTACTGCACGTATTGGCTTTGTGGAAGCCTAGGCAGTTTTGATGCTCACCTTACTAGACCTGGATTTAGGTGGGTGGTCCTTGGACTTCCCACAAGGCAGGGAACCCTGATTGCTCTTTGGGCTGACGAGGGAGGGGGACTTGATTGGGGGAGGGTGAGGGAAATGGGAGGCGGCGGTGAGGAAGAGACAGAAATCTTAAATAAATAAATAAATAAATAAATAAATAAAATTAAAAAAAAAGTTCTAGTTCTAGCAAAGAAGATAAGCCAGGCGGTGGTTGCCCACGTCTTTAATCCCAGCACTCGGGAGGCAGAGGCAGGCGGATCTCTGTGAGTTCGAGGCCAGCCTGGTCTAGAAGAGCTAGTTACAGGACAGGAACCAAAAAGCTACGGAGAAACCCTGTCTCGAAAAAAAAAAAAAACCAAAGAACCATAATTATTTTAAATAAAGCAAATGTTTCAAACTTGATGTTTTTTTTTGTTTTGTTTTTATTTAGCTATACACTTTTTCCACTCCACTTCATGATGGTTTTGAAAGAGCACATTGAGAAAGAACTGGTCAGAGAAGTCAGGAGTCTAAGCATAGAATCAGATACAAAATGAGAGAATAGAGTTTATAATTGACCAGACCAATATCAATTAATATGAAACGTAGTAAAAAATAAAGATATATTTTTCAAGATTAAAACTCACAAAATATATAATGACTTAGATGGGATCAAGAGTGGAGGGAAACAAAGGAGTCAAGAAAGCCCTCTTGGTTACATTCATGGTCAACAGAGTATATTTATTATAATGAGAGGGAAATATCAAGTCATAATTTGGATACATTTTAAAAGAACCCAAGTTTCTCTCGGCTAGAACTATCAAGGAAAGAAAGGGTATTGGCAAATTGTTGTCTGCCAAACCACTGTATCTTGTGAATTTATTTTTATTCAATAAATTGTAGCATTGTAGAAAGGCAAAACATAGATTCTAGTTAACTATCTGCCTAGTTAAGTATCAGGGAATTGGGCACACAAGTCAAACAGTAGTAAGTGGTGACTGTAACTACATCTACATGGTTGAACCTCTTAAACCCACAGATATTTAAAACTATGAAAATGAGTGAATGAGATTACCTGGGACAGTGGCTAGAAAAGAAAGTAAATTAGGTATCTTATCAGACTGAATGGAGGACTGCTTGAAGCAACTATCACCTTCATTGTTTTGATTCTTGTTCTATGTTAGGAGTTCCATTTATGTTTACTCTGACGAAGATTTATCATCATCATGTATAATAAAAAGCAAGTCTTTCCTCAAAGTTCAAAAGTACAATTACTTAAGAAATTTTACTAGAACGATGTCAATAATATTTTCTTTAATAGTGTAGATTTGTATTAATATTTCCTCACTTATTTGACAGATAAATTAGAGAATTGATCTTTTCATGTTAAACAATCCTTTTATATTATTTTTACACAGACCTCCTTATAACCTCAGTTTGTGGATAAAATATTAGAAACAAATACTTTGTCTCTTTATAACTTACTTTAGCAATCCTTCAACTAAGTTACTCCTCCATAAAGTCTCCGATGATGTAAGCCTGGATACTTATGTAGCCTTGTGATAGTTAAGATATGCTTATGTCCTTCCTATATAGTTTCCCAGATTTGCACTGCCAACAATGGAAGTCATGTGTTTCCAGGGGAAGGTCAACATCTTTGGTATTTCCTGCCTGCCATGATTTGACAGATACTTTTGTTTATCAGGTTTAAACAGAAGTTTAAAACAAGATCTTTTTTGAAAGAGCTAAATCATCTTAGTTGTGTGACAAGATGCATTTTAAAATGTCCTTTAATAATGATGTATTTATTAACTATTCTGATTATAAATATTTTGTCATAATGCAGACAGGCTTAATTCTTATAAATCTATCCACATACATGTTTTTTATATAATGAATCTCAGCATGATATTGTGAATCAAGCCAAGGGCTTTGAACAAAGAGGAGGAGATTCTCTATGAGAAACTTATGGTTTGCACTATAAATGTGAGAAAACTGAAAGAAAGAAGATCTAAGAAATTTCTCAAGACTACCCTGATTATAAATGGTGCAGCAATACATACATTCCAGGAATTCTGATTCATATTTCACATTATTTTTTGTTGTGCCTCTCTGTCTCCAACTGGCTATTATGATGATGATTTCTGATAAGCCATGAAGTATGCAGTTCTATCTCACATCACATTCCATTTCAGAAGACTAAATTGTGTCTCAAGCCTATGCTTGCCAAATATCCAAACACTATAAAGATTAATAAATTGCCAGTACACTTAATTCACAACATTAATGCATTTTCCCTAACCATGGAAACATATATATGAAACAAAATATGTTTTACCACTTACATTTTAAAGGGTATAAGATTAATTAACTGATTGAGATAAAACAGACTTAAACAATTGTCATTGAACAGCTTGGAAAATTTAATTGTTCTCCTGAACTCACCTGAAAACTTTCAAAGCACAAGTAGAAACTGAGATGCAAACATGGAATAATAACTTGTAAACTTCTTCAGATGCCATATATCGGTAGTTCTGTGGGCTTTCCCTATACCTTTTTTTGGTAAAGTAGCTTGATTTCTTCCTGTCTCCTGAAAAAGAATGACATAATGCTTATGTGCCTTTATATTTCCACAAAAGTCCTTTAGATACACACATACACAAAAAAACTTGGAAATGACAGTGAGTGAAAATGGTATACATTTTTTCTGAAAATCTGATCATAGCCATTCAAAAAGAACATCACTGAATTATTCTAGTGATGTGAATAGTCTCAAAGCCTTTGAGACTGTCTAAGTGAATATAAAAACTGGAATAATGATTCACATATAATATAAAAATGTAAAATTCTGATTAATTCAATTCTAAGTTAAAGAACACACATGTCAAAATGAAATCCATTTAAATATATAAAAAGAAAATACAAAAGTTCTGTAAACCTCACTTACAAATTACCAATGAATGTTTGATTATTTAATTCTCCATTCAACTATAGATTAATTTGTATGGTAATAAACCATCATAACATCAGAAGCATTATTCACCTTGATCTGTATGTCTCAACTATCTTCTTGGGCAGTAGAATATATAGTTAAGTCTTTTAAAATGTGGCTATTCCTTTTATATTCATTTAAAAATTATGTTGAGCAGTCAGGTTTCCCTGCCCTATGGGAAGTCCAAGGTCCTCCCCCCTCCATCCAGGTCTAGGAAGGTGAGCATCCAAACAGACTTTGTGGTTCCCACAAAGCCACTACATGCGGCAGAGTCAAAACCCAGTGCCATTGTCCTTGGCTTCTCAGTCAGCCCTCCTTGTCAGCCCCGTTCAGAGAGTCCAGTTTGATCACATGCTCCATCAGTCCCTGTCCAGCAGGCCTTGGTGAGTTCCCATTAGATCTGCCCTGCCACACCGTCACAGTGGGAGGGGTCCTGACTGCCTTGCTCATGTTCTCTCTCCTTCTGCTCCTCATTTGGACCTTGGGAGCTCAGTCCAGTGCTCCAATGTGAGTCTCTGTCTCTATCTCCATCCATCGCCAGATGAAGGTTCTATGGTGATATGCAAGATAAGAGGAATGGGGAGGGGAAATGGGGGAGGGGGAATGGGAGAAGAGGAGGAGGTGAAAATTTGTAATAATAATAATAATAATAAATAACAACAGTATTAGCCTATACCCTTCTTTGCCTCTCATCTTACAAAGTGGCTTACAAATCTAGACTTGTGCTGTTTCATACAAACATTTATGAATGTTTGAATTGTACAATAAGTACCTATTGACTTTGTAACTGAAAAGGAATGAGAACAGTTTATTTCCTTACCTCACTAACATTTGTTGCTAATGGGATGATACCCTGATGAAGTATTAAAAACCATTTTTTCATTAAAAAAAATAAAATAAAATAAAAATTAGTTATACTGCTAATTTGTTTTATTTTGATGTTTAAAGCTTAAATTCATAGTACAAATTAATTCTCTCAATCTCTCCTCCTTCCTCCTCTATTAAAGAATGTGGGTATATATGACTCTGTGTGCATGCATGTGTTGAGGTGAACATCGGTGCGTATTGGTGTGTGTGTGTGTGTGTGTGTGTGTGTGTGTGTATCAGGAAGTGCTACATATTAGTTTCCATATTTAATGCTAATATCAAATATCTAACAAAAATGAATTTTAACCCACATACTGGATAGATATTGTTATTGTTTTTTTTAATATAATACAGCTTTAGGTATAAATGGAACTTTTGAAATAAATGGCTACCTATGGTGGTAGGTGTGCTACCTTTGTTGGTAAGGTATTGTTATACTTCCAGGAAGTAAAGATAATCTTCTTTCAGGTACCCGTTTTTCTATAAAAAGGAAAGGGAAAGACAGATTTGGTAACAAGTGTAGACCAATAACCGTGTTAACAATATATGTGGTTTCCAGTGCCTAGAGAAAGTGATTCTTTTCAATTTAAAAAAAACCTGTGAAAACAGAGATATTTAATACATTGTTCTGACTTACATAAATGGCCACAGACTGTCTGTTTATATAACAGAAAAAATATTTGATGAACCAACCTCTTTATGTCATGTTATGAGAAGAATCAATCCTCTCATGAAAATGTATTTTTAATTGTGTTAACTGCAACTATATTGCAATGACTTTTACATTGAACATTTTAATGTGTCTGAATAAATGAATCCAGCACCACAATTCTGTGGTAATCAGACTTCCATGATTTATTTAAACTGTTATATCAGATGCATGGACTGCTAGTTTTATTTTGTTATATTTTAACAAAACAGAAGGTGAAAAAGTGTTGGTAAACTATATCATGATAGAAACAACACCTCATTTCAAGACCTTCTAATTATGAAAGACAAAATGTTTCACTGATGAACTTCTAAGCTACACTTTTGAGAACAGTTGGAAAAACAGTGAGGTTTTGAGTATATTTTTCAGATTATCAGTTTTTCCATTTTTGATGACAGATCAAATTACAGTTAGTATAAGCAAAATATTTGCTAATTCTAAGATTTAAAACATAGGGCCATATATTTAAATTTAGTAAGTATATACATTATTACTATACGATAAATAAGATGTAAAAGTGTCCCGAAGTGGAAAAGAAGAATAAAGATGGTTAAAATTATTTTTGATTAGTTGTAATTTAATGAACTTAAAGTTAACATTGTATTTTGAAATAGTTTTCACTCATTAATAGTTTGAACATATGCCTAATACCTCATTAGAAGTAAGCTGATATCATTCCCAAATCAGTATTGTGTATACCTTTGGAACAAAGTAAGAAATACTAAAATCAACATAAATTTGATAGTATATCTCTTTTCCTTCTGCTTGACTTATGAAACATTGAAAGCGAGCTTATATTACAAAACATATATGTTTCCATTACAACTAAAAACATGACTCTTTTCTCAATATAAAATATATTGTGGTATTAAGACATAGCATTGATTAATACAAAATACCTTGTTCTCATAGAAGTGATATTTGAGACTTAATGCCAAGATATGTAAATTAAAAATCCATAGATTCTTGTTTATATTTACCATACATGCCTTCCCACATAAATCTGTATTGTAAAACCTACATAATTTTACTCAATACATTTCCTTTATAAAAACAATATTCATAAATAAACACATGATTTACAAATATATGATATCAGGCTATCTCAATTTTTAAGAGAACTGATTCAAATTTACTTCACAAAACTTATAAGAATTCATTTTTTTAACTTCATTTCCTTAATTGTTCTATTTTTGAGACAGAATCTCTCTATAGCTTTCATGGAAAATACATCAAAATAAATCCTACAGTGAAGTGACATTTTAAGGTCAGATATATTTACTACAGATATATTCTGGAATGTGGTACTAATAGGTCAAAAAAATTAAAATTTATTATAAAATATATTAATTTCCTTCAAAAATATATTGAGAAATATTATCCTATTAACATTGTTAATAATACACTGGGCAGTGGTGGCACACACATTTAATCTCAGCACTTTGGAGGCAGAGGCAGGCAGATCTCTGTGGGTTTGAGGCCAGCTTGACCTACAAGAGCTAGTTCCAGGACAGGCACCAAAGCTATACCCACAAAAAAGTCCTGTCTAGAAGAACTGAATAAAATAAAAAACAAAGCAAAACCAAAAAAAACCCTAAAAAACAAAATAGTGATAGTAATAATAGTTAACATATTAACACATAGGGTATACTATATTCCCAAATCATTGTTATTGGTATAATGAACATAAAAATAAATTTGCAATATGAGAAACAGCGTCTTTACTTTTTTGTACATGAAGGAATTGAAGAAGTTATATTGTGTTGTTAACTGGCCCAAAATCAGTGATGAAGCTATTATTTAAATCTATTCGATTTTGCTTTAGTCCATCCTTTTATGTCAATAATTTGATATTTTTATGAGCCTGGCATATAAATGATACTATACTTTTGCTTTATTTTCCCTGCTTAATATTAGAGCTATTTAACATTTTTATGTATTTACTGTCTTCATCCTCTCTACTATGGATTGCTCATATGTATTCCTTCCATTTTCTATGAGTTTTTTAATTTATGAAATACTGTATATATTTTTCATTGTGTATTGCAACAGATAGTTATAATCAAGATTCTTTGTTTGCTGTTATCATTCTATATCCAATTATCATTTATCTTGGTGAGAATTGTGTGGTGCTTTGCCACACAGAAATACTTATGAGATCAATTTTATTTTGATTTAAGATTTTGGGAATCATGGTTTTCCGTAACAAATCCTTCTCTTTTTCTATATTCTGGAGCATATCAATATTTCAAGAACTTAGAAGATATTCTCAGATACACAGGTTTGAAGATCTATTTCAGCAGTAGAGTATAGGCCTCTGGGTGTAGACAATTCTTATCATTGGAAACAGAAAAATGGAGCTCCTGAAATATTCATATATAATCATGTTTAACTTTTAATAATTTGTATGACTCATGCTTTTTCAGTCCCAGTCCAGCTGGCCTTGGTGAGCTGCCAATAGATCAGCCTGACTGTCTCAGTGGGTGGGTGCACCCCTCGCGGTCCTGACTTCCTTGCTCATGTTCTCCCTCCTTCTCATTTGGACCTTGGGAGCTCAGTCCAGTGCTCCAATGTGGGTCTCTGTCTCTATCTCCAACCATCACCAGATGAAGGTTCTATGGTGATATGCAAGATATTCATCTGGGACTGAAAAAGCATGGGATAAAACCAGACTATCTGAACATGGCATACAAAGAGGGCAGATGAGAAGCCAAGGACAATGGCACTGGGTTTTGATTCTACTGCATGAACTGGCTTTGTGGGAGCCTAGCCTGTTTGGATGCTCACTTTCCTAGACCTGGATGGAGAGGGGAGGACCTTGGACTTCCCACAGGGCAGGGAATCCTGACTGCTCTTTGGACTAGAGAGGGAGGGGGAAAGGAGTAGGGGGAAGAAGAGTAAGGGGAGGGGGAGACTAGTGGGCAAGGGGGAGGGAAATGGGAGGAGGGGAGGAGGCTGAAATTTTTTCATTAAAAAAATAAAAAATAAATAAAATAAAGTTTAAAAAAGAGAAAAAATAATTTGTATGACTGTAGAAATAAGAGCGGCGGGGCTGCATCCCCAACACCCTGGTCGCTTACACGGCTAGCTTTACCCGAAATAATTACATGGACACTGTATTCTTTTAAGCACTGCTTGGCCCATTTCTACCTAGCCTCTTCTAGGCTAACTCTTGCATCTGGACTAACCCATTTCTAATAATGTGAGTAAGCACCCCAAAGTGCGCTTACCGGGAAGATTCTAGCCTACGTCCATGCTGAGTCAGAGCTTCATCGTGTGTCCTGCTCTGAGAGGAGCTGCGTGAAGTCTGAGCTCACTTCCTCTTCCTGCCAGCATCCTATTCTGTTTACTCCACCCACCTATGTTCTAACCAATCAGGACCAAGCAGTTTATTTATTGCTTATGACACTCCCACATCACTTCCCCTTTTTCTGTTTAAACAAAAAGGAAAGGCTTTAACTTTAACATAGCAAAATTACATATAACAAAACAGTTATCAAGTAAAAATTACAATAATCTTTATCATAACTAAGGAAAAGTATAACTACAACTAACTATTCTTAACTCCATCAAAGACTCCAGAAAGATACAATATTACCTAAGCAAACAAGAAAAAAGCAACATTCAAACTCTAGAAATGACAGAGACATCTCGCTGCCTGTACAGTCACCCAAAGTTCCTCTGTACCATTGGGGCATCCATCTTCGGCCTACAGGCCCATAGTTTCCAGCAGACATTTCCACAAAGCAGGAAATTTCAAAGGCAGTCACTATCTGCTTGTCCTGAAGAATGTCTTGCAGACTCTTTCATGAATCAGGAACCCCGAAAAATCATCTCACCTTTAGGCAAGTTCAGTAGTCCTCTCTCTGTGGGTTCTCTGTGTCCAGTTTATGCAATAGTCCAGGCAAGAGCAGTTTCTATCAAACTCCATAAGGATCCTCTTCGATGCCCATCTTCTTCCTGAAGTAGATTGGTGATGCCAGGAGCAGAGTGTCTCATTGTCATGAAAAACCCTAAGTTATTAAAATATTAAATAGCATATTTTGTAGTCGTTGAAAGATATGAAGAATGCCTATCTAGCTGAAATATATATCTATATATCTAGAAAATCTAACATAACTATAAACTTGACTATTATCAATGATTATCCATTAACAACCTATATACATTACATTTTTAAATGAACTATACAATCACAATACCTTAATCAAGATCAGAAATACATATACATATAACAACACTGACCTTAAATCTCTATCAATAACGCAACTTCTATACTAATGCAAATTATTCATACCTATATCGTATCCCCCTTTAAATGTAAAAGAACATTTAGAAACCATATTTGGGAACATGGGTGCAGTTTTTTCTCTCTGAACTGCTTCCTGCTGAATGGGGGCGCTGTTAATTAGGTCTTTCATGGTATAACCTGTGTGCTAGTTTCATCTCAGTTGGCAGTTGAGCGAAGCAATTTTCTGAAGGTTTTCACAGCAACCGTTCAGGAGGGCGTGGTCCATCATACCATATCGGAATAGAAGAAATGAACAGGGTCTCATCCTCTGTGAAAACACAAAAAGAAACTCCTTTCCAAAGTATCATGTCCTTAGATCCAAATTTCAAAATCAAGGCATTTTCAGAATATCTATGTTGGTTTAGTTCAGCAGCATTTATAAACAAATATCTTTTAGCAGCTTTTGCTCCTTCCTCAGCATTCAAACAATTCAAAGAAAGCACAATAGCATACAGTATCAAGATTCATTTTCTTAACTTGTCACTCTTAGTATTAGATGAATTCATTTTGAAATAAATTCTACTGAAACCCTAATGACAAATACAAAAATCAGTACAGTAATTCTGTCTTAGGACACATAGGTACTACACAATCTCTCATTTTCTAAATTCTTTATAATATATAAGTATACCTGACATAGAAATTCAAATGTTTTCTAAGCAAAATGACTTGCTCAACAAGATTTCTTAAAATAGTAGGGGAATATTTCACCTTTGTTTGTGAGCTTCTCACATCGTGTAGTCAAAAATGGTGATAAAAATTTTCTTCACACTATTCTGTCTGAAAGTCAAATATGTTTGTTTTTAATTCTATTCTCTGGCACTTCTTTTTGTCAACCATTAAAAGAAATTGCAATCCTTGGCACTTCCTTACTTGATGGTATAGTGTATAATGCCTCAGGAAAAATAGTCAAAACAACTTATGTTCTAGATACATTTTTAAGGAAGAAACCAGACCAACTATGGCACTGCATAGTAATAAGGCTTTGCCAAGTGAGCTCTCATAATCAGTGCAAATCAACATCTGTATTTGTGAATCTGCATTAATTATAAATATTTTCAACTTACTTTGAGGAAACATTATGGAAAGGTAAATGTGAAATCTCTCATTTAGTCAGTATGTACTTTATTAAGTATGATGGCAAGGGATAATTTTCCATATTTTCTTGAATATATCAAAATAGTTATTAAAATGTACACTGATCTACTGGATTTACATGAACATATTTTAAAGAGTCTATATATGATTAATTACATCACTACATATGAATTTAGATTTAGTTTATACAAACTAAACTTTTCATAAATTTCTCAATATTTTTCTAACTAGAACACAGATGGGGAAACTATCACAGTTTTCTACCTCAGGATAAAGAGTTACAAGCAGTTAATATCTGCTGAATGTAAGATGGTAAGTCCTCTAGAGATAAACACCCAGATTGGTCAGCCCTATTAACATACATATTCAGCCCCATATCCTCAGCAAGCCTCTTTACTGCAAACCTAGATTCTTAACATTTGTTCTTTCTATCCTTGGGGTGATCAAACTTTATGTTATATAGGTCATTCAGACTTAGAAAACCACATATGAAGTTAACAGAGGGTGATGTTGACCCTTTGATAGCAATTCACACAGGCTACTAATAATAGCAAAAAGCTAGAGACAGAACCTGCCAACAACAAAAACTGTCTCACAAAAGAAAACATGTTTCAATGCTTTTACAACTTAATCCCCTACTGAATAATATGCTTAAGACCCATTGTAGAAATTAAACAAACATGATATAAATCAAGACAACACATCCATCCCAAAGCTTACAAATGTTGTAGTAATGAGCCCTAACAAGAATGATCCTAACGGTGTTCAAGATAAATAATTGAAAAGAAAGTCATACAATTCAACAACAAAACTAATTTAATCAAGCAAAAACTCAATCTAAGACATGAAAATTAAATTCAACAAAAATGATAGAATAAATGAAGAAATATCAAATTGAAAAGAGGCCAGAAAAAGCTCAATAATGCCCCCAAAGTGTTTTTTTCTAAAAATTTCAAACAGCAGAATAGATTGCATGGAAAACATACTAGGGGTTGAAAGACAAAGTAGAGAAATCATATGCCTCAATAAAGGATAATTAGAAGTTTTAAAAATATGAACAGAACATGAGAAAGCATTGGTATACCATGAAAAGACCTAAGATTATGGGGATAGAAGAAGAATACTACAGTGAAAACATAGGGAACATATTTAATCAAACCACAGTATAAAATTGTTCAAACTTACAGACTAAGATACCTAGTAAAATGCAAAATATATAGGTTTAAAAAATTTCCTACTACATATATTAGAGTTAAAGCATGAAAAACAGGATAAAGAAAGTGATTAAGTGTATTTAATGTTTCAAGAAAAAAATTGTCACAGCACTTGTAAAAGCAACTCCACAAGAATGACACCTGATTTTTCAAGAAAAAATATAGTCAGAAGGGTCTGGAAAAGGTGTGTTGTAAGCCTCAGTGATAGCTACTATCAAACCAGGGTATTAAATATAGTAAAAGTATGCATTAAAATTGAAGAAATAATGTAAAATTTCTAAAGGAGTTTAAGGCCTATAGAGAAGTTCCACAGAGGACACTACAAGGATTCTTCAATTGTTTTAAATTTTTTAAAGAGAAGGATCAAGTGGAAGAGGGAATAAATACTGCCAGAACTCTTAAAGGGTCTAAGAAAACACCACAAAATAAGCAAAATGTGTTATGGGATTACGCTCTTGTGAATGTAAAGATTTGTTACTCATACTGGTTTGGTTTAATGCAGTTTGGCCAATAGCGAGGCAGGAAATCTAGGCAGGGTACCAGACTAGGAGAATTCTGGGAAGAGGAAAGGAAGAGCATCAGTCATCAGCCAGATGCAGAAGAAGCATGATGAGAGTGCCTTACTGAGGAAAGGAACCAAACCACGTGGCTAAATATAAAGAAAAATGGTGGGTTAATTTAGGTTGTAAGAGTTAGTTAATAATATGCTTGAGCTACCAGGCAAAGGGTTTATAATTAATATATGCTTCTGTGTGTTTCTTTGGGACTGAACACCTGCAAGACCAGGCAGGACAGAAAATTCCATCTAAAAAATGACTTAAATTTTCTCTCTCCATATACATATTATACATGTACATTTACAAAATTACATATTTTTCAAAATAACTTTTAATATTAAAAACTCAATTTAGCAACAAAATATTCATGCTAGAAGATTAGATTAAGAAAAAATGTATTTTTTTCAGCTTCCAAATAACATATATTATTATTCATGATAGATACTGCTTTTAAGAGAAAGTATGGACAAAGGTATTCCAAGAAAATGGAACCAAAATCAGATGTGGTTATTCTCATATCTGACAAAATAGGCTGCAAACCAAAAAGGGTATTATGTAATCAAGAGGTTTATTTCACATTCATTAAAAATCTTTACTAATGGGGTATTACAATGCTAAGCATATACACACCAATAAAGTGTACACTAAATTCCATAAAAAAAACAATTAAACCTAAATCCATAGACTAACCCTAGTGTAGTGATAGCGGTTTACCTCAATATCCCATTCTCACTGATAAGAATGTTAGTTGGACAAAGAAACACCAGTGTTAAATGAAATCATAAACCATATAAACCTACCAGACATCTGCAGAATATTTTCCACAAACAATAAAAAATCCAGTCTTTTGGTTCCATCTGGACGGGTGAGTGCCTCCTATTCAGGGGCGGGGTGTCCCAGAAGCCGAGCACAAACTCCCATCCCCCAGCTCCTTCTGCAGGGCTGTCTTCACAAACTCCCATCCCTCAGCTCCTTCTGCAGGGCTGTCTTCCTTAGGAAAACCCCAACCCCCCAGCGCACCACCCCACAACCCTGCCCTGCCTTCTGCTCGGACCAGTGCTGAAACCGGTTTTAAGCTCCCACACTAAGGCTACCCATCCAGAGCTAGCTGGGAGTCCCTGCCTTCCAGGCAGGTCTCAAGGCTCCCTGTAAGGGAGCTCGGGCACATATAGAAGGTGCCCCAGGGCCTCCAGTGGTCTCCTGGACCCAGCGCCGCCTCCCAAGGCCTTCCTCTCGTCCCCGGATCTTTGGGCTACCAGGCGGCCCTGCCTAGGTGCTTTGGAGTTCCATCTAGACGGGTGAGTGCCTCCTTTTCAGGGGCGGGGTGTCCCA
Source organism: Microtus agrestis (assembly GCA_902806775.1). NCBI lineage: Eukaryota > Metazoa > Chordata > Mammalia > Rodentia > Cricetidae > Microtus > Microtus agrestis. The sequence goes on along the minus strand of CADCXT010000527.1, from coordinate 1,160,543 downwards.
GAAGCGAGCACAAACTCCCATCCCCCAGCTCCTTCTGCAGGGCTGTCTTCCTTAGGCAAGACCCAACCCCCCAGCGCACCACCCCATAACCCTGCCCTGCCCTCTGCTCGGACCAGTGCTGAAAGCGGTTTTAAGCTCCTACACTAAGGCTACCCATCCAGAGCTAGCCGGGAGTCCCTGCCTTCCAGGCAGGTCTCAAGGCTCCCTGTAAGGGAGCTCGGGCACATATAGAAGGTGCCCCAGGGCCTCCAGTGGTCTCCTGGACCCAGTGCCGCCTCCCACGTCCGATTGGCATCCGAGTTGTGGTGCTGAGGAGTTGCATCTGGACGGGTCGGTTCCAGCTTCTACACTGAAGAGATACACCCAGAGAGTCAGTCACAGCAAAGACTGGACCAAGACACCAGGCCTCTCCAGGCTCCATTTGAAGGAAGAGATGGGAAGGCGCCAATGCAAGAATTCCCCCAACAACCTGAAAGGCAACATGTCATTACCAGAATCCAGGGATCCCGAAATAAGAAGAATTGTACACCCTACTCCAGAAGAATTAGAAGAAATCGACTCAAAAGTGAATTATATGAAAATAATAGAAGACCTTAAACAGGAGGTGAAAAACTGCCATAAACAATTAGAGATGACAAACAAAAAGGTAGAGGAAATGAATAAATCGCTCAAAGATACCCAAGAAAACCAATAGAAACAAGAAAAGGCAATCAAACAGGTAAGAGAAGCGGTTCAAGACTTGAAGAATGAAATGGAAGTAATGAAGAAAACACAAACCGAGGGAAGGATGGAGATGGAAAACCTGGGTAAACGAACGGGAACTACAGAGACAAGTACTGCCAACAGAATACAAGAGATTGAAGAAAGAATCTCAGACGCTGAAGATACCATAGAGAAAATAAACGTACTGATCAAAGAAAACAACAAATCCAACAAGCTCTCATCACAAAACGTTCAGGAAATCTGGGACACAATAAAAAGACCAAACCTAAGAATAATTGGAGTCGAAGAAGGAGAAATGCAGCTCAATGGTCCAGAAAATATATTTAATAAAATTATAGAAGAAAACTTTCCCAACCTAAAGAAAGATATACCTATAAAGATTCAAGAAGCATACAGAACACCAAATAGGCTGGATCAAAAAAGAACATCCCCTCGCCATATAATAATCAAAACACAAAGCATACACAATAAAGAAAGAATATTAAGGGCTGCAAAGGAAAAAGGCCAAGTTACTTATAAAGGTAAACCTATCAGACTTACACCTGACTACTCTATGGAAACCATGAAAGCCAGAAGGTCCTGGATAGATGTACTGCAGAAGCTAAGAGAACATGGATGCAAGCCCAGACTACTATACCCAGCCAAGCTTTCGTTCACTATAAATGGAGAAAACAAAATTTTCCAGGATAAAAACAAATTTAAACAATATGTAGCCACAAATCCAGCCTTACAGAAAGTATTAGAAGAAAAACCACAAACCAAGGAGCCCAATAATGACCACAATAACTCAAACATCTAGACTCCCTTCACCAGTGCAACTCAAAGAAGGCAAACAAACTCTATGACTAAAAATCTGACCAGAGTTAACAACCACTGGTCATTAATATCCCTTAATGTCAATGGACTCAACTCACCTATAAAAAGGCACAGGCTAAGAGATTGGATACACAAACAGGATCCAACATTCTGCTGTTTACAAGAAACACACCTCAACCACAAAGACAGGCACCTACTTAGAGTAAAGAGATGGGAAAAGGTTTATCAAGCAAATGGTCCCAAGAAACAAGCAGGTGTGGCCATACTAATTTCTAACAAAGTTGACTTCAAACTTAAATCAATCAGAAGAGATGGAGAGGGACATTTTATACTCATAACAGGAACAATTCATCAGGATGAAGTCTCAATCCTGAATATCTATGCCCCTAATATAAAAGCACCCACGTACATAAAAGAAACATTACTAAAACTCAAGGATGCCATCAAACCGGACACACTAATAGTAGGAGATTTTAACACTCCTCTTTCACCAATGGACAGGTCAATCAGACAGAAACCTAACAGAGAAATAAGAGAATTAATGGAGGTAATGAATCAAATGGACTTAACAGACATCTATAGATCATTCCACCCAAATGGGAAAGAATATACCTTCTTCTCTGCAGCTCATGGAACCTTCTCGAAAATTGACCACATCCTCGGTAACAAAGCAAACTTACACAGTTACAAAAAAATATTCGTAACCTCCTGTGTCTTATCAGATCACCATGGACTAAAGTTAGAATTCAACAACTATGCTACCCCCAGAAAGCCTACAAACTCATGGAAACTGAACAGTCAACTATTGACCCACACCTGGATCAAAGAAGAAATAAAGAAAGAAATTAAAGTCTTCCTTGAATTCAATGAAAATAAAGAAACAACCTACTCAAACTTATGGGACACTATGAAAGCAGTCCTAAGGGGAAAGTTCATAGCCCTAAGTGCCCACTTAAAGAAAACAGAGAAAGCACACATTGGAGACTTAACAGCCCACCTGAAAGCTCTAGAAAAAAAAAGAAGCAGACTCACCTAGGAGGAGTAGAAGGTTGGAAATAGTCAAACTGAGGGCAGAAATCAACAAAATAGAAACACAGAAAACAATCCAAAGAATCAATGAAACAAAAAGCTGGTTCCTGGAGAAAATCAACAAAATTGATAAACCCCTATCCAAACTAATCAAACGGCAGAGAGAGAATATGCAAATTAGTAAGATCAGAAATGAAAAGGGGGACATAACCACAGACATAGAGGAAATTCAGAGAATCATTAGATCTTACTACAAAAACCTGTATGCCACAAAACTGGAAAATGTAAAAGAAATGGACACATTTTTAGATAGATACCATATACCAAAGCTAAATCAGGACCAGGTGAACAATTTAAATAGACCTGTGAGTCGCGAAGAATTAGAAGCTGTTATCAAAAACCTCCCTACCAAAAAAAGTCCAGGACCAGATGGTTTCAATGCGGAATTCTACCAGAACTTCCAAGAAGACCTAATGCCTATACTCCTTAATGTATTTCACAATATAGAAACAGAAGAGTCATTGCCAAATTCCTTTTATGAAGCTACAGTCACTCTGATACCAAAACCACACAAAGACTCAACCAAGAAAGAGAATTACAGGCCAATCTCACTCATGAACATCGACGCAAAAATCCTCAACAAAATACTGGCAAACCGTATCCAAGAACACATTAGAAAAATTATCCATTATGATCAAGTAGGCTTCATCCCAGAGATGCAAGGCTGGTTCAACATACAAAAATCTATCAATGTAATCCATCATATAAATAAACTGAAAGAAAAAAACCATATGATCATTTCTTTAGATGCTGAAAAAGCTTTTGACAAAATTCAACATCCCTTTATGATAAAAGTCTTGGAGAGATTAGGGATACAAGGGTCATACCTAAATATAATAAAAACTATTTACAGCAAGCCGACAGCTAACATCAAACTAAACGGAGAGAATCTCAAAGCCATCCCACTAAAATCAGGAACACGACAAGGCTGTCCACTCTCTCCATACCTCTTCAACATAGTGCTTGAAGTTTTAGCAATAGCAATAAGACAACATAAGGGGATCAAGGGGATTCGAATTGGAAAGGAAGAAGTTAAACTTTCGTTATTTGCAGATGATATGATAGTGTACATAAGCGACCCCAAAAACTCCACCAAAGAACTCCTACAGCTGATAAACACCTTTAGTAATGTGGCCGGGTACAAGATCAACTCCAAAAAATCAGTCGCCCTCCTATACACAAAGGATATGGAAGCAGAGAGGGAAATAAGAGAAGCTTCTCCTTTCACGATAGCCACAAACAGCATAAAATATCTTGGGGTAACTCTAACCAAAGAAGTGAAAGATCTATTTGACAAGAACTTTAAGGCATTGAAGAAAGAAATTGATGAAGATACCAGAAAATGGAAGGATCTCCCTTGCTCCTGGATTGGGAGGATCAACATAGTAAAAATGGCAATCCTACCAAAGGCAATCTATAGATTCAATGCAATCCCCATCAAGATCCCATCAAAATTCTTCACTGATCTTGAGAGGACAATAATCAACTTTATATGGAAAAACAAAAAACCCAGGATAGCCAAAACAATCTTATACAATAAAGGAACTTCTGGAGGCATTACCATCCCTGACTTCAAACTCTACTACAGAGCTTCAGTAATGAAAACAGTGTGGTATTGGCATAAAAACAGAGAAGTCGACCAATGGAATCGTATAGAAGACCCGGATCTTAACCCACAAACCTATGAACACCTCATTTTCGATAAAGGTGCTAAAAGTATACAATGGAAGAAAGAAAGCATCTTCAACAAATGGTGCTGGCACAACTGGATGTCAACCTGTAGAAGAATGAAAATAGACCCATATCTATCACCATGCACAAAACTCAAGTCCAAATGGATCAAAGACCTCAATATCAATCTGAACACACTGAACCTGATAGAAGAGAAAGTGGGAAGTACCCTACAACAGATGGGCACAGGCGATCGCTTCCTAGGTACAACCCCAGCAGCACAGTCCTTAAGGGCAACATTGAATAAATGGGACCTACTGAAACTGAGAAGCTTCTGTAAAGCAAAGGACACTGTCACTAAGACAAAAAGGCAACCCACTGACTGGGAGAAGATCTTCACCAGCCCCGCAACAGACAAAGGTCTGATCTCCAAAATATATAAAGAACTCAAGAAACTAGACTTTAAAATACTAATTAACCCAATTAAAAAATGGGGCACTGATCTGAAGAGAGAATTCTCAACAGAAGAAGTTCAAATGGCCAAAAGACACTTAAGGTCATGCTCAGCCTCCTTAGCGATCAGGGAAATGCAAATCAAAACAACATTGAGATATCATCTTACACCTGTCAGAATGGCTAAAATCAAAAACACCAATGATAGCCTTTGCTGGAGAGGCTGTGGAGAAAGGGGTACCTTCATCCATTGCTGGTGGGAATGCAAACTTGTACAACCACTTTGGAAAGCAGTGTGGCGGTTTCTCAGGAAATTCGGGATCAATCTACCCATGGACCCAGCAATGCCACTCTTGGGAATATACCCACGAGATGCCCGATCATATGACAAGGACATTTGTTCAACTATGTTCATAGCAGCATTATTTGTAATAGCCAGAACCTGGAAACAACCTAGATGCCCTTCATTGGAAGAATGGATGAAGAAAGTGTGGAATATATACACATTAGAATACTACTCAGCGGTAAAAAACAATGACTTCGCGAATTTTGCATGCAAATGGATGGAAATAGAAAACACTATCCTGAGTGAGGTAACACAGACCCAAAAAGATGAACATGGGATGTACTCACTCATAATTGGTTTCTAGACATAAATAAAGAACCTTCATCTGACGAAGGATGGAGATAGAGACAGAGACCCACACTGGAGCACCGGACTGAGCTCCCAATGTTCCAATGAGGAACAGAAGGAGGGAGAATACGAGCAAAGATTTCAGGACCACAAGGGATGCACCCACCCACAGAGACAGTGGGGCTGATCCATTGGGAGCCCACCAAGGCCAGCTGGACTGTGACTGAAAAAGCATGGGATAAAACCGGACTCCTTGAATTTGGCGGACAATGAGGGCTGCTGACAAGGCAAGAACAATGGCACCGGGTTTTGATCCTACTTCATGTCCTGGCTTTGTGCGAGCCTAGCCAGTTTGGATGATCACCTTTCTAGACCAGGATTGAGGGGGGGAGGACTTTGAACTTTCCACAGGGCAGGGAAGCCTGACTGCTCTTCAGTCTGGATATGGAGGGGGAGGAGGGGGAGGGGGAGGAGTGGGGGTGGGGGAGGGAAATGGGAGGCGGGGAGGAGGCAGAAATTTATTTTTTTCCAATATAAAAAAAAAACTAAAAAAAAGGATAGCTTACAAACTTTTGGTTGGATGTTCAATGGTTAAAGCTCTAGTGATAATATTCTTATGGGAGACCTTGAGCTGCTAGGTAAAATTCTTACAAAAAACAGTTTCCAATAGAGAGCTTAAAACAGCTGCCTAACAGGTACTCAAGCAGGTAAAGTATAAATCAACAGATAAAATATACGATAATCAACAAATACAGTATATTAATTATAATTCAGCTATGGTAAGTGTGTATATTAAATGTAAAACTTATTCTACAACAGTTTTATTAAAAATGAGGCTTATGGCTAAATCTTATCAGTTTTGCTAGTTAAGATATTAAGCTCTTAATTTAAGCCAGTAGCCTGTCTGATATAAAAGGACAGGATAGAATCTGGAAAATGGTTTAACAAAATTTTGACTATGATCAAGGTTTCTTATACTAAACAGTAGACTCATTGATAATTTTAAGATGGATTCCTGGATATTTGCCTTTGCTAAATTCAAAGGCCAAAAACAATGGTCTTTTCCCAGATCATTGCTACAATTTATGCACCTGTATTTTGCTAAAGTTATAGCAAAAAATCCCTTAAAGGATTTTATGCTAAATTTTACAATTGGCTCTTCCAATGGAGGAACTGCATATATGGCTAATTATAATAAAAATTATGGAGCATAACAAGGCTCCTTCAAAGCAACTCATAAAAGTTGCCAGCAGATCCTGATGCAAACGGATCTGGCTTGTTGACACCAAGCTGACCTTTGCTAAGACAAGGTGAAAAAGCCCTCGCAATGCATCATGAAAAAACCCGACCTATATATATTTGGGGTCGAGGATGTGTTTGTGCTTTTTTCACAGAAAGAAAATGAAATCTGAACGTGATGTCGAGGCTGCGGACACAGAGGAGTTCCAGACTTCCAGAGGTGATTGAGGAGAGATCCTTGGTCCAGTCTTCCCTACCCCCAAGGAAAGGAGTGCCTGCTGACAAAACCAGCTACACCACTCTGCATGGTGTCATCCAGCCCCCAGAGTCCAGGGAGACCCGGCTGACATAAGGGCCAGGATGTGCTTCATGTACCTGAATCCAGCTCGCCTCACCCTGGCTACCCCACCTGTCCTGGAGCACAAATGCTAAACTGCTTCTGCAGCTTGAACTCTGGTCTGCTTTGGAGCTGAGTTGCAGACTAAACATCAGACTGCTTTAAACTTTGGGACACAGAACTCATTTTAATTAAAATATTAACCTCTCTTCACTTAAGAAGGGGGAAAATTGGGGGTTCCTGTTACTGTTGCCCAGAGGCTGGAACTGGTGGTATTTGATAACAACAATGTATGTCATTGTACTCCCACTGAATTTGAGCTAATGATATTTGTAACTGCTTATAGATAATGGGTAAAGTTTGACACATGTTGTAAAGTGTTTGGTTTTAATGCATATGTTAAAAATTTTGGATTTTGATCCCTTTTACACTGCCCTAATTTTTTGGCAGGCAGCACACGTAACTTTATGTGGAGTAGGCACTTAGGAAGGTGGTTATACCATAGGCCAGACTAAAAGGTGAATACTGGGTTGGGAAAAAGCCCTTTCTTCTTGTCTGGAGATGGAGTTATTGGTGCCAAAATTATATCATTATATCTTTTGTTTGAGGAGCTCCTCACAGTCGTTTCATTAATGACAGACGCAGGGGCCCAATGACGGGAGTTAGTGTGGATCCTCGCCTGAAGAGCACACCATACAGAGGTTGTAGAAACCGGCTCAACATGGCATGGTTCAGGTATGAGGGCGCTCTCCACATGGCCTAAGACAGGGTGCCCTGTGATCTGCTTACTTTAATCCTGCTAGATGCCTTTTATTTGAGGAGCTCCAAGGATGGGCGACTTATGGCAGGATAATCCCCCAACCTAAGGCAGGGCCCTGGGAACCCTAGGAAGGGTAAGGGGAAAAAAAAAGGCCTGGTCCCCACTAGACCTAGGAGTCATCGGGCACCCCTCTGTTCCCAGGAGAGAGGGATTGCTTCACCACTCGAGATGAGGGTCTCTCCTTGTCTCAGTCCCTTCTCCTTTGCTCTGACACCATGGTTGACTCTGACTGGTGCTCTCCACGTGATAGCTGCCTGCCTTTGTATGGGAGGGGGAGGGGATCTGTTGGGAGCTGTTTCCCCAGAGATCTTTGCAGGAACCATCGCCCTGGGGAGAAAAATAAAATAAAAAATAAATAAAAAAAGAAATGTGGGGAACCCCACACCCATGGTTGTACTGGAATTGGTTCTGTTCCCCCCCTTTTTTATTTTAATTAAAAAAAAAAAAAAAAAAAAAAAAAAAAAAAAAAAAAAAAAAAAAAAAAAAATTTTTTTTTTTTTTATTCGTAATTTTTTTTTTAAAAAAAAATTTTGGTAATAAATTAAACCACACCACAAAAAAAAAAAAAAAATTTTTTCTTTTTTTTTTTTCAAAAAAAAAAAAAAAATTTTATTTTTTTATTAAAAAAAAACCTAAAAAATACACAAACTTATGGAAACCAAACCATAATACTGAAAGATAAATGGGTCAAGAAAGAAATTAAGACATAAAGTTAAAATATTCCAGACTTCAATAAAAATGAAAATACTTTATATGTAAATCTATGGGACACAATGAACATTGTTCTAAGAGGGAAGTTCATAGAAATTAGTATCTAAATAAAAAAAGGGTGAGGAATCTCCAATTATAACACAATGATTCACTTGAGAGCTTTGGTAAGAATTTATCTAATGAAGATTTTGTTGTTTGAAGAGATTAACAAAATTGAAAATTTTGACCAAATTAGTCCCCAAAAGAAAAAATTTCTTTTTGATACAATGTTTCTCTGTGCAGCCGGGAGTGCCCTGTTAGTCATTCTGTGAGCTGAGTACAAATAGGCTGGCCTCAAACTCAAAGATTTCTCTGCCTCTGATCTCAAGTGCTGGGTTCTGGGTTTAAAGGCATGTGCCACCACCAACCAGGCTGAAGAAGGAATAGATTAATGATAGATGAAAGTGGAGACATTATAATCAACTGTGAGAAAAGTTAGAGAACCGTAATGACATGCTTTAATATACATTATCTACTAAATTGGTACATCTAAAAGAAACATATGATTTTTATATGCAAATGATCTACTTATTAAGTCAAGATGAAGTAAATAATTAAAACAGACCTATAAGAACAAACAAGATAGGGTTTATTGCATATTTTTTAACTTAAAAAGTAAAGCCTAGACCCAGATATTTTAGGTGCAGAATTGTACAAGACTTTTAAAGAATAACTAGTACCAATACTCAAATTATAAAATAATAGTAAGGATGTTTGTAAAAGTGATAAAATATCATATTTTATATCTACATAAAATTACCATGTAATACATATTAGTCTATGTTTATATATAAATTTACAGTTAAACAACAAAAAACAGTTTCACATTCTGGCTGACAATGTTCCCTACAAGAGCCTTAGCCAGTCTAACAAAACCCCAACAGCAGGCATGGAAATCTAACTTTTGAGTTGTTGTCCGAGAGACTGCCAAAATTTATAGACTATTGCTGTTTATCTTGCTTGCATCACAGATGTTGAATTTAAGTCATTATTGCTGAAGATACCATGTACTTCAGACACATAACCCAGAGATCTCCAAGCTGGATCTGAACTGAAAGCCTCCTCTGTGAGAATAAGCTTTCATAGTAGTAGAAGGTGCCATGAAAGATGCCAAGTGAGTGAAGCAAGCAATAATACTAACTAGACGTGATACTTATGAATGAAAACAATTACCAGTATGCTGCAGTATCCTTAAAGGTGTACCAGTGGCAGTTATTACCATTTATAATGACTAAGATTAAAAGGAAAATAAGACTTGGATGCATGGATATAGTTAAAAGATGATATAAATACATATTCATTTATAAACATATGATCAGTATTCTAATATTTCAAGTTATACTATCAATCTATATAATAGCAAAAGCATGGCATGGTAATATCATTAAAACAGATACACCAATCAATGGAATAAAGCTGATTAAGGTGACACAAGTCCATGTACCAACCCTATTGATATTTTAAAAGACTGCCAAAAATACATATTGAAGAAAAGATAGCATCATCAACAAATGGTGCTTGTAAAATTGAATAGCTACATGCTGTAGAATGTGAGTAGGTTTGTGTCTCGCAACCTGAATAAAACTCTATTCCAAGGATCACATATATCAACATAAAGCCACATGTCCTCAAACTTCTAGAGGAAAAATAATAAATATAATTCAACTTAAAGGTGCAGGAAAGGACGTTCTTAAGAGAACCATGGTAACACAGGAATTAATAGCAAAAATTGACAAATGGTTCATCATAAAACTTAAAAGCTCTGTACAGTAAAGCACACTATCATTGGGGTGAAGAAAGAGCCTACAGAATAGCTATATACATGACAGATGGTTATTGTCTCAAATACAAAAAAAACTTATAAAACTAAACACAAAGGAAACAACATATTAAAAATTGGGAAATGGAACTAAACGTATTTCTCAAAAGTGAAAGAAAAGAAATACAAATGGATGAGAAATGTTTACAAACATGTTTAACATTTTTAGCCATTAAAGAAATGCACATCAAGACTATTTTATTTTACTTTTATTTTTGTTTCTCAAGACAGGGTTTCTATGTAGTTTTATAGCCTGTCTTGAAACAAGTTCTTGTAGACCAGGCTGGCCTTGAACTCATAGAGATCTGCCTGTTCCTGTCTCACAAGTGCTAGGATTAAAGGCATGCGTCACCACTGTCTGGCTAAGACTATATTAATATTTCATTTTATTGAAGTTAGAATTGCTAAAGTCAAAAATAAAATAACATATGGAGGCCTGGATATGGTAAAAGGCAACAATCAAGCATTATTCAAGGGAGTACAAATTGATGCAGCCTGTATGGAAATCAGAAAGGAGGTTTGAAATTGTTTTCTTCTATGTTGTGGTGGAGAAAACACTGTTTTATTTTAGATTTCTATTGTTGTGACAAAGTACTATGACCAAAAGGAAAGTAGGGGAGGAAAGGGTTTATTTGGCCTACACTTGAACATTGCTGCTTATTACTGAAAAATCAGGATAGGAACTCAAACATGGTAGGATCCTGGAGGCAGGAGCTGATGCAGAATCCATTCTTATAGAACCCAGAATCAGCAGCCCAGATATGGCATCACACACCATAGGCTGGGCCCTCTGCCATTGATCACTAAATGAGAAAATGCCTTACAGCTGAATCTCAAGAAGGCATGTCCTCAATTGAAGCTTTCTCTGATTACTCTAATTTTTGTTAAGTTGACAGACAAAACCGTTCAGTATACTAACCAAAAGCAACTTTGGGAGTAAAGGGTTTGTTTAATTTACAGGTTATTGTGCATTATTTAAGGAAGTCAAAACTGGAACCTAAGTCAGAAAATTTGAGCAACCCATACAACTTGTCTCATGGGCTCAGGCAGAATCAATTATTCAAGTGCTGTGGTCCTTTGTGGTCATCCCATGCCCTGACATGTGAATATGCTCTATTGTTCCCTGCAACTGAAGCTGCACTGAAATAATGTCCTCTTCTGGTTTATCATGGTGCCAAGTCTCAGCTTCTCTTTATGACCCCTACAATCCTGAGATTTCCACTGAATCTGAAATTGCACCTTCACCAATAGCTGCTCTTCTGTTCTCACAGTGACAAGCCCCAGGTGCTGATGCATTAGCTATTCATGTATTCAAAATCTAAATGCATTCAAAATACTACATACTACATGGGAGATTCTCACACATTGCATAGTTCTTCTGTTAGTTTGGAGTGTTGAGAGATTTGTCCCCCTCTGGACAATAGCTTCTGTGTACTGACCCTGAAAAAAGTACTTCCCCAATTATTTCAACTAAGTGGTGCTGCTTCCATTACTCAGAGTAGATTATTCAGTCACATTTAATGAACATCCATTTTCACAGTAAGGTACAGAATGTTTCACTTCCACATATTATTTGTCCACTATTCTTTGTGTCCCTCTGAAATTTCGCATTGTGTAAAACTCTCTCAGCATTTTTACATTGTTAGCTCCCATAACTGCTCATTAAGCTCAATGGCTTTTTCTAGCCCAAAGTTTCAAAAACTCTACTATAGTCTTCTACCGAAACAACATCTTCAACCCTTTTGGCTATATACCCCCAAACTTTATATCAGATTAACGAGATACATGCATATCCATGTTCACTGATGTTTTGTTCACAATAAAGGGAAATGGCCTAGAAGCTCATCAACTGATAAATGAAAAGTACAAATGTGGTGCAGTTAAACAACGGAAAGTTAGTCAGGTTTTATGAAAAACCAAATTTGCAAGTAGATGTATGGAACTACAAATAATCAGGAGCAAGGTAGTCAAGATCCAGAAAGACAAAAGTCACATGTTCAGTTTCATGTGTTGAAACTAATTTTGAATCATATATGCACTTAAATTGGAGTATAGATAGAAGTCAGAAAATCAGTAAGGCACCAGAAAATAGTTTAATAGAGAGGCAAGATAGAATATGGGTAGTAAGATTGAAGAATGGAGAAAAATAAAGTAAGGGTTGACTGGGTAGAATGGGAAAAAGCAGAGTTGTAGAAGCTATATGGAGAGAGATAACTAATACTAAAGAATTTGAAAATGCCTATTTTAATTCTGGGTGGAGATGGTGTATGCCTTTAATCCCAGTGCTTGGGAGGCAGAGGTAGGTGGAAATCTGTGAGTTCAAGGCCAGACTGGACTACAGAGTGAGTTCCAGGACAGGCTTCAAAGCAACACAGAGAAAACATGTCTTAAAACAAAACAAAAAATCCTAACTGATACCTAGTACCATAGAAGCTTCTTAAATATATTTTTAAGACAAAGTTCTTAAGAATAGACAGTTGATACCAACCTAAAAGCTCCATCACTGTTGGATAGATTACAGTGTGCTAGAAAATGTTCTGTAAGCTATCATGGGAGTGAGGTAATGAGCTTTCTTATCCATCTAAGAAACCTGCAATCTACAATAAAGAATGACTTGTCAAGATATACACACTGATGAAATAATGACACAAATGCTATGGTGTTAAAAAAAACAAAACACTTTCTAAAACTCAATATAGAACACATGCCTTGATGGTTAATGGGATCAAAAATCTGTTACGAAATCGGTCATGGTGGAAAATCTAATACTTTTTGATGGAGGAAGGTCATTGGTTAATTAATAATGAAAATGCTTGGCCCTGGTAGGTTAGAACATAGGTGGATGGAGTAAACAGAACAGAATGTTGAAAGGAAGAGGAAGTGAGCTCAGACGCCATGCTCCCCTCTCCTGAGCAGACGGGAGGAGGCTCTGACCCAGGATGGACGTAGGCTAGAATCTTGCTGGTAAGCGCACCTAATGGTGCTACACACATTAATAGAAATGGGCCAAGCAGTGTTTAAAAGAATACCGTTTGTGTGTTGTTATTTTGGGGCATAAGCTAGCCAGGCGGCCAGGATCTGGGCGGCAGGAACGCTGCCCACAGCTCATACTACAACTTTTATTTTGCTAAATTGATGTAGTATTTAACTTTCTCTAAGTACTTGTCTTTATATTTCATATAATGGTGCTTCTCTTGTTCATTACAAAAGCTTCTTCTTTGGTAAATGATGATTGACACAGACTCAGAGATTGAGAAATTTCAGTGTGTACATCTAAGGACAATCTCTTCCCTCAGGCATCGTCAAAGAAGAACCAAAATCAGTGTATGACTATAGTTAAACAGTGTTTTTTTGACATTACTGGGTTGTATACACATAAGACCTGACATTATATATGTCGGAAAACTGCACTTTTCTGAATAGAAAGGAGTAATTGATGGGAGGAATGGGGATATTACGGGGATGGACTGAGAGAAAAAGAGGGAGGAAAGGAGAGGTGGAGGGAGGAGAAAGTTTGATTGAGCTGGGAAAATTAATTAACAAAGAGAACCAACACTACTGTGATAAAAGACCTACACAAGATCAATCAAATACTGTCCCAAAATTGATGGGTAAGAGGTCATAAATTTTCATCTTCAGTTGTGAAATATTGGCAGCTTGTGATGATCAGAAAAAGAAAAGACAGTTTTCTTTTGCAACAAGGCCCTTGAGAGGTTCCTATTCTAAAGTACCTATGTCCATATTGGCAACATTACATAGACTCTATAGGTTAATAAAAGAGGGTAAAAAAGCTATAAAATTAAAGGGTAAGATAATGGTGATGGAGATAGGAAAGGATTTGATGTGAGGGATAGGTTTTCTGTATATATATATATATATATGTTGTAAGTAAATCATCTTAATAATCATAGTATGCTTTCCATATATGTGCACTAAAACAAGTTTATTATGTTCCTATAAGTGTCTCACAAATTTCTAAATTACTTCCTACACAGAAGTTTTATAGCTGCTAATTAAGTTTTGCTTAGTTTCTACTTCCTTTTCTGAAAATTTAAGATGAGAAAATAGATTTATTACGAATTTTGTTCTGGGTGGTGGTGGCACATGCCTTTAATCCCATCAATTGGGTGGCAGATGCAGGTGGATTTCTGGAGTTTGGAATTGTTCTGTTTTGTACTGTTAATGTCTGTGTTTTAGGGAGCCACTGAGGTCTCTCTTAGCCAGCTCTTTGTCTTCTCTTCTGGTTCATTTTCTTGGTCCACTCTGTGCAGTTATAGCTTGTGTTTTAGAGTTCCCCTTTTGGTCCTTCCTCTTGGTCCTTGATAGGTTTACCTTTCTAAGTTACTTGACCTTTTTCCTTTGCAACTCTTAATATTCTTTCTTTAATCTGTATGTTTTGTGTTTTGATTATTATATGTTGAGGGGATTTTTTTTGATCCAGTCTATTTAGTGTTCTGTATGCTTCTTGAATATTCATAGGAATATCTTTCTTTATGTTGAGAAAGTTTTCTTCCATAATTTTGTTAAATATATTTTCTGGGCCTTTGAGCTGTAATTCTTCCCCTTCTTCTATCCCTATTATTGTTAGGTTTGGTCTTTTTATTGTGTCCCATATTTCCTGAATGTTTTCTGATGAGAATTTGTTGGATTTGCTGTTTTCTGTGATCAGCGCATTTATTTTCTCTATGGTGTCTTCAGAATCTGAGATTCTTCTTCTATCTCTTGTATTGTGTTGGTTATGCTTGTTTCTGTAGTCTCTGTTTGTTGACCTAGATTTTCCATATCCAGCCGGCCCTCAGTTTGTCTTTTCTTCCTTGCCCCCGTTTCAGTTTTCAATTCTTGAACTGTTTCCATTACCTGTTTGATTGTTTTTTCTTGGTTTCCCAGGGTATCATATGTATTTATTCATTTCTTCAAACTTTTTGTTATACTTCTCATCCATTTCTATAAGGCTGTTTTTTACATGCTGTTTAAGGGACTCAATCGCTTTCATAATGTCAATTTTTTCCACTTCTTCTGGATTAGGGTATTCAAGACCTTCTGTTGTAGGATCACTGGGTTTTGGTGTTTTCATGTTTTTCAGATTGGTGGAGGAATTCTTGCCTTGACTCCTGCCCATCTCTTCCTTCAAATGCTATCTGATGGATCTTATGGCACAGGATCAGGTTCCCTTGCTGGCCAGGGACCTTGCTGACAAAAGGTCTACCTTGCTTCAGGTAGGCTATGAAGCAAAGGAACTCCCGCCCACACTTTTGCCCTCATGACCTCATCCCAGCATGCCCAAATCGGCTGAGCTGGCAGATCGTATGGCCCCACGGAAGAGAAGAACAAGGGATGAGGTTCCTGGGTGCAAGCTGGGATGGGTTAGGGAGAGAGAGGCTGTAGCAGATTGGAGCAGCCCCAGCCGAATGACTGGGGAGTCAAGGGGGTCGGGGAATGTCCATGCTCCATTTCCGGGCTCCTATTGTGAATCAAGAATACTCTCACCCCTGGTTTGGCAGGATTTTATTGAGTATTTTAGCATCACTGTTCAAAGTTGTCTGTAATTCTCCTTACTAATGTCTTTCTGTGGTTTGCATATCCAGGTTAATTGTAGCCTCATAAAAAGAGTTTGGCATTGTTCCTTCTGTTTCTATTGTATGGAGTAAATTGAGAAGTATTGGTATTAGTTCTTCTTTGAAAGTCTTCTAGAATCCTGAGCTGAACCATCTGGTCCTGGGCTTTTTTTGGTGTGGAGACTATTGATGTCTGTTTCTATTTCTTCAGTAGTTATAGGTTTGTTTAATTTTCTTATCTGGTCTTGATTTAATTTTGGTAAATGATATTTATCCAAAAAGTTGTCCATTTGCTTTATGTTTCCCAAATTTGTAGAGTACAGGTTTTCAAAATATGACCTGATGATTCTCTGTATTTCCTCCATATCTGTTGTTATGTCTCCCTTTTCATTTCTGATTTTGTTAATTTGGATATTCTCTCTCTGCCTTTTGGTTAGTTTGGATAAAGGCTTGTTTATTTTGTTGATGTTTTGTGGAACTAACTCTTTGTCTCATTGATTATTTTTATTGTTTTCTTTGTTTCTGTTTTGTTGATTTCAGCTCTCAATTTGATTATTTCCTGCAATCTAGTTCTCTTATGTGTGTTTGCTTCTTTTTGTTATAAAGTTTTCAAATATTCTGTTAATTCACCAGTGTGGGATTCTTTCAGCTTTTTTTTATGTAAGCATTTAGTGATATGAACTTTCTTCTTAACACTGCTGTCATTGTGTCTCATAAATTTGTGTGGTCATTTTCATTGTATTTTAGGAAGTCTTTAATTTCTCTCTTCATTTCTTCCTTCATCTGTTGATGATTCAGGTGAGCATTGTTTAATTTCCATGTGTTTGTGGGTTTTCTGGAATTAGTATTGCTGTTGACTTCTAGTTTTAAACCATGGTGATCTGATAAAGTACATTGGGTTATTCCAATTTTTTGTATTTGTTGAGGTTAGCTTTGTTACCTAGTATGTGGTCAATGTTTGAGAAGGTTCCACGAGGTGCTGAAAAGAAAGTATATTCTTTAATGTTTGGATGGAATATTCTATAGATATCTGTTAAGTCCATTTGAGTCATAACTGCTGTTAGTTCTCTTATTTCTCTGTTCATTTTTTGTTTGACTGACCTATCCAGTGGTGAGAGGAGAGTGGAGAAGTCTCCCACTATTCGTGTGTAAGGTTTAATGTATGATTTAAGCTTTAGAAATGTTTCCTTTACATGTGATGATTGAAAGTTTTGCTGGATATAGTAGTCTGGGCTGGCATCTCCGGTCTCTTAATGTCTGCATACCATTTGACCATGACCTTCTGGCTTTCATTGTCTTCAATGAGACTTCTAGTGTAATTCTGATAGGTCTACCTTTATATGTTACTTGGCTTTTTTCCTTTGGAGCTCTTAACATTCTTTATTTACTCTGTATGTTTAATGTTTTGATTATTATGTGGCAAGAGGACTTTTTTTTGGATCCAGTCTATTTGGTGCTTTGAAATTCTTCTCCTTCTTCTATACCTATTATTCTTTGATTTGGCCTTTTCATGGTGTCCCATATTTCCTGGATAATTTGGGCTAAGATTTTGTTAGATTTAATGTTTTCTTTAAGTGATGAGTATATTGTATCTTCAGAGCTTGAGATTCTCTTTTCCCTCTCTTGTATTCTACTGTTTATGCTTACATTTTTGGTTCCTTATCATTTTCTCATGATTTCTGTTTCTATAATTCCCTCGACTTCTGTTTTCTTTATTGTTTCTGTTTCAGTTTTCAAGTCTTGAATAGTTTCGTTCGTATGTTTGATTTCTTTTTCTTGGTTTTCTTTGAGGGATTTGCTGATGTCTTCCCTTTTTTGTTTGTCTTTTCCTCCATTTCTTTAAGGGAATTTCTCATTTCTTAAGAGTTTCAAACATTCCCTTGAAGTTATTTTTTTAGGACTTTTTCTTCTGCTTCATCTATATTTGTTTTTTTCAGTTCTTACTGTTGTAGAGTCTTCAGATTTTATTGGTGTGTTGTTCTTTGTGGTGTTGCATGTGTTCTTACCTTTTCTACTCATCTTTTCCTCTAATAGTTGTGGTTGGGGCTGTCTGAGATTCTGTTGAATAAATTTATGTGACAAAGAATCCAAAGCTCAGATAATTGTTCCTTGTGGTACAGTCAGTGCCACAGTTTTAGCAACCCTATTGGTTACTCCATGTTCCTGGAAATAACTCAGTGCTCCTCTGCTTTGCTCTGCTCCCTTGGAATTTGCTCTCTCCAGTCTATTTTGGCCTAGGTTACTGGCTTTGACTTGTTCCTGTAAATTCTGGTCTTGATTCCCTCCTGCAGAAGTCTCTGGCTTGGAGATGGTCCTGCAAATGTTTCTGTCTCCAGTCTACTGTCTTGGAGTTCCCAGGCTCAGGTGCAACCAGATCCAAAGAGGACCTGGCTCAGGCTTAGTCCCTCAGAGGTCCCAGGTTCCTGACTATTCCTGTTGATGTCCCAGACCAGTGCCTGCACCCATCTCACCTTCTTCAGGCAACATCTGAAGTCATTTTTCTATGGATACTGCCTTTACAGTTTATATAGCATAGCATCAAGGAGTCCAGGCAAGAGTATTTTCTTGCCCAAATGGCTCAAAAACTCCATAAGGAGCCTCTTTGGTGTCCATCATCCTCTTGAAGTAGATTGGTACTACCAGGAAGTGATATGTCTCATTTTCATGAAAAATCCTGTTATTAAAACATTTTAAATGTCATATTCTGGAGGTCTTTGTAAGATTTGAAAAATACACATCTAACTGAAGTATATCTATATAACTAGAAAACCTAACTAACATGACTACAAGCTTGAGTATTATAGATTTCTTAAGCATGCATTACATTTTTAAATGAGCTATACAAACACAATACCTTAGTCAAGAGCAGAAATACATATAATTGATCTTAAATTTGTATCAATAAACCAAGATCTATACCAAAGCAAAGTATCCATCTCTAAAGCATATCCCTTTAAATGTAAACACTCATTTATAAACAATATTTGGGAATTAGGGAATAGTTCTCTCCAAACTGCTTCCTGCTTTTAGCTGGGTGAAGTATTTTGGGAGATGATCATAGCAACTTTTCAGGGTTCTTGGTCCAAACAATATTAGCCTGGAAGAAATCCAAAGGTTCTCATTTTCTCTGAAAACAAAATCAGAACCTCTTTTCCAAAGAAACAAATCCTTAGACCCAAATCATGAAGTCAAGATACCTTTAAAGTATATATATATATATATATATATATATATATATATATATATAGCTTAGCAGCCCATAAAATGAAATATCTCTCTGTACTTAGCTCCTACACAGTCAAAAAATTCAAAGAAAACACAATGATATACATAATCTAGACTCTCTGTTTATATTCTATCTTTATGTGACTTATTTTTCTTATCCCATTACTTTTTGTACAAATTTAATATTTATTTTATTACTTTGCTCCTTTAATCTGTGACTGTCTAGCCTCTTTTATATTACATTTACTGTCATTTTTTACTCTTTTTCTTCTTTCTCGCAAGCTTACATACATTTATCCAACACTGTAACCCATTTAGAGGTCTTTTTATCTGAATCTATCTTTATTGTGTATCTGTAATTATCTTTTGACAAGAAGCAACTTTTTTAATGCTAATTGGGTGTGACTATGACCAAAGCTGCTTTACTGGTTCTACACAGTCCAACATTGTGAAGGTCCATTCACTGCCTGTGAGACTGCTGAGTGAAAACCATGCTTACCACCTCAACTTTGGTAACCAGTTGGGCCATGCTGCCACCATGTAACTTGCAGCACACTGCCCACAAACCCCATTCAAGGGCTTAGCCTCCTGAAAGAGCCAGAGTTTGTCCTGGCAGCATGGCCCAAAACCACATGGAAGACCTCTCTTAAATAAGCTGGAGCCCTCCCTATCAAACAAAGCAAAAAGTTATGTTAAACTCTTTTGTGTGTGTATGTCTAGAATTAATTTTTAACTGAGAAGTTTTTTTTTTCTACATGGATATAGTTGACTATGTTGGTGTACCAATTTGTTATAGGAAGGTTGTTTGTTTGTTCCTGGCTGCTTAGACCTGAAATAACCACACAGAAATGGTATTAATTAAATTACTGCTTGGCCTACTAGCTCTAGTTTCTTATTGGCTAGCTCTTACATCCTAATTTAAAACATTTCTATTAATCTGTGTATCACCATGTAGTTGTGGTTTACCAGCAAGGTTTCAGCTAGCAGCTCATATCTTTCTCCTCTGACAGCTTCATGGTATCTCACTGACTCTGCCTTCTTCCTCCCAGCATCTAGTTTAGTTTTCCCAGCCTACCTATTCTGCTATACCACAGGCCAAAACCAACTTTGTAATTAAATAATGATATTTATAATATACAGAGGAGAATCCCACATCAACTGTTATTAATCTATAGATAAATTTTAAGCCTCCAAAGAAAAAATAACAGAGTTAGTATAACAATCAGTCAAAGCTAACGTGTTTTAATTTAAATAGCTTGGCAGAAAGTTTTCAACTCTAGGCCATTTTTAAATTATTTATTTCTTCAAATGTTATCAATCTTTAATATGTACCCTGTAGTAATGATTAATAAATATCTTTGCATTTTATATCTCTGTAAATACTTTAGTAACATTAACATGCCTGCTCCTAAAACATCTACATGTGATTCATGTAGATGCAGAGCATTCCTTTGTCATGGAAATATTTTCTTTTTTTAAGGAGATGAAACCATGCATTAGAAAACAATCCTGTTTCAAAACTAATATTCCTATCAGTTAGGCTCATAAATAAAAAGCTATTTTTTTCAATCAATTTTATTCACAAATTTTCTCCTGTATGGCTTTTCACTTTAATGAATTTTGTTTATGTTCATGGTGTTGGTAAATTTTGTGCTTGCCCAGAGAATATAGGGAGACTCACTCTGATCATCACAGAGTCATGCTACTATACCTTAGTAGAAAACTTCTAGGCCATTTATTTTTCAAAATTAAATAGTAGATATTGGTAGTGCCCATCAGTTTCCATGACTCCCCACAAAACAGCATATCTAAAATTTTCCATTTAAAAGAAACATCAAAAAGTCCATCATGCTTACAAAAATATGTGATTATGACAATTTATTGCTTTTAATTTTATTTTGCAAGGCATACTATGACCTTAAACACAGAGCATTACAAAATAAGTACATTAGCAATAAATAGTTGAAGCTTTCAAAAACCAGCCATTAAACAACATTGCACAGGATAAGCTCATTTAGAGGGCACACCTAAAAGCACTGAATTTGAAGAGACATTTTTGACTTCTAAAAAAAAAGCCCTAAAAAATATATGAAAAGTTTTAGACAACACATTAATCCATTATATCTTCAGAATATTCTCAAGGATATAGGTTAGGATACTAAATGTTTTGATAAAAGCTTGCTTTTGAAAATAATTATTATCTGTATACAAAACAAAGAAAATATTTGTCATTTAAACTTCCTATTTGCAGTCACACTTCACCCATTATGATAGCCACAAATAGCATAAAGGATCTTGGGTTAATTCTAACCAAGGAAGTGAAAGATCTATTTGACAAGAACTTTAAGGCATTGAAGAAAGAAATTGAAGAGGACACCAGAAAATGGAAAGATCTCCCATGCTCTTTGATGGGTGGGATCAACATACTAAAAGCAGAAATTCTACCAAAGGTAATCTATAAATTCAATGCAATCCCCATTAAAATCCCAACAAAATTTTTCACAGACCTTGAGAGAACAATAATCAACTTTATTTGGAAAAACAGAAAACCCAGGATAGCCAAAACAATCTTATAGAATAAAGGAACTTCTGGAGACATTACCATCTCTGACTCTATTACAGAGCTACAGTATTGAACACAGCTTGGTACTGGCATAAAAACAGAGATGTCAACCAAATGAATCGAATAGAAGACCCAGATATTAACCCACAAACCCATGAACACCTGATTTTTGATAAAGGAGCTAAAAGTATACAATGGAAGAAAGAAAGCATCTTCAACAAATGGTACTGGCAGAACTGGTTGTCAGCCTGTAGAAGAATGAAAATAGATCCATATCTATCACCATGCACAAAACTCAAGTTCAAATGGATTAAAGATCTCAGTATCAATCTGAAGACACTGAACCTGATAGAAGAGAAAGTGGGAAATAGTCAAAAACTTATGGGTACAGGAGACCACTTCCTATATATAACCCCTGTAGCACAGACAATAAGTGCAACATTGAATAAAAGGGACCTCCTGAAACTGAGAAGCTTCTGTAAAGCAAAGGAGACTGTCATTAAGACAAAAAGGCAACCTACTGATTGGGAGAAGATCTTCACCAACCCCGCAACAGACAAAGGTCTGATCTCCAAAATATATAAAGAACTCAAGAAACTAGACTTTAAAATGCTAATTAACCCAATTAAAAATGGGGTACTGATCTGAACAGAGAATTCTCACCTGAAGAAGTTCAAATGGCCAAAAGACACATAAGTTCATGCTCAACCTCCTTAGCGATCACGGAAATGCAAATCAAAACAACCTTGAGATACCATCTTACACATGTCAGAATGGCTAAAATCAAAAACACCAATGATAGCCTTTGCTGGAGAGGATGTGGCATAAGGGGAACACTCATCCATTGCTGGTGGGAATGCAAACTTGTGCAACCACTTTGGAAGTCAGTGTGGTGGTTTCTCAGGAAATTCGGGATCGACCTAACCCAGGATGCCCAACCATACTACAAAAGCATTTGTTCAACTATATTCATAGGAGCATTATTTGTAATAGCTGGAACCTGGAAACAACCTAGATTCCCCTCAATGGAAGAATAGATGAAGAAAGTGTGGAATATATACACATTAGAGTAGTATTCAACAGTAGATAAGAATGACATCTTGAATTTTGCATTCAAAAGGATGGAAATAGAGAACACTATCCTGAGTGAGGTAACCCAGACCCAAATAAATGAACATGGTATGTACTCACTCATTAGTGGATTCTAGCCATAAATAAAGGATATTGAGCCTATAATTCATGATCCTAGAGAAGCTAAATAGGAAGGTGACCCCCCCCCCATAAAAAACATATAGTTATCCTCCTGGATATTAGAAGTAGACAAGATTTCCAGGCAAAAATTGAGAGCTTTGGGGTGGGGGTTTGTGGTTAAGGGGAGATGGGAAGAAAAGTGAGAAGGGGAGGATGGGGAGACCTTGGAGGAATGGGAAAGTTGGAATGGAGTAGGAATAAATAAAGATATTTCTACTTGTAGATGAAATAATGTTATATGTAGAGAACCCCAAAGATCACAGACATATATGCATGAGTGCAAGTACAGCTCAGAGAAAAACTTGAAGAAAAACATTAATTAATTAGTCCAATGCACAAAAATCGATGACTTTATATACTACTTTCTATACACACTAACAAGGACCAATTGAAGAGTAAATTCAAACAATAAGTCTTTTCAAAATTTAATAGAATATAATATTTAAACAAAGATTAGGCAGAAAATCGTGTAGAGTGATAACTCCAAACTATAGAAAAAGTAATCAAATAAAATATCAATAAATGGAAAGAAGTGATTAGCTTATGGGTTAGGATAATTAATAATGTTATTATATCTACTAAGAGATGGATGTTGTGGTACAAGCCTTTTAGCAGAGTCTAATGGAATATGGATGCAAATTTGAAGTAAGCTTTGGATACATAGACACCAAAAGACAATATCTATGCTTTGCAAAGTTATATACTTATTGAAAGTAATCTTTTTAACAATTTCAATAATAGTTCCTATTGGGAAAAATGCACAAAATTTCAGGAAACCCTGAGGGACAAAATAAGTTTGAGAAAGAACAAAATTTGAAGCAATTTACAGTCCAATTTTTAAATTTAATATTTTCTCTGATAAAAAGCTGTTTCTCCATACAATTGTGATTAATATTTTGGAAACAATGAACAGTCTAACAGAGGTTACATTACTAGTACACAGGAGTGAACACATTTCCTTATGGCTATGTACAGAAGCAACTTGCTCAATGAGAATGAGGTTTTCTTTGCTCTTTCGTTATCATAAAGGAGGAGGGTGAAATGCTTCCATGGTAATTAAATTTTCCTAGCTATTTTAAATAGATTGGCAATGAACACAGCTGAGCAGTTATCTAAATAGTAAAATGTCGAGTTCTTTAAAAATGGTGGAGAAATTGGAGCACTTATGTTTATTAGAAACACAAATGATACAACAGATATAGCAAGCAATATAACATTCCTGAAAACTAAACAACAGTATTTTTATGACCCCAAGATTTTGTGTGTATATAACAAAAGTTGCTAGCAAGAAGTTGATTAGACATATTTGTACCTTTTTAGTTAGAGTCACACACAATAAAGAAAAGGTAAATATAATTCAACTTTCTCCCCCTCTCTCTCTCTCTCTCTATATATATATATATATATATATATATAATATTTTATTATTTAGACTTAGAAATGGACACAATTTTGCCATATAGTACAACATGTACATTTTAAACGTATGCTAAGTGAAATTATCCAATCATAAAAAGTCAAAGTACTATTTATTTTTACTTATATTGAGCCCCCAGTTGTGCTGGTTAGTTTTTTTCTCAACTTTACATGAACTAAAGATATCTGGGAAGAGGAAGTAAATT
Organism: Microtus agrestis; assembly: GCA_902806775.1. Taxonomy (NCBI): domain Eukaryota; kingdom Metazoa; phylum Chordata; class Mammalia; order Rodentia; family Cricetidae; genus Microtus; species Microtus agrestis. The sequence continues at coordinate 1,135,976 of CADCXT010000527.1, read as the reverse complement.
GAGAAAATGCCTCCATACAGATTGTATGTAGGACTATCTTTAAGATTAATAAGTGATGTGAATGGGTTCAGCCAATGAGGAGTGGTACCACCCCAGGCAGGTTTTCCTAAGTTGTATAAGATGGAGGAATGAGTAAGTCATAAGTAACCAGCCACTAAACAGTTTTCCTCCATGGCCTTTGCTTCAGTTCTTACCTGAAGGTTGCTCCTTGAGTTCCTGCCTTGACTTCTGTCAGTGACAGTGGATTGTGACCCAAGAATTGTAAGCAGAAATAAAATCTTTCTCTTCCAGTTGCATTTGGCCATTCTGGTTTTGGGGTTTTGTTGTTGTTTTTTTGTGTGTTTTGTTTCATTGTTTGTTTTGGAGCAATAAAATTCTTAACATATTAGAGTACGCATATTTACAAAGACACCACATGTTTCTGTCAGACAGAACCGTGACTGCCAGTGCCATAGATTGGTATATGCTCTGAAGAGTGATGGGGTGGAGAATTACCATTCAGTGAACACAATTACAGTTTGCAAACTGAAAAAAATACCCTCTGGGAATGGCTATTGCTGATGACTTTCATGCCAGTGTTATTGAATTGTGCACATTAAAGTGGTTAAGATAATAAATAAATTTAATTGTTTTTTGCCACAAATTATGATAAAAATTTCTTGAGGACCTGAAAAACTTCTTTGTGTTTGACTATTTGTTTGGAATCTATTTTTTTTTCATTGAGAACTTTCAATCCAAATCCACACCCCCCTCTTTTATTGAAAATAGATATAGATTTTTTCATACAATTTATTCTATTCATACAACCCAACAACTCTCACATCTTCCTCAAGTCCATACCAACCTTAATACAAATGTTTTCTCTTTTTCATTAGATGACAAATAGGCATTAATAATAATAATAATAATAATAAATGTAATAAGACAAAATCAAAACAGACCAATCAGAATAGTACAAACAAATATCCAGAAGTAAAAGAACAACAAAAGCCCAAGTGAGCATATGGATACAGAGATACACACATTCACGAACACAGAAATTCCATAAAACAATGAAACCAGAAACCATAATATATACACAAAGCACTGGTAAAGTTTAAAAAATGTCCTGACAAAACACTATGTGATAAAGAACTTTCAAAAATGCCTTTTGAGTTCATTTTGTGTTGGCCATCTACTCCTTGGCATGAGGCCTGGGGTGTATAGTGAGACACCTTAGGCGAAAATTAAAATTTGCTTTGAGAGGAGTTATCATTTAGAGTTATCTTAGGGGTAGGGATAGGTCCTTTTGCCTACCTCCCCTCTCTGCAGATACACCATCTAGCACAGATCTGTGCAGACCCTGTGCATGCTGCCACAATCTCTGTAAGTTTATATGCACACTGGTAGGTTTTGTTGTTGTTGTTGTTGTTTACAAGTCCTTGTTTCCATGGTAGCCTCCATCCCATCTGGCTGTTAGAATATTTCTGCCTCCATTTTCACAGAGTTCCCTGAGACATAAGGAACAGGACTTGATAGAGACATCTCATTAAAGACTGAGTTTTCCAGGTCTCTCATTATCTGCATATTTTCTGGCTGTGGGTCTTTGTGTTTGCTCTCAACTGCTATAGGAGAAAACATTTCTAAATGCTATAGGAGAAAACATTTCTAAAGATGGCTCTGGCCCATCTAATCTGTTTCTTGGTCACCTGAGTGGTGTCAGGAATGGGTTCTACCTTGTGGAGTAGACCTAAAATCCAGTCAGATACTGCTTGGTTAGTCACACAAGCTTTGTGACACAGTTGCACTGAAACGTCTTACAAGCATATAACCACTGTAAATCAAAGGATTTGTATCTGGGTTGGTGTTTACCTTTCTCTTTCGGTAGCATGCAGAGTATCTTCTAACTATGAACACTAATTAGTAGAGGTGAAAGTACTAGGAAATCACCAACTCAACTTCTGCAGGCATTGCATTCAGGAAAAGTTCCTTATCATCAGCTTTTAGAGAGTAACCATTAGTCTTAGAAATGCCCTGTATTGTTTGGGAGTCCTCCTGGTGCCCCTTTGGCCAACAAGTAGATTAGATGTAACCTATTCCTGGAAGTTCAGGATTCCTTTGATGATGAGCTTGAGAATGAGCCAGTTGGAGCTCCATCTCCCCTGTTATTTCATGATTCCATTTAGATGACCTTCATGTATGTTTATTGTTTAGGAAGCTTATACTGTATTTTATAAGACCTCAAATGAAACTTAGTTTTAGCTGTCCTCTGTATTTCCTTTCTCATTCCCCCCCTTTTTTTAATCTCTCTGCCAATTTGGTCCTCCCCCCAATTCCTGTATTACCCCAGTTCATCTATAATTGTTAATACTATTTTTCCTTACAAAGTAATCCCATTCCCCCTCCAGTCTTTAATCAATACCTAACCTCTCTGTTTACATAATTATGTGGTTACATGAATTTTAACAATCTTATTATGGGCTAATATCTACATATAAGTGACTGTATACCATATTTATTTTGGTCTGGAGTATCTCAGTAAGGATAATTTTTTCTAGATCATCCATTTACCTATGAATTTCATGATTAGAGTTTTCTAATACTTGAATATTATTACATTGACTAAATATGCCACATTTTTTCCTTTCATTTTTTGATGAACAACTAGACCTTTTCTACATTCTGGCTATTAGGAACAGATAAGCAACAAACACAGTTGAGCAAGTGTCTCTGTAATATGATAAAACATCCATTTAGTATATGCCCAAGAGAGCTATCCCTCAACTTTTTAATAGAATTTTGAGTTATATCTATTCTCAGCTTTCAGAGGAGCTCCCAAACTGATTTCCACAGTAGTTGCCCAAGTTTGCACTAAATCATCAATGAATGAATATTTCCCTTATTTCACATCCTAGCCAATATGAACTGTCATTTGCTTTATTGATTTTAGATATTCTTACTTGGGCAAGATGAAAAAGTAGTTTTGATTTGCAATTCCCTGATGATGAAGGATGGTGAGCTTTGTTAAATTAGTTCTCAGCTGTTTTTTTTTATTTCTTTTAAGAATTCTCTATTGCTGGGCATTGGTGGTGCACTACTTTCATCCCAGCACTTGGTAAGCAGAGGCAGGCAGATCTCTGTGAGTTTGAGGCCAGGCTGGTCTACAAGAGCTAGTTCCAGGACAGGCTCCAAAGCTACAGAGAACCCTTGTCTCGGACAAAAAAAAAAAAAGAATTCTCTATTTAGATCTCTACCCCATTTTAATTGAGTTGTTTCTTTTCTTGAGGCTCAGTTTATTTTATTTCTTTATACATTTTAGATATTTCCCTCATTGGATATGTAGTTGTTTTTTTAAAAAAACATTTCATATTCTCAGGGATGCTACCTTGTCCAAATGATGGTATCTTTTGTTATGTAGGAGCTTTTAGTTCCATAGGGTGTCATTTATAAATTGATATTCTTAGTGTCTATTGTTTTGGTGTCAAGTTCAGAAAGTCTTCCTCTGTATCATGAGTACAAGACTATTCCTCACTTATTTTATATGAGGCTCAGTGTATGTAGTTTTGTGGTAGGGTATTTGGTTGATTTGTAGATAATTTTGTGTGGGGTGATAAGGGTGGAATTCTTTGTATTCTTCTACATGTGACCATCCAAGTTGACCAAGAACATTAAAGATACTATCTTTTTTCAGTGTGTATTTCAAGCTTCTTTATCAGACATCAGGTATCAATATGTCTGTGGACTATTTGGGGGTCTTCAGTTTGCTTCCACTGATTGACAAGTCTGTTTTTATGCCAATATCAAGCTGTTTTATTAGTGTAGGTCTGTAGTTCAATTTGTGATTGGGGATGGAAACTCCAACATTTATTATACAGGACTGTGATGTGGGAGTGTCATATATCAGTCTGTTGATTTCATTGGTTAAGCAATAAATAAACTGCTTGGCCCTGATTGGTTAGAACATAGGTGGGTGGAGTAAACAGAACAAAATGCTGGGAGGAAGAGGGAGTGAGCTCAGATTTCATACAGCTCCTCTCAGAGCAGGACACTCGCAATGACGCTCCGACCCAGGATGGACATAGGTTAGAACCTTCCTGGTAAGCACACCTTGGGGTGCTTACACACATTATTAGAAATGTGCTAGTCCAGGTGTGAGAATTAGCCTAGAGGAGGCTAGATAGAAATGGGCCAAGCAGTGTTTAAATGAATACAGTTTGTGTGTTGTTATTTCGGGCATAAGCTAGCCAGGCGGCCGGGGTGCTAGGGATGCAGCCCCACCGCTTGTAATTCAACAGGATTGTTTTATATATCCTAAAAATTTTGTGCATCCATATTGTCTTATTCAGGGTTTTTGTTGCTGTAAAGAGACACCATGACCATGGGAACTCTTATTAAGGAAAACATTTAAATGGGGTGTTCAGAGGTTTAGTTCAGTATCGTCATCATTGATCATGATGGCAAGCAGACATGGTGCTGGAGAAGGAACTGAGAGTTTCATATCTTGATCTGAAGGCAGCAGGAAATAAACTGAGACACTAGGCATGGACTGAACACCTATGAGACCTCAAAACACACCCCACAGTGACCCGATTCCTTCAACAAGGCCATACCTACTCAACAAAGCCATACATCCTAATAGTGCCACTCCCCAGGAACTCATGGAGACTAGTTTCATTCAAACTGCCACATATATGAAGCTTAAAATTGTCCTTTAAAGGTTTGTAAAGACTTGGGTTAAGATATTTATGGGGATTTCACTGAATCTATTGATTGCTTTTCATAGGATGGCTGTTTTCACTGTGTTAACACTACCAGTCCATGAGTATGGTAGATGTTTCATATCATAATACTTTCTTCAATTTCTTAAAGTTTTACTTTACAAGAGTTTCCTCCAAGATATTTTATCTTTTTAAGGCTATTGTGAAAGGCATCATCAATTCCTGATTTATTTCTCAAAACAATTGTTATTTTTTTATATAGGAAGGCTATTGTTTTTTTGTGTACTTATTTTCTTTCCTGATACTTTGACAAAAGTGTTTAATAGCTGCAGAAATTTCCTACGTGTGATTTTAGGTTTAATTATGTATATAAGCAGTTCATCTACAAATAAAGTTACTTTGACTTCTTCCTTTCTAACTTGTCTTCTTCGGTTGTCTTATTGCTTTAGGTAAGATTTCAAGTACAATGTTATCTAGGTGTGGAGAGATTGGACAACTTTGTTTTGTCCCTGATTTTAATGGAATTCCTTTGAGTTTCTCTCAATCTATGTAAATTTTGGCTGTCAGCTTGTTGTAAATTGCATGTATTATGTTGAAGTGTGACTCTTGTATACTTACATTGATTGATTCCTTTTCTGTACAGAAGCTTTTGAGTTTTATGAAGGCTCATAAAAATATAACTTATATTAATATAAAGTTTTAACAACAATTTAAATACTAGTTGAATGTGTATTTACCAATATACAATGCAAACATGGAACTTGGGAGGCTTGATCTAGAACTGACTTTTTAGATGTTTTCCTGAGGACTGGATTTCATCGTGCCTAGAAATGCTATGCGAACTACTAAAGGAGAAATAGAATAAACAGTCCTATATAACTGCAAAGCCCACAGATTATAACAAAAGCAGTAAGGCAACATGTTTCTAAAAGTACTGTCTTAGTTACTTTATTATTGATTTGGAAAGAAGCATAACCAAGGTAACTTAGAAAAATATTACTACCATGGCAAGGAATATGGCAGCAGAAGGCAGGCATAGCACTGGAGTAGTAACTAAGAGCTTGCATTTTGATCCACTACTTGGAGACAAGAGAGATAGATAGATAGATAGATAGAGAGAGAGAGAGAGAGAGAGAGAGAGAGAGAGAGAACTTGACATGGTTTTTTGAAACCTCAAAGGCCACACTGAGTTACACATTTCCTCCAAGAAGACCACAATCTCGAATCCTTCCAAAAGCAGTTACAGCAACTCAAGCATTTAAATATTTAAGCTTAAGGCAACCTTTCTCATTTAAACTTCCACAGGTACAGTTGTGTCAATCATATGTTGATGATAAACTGCATGTGTCTAATTGGATTTAAGGCTCACTGCTAGAAGAGAACTCATGCCAAGTACTATAATCATAGTGAACTAGCTATGGTTAGAGACATCATAGACTTTACATGATTGGCTGTTATTACTATTTTCCTAAACAATTATAGTTCCTAACAGTAATATAAATATTTATTTTAATACTCACAGTGAAAAGTATCACTCTCATACCTTATCAAAGAAGCTGTTTGGGAGTAGATGGTGACAATTATGGAGATTCATAAGTTAGTTATGTGAGCACAGAGCATAAGTGGCCAGGGTGTGCCCATCCTTAATAAATACATCTACAATGTAATCCCTCCACCTAAGGCTCAAAGAACATTGTAGTAAAATGGGGCAGAAAGTGTATAAGAGCCAAACAACAAAGATTTTTTTGATACTAAATAGTTTCTTCTAGACAAATTAGGGAAACTTTATTCTTGAAATCTCAACAATATGATTTCTTAATATGACCTACATAATTGCAACACCAATTAGTGTGCTGATGTAATGGGAGAAATTTCATAAGACCACACTCCTTCAGGCATGCAATGATGACAAAGAGGAGATTCAACAATTTTCAGAAACAAGCTCCTTGAGAGTGTATTCGATCCTAAGTAGTCAAACTTAAACATATATATGCAAGCAATAGTATATGGGTCAGTAGATGTCTTATATATTATAGAAATTTATATGTACACATTCATAGGTAACAATATTTAAATAAAAGTGCTCAACCATAAGAGAAAATGGACTTGAGATGGAATGCAGAAGAAGGAAATGTGGAATAATATAGTATTAATGTATGAAATTAAAAAATAATTTTAAAATTTTAATGTCTCAAATAATTCTACATATTTAAGTTATAATTTTTATTGTATCATTATATCTTATTTTACATTATATTTTATATACTTTTAAACATTTACATGTATATGCATATAGTCACTTTATTTAAAGTTTTTGTTGAGATATACAAAGCACATAAATCTTATGACAAATTTTTAAATATTTAATAAATGCTAGTACAAATGACATATGTATAAAGTATACATTTTCCAGAATATTCTAGGAAGAAGGATGCTACAAATTTGTATACTTTCTCTCATTTATTTCTTAACATAGTACAGCTAAGTGATCATAAATATTGTAGCTTATTTGTTCAAATGTCATTTTTTTAATTAAAGATTTAAAGAAAATCCTACCTCACAGAAGTATACAGTTGAGAATTATAAGGAAATTTTATTTCTCTTTTAATATAAACATACAAATAATATTTTTTATACCACATCTAAGATTATAGACTGAAAGTTTCTTAAGGAAAATTGTATTGTGGAATCTAAAACCAAGTCAATACATTTTTATATCTTGTTTTATTAAAATATATTTGTATGAGTTACATTTTGTAATATATTCTTACCTTGACACTATTTCACAATATAAAGCATGATTGATTAGAAAATACTGACATGATGATTTAAGTGGACTTAAACATTGACATTTTTTCAATGAAACAAGAATAAAAGCAAGGTTTATTAGTGTTCTTGGTAATTTCATCAGCAAATTAATTACATTTGAGCAAGATCTTATGCTCATTTTGGCAAAGAGAAATATTCTGATATTATGTCTGTGATACTGTTAGTATAGTGCAACTTATAATCTGAGTCTTCAAATACTAAATGAAAAGATTCTTAGAGCTTGTGCTTAGGTCTCTTCTAAAGTTTTTTTAATTATTTTATTTTACAATAATATTGTTTTCCTGAATGTGTGTGTTTGTGTGTACCATGTGCATGCAAAGGAGTTATGGGTGGTTATGAATCTCCATAGGAATTGTGAGACGTGACCTTGGGTCCTCTACAAGAACAGGAATTGCTCTCAACCACAAAGCTATCTCTCCAACCCTTTTATTTATGTCTCTTGGAAGCATTAAAAACATTTAAAACATTAAGTTATGCCTGACTAATAACTTGCTATAGATTTATTGATTATTTTTGTGTGTATGTGCATGATGAATATATTCTGAACTTTCACTTGTGCATGGTCCCCAGGAATTGAATTCAGGTCATCAGACCTGTGGGGCTACCATGCATATCAACTGAACCATCTAGGTAATATCACTGTTAATTATTTTATCTATTTTCTAGATGAGAGACTCAATTTCCTCAAAGTCATGTAAGTTGAGACTCTGCTGTACAAGGATAAAAAAATTAACTCTAAAATTGGGGGCCACATGCCTAAAAAAAAATGGGCAATGTCCTTTCATAATAATTTGCTCTAATTGCTTCTATATAACATTTTGGACTATCTTTGAAAAAACCCACTGATCCTTGTGTTAGTCACATGTACATTCCTGCAATGAAATACCATGATCAAAGCACCTTACAGAAGAGTTTACTTTTGCCTTATGCTTTGAGAGAGTTAGAGTCCATGACGCCAGATGGTAGGTAGTAGGTCACAGTCAGACATAGTTGTTGGAGATTAATTAAAGAGTTCACATCTTGACGTGCAAAGAAAAAGCAGAAAGAGTATACTGGAAGTAGCACATGGATTTTTGAAACTTCAGTGTTTGCCCCCAGAGGCATAGTTTCCCCAGTAAGGCTGCATTTCCTAATCCTCCCCAAACTGAGGATCAAGTATTCAAATACCTGAAACTCATGAGAGACAATTCAGTCAAATCACTACAAAATTAAAACTATGAAAGATTTTTTTCTTTTTAAAAATAGCTAAAATAGAATAACATCACTTTTACCTTTCTTTACCCCCTCCAGTCCTTTCTAGGTATCCTTATTCCAACTTTCCCATGCCCCCTACCCTCACTACAATGACATCTTTTCTTTTATTATTATAGTTACATATACATATCTACGTGTGTATGCACAAATGCATAGATACAATCTGTTGAGTGCATTTTTGTTGTTTGAGTGTATATGTCTTCAGGGCTAACCACAAGGGTCTCAACTTTGGGACAGGCAAATTGTCCGTCTTAAGATGTCATTACTGTCACGAGGGAGGGGGACTTGATTGGGGGAGGGAAATGGGAGGCGGCGGTGGGGAAGAGACAGAAATCTTTAATAAATAAATAAATTAAAAAAAGTTAGCCAAAGTTAAAAAAAATGTCATTACTGGCTTGAAGCAATTCATCTAGACTTGAACCTCACAAAATTTCTCTCCTTTCATGTTACCATATATTTTCATATTGTCATTGTTCATGTCTTGTTTATGTAGCCATTTCTAGGAAAAAGTGTTTCACAAAAGAATTGTGGGCATTCACTTGCAATTTTTCATCCCTGTTTTCACGATGTTGTCTGATGCAGATGTGATGATATAGACAAATCTGTTGGGGCTGGGTTTCCCATGATTCATTGATCTCTGTACTGTTTCCAGTTGTAATTTTCTGTGATAGTCCCTGTTTTCTATAAAGAAAATCTTCTTTGAGGAGGGGTGTTAGATAGTTTTATCTATAGGTATCAGGAAATATTTAGAATGTAGTTAGGAACTACACATATCTAACAAAACTGGAGAAGTAGATTATTTTCTAAGGTCCATGAGTTCACTGGCCTTAGGAATTTGGCTATATTTTTAATACCAGGCATGATTACCTTCCCATTGAGCGGATATTTAAGTCCAATAAGACAGTGGTTGGTTACCACCAATATGTGACTGCCAGTTATTGGATTTTATGTATATCTTGCCATGTTGATAATTGTTTATAGGTGTTTCAGTAAGGTAGAACTTGAACAATAATTTTTGTTACTAGGGAATCTTAGACTGTGGATAAAAGGCTCTGTGGTCATATGAAGCTTGAATCATCTGAGTCCTGTGCTACTATTATGCAGTATCTTCAGAAATGGGTGCTTAACTTTCACCTCGGAGAGGCAAACAAACGGTGCATAGATAGTGTATACTGTTTTAAGAGTTGTTTAGGCTACCATGACCAACCACTGGTGAAGAGTTTTTTTATGTCTGGTTCTGGGGGTTTTGTCAGTTTATGGTTCTTTTGAGGAACATTGTCAGTCCTATAATAAATATTTTATTTGTATTAATATTTAATATTATCAAATAATTTATATAACATAATATATTATGTGCATGTTTTAATTTGCAGTAAATATATATAAAACAACCCTGGTGTTATGTGTCCCCATACCTTCCCTCTTGTGTGTGTGTGTCCATGTGTACATGTGTGAAGGCATAAGTCACGAACAATGCCACACCAGTTTGGAGTTATGATTAATAGGGTGTTATTTATTTAAAAAGGAAAAAACTTACAGACCACCGTCCCGGACAACGGCCATCTGCGCAACGAGGAAGGGAGTCTAGTCTCCAGAGGAGCAGGAAGTGAAGAGAGAGAGCAGAAGGAAATAGACGCTTCTTTTAAAGGGAGAGAAACCACACCCCAATGGGCTGGTATCTCAGCAGCTATTGGTTGGAGGGCGGAAGGACCTCCCGCAACACCTCCCCCTTTTGTTTAAGTAAGAAAGTTCTAAACCTACTACAAAATTATATACAATATTAACTAGCTTAGGTCTTGTATAATAAATAACTTGGCCAAGTCATGAGAGAAAAGTAACTACATTTATATAGTCTTCAACCCCATTGAAGATCTGAGAAGGGAAATAATGTTACCTGAGTAATTAGGAAGTTCAGTAAAACAACTTCCAAAACATGCAACAAATCACAGAGACAACTAGCTACCTGGGCAATCACCCAAAGTCATGTTTGCAGTGTCGAAGCAACCAACTTTGGCTAAGGCCTAACATAACTGACATACCATTTTCAAAGGCAAGCAACTTTTCAAAACTATCTTACCCTGTCTTGGCAGGATATGACAGTCCTGTTTTATCCATTGACGCATGCTCTGTATCTCTGTCAGTGGTTGAGGTATGGGCATTTCTTTGCCCCAAGGCCAGTTCTGCCAAAAAGAAAGGCTCCAGGTGGAGTGTCTTTGGTGCTCAACATTCTCTCGGGAATAGAGCGGTGTTGCCAGGAGCAATTGTGTCTCACTACCACAAAACTCTGAGTTGGATTAAAGGCCATTTTCTACAGCTCTTTGAAGAGGTTGAAGACCGTCTGTCTATACTGAGTATAATCTCTATATATCTAAAGAACCTGATTAGTCTAATTATAAATGACAAACTTAGATGACTATAATCTATATAATTCTCAATATCTATCTAACTTAAAGACTAAGACAATAAACGACTGTGAAACTAATGAGGACAATGACCTCCAAATATAAACAAAGTATAAATATATATTGCAATATGGTAAATATATATCAATATACAAACAATATATGAGTATCTTAATCAGAGGTAGAAATGTACACTGCAATATGGTAAATATATACAATATATATATATATATATATATATATATATATATATATATATCAATACAATATATGTCAATACATAAAAAAATGTTTTAAACAGAGGTAGAAACATGCATGCATACAATAGTCAATATAATTTAACTTTGTATCAATATACAAAAATCGATATCAATATATTTGTCTAAAAACAGTAACTCACAATTATAAATCTATTATCCCATCAATCCCTCTTTTTTTTTAAATGATCCCTGAGCTTATAAAATTCCTCCCTCAAGCTCCCAACCCCTAAATGATGTCCCTAAACCCAGGGGCAAACTTTACTGGGAGAGGGGACGTCGTCCTCTAGAATTACTTCCAGCTGACATGGGGGCGACGTTCTTTCTGGGGGATCCTGTGAAAGTAAAATGATGGTTAAATTTCAAGATCAATGTCTTTTAAAATTGCAAATAGTCTCTGAGTATTTTGTGGAGGTCTGGCCAGAATGTTGTACAAGATGTGCACCATTTCAGCTAACCAAGTTGGGATCGTCTTGTGCAGTTGGTACCCAGAACAGGTCTTGTAGTAGCGCTATCAGTATCATGACGTCATATCAACCAGGTAGAGTTGTTGTTGTGGGGCCCCATCTTCTTCCTGGAAACTTCAAATGTCAATTCAGGAAAGACTCATTCTTCATTGTGAAAAACTTAAGCATTAATCATATATACATATATATATATATATATATTCAATGAAAGGCATGATAGATATATTCAATGAAAAGTATGATAGACATGAAGAAAAGCAAAGATGTTTTCTAAACTCATATTTCTTTCTGTCCCATATCATGGTTCTTGACATGAGTCAGAAACTCCAGAAACTCTGGGTTTTTCTCTTACCAACAGGCTTGGAATTGGAGAGGGACTGAGCCAGAGTCCAACCTCAAAACCAGCTCTATAAATTTAGAAATATGGTTTAATATATTTTACTTACACAACCCATTCAGTTTTCTTGATATTTCCTATTGGGCAGGTATTTTTCCATCTGTCAGTATCCAAACATCCAGGGTCCCTTGAATTTTTCAAAGATGAGTGTTTTCCTATGGAGATAAGAACAGAACCCTGCCCCCATTCTATATGTTTTTCTTACCACCTGTATGAATATCATCATTGTGGATGGGTTGTCATTTCTCCTTTCCAAGAGGTTTCTCCTCTTCAAATCTAAACTTTATTAATTTTGATGGTATCCACAATTTTTCCTCTCCTGTGGAAACAAGAGCAAAACCCCTTCCCCAACGTAGCACATTTCCTGGCTTCCATTGAGAGGTCAGCACATCTTTGAAATAAATCGATTGATTTAGTTCAGCAGACTTTTCCATTATCCAATGTCTTTCTGCTGCTGTCGTTCCTTTCTCATTAGCGTTAAGAAAATTCAAGGTGAATAGAGCATTATGTAATCATTTCTGGGGGTATTTTCAGTCCCTTTCTGTTTGTTCAGCATATCCTTTATAGTACGATTTGATCTTTCTATAACTGCCTGACCTGTAGGATTATTTGGTATACCTGTAATGTGTTTTATATTATAATAGTCAAAAAAGCGTTTCATTATCTTAGATACATATGCTGGACCATTATCTGTCTTTATTTGTGCAGGTATACCCATGATGGCCATAACTTCCAATAAATGTGTGATTACTGAATCAGCCTTTTCTGAACTCAGGGCAGTAGCCCATTGAAAACCTGAATACGTGTCTATGGTGTGGTGTACATATTTTAATTTACCAAATTCCATGATGTGGAACACATCCATCTGCCAGATTTCATTTCTCTTAGTACCCTTTGGGTTATTCCCTGCAGGCAACGGTGTTTGATTATAGAAAGAACGAGTAGGACATCTCTTTATAATGTCTTTAGCTTGTTGCCAAGTAATGGAAAAATTCTTTCTTTAGGCCTTTACTATTGACATGATGCTTTTTATGAAATTCTGAGGCCTGCAACACACTTCCAATCAATAATTGATCAATCTCAGTGTTGCCTTGGGCTAGAGGACCAGGCAGACCTGTATGGGACCGGATGTGTGTTATGTACATCGGAAAAAGCTTGTTCCTAATTATGTCTTGTACCTGGATAAACAATGAAGTCAACTCTGTGTCATCTGGTATAAATTCAGCGGTTTCAATATGCAAGATAACTCTTTCTGCATATTGAGAATCTGTAACTATATTAAGAGGTTCTTTAAAATCTCTTAGCATCATAAGAATGGCATATAATTCTGCCTTCTGGACAGAATTATAAGGGCTTTGTTCCACCCTACTCAATTCATCTGACTTGTAACCTGCTTTCCCTGATTTATTCGCATCAGTATAGAACGTACGGGCTCCAGTTATTGGAGCATCACGTACAATTTTAGGAAGAATCCAAGAAGTTCTCTTTATGAGGTTAAGTCTACCACTTTTGGGATAGTTGCTATTAATTTCTCCCAAAAATTTAGCACAAGCTCTTTGCCACGTTTCATTGTCTTCCCATAGCTTTTTTATTTCTTCAGTAGTAAAAGGCACTATAATTTCTGCTGGGTCTATACCTGCTAGTTGACGAAGTCTCAGCTTACCTTTTATAATTAATTCAGAGACTTTTTCTACATAAATTTTTAATTTTTTACTTGGTTTATTAGGTATAAATATCCACTCTAAAATAATATCTTCCCTCTGCATTAGAATCCCAGTAAGAGAAATTCTGGAAGGCAATATGACTAGGATTCAGCTAAGATTTGGGTTCACCCTATCCACATGTGCCTCCTGTAATTTTTCCTCAATCATTGTCAGTTCCTTTTCTGCTTCAGCTGTCAGTTTTCTTGGACGATTCAAATCTTTATCACCATCTAAGGTTTTGTTTAAATGAACTATTAGATCAGGTGTTATCCCAACAGCTGGTCGTAGACTGGAAATATCTCCTAACAATCTTTGTAAGTCATTAAGAGTCTTTAACCAGTCTCTCCTAATTTGTGCCTTTTGCATTTTAATTTTCTCTAACCCTATTCTGTAACCTAGGTAGTTAATAGAATTTCCTCTTTGAATCTTTTCAGGGGCAATTTGTAATCCCCACCTAGGCAAGACTTTCTTTACTTCTTCAAACATCCTTTCTAAAGTATCTTTATTTGAATCAGATAACAAGATGTCTTCCATGTAATGATAAATTATGGACTTGGGGAATTGTTTACAAATTATTTCCAATGGCTTACTTACAAAATATTGGCACAATATAGGACTATTGAGCATACCCTGTGGGAGAACAGTCCATTGATATCTCCTATTAGGCTGAGAATTATTATAAGTAGGCACTGTGAAGGCAAAATTTTCTCTATCCTTTTCTTGTAACGGTACAGTGAAAAAACAATCTTTCAAATCAAGAACTATAAGAGGCCATCCTTTTGGTAGTAGAGAAGGCAAAGGAATTCCAGATTGTAGTGGGCCCATAGGTTGAATTACTTTGTTGACAGCTCTTAGATCTGTCACCATTCTCCATTTACCAGATTTCTTTTTTTACAACAAACACAGGAGAATTCCAAGGGTTGGTTGATTCTTCAATATGGTGAGCATCTAGTTGCTCTTGCACCAGCTATTCCAATGCCTGCAATTTATCTTCAGCTAAAGGCCACTGTTTGATCCATATTGGCTTCTCAGTTAGGCATTTTAAAGGTAGGGCTGTTGGTACCTCTAAAGGTTTGGTAATTGTTGTATGTTCTTGTACAGCCTGAATGGCTGGTGACCTTTTTCCATAATACCACATCATATCTTTCCTAGAATTATGAGTTCCTGGAACTACAGGAATGTTATTCTGGGTATTCCATTGCTGTAGCAGGTCATGGCCCCCAAAATTTATGGCAATATTGGCTATATATGGCCTTAGTCTTCCTATTTGCCTTTCGGGCCCTATGCATTCAACCCATCTTGTGCTTTGTTTTACACGAGATAGGGTTCCAATTCCCAGAAACTGAACATCTACCTCTTGAAGAGGCCAATTCGGATGCCAGGATTCTGGAGTAATGATACTTACATCCGCACCTGTGTCTAATAAGCCTTCAATAAAAGTGCCATTTATACAGACTCTTAGCTTTGGTCTTCGATCGTTAATAGAAGTCTGCCAAAATGTATGTTTACTCTGTCATACTGGGTTTTTTTGACTCATCCTCCACGCGTAATTCATCATTTCACCAGTATTACTTTTTACAGCAGAAATTGGAGCTTTTAATTTTCTTGGTGAGGCACGTTCTCCACTGTGACTGGGAATGACTGGGCCACTGTTGGCTTGGGGGCCTGTGAGAGGCCTCTCAAGGAGTTTCCTGGTGGTATCGGGTTGCCTTGTTTGTCTGTTGTTGACCTGCATTCGTTGGACCAATGTCGGCCTTTACCGCATCGCCTACATATACCTGAAGGCCTAGGTCTCCTATTTTTGTCATTCCCAGAGGAGATATTATTCCTAGAAATTCTGTGCCTGCAATCCCTTTTCAAATGTCCTAATTTACCACAATTAAAACACCTGGCAGTTTGATGTCTCCTCATTGCTGTGGAAACTGCTTCTCCTACCCAAGATTCATCATTATAGCTAAACGCCTCAACATTCATTGTATGCTGAATCCATTCATCCATACGTGCTGATCTAGACTTTAAAGGCCCAATTATCTTTTTGCATTCTATGTTTGCATTCTCAAAAGCTAGAGATTCAAGAAGTATTCGTCTAGATTCTGGGTCTGTTACCCCTATGTCCAGAGCCTTAATTAATCTTTGCAAAAAGTCAATAAAAGGTTCTCTCTGTCCCTGCCTAATTCTGGTATATGATTCAACCCTTTTTGCTGGATCTTGTATCCTATTCCAAGCATTTAAAGCTGCTTGGTGACATAGACACAGTACTTCATCGTCATAAAGAGCTTGGACCTGTGGATCAGCATATTCTCCTGCACCAAGAATTTGATCTTGGGAAACCTCAATACCTTTTGCTCTTCCTTGTTGTTCCATATGTTTGGATTCTTCTCTGAAATAAATTCCAAACATCAAGGAAGGTCCCTTATCTAAAACTGCAGACACTAACTGATGGAAATCATAGGGGGTAGCTCTAGCATTAGAAGCCCAAGTCCTTATCATTTCCTTTACATATGCATTTTGCAAGCCAAAATTAATAATAGCCTGCTTAATTTCTTTTAGATCATTCATTGCTATTGGTGTCCATCTAGCTTCTCTGACTCCCTTTGAGCCTTTAGAAGTTGACGCTTTGTCAGAATTAAGTACAGGGTATGCCGCTAAACCCTTGGGTAAGCCAGTTCTAATAGCTGGTGTTGGCATTGGATCCTGTCCTTGTGCCTTATTACTCTGTTCACCAGCTCCAATAATTTCTTCAATCATTTCAAGTCTTTTTATTATTGCCTCTTTTGAATCCTTAATCTCCTGACCTACATGAGTTTCTAGTAAAGATAGTATGGTTCTTAGGAGTGCCATATTCTTCCTAAATGATAGACTATTCAAAAGAATACTAAAACCTAGTAGCCAGTAAATTAAGTTATCCTCATAGTCATATAAACCTTGCATGATAAGACCCATTGTATTGGTAGCCCAAACAGTTAAATTCATGTTGGAAATGAAAACTGCCATAGTACCTATTATCCAGCTGTCTCTGCCTCCCAAGTGCTGGGATTAAAGGCGTATGCCACCACCGCCCAGCCGGCCTCAGAGATCGTCCTGCCTCTCTGGATATTATGGGCCTGAAGGCCGAGTGTATCTCGGACTCGGCACTGGGGCCTAAGTCACGAACTAAACAAAAAACGGTGTACAGAAAACCATAAACCCAGAATCCAGGGGTAGAGAAGAGTAACCCGGAAGCCGTGTATGCCTCCAGGTGACAGAGTCACCCTGAGGGGTTGCAGCTTCCGCAACCGGCAACCATGTGCTCTGGTGCGCACCACTCAAGAGCTGTACTTGCAAGGGAGATTTAAAAACAACTCAGAAAAGAGTAAACCATGCAGGCAGAGATTACATGGGCCTGTGGAGTTTAAATCCAAGTGGGGAGGCAGAATAGGGTGCATGGGGACTTGAAGTCAATCTGAGGTGTCTAAAAAAACATAAAGAACTGCAGCAAGAAAAGCCAGTGCGTGATAATTTATATTAAACTGCTGGCTCCATGCACAAGGCACAGGTCACACAGCCGCCGCAAGGCACAGGCCATGGCTGAGGATGGGAGGGCTTGCGCCCAGCCGAAATCAGGGCCAGCAGCCGAGCGGGGGGAAGGAGAGGTCCTAAAAGCCAAATGTTCGGGCGCCAAAATGAAGGTGTAAATCACGAACAATGCCACACCAGTTTGGAGTTATGATTAATAGGGTGTTATTTATTTAAAAAGGAAAAAACTTACAGACCACCGTCCTGGACAACAGCCATCTGCGCAACGAGAAAGAAGTCTAGTCTCCAGAGGAGCAGGAAGTGAAGAGAGAGAGCAGAAGGAAATAGCCGCTTCTTTTAAAGGGAGAGAAACCACAACCCAATGGGCTGGTATCTCAGCAGCTATTGGTTGGAGGGCGGAAGGACCTCCCGCAACACGTGTGTGTTTGTTTTTCTTCAAATTTGGGGTTTCTTGAGCCTAAGCTGGGAAATGAAGAATCAGAATATCGAATTAAATATAATAACAGCATTTTGTTCTTTTTTTATGCTTGTTTTAATGGCTCCATAATATTTATAATGATTTTCTAGATTTAAGAAACACTGAAAGTTTTTATTTTGCATTTTCTTTAGTTTGCCAAATGTATTTTAAAGCATGTCTTTTGTTGTTGATTTTTTATTTGTTATTAATACTTTTCTATAATATATTTTGGTCATAAACTCCTCCAAGATACTTCCCACCTCTCTAGCCACCCAATTTTATATATTTCTCTGTATCTAAAAATAGAATAAAATAGAAAATGAAAATAAACAAAAATAAAATGAGACAAAAATGCCAAAACACACACACACCACACACACACACACACACACACACACACACACACCACAAATAAAGAACATGGAGTTTATTTTATGTTGGCCAGTGACTCCTGATTATGGAACGTGCCCTGGATTGTGGTTGATATACACAGTGACACTCCATTGGAGGAAATTTTCTTTCCTAGCATGTATCAATTGCAAATGACTTCTTAGTTAGGGGTGGAATTTTACATCCACTTAATCTTTTCATTGCTAAGATGTTGTCTGGTTTGAATCTGTGTAGATCTTGTGTTTGATGCCACAGTCTGTGAGTTCATAGGTGCAAAAGTCTTCTTGTGTCTGAAACATACTGTCTTTTGCTATCCTACTGCCTCCTCTTGCACATACCTCCCTGAGCCTTGAGGGAAGTAGTTTGATGAAAACATTCTGTTTAGGATTGAGTGTTCCAAAATCTCTTCGTCACTGTACATTATTCAGTTGCAGGCCACTGTTTTAATTCATATTATTGCAAGCAGTTTTTCTGATGAGGTTTGAGAGCTGTGCTGATCTACTGGTATATGTCATTAGGAGTCTTTTTATTACTAAGTTTCTTGAACAAAATAATAATTTTAAGTTTTTCCCTAGGACCATGTCTTATCTAGTCTCAGGTTCTTAGCCAATTTAGTAGAGTCATGTGTGTGTTCCACCTTGTGGAGTGGGCCTTAATTTCAATTTTTAAAAACTGATTAGTTAGTCACAGATCATCTGTGCACTAATGTACCAAAATATATTGCAGAAAGGTCACTTTTGTAGGTCACAAGATTTGCAGTTAGCTGATTGTGATGATTATCTTTCTTCTCTAAGAACATGGAGAGTAACTTCTAGCACCATGACTAATCAGTAGGAGTGAAGCTTCTTGCTGTGCAAAAGTTCACCTCCATATTTCATGACAAGAAAGTAGTATTTTCAGCAACCAGGCATAGCTATCGGATTGTGAAGGATAATGTATTACTTTGCCAATATCCTGTGATGTTATGAGGGGTCTGGAGAAACCCTGTGACCAATGACTCAACAAGATGTAATGCATCCTTGACATTAGTAGTTTTGCTTGGTGTTGTATAAATGTGGCATATTTTTGTTCATTCATCAGGTAATCATGTACACCTCAGCTGTTTCTAGTTTCTGGCTATTATAAAATTGAGCAGAAGAAACAGGAATTAGCAAGTATCTCTGGAGTAAGATATAGACTCCTTTGCATATGTTCCCCAGACTAGAATAGCTGGATTGAGGTAGATAAGTTTTAACTTCTGAGATACCACCACAATAATTTCTGCAGTGGTTTTCACTCCCATCAGCAACGGAGAAGTGTTCTCAAAGTAGTTTTAATTGAATTCACTGAGCATAAGGAGAATTCTCTGCTTTGTTCTGTATCCCATTTTAAGTGGATTCTTATTTATGTTCATTTATTTTTGATCTTTATGTATTCTAAATAGTAATCCTCTACCAGATGAATAACTGATGAATATCTTTCCACTCTTTAGGTTGCCGCTTTGTCCTAATGAAAGTGTCCTTTGCTGTATATAAGCTTTTAACTTTCATAGCATCTCATCTATTAGTTGGCAGTATTAATAGATTTTTTGTGGGTGTCAAAAAATGGAGATGTGCTAGAAAGAAAGGCTCATATGGAAAAAAATAATTCCAAGTGTATACCCCTTTTACCCCTTGTTCATACTATTAGCAAAGTTCTGACTAAAACCTTATTCTGTAGCTTCAATATGAGGGTACAGGAAATAAGGTCTTAGAAAAGTTAAATATTTAAACATCACACCAGCTGGTAAGAAATACAGTGAATTTGTCTGGTTCAACTTTTTCTTTTCCCTTTTTTTTTGCTGCTAATTTTTCCCTAAGTGATTCATTTTCTGACTTGTTTTAAAATTTAATTTGAATCCTTAAAAACAATTTCCTTAACTCTAAATAATGACAACATTTTTTCTATAGTGAGAAAAATAATACTTTTGGAATTTTAAAATTCTTATTTTTTTTCAAAAGTTTCTGAACAGTGGAAATGAAGAATGTTCTTTAAATTTTTAATTTCCGTATGAGCATACCTAGCATTTCCAGTGTATCTATCACTTTCTGGCCTGGCACCATTTTCACTTGACTTGCAATATGATCAGTCACCATTTAAGAAATGGGGGTTTTGTCATATTATTAAAAGTGCACAAAATTTTACTCCATTCTTCCATTCTATATCTTACATGTTGAATTTTCAGTTTCTCATGATACTTGAAAGTAATTTTAATGAGATTCTCACTATTGCATCTACAGAACTTAGACTAATTTCCTGGTATATTCACAATAAATCTTATGCATGTACTACACAAATGAATTAATAAATTAACAAATAGTATGACCTAATTTCCAATACTGTGGGGTTTTTTTCTGAAAATTTACTTAATTCTTTCTTATTGAACTTTTGCCTTTATTATCTTTTCAGATGTTGCTTTATCTCTCCAATTGTAACACTTTTATTTCCTTCTTAAAACTGGGTTGATTACAAGAAGAAAATTACTGATCAAAATATACTCCTATATGAATTGTTTAGCTTGCCATATGAAAAAATTTTTTTTCCAAAATTCTAGATAAAGCACAGTTGGTAGTAGTATACAAGCATGTTTCAATTTTTTGTACACTTTAAAGAAAAACAATACTCTAGAATAAAAATGTATATAAGTAGTTAGGCTTTGACTCATGAATATACTAATTCTTAAAACAATTCATAACCATTTTACATCTTTGTCATTTTAGTATAACCATAAAAACATAACAGTAAGGGAAAAGAATATTTTTCTTTTTTATATTTTCATGGTACATACTAAAGAAAGCATAATGACAGCTTTTATTATCATATGAACATGTGACAAAACTATTTTGTGCATGCTACTCTCTTGAGGTTATTATCTACTCATAATTAGTGGTAATTAGGTTCATTGGAAGATATTAAAAAATAAAAGATCATTAATCTTGTCCCAAACTAATGAAGTATACAATACTCTCTGATTTCATCATCACATGTTGTATTTCTGAACTTAAAAGCAAATATGAATTTTGTTTTATATGAATGTGATGATTACCCTTGAAAATTTGACAGTATTAAGTGATGTTCAAAATTTTGTTGAATAGATAATACATAGAGTATCATTCATCCCTACAAAATTCCTCTAATTTTACTCAATTTTGAATGTATTTTTGTCATGTATAATTGCTGATAATTTTTCATTTTCTATTAATTATGCATGTTTAAAATATTATTGCCTTTATGATACAAAATGTGACAATGATATAAATATGATTTGTTAGACTGAATTAAGAGAGAAATATTAAACAATTTTCTGTAAATAGAAATAGTTCTCTTATTGGGAAAACAACTTTTATCTTTACGTCTTAATTTTATTGCTATACTTAAAACCAGTCAATATTTGTATGCTGTTACTGCATCTTCAATAAAAACTTAGAAGCACTTGAAATAATATAACTGTTATAATATCTCATAGAATATAATGCACATTTCTACAAGCTTTTGACACTTGTTTACTCTCAAAGAATACCTAACCATTTTAAAGAAAAAAGTGTATTTTTCTGGGGAAAAACAGTTAAATGTAGTTAAAATAGTATTAAATTATTTCTTTCTTATCTATTACCTGAATAGTTTGGGGGATCTAAGAAGGGAAAAATCAGAACCTAATTATTAGAACAGAATGAGCTATTAACCTTGTGAGTAGCTATGTGAGCTGCAATTTATCACAAATTGATGTTTGTGTGCTTTCATGAAGTGGATTTATTGAGCCTTTACACATTTTTCTTTCATAAATGAAAAAATAGAAGTACATACTCCTGGGGAATCATGGTTAGACCCCAGAAATTTAATAGGATTTTGTATCCAAGTTGCCATGGAGATTTGAAAAGCTCTATGAGTCTGTGCTTCTGTGTACTGATGGCTTCTGGTAAAAGCTTCACCTTCTTTTTACTCAAAGGTGCTAGCAGGACATTACTTGATAGAATCAGGACTTTCTTCATTCGTTTTGTCCTGAAAGATATTAAATCATACTTTTCTCACTTCCCCCTTGCTTCTTTGTTCCTTCTCTTCCTCCCTCCCTCCCTCATTTGCCCTTTAACCCAACATAAAATGTACTGGTATTTGGAAACATACTACTGAGTAAACTGGGCCCAAATATAAAACAAATCTAGGACAATTGAGAGGCTAAGAATAAAAGGAAAATTAAATATAATAAATTATCTTCAGTTATGCTGTTTTTTTCTTAAAAATGTATTTATATTCTCTATTCAAATACATTTTAAGTCTTTTTATGTCCTTTCAAAGTGCTTTTTATTTTATTCTTTAGATACATAATTTAATATTAAACAATATTTTTATCTACACAACTGCATCCAGGAGTTTTAATATTCAATCAAGACTATTTTGTCTGGTAACAAACAAAAGAGAAGATCAAAAGCATACATAATACAAACAACATGAAATAAGTACCTGAGAATATATGAGGCTACATTCTTGGTAGTTCAGGGGTGGACAGAAATTTTTATCCTGATAAAAATAAGTAAGGATTTATAAAAGTTTTGTGAAGGATGGGGATTTTAGCAACCAATAGAAAAAACACTGCAAACAGCATAATAAACTTACAAACACAAAGATTTGAAGTGTCTATTGTGCATTCAATGAATAATTGGATTGGAGTTGAAAAGAAAATACAGAAAGAGGGAGACAAAATGTAAAATTACAAAGGATAAATGTTAATCTCTGAATTTCTAGAGATACATAAAATGATGATAGCAACTACAGAATTTAAAGAGAATTATAAAAAGGCAGAAGAGAAATTTTTTACCTGAACCCACTTCAGAATTCACTGCAAAACTTAAGAGAAGTTGCTGTATTTATAATTTTTTTGTCATTTCTTTATTTATAGTAATCTAACCAAAGCTGAACACTGGTTAATGCTCATAGAGTTTATAGAAAGCATACTTTGCAGTATCTCAAGCTCAGATTTTATTCCATTTAATTATGCATGCAGTAGCATAATCTGCTGGATATACAGTTCTATTGTAAATTTTTAACCATGTTTAATGATCTAAGATGGCTAAAGTACTAAGGCACATTAAAAGTCTTTAAATTGATTTAAATAAAGCAGAATCAAGTTCATAAAACAAGGAAATTTCTCTCTCTCTCTTCTCCTCTCTCCTTCCTCCACCTTCTCCTCCCGCCCTCCTCTCTCTCCCAGATTTCTCTGTGCAACTCTAGCTCAAGCTGACCTCAACATATTTCTCTTTCAACAGAGTTTTTTCATGAGATAATTTATCTTTCTAGTGTTGTTTTTCTTCACTATAAAAATTGAAAAGGATTGTTTTGCTATCCTGTGTTGTGGGAGTTCCTTCTGCTCCTTCAGCCAGTAGCCACTGAGATACCAGCCCATTGTTGATGTGGGAAGGTCATTTGTCTATTGTTATTTTCATTGGTTAAATAATAAGGAAACTGCTTGGCGTGATAGGGAAGAAAATTAGGAGGGTGGAGTAGACAGAACAGAATGCTGGGAAGAAGGGAAGTAAGGTCAGATAAATGAGCCAGCTGCCAGGTCAGACATGCTGAATCTTTCCCAGTAAAACACCACCTCATGGTGCTACACACATTATTGGAAATGGGTTAGTCAAGATGTGAGAGTTAGCCAAGAAGAGGCTAGAGCTAATGGGCCAAGCAGTGTTTAAAAGAATACAATTTGTGTGTTATTATTTCCGAGGCTAAGCTAGCCAGGCAGCTGGGACACAGGTGGCAGGAATGTAGCCCACAGCTCCTTACTACAAATGTTATTTCAGGTGTAAAGCTAGCCGTGTGGAAGCCGGGTGGGATGAAAAGCAGACTTGCTCACCTAATCACTACAAATGGTGCCCAGACATGGATAACTGAATCCACAGAAAGCTTGAGAAAGCTTGGGAAAGAATAGAGTAAAGCATGTTTTCTTGGTAGCAGCAGTTTCTCAGGTCTGCTCTGCTTTCTAGAGGCAATCAAGTGTTCTCATCTAAGAGAGACTTCCTGACTCAGCTTTAGCTGCAAAACCCTGCAGCTCTTTTAAGAGGTCCTGCCAAGAAACACTTAAATGCTGTTGATGAAAAGCTGAACACATGCCTTTTGGTTTTCAGCTGTAGCAAGAAAAAAGCTACACCATTTTATAATGCCAGTTTTCTGAGCCATCCTGCCAGGGCAAACTCTGAATCTTTCAGGCAGGCAGTCCAGCTGAGTGTGGTCTGTGAGCAGAATGTTTCAGCTTGCTTGCTGGCAGGGACCTTGAAACACCATAGAGTTGTGGCAATAAAAATGGCTACAGCTGGTACCTCTGCCATGAGGCTAGAAAGCAAAGGAATGGGCTGGATCTAGCCGGCAAAGCCACAGCTTTTATCCTACCCAGATTGATCAGTAACTTAAAGGCTCATGTGGTCAGAAAAAGAGAGAGCGATATAGTAAACAAAGATTCAAAAACAAACAAGCAAAAAAAAAACTTTAAATGATTTACAGTATGTTAAAAATATATGCAGGATAAAAGTTAAAGTTCTTAAAGAAAAAAAGAAGAAGAAAGAGAGTAGTTGGGTGTGGTAGTACACACCTTTAATCCCAATACTTGGAAGGCAAAGAGAGATTGACCTCTGAGACTTCAAGGGACAGAGGTAGATTGACTTCTGTGACTTCAAGGTGTATTAGCACACACCTTTAATCCCAATGCCTGGGAGGCAGAAAGACAGATTTCTGTGGGTTCAAGGTGTAGTAGCATACATTTTTAATTCCAGCACTTGAGAAGCAGAAGCAAGTGGATCTCTGTGAGTTCAAGGACAGCCTGGTGTACAGAGTTATTCCAGGGCAAAGATATACATAGAACCTGTCTCAAAAAATAAAAGTAAAAATAAAAAACGAGGTTAACAGAGCGAGCAGGGAGTGCCTACCTTCCAGGCAGGTCTCAAGGTTCCCTGTAAGGGAGCTCGGGCACCTACAGCTGCTGCTCCAGGGCCCCCCCCATGGTCTCCTGGACCAGCGCCACCTCCCACGTCCTTCCTCTCCTCCCCGGATCTTTGGGCTACCAGGCGGCCCTGCCTAGGTGCTTTGGAGTTCCATCTGGACGGATGAGTGTCTCCTATTCAGGGGCGGTGTGTCCCAGAAGCGAGCACAAACTCCCGTCCCCCAGCTCCTTCTGCAGGGCTGTCTTCTTTAGGCACGACCCAACCCCCCAGCACACCACCACACAACACTGCCCCGCCGTTTGTTCGGACCAGTGCTGAAAGCGGTTTTAAGCTCCTACACTAAGGCTACCCATCCAGAGCAAGCAGGGAGTGCCTACCTTCCAGGCAGGTCTCAAGGTTCCCTGTAAGGGAGCTCGGGCACCTACAGCTGGTGCTCCAGCCCCCCCCCCCGTGGTCTCCTGGACCCAGCGCCATCTCCCAAGTCCTTCCTCTCGTCTCCGGATCTCTGGGCTACCAAGCGGCCCTGCTTAGGTGCTGAGGAGTTCCATCTGGACTGGTGCTGAGGAGTTCCATCTGGACTGGTTGGTTCCTGCTTCTACACTGAAGAGATACACTCAGAGAGTCAGTCACAGCAAAGACTGGACCAAGACACCAGGCCTTTCCTGGCTCCATTTGAAGGAAGTGATGGGAAGGCGCCAATGCAAGAATTCCCCCAACAACATGAAAGGCAACATGTCATCACCAGAATCCAGGGATCCAGAAATAAGAATTGTACACCCTACTCCAGAAGAATTAGAAGAAATCGACTCAAAAGTGAATTATATGAAAATAATAGAAGACCTTAAACAGGAGGTGAAAAACTGCCACAAACAATTAGAGATGACAAACAAAAAGTTAGAGGAAATGAATAAATCGCTCAAAGATACCCAAGAAAACCAAGAGAAACAAGAAAAAGCAATCAAACAGGTAAGAGAAACGGTTCAAGACTTGAAGAATGAAATGGAAGTAATGAAGAAAACACAAACCGAGGGAAGGATGGAGATGGAAAACCTGGGTAAATGAACGGGAACTACAGAGACAAGTACTACCAACAGAATACAAGAGATTGAAGTAAGAATCTCAGACGCTGAAGATACCATAGAGAAAATAAACGCACTGATCAAAGAAAACAGCAAATCCAACAAGCTCTCATCACAAAACATTCAGGAAATCTGGGACACAATAAAAAGACCAAACCTAAGAATAATTGGAGTCGAAGAAGGAGAAGAAGTGCAACTCACAGGTCCAGAAAATATATTTAACAAAATTATAGAAGAAAACTTTCCCAACCTAAAGAAAGATATACCTATGAAGATTCAAGAAGCATACAAAACACCAAATAGGCTGGATCAAAAAAGAACATCCCCTCGCCATATAATAATCAAAACACAAAACATACACAATAAAGAAAGAATATTAAGAGCTGCAAAGGAAAAAGGCCAAGTTCCTTATAAAGGTGAACCTATCAGACTTACAACTGACTTCTCTATGGAAACCATGAAAGCCAGAAGGTCCTGGATAGATGTACTGCAGAAGCTAAGAGATAATGGATGCAAGCCCAGACTACTATACCCAGCCAAGCTTTCGTTCACTATAAATGGAGAAAATAAAATTTTCCAGGATAAAAACAAATTTAAACAATATGTAGCCACAAATCCAGCCTTACAGAAAGTATTAGAAGGAAAATCACAAACCAAGGAGCCCAATAATGACCACAATAACTCAAAAATCTAGAGTCCCCTCACCAGTGCAACTCAAAGAAGGCAAATAAAATCTATGACTAAAAATCTGACCGGAGTTAACAACCACTGGTCATTAATATCCCTTAATGTCAATGGACTCAACTCACCTATAAAAAGGCACAGGCTAAGAGATTGGATACGCAAATAGGATCCAACATTCTGCTGTTTAAAAGAAACACACCTCAACCAAAAAGACAGGCACCTACTTAGATTAAAGCGATGGGAAAAGGTATATCAAGCAAATGGTCCGAAGAAACAAGCAGGTGTGGTCATACTAATTTCAAACAAAGTTGACTTCAATCTTAAATCAATCAGAAGAGATGGAGAGGGACATTTTATACTCATCTCAGGAACAGTTCATTAGGATGAAGTCTCAATCCTGAATATCTATGCCCCTAAAATAAAAGCACCCACGTACATAAAAGAAACATTACTAAAATTCAAGGATGCCATCAAACCGCACACAATAACAGTAGGAGATTTCAACACTCCGCTTTCACCAATGGACAGGTCAATCAGACAGAATCCTAACAGAGAAGTAAGAGAATTAATGGAGGTAATGAATCAAATGGACTTAACAGACATCTATAGATCATTCCACAACAAATAGGAAAGAATATATATTCTTCTCTGCAGCTCATGGAACCTTCTCGAAAGTTGACCACGTCCTTGGTAACAAAGCAAACATACATAGTTACAAAAAATTATTCATAACCTCCTGTGTCTTATCAGATCACCATGGACTAAAGTTAGAATTCAACAACAATGCTACTCCCAGAAAGCCTACAAACTCATGGAAACTGAACAGTCAACTATTGACCCACACCTGGATCAAAGAAGAAATAAAGAAAGAAATTAAAGTCTTCCTTGAATTCAATGAAAATAAAGAAACAGCCTACTCAAACATACGGGACACTATGAAAGCAGTCCTAAGGGGAAAGTTCATAGCCCTAAGTGCCCACTTAAAGAAAACAGAGAAAGCACACATTGGAGACTTAACAGCCCAACTGAAAGCTCTAGAAAAAAAGAAGCAGACTCACCTAGGAGGAGTAGAAGACTGGAAATAGTCAAACTGAGGGCAGAAATCAACAAAATAGAAACACAGAAAACAATCCAAAGAATCAATGAAACAAAAAGCTGGTTCCTGGAGAAAATCAACAAAATTGATAAACCCCTATCCAAACTAATCAAACGGCAGAGAGAGAATATGCAAATTAATAAGATCAGAAATGAAAAGGGGGACATAACCACAGACATAGAGGAAATTCAGAGAATCATTAGATCTTAGTACAAAAGCCTGTATGCCACAAAACTGGAAAATGTAAAAGAAATGGACACTTTTTTCGATAAATACCATATACCAAAGCTAAATCAGGACCAGGTGAACAATCTAAATAAACCTGTGAGTCGCGAAGAATTAGAAGCTGTTATCAAAAACCTCCCTACCAAAAAAAGTCCAGGACCAGATGGTTTCAATGCGGAATTCTACCAGAACTTCCAAGAAGACCTAATACCTATACTCCTTAATGTATTTCACAATATAGAAACAGAAGAGTCATTGCCAAATTCCTTTTATGAAGCTACAGTCACTCTGATACCAAAACCACACAAAGACTCAACAAAGAAAGAGAATTACAGGCCAATCTCACTCATGAACGTCGACGCAAAAATCCTCAACAAAATACTGGCAAACAGTATCCAAGAACACATTAGAAAAATTATCCATTATGATCAAGTAGGCTTCATTCCAGAGATGCAAGGCTGGTTCAACATACGAAAATCTATCAATGTAATCCACCATATAAATAAACTGAAAGAAAAAAATCATATGATCATTTCATTAGATGCTGAAAAAGCTTTTGACAAAATTCAACATCCCTTTATGATAAAAGTCTTGGAGAGATTAGGGTTACAAGGGTCATACCTAAACATAATAAAAGCTATTTAGAGCAAACCGACAGCTAACATCAAACTAAATGGAGAGAAACTCAAAGCCATCCCACTAAAATCAGGAACATGACAATGCTGTCCACTCTCTCCATACCTCTTCAATATAGTGCTTGAAGTTTTAGCAATAGCAATAAGACAACATAAGGGGATCAAGGGGATTCGAATTGGAAAGGAAGAAGTTAAACTTTCGTTATTTGCAGATGATATGATAGTGTACATAAGCGACCCCAAAAACTCCACCAAAGAACTCCTACAGCTGATAAACACCTTTGGTAATGTGGCCAGATACAAGATCAACTCCAAAAAATCAGTCGCCCTCCATAACACAAAGGATTTGGAAGCAAAGAGGGAATTAAGAGAAGCATCTCCTTTCACGATAGCCACAAACAGCATAAAATATCTCGGGGTAACCCTGACCAAGGAAGTGAAAGATCTATTTGTCAAGAACTTTAAGCCTCTGAAGAAAGAAATAGAAGAGGACACCAGAAAATGGAAGGATATCCCTTGCTCTTGGATTGGGAGGATCAACATAGTAAAAATGGCAATTCTACCAAAAGCAATCTATAGATTCAATGCAATCCCCATCAAAATCCCATCAAAATTCTTCACAGATCTGGAGAAGACAATAATCAACTTTATATGGAAAAACAAAAAACCGAGGATATCCAAAACAATCTTATACAATAAAGCAACCTCTGGAGGCATTACCATCCCTGACTTCAAACTCTATTACAGAGCTTCAGTAATGAAAACAGTGTGGTATTGGCATAAAAACAGAGAAGTCGACCAATGGAATCGTATACTAGACCCAGATTTTAACCCAAAAACCTATGAACACCTCATTTTCGATAAAGGTGCTAAAAGTATACAATGGAAGAAAGAAAGCATCTTCAACAAATGGTGCTGGCACAACTGGATGTCAACCTGTAGAAGAATGAAAATAGACCCATATCTATCACCATGCACAAAACTCAAGTCCAAATGGATCAAAGACCTCAATATCAATCTGAACACACTGAACCTGATAGAAGAGAAAGTGGGAAGTACCCTACAACAGATGGGCACAGGCGATCGCTTCCTAGGTATAACCCCAGCAGCATAGTCATTAAGGGCAACATTGAATAAATGGGACCTACTGAAACTGAGAAGCTTCTGTAAAGCAAAGGACACTGTCACTAAGACAAAAAGGCAACCCACTGACTGGGAGAAGATCTTCACCAACCCAGCAACAGACAAAGTCCTGATCTCCAAAATATATAAAGAACTCATGAAACTAGACTTTAAAATGCTAATTAACCCAATTAAAAAATGGGGCACTGATCTGAAGAGAGAATTCTCAACAGAAGAAGTTCAAATGGCCAAAAGACACTTAAGGTCATGCTCAGCCTCCTTAGCGATCAGGGAAATGCAAATCAAAACAACATTGAGATATTATCTTACACCTCTCAGAATGGCTAAAATCAAAAACACCAATGATAGCCTTTGCTGGAGAGGCTGTGGAGAAAGGGGTACCCTCATCCATTGCTGGTGGGAATGCAAACTTGTACAACCACTTTGGAAATCAGTGTGGTGGTTTCTCAGGAAATTCGGTATCATGGACCCAGCAATGCCAGTCTTGGGAATATACCCAGGAGAGGCCCGATCATATGACAGGGACATTTGTTCAACTATGTTCATAGCAGCATTATTTGTAATAGCCAGAACCTGGAAACAATCTAGATGCCCTTCAATGGAAGAATGGATGAAGAAAGTGTGGAATATATACACATTAGAATACTACTCGGCGGTAAAAAACAATGACTTTGCGAAATTTGCATGCAAATGGATGGAAATAGAAAACACTATCCTGAGTGAGGTAACACAGACCCAAAAAGATGAACATGGAATGTCCTCACTCATAATTGGTTTCTAGAGATAAATAAAGAACATTCATCTGACGATGGATGGAGAGATAGAGACAGAGACCCACAGTGGAGCACCGGACTGAGCTCCCAATGTTCCAATGAGGAGAAGGAGGGAGAATATGAGCAAAGAAGTCAGGACCACAAGGGGTGCACCCACCCACGGAGACAGTGGGGCTGATCCATTGGGAGCCCACCAAGGCCAGCTGGAATGTGACTGTAAAAGCATAGGACAAAACCGGATCATTGAATTTGGCAGACAATGAGGGCTGCTGAGAAGGCAAGGTCAATGGCACCGGGTTTTGATCCTACTTCATGTTCTGGCTTTGTGGGAGCCTACCCAGCCTGGATGCTCACCATCCTATTCCAGGTTTGAGGAGGGAGGACTTTGAACTTTCCACAGGGCAGGGAACCCTGACTGCTCTTCAGTCTGGATATGGAGGGGGAAGTGGAGGGAAGGTGGGGAGGAGTGGGAGGAGGGGGAAGTAAATGGGAGGCGGGGAGGAGGCAGAAATTTCTTTTTTTTCCAATAAAAAAAAGGAGGATAGCTTACAAATTTTTGGTTGGATGTCCAATGGTTAAAGCTCTAGTTTTAATATTCTTAAGGGAGACCTTGAGCTACTAGGTAAAATTCTTACAAAAACAGTTTCCAATAGAGAGCTTAAAACAGCTGCCTAACAGGTACTCAAGCAGGTAAAGTATAAATCAACAGATAACGTATACAATAATCAAAAAATACAGTATATTAATTATAATTCATCTATGGCAAGCGTGTATATTAAATGTAAAACTTATTCTACAACAGTTTTATAAAAATGCTGCTTATGGCTAAATCTTCTCAGTTTTGATAATATTAAAATTGATTCCTGGACAATTGCCTTTGCTAAATTCAAAGGCCAAAAACAATGGTCTTTCCCAGATCATTGCTACAATTTATGCACCTGTATTTTGCTAATGTTATAGCAAAAAATCCCTTAAAGGATTTTATGCTAAATTTTACAAATGGCTCTTCAAATGGAGGAACTGCATATATGGCTAATAATAATAAAAATTATGGAGCATAACAAGGCTCCTTCAAAGCAACTCATAAAAGTTGCCAGCAGATCCTGATGCAAATGGATCTGGCTTGATGACACCAAGCTGACCTTTGCTAAGACAAGGTGAAAAAGCCCTTGCAATACATCATGAAAAAACCCGACCTGTATATATATTCGGGGTAGAAAATGTATTTGTGCTTTTTTTCACAGAAAGAAAATAAAATCTGGATGTGATATCGAGGCTGTGGACGCAGAGGATTTCCAGACTTCCAGAAGTGATTGAGGAGAGGTCCTTGGTCCGGTCTTCCCTGCCCCCAAGGAAAGGAGTGCCTGCTGACAAAACCACCTACACCACTCTGCAGAGGGTCATCCTGCCTCCAGAGTCCAGGGAGACCCGGCGGACATAAGTGCCAGGATGTGCTTCATGTAGCTGAATCCAGCTCACCTCACCCAGGTTCCCCTACCTGTCCTGGAGCACAAATGCTAAACTGCTTCTGCAGCTTGAACTCTGGTCTGCTTTGGAGCTGAGTTGCAGACTAAACATCAGACTGCTTTAAACTTTGGGACACCGAACTCATTTTCTTGTCTGGAGATGGAGTTATTGGTGCCAAAATTATATCATTATATCTTTTGTTTGAGGAACTCCTCACAGTCTTTTCATTAATGATAGACGCAGGGGCCCAATGACGGGAGTTAGTGTGGATCCTCGCCTGAATAGCACACCATACAGAGGTTGTAGAAACCGGCTCAACATGGCATGGTACAGGTATGAGGGCGCTCTCCACATGGCCTAAGACAGGGTGCCCTGTGATCTGCTTACTTTAATCCTGCTAGATGCCTTTTATTTGAGGAGCTCCAAGGACGGGCGACTTATGGCAGGATAATCCCCCAACCTAAGGCAGGGCCCTGGGAACCCTAGGACGCCTAAGGGGGAAAGAAAAAGGCCTGGTCCCCACTCGACCTAGGAGTCATCGAGCACCCCTCTGTTCCCAGGAGAGGTGGATTGCTTCACCACTCGAGAGGAGGGTCTCTCCTTGTCTCAGTCCCTTCTCCTTTGGTCTGACACCATGGATGACTCTGACTGGTGCTCTCCATGTGATAGCTGCCTGCCTTTGTATGGGAGGGGGGAGGGGATCTGTTGGGAGCCATTTCCCCCTAGAGATCATTGCAGGAACCATCGCCCTGGGGAGACTGCGGGGAACCCCACACCCATGGTTGTGCTGGGAATGGTCTTGTTGCCCCACACCCAGTTGAAGCTGTTAATGGAGAAAAATAAAATAAAATTAAAAAAAAAATTAACCTCTCTTCACTTAAGAAGGGGGAAAATTGGGGGTTCCTGTCACTGTTGCTCAGAGACTGGAACTGGTGGTATTTGATAACAACAATGTATGTCATTGTACTGCTACTGAAATTGATCTAATGATATCTGTAACTGATTATAGATGTTGGGAAAAGTTTGACACATGCTGTAAAGTGTTTGGGTTTAATGCATATGTTAAAAAATTTTAGATTTTGATCCTTTTTACACTGCCCTAATTTTAGACAGGCAGCACACGTAACTTTATGTGGTGTAGGCACTTAGGAAGGAGGACATACCATAGGCCAGACTAAAAGGTGAATACTGTGTTGGGAAAAAGCCCTTTCTTCTTGTCTGGAGATGGAGTTATTGGTGCCAAAATTATATCATTATATCTTTTGGTTGAGGAGCTCCTCACAGTCTTTTCATTAATGATAGACGCAGGGGCCCAATGACGGGAGTTAGTGTGGATCCTCGCCTGAAGAGCACACCATACAGAGGTTGTAGAAACCGGCTCAACATGGTATGGTACAGGTATGAGGGCTCTTTCCACATGGCCTAAGACAGGGTGCCCTGTGATCTGTTTACTTTAATCCTGCTAGATTTTTGTCCTGGGGAAAAACACTCAGACCATCAGCTTTGTGCTGAAAGTACTTTTTTCCCAACTTCACTTTCAAGTTTTATATATAAAATATATAAATATTAAATATATATATATATATATATATATATGTATATATTTGAGACCTGGTCTTTCATTAGGAACTGGGGCTTGTCAATTTGGTGATACTTTACATAAATATAAGGGATCAACCCATTTCTACTTTCTCAGCTTTGAGATTACAACTCTGTACTTCCACACCTGGATTCTTAATAGGGGCTCAACAGAGGTCGTCCTGGTTAAGGCAATCAGTCTGAAATTAGTTTATAATTAAATTTAACATTATAAATCTCCTCAAAATATACTAGGTGCAAGCGGCAATATAACATCCTTTGTCCTATAAGTTAAGTGCTTTTGCTTCTTTAGTGTAGTTCCACAATATTCAAGTGGATTAGTTTATTAATGAGATACAGAGCACAAAATACAACTGATTATTAACGTAACTTAATATACTTAACTACTTAAAATTGATGACAACTAAAATCACAGTTGAAATCTCTACATAGTATTTATTTGTTTTCTTCAACTTTGTGTTACCAATACAAATGTTTATAATTTCTACATGTATATCTATTAAGAAGTATTGGTGTACATTGTTATTTTTAATTCTTTGATTTAAACTTTTTTACTCAGGCTAAGATTGATTTAAATACCACCATTACAATTTGTTTATGAATGTACTTTACTAGTAAGATTTTTGTTCTTGTGTGCTTTTGTACTGTTGTTTGAAGTTTATTCAGCTGGACCTCAAGGTCAAGCAGGTTCTTGGCTAGACTCCCTGGTAGGGTGGTGCTGCTATTTAGGCTTTTGGTTAGCCTCCCCTCTTGGATAGCCTTCCTGCTTGGGTGTGATCTCTCCTGCAGAGTTCAGCATTCTTGGGGATACTAATTTGCTATCACAGTCAAACAGTACAAATTAGAGGAATTCCACATTTTCATAAAAGTGTTTGTGGCAATTCAGGTGACAGAACAAGTGCATATGGATATAGTGTCAACAGAAGTTTGTGTACTAAATCAGTGTGATGCCCTCTGTTATGCTCCTTGCTTTCCCCAATAGTATAACTGCACCAATAACAAAAATGTTCAGTTTCTAAAACAATATAATAAAAGTGAGCCCAGAATTTTCTGTTCCAAAACGATTCATAATAAATACTGGGTGTCTTGCACAATGTGTTAAAGTATTGCTATTGAATACTCACCTTTGTTTTGTCTTTCTTGCTCAAAGAGAAATTGATTTCAATGATATCTTTTCCTACATGTGCTTTCCTGACCCAACTAAGAGTGAGTAGAAATTAGTGTCATTTATACTCTTATCATTTGTTATTCTATTTGTATGTTCTGTTAGGGTTCTGTGACCTCATTCTATATTATGAAATTCAAATAAAGGCATTCTTCTTTATGAATTATACTAAATTAGTATTTTATTCAAGGGATCACAACTGTGGTCTTATTCCCATCTTTCTGAGGTGGGTTCAGAGTCACCATGAAGTTCTGTGTACTAATTAGTGTGATGATTTCTATCTTTCCTAATGTATTTTACAAACTTTGTAATTTAGTGCATTTAATCTGAGCATAATTTGTCTTTTCTTTTAAACATTTTATTTATTTGTTTGTTTCTTTCTTTATTTATTATGTGCAAAATGTTCTGCCTGCCTGTATGTCTGCATTATAGAAGAGGGTACCAGATTCAACTATAGATGTTTGTGAGTCATCATATGGTTGCGGGGAATTTAACTCAGGACCTCTAGAAGAGCAGCCAATGCACTTAACCTCTGAGTCATCTCTTCAGACCCATAATATTTCTGTATCCTTATGTATGCAACAATTACAGTCTCCTGTATCTTTCCTTCATGTCTTTATATTAAAATGAAACCCTCATGTAATTTACTTGTACAAAACTCTCGAGCTGCTCCAAAATATTTTATTATTTTCTTAATACAATTCTTAAAAAAAATTTTCCTTATTTCAGTATTAATTCCAAATAATTCTTATTTTTGTTCATATAGTTCCAGTGAGTTTCCTAAGCCATTTTGTGATTATAATATCTGATCTGTGAACTGATATCATGTAATTATGTTGGGATATGTGGAATGTCTGTGGAATTCCCCAAGTGAATATTAAATAGAAATGTTTTGAATCATGGGGATTTCAGAAAATATTCATGAAACTAATTATCTCTTAATAATCAGGTTGAGTAATAAATATAGAATCTCGGTAGAGTTCTATTATTAGCTGGAATGTTGATTGCATTACTGAAGCAATACTAATGAGGTGACCTAGAATGATTAAAAGGCCAAACTTTGCATCATTTTTAGGTTATCTCACAACCATAACGTACAATTGAATTTTTATAAAACTTTTTGCATATATTAATTTTAATAAATGAAATAATAGGTTTTATTTATGGCATTTTTATACAAATATTTCATACACTTTGAAAATATACAATGTTTTTCTAAGTCTGGTTTATTTCAAATAAAATTACTATCTTCGTTTTCATCCATTTTCTTATAATTGATGGAATTTCATTCTTCCAAAGAAAATGTGGTCTCCGTAAACAATGAAGTTTTATTCATCCTTAAATTTTGCTATAATTTTAATGATAATTGTTTACAGTGAGATACAGTGTGTACACATATAATATAGCATAGGCATAGGAAAAGCACTGCCATTTGATGAACATTAATCCAATGATCAATCAATTCTATCTTCAGTAGCTACTGTGTCTATCAACATTTACTTTCTGTTGAGAACGTAAGAGACATATAGATAAGTAACTTCTGAACTAAGTGAAATAATGAGAATGATGCATTTAGACAGGAAGCTATCAAGGGAAGAGACCACGACTGTGTTAAATGGAAGTGTTAAGTCATTGATTATTTTACATTTTATCTGAATTACATCATTAGAATTATCATAAATCCCTCTGGACTTTCTCCTAATGAGAACAAAGGTACTATATTTACAGGATCCAAAGAACTTCTGAACTCCCATCAAGTGTCACACAGGGGTACAGTAATCCTGATATCAGAAGAGAGTAGAAATTAATAAATATGGAGCAACTAGATGTGAGTACTGAAGAAAAAATTTAGGTTGTTCAGAGTGGAAATGGTAATCTTGATTTTTAAATCAGAGAATATTGTGTAAACACAGATGAAAGTTGATAATAGATTGTATTATTCACTAATATAGCTTGAACTGAGAATCTCACGCAGAAATTTTCAAGCAATATAGGTGAATAACTATACCACATTTTAGAATCCTTAATAAATGGGGAAGTGAGAGGACCAAAATAATATTGCATTCTTTTTACATAGTGCTTGCTCACATACTTTGTTTATCAATTTTACTAGTATTCTTTCCTCTCACTGATCAGTATCGCTTTAAAACTTCATCTAGTGCTATAAAGCTACAGGTCTAACGAAGAACAATCTCAACCCAATGTTATTTGCATTTTCTTTAAAGAAACATGTTTCTTGTTCCACATTTTCAACTTAATTTGAGACTAGCCTTTTAGGAGGAGAAACTGAAACATTATATTCCATAACATATCGGGCTGCTATATATGAACAAAAATAGACCCATCTTTCAAAGGAATGTCTTTTTCTGAAACACAGCAAATTGTTCACAACTTGTACTCATGTCAGAATTTATCTCTTAATTTATTGTTTTGAGTTGATACTCAGCAGTCACGTTTTAGTGTGTGTATGTGCAGATGGACTATTTGCTGTTTAGGAAATAACAGCTATACATATGCCAAGTTACTATAACACTTGTAAGTAAGTTATAAAATAACATCTATTGCACTGTATCAAATAATTATGGTTTAGCGGAGTGATAATTTATGTTTTAATGGAGGAAAGTGGTAAGGGAAAACATAGAGCTGTAGTCTTTAAAAGGCCTTAAAGTAGCATCAAAACCATGTTGCAGCACTTCTTTCTCTACTACCGACCATATAATTTCATCTGGCTACTGGATTCCAATATTATATCATATATACCTCCTCAAGCTCAATCTATTTCCTAATCAATTTATTCCACTAGTGGTCATAAATCATGGTTCATGAAACTATTTAAAGTGGGATAGAAGGTTGCAAATTTGGGCAGGTATTCTTTACATCTGGTATACATTAAAAGGTTTATTAATATTACATTAGAAATGGACCAAGCATTTTTTTCCTTTCATTTGTATTCATTTTATGCAGGTCTCTACCACAGTTGTTATGACATCTTTTGTTCTGCAATCTTTAATATTTAAAAGTTTTCTCATCATTGAATGCTCAATTCAAATTAATTTGTTTATTGATTTTATATTTTTAATTTGGTAACTTTTTTTTTTGAGACAGGGTTTCTCTGTGGTTTTGGAGCCTGTCCTGGAACTAGCTCTTGTAGACCAGGCTGGTCTCGAACTCACAGAGATCTGCCTGCCTCTGCCTCCCGAGTGCTGGGATTAAAGGCGTGAGCCACCACAGCCCGGCTTTGGTAAGATATTTTTAAAAACTGTACATTTTCAGTTTTACTGTTGCACTTTCCCTTGCACTTTATTTGACAGATACATTTGGTTGATTTATGCTAAATGCATAGTTAATGAAATAAATTGAACTTCATTTAGAAACATATAACACAACATTGTATATATTACTTGTTTCCCATTTTCATAAATAAAGTTTTAAAATAATTTTGAGGAGCAGTCAGGGTTCCCTGCCCTGTGGAAAGTCCAAGGTCCTCCCTGCTCCATCCAGGTCTAGGAAGGTGAGCATCCAAACTAGCTAAGCTCCCACGAAGCCAGAACATGAAGTAGGGTCAAAAACCAGTGCTATTGTCCTTGGCTTCTCATCAGCCCTCATTGTTTGCCATGCTCAGAAAGTCCAGTTTTATCCCATGCTTTTCAGTCACAGACCAACTGGCCTTGGTGAGCTCCCAATAGATCATCCCCACTGTCTCAGTGGGTGGGTGCACCCCTCGTGGTCCTGACTTCCTTGCTTATGTTCTCCCTCCTTCTGCTCCTCATTTGGACCTTGGGAGATCAAACAAAAAAAAAAGAATTAATTGCAGGGTGATTTGTAGCCCTTTGGTTGAGGACAGGGCATACGATAATCTTGTCATTCCAAGTTTGTGCATAAATGCTTAGTATCTGTTTCCTCATTATTACGTAATTACAACAATATTGTCTGTCAAAAAAAAAGAGTAAAAACATTCGTAGGGGTTATCTCAGAAAATTAAAAAAAAAAAGAATTCTGAGCCAGTGATATGGCCAAATGGGTGAAGTCACTGGATTCATGCATTCCAGATGCATGACCCACAGTGAAAGGGGAGAATGAACGCTTCAAAATTTTCCTCTGTTGTCCTCATGCACACTCTGGTAGTTTAGATCAAATACAAATATGCATATGAGCACCTGGGCACATGTGAATGCATGCATGCATGCTTGTACACACACACCAAATAATTTCAATACAGTACAATGTTTTCATTTCAAAAAAAAAGATCAATGATCTAGAAGTGACTTCCATAAAAAAATGCACACTACCCTCTACCTGCAATTAAACTTAATGCTTAAATTTAACTATATATAATTAAATATATGCTAAATATATATCATTCATACACACACACACATATATATATATATATATTAATATCTCAGCGTGTAAACTATTTTCCATACAAATACAAGAGTCAGAGGTCAATGCTAAATACCTATGTGATAAATAAAGGGCCAGAACTACAGTGTGCACCTATAATCAGTCACAAATCTGTAGAGGCAGAGAGGAAGAATTCCTGGGTATTGATGGTAAGATAATCTAAATACTTCGGTGAGCTCCATGTTTAGTGAAGGACCATCTCAAAATATACAGTGGCGAGCAATGTATGATAATGCCCCAAATTGATTTCTGGTGTACACACCCACACGAAAACAGGTCTACACACTCTAGAAACAGGTATAATACATGAATAAGCACTCACATGCATACACACACACATGTACAAACATACACATCTATTTGAAAGCATTTTAAAAGTACTATTTTCTCTTTGATTATAAACTGCAACCCTGCCAATAGGTGGTACTGAAATAGTAGAATCACAGTGCTGATATCTGTATATAATATATAATTTACCATAAAATTAAAATTTAAAAAGTTGTCTACCACCTAGTAAAACCATTGGAACGAACTGAATTCTAATAGACTCAGCTTGCATAAGCAAAAATATACTTCCTATGCTTTAGGAATTATGGTAGGATAGTATTGAAACATTTTAGATTATCTTTAGTCAGTAAAATAGAATAAATATAGAAACCACAACATATATATATATATATATATATATATATATATATATATATATTATTTAAACATTCAACAAATATATTCATTGGTCCTTTCCAAACCCTGAACTAAAGATAATATAAAATTTGAAATGCTTTGAACGTTTTGATAATTTGATTTCATTTTTACATATGTCTAGGTAAAATATGCATTTACTATAATTTTACTGTTAATGGTTTATATAAATTCATAATCTATTTAATAGATGCTATAATTAGAAATTTGGAACTGACCTCTTGTTGTACCTAATTTGATTGTCATTGCTTTATATTAGCTATATAATAATCATATTTTATATTTTACTTTCCTGTTATTTATAGACATTTATCATGATTTTGTAACTTCAATCTTCCAGTTTTGTGATAATTACACAAGCACAGTAAATCTCAATTATTTGTAGTAACTATACACTAACAAGTAATTTTGAAATCATAATAATAATGAGGCAAGTTTTCTACATAACTCTGACTCTTTGTCCATAACATTTTCCTCAACTGGTCAACTTATAAGGTTCTTTTAACTTGTTATTTTTAGTTATGAATATATTTTATGTATGTGGTAGGCTCACGGTGCCTGCACAAGTGAAAATGCATCCAAACCTCCTGGAGTTGTAGTTCTAGAAATTTGTGAACTATTGAATGTGGTTAATAGAAACTGAACTTGGGTCCTCTGCAAGAGCCATCTTCATATTTTATTTTATGTTGTAACAAACTCCTAAAATGAAAGTGAATGCATTTTAAAGAGTCTTTAGAGAAATAGAAATGATAGAATGAATACATACAGTATCTATTAGATCGCATTAAAGCTTATGGTCCAACTATTCTTACAATGGCTGTCTCTAGATGGAAAGCTCAAGTGTTAAGTAGATTTCAGTCCACAAGGCTCAGTGTCTCAAGTGGTCTTCAGTATACGCTGGAACCCTGATGAAGTAGACTGTGATACTGATGAAGGAAAAAATGTGGTTGCAAATCAAGGGCAACCTGGCAAAGAACAAAATCTTTCTTTTATGTTTTTACATAGGCTGCCAGGAGAAGGTGCAACTCAGATTAAAGCTGGGTCTTCTTACCTCAAGTTATATGAATGTAGCAAGGATCTTTGATGGTGGAAGAGCATTGGTTAATTAATAAAGAAACTGCTTGGCCTGATAGGTTAGAACATAGGTGGGTTGAGTAAACAGAACAGAATTCTGGGAGGAAGAGGAAGTGAGGCAGATGCCATGCCTCTCCTCTCCAGGGCAGACGCGATGAAGCAATCCGCCAGGTCAGACATGCTGAATCTTTCCCAGTAAGACTGGTGCTACACAGATTACTAAATATGGGTTAGGCAAGATGTGAGAATTAGCCATTAAGAGGCTAGAACTAATGGGCCAATCAGTGTTTAAATGAATACAATTTGTGTGTTGTTATTTTGAGTATAAAGCTAGCTGGTGGCCAGGAGCCCGGTGGCAAAACATAGCCCGCATCTCCTACAACAGATCTTCTTTCATCAAATGATCCAATTAATTAAAAATCTCTCATATGTTTGACCAGCCGCTGTGGAATTTAGTTAATTCTATATACAGTCAATCTGGCAACTAAGAATAGCCATTGTAAGTATATCCCTTTTCAACATGACCCATAATCATATATCTCTAGCTTGCTTAATTTCCAAATAAAAAACAATATCCATGTCATAATCACACCCAACTAGATATAATTAACGCATATTTCCTTGCTTGAATAATTGCTTAGTGGGTAATAACACTGGCTCTTCTTTCAGAGGACTGGGGTTTGATTCCAAACAAAGCCACCTCCTAGGAATCCCTGCTACAGCCCTTCAGGACACTAATTGTATATTTGTGCTATAACTTTATTCAAAAGGCTATTTCTTCCTTTCATGGGGCCAGATACTACAGGAGAGTGGAGGACATGCTAATACAATGGATTCCATGATTTTCTGTCTATTGTCACACTTCTTTGGCTGTAAAGTTAGTACCTTGTTCAGAAGCAATACTGTGCAGAATACAATGATGGTATATAAAGCATCTTTAAATCCATACATCCTAGTTTAGGGAGAAGCATTATGTGCATTAAAGGCAAATCCATAACCAGGATAAAGATCTATATTTGAGATATATACATGAGGTAAAACTGCAAAGCTCTTCCTCAGAGGTACTGTGCCTTTAATCAAGGGGTGTCA
Organism: Microtus agrestis; assembly: GCA_902806775.1. Classification (NCBI taxonomy): domain Eukaryota; kingdom Metazoa; phylum Chordata; class Mammalia; order Rodentia; family Cricetidae; genus Microtus; species Microtus agrestis. Next base: position 1,093,525 of record CADCXT010000527.1, on the reverse strand, counting down.
CAGTCTGCAAACTGGTTTAGTTCTTGATATTGTTTCATTCACTGGTATTTCCTCTTGCTTCAATATAATGCTACCACTCTTTTATTTGTTTGAGACTTTTCCTCTATTATACAGACCAACAAAATTCCAGTAGGCATCTGATCTATTTTATTCCTAGAAATACTATGACTAATTTGCCAATACCAATGTTCCATATGAGTCATGTCACCATAAATTGCTTTGCCTGTGCTGCTCATTCTGGATCAGGCCATTTTATACATTGCTTTGCCTATACTAAACATTGCAATAACTATTACCACGTTGCCTTTGGTGATTGAGTGCTGCCACCTGCCTATTGCTTCTTCAGGGCTGTTGTAATACGAGCGGAAGGGCTGCGTCCCTGGCACCTGGCCGCCCACACGGCTAGCTTTACCTGAAATAATTACACGGAAACTGTATTCTTTTAAACACTGCCTGGCCCATTAGTTTTAGTTTCTTATTGGCTAGCTCTTACATATTGATGTAACCCATTTTTAATAATCTGTGTAGTCCACGAGGTGGCTTACCAGGGAAGATCTTAACCTGTGTCTGTCTGGAGTGGGAGAATCATGGTGACTCCCTGACTCAGCTTCTTTCTCCTGGCATTCTGTTTTGTTTTCTCTGCCTACCTAACTTTTGGTCCTATTAAAGGGCCTGGGCAGTCTCTTTATTTAACCAATGAAATTAACACAAAACAGAAGACTCTCCCCCATCACAGGGCCCAATTAAATCCATTACATTTAATTCATCCAACTGAGCAGCATCCATCTTGATTTATAAGAGGTTGTGAGCCACATGAAGTGGCTGATGGGAACCACACATTGGTCCTTAGCAAGAGGAATACTTGTTCTTAACTGCTGAGTCATAGCTCCAGCCTCATCTTAAAAAAAAAATAATAATTCCCAATTTTCTTGTAGTGCTTGCAATCAAATCTATGGGCTTGTGCATGCCAGGTAAGCATTCAACCAGTGATTCACAACCCTGGCCCTTTTCTCTTTTCTTTATAGTGAGTTTTTCCTCAGTTTGTCTTAAATTTTTCTCCTTTTTCCATTATTTCCTTCTGTTCATAAGTATATCCAAGAAATTATTAGTTCAAATATTTAATTTTGCTGCATTACATTTCCATTTATTTCTTTTTAAATGCCATTTGCATTATTTAAATAATTATCTTTAAATAAACGGAGTCACTTCAGCTTTATCACAGATAATCCTACCAAAACTGATTATGAACCCTATTCCATTCAAACTTTTTGCATAAAGATATTTGAATCATATTGGTTGTTACATCTCAGGAAGGAAAAAAAACTCAAAATATTTAATTTTCTAACTACTGGCAACAGAGTAGTTTAAGGTTTGATTTAGATGGCATAATTAAGTAGGAAAGCTCATGGAAAATACTCTGAAATTTTATGTTAGAATCAGTGATGTTGAGCCAATTAGCAGTGTTTACCATTGTTAGATATTTGGTTGCTAGACTAACTGGGTGATAAAATGCTTGTTTAAAAAAATAGAATTCAGTCAGGCGGTGGTGGCACATGCCTTTAATCCGAGCACTCAGGAGGCAGACGCAGGTGGATCTCTGAGAGTTTGAGGCCAGCCTGGTCTACAAGAGCTCGTTCCGGGACAGGCACCAAAGCTACAGAGTAACCCTGTCTCAAAAAACCAAAAAAAAAAAACAAAAAAAAATAGAATTCAAGGAGTTAAGGTTTAGTAATTATTAAATCTAGTATTTGAGTGCAAATAATACTCCAACATGGAAAAACTTATCTAACAACAGAGCCATACACATTCTAATGTGATTTATTTAAAAAAAATAGAGATATTCTCAGAAGATTTTCTCCAATTATATTAAAGACAAACTATTAAATTTGTTCATCAATTTATTAAATTTAACTGGCAAATATTTTATAGAAGAGATACATTATGAATGCAATGCTTAAATTAGTTAGTTGTATTTTATAAATGCTTTTCCCAAGTTAGAAAGAATCATTGCTTTGATACAAAGGCTGTGTGTTTCCCTTTATTTTATAGATCACACACAATTATAATAAATAAAAGTGAACCTTTGAATTATAACTCAATCTTCCAATTTTACATCTTGCAAAACTCTAGTAGGTATTGAATCTAAGGCAGGATGTTGACATGAATACAGACAGGACACAGAACAGATTTTTTTACTACATATAAACACTATGATATCTTTCTATAGACAAATCTATGTTCCTTCTGTGTCAATAACTCTTGTAAATCAGAAATTGTTCTCATTTTTTATAACTCAGTGCTTCTAATAATGTAATAAAAGGAGAATCACAGTGAATAGAATCAATATGAAAAAAATGGAATCATTTTAGATAAGAACCTTATGTTTTAGGCATGAGTTATTTGAGGTTCATACAAATTGTTTCATATGTAAGAAGTTTATTATTACTGATGGAAACTAGTATATTCTTAGATAAACATACTATAGGCTATTTAGCCATTCATTTCTTGAAATATATTTGAATAATTTTCACCTATGGGCTGTAAGGATAATAAATATCATGAGTATTGTATATGTTTTTGCCTGAAAATAAATTTTAATTATTTGAGGAATAAGATACTCAAGAGTGAAAGTGTCTGATTTTATGACAGTCATATTCTACATTTTATACATTTATAAGACACTATTAAACACTTTTAAATTACCAATTTGCAACATGTAAGGGAAGGACATTCTAGAGATTCTCATTAATACTTGATATTGTAACAATCTCATTTTTGCCATTTTGTTAGACTCATTGTCTTAGTTCATTTTGTGTTCCTAAAACAAAGTATATCACAATGGATAATTTAAGAAGAAAATAGGTTTATTTTGGTATACTGTTCTGAGGGCAGAGACATGAAAGTAGATGATATTACCCTGTGTTTATTAGTATGGGAGAAATGGAGGAAAGGTGCTTAATTTCCTTGACAACAAACACTTTGAAAACCTAATCATTTCTCCTTAAAACTAATTTTGATTCCCAAATAATCCTTTCTTGAGTGTCCTAAGCTTATAATCTTATTACCTCTCATAAATCTCACTATTTTAGAAAACTATGCACACAGAGCAAACCTCAACATGTGGCAAGTCACAGTCATACCACAGTAGTACTCATGATGTAAATCTACATTTTTACCAGCAGTCAAAGATACTGAATAGCCCCTCATACATTCTCAAATGGCATCTTTACATTCATTTTGTCTTTATGTCAGCTTGGGTGTTCTGTTTGGTTTTTAGTTGAATGATGCCTTTCATTTCATTGAGTTATTCATGTATTATAAATCTTAGTCCTTTTCTACCTACGTATCTTGCAAACATTTTTATTTTTATTTGTGTGTGTGCGTTTTGAGAATGTATACCTGTGCAATGCCCTCAGAGGTCAGAAGAGACCACCAAATCCCCTGGTACTAGTGTTACAGAGGTTTATGAGCTGCCATGTGTGTTCTGGGAACCAAACCCAGGTTATCTGGAAGAGCAGCCAGTGCTCTTGACTTCTGAAACATTTCTCCACGCTGCCTGTTGGAGAAAGGTCCCTTGTTTGTCCCAGCCACCCAAAACCAAAATAACCACACAGAAACTATATTAATTAAAACACTGCTTAACCCATTATCTCTAGCTTCTTTTTGGCTAACTCTTATATCAATTTAACCCATTTCTATTAATCTGTATATCACCATGTGGCAGTGGCTTACTGGCAAAGATCTGGCATGTCTGACTCTGGTGGTTCCAATGGTGTCTCTCTGGCACTGCTTTCTTCCTCCCAGCATTCAGTTCCATCTTCCCCACCTACCTAAGTTCTGTCTTACTATATCTCCAATACAGTTTCTTTACTCATTAATGGTAATCACAGCACCAGAAGGGACTCCCACATCAGCCTCCTGCTTATGGTTATTTTTCCCATTGGATTGATTTTGTAAGTTTGTCAAAATTAAGTTGTTAGGGTACTATAATTTCTCCTACATTACTCTTACTTTTATTTTCATCCTTTTCCTTTTTAGTCTAAATTTTATTTAAATTATCAAAACTATACAAAGTTTTTGGATGCTTGTTAAATTTATTGTTCTTAAAATTTTATATGTTCTTGAGAGTTTTATACTGGTACACAGTGAAACACAATCATAGATAGCTTGCACTTATCCTGTGCAACTGCTCCCATTTATCCCAAATGTATGTCTCTCCAAACTTCATGTTTTTTCTCTATTTGTCTCTCTGAATGCTGTGTCTTAGAGTAATAGCCATAGAATCCAGTTAATGCCTCCCACATGCGCCTTGGGTATAGAGTCACCCATTGGAATTTGTAATTACTATGAGTCCTTACATCCTTAAAAAAGAATTTGTCTCCTTCTTCTAGAAACTATCAACTGCCAATAGCTCTTCAGTTCAGGGTGTGGCCTGGAGATCATCACCTCTATCTATGACAGAATTTTGACTCTTCTGCAGCCCCCACTAGCTGTCATGCATTCGTGCATCTGTCAGAAACATCATGCTAAAAAGGTAGTGTTTCATAGTACTCATTCTCCCATCCTTCAGCTCTTAATATTTTTTAACCTTTTCTTTCATGATGTTCCCTGAGAATTTGTGTGGTTAGGTTAATATTAATCCCCTATTTATGGCCATGAATACATCCTCAGCAGTTTTACACTTTTATACCAACTGCTACCCACTGCAAATAGGAAGCTTTTCCAGCAAAGATTGAAAGCAGTCTAGGTCTATAGCTTTAAGCATTAATATTTATTGGCAATTTTGTCACACAGCCATTAAGTAAAATAACAACAGCAAGTACCATAGGGTTTATGGCAACCCTAAACATGGACTTTTATCCAAGACTGAGTGTCTATCTTGGATAAAAGATAGGGCATGAAATTCTCTTCTGTGAAACAGGCCTCAATTCCAATCTGAGGGTAACTAGTTACTCAATAATAGCCTTGCCACCATTTGATCAGTGTGCACACTTTCTCTGGCAGGTCATTATTGCATCATGCTGCATTCAGTTTTGAGTAAGATCATTGTTAATATTTTTCCCTCTGCACCTTATAACACTTTCTGGTATAATGACAGCTAGTCAGTAGAGAAGAAGTTTCCCTGTTGGTTTGAAACTTATTTTACTATGTCCTACAACCAAAGTATGTGGTAACATTTTTATTTAAATTATTTTTCATTTTACATACCAACCCCAGTTCTTCTTCCCTCTCCTTCAGCTGACCCCTTTACTCCTCCCTTACTGACCCCCCCCATCCAGTACTCTGAGGCGGTAAGGCTTCACTTGGGGAGTCAAAAAAGACTGGAATTCCAAGTTGAGGCAGAATCAAGCCCCTCCCCCACCCCTCACCCAGTTACCAAGGCTGAGCAAGGTATCCCACCATAGGGAATGGGCTCCAAAAATCCAGTTCATGCATCCAGGATAAATCCTCATTCAACTGTCAGGAACCTCTCAACAGATCAAGCCACATAACTCACCCACATTCAGTGGGTCTAGTTTACTCACAAGCAAGTTCCAGTCCAGAGTCTGTAAGCTCCCAGTAGCTTGGGCAAGCCAATTGCCCTCTTCTTTCCCTATCATGATTTTGACACCCCTTGCTCATGTCACTTCTTCTTCTCTTCAGCTGAACTCTAGGAGCTCAGCCCAGTGCTTGGCTATGCGTCACTACATCTGCTTCCATCAGTTACTGGATGAAGGTTCGGTAATGACAATTAGGGTAGTCACTATCTGATTACAGGGGAAGGTCATTTCAGGTACCCTCTCTACTATTGCTAGGAGTCTTAGCTGGGGTCATCCTTGTATGTTCCTAAGAATTTCTCAATCATCATATTTCTCCCTAACCCCATAACAGTTCCATTTATCAAGATATCTCTTTGATTGTTCTCCCTCTCTGTCCCTCCTCAACTCAGCCTTCTTGATGCATCATGTTCCCACTCTCCATTCCTTCCCTATTATCCATGTCTCCCAGTTTACCCAGAAGATCTTAACTATTTTCCCTTCCTGAAGCCCTCCACGTGTGTTCCTCTAAGGGTGGTTCTTTTACCTATCTTCTCTGGGTTTGTGGATTGTAGCCTGGTTAGCCCTTGCTTTACATATCCTCTTATGATACTCTGGGTCTAGATTGCCTCACACGGGGAGATTTTTTTTTATAGAAATTCAATGCAATCACAATCAAAATCCCAACACAGTCCTTCACAGATCTCAAAAGAACAATACTCAACCTCATAGAGAAAAACAAAAAACCCAGGATAGTCAAAATAATCCTATACAATAAATAAACTTCTGGAGGCATCATCATCTCTGACTTCAAGCTCTACTGTAAAGCAATAGTAAGTAAAACTGCCTGGTATTTACATTAAAACAAACATATGATTCAATGGAATTGAATTAAAAATCCTGATATTAATCAACACAACTATTAACACCTGGTTTTTGACAAAATGGAAAAAAGCAATTTCAACAAATGGTGCTGGCATAACTGAATGTCACCATGTAGAAGAATACAAATAGATTCTTATCTATGACCATGCACAAAACTCAAGTCTAAATGGTTCAAAGACCTCAAAAGAAATCTAGCCACACTGAACCTCATAGAAGAGAAAGTGGAAAGTAGTATTGAACACATGGGCACAGGAGACCACTTTCTAACTATAACACCATTAGCACAGACACTGCGAATAATAATAAATAAATGGGAACTTCTGATACTGAGAAACTTATGTAAAACAATGGACACAGTCAATAAGACAAAGTGACGGCCCCCAAAATGGGAAAAGATCTTCACCAACCAGACAGAAAGTTCATCTCCAATGTATATAAAGAACTCAAGAAATTAGACACCGAAAATACCAAATACTACAACTTAGAAATAAGAGTACATATGTAAACAGAGAATTATCAGCAGAACAAACCCAAATGGCTAAAAGACATTTAAGAAATTGCTCAACATCTTAAGCTATCAGGAAAATGAAAATGACTCTGAGATACCATCTTATATCTATCAGAATTGTAAAGATCAAAACACTGATGACAGCTTATGCTGGAGTGGAGAGGATGTGGAGTGAGGGGAAAACTCCATGTAGGAGTCCAAACTTGTACAGTACTTTGGAAAACATTGTGGTGGTTTCTCAGATTCTGGGGCATTAATCTAACTCAAGATCCAGCAATACTTAACTTTTGGGACATATACTCAAAGATGTACAACCATAACACAAGGACATTTTTCTCAACTATGTTTATAGCAGCATTATTGGTAATAGCCAGAACCTAGAAACAACCTAGATTCCCCTCACCCTAACAGTGGATAATGAAAATGTGGTACATTTATACAATGGAGTGTGTGGCATCTTATGTAAATGGGCTTACCATAAAGTTCTGGGAGATAACCAATGGCAATTACAACAGCCCATGATGTTTCGGAAACCTTTAGGATCTAATTTTTCAGTAAGTGGTAGGGAGGAATCTGATGATTTCCACTGAGGTTTTCGTTTAATAAATAATGTATTTGGGAATTGTATTAAGCACAAATGTAGTATAATTATTTTCCAGTTCTGTTTATTTTAAAATTGTATTTTGAAATTAGCACATTGACTTAAGATTTCCAAAAAGTTGTTTCATATATCCTTAGTTTTGACTAATGGGCCTACTATCTCTTCCTTTCTCCAAATCTACTGCACTATTCTCACTCAATCATTTAATCTCCCAATATTCTTTACTATGTTTCATTTCACGTCTATTCTATATTTTTACTTTGCAATATTGTTTTTGCCTTTTAGTCCTATACATATTTTCATAAATATTCTTGCATCTTGTCTTTAGGCTTATACCTCTCTTCATAAATATTCTTTTAGCCTATCTTTAGGCTTATATCTCTCTTCATAAATATTGTTGTATCCTGTATACATCTACAAGAAACTTTAGTAGTATTGATAATAGTTTCATTAAGTTATTGTTTCATTCCTGAAAGTGCATGTTTTTCAAATATGTACATATTAACTATATACATTCTAAATCTAATGTATATATATATATATATATTGTGTGTGTGTGTGTGTTTGTGTGTGTGTGTGTGTATTTGCATTGGTTTGTCTTCCTTAATATATGCAATAAGTCAATGTTTAGCCCACTTCAACACTGTGCTTCTCTCTTAGATTCCAAGCTCTTCTTCTCTACCATAAACACTGGTAGACAATTCCTCCCACAATATTATTTTTGGCTTATCCTGTACCTTCTCCCAAATCCACATACCAAAATGTGTGCCCTCTATATTTTTTAAGTGTCATGGTTAATTTATCATGTCTACATATTCTTGGAAGTGTGATCTTCTAATGGACCATGGTCATCCTACTAGGGCACTTAGCCTTAAATAACTGATTCTCCTTCACCCAGCAACTGTCAGTTCATAATAGTTCTTTATGTAGGCATTGGACTTTATGCCTACCTCTTCTCCCCATGCTGGGACTTGTTCTGACTTGAGATTTCTCAGGTATTATGTATGTTAATAAAAAGTGATATGAGTTTATATGTTCAACTTTTCTGCTCTACCCTGAAAACATTATTTCCTTATATTCATATAATGTCTCTCACACTGTATGTCAATCTTTATGCTTCATTTTCTATGATGATTAATGAACCTTGGAAGGGAGGTTGTTATACAAATGTCCCATGCACTCTGCATTCTCTTTTTCTCTGCACATCTACAAGTTGTATGTCACTTTATTAATATCTGTGTTCTGCCAGAAGAAGCTTCTCTGTTGAGGGATGTGAGATGTAAGAAACTATGAGTACAGTAATAAATCATTAGGAGTTTGCTTAGTACAGTATCTATTTAGCAGATAAACAAATGCAGTACCAGGTGTGGTTTTCACCTTGTGGAGTTGAAATTAAATCCTATCAGAAAGTGGTTGATTGCTTCTGTGATGTTTGTTCCACTATTACAGCAGTGGACAGGTCTTTTCAGACCAGTTTCGCTTGTAGTTGGTAAGACTTGGAGCTGGATAATACTGCTGTTTATTTTTTTCTCCAGGTAGCTGGCATAGTATTTTTCTGCACCATGAGAACCAGTCAGTAAAAATGAAGCTTCCATATCTGTACCAACTTATTTCTTCCTGTTCTAAACTATGATATGCAGTTTCTTCAGCAATAGAGTTTTATCATCAAGTTCTAGAGGATAACTATGATACATCTTGTCAACTTGGTTTTATTTGGAATTAACTAGAACTCAAGCATTTGGGAACATCTGTGAATGAGTTTTTTGATTGGATCATTTGAGGTGAGAAGACCTGCCCTAAATCTCAGCCACAGTTTCTGTTAGCAGTCTACATAAAAGGACATTGATGAAGGAAGCATTTTAATTTTTATTTGCTTTCTCTCACTCTCATTGGCAAGTTCCTCCATCCTATTACTGATATGGCTTCACTGCCATTAGAACCTACTTATTCAGGATTGCAACATAGATTAAAGTCTGGTTTAGACATCAAGATTCAGGGACTGTTTTGTTGATGTTTCTATCAGAAGGCAGCCATTATTGAACTGGCCAAACCTTAGCATGTAAAACTACTCTACTTAATTAAATATTTACATACTAACTCATTCTGGGCATAGGGCTTTTTATATGTTAGCCTGAAGTGGCTGATTAGGTATTTTCTCCCTGTTGTATAGCAGCTCCATTTATCCTTTTTTTATGTGTGTATTTCTATACTTTAGGAAGCTTCTACAGGAATATGCTTCCCTACGACTTTTTTCAAATATATTCAATGTTATATATCCCTTTCAGTATTACTTATAGTATGTTGCCCTCTCATTTTCCACCCAATTTAACCCATACTGTTCTATAATTTCCTTTTTATACTGAAGATACTCCTTTATTTAAATAATATATGCAATATATATATATATATATATATATATAATTTACTTTTTATTCTAGTTTCACTCTGTTACAAACATATCCACAGGGCGTACAAATGACTTAATGATTGTTAAAGAATTTTTTGATCTTGCAGAGGACCCAATTTTAGTTCCCAGTAGCAGCATGGTGGCTCACAACCAAATGCAACTCCTGTTTCAGGGGATGAAAAGCCCTATTTTGCCTTTCATGTACATCAGGCAAGGAAGGAAGTGGTACACATTCATGCATGCAAGCAAAACACAAACACAATTATTTTTAAATTTATTCTTCTCTCATACATTACATCAGACTGCAGTTCCTTCTCTAGTCTTCCCAGTTCTACTCACACACATCTCTCCTCTCCCCAAAATCCACTCTTCCTCTGTTTCCCTTCAGAAAAACACAGGCTTCCCAGGGATATCAACTGAACATGGCATAATAAGAAACAATAAACCAAGGCACAAACCATCCAATCAAGGCTGATTTTATGAAATTAAAAATAGTACTACCAAAATGATTTGTTGTACGTGTATCTTCACTGCTCACATATATGTGAAAATTTATCACAGTCATATATTTGGCATTAAACACCTACCTTATAGCTGAGTATTATGAAATTTCAATTTGGTGAAGTTATATAAAAAGGATTTTGATAATGTATTACTCTAATATAACTGAGAATGAGTGGTATTACTTCATATTATAGTCAATGATCAATATTTTGATGCTATGTAATAATATTTAATAGTTTTATAATTTGTTGTTAATATTTCTGATAGTTTTTCATGTTTGATATTTCAGTTTGCCTATATTTTGGGTTGCTTTGATGTACCTTGATGTTTTTAAAATTGGTTCTTTTCAGGGAAACCACCAGAAAACGCAGAGTTTTGGGGCTCAATGTCAGTGGATGTATCTACAAAACAATTCCACACCTAAGGTTCAGGGAATATTGTTAAAGAGAGGGTATAAAAAAAGGTTTGAAATACAGGAAGATCAAGGTACCTCCCTCATCTTTCTGATCTTAATTCTGTAGCATTTTTTTCTCTGACAGCAAAATTTTATATATTTCCTTATTACATTGCTTTGACCTTGCAAAACTGGCAAAACTACACATGCACTCACAATGGATAAATGCATTATTTAGGTGGATAGTTAACTCTTTGAAGGGTGTTTATTTACCTTTCACAAAAGAACTGTAATTTCTTTAAATATAAGACTGTAAACTTCGATTTTCATAATTGCAGTGTGTGTGCCTCTCTATGGTGGTTTGAAAGTAGTTGACACCCATAAGCTCATAGGGAGTGGCACTATTAAGAAGTATGGCCTTGTTGGATTAGGTGTGACATTGTTCGAGGAAGTGTGTCCCAGTTCACTTTCTGTTGCCTTCTGATCAAGATGCAGTACTCTCAGCTACCTCTCCAGTATCATGTCTGACTACACATTGCCTTTATTCCTGCCATGACAATAACGGATTAAACCTCTGAAATTGTAAGCAAGCCTCAATTAAATATTTTCCTTCATAAGGTCATGGTGTCACTTCACAGCAATAGAAACCCTAAGACACCATTCTATTATATATTATTTATTTACAACTGAGAATTTAGAATTATAAAATGTTCTATTATGGCAGTTGTTAGACAGAAAGAAGCATGTAACTACATGTTTCTAACAGTAAAAATACTCTTAATAGTGATAAAAAGGCATTTTATACATTGTTTACAGATATCTACAAACACTTTATAGCTTAAATTGCCCTTTTCAATACATTTTATACACCAGAACACTGCATTGTTCCTTACTTTCTTTTATGTATAAATTCTGAAGCACAGGACAATCTTTTCATGATTTTTTTCATTAGATGGAATTGGTAAGGAAGCTGAGAATACTATTACTAAAATTATTTCCTTTTAAGTAACTATGATTATTTCATTGTATGTCATTATTTTAGATATATTGCTTTATGTAATTGTTTTAAAAAGTCTAGGATGTTCTTTTAAATGTAATTTTGCTCAGAATATCTCAAATATACACCATATGCCTTCTGTGAAGCCCATCATTTCTAAATGATCAAGAAGGCATTAATCATATTTAAATGAAATAAAATTATAAATTTAGTTCTTGAGTTATTATTAGCAGCTGTATAAATACACTCACTGAGCCTTGATATTAATTGCAATTTCCAATTATCCGGAAAACTTTTAGTAAAAACTGAGAGTTGTGTGCGTTTTCCTGTATGTTCACAATTCATATCTCCAAAACTGCTGAAGGTGCTGGTTATATAATGTTCATGTGAATTTCTTTCAGTTTGATAGATAATTAGTTTAAAGAATGACTCATGAAATATGTCTGCCTCTTATTCTTTACATGATACAATGTAAACAAATACTAAATAGAATTTTTCTGAGCATGAGCTCAGTGTTATTTTCTACACAATATTATGTTTTTAAGTAATGTTGGAATTGTGGTATATGAATTATATCATACAAATAAATCAGCCTTTAGCTTTGTTCTACGGTGCCTAATTTGTGTGGTGTGGGTAACTCAACATGAATCTACTCTTTACTATACTTTAGTGTCATTTAAACCCCATGTTGAACATTGCAGGTTCTCATTGAGTGGAAGGAAAAGCATGAAATTAGGTGGGTGGAACATGAAGGGTGTGTGTGGGGGGTAAGGATATGGGTAAAATTAGGGAGGAGTTGATGGAGGGGAAAAACATAATTAAAATGTATTGTGTGAAAAAGATTAACTTTTAAAAAAGTATTTCCTAAACTCTGACTCTCATTAGCTATTTTTATTTTTTTCTCTATATTTTGATTTCCATTTCTGTACAAATTGGCAAATAAACTTACTTTATTTATTTTAATTGACAAATAATTACATACGTATTAAGTTATAAAGGTTGATATTTTGGTATAGACTTACATTGTAAAAAGACCAAATCAGGCTTATTGGCATCATTTGACTTCCATTATTTATTGTTCCTTTATGCTAAGACTATAAAAAAAATCATTGCTCAAATATTTTGGAATATGCAATCCATCATTAATTACAGCAATCTTATTGAATGGAACAAGGAAATTCACTTCTGACATCTGACTGAAACTTTGTACTTCTTAACTAGTTTCCCCCCTTTCATTTGAAACCCTTTCCCAGCCCTGATAATCATCCTTTTATTTTGTAATTATGTGAGCCCATTCCCTTTTGATTCGATATATAGATTAGCTAGTACTGTGTTTCTCTGACTCTTGCTTTGTCTTCTAAAAATTAATGCTCTCTAGATTCAGTGTTGTTGTCTGTCACAAGTGACATAATTTGTGTTTTCAAAGTCTATAGGCTATTGATTTGGGCAGTTACATGAGAATTTTAGTGCATTTACCCACAGATGAACACTTTTCTTTCTCTATCATCACGACTTTGAATAAAGTTTCAATCAACATAGTAGTATTGATGCCTGTTCAATGCATAGACATCAATTTTTTGTTTATATTCCCAGTCATAAAAGTATTGATTTATATGACAGTTTTACTTTTATCTTTTTGAAGCTTTCATACTATCATCTACAATAACTATGCTGGTTTACCATCCTATCAGATGTATAAAGTTTCCTTTACTTGAACATCTTCTAGACACTTGTTTTATTTATTTAATATGGCTTAGGTTAAAATATAACCTATAATTTCCTCCCAACTACTTCTTCCCCCAACATATCTTCCCTCTCCAGTCTCTCCCATGTCCCTCTTAAATTGATAACCTCATTTTTCTTGATTAATACCATCTTGTAATGAGTAACTATTTAGAGGGCTTATTCCTGGGAGAGGTTAATTCTCCTCTCCCAAACATAGCAGTCATTATTTGCCTGTACTTCTTTGTCTAGGGGTGGGACTCCATCTTTATCAGTATGTCTATTGATATTTATTAGGCAGCCATTTCTAAAAGACACAGTCTCATAGCTGACTTCCTGAGCATCTGTCACTTAAAATCTTTGTGCCTAGTTCTCTGTAATGTTTTCCAAACCTTAGGTACAGTTTAAAAGTACCAAATAGATCAAAAGTGATATTTCATTGTATATTTAAGGTAAATTTCTTATTACTGAAAATGTTAACCTTTTTACATGTATCTGATGGCAATTTTATGTTCAAAATTCTCAAATCTTACTTTGTCATAAATATAAAAAAGAATCTTAAAATCCTTATTTCCATACTTGACCAATATTGAACTCCAGGTATAAAAATTCAAAGTACAGTTGAAGTTAATCATGACAATATTTTCCTAAGATATTAAAAACAATCAATTTCAAATTGAATTAAACAATTCACAGTAACTACACTTTCTTTATAATTAAGAATCTGTAGTAATAATGAGAGGTGAGGCTGCTGTGTCCCTGGCACCCGGCTGCCCACATGGCTAGCTTAATACCCGAAATAATTACACGGAAACTGTATTCTTTTAAACACTGCCTGGCCCATTATTGGCTAGCTCTTCTTGGCTAACTCTCGCACCTGGACTAGCCCATTTCTTATAAGGTGTGTAGCACCCCAAGGTGTGCTTACCGGGGGAGATTCTAGCCTGCGTCTGCCTTGCATGGGAACATCATGGCTACTCCTCACTCAGCTTCTCTCTCTCAGCATCTTGTTCTGTTACTTTATTGATAAGAAATCATTCCCACATCATTTCCCCCTTTTCTGTTTAAACAAAAAAAGGAAGGCTTTCATTTTAACATAGCAAAATTACATATAGCAAAACAGTTATCAAGTAAGAATTACAGTTACAATATTTATATCTACTTTATCTTTTATCATAACTAAGGAAAACTATAACTATCCATTCTTCAACTCCATCAAAGACTCCAGAAAGATATAAAACTACCTAAGTAAACAAGAAATCAAACGCTCTAGAAATGACAGAGACATCTCGCTGCCTGGACAGTCACCCCAAGTTCTTTTGTACCCTTGGGGCATCTATCTTCGGCCTTCAGGCCCACAGTATCCAGCAGACATTTCCATGAAGCAGGAAATTTCAACGACAGTTCAGTCACTTTCTGCTGTGTCCTGCAGAATGTCTCGTAGACCTTTTCATGAATCAGGAACCCCGAAAGACCATCTCACCTTTAGGCAAGTTTAGCAGTCCTCTCTCAGCGGGTTCTTTGTGTCCAGTTTATACAATAGTCCAGGCAAGAGCAGTTTCTTGCCCAATGGCTATCAAACTCCATAAGGATTCTCTTTGATGCCCATCCTCCTCTTGAAGCAGCTGGTGCTGCCAGGAGCAGACGTGTCTCATTGTCATGAAAAGCCCTAAGTTATTAAAATATTTAAACGCCATATTCTGCAGTCTTTGAGAGATATGAAGAATGCCTATCTGAAATATATCTCTATATATCTAGAAAATCTAACTAACATGACTACAAGCTTTACTATTATCGATGATTATCCATTAGCAACCTATATTTCCTAGTATATATTACATTTTAAATGAACTACACAATCACAATACCTTGATCAATATCAGAAATACATATAACAAAATTGACCTTAAAATCCATACCAATGCAAATTATTTATACCTATATCATTTCTCCCTTTAAATGTAAGAGAACATTTATAAACAATATTTGGGAACATGGGCGCAGTTTTTTCTCTCTAAACTGCTTCCTGCTGAATGGGGGCGCTGTTAATCAGATCTTTCATGGTGTAACCTGTGTGCCAGGGTCATCTCAGTGGGCAGTTGAGTGAAGTAATTTTTTGAGAGTCTTCACAGTAACCTTTCAGGAGGGCGTGGCCTATCATACCAAATCAGAATAGACGCAATCCACAGGGTCTCATCCTCTGTGAAAACAAAAGAAGACCCTTTCCAAAGCATCATATCCTTAGACCCAAATTCTGAAGTCATACCCTCATGATATCCATTCTGGTTCCACTTGGCAGCCCATATAATGAAATGACTCTCTGTACTTAGCTCCTTTACAGTCAAAAATTTTAAAGAAAACACAATGTACATAATCTAGACTCTCTGTGAATTTTCCATTTTTATGTGGCTTATTTTTACTTTATTTCTCTTAACTTATAACTATCTGTATTCTGTCTCTTTAAAGACTTTGCCTTTTTTTTTAAACCATTAACTTTATTTTTTATATTCTTTTTCTTCTCTCTCTCAAGCCTACATACATTCATCCAACTCTGTGACTCATTTAGTGGTCTTTTATGTATGAATCTGTTCCATTGTGAATCTGTAATTCTTTAATGTCCAGGAGCACTTCTTAAAATGTTAAGCACTTTTTAAAAACTTAAGTTGCACCACATAGGGGTAATAGGGTCCTACCTATGTCCTGCCAAGTCTAAACCTTAACTGCGCTATTATTATGGTAATTACGGTAGTTCCTGCCTGAGGTCAGCACAGTTCAGCAGGGATCAGCAGCTCCTGCCTCAGATCTATTTGGTGCCCCTGAGCCACAGTTCCAGGCACATAGCAAGTCCACATTGGAGCCACATTCAGCAGTTTAATTCTGAGACTGAGCATGCAGCACAGAAACTCTTTTCATCCAAGTTACAACCAAATCTGACACGCAGAGCACTGCTCAGTCTGAAAATGCTTCTCTGTATGGTGGCAGGAATCCGCCATGCTCTTCTGCCTGCCTAAGCCTGATTCTGCCCTCTGCCCAGGTGCAGGCGGGAGCGCTGAGCCATCAGCATGGTCTCAGAGCACTCTCCTTCGATCCCAAGTGGGAACACAAACATCCAGTCCTGTAAAAGCTTTGAAATGCTTTAAAACCAGAGTTCATGCTGGCAGCACAGCCCCAGGAAGCCACACTTTAAAAGGACACAGCTTTTTTTTTTCTGGTGCTGTTGCCGAATCAGGAAATCGCAGTTAGCACGCCACCAACAAACAGCAAAAATCTGCGTTAAACTCCGTTTTTTCTCTGTTTAAAATTAAGCTCTCTCAGGTTTTTAAGTGGATTTAGCCCATCACGTCTGGGCGCCACCTGTAGTAATAATGAGCGGCGAGGCTGCTGGGTCCCTGGCACCCTGCCGCCCACATGGCTAGCTTAATACCCGAAATAATTACACGGAAACTGTATTCTTTTAAACACTGCCTGGCCCATTATTGGCTAGCTCTTCTCGGCTAACTCTCGCACATGGACTAGCCTATTTCTTATAAGGTGTGTAGCACCCCAAGGTGTGCTTACCGGGGAGATTCTTGCCTGCGTCTGCCTGGCATGGGAACATGGTGGTGACTCCTCACTCAGCTTCTCTCTCCCAGCATCCTGTTCTGTTTACTCCACCCACCTAAGGGTGGGCCTTCGAATGGGCCTAGGCAGTTTCTTTATTAATAAGAAATCATTCCCACATCAAGAATCTTTTACTATTTCTGTAGTTTTTATTTCTTCATCAGCCTCTGCTGTGAAGCGCAAAAGAATCTTTTCACATTCTTGAATCAATTTTGATTAAATATCTTAGTTAGAAGGACGGTACATTGGTAACTAAATAACTGTGATAAACGAAACTGGTAGACCTATAAAATCGGCAGAGTATGTTTAATGCAGTCTATACTACTTTACTTCTTTAAATTTATATTTGCTTAAAATAATTATAAATTTATATGTGTATATACACTTATTGACATGCTACACGTCCCTGCCAGGTTTGTGTGTTTATCTATATTTTTGTAGTGGTGGAAAATGAATATTATTTTATACAGAATTTTCTGATTTAAACTTTTTAAATTTTTACTTATAGCGCACAATTTGTTTCATCCTATGTCAATGTATGTATAGCTTTCAGCATTTTAACAAGTACATGTATGCCATTTGTATTGAAAAATACATATTTATTAAATATTATACTGAATCTCTACCACTCAGAAATTTTGGATTGGATTTTTTTATGACCCTGAAATTTCTAAATTCACTTCAAAGTTGTCTTATTTTCAAGAATTTAGAAATGAAATTTAACTACAGATATTTACAAAATTTAGACATTAAATTATATAAAACTGTAGATATATTAATCCAAATTATTGTATGCATTTCAAACCCAATTATTTTTCTATTTGAAAGCAAGGTACTCAAAAGTGGAAAATAGTTTCAGAAAGAAAAAGATTCCACTGTAAAACATACACAGGTTTCCCCACACACACTTATAGGTATTTTATTTTAATGTCCACTTTTCCATATTTTTATATAAAATAAGGAATAGACTGCAAATTAAAAGGAAGATAGTCAACTTTTATTATTAATTGCTATATATAATACATATATTTAGTTTTTAAAATTAAATGACAACAGTAACCAATTTTGCATGATTGTATATTCTTTCTGCTATAGAATATTTCAGAAGTCTAATACTTCAATAATATTTTCCTAGATTCTATATGATATTATCTTGTAACTGAATTTAAATAAGTTAATATGAATTCTTATTTAGCATGTCAAAGCTATAACACCTTTGGCAACTTGCTTCTAGCTAAAAATAATCTTCTCCATAATTTCATCATAGTGGTAGGAGCGCTTGCAAGAGGGAAGAAAAACCACATAATGACACAGGAAGTCAGATAATAACTCAAGAATCAATCTTTGTATTTTGTGTTTTTCTATTTGATAAACTGTTTGGTCCTATGACAACTATGTTAATTTTTTCTAATGATGGATTCTCTAATCTCTTTACTCCCATCATTTCAATCCCTTCAAGGTACTACCCATCACCTCCCATGGCTTCCTAGCAGAAGATGCTTCCAGCGCATTAACTCTAGTGGGGGAAGCTACATTCAAACCTTGGCATTGTTTAGAGCTAAATTTATTAAAATTCAGTACTTTTTATTCCTGTCACACATCACGTACACATCTATTAAAACTCTTCAATCATTCTATCTGACACATACAATTTACTTTCTCTTTGTGCAGCATTGTATTTTATGTATAGTAGGTAAAAACATATACCATGAATCCTAGGAATTTAGTGGAATCTTACATACTTAGATAATGAGAGAGGATTCCAGATTTAATTGTTTGTGCACATTAGCCATATAAAAAGAACTATTTGAGGTTTTATTCAGTTACTTAGAGTTTGCATGATGAGTACTCTTTACAATCATTCAAAGACAGGTGACTATAGATGCTTACACTTGGACTAAACAATCTATGGGGAAGTAGAGTATAAATTTAGAGTTTAGAATAAATGGCCTATAACTCCTAAAATGAGCTCGATATATGATCAGTATGTCTTTAGTGACTTTTGAATATCAGACAAGCTTGAATTAGCCAGGGCTTTCTAAAGAATATAGCTAATGGGGTACATGGTAGGCAAGAAGAGGCTGGAGTTCTCAGACCTCCAGCAAGGAAGCTGGAGAAACACATGTTCTGATAGTATAGTTTGGGTTTGAATGATTTCAAGCATGAGTCCCAGAAAAAGGCAACGTTAGTTCAAATCTGAGCAAAGATTCATGCTTTCAACTGGTTAGATGTCTCACACAGAATTACACCAAAATATTTTACTCACTCTGTTGATGTAAATATGAAACTTACACTGAGACGCTCAGAGAAACAGCCAAATGAGTGTCTAATCAAATATCTGGGGATTTATTTTTAGCCTAGTCAATTTGCCATAAAGTTACAGTCATGCTGACAAAAGCAAGATGGAAAAGGGAAAGTTGCAATTAGAATTATAAACAACTAGAGATAAACCCCAAACTTAGAAGAGTTAATTCCTTCTCTAATTTCTTTTTAAAACCTTTTTGCACTGGTGTTGGTAGCTACTTATAAATCAATTTAACTTCTCCATATTATAATAATTTTTCTGGGGACACACAACTTATTAACAACAAATCTGAAACTGAAAATCTTACCAATTCAATATTGATTTTAAGGATGTGCTAAGATAAGTTCCCTTTTTTACTAATTTGAGTGTAAACCACAAGATCTGGATAAACTTCAAAATAAACTGCACAATGATGTTGGTATTCTACTAACAATAAATGTTAGTTTGAGTTAGAAATATTTGCCTTGGCATAAAATAGTCATTCTGAACTAGATGTCAAAGAATTTTGGATATGACTCAACAGTGTGGTGATTTTGAGTTAATTTAAAACATGCCCTGCTGCATCCTTTTTAAAAGAGTTCTGAACAAAGAAAATAAGCCTTATCTCTGCCTGTGAAAGTAAAGGGTATGATAAAGAGGTGTTTATATAGGCAAGAGGCCAGAAGATGCATTCATTTTAAAGCTATGGTCAACGACAGAAAACATCCCTTTCAAGTTAAATCAGAAAAGCACTGTCTCTCCATATGTTTGCTTAAGTTAGTTACTCTTCCTACAGCACTTAGTGGGATAAGAGTGTGTGTGTGTTGTAGGGGTGTGGGGGTGTAGTCATGGCTAATCAACATGATTTTACTATTTTTATATTTTCTATTTTCAAACAGAATGTTTATCCAGAGTCGTTCACATTTTCAGAAGAGCTTTGCATGTAATAACTGCAGATCTGCATAAGGGTACTGAGGATACGATGCTTTTCCTTAATGAGCTATATTCAAATTTTACATAAGAAGAATCTCAAAATAGATCATAACGAATTCTCCATGACAAATTCTCCTGGGAAAAATTAGCACAGTTTTGGAAGTGGGTTACTGAGAAGTGAGTATGCCAGTAGAGAGGGCACTGGGAATGTAGAAGTGACTTTAAACATGTTGCTCTTACTCACATGTCTGTGTTTATGTAGTAGCTATGCACTTTGGCATCAAAGAAGCTGGGTTAGATATTTACGAATTCAGGCGTGAGGGCTGTGAGTTTGCAAATCTAGCAGCTGGAGTGTGTTTGTGGTAGCTGCTTTCCTGTGCTAAGCTGATTTACTTGTTTAAGGTCTGACCTCATCATCCTGTCAGTATGGGTTCCCACCTACACTGTTAGCGGCAGCTTTCTGCTTCAGCTAGGCTGGAAGTATTCACAGTGTATCACTGGCAGAGGGGGAGGGGAGAGAAAGCAAGAAAGACTGCTCTCTCTCTCTCTCTCTCTCTCTCTCTCTCTCTCTCTCTCTCTCTCTCTCTCTCTCTCTCTCTCTCTCTCTCTCTCTCTCTCTCTCTCCACTTGTGCTTTTGTTAGTTCTACACAAGAGGCAGAGAAACAAGAGATAACAAAGGCTCCATTTCCTTTCTGTTAGAGAAGGCTTTTGTCTTTCCTCCGGCAACAATGTCAGTGTCCGGCAAGAAAGAGTTTGATGTGAAACAGATCCTGAGGCTTCGCTGGAGATGGTTTAGTCATCCTTCTCAAGGATCGCCTAACACTGGAAGCTGCCTTCAGCAGGAAGGATATGAGCATAGAGGCACCCCGGTGCAGGGCAGGTTGAAGAACCACTCACGGGACAGAAATGGACTGAAGAAAGGCAATAGTCCTGTCCACCACAATATACTGACGCCGGTGCCAGGACCAGCCCCTGCCCATCAAAGAGTCCTTCAGAATTGGGACCAACAAAACGTGATAGTACATCTTCAAGCAAATGAAGGCACTCCTAAAGGGGCTCCAGAGGAGAATTTGCTCAAAGAAGCTTGTGAGAAGCACTCACAAGATTTGGAGATGATGGGTGATGACAAAATAGAAGATTCTAAATCACGGTAAGAGTTTTTGGTTACGTAAGTGAAAGCTTTAGCCTAGATTAATTTATTCTACAAAACTCCAATTTCGTTCTAAATAGAAATGTTATACTCTCTCTGAGTTTGTGAGCAGCCAATCAGGGTCTTAAAGAAATCCCCGCCTCTAGTCTATGAAACAACACTGTAATCAAGCATATGTTTTGATAATTAATGAGAAGTTATTATTCCTATGGTAGCTTTACTTCTGTTATATTCAGAATTCTCCTTTGCTTTTAAGAGAGATTTCTTTACGTTACTGAGCTCTGTAGATGTTTCTAACAGTTTAGATGTTCCCACAGTGAGAACTGTTTTGACAAGTGCATTAAATAAGAACTCTTTCTGATTTTGTGAACGGGGCAACTTTGAAAAAAATAAATACAAGTTCTAACTGCAGAGCATATACTTGTTTACTGCTTAGGACACAGTAATAGTTTAAAAATTGTGTTTCTTTTAAAGTAAGAATATATAAAATTCCTTGGCATTTGAAAGTCAGTCATTTTAAGTGGCATTGCTTTCATAGCCAGTTTGTAACACAGAAATGTTCATGGGAAAAGCAATAAAAATCTGCTTACATAAGCAGCATCTTAAAATAAGAAAATGAAATGCATATTTTGGGGTAGATTTCTTATATGATTTTAACCTCACTTTCTCATCAGTGAGGTCTGAACGGAAGAAATATTTATGCTATCTTTAGCACTGCCAAGTTTAAGTAAGCCTAGTGCATTGCCCATGTTTTGTATTGCCATTAAAAATTTTATATTATTAATTTGGT
Source organism: Microtus agrestis (assembly GCA_902806775.1). Taxonomy (NCBI): domain Eukaryota; kingdom Metazoa; phylum Chordata; class Mammalia; order Rodentia; family Cricetidae; genus Microtus; species Microtus agrestis. The sequence goes on along the minus strand of CADCXT010000527.1, from coordinate 1,071,233 downwards.
AATTCATAATTAAATTTTCAACTGAAATTAAGTTTTAGAAGTGCTGTAGAATAAAGAACTTGCTTTGATGTATTAAAAAAAATCACATACTAATGTAGAATGAAACTATACTAACTTCTTTGAAAATCTAGGTGTTTGATATTGTGTTCCTATTAAGTACTGGGATATTTTCTTCATCGTGACGGTCTGTTCACTATATTTAGAAAATGCAATTTTATTTCCATGAGTTTAATACAGAATATCAAAAGAAAATGAAGTATATCATGATAGAGAAAAATCACATATGCAAAATGACAGTTATATAGGAACTTGGTCTTCATGAACTATAAACACGTAAAAATTGTCAAATGGCTTTAAGCACAATATTAGATCACTTGCAATAAAGATCTTTTAAAATATCAAGTGTTTTTTTTGTGAGCATATGCATTTTTTATTTACCTGAAAAATAATATGATTGCAAAAAATATAACTACAATGACTGACTAGAGAATATAGCTCAACTAAAAGACTTTCAAAATAATATGAAATTAGTGTTTTTCAATTCAAAGCATTTTCTTGTGAACTACTTCCATACTTCTTAACTGACAAGTTGAAGGTTAAAGGAAATATTTGTCTCTGCTATATATAAATTTAAAAGTCCACTGTCATATTCTAAGAAAGCTCTAGGTATATCTCTGAATAAAACTAAAAAGAATAAAAATGACTCTAAGAAATTAGATACTAAAAGAAAACGACAGGTACTTGTCCAGTCTAAAACACCAGATGATTTTATTTATGATTTTGACATTTCTCATCTGCTAAGGAATTGTTCTTAATTATTAAATTTTCATAGGAAAGTTACTATTTTCTTAAAATAAACACAGGAAACATTTTTGCATGTGTCAAGACTATGAAGGCAGAAGGAAAACTAAATTGAGGACTTTATTAGATAAAATATTATGTCTCTTATTACCTATTATACATTTACATGTTTTGTTCCAAGATAATTCAAAGAAAAGCTCTAGAATTTCGTGTTCCTTTAATTCTCTCTTCTGTAGCAAGATTGGAGAACTGAAAAAAAAAAGACCACTAAATTGGCAGCATCCTGCCATATCCTTGATACAATTTCAGATAAAATAAAAACAGCAAACCATATGGAGAAATCATAAATCTAGCATGGGTGAGCTCTCATACCTCAACAATGAATACTTCCTAAGACATTCCACTTTCTGTAAATATTATAAAAACTGAACCCATAATGAGCTAATTTATTAGTGCCAGTATTACAAAATAAGTCAAATTAATTCCCCAAGAAAATAAAATCACTATGTCAATTTCTATTAATATGTTTTTATAATAATTAAAAATTCAAATATATATTTACGAACTTGGATCACAAGTTAGTAGTATATTTAAGAATGTCTGCCACAGGCTTAATCACTGTGAGGATGCATATATCAATATTCCCCTCATCAGAGTTCTGAATTCTTTTGTCATTTGATTTTTTGATAGTCATCTGCCAACTCTGCATCATTGCTTGTTTTGCAACTACCTAGTTCAAGAAAGATTTTCTCTTTTTTGTTTTAACCATAAAGTTCCAAAGATAAACAATGTAATATTACATTATGCTTGTGCTAAATGACAAAATATTTAGGTATAGCCATGATTAAATAATTGTATTAGTGTTTAGGTGAAAATCACAGTGATAACATTAATCCACATTATATAAACATCAATTATTGAATAAAATGTATATGACTTGTTTATGGTACCAACACACACACTTATGGTACCAACATACACCTTAATAGAGAGCTTCCAGTTAAAGAATTATTAGTTAAAAATATCAGAAGGAATGGGGATCATGTCACTGGCCTGTTGGACCTATAAAGTTTTTTAAAAACTGACAACTGTAAGAAAAATTATTCCGCATATATTTCTAATTTGGGAGTATGTGCTGAGAATCAAAATTCTGTCTTCACTGAGAACTTTATTCAAGTAAAATTTGCCTTGAAAAATTGTAATTGCCATTGTAAATATCCATATAGAATAGGAAATGAGAACTGTATTAACAGAAATTTTCATTAAGTAAATCCACAAATACTGAATATCCATTATGTTCAGGGATTCTAGATGTTAGTAATGAAATGGAATCAAAGGAAGTATCCCATTTTATATCATATACATATTATGAATTTATATTCAGAGACAGTGAAAAAGAAGGGATAAACAAACAAAAATACAAATTTGAATGGATATAAGTGGTCTTAAAGAGTCCTTAACTACTATACATCATTTTTTTCTCTGCAAATCAGTACTACAGGCCCCCACAAAACCACCTGAATCAAGTACAAAACATCTTCAGATTAAATGGTGAACTAAACAAATTCACATTACACTGTTCATTGTGGTGATTTTATGATCATATTCATGTGCTTTGGACATAGAGGTGAGTTCTCAGCCATCCTGTAACCATGGTGGCATTGTGCTATCTAGGAAACTGAATACTCTGCTCCCACACAGTATGCCTCATGCACAGAGACCTATGCCCTTTGTAGGAAGTATAAACATGACATTGTATAAGATTTCTTGCCAAAATATTTATATAGAGACACTTTCAGTATGGGCTTTCATTCTCTATCCAAACCCATTTGTAATATAGAATCTACTTGGAAAATACTTCCTCATAAGGAGAAACATGAATTAACAATGATGAAACTTATTCTAATATTCTTTCTAATACAATAAAGAGGCAGCTGTGTAGTGTTTGTAGGCAGGCTCTAAGAAAGTAAAACAGTAATTTCAGTGACCCTGTGCCTGAAATGTGCTTGGTATAGTCAAATACCAATGCATTTTTTACTAGATTGCACAACAGAAACAGTGAGAGAAGAGAGTTTTGAAAAGTAATACAAAAGTAAATACTAAAAATAAGATAATAGTAATGCAAAAATAAGAGGTTCTTAAAAATGTCATGGTTATCTTTATTTCTGGGCATGAAACATAGTTTAAGAAACCAGTTTTATATGTGCAAGTGAGTGTTAAATCAAAATGTGTAAAATATGTCTTCAGTCCTCATTAGTGTAAGACTCCTTTTAAATGAATGCAAGTTGCAGGACAGGATGATGTGTGTATAAACGATCACCAATATAACACCAATGGTTACAATACGTGTATACAGGAAGCCTGATAAGAACATGATAAGTATCTGTGAGAAAAAAAAAACAAATTTACCTTCAATTTGTTAAAAACCCATTTCAACTTATAATTATACATCTTTATATGTATTAGAAAACATTTCATCTTAAGTAAGCTACAATTTGAAAAAACTAAAGGTTTGTTTGAGCACAAATGAAGAAAGAAAAAGTACTATTGTTTTTAAAAGTGGTAGAAAAAATCTTTAATATTTTTCATTTTACAATGAATATTATTACTATTTATTTTGTATACCTTGTTTAGTCCCTAGAGTTATGGTGAGACTGAATTGATCAGTCCAATTTTCTTCTCCAGTAGGAGCTCTTATTTCCATAATAAATAGTTTTACTCTTGCATATGTCTTCTCATACAAGCAAAATATAAACAGATTTGTTATATTGAGTAATATGCTTGGTACATGTTTTAAGAACACAAAAATGCATGAATGTTTTTATTTAAAAAAAAATCAATGCTAGAATCTATTTGGAGCAGCCACAAGTGTCTCACTGTTTTGTTTATCATCCTCTGGTCACATAAACTTATTCTAAGGAGTTCAAATGATTAATAATATATAACTTATGGGTAATTTAGGGTTAAAAATCATGTGAATTTAGTCAACAATGTTTTAATTAGCAATAACAACTATTAAAGTGACCATGATCCTAAGGATTCAGAGTTTCTTTCTGTAATAAAACTTTTTGGAAAGAAGCATTTTTGTATATAAAAATACTTGGAAATTCTCAGCTCATCTATAGTGAAGTGATTTATAGAAAATGATCAGGGTAGCAGCAACTGGTATTGACATGACATACCTGAATATCACCTTATTTCAACATTATTTGATTCCATGTGTACACACACACACACACACACACACACACACACAAAGGTTTTACATGATTTTTCTGTATTTCTTTTGCTTTCAAAGAAAAAAATTATTTAAAGTGCTTATTCACATGGATAATTTTATATTTCTGGAAATTTTTATTCTGGGTATGTTTGTTGCATATTATTATTCAAAAATATTGTGGTTTTCTAAGGAACAAGACCTGCATTATTTAATTTTACACCACATTATTCACTAGAAACTGTTTTCAAATGAAAGAATTAGGAATAAATACCATTATTTTTATAGAGTAGCTGAGGCTAAATTTTCTTAAATGTGATTTAAAACGAAATATACAGAAGTATATGAGTTCCTGAAGTATTTTCCTGAATATACACCATTTTAGAAGATAATTTAAATGCATGAGATAATTCCAGACAATTTAGAGATGGAATTTTTTGTTTATTTTTTAAACAATTTTTAACCATAATGTCTTTTCTGAAATTAGATTCCATGATCCTAATATTAAATATATTTATACTCTTTTTACCCATAGTTTCTTTCTGACAATTAAATCCTGTGGTCCTCATGTTAAATAGATTTTCTAAGTCAACAGCAGTGTACCACGAAATTATAAAAAGCGAATATTTGCTGTTTCTTAATTTGCTTGTATTCTTCTACAACCATTAAAATAATGCTGTTGATTCACAATTTCTAATGAATGTGTCATATTTTGTTTCATCAAGATGATATTCTATAGGCAATTCTAGTGGAGGTAACGGAAGCTCTAATAATAACATGAAATAGTTTTATCCAGATGAAATTACTCATGGATAGCATTTCATATGTACCTATCATAGGAGTAGAGAATTCATATATAATCACAGTTTTCCATTAGAGAAAATCACATTTCTTTTTAATGGCTAAGTATACCATGGAGACTAGTGACATAGTGAATATTCATTGATATTTTCAAGTACAAAATTAACCATAATTTTATATTGATGTCTACTACTTCATTTTGGGAAGAAAGTATTGATACATATAAAAACAATAATCATTATATAAAACTTTTAGCTTCCAACGATAAATACATCATATAGCCATTGAGTATACTTTATTAATGATCATTCTATCCAATTTATATATTTTCACTAAAGAGAATGCCAAATTCTTAGGCATACTTTGAGAGGTAATATTTTCTAATTGTATATTTAAAAACAACTGCTTAAGGCAAATAAACTAGAAGCAATGAATCTAAATCAAATTGTTTCTAGACATCTAATTGTAAGGCTGTGAAAAAGAATTGCTGACATTTTAAATAAAAGGAGTGTGTGTGTGTATGTGTGTGTGTGTGTGTGTATGTTCTAGAAATAGTATAAAGTACACATTTTTAAGTCTACAAATAGACACGGAACTTTAGACAGCATTTTACATTGGAAGAGAGAAATTCCAATGATCATGTTGATGCAACTTCCAGAAATGAATCTTTAATCCTCCCATGATCTTCATTTTATTAACCTGTCCTGTATTGGTCACAGTGACTTACCCTTTGCTTACCTTCAAATGTTATTGTGAATGTAGCTCATACCTTTTGCTCTTCTGTTTTTGTTGGATCGTCAGTATCCAATGTTTAGTAGCACTTAAAACAATTACATCCTACAGGAATATTTAATGAAAAGCAATTCAAAATGCAATTCTCTAATAAGGTAAAAGCCCATTTAGCTTATTCAAAATATCATATTTTTTTAAGTTCTATAACACCTAAGAATAAAGATTTATTGCCCCTGAATTGCAAAGGGTAACATGGCAGGGTTTTGAAAATGCTAAGAATATTGTTTTTTCTATAATTTGTATATTATAATTCTAAATTGTACCATTATTAATGAATAAACTTACTTTTCTTTTATTAATAAAAAGTTTCAAAAACTTTTATAAAATAATCTTAGACTAACTTAGAGACAATAATCCATGTACTTTTACTCCCTCTCTGAATGAAGATGCAGCCAGTACAATAGAAATGAGTTATGCCATAAGACAATAAATGGCTCTATTTCCTATCATAAAATTTAACTATATTATGTAATTACAAATCTCTAGGTTAATAATTAGCTCTCTGAAATCTCAGGCACTTCCTTTTCCAAGTTTATTAATCCATTAGCATATAACGTGAAGTTTAAAACAGAATAAGCAAATAATGTTCAAAATAACAGGCCTGGTATGTGAGAATTCATTTCCTTGAAACTAAGATATAACATAGAAGGTAAAACATAATTTGTTAGCTCAAGATGTTCTTTTTCACATCTAAATTGTATTAACAAAAATAATAGTGTAGTGCAAGGAATATGATTAAGCACAGGAAATTGAAAAGAAGTAATTGCACTTTATTTGGTAAAAACTGGAAATTTCTTACCTATATATTTATTTACATAAAAGTGGAAGTCTGACTCTGGAGTAAAAGTTGCAGAAAAAGCACCAATATTGTAAAACTAACCTTTAAAGCTCAACAAGAATATAAAGAAGAAAACACCCTCAGTAATTCTCTATGGCTGTAAAGATTACAGCAACGTTGCCTGAGAGACAGAGCAGATACTACTCTCAGCTTCTCCCTGGAGAAATTCTGGGGTTTATAGTAACAATTTCTCATAGTATTTCTAAAGGAAAATTCTTGACAAATAGTCCATAGTATTACTTAAAGCCTTGTGCCACTTTGATATTTAATGATGCTTATTAAGTTCTACTATAGGATTGTAAATATTTTAAAGATCATGTCCTTAAGAAGTTTACAATGCAGTTTGAATGATAAAAAATAAGGGGGGGTATACACTTCCTTCATAAAAGCCTTAAATAGTTACAATGGCAGCAACTTGTTTTAGGTATCCTGCTGTTTAGTGGAGGACAGTGAAGATGGAAGGAAGTCTAATGATTCACAATACAAACAGGGAAAGGCTCAATTCAAGAATAGAAACAAGTTCAACAATGTGGAAAATTCTTATTTGGTTTCTATTTTCTAGCAACAAAAGGAAAATAACTATAATGTACAAAAGGGTTCCATTCAACTCTCTGATGAGCAGTTAGGATGATTTCAAAATAATCCTATATGTGCTGAAAATATGTATTCTGCCAATCACATTCTTCACAGTATTCAAAAATTTTCCTTGCCTTCCCCAGGTCCCACAACGAATTTTCATAGATATTGTATGTTTGAGGATAAGCAATACTCCTGCACAGAATTTTGGTTATTTTATTTCCACTGAGCTGTCCATGATAATCTCACTTTAAAATATCATGGTGTTTCTGAGTTTGAAAAGGCTTTTAAAGAACTATGCAGATATACAAAGTAAACCCAAGTATAAAATGACCACAGCTAATTCAAGGGAGAAAAATTCAAACTGTAAACACAATTTCCTAACTGTTGGCTGCTCACCATACTCTTTTCTCAATTTCATGTTTGACTGTTTCATTCTGAAAAAAATACAAGCCTGCAGTTAGCATTATAGTTGAAATGAGATTAAGTTGCACAGAAAATTTTGTGGAATTAAGTAATTGAAGTAACAGTACCATTTTAAAATGGAAAATTATCATGTCAGAGATTCACTTTAAGCTACTTCACAAATCTTTAGAGAATGGATATGGCTAGATCACTTTGCTTCACTATTTGGAAAAAAGTACATAAAGTAAGTAGTCAATTTGTAAGTAGGTATTATTCTTTATAAATTGTATATTACAAAAGAGGAGCTTTGTAAATTCTGTGGAATTTCAAATACAGGAGAGAAGGGTAAACTGTTAATTTCTGCCTCAGTAATATACATAGTAAAGTACTAAATGAATTGCTATTTGGTATGTTTCTACTATTGTTTCTCATTTTGATTGGTTTAACTTGGTTTGGATTTAAGACGGGGCTTTTTGTTTTATACAATATATTCTTATTATGTTTATACCTACTTTTCTTCTATTTCCTCCCCATCTCCTTTCTGATCCTGATATACACTCTTTCTGCCTACTATTAGAAGTCAAACATATGTCTAAGGAATAAAACTGGTATAAAAGATAATAAAATAAGATAAAGCAAAAACAAATCAAAATAGGACAAAACAAGAATAGCCAAAATAAAACCATATGAGATTCTTATAGACCAGAGACACACATGTGCACACACACAGGAATACAATTAAGAATATATACAGAAAACACATGTAAGATAGACGTATATATATGTGTGTGTGTGTGTGTGTGTTTGTGTGTGTGTAAGATATATATTCACAAAGGAATACTAAGGTATATTTTTAAAGCTCTGAATTAATATTATTAAACAAAGAAACTCCAAAAATTATGATGGCTTCATTTTTTTTTTTGTTGGTCATCTACTGCTAGGCATGGGATCTGTCATTAGAAGTGTTTATTTCCTGATTGAGACTCCTTTGGATAAAACTTACTTTTATTTGAAAGTGGTTATCAATTGGAGATAGCTTCTGGGTTAGGGATAGAGATACGTTTCCACATCTCCTCTCAACTCTACAACTCCATATGAGGTAGTCCCATTTAGTCTCTGTTTATGAGCCACAGTTTCAGTGAATTCACATGTGCATCATCTCTGTTGTGTCTACAAGACCTTGATTCCTTGGCATCCTTTATCCCCTGTAGATCTCACACTTTTTCTGTCGTCTCTTTTGCAGAATTCCCTAAGTTCAGATAGGGATTTGGTGGAGACCTCACTATTAGGGATGAGTGTTCCATGATCTCTCACTCTCTGCAAATTTTCTGATTATGGGTCTCTATAGGTGTTCTCCTTTGCTGTGGGAAGGAACATCTTTGATGGTGATTGAATAATGAACAAATTTATGAGCATAGCACAATGTCATTAAGTGCCATTTTATTGCTATATTTCTTTAACAAAGCAGCAATATTTTACATTTCCTAGGTTCCTGGCCCTTCTAGTCTCAGAATCATGGCTTCCCAGGTTTATGTATGCCTTCCATTTCATGGAGTGAGCCTTAACTCAAATAAGATATTTGGTGGATACTTCCACAGTCTTTTTGCCACTATTGCACCAACGTATACTGGCTTACCCTTTTAGATCATAGGATTTGTAGCTGAATAGAGAGATGGTTCAGCTATTAATGGCTAGGCTCACAACTTTTTAAAATGTTATTTTGAAGGAAGAGTTCTTTTGTGGCAGATTTCTGGAAAACTATAGTAAAATATAAAGAAGTTCTCAATTCCACTACCATATATTATTCATGATATGAATGAATTTCACCATCACTCACTGTCCATTCTATTGTCTTCCTCCAGTTAAGCCTTAAGGGTTAACAACAAGAAAACAAGGCAAGGAGATAATACAGACCCCATGATGTAACTCATATTGCTTTCAAATTGATTTTATTTATGTACAATTCTCCAAAACCCTTGAATTTTCTCATATTATAGTCAAGACTATATGTCTTTTAAACAAAAGAAACCACATGAGATGTTTATATTTTATTTTATTTTTAAGGAAGAGTTGTTACGGCAATATCTATCACTATTTTTTTCATACAATACATTTTAGTCATTTTCTATCCCTTCCCCCAATTCCTCCCAGATCCTCCCCATTTCTCTATGCTCCCAATTTTAGGTACTTTCTATGCTCAGCACTAAAAATATCATAAAAGAAAGAGACAATAAGATCAAAAACACAACAAACCAAAATTAAGTCTATTTTTGTGTGGGCCAATGTAGGACAACAACTCCTGGGCATGGGGCCTGCCCTGGATCGTAGTTGATAATACACAGTGACATGCTATTGCAGACAATTTATTTTCCCTTTTCCAGAAGGTATCAACTGCAAATACCTTCATAACCAGTGTAGAAATTTGAATCAACTACCCCTTTTTAGTGTTAGGATTTTTTTCTTGCTTGAACCTGCGTAGATTTTGTGCTTGCTGCCACTGTCTCAGTGAGTTCGTAAGTGCATCAGTCCTGCTGCTTCATGAAGACACTATTTCTTTTTATTCATTCACTGTATCCGTTTCTTACAAACTTCCCACCTTCTCTTCTACATAGATCCTTACTGGAAGAAGACATCCCATTTATTAGTGTTTGCTCCAACTAACTGTTCTCTTAATAATCTCCAGTTGTGGATGTCACTGTTAATTATTATCTATGGCAAGAAGAAGCTTCTCTAAAGAAAGTTGAGTGGCACAGTGATATATGGGTATAAACAGTGGATCAAAAGTATTAATTTTTTTTACTAAGTTTCTATAGCAGAATAATAATGTAAGATTTCCCCAAGGACCGTGACCCATTTAGTCTAAGGTTCTTGGCATCATTAACATTCCTTTATTTGGGTTTCATTTCATGGAGTGTCTCTTAAATCCAAGCAAGCAGTGGCTATTTACTCCCCTAAGTTTGTATTTTTATTTATTTATTTATTTATTTTTTTATTTTTGAGACAGGGTTTCTCCGCAGCTTTTTGGTTCCTGTCCTGGAACTAGCTCTTGTAGACCACGCTGGCCTAGAACTCACAGAGATCCGCCTGCCTCTGCCTCCCAAGTGCTGAGATTAAAGGCATGTGCCACCACCGCCCGGCTAAGTTTGTATTTTTATTGCACCAGTATATTTGCATGCAGATTGTTGATACAGGTCACAGAGTTTGTAGCTATGTGCTACCGATGATTATGTTTCTTCTCAGGTAGTATAAAAAGTATTTTACAGCACCAGGAACTCTAGTCAGTAGGCATGAAGCTTCTGGGAACAGCTAAATATTACCATGGATGACGTAAGTGTTAGTCTTCCGCAACAGGGACGTACCATAAGGTTATGGATGCTAATCAACAGCATTGGCAATAGCCTATCATGTTTGTGTGGTTTATGAGACCCCTTTGGCTAAAACCTCAATAATATATAATCCATTTCTGGCATTGTGGATTTTACTTTGCATCAGAAATAGCTAATTGAAACATTGTGTAGCCTGTTATGTAGTGACTTCATTTAAATCCCTTTCATTTTAAATATATAGTTTTAGAAATCGTCTAAAGAAATTTGTTTGGCATTACAAATGAATTTTAGTATTGCGTCTTTGCCTATATTCTCTTTTATCCCACCTTCCCACCCTACTTTCCTTTTAAATACCTCATTCTACTTTTCTCTTTACCTCTTTATAGGCCTATATTCTATTTCTGTTTTTTGAAAATTCTCTTCTACCCTGATGGCCCCTTAATAGTTATCTAAATTCTGTGGTTAATGTGCTTAAAACACACATGCCTAAAGCTTAAAAGTAACATCTGCAAATAAGAGAAAAAATGAATATTTGTCTTTTGGTCTTGGGCTACCTCAATCAGAATGGTTGTGTATAGTTCCATCCATTTAACCGCAAATTTCATAATTTCAATTTTCTTAACATATAAATAATATCCCCATGTGTAAATGTACCACATTTTCATTAGCTGTTCATTAGCTGATGGACATCTAGGGTTTTTCCAATTTCTAGCTGTTATAAATAGAGCAGCAGCAACCATGGTTGACCAAGTAAACCTGTTGTAAGATGTAGAGTCCTTTGATTACATGCACAAAAGTGAAATAACTACTTTGATATTGCTTGGAGGCCTGCTCTTTCTTTCTTACCTTGTTCTTTTCCTTTTCTTTTCAACCCTTCCTTTCTTTTTTTTTCTTTTCTGATTGGGATATATAGGAGGAGTTGATATGGGGAAAAGGGGGCTAGAGGGAGGGAATGGGTGAAATGGAGGGGGAAACTGCAGTTGGGATATAATTTATAAGAGACGAATAAAAGTTAATAAGATAAAGTTAAAAAACAAAACAAAATAAACTAATTTAAAAATGTGTACCTAAAATAGATGTATAGGCAGTAATAAAAATAAATCCTCATGTGGTAATGATGGACATTCTAATCATTTTGTGTTTAGATTATTTCTATGCTGTTATTTCTATAATATCCAATTCTGTGGATTCCCCGCATTATATATTATCTATTGCATTCTATGAAGAGAAATAAAGATATCATAATACTTTCTTCTAAAGTCAATGTTGTTTTCACTCTTTTCTTTTTCTTTCATTTTTGTTTGTTTGCTTGTGTATCATTATGTAATCTGGATATACCTTAGTCAAATTTCCTATGTAGATCAGGCTGGGCTTGAACCCACAAAGATCTTCCTGACTCTGCCTTCTGAGTGTGATTAAAGGTATACACCACCACACCCAGCTCACTTGCCTCTAATAATTACACATATATATCATAAGTGTGTATGTGTATGTGTGTCTGTACAAACACACATGTGCATGCACACACACACACACACACCAATTTTTACCTAGAGAATCATGTTCTTTTAATGTCTCTTCTATTTATGGAATATATCTCCTTTGCTAAGACATCAGAATTTTCTAATTTCTCCATATTGTGTGTTTGATAAGCATAATGTACAAAATTACATTTCTTGGCTGCTCACAATAATATAAAACCCAATTTCTTGTGTTTTACAGCTTTCTCCATTACTATGACACTATTATACACAGTTTTTCACTTCAAAAATTCACATTGTGTCATTATGCTAATCAGATTCTGAGAGTAGCTAAAATCTTCATATCTGCCATTATAGATGAAATAAAGTTTCTTACTAAGAGGATTACAATTCAGTCCTCTCTTGGCCTATCTCCATTAGTCAAGTGGCATTTCATTACTATTTACTATTTAATTTTGTTTTTCATGGTGCAGTTAGACAGAAATAGTACAAGATAAGATTTGCATTCATTTGGAGAGGAAAGACGGGTATATATATATATATATATATTGGTTTATTTAATTTTATTAATTTTTCCAGGCAAAAAGGAAATAATTCTTAAATTTTGACTCAGTATATGCTAATATATTATCATGTAATATTGACTGCTTAATATTTAATGTCTAACATTTTTAGGCATTCTCTCCCAGTTCATACTGCTTTCATGGCCAGGTCAGAGTAGTAGAAATGCTAGATTTAACTTGATTTGATTTTCACCAAATAAAAATGATCATTAAACCAGTTTTGTGCTTTCACTTTATATTCCCATACAGCCAAATCACCAAATGAGTATTATCTCAATTATGACTATACTTTCTTGGTATCTGTAGTCATTATAGCATTAAAAAATTCTATTGTACCAAAATTTATTTTGCTTGTTGTTAAATGGACACACATCCATTCCCACCCTTCCCACTTCATTGGCATTTGTTTTCTCAGTTCTATAAGCCTTTATATAAATTATTATTGGACTTGTATAAAATCATCAATAAGTCCAGTAAAATAAGTAATAAGATATTAATAGCAGCCTACATCATTTAAAATTGGATAGGAAGAGAAATACTTTTGCAAGTCCCTTAATATCATGAGATAGTGCTGTTATTCTTCTCATATAGCAGAAGTTATTTCTTGCTCAAGTCTGACTTACCTTTTATCATGGAGGACAATTATGTTAACAAGAGGACTTAGAATAGAAATTACGTGCCCGAGATGAGAATGAGAGGATGAACATTTTTTTTTTAATTTTTAAATGAACAAATGGGAATGGTTTTATTGAATAAAGGATAACATTTTGACATACAGATACACAGAAATATACACAATTCTCATAAACTAAACAGATTTTTACTGTAAATGAAAATTATCTTAGGGTATTTTCTAATACATGAAACCTGTACATTGAAATTGCAAATGTGCAACTTACCAAATATCAACAAGGAATGAACAATGGTGTAATGATCTTGACATAAAACAATTCTAAAATCGTATATCATTAATTTTCATAATGATTTGTCAATAAAAATCTGAAATGGGCATTTGTTAAGTTTAGTTACTTGAATCAATACCTCAGGAGTTCAAGACAATTTCACCATAGTCAAGGCAGAGCTTAATTTTAAATATATATTTATGCTGAGCAGATTCAAGCCAGTTTTCCTCCGATCTTTGATTTTTAATTTGGCTGCTGGCGCCAAATATAGAAATTAATGAGTAATTGTTATGGATAACAGACAAAGTGTAATATTGTAGTTAGTTTTTGTTTTCTCTGACATCATTTTTGTTTTCCTTGTCTATGTCAGTTTGTAGTCAGTTTGTTAGAATATTAGTCATTACTGCTTTTATAAAGATACCAAAATGAAAAAGAAAACATTTTGTTCACTTTTCTAATACAATAAATGAATAAGAAATTAATCAACAGAAGAAATGGAATGTTTTATTAAATTGAAGAAACCAAATGTTTATTACAGCATAAAAGAACTGCCCACCAGATGAAATTTGTGTTTATTGCACACTCTACATAGAAAGGCATGATTGAGTGCCTTTGGGAAATATCTAATTCCACTTCTGTTACTTAATGCTGTTATGAATTGCAGTGAACTGTTGAATCTCTCTGAGCCTCAAATTCTCTCATCTATAAAATGAAGAGTAGCAACAAGTATTTCATATAGCTATGTGGAATATATGCTGAGGCAATAAATTGAGAAATTTTAATATTTCCTTATCCTTAAGTGTGCAGTAAATGTTAGCATTATCGATTCAAATATCTGAATAATTTTAGAATGCCATATTTGTATTTTATAAAAATTAAAATAATTAAGGATATTTAGATAGTTTTGCTTTGGAGTGAGAAAAATGCCTCTGAATAATTTCTGATTCACTGAATTGTTCTACAGAGTGCTGAGGAAGGAGCGGGCTGCATCCCACCGCCTGGCTAGCTTAACCCTCAAAATAACCACACAGAAATTCTATTAATTAAATTACTGCCTGGCCCATTATTTCTAGCCTCTTATTGGCTAACTCTCCCATATTAGTTTAACCCATTTCTAATAATCTGTATTTCACCACGAGGTTGTGGCTTACCGGAAAAGTTTCTAATCAGCATCTGTCTCAGGCAGAAGAACCATGCATCTGCCTGTCTCTGCTTTCTTCCTCCCAGAATTCTGTTCTGTATTCCCTACCCACCTGAGTTCTTCTGTATTTAGTAGGCCAAGGTTGTTTTCTTTAATAACCAATGAAAGCAACACAAATACAGAAGGGCTTCCTACACCATTTTCCCTTTTCTGTTTAAATTTAATTTTTTTTCCTTTTTTTATTTTATTTTATTTTATTTTTCTCCATTAACAGCTTCAACTGGGTGTGGGGCAACAGGACCATTCCCAGCACAACCATGGGTGTGGGGTTCCCCGCAGTCTCCCCAGGGCGATGGTTCCTGCAATGATCTCTAGGGGGAAATGGCTCCCAACAGATCCCCTCCCCCCCTCCCATACAAAGGCAGGCAACTATCACATGGAGAGCACCAGTCAGAGTCATCCATGGTGTCAGACCAAAGGAGAAGGGACTGAGACAAGGAGAGACCCTCCTCTCGAGTGGTGAAGCAATCCACCTCTCCTGGGAACAGAGGGGTGCTCGATGACTCCTAGGTCGAGTGGGGACCAGGCCTTTTTTCTTTCCCCCTTAGGCATCCTAGGGTTCCCAGGGCCCTGCCTTAGGTTGGGGGATTATCCTGCCATAAGTCGCCCGTCCTTGGAGCTCCTCAAATAAAAGGCATCTAGCAGGATTAAAGTAAGCAGATCACAGGGCACCCTGTCTTAGGCCATGTGGAGAGCGCCCTCATACCTGTACCATGCCATGTTGAGCCGGTTTCTACAACCTCTGTATGGTGTGCTATTCAGGCGAGGATCCACACTAACTCCCGTCATTGGGCCCCTGCGTCTATCATTAATGAAAAGACTGTGAGGAGTTCCTCAAACAAAAGATATAATGATATAATTTTGGCACCAATAACTCCATCTCCAGACAAGAAGAAAGGGCTTTTTCCCAACCCAGTATTCACCTTTTAGTCTGGCCTATAGTATGTCCTCCTTCCTAAGTGCCTACTCCACATAAAGTTACGTGTGCTGCCTGCCAAAAATTAGGGCAGTGTAAAAGGGATCAAAATCTAAACTTTTAACATATGCATTAAACCCAAACACTTTACAGCATGTGTCAAACTTTTCTCAACATCTATAAGCCGTTACAAATATCATTTGATCAATTTCAGTAGGAGTACAATGACATACATTGATGTTATCAAATACCACCAGTTCCAGTCTCTGAGCAACAGTGACAGGAACCCCCAGTTTTCCCCCTTCTTAAGTGAAGAGAGGTTAACATTTTAATTAAAATGAGATCTGTGTCCCAAAGTTTAAAGCCGTCTGATGTTTAGTCTGCAACTCAGCTCCAAAGCAGACTAGAGTTCAAGCTGCAGAAGCAGTTTAGCATTTGTGCTCCAGGACAGGTGGGGGAACCTGGGTGAGGCGAGTTGGATTCAGCTACATGAAGCACATCCTGGCACTTATGTCCGCCGGGTCTCCCTGGACTCTGGAGGCAGGATGACCCTCTGCAGAGTGGTGTAGGTGGTTTTGTTAGCAGGCACTCCTTTCCTTGGGGCCAGGGAAGACCGGACCAAGGACCTCTCCTCAATCATCTCTGGAAGTCTGGAACTCCTCTGTGTCCGCAGCCTCGACATCACGTCCAGGATTTATTTTCTTTCTGTGAAAAAAGCACAAACACGTCCTCGACCCCAAATATATATACAGGTCGGGTTTTTTCATAATGCATTGCAAGGGCTTTTTCACCTTGTCTTATCAAAGGTAAGCTTGGTGTCATCAAGCCCGATCTGTTTGCATCAGGATCTGCTGGCAACTTTTATGAGTTGCTTTGAAGGAGCCTTGTTATGCTCTATAATTTTTATTATTGTTAGCCATATATGCAGTTCCTCCATTGGAAGAGCCATTTGTAAAATTTAGCATAAAATCCTTTAAGGGATTTTTTGCTATAACATTAGCAAGATACAGGTGCATAAATAGTAGCAGTGATCTGGAAAAAGACCATTGTTTTTGGCCTTTGAATTTAGCAAAGGCAATTGTCCAGGAATCAATCTTAAAATTATCAATGAATCTACGGTTTAGTATAAGAAACATTGATCATAGACAATATTTTGTTAAACCATTATCCAGATTCTATCCTGTCCTTTTATATCAGACAAGCTACTGGATTAAATTAAGAGTTTAACATCTTAACTAGCAAAACTGAGAAGATTTAGCCATAAGCAGCATGTTTTATAAAGCTGTTGTATAATAAGTTTTACATCTAATATACTCACTTGCCATAGCTGAATTATGATTAATATACTGTATTTGTTGATTATTGTATACTTCATCTGTGGATTTATACTTTACCTGCTTGAGTACCTGTTAGGCTGCTGTTTTAAGCTCTCTATTGGAAACTGTTTTTTGTAAGAATTTTACCTAGCAGCTCAAGGTCTCCCATAAGAATATTATCACTAGAGGTTTAACCATTGGACATCCAAACAAAAGTTTGTAAGCTATCCTCTTTTTTTTTTAGTTTTTTTTTATATTGGAAAAAAAATAAATTTCTGCCTCCTCCCCGCCTCCCATTTCCCTCCCCCATTCCCACTCCTCCCCCCCCTCCCTCCTCCCCCTCCATATCCACACTGAAGAGCAGTCAGGCTTCCCTGCCCTGTGGAAAGTTCAAAGTCCTCCCCCCTTCAATCTTGGTCTATAAAGGTGATCATCCAAACTGGCTAGGCTCCCACAAAGCCAGGACATGAAGTAGGATCAAAACCCGGTGCCATTGTTCTTGCCTTGTTAGCAGCCTTCATTGTCCGCCAAATTCAAGGAGTCCGGTTTTATCCCATGCTTTTTCAGTCACAGTCCAGCTGGCCTTGGTGCGCTCCCAATGGATCAGCCCCACTGTCTCTGTGGGTGGGTGCATCCCTTGTGGTCCTGAAATCTTTGCTCGTATTCTCCCTCCTTCTGTTCCTCATGGGAACTTTGGGAGCTCAGTCCGGTGCTCCAGTGTTGGTCTCTGTCTCTATCTCCATCCTTCGTCAGATGAAGGTTCTTTATTTATGTCTAGAAACCATTTATGAGTGAGTACAACCCATGTTCATCTTTTTGGGTCTGTGATACCTCACTCAGGATAGTGTTTTCTATTTCCATCCATTTGCATGCAAAATTCGCGAAGTCATTGTTTTTTACCGCTGAGTAGTATTCTAATGTGTATATATTCCACACTTTCTTCATCCATTCTTCCAATGAAGGGCATCTAGGTTGTTTCCAGGTTCTGGCTATTACAAATAATGCTGCTATGAACATAGTTGAACAAATGTCCTTGTCATATGATCGGGCATCTCGTGGGTATATTCCCAAGAGTGGCATTGCTGGGTCCATGGGTAGATTGATCCCGAATTTCCTGAGAAACCGCCACACTGCTTTCAAAGGGGTTGTACAAGTTTGCATTCCCACCAGCAATGGATGAGGGTACCCCTTTCTCCACAGCCTCTCCAGCAAAGGCTATCATTGGTGTTTTTGATTTTAGCCATTCTGACAGGTGTAAGATGATATCTCAATGTTGTTTTGATTTGCATTTCCCTGATCGCTAAGGAGGCTGAGCATGACCTTAAGTGTCTTTTGGCGATTTGAACTTCTTCTGTTGAGAATTCTCTCTTCAGATCAGTGCCCCATTTTTTAATTGGGTTAATTAGTATTTTAAAGTCTAGTTTCTTGAGTTCTTTATATATTTTCGAGATCAGACCTTTGTCTGTTGCGGGGCTGGTGAAGATCTTCTCCCAGTCAGTGGGTTGCCTTTTTGTCTTAGTGACAGTGTTCTTTGCTTTACAGAAGCTTCTCAGTTTCAGTAGATCCCATTTATTCAATGTTGCCCTTAAGGACTGTGCTGCTGGGGTTGTACCTAGGAAGCGATCGCCTGTGCCCATCTGTTGTAGGGTACTTCCCACTTTCTCTTCTATCAGGTTCAGTGTGTTCAGATTGATATTGAGGTCTTTGATCCATTTGGACTTGAGTTTTGTGCATGGTGATAGATATGGGTCTATTTTCATTCTTCTACATGTTGACATCCAGTTGTGCCAGCACCATTTGTTGAAGATGCTTTCTTTCTTCCATTGTATACTTTTAGCACCTTTATCGAAAATGAGGTGTTCATAGGTTTTTGGGTTAAAATCTGGGTCTAGTATACGATTCCATTGGTCGACTTCTCTGTTTTTATGCCAATACCACACTGTTTTCATTACTGAAGCTCTGTAGTAGAGTTTGAAGTCAGGGATGGTAATGCCTCCAGAAGTTCCTTTATTGTATAAGATTGTTTTGGCTATCCTGGGTTTTTTGTTTTTCCATATAAAGTTTATTATTGTCCTCTCAAGATCAGTGAAGAATTTTGATGGGATCTTGATGGGGATTGCATTGAATCTATAGATTGCCTTTGGTAGGATTGCCATTTTTACTATGTTGATCCTCCCAATCCAGGAGCAAGGGAGATCCTTCCATTTTCTGGTATCTTCATCAATTTCTTTCTTCAATGCCTTAAAGTTCTTGTCAAATAGATCTTTCACTTCTTTGGTTAGAGTTACCCCAAGATATTTTATGCTGTTTGTGGCTATCGTGAAAGGAGAAGCTTCTCTTATTTCCCTCTCTGCTTCCATATCCTTTGTGTATAGGAGGGCGACTGATTTTTTGGAGTTGATCTTGTACCCGGCCACATTACTAAAGGTGTTTATCAGCTGTAGGAGTTCTTTGGTGCAGTTTTTGGGGTCGCTTATGTACACTATCATATCATCTGCAAATAATGAAAGTTTAACTTCTTCCTTTCCAATTCGAATCCCCTTGATCCCCTTATGTTGTCTTATTGCTATTGCTAAAACTTCAAGCACTATGTTGAAGAGGTATGGAGAGAGTGGACAGCCTTGTCGTGTTCCTGATTTTAGTGGGATGGCTTTGAGATTCTCTCCGTTTAGTTTGATGTTAGCTGTCGGCTTGCTGTAAATAGTTTTTATTATATTTAGGTATGACCCTTGTATCCCTAATCTCTCCAAGACTTTTATCATAAAGGGATGTTAAATTTTGTCAAAAGCTTTTTCACCATCTAAAGAAATGATCATATGGTTTTTTTCTTTCAGTTTATTTATATGATGGATTACATTGATAGATTTTCGTATGTTGAACCAGCCTTGCATCTCTGGGATGAAGCCTACTTGATCATAATGGATAATTTTTCTAATGTGTTCTTGGATACGGTTTGCCAGTATTTTGTTGAGGATTTTTGCGTCGATGTTCATGAGTGAGATTGGCCTGTAATTCTCTTTCTTGGTTGAGTCTTTGTGTGGTTTTGGTATCAGAGTGACTGTAGCTTCATAAAAGGAATTTGGCAATGACTCTTCTGTTTCTATATTGTGAAATACATTAAGGAGTATAGGCATTAGGTCTTCTTGGAAGTTCTGGTAGAATTCCGCATTGAAACCATCTGGTCCTGGACTTTTTTTGGTAGGGAGGTTTTTGATAACAGCTTCTAATTCTTCGCGACTCACAGGTCTATTTAAATTGTTCACCTGGTCCTGATTTAGCTTTGGTATATGGTATTTATCTAAAAATGTGTCCATTTCTTTTACATTTTCCAGTTTTGTGGCATACAGGCTTTTGTAGTAAGATCTAATGATTCTCTGAATTTCCTCTATGTCTGTGGTTATGTCCCCCTTTTCATTTCTGATCTTACTAATTTGCATATTCTCTCTCTGCCGTTTGATTAGTTTGGATAGGGGTTTACCAATTTTTTTGATTTTCTCCAGGAACCAGCTTTTTGTTTCATTGATTCTTTGGATTGTTTTCTGTGTTTCTATTTTGTTGATTTCTGCCCTCACTTTGACTATTTCCAACCTTCTACTCCTCCTAGGTGAGTCTGCTTCTTTTTTTTCTAGAGCTTTCAGGTGGGCTGTTAAGTCTCCAATGTGTGCTTTCTCTGTTTTCTTTAAGTGGGCACTTAGGGCTATGAACTTTCCCCTTAGGACTGCTTTCATAGTGTCCCATAAGTTTGAGTAGGTTGTTTCTTTATTTTCATTGAATTCACGGAAGACTTTAATTTCTTTCTTTATTTCTTCTTTGATTCAGGTGTGGGTCAATAGTTGACTGTTCAGTTTCCATGAGTTTGTAGGCTTTCTGGGGGTAGCATAGTTGTTGAATTCTAACTTTAGTCCATGGTGATCTGATAAGACACAGGAGGTTACGAATATTTTTTTGTAACTGTGTAAGTTTGCTTTGTTCCCGAGGATGTGGTCAATATTCGAGAAGGTTCCATGAGCTGCAGAGAAGAAGGTATATTCTTTCCCATTTGGGTGGAATGATCTATAGATGTCTGTTAAGTCCATTTGATTCATTACCTCCATTAATTCTCTTATTTCTCTGTTAGGTTTCTGTCTGATTGACCTGTCCATTGGTGAAAGGGGAGTGTTGAAATCTCCTACTATTAGTGTGTGCGGTTTGATGTCATCCTTGAGTTTTAGTAATGTTTCTTTTATGTACGTGGGTGCTTTTATATTAGGGGCATAGATATTCAGGATTGAGACTTCATCCTGATGAATTGTTCCTGTTATGAGTATAAAATGTCCCTCTCCATCTCTTCTGATTGATTTAAGTTTGAAGTCAACTTTGTTAGAAATTAGTATGGCCACACCTGCTTGTTTCTTAGGACCATTTGCTTGATAAACCTTTTTCCATCGCTTTACTCTAAGTAGGTGCCTGTCTTTGTGGTTGAGGTGTGTTTCTTGTAAACAGCAGAATGTTGGATCCTGTTTGTGTATCCAATCTCTTAGCCTGTGCCTTTTTATAGGTGAGTTGAGTCCATTGACATTAAGGGATATTAATGACCAGTGGTTGTTAATTTTATTATCCCCTCATTTTTCTTTCTTTTTTTATTAAATTTATTTATTTATTTATTAAAGATTTCTGCCTCCTCCCCGCCACTGCCTCCCATTTCCCTCCCCCTCCCCCCGATCAAGTCCCCCTCCCCCGATCAAGTCCCCCTCCTCATCAGCCCAAAGAGCAATCAGGGTTCCCTGACCTCTGGGAAGTCCGAGGACCACCCAACTCAATCCATGTCTGTAAGGTGAACATCCAAACTGCCTAGGCTTCCCCAAAGCCAGTACGTGCAGTAGGATCAAAAACCCATTGCCATTGTTCTTGAGTTCTCAGCAGTCCTCATTGTCCGCTATGTTCAGCAAGTCCGATTTTATTCCATGCTTTTTCAGACCCGGGCCAGCTGGCCTTGGTGAGTTCCCTATAGAACATCCCATTGTCTCAGTGTGTGGGTGCACCCCTCGCGGTGCTGAGTTCCTTGCTAGTGCTCTCTCTCTTTCTGCTCCTGATTTGGACCTTGAGATTTCAGTCCGGTGCTCCAATGTGAGTCTCTGTCTCTGTCTCCTTTCATCGCTTGATGAAGGTTAATGTTCAGGAGGATGCCTATATGTTTTTCTTTGGGTTCACCTTCTTATTTAGCTGCTCTAGGATCGCTAATTATGGGCTCTATGTCCTTTATTTACGGCTAGAAACCAAATATGAGTGAGTACATTCCATGTTCCTCTTTTTGGGTCTGGCTTACCTCACTCAGGATAGTGTTTTCTATTTCCATCCATTTGTATGCAAACTTCAAGAAGTTCTTGTTTTTTAGTGCTGAGTAGTACTCTAATATGTATATATTCCATACTTTCTTCATCCATTCTTCCATTGAATGGCATCTAGGTTGTTTCCAGGTTCTGGCTATTACAAACAATGCTGCTATGAACATAGTTGAGCATGTATTTTTGTTGTATGACAGGGCCTCTCTTGGGTATATTCCCAAGAGTGGTATTGCTGGGTCCAGGGGTAGGTTGATCCCCAATTTCCTGAGAAACCGCCACACTGCGTTCCAGAGTGGTTGCACAAGTTCGCATTCCCACCAGCAATGAATGAGGGTACACCTTCCTCCACAACCTCTCCAGCAAAGGCTATCATTGGTGTTTTTTTTATTTTAGCCATTCTGACAGGTGTAAGATGGTATCTTAAAGTTGTCTTGATTTGCATTTCCCTGATCGCTAAGGAAGTTGAGCATGACCTTAAGTGTCTTTTGGCCATTTGAACTTCTTCTGTTGAGAATTCTCTGTTCAGTTCAGTGCCCCATTTTTTAAATTGGGTTGATTAGCCTTTTACGGTCTAGTTTCTTGAGTTCTTTATACATTTTGGAGATCAGACCTTTGTCTGTTGTGGGGCTGGTGAAGGTCTTCTCCCAGTCAGTGGGTTGCTAGTCCACCACTACCTCCTTCCAGCTCCATCGGACCCACCATTTTTTTCTGTCTTCCAACTTCTTTGAGCAGACATCAACTGCCAAAAGCTTCTTAGCTAAGGGAGAAGACTGCTCTGCCACATTGATAGTTCAGGCTATAATTTTGAATGGTGTGATCTCATGTATGTATTATGAAATCAGCTACAGCTACTGGGAGTTCATGTGTGAATCAGCCATGTCATGTCCTTTTAACCAGAATAGTTACTACTTTTTCCCTAACGCTATTTCTGTCTACTTCAACATAAAGTTATATTTTCTTTTTTTTTTCTTTTGGTTTTTCAAGACAGGGTTTCTCTGTGGCTTTGGAGCCTGTCCTGGAACTAGCTCTTGTAGACCAGGCTGGTCTCGAACTCACAGAGATCCGCCTGCCTCTGCCTCCCGAGTGCTGGGATTAAAGGCGTGCGCCACCACCGCCCGGCTAAAGTTGTATTTTCTATTCATTCATTTGCTTTGGCCATTTGCAAAATTTAAAAACATATATGCCTTACACCCCTTAGTTTTTAAAATTTCTACTATTAGTTCATACTTCTTTTGTTCTTAGATATTCTATTGTGGATTTATTCTGAACTTGATACCACTCATTTATATAATGCTTAATTTATATAAAACTGAAGGTGAAAATAAACCTAACAAATAGAAAATCACAAGAATCTCTCATCAACAATACACCAGCACTGTTCATCCTCGAAGGAACTCAGGACAGAAACACAAACAGGGAAGGATTCTAGAAACAGGAGCCAATGCAGAGGCCATGGAGAGGTCATGCTTACTGGTTTGCTTCCCCTGGCTTGCTCAGCCTACTTTCTTATGGAACCCAGGACCACCTGCCCAGGAATAGAATCACTCCACAATGGACTGTACATTCCCCCAACAATAACTAATTAAGAAAATGCCTTTTTTCTAAAATTTATGAAGGCATTTTTTCAGTTGAGTTTCCCTCCATTCAGATAATACTAGCTTGTGTGTCATGCTGGTATAAGACTAACCAGCAAACAGCTTTAATTTTTATTTTTTTCATTCAGTTAATTTGTGTGTTCCTTGGTATATATATATATATATATATATATATATATATGTGTGTGTGTGTGTGTGTGTGTGTGTGTGTGTGTGTTCTGTTTACCCTAACTCCCTCCCATCTTTGACTCACTTTTCTTGCTACTACTACTATTATCTTCTTATCCTCTATACAAGCCCCTTTCCCAAATTCATAATTTTTTTGTTTTTGAGTGTGTGATCTCTGATTTTAATGATTAAAATCCTATGTCCACAGATTTGGAATTACTACTGAAGTCTGATGGGTAGAACTGTATACTAGAGCTTGGTGAGTCCATCAGTTGCCAAAACTGCAGGGAGGGGAAAATGCTTCCTGAGCTTCCCATTATTCATGATTGACTATTAGTCATTCCAGTCCCACAGCAGGCTCCATGCAGACAAAGGCCAGTTGTATGATCACATGTGTAATGGAGATGTCATGCCCTAAAGATAGCATCTTATATCTCTTGTACCTCTCCTTTTAGCCCTTACATCCTTCCTACTCTCTTTTGAAATGTTCTGTGAGCCTCTGATGAGGTGGTACAAATGTCCTGTTTAGGACTGATTTCTAAGCCCTCATTATTGTAATTGCTGTCAATTCTTATATAATAGACAATAAAATTACCTCATCTAATTTTTCACATCATTTTGTCTCTTGTTGTTAATTTGTCATGTACTATCCAAAAGACTGAATAAACACTGAGATTGTGTAATGAATTTCTATTAATCTTTTAGACAAGGTATTATACTTTTAGTTTTAGCTCTTTGGATGCTTAGACTATTTTTTTTGTCAATTTAAACTTTGAAATTTCATGAATGTGTATTGTACTTAAATTATATCACTCTACCCTTTCTTTCCTCTTCCCATGTTCCTGCCACACTACCTCTAAAATTGATGGAATTTTCTCATATAATTACGATAATTTATTATATGTCCATATGTAAATCTAAACAACACTTTCTTAGTACATTTAATGTTGCTAATACACACACACACACACATATATATATATACACACACAGAGAGAGCTTACTGCTTACGTTTACATAACCTACTAGGTAGTCCATCTATTAAAAACAATCTCTAAGGGAGGTTCATCATTTAACATAAATTTTTATAATACAGACATTTCAGATGTTTCTATACTCTGCTATTATACAAAACTAGTTTTGTTCTAAAAGTCTTACCCTTCATCATAAAAATGAATCCCAGGATTATTAATAATTTCATCAATAATATACTTTATTAATAATCATGTGCCATCTTATTCTTCAATAATTCAAGACCCATTTTCCCTTATTTTCCATTCAACTAGTGTTTCTTTATTTTGTCACTGATGAAATTATGTTAAATATTTACTTATTTACTTATGTCTCTGTCTCCCTTCATTCCACTGTAAAAGCACCGAAAGAAGTAAAAGCTTGTATGTCCCATTGTTTGGTACATAGAACATGCTTAGTAAATATTTTTGGTTTTGTATTTTAACAAAATAAAATATAATATGATAAAACAAAACTATCACCTTGAAATTGGACAAGGTAAACCAACAGAAGAAAAAGATCCCCAAGAGAAAGAACAAGAATCACATAGCCACTCATTCACATTTTCAGGAGTCAAAACACTAATCTGGAAGCTATAATATACACCCAGAAGCTCTAGTAAAGACTTGTGCATCCCTGTGCATGCTGCTTTAGTTTCCATGAGTTCATATGAACTTTGCTCATATTCATTTAGAGGGACTTGTTCTCCTGGTGTCATGCATCCCCTTTGCCTCTTAGACCCTTTCCACCTCCTCAGTAAATAAAGTAGTAATTTCTCAGAAAATTCAACAGTAAATTCATGACCAATCACTGCAAGTTTAAGAGATAAATGTTTGAAAGTTTAAGCAATTAATATTCAAAAGACACAAACTATTGATGGTTTTGTGTGCCAACTTCACACAAGCTAGAGTCATCAGAAGAAGGAGCCTCAGCTGAGGAAATGCCTCATTGAGATCCAGCTAGAAGGCATTTTCTCATTTAGTGGTAAATGACAGTGGACCCAGTCATGGTGGGAGTTGCCATCCCTGGTCTGCTAGTACGGGGGCTGAACAAGCCATAGGAAATGAGTCAGTAGAGCTCCACTCTATGGTCTCTGCATCAGCTACGGCCTCCTGGATCCTGCCCTGTTTGCCTGATATAACTTTCTTCGGTGGTGAAAAGCAATGTGGAAGTATAAGCCAATTAAACATGTTCCTCCCAAAATTGCTTTTTAGTCATTGTGTTTCATCAAGGCAATAGACATCCTAACTAAGAAAAATTGGTACCAGCAGAGTAGGACATTTCTATAACAGACCTGACCATGTTTTTCGCAAGAACTTTGGAACTTTGGCCTAGAAGAACCATTGAGTACTTAGGGACCTCAGTGTGATGTTCTGTGGAAACTTGGAAGATAAGAATATTGAGAGAAGTGCAGAGGATGGAGACCAGGCTTGCAAAATTTCAGACGAACATTTAAAGACTCTATCAGGGCCACTTGATTATTTTGAATTAAGAATCTGTGGTACAAGTTAGAATTAAAGTTAAAGAATTAGCTGTTGTTAACAAGACACCAGAACTCCTAACGCAATCATGTGTCTCTGGTTAGCTGGGGCTGAAGAATCAGTTGTGATTAACAAGTTACCAGAAATACTAAAGCAAAATTTTGCTTTGTTGGGACAATTGATGCTGGCCCACTCGAGCTAAGAAATTAGCAATGATTAAAAGATTAGCATCACTGAAGTAAAATCTTCTGGAAAGTGTTTCCTGAGAGCCTATAGAAACTGTATTGCAAAGGCAGTCATAATTTACCTTATGCTGGTAGCCAGACATGATAATGTGTTAAGTGTCACCCTGGTGGTACTGGTCTTGAAGGAATGAAGCTTTCATGGAGAGGGGCTGAGGTTTGGCACTGTCAAAGGCCAGGAAAGAGCCCTGGTAAAGTTGTAGCCTCAGTAGCATTGAAAACCCAGAACTGAAAGAAGTTGAGGATTGATAACATGATGAAAACCTATGAGAGGCTATTGGTGAAAGTGCAACTTAGTCACAGCAAGGGACCCCAGCATTTTGGAGATGCCAGTACCATGTGATAACCAATACAAATAGCAACAGCAGTGGAGTGAAGCTAGTCGGAGCCTGGAAGACAAACTGTGTTTGTTAAAATGAGCAGAGTTGGTGAAATGACCCAAGCTCTTTGCAGTTGTCCAGAAGATTATAAGTGGATCCCAGATATTGGATGGTTGGAATTTTGTTTTGCTTTTGATTGTGATTGTGCCCTGATTTTTTTTCTCTTGGAGTAAACAAAGTAATGTACTTTTTTTTCCCACTGGAGCCCACAGTTGAGAGACTTGAAAAAAAACCTGAAATTTTAAAGAGATTAGTTGTTTTAAATTACCTTAAATTTTAATGTGTTAAATTTGTAAAGACTGTGGGACTATTGAAGTTATTTAAATCTTAGGGATGAATAAGAAAGGAAGGGTGTGACTTAAAGGTATCAAGTTGACAATGGGTCAGTTGTACTTGGTGGTATTGTGTGTCAAATTGACACAAGCTAGAGTCACCAGAGGAAGCAGCCTCAGCAGACTAAATGCCTCCTTGAGTTCCAGATGTAAGGTATTTTCTCAATTAGTGATCAATGGCAGAGGACCCAGCCCATGGTAGGTGTTGCCATCTGTGGGCTGATGGTTTGGGGTTCTATAAGAAAGAAGACAGAGCAAGCCATGGGAAGCAAACCAGTTAACAGGCCCCTTCCGTGGCCTAGTATCAGCTCCCGCCTTGGGAATTTTATCCTGCTTGAGTTTCTGTCTTTTTTTTTCTTTTTTTTAATTATTAAAAAAATACCAATACAAATTTGCACTCCCTCCCCTCTTTTCAGTCCCCTCCCTCTCCCACCACAGACCCTCCCCCACCCTTCCAACTTCGCCCTGTGGAAAGTCCAAGGCCCTCCCTACTACATATAGGTTGAGCAAGGTTTACATCCAAAAAGAATAGGATCCCATGAAGCTGGTATATGCAAGTAGAGACACATCCCACAGTCACTATCAGTGGCCCCTTAGTCTGCCCCAGCCTTCAGGGGGAGCTTGGTTGTTCCCATGCTCGTTCATTCCAGTCCAGTTAGAGTTGGTGAACTTCCTTACCTCAAGCAAACTGTCTCAGTGAATGAGCCCTTTAAGGTCTGGAATTTCTTGCTCATACTCTCACTCCCTCCACTGTTCAGCTGGATCCTGGGAGGTCAGTCCAGTGCTCTGATGTTGGTCATTGCCTCTGTTCCCCATCTGTTGTTGGACAAATGTTATATAGTGATATTTAAGATAATCATCAGTCTGACTACAGGGTAAGGTCATTTCTGACATCATCTCCTCTATTGCTTAGGGTCTCAGCTGGGTTGGTTCATCTCTGGGGATTCTTGGGCATTTTTCTATAGCCAGGTTCTTTGTTAACTCCATAATGGCTCCCTCAATCAAGATATCTATTTCCTTGCTCTCATATCTGTCCTTCCTCCATCTTGGTCATCCCATTCCCTCAAGTTCTCCTCCAGCCCCCTTCTCCCCTCCTCTACCCCTTGCCCCCATGCTACCAAATTTTTTTCTGATTCCAATTTCCAGGTGGGTCTATGTATGTTTCTCTTTGGGTTCACCTTATTACTTAGTTTCTCTAGGATCCTGCACTACAGGCTGGTTGCTCTTTGTTTATGACGAATATCTGCTTATGAGTGAGTACATACCATATTTGAATTTTGGGGTCTGGGTTACCTCACTCAGGGTGATATTTTCTAATTCAATTCATTTGCATATAAAATTAAAGATGTCATTATTTTTTTACTGTTGAGTAGTACTCTAATGCGTAGATGTGCCACACTTTCTTTATCCATTCTTCAGTTGAGGGGCATCTAGGTTATTTCCAGGTCCTGGCTATTACAAATAATGCTGCTATGAACATAATTGAACAAATGCTTTTGTAGTATGATTGAGCATCTTTTGTATATATTCCCAAGAGTGGAATTGCTGGATCCTGAGGTAGGTTGATTTCCAGTTTTCTGAGGAACCATCACACTTATTTTCAAAGTGGTTTCACAAGTTTGCATTCCCACAAGCAATGGATGAGTGTTCCCCTTGCTCCACAACCTCTCCAGTATAAGCTATCATTAGTGTTTTTTATCTTAGCCATTCTGACAGGTGTAAGACAGTATCTCAAAGTTGTTTTGATTTGCATTTCCTAAATAGCTAAGGACGAAGACCATGTCCTTAAGTATCTTTTGGCCATTTGAAATTCTGATGAGAATTCTCTATTTAGTTCAGTACACCACTTTCTAATTGGGTTATTTAGAATTTTAAAATCTAATTTATTGAGTCCTTTGTCTGATGTGGGGTTGGTGAAGATTTTTTCCCATTCAGTAGGCAGCTTTTTTGTCTTATTGACTCTGTCCTTTGTTTTACAGAAGCTTCTTGGTTTCAGAAGGTCCCATTTGTTTATCGATGCTCTTATTGTCTGTGCAACTGGGGTTATATTTAGAAAGTGGTCTCCTGTGCCCAAGCATTGAAGGTTACTTACCACTTTCTCCCCTATCAGATTCAGTGTGGTTAGATTTATATGGAGGTCTTTAATCCATTTGGACTTGAGTTTTGTGCATGGCAACAGATATAGATCTATTTTCATTCTTCTACAAGTTGACATCCAGTTATGCCAGCACCATTTGTTGAAGATGCTTTCTTTTTTCCATTGTATCTTTTTTGCTTTTTGTCAAAAATCTGTCTTGACTTCTTTTGATGATGGACAGCAATATGAAAGTGTAGGTCAAATAAAGGTTTTCCTCCTCAGCATGGTGTTTTGGCACAGCAATGGAAACCCTAACTGAGACACACAACACAACGTATTATATGGTTTTATTTTTATAAAGCTTTCTAACCTGGGTACTGAGGTTAATAGAAGAATTCTGGATTTTGGCTTGAAGATATGGTGTTGTTTGAACATATTGCTAGCATTTTTCTAATGTTATCCTTTAGTTGGTCAATGTTTGAAAGCCAATCATCTTTGGGAGATTTAATTTTGTACTTAGAAGGTATATAATATTCAGTCTATGTTATATCATCAAAATGCATTAATAATAAATTTTACAATGTGGTAATTAAAACAAATACATTTTATATTTTATAATTTCATTTATTACCTTCATATTTCATCAATGGACACTGAGAAACTTTTATATGGAAATCTTACTGACTTATATGAATCTAGTCAAAGAAATTCTGAGTAAAATAATATTTATTATTTCAATGTTCCAGCAAAAAAGTCTCTCTTACAATGAACTTGTACACTTAAAATTTTATAAAATTTATGACAATGTGCTTTCCTTTTGTATTGATTCATGTTAAGTGCACAATAAAATTTAATGTTCAACTGTAAAAACTAATTTTCTCTGTAGACCCAGTAATGGTCTGTTTTATTTGAAATAGTAATTTGTATATAGGGCTTTCTTTTAAAATTTTCCTTCTGTTTGTAATTGCTCTTTCACACATATTTTTAACATTTTCACACAACAGACACCCTGTCTAGTATATTTAGGGAATATATTGTGGCAACAAAATTTTTACGTAAAAACCAGAACTATCTTTATTTGGGTACATATATGTACATGAGTATTAGTCATTCAAAAAGTAGGAACTCTTGTCTTTCTGCTAAAGGAACTCTTAAGACTAGCTATTACTGTTAAGGGAGCTGCAGGCTGCGTTCCTGCCACCTGGCTCCTGGCTGCCTGGCTAGCTTATTCCCTGAAATAACAACACACAAATTGTGTTATTTAAACACTGCCTGGCCCATTATATCTAGCCTCTTCTTGGCTAACTCTCATATATTGCTTAACCCATATTTAGTAATCTGTGTAGCACCACGAGGTGGTGTCTTACCAGGAAGATTCTAGTGCATGTCTGTCCACCTTGGGCTGGAGCTTCATCGCGTCTGCTTCAGAGAGGAGAGGCATGGCGATTTCCTCACTTCCCTCTTCCTCCCAGCATTCTGTTCTGTGTACTCCACCTACCTAATTTTCTGACCTATCAGTCCAAGCAGTTTTCTTTATTGATTAACCAATGAAACAACAGATTAATAAATGACCTTCCCACATCATATTACAATTCACCCTGACTTTATAACTATTTTCATGGAATTTTGTTACTGATTTTGTGGATTGAAGTGCTATACTTGTAAACCAATGATCAAGTTCCTGTTTATGCCAGAGGAGAGAAAAGCTGGTAGATAATTTGAGACTCTGTACTCTATGTACTTTAGTTCCTAATAGCTATTAAAGTAATATGACTCATTGAGAAGTGTTTCCATGTGAGAGCTTTTGAATGCTACTTGCTCTGCTTTGAAATTGAAGCTCATAAAGCATGCTGTGTTTACCAAGAGACAAAAATACTCACTTTAATGTTATTTTTAACAAATAAAAGTACAAATAAATTTTCAAGCTATTGCTTAAATGTCATTCTTTACTGCTCATAAAAATAAGTTTATTATTATAGCTAGTGAATCAACTTGCCCTTAATGCCAAATATTAGACATTATATTATGTTTTTCTTAATGTTCCTTTATCTTTAATTTTAAAGATAGTCAACATACCATGCTCAATAACATCATAAGAAATAACCAACACATATCACACAGAAACAAGAAAAATAGACAATCCAATCAGGTAAAAAATATTCCTGACAAAAACATATGAAATAAGATAAGAAATATTTTTCTAAAAAATGTGTATACTGCAGTTTAAGGATAAATGTAAGACTACTATGAATAAATAATTTTCACATGATATATAATACTAAAAATGTTTTTAAAGACCTTAAGCTTAACCAAAATTAGAGGAAACACTTGTTTTTCTATTTCTATAATCCTATTTTATGTAGTGATATCATGCAAATCAAATGAAGGAACCACTACATTTCTTTTCACCTTTCTGGAGTCACATTTTTCTTGATATTATTAAATAATTTGGTCATTAGAAAGACTGTTAAAGCACAGCTTTGATCTTTGCTCTATTTGATAAATACATTTTAGTTATTTTATTGTCTGGACAACCCTTTGAGTTTTATCGGTTTGTAGAAAAACATTAATCCTGCCGGACAGTGGTGGCGCACGCCTTTAATCCCAGCACTTGGGAGGCAGAGGCAGGCGGATCTCTGTGAGTTCGAGACCATCCTGGTCTACAAGAGCTAGTTCCAGGACAGGCTCCAAAACCACAGAGAAACCCTGTCTCGAAAAAACAAAAAAAAAAAAATTAATCCTGATGCTTAAATTGTCAAAGAGGGGCATGATCATGGAAATTTTTTATTTTTACACTTTCCTTATTTGCTCTTATTTTTTGTATTTTTACTGAAAATAGATTCTTTTCTCATACATACATCCTGAGCACAGTTTCCCCCCATTTCTTTCTGCCGGCTCCCCTTTTCCCCTATTCCCCAGAAGTACTTCCACTCTACTTCCTCTTCAGAAAAAAGTCAACCTCCAAGAAATAACAGCCAAACAGGACAAAACAAGATATAACAAGGCAAGGCAAAAGCCCTGACATGAAGACTAGGCAAGACAATCTAATAAGAGGAAAAGAGTCCCAAGATCATTCAAAAGAGTGAGTTAGAGAAAAATCCATGTCCGCTGTTAGGAACTCTATTATTAAGAGTCCCACAAAACCCCAAGATAACAACCACAGTATATACACAGAGGACCTGTGGCAGATTCAAACAGGCTCTATCTTGTTCCTTCAGTCTCTTTGATCCTATTCGAGCCCTGCTTAGTTGGTTCAGTGGGACATGTGTTCCTGGTGCCCTCTATCTACCGTGATCCCCTACAATCTTTCAACCCATTCTTCCCTGGCATTTCCTGATCTTTGAGAGGAGGAATTCATTAGAGATCGCCAATTTATACTCTCCCTCTCCATGTCTGACTGTGGGTCTCTGTAACAACTCCCATCTGTTACTAGAGGAAGCCCCTCTGATGGTGATTATAGCAGTATATAATTAGAAATTATTTCATTTTTTTTTTGCCAGTTGGGTTTGGTTCTACCCTAGATCTCTGGGCAATGTAGTCCTTATTCCTAGCTATCCAGGCAGTGTAGGGCATGGGAGTCCTCTCATGTCATGGATCTCAAGTTAGACCAAACATTGATGTTGAAGAAATGGTCTTCCCCAGGGATGAACCCTCTAATTTTGTTATCCAATAAAAAGTGAACAGTCCTGCAATCATACACATAAGACTAACAATAAATGGATTGAGTAGGTTATGTATTATATATTTAAGAATTTATATGTATATGTGACAATAACAATAAATAATATGTCAGCCAGGCGGTGGTGGCGCATGCCTTTAATCCCAGCACTTGGGAGGCAGAGGCAGGCGGATCTCTATGATTTCGAGACCAGCCTGGTCTACAAGAGCTAGTTCCAGAATAGGCTCCAAAACCACAGAGAAACCCTGTCTCGAAAAACAAACAAACAACAAAAAAAAGAATATGTCATTATTTCAAGGCAATGTGAGTAGTAGAAAGGATTAGAGAGAAGAAAGAAAAAATGGAAATATTTTAAATTAAAACTTTTTTGTTTTTCTTTTTTCTTTTTTTATTGATTTTCATTGAGCTCTACATTTTTCTCTGCTCTCCTCCCTGCCTCTTCCCTCCCCCTTTAACCCCCCTTAAGGTCCCCATGCTCCCAATTTACTCCGGAGACCTTGGCTCTTTCTACTTCCCATGTAGATTAGATCTATGTAAGTCTCTACTTGTGCTCTCATTGTTGTCTAAATTCTCTGGGATTACGGTTTGTAGGCTGGTTTTCTTTGCTTTATGTTTAAAAACCACCTATGAGTGAGTGAGTACACGTGATAATTGTCTTTCTGTGTCTGGATTACCTCACACAAAATAATGTTTTCTAGGTCCATTTTCCTACAAAATTCAAGATGTTGTTATTTTTTTTCAATTAGGAAACAACCTTCCTCAAGACCCAGTAATATTACTTTTGGGTATATATCCAAAGGATGCTCAATCGTGCCACAAGGACATGTGCTCAACTATGTTCATAGCAGCTCTGTCACAGCCAGAACCTGGAAACAACCTAAATGCCACTCGATAAAAGAATGGATAAGGAAAATGTGGGACATTTGCAAAATGGAGTACTACACAGCAGAAATAAATTAAAACTTTTACAATATCTGACAATTTCCCAGAGTTTAATGTAAACTTCATTTGAACATACATGGCATATGTATGGAGCAAAATGTTATATTTTAAGAAATTTATCCATTATATAAGAAGATATAAGGAATGCATAATTTAAACATTTAGTACTATTGATAGACAATATATTCCTTATTATAAAGGATAAGAGGCATAAAGACCTTATTATAATAATAAATTATAGCTTAACTCTTGAATATTGCAGAATTATAATATATAGAAAATACCATAATAAAGGTTCAAAATAATCAAATTCTTAGATTATTTTGGTTACTCTACCCAGGATGTACCATGCACTCCATCTAGGATACTTTCCACATCATCTTCACTGAGTTTGAGAGAAGGTAATAACCTGTTGTTATTTCATATTGTATACTAACTTATGAAGATTTGGAGAAAGATACTGCAAAGGAAAAATAACATGCTGGATTTGTTTTTCTGCAAGTGGGATACAAAACTCAATATAGGATTTTCTAGTCTATTTATTTGCCTGCAAGTTACATGATTTCATTTTTTTTACAACTGAGTACTATTCCTATTTCTTTTCTTTTCTTTTTTTTTTTTGCATTTTTTGAGACAGGGTTTCTCTGTAGCTTTTGGTTCCTTTTCTGGAACTAGCTCTTGTAGACCAGGCTGGCCTCGAACTCACAGAGATCCACCTGCCTCTGCCTCCTGAGTGCTGGGATTAAAGGCGTGCGCCACCACCACCCGGCTTCCTATTTCATAATGTATATATATACATATACATGGAACATTCATATTCATCACTCTGTTGAAGAATATTGAGGTCTTTATATTTTCTAGCTATTGTGAATAGGTGGCAATGAGCATTGCTGAGCAAGTATGAAGTTCTTTGGGGATATACCAAGGGCTTGTGTACCTAGAATATATATATATTGGTTTCTTCCTTCCTTCCTTCCTTCTTTCCTTTCTTTCTTTCTTTCTTTCTTTCTTTCTTTCTTTCTTTCTTTCTTTCTTTCTTTCTTTCTTTCTTTCTTTCTTCTCCATAGTGATTTCTAGAGAAGCTGGAGCAATTTATCTTCCCATGAATAGTGAAAGACTGGCCACATCTCCCCAACATGTTTTCAGTTTTTGGTAATCATTGCCATTCTGACTGCGGAGAAATGAAATCTCAAAATTGTTTTAATTTGAATTCTTCTTTCTTTTTTGAAGTGTTTAAAAGAGATTGGTTGTAGCTCTTCTTTGAAAGTCTTATATAATTCTACTGTCAATCAATCTGTACCCAAACAGTTTTTAGTTGGAAGACTTTTTATTACTGTTTATATCTCCTCCGGTTTTATAGATCTGTTTTGGCTATTGGCGTTTTCTTGGTTTAACTTTATATTTTCTGTTACGTTGGTGTGGATTGTTGTAGATATATGAGAAAAAACACACAATTTTGTCCATTTTTTTCTGGCTTATTATGCTTCAAATAATATCTTCAAAAATCATTCATGTTGCAACATGTATCATGATTTTAATCTTTTTAAAGCAAAGATGATTCCATCACATGAATATATTATTTTGTTTACCAGAAGGTGTGTACGTACATTGTTTATTATACCTTGTATATTTTCTACATAATAATTTTATGAACATTTCAGTAAATATTTCTTTGAACATCTGTTTTTAATTTTTTTTAGCTAAACTTTACAATTACAACTGCTTAATTGGCATGATTGAAGAGTTGACGTGTTTTCACAAAAATGTCATATTTTACCGAACTACACAAAATGTACAAGAGCTCTCATTTTTTTCTAAATCCTTTGAAATACTTATCCTTTACTTTGGGGGGGGGATTGTTTTGGTTTCTGATAATAACCAAAAGATATGTGGTGGTATCTTGTTATGATTTTGCATATCTGTAAGATAAGAGCTTTTGATTTTTATAAACACCTATCAAGATTCCTAAGAAAATTTCTCTTAATAATTTGTTTATTTCAACAAGAATTGATATTAGATTGTATCAATGTGTTATCTTAATGATTGGCATGTTCTTTTGCTTTTCATTATTTTAAAGGGTTTTAAATATTGGCTAACTTTTGACTATTGAATCAACTTTTATGGGATAAATTCCACTTAGTCATTTCTTGTATTCTTTTAATATGCTGATATTGGATTTTTGGAATTACTTTATTTATTTGTATTTGTATTCATGAAATAAGTATTTTTATTTTGTGTTATTTATTATTTCTGCATTTTAATACTTATTTTTTTCACATAACATAAAAATATGGTTATGGTGCGGAGGAATTATCTGTATTCTTTCAATCATGCTTTAAATGCTGATTGGCCCAGGCAGGAAGTATAGGTGGGTCAACCAGACAGGAAAAAGAGGTGGGACAATGAGAACAGAATTCTGGGAAGGAGGAAGCCCGTTTCCCCCATTTCCTGCCCAGATTACCAAAGAAGCAGGATGTTACCTGCCTGTTGAGAAAGATACCGAGTTATGTGGCTAACATATACTAGAATAATGGGCTATATAAGTTATAAGAGCTAATACGAAGCCTAAGCTAATGGGACAACCAGTTTATAACCTATGTAGACCTGTGTGTAATTTTCTTTCTTTCTTTATTTTTATTATTTATTTATTAAAAATTTACACCTCCTCCCCACCTCCCATTTCCCTCCCACTCCCCCCACTCCCCCCTCCCTTCCCTTACCAGTCCTAAGAGCAGTCAGGTTCCCTGCCCCGTGGGAAGTCCAGGGTCCTCCCCCCTCCATCCAGGTCTAGGCTGGCTCCAGGTTTCTCCTTAACCCCATAAAGACCTGCTCTACCATGACATCTCTTTCATTACACTCTCCCTCCAGCTTACTCACAACTCGACCATCCAATTCCCTCATGTTTCCTTTTTACTTTCATATCACATATATTGTCAACCCCTTTGATTCTCCTTTGAAGAATCATTTTATCCCTCTTATGGAATATTTTCTGATTTTGGAGTCTCTACCCATACTCATTTCAGAGGGAGAATAATGAAAGAGATGCCATCATAGAGCATGTCTTTATGGGGTTAAGGAGAAACCTGGAGCCAGGAAAACTCCCAGGGATCCACAAGGATGACCTCAGCTAATACACTTAGCAAGAGTAGAGAGGGTGCCTGAACTGCCTGGATTTCTCCTATAATCAGATTGGTAACTACCCTAATTGCCATCCTAGGACCTTTATCAAATATCTGATGGAAGCAAATATAGAAGTCTCTCTCTATATATATAGAAGTCCACAGCCAAACACTGGCTAATCATATATCTCCATTATGAATGGAGGTATAGTGACACAATGGACTCAATTTGAGAAAAAAGGATAATAAAAAGCATCTACCTGAGTAGGTGTACCGACCAGCTTGGTATGGCAAATGGAGGTCCCTGGTAGAAGGTCTTTTGGATGCTGGTGGCTTAATCAAGGAAATGGAAATAGGCTAGAAGGGAAGATGAGAGTATCCACAGGAAGGAGCCAGGAGCAAAGCTGAGTCTGTACCAACAGCCAGAATCTCCAGAGAAGGTAAAATGATCTGGGTGAGCAAGAAGAGAACACAGGATATGAACCAACCCACTTAGGAGTTTATTAGAGGGGGAAAGTGCACACAGGTTTGGGAAAAACGGTGTAGAGAGTGGGGGGAGAGGGAGAGAGGCTGCCTCACTGAGTGGCGTACAGAGAGAGTAAAGATGGCACATCCAGCTTTTAAAAGCTGCCTAGCACAT
The DNA here is from genome assembly GCA_902806775.1 of Microtus agrestis. NCBI lineage: Eukaryota > Metazoa > Chordata > Mammalia > Rodentia > Cricetidae > Microtus > Microtus agrestis. The sequence goes on along the minus strand of CADCXT010000527.1, from coordinate 1,033,108 downwards.
ACACACAGGGGGAAAGACATGGCTACATCACACACTGATGACGGGTGACCCACCCCTTGCACATGCGCACAAAGGGTTTGTGTGAGTATGTCACACGCTGATGACACAGATGACGGACAATCCATGCATGCACTCAAGGATTTTAGTTGAGTCATATGTGGAGGTAACCATGCCTGCGTGCACGTGGGTCACGCGGGACCCTTTGTTCCCAAGGGTCTGCCCACATGTGCCCGCCTTTAGGAGCCGAAAGTGCAGTCTTATGGGTGGCTGAATAATTACAGAATGAAGCATTAATATTGCTTTAATCCCAATTTTATAGGATAAAATTAATACTTGGAAGGATAAATTATTTGTTCAATATGACTTATCTAATAGCTATGCTTGCACTTAATGTAAACATTTCAACCCCATAGACTGTTTTTTCTGATACCTTATGCTCCCCGCCCCCATGTTACAAACTGTGGCTAGAACATCATAAGGGAAAGAAAGTCTAATGCTATAGTATTAATTATAATATCTGACCTAATAGTATAGCATTTAAAATGAGGGTAAGTGAAAAACTTATGAATTGTATGAAATTATTGAGAACAAGTCAGGAAAATGGACTGGCTTTGTTTGTAATAGTAGTGGTTTGCTTCTTTGTTTCATTACCATCTCCTCAAATAATAATGGGCATATATTATATTTTTAGTTTCATACTATAAATTAAGTTACATATGTATTATATTTATATATTTATTTTGTTTATAATCCATTTTCATCTACATATGTCTCCCTATGCACTCATTTCTTATTTCTTAAAATGATCAATCATAGATTTACATCTTTGCTTTGAAATATGTAAAACTTGATTCTCTAGTAGTGCAACTGCTTAGCTTGTGATACTTACATGAAATATTGTGAGCTTATGTAGGGTTCGTTTTTGTAAGACTTTTAGGTTCTAAATATCTCCATGAAAAATAAAATATCTTCCAATTATCTCATTTGTCATTATAACTGAATAAAATTCTGAATTAGCTTATATTTAGAGAAATTATGTTGAGGTTAACCAAATTGATCCAAAGAAAACTTAGAAAAAAAAATCACTTCTGATCACAAAATTCCAAATATCCATTTGTCTCTATTGAGACTATATTCTACTATTTTAATAACTATTAGTAATAACTAAAATTATTACATAGTAAATCATTAGAGGAGAGGAAATATTAAAATTTGGTGAGTTACCAGCAAAACACTTGAACAAAAATTAGTGAAAGTAGGAAGGGAGCTAGTTGAGACGTGAACAAGCATGATCTTCGGGAAAGGCTAAGTGAAGACAGTGAGCATTAGAAAAGAAACTAATATTTTTAAAAAGTCCATTCGATGAAGAGGAATTGTCTTTCAAAAACTGGTGCAGCCAATTCATAGGAAACAGAAATCTATTTTAGCCTTAATTATTATTATATTTTAAGTATTGTTTTCATTGAACTGCAAACACATGACTTTCTCCTTCCTTTCTACCCTCCAGGCATTCCTGTCTCCCCTTCCTAAAATCCCTCTCATTTCTACCATTCTCAAGTTGGCAACCATTTATTGACTATTATTGTTACATTCATTAATGTGTTTAAATGTGTTTGCACATTATATATAACTACAAGCTATTGAGTCGATTTTTGTTATTGGTGTGTATATTACTTTTAAGCCTGATCATACTGTGTTAGAGAATCCATAAGGGGCCTCATGCATGGAGTAAGCTAATTCAACTTTCAGTAGTCATTAGTTGCTTATAATTGCTGTACATCTGACAGAGAACACATATTCAGAATATACAAACTCAAGAATAGAGTGTCAAGAAAAACAATTAAGCCAATTAAACTCAATTAAAAATAGGCTAGGGATCTATGAGTTCTTCATAAAATAGACTTTATTTTTGTTTTTTTTTTTGTTTTTTGTTTTTGTTTGTTTTTAGTTTTTTTATATTGTAAATAGATTCTTCCCTCAGACACTACATCCCAACCACAGTTTCTCTTCTCTCTTAACTCCCTCTCATTTCCCCTCTCCCCCAGAGCCAATCCTCCCTCCATTCTTCTTCAACAGCTAGACAGGACAAAACAAAATACAATAAATAAAACAAGACAAAAATCCTCATGTCAAGGCTGGTCAAGGCAAACCAATAGGAGGAAAAGAGTACTAAGATCGGACAAAAGAGTCAGAGACACAACTGCTGCCACTAAGTTAACAGCCATAGTATATATGCAGAGGATCGTGATGATTGTGGCTTGAGCTTCTGTGAGCCCATGTGAGCCCTTTTTTAGTTGATTCTGGTGTGATATCCTGATGTCCTCTGTCCCCTCTGAATCCTATAATCTTTATGCCCCATCTTCTGCCAGATTTCATAAGATTCCTAAGGGAAGGAACCCAATGGAAACATGTAATTTAGACTTTTGCTGCATAATGGCTGGTTGTGGTTCTCTGTACAGGAGCCTATCTGTTGCCAGAGAGAGCCTCTCTGATAATAAGAAAGTACTCACTGTTCTAACAATCTATAAGTATAGCAGAATATCATTAGGAATCATTTAACTGCTTTTTTCCCCATGTTTGTTTGGTTCTATCCTAGGTCTCTGGGCTATGAAATCTTCAGTTCCCGACCATCCAGTCAGTGTAGGGCATGGGGTGTGCCTCGAGCTAAATCAAACATTGATTGACTTCTTCACATGTTCTAGATCACCAATGCCCCACCATGTCTTGAATCCCTAATGGATTGTCAAGTGTTTTATGGTTGGATTGATGTCCAAGTTTCTCTTTCCATAGATTGCAGAGTACCTTCTCACACAAAAAAGACTAGAATGTAGGGGTGAAGTATGACTTGAATATATGAAAAAGAATGTGACAACAGTGCTGGTAAATGTGACATATAGACTCACTTTAAGAAAGATGGGCATGTTTTTTCGATCTATATCTATACATATATATCTACCTACCTGTCTAAATATGATTGAAGATATTATTTTGAATTAAGTCTAAACATAATAGTTATAACTATAAGAATTAAAGAAATAGCACAAATATAGGATGATATTATATTTTGTAGATTGTATTTATATAGAGAGAAATACTAGTTGTAATGTTCTAAATAAAATACTGTGACTCTTCATTTGAATAGAAGTTTAGGCAGAAATAATAATAAAATATTTATTATCATAGAGAAAATTTTAATGTAATTTACTCAAGAATGTTATATATAGAAGTCATGACTAGATTTCTACTAGATATATTATGTACTAGAAGATCAAAACATATAAAATGATGATATGATAAATCATATTTTCATTTTCACTTAACTTCTAGACTGTATGCTGAAGAACCTGAAGAAATGAATATCAGTTCTGAGGATCACTTCCATTCTCAAAACCATGCAAATCATACTCTCTGTAAAATGGAAAACTATTTGAAAGAGAAAAAATTGTGTGATGTGCTACTTATTGCTGGACCTCTCAAGATTCCAGCTCATCGGTAAATATTATTATGCAGACAGAACATGCAAAGAAAGCAAGTATGAATGAGAATGAATCTGTAAACTTATTACAAATTATATGGTGGAGAAATCATTTTTACTTTGACATATTGAAAAATTATTATTGTTTGTCCAACATCTAATAGAGCCATAATTGGAGATTTCATGATGCATAGAAAATACCAAAACCTATGAAAAGATCAGTCTACTTAACTGCCCTTTTTAACTTTAATAAAATTTAATTAAATATTAAATAAAATTTCATAAATTTAATACAAAATATTGTGATATTTTATATGTATGTTTTGAGACAGAATCTTTTTATGTATCCCAGTCTGGTCTGGATACTGCTATGCCAGACCAAGCTGACCTAGAACTCACAGAATCTGCCTACCTCTGTCTTTCTGGAATTAATGGCATTTGTATCCATGCATGGGAATTTTGAACATTTAATGAAGAAAGCAGACTGACACGTTTCACAAACTTATTGAAAACATTGTATGATTATTTGTGATGTTGTTGATTGATATAAGTATTGATTTAACTTTTATGGTTCTAGATTGGTTCTCAGTGCTGTGTCTGACTATTTTGCTGCAATGTTTACTAATGATGTGCTTGAAGCCAGACAAGAAGAGGTCAAGATGGAAGGAGTAGATCCAAATGCACTCAATTCTTTGGTGCAGTATGCTTATACAGGTAAGCTCTCATTGTGAATTAACTAACATTAACTTTACATTATACATCATGCATTATAGTTTTTTGTGCTCTACAAAAATAGAAATATACCATTTAGCAATTAAAGAATTTTCCAAAACTGGAAAATTTAAAAGGACAAAATAATGAATTAATCACCATAATGTAAAATATAATGAATGTGCTCTTAAATATTGCTACCATGAGAGGAGAGAGATATTTTAACATAAAATGCAAGATTGTGTCTTATATGGGTTAAAAGTGTGGAGTAATTTATCTATATTAATTTTAATTATGTGTGCTTGGTGGGGAGGCTATGTGCATCTGATTGTAATTGCCATTGGGGAAAGAAGAGATTATTGGATCATGGAGCTGGAGTTAAGGGCATTTGTAAGTTCTTGAACATGGATATTTGATTAAAAAGATAGAACAGTTATAAATATAAATACAGCATCCATCTGATTACAATAGAGTAAAACCAGAAATTGATAAAAGAAACACAGAAACTATACAAACACATGAGCATTTACCATCATTTTATTAAATAATTAATGTATCATCACAGACATCAAGAAGGAAATTAAAATATTCCTAACTTCAAAGGAAAATGGAAACATAACATATTAGAAACAGTGGGATAAAACAAAGAAGCTTAAGTAGCAAAAATTTATCACTATAAGTGTTTATATAAAATGTTAGAGAAATCTCAAACAACATAATGAACAATACAGGCATCACAACAATTTAATTTCATTATTAGTAATAAATAGATAAGAATAATACAGAAGGAAGGATCACATAAACAAAGAGTTGGGTCTTTTAAAATAAACAAGTTTAATAAGATTAGAAAGGAAAGGGAAAACATCACAGGAGAGACAATCAAACTCAGAGAATCATTAGAATGTAATTTGAAGATAAATATTTCAATAAATTGGAAAAACTAAATAAAATGGATAAATTGTAAGCACACATCAATTACTAAAATTAAGTTGAGTTAATGTAAAAAATACTTTAATAAATCTAAAACACGTAATGAAAAAAGTGCTACACAATGAATACCAAAACTGAATACCAAACAAAAATATAGTTATAGGTCAAACTCCATGATCAACATGGATGAAGACAGTCTTGATAACATTTCAAGTTCAACAACATATAAAAATGTCAATTGCCATGATCAAGTTGACCCAAGGGAAGAATATGAGCATACAAAAATGTGTCTGCAAGTGATATATTAGTTATTGTTAGTCATAATTATAAATAATGATAAATCAGAATATTTATAACATAAAGAAACATATAGATTAGTTAGATAGATAATATGGATTGTTAATAAGCAATTACACATGAAGGAAACACTGATAGATTCTCCAGTTGAAATGAATTTTTAAATGCCATGCTAGTTGAAGGAAAACTACTATAAAAATTATTTATTATAGGATTCCATAGTTGCAAGAGTATAAGAGAAGTCAGCAGTTTAAAAATATAGGATGTGATTACACTTTCCTTTTTCTAAGATACTAGTGGTTCTCCCCAGTTTAAGAAATAACACAATAAAATATGTAGACGTACTGCACACCTTGGAAGATATTATAGCTCAGAGGTTAAGAGCACTGACTGCTCTTCCAGAGATCCTTGATTTAATTCCAAGCAACCACATGGTGGCTCACAACCATCTGTAATGAGATCTGGTGCCACTGGCCTGCAGGCATACACGGAGGCTGAACACTGTACATAATAAATAAATAAATCTTAGAAAAAAGAAAATACTAACTTACCATTCTTTATAATATTCACTATTCATTTGCTGCATTCATTTTGTTTAATCTTGTCTGACAGTCTTTTTCCTTCTTTATTTGTATGTACACAAAGACTCCTTTGTATTTCTGTCTTAAACCATATTCTGAAAGAAGCTACTGAACAACAAAAGACATAGATGCCCTATAAAGGCCAACTAAAATGTCGCCTAAAATATCTGTGTCTTATTTTATGTGATATATAATTGTTCTCTATTAATTCAAACCATTTAGGTGTGCTACAACTGAGAGAAGACACCATTGAAAATTTGCTGGCTGCAGCATGTCTCTTACAACTGACTCAAGTCATTGATGTCTGCTGCAATTTCCTCATAAAGCAACTTCATCCTTCAAACTGCCTAGGGATTCGCTCATTTGGAGATGCCCAGGGCTGTGTGGAGCTCCAGAATGTGGCACATAAGTACACCATGGTAAAATAATTTGTTTCAAAGTAACTGATTGTAATAATATATACTTTCTCTGATAAAACTGAAAGCCTATATAAACTTACATAATTTTCAGGTAACTTGTACATTATCAATAATTTAAAAAAAATTTTGTTCAGGTGAATAATACTCAAAATTTTTACTTTAGAACTAAAATGATGTTTTACTAAATCTCTAAACTACAGAGAATTAAAATACTGCTCATTCTTAAATTGAACAACTCTGTATTTCTAATTGAATATACAGCATTGAAAGCATTACCTGCATAACCTTTTAAATAATTAGCAACTTATTTTGTAAAATTGGACAAATTAGAATTTCTATTAAAATTATATATTATTCAATTTTAAAAAGTGAATACAACTCAGTTTATAGATTGTTTGTTTATCATGTACAACATAGTTGGTTTAATTCCCAGGCCTTTTATAAACTGGGCATGGTGGTTAATATCTGCATTCTAGCCTGGTTGCTAGAGATAGGAGCATCAGGAGTTCTAGGTGATCCTCAACTCCATAAAGAATCTCAGGTCTGCCTGGGATACATGAGACTGTTTCAGAAAAGGAGCAGAAGAAAAGTATAAATGGCAATATTTCATCAAGATTAGTAATCAAATGATTTTATTGAGTTGGCTTTAAGTATTAGAAAAACCTTGTAGTTTGGAGAAAATAATTTTCAGTTCACTCATTGATCTTTAGAAATTCCTCTTAACTCTACCAAGTTATAATGAATCAAGTGATTATCAGTAGATAATACTTATTTAGAATTTGTACAGAGTAAAACCATCTTTATTTATTTAGATAACAATCAAATGAAATACAGAATATAAAGGGGGAGGAAAAATAGGATATCAGATATAAAATAAAATCTTTACTATGGTTACTAATATTTCTCGGATAAAATGAAAACGAACTAACCTCTGAAGCAGTAGATTAACAGAGAGGTGGATCTCTTTGAAACTTTATCAAAAGATAAATACTTTGAACAAATTAAATTGCTCCAGACATTTGAGTTTTTTAGAAAGAGGTAATTGCATATTAATGAAAAATAAAACACTAAGTGTAAAATTATTCAATACAAATAATAGATTGTAGGATAAATTCATATATACCTATATGCATATATATACATACATATACATATATATATATGTATACACAAACACTCCTCTCAAACTCAAAACATAAAATATGAGTTGTCTAAGTTTTGTGTAAATTTTATTCTTCTTTTTCCCCACCCCTATCAGCTCATTGCTTAGAATTTGAAGTTTCATATACAGTCTTGAAACAATACCAGAATGTGGAGAATCACGTAATCACAGACTGACATTGTACAATATGTTATTTAGTCATGCTATTTATATTCCTGTGTCATAAATATGGATGCCATATAATCTAAAAGAACAGCAGTTATGTAGTTCAAAGGTTAATCCTACTATAAAAGCCAAACATGAAAACTTCCTGTTAAATTTCTTAAATTCTTGAAGTAAGTATTAACAGTTTCCTGTCTGGTATCTTACTCTTGCAGACAAAATGCACTCTGATAAACAACATGTATTATTTTTGCTGCTCAAAATGAACTTGCCTTCCTCTTTAATTGTGGTATTCAAACTGAGTGTCAAAGCAAGATGTCCATAAATATGCAATAGAGCTTTGTGCCTTAACACCCTTTTCAATAATATTAGTATCTATTTAGAATACAATAAAATTAGAAAAAATACTTCTTATAATATGTTTACAATTCTGTATTGATAGTATTTGAATGCAAATAATTACTTTCTAAAAATACTGTTAGGCAAATTAGGTTTTCAGTTATTGTGGCTCTGAAATATTATCAAAATATCTCTTACATTTTAAGAGACTGTAGCTTTCCTGGACCTCAAAGCCAGTTAATAGTGCACCTTGAAGTCACTTCAGACTTAAAACTATTCCATGTTATGTACTCGAATTGTCTGCTTAGCTTGACTTTAACAGAAAAAAGTGACAACCTTACTTCCTTTGGATTTCCCACACAATTAACTTTCACAGCCTAATATAATCAATGCTTACCTACAATTTGAAATTATATACTCTTCCTTGACACTGACATAGACTATTCTTGTGTATTGTTTGGTGAAACAGAAAATACAGAAGTTGAAAACAACTTTTTAAAATCTAACATAAGGATTGAAAGCAGTGGATTTGGGTTGGCCAACAATGATGTTTGTTGCTTGAATAAGTTGGGGTTAGCTGAAATCAGTGACTTACTACCTTATAAAATTCTGTTATAAAGGTTCCTGTAAGGTATGCCATTCCTTCTCCATGTGATATTTTCTATGCTGTTCAATAAATACAAAGCAAATTCTTTATCAGTGACAGATTCAGAGACTCACATATATAAACACAGAAGGACCGATACATATTCAGGAACAGATTCAGACTCATACAACAAACAGAAAAGAACACACAGGGAGCATTAAGTAGAGAATTCAAATCTGGACTCACTCTTGGTTAAATGACTCCAAGGGTAAGTGTTTTGTTTTTTTTTCCTTAATGAGACACCAATGCATTATTGGTGATGCATAGAGTTAATCACTAATGAACAGAAATGATAGTTGAGTTGATAGCATAAGGAAAACAGCTTGCCTGCCCTTATTTGGTTGTTTTTTATCCACAATCAGCTTTGGATACATACTGCAAGCCTACACATAAAAGTTTCTATCTCGGTCATATAAATAATCAGAATATAATAAACAAAATATTTAGTTTATAAATATTACATGAAGTTAAGTACAGATCATAAATGGTTAACAAAAACATAAAAGAAAATTTTGCTGGAAGTTGCAAAAACAAAAAGGCATCAGGTTCAAAATAATTTCAAAATAAAACCATTTAAAATGATTACTTGTCTATAGTTTGAAGTTCCACAGTGGCATGCACAGATGTTTGAAGATAATATATTTACTTTTATTTACACTAGTCTATATTGCTCATCAGTTTTCAATACTCATATGAAGCAATGACTCTAAAATGATAGCAACTGGACCACAAAGTAAATATATGCTTGTGTATTAAATATCACATTAACATATCTTATCATTACTTTAACTCTCAATAAAGACATTTTAAATAAACTTCTCTATGATACAATTTGGCACTGAGTAAGTTTTACACACAGAAATACTCTGTCTCTTGTTTTTATTTAAGGGATAAATACAGTTTCAGAATTAACACCTGATGACCATGACAGTTAATCATACATTAAATTTTTTATTTTTTAAAATTTCATTTTACCTTCCAACTACAGTTTTCTCTCTACCCCTCTTCCCACCTTCCTTGTTTCACCCATACACCCTCCCAAAGCCAAGACCTCCCATGGGCAGTCAACAAAATCTGGCACATAAAGTTGAGGCAGGACCAAGATTCCCCCCCCCATTATTAAGGTTTCATATGGCATGCCATCATAAGGAATGGGCTCCAACAAGCTAGCTCATGAACCAAGGATAGATAGATCCTAGTTCCACTGCTAGGAGTCCCTCAAATAAACTAAGCTACAAAGCTGTCTTCTATATGCAGAGGGCCTAGTTGAGTTCTAAAGAGGCTCCACAGCCATTGGTCTAAAGTTCATGAGTTCTCATGAGCTTGGTTCAGCTGTCTCTATAGATTTCCCCTTAATGATCTTGACCTTCTTTGCTCATATATCCCCTCTTCCCTCTTTTCAACTGGATTCCTGGAGCTTGGCCTGGTGTTTGGTTAATTTTTTCTTAACATTTCTACAAATACTCTGTAACCTCGAAAAGACAGTTGTATAGTTGAGCAAAATAAAATAAACATGATTTCAGATATTAATGTTAGAGTTCAGAGTTTTCAACACATATAGGAGATCAAACAATGTGTACTGCATGTCAGTCATTAGAGTAATCCATCTCTTCATAAGATCCTATAGTGATTACTTATCACTTGTATAATTATTAATTAATGTGTGAAAGAACATTGCAATAATTTTCTATAAATGGGAGAAATGTTAGCCAGAGTGGTATGAGACAGAAGAACATCAATTTTGTCTCAACTGATTGCCTTAGTCACAAAAGGGTTCATTGTTTAAATCGGCATACTGATTTAAGAATTTAAGCCATCAGCATTTCAATATGGAATTATCAGCCTTCTTTTTTACTTCATGCAAAATTTTGATACTTATTCTCTTTTTGCTAATGATTAAACTAGAAGTAGAAGTAATGTAATTATTTGATTTAGTTAAAACTCCAAATTATTTATAATCTGTTTTAAGATTCTCCAGAATATCTGTTTTTATCAAAACTCAATCTACAAAGAAAATGCTTAATTATGTTTCAAGAGTATAATAGTTTATATACTTAAAAAGATTGATGCATTCAATTATATAAATATTTGAAATAATTCATGTTAATATGTATTTAAGAACTAGAAATTATGGGTGTGCTTTAATGAAAAATTGAAACATAGCTGCTTGTACTTTGATATTAGATTAAATATATATGGCAATTGCAAATGGAAACTTGAAATTACATACAGTAAAATGTGTGTTCTGATTTTTATGGAAATTAAGAAAATAAAATACATTGAACTCTTATTTTATTAAACAGATTCTCAACTACTTTATCACAAGATATTGTATTTTTTGTAGGAACATTTCATTGATGTAGTAAAGAATCAAGAATTCCTTCTGCTTCCAGCTAATGAAATATCAAAACTTCTGTGTAGTGATGACATTAATGTGCCTGATGAAGAAACAATTTTCCATGCTCTTATGCAGTGGGTAGGTCATGATGTTCAGACTAGGCAACGAGATCTGGCGAAGCTGCTTTCTTATATAAGACTGCCATTACTTTCACCACAGGTATGGAAATTCATTAAGGTAATGTAAATTGGATTTCTAAATTACTGCTAGGCAGTAGACCAGTCATTATCCATCCAGTTTTACAAAGAATATCTAATAATGGTGTATACAGGATTCACTTAATAGAACAACATACTCTTCAATTGAAATTATTAATAATGGAGAAAAAGGAACATAGCTGAAAATAATAACCTACAGATGATCTTAAACATCATAATATACATCAGTTTCAGTTTCATCCTTTGTCAGACAGCATTATAGCAAACAAGGAAAATGATTGGGGCTCCTTTCCTGATTCCACGCACCTTCTAAGCAAAGTGGTTAATAATCAAGAGAGCACTTCATGTAAGGGGCTTTAGGAGGAGTTAGATACAGGATATTACTTACAAACATGGACAAATATCTCCTGTAATTGAAAACAAGCTCCTGTCCTTTCAGGTGCACTCATTATAATGGTATTCTCATTATGTGTACTAAACTAAAGGATTACAGAAAACGATTTTAAATATAAATGTCCTTAGTTAAGACCTAAGATTGGTTCATATGTTGTTCAGGGTTTTTGTTTGCTTTCTTTTGTTTTGGGGGGGTTCTTTTTGTTTGTTTGTTTGGTTTTGTTTTTTGAGATAGGGATTCTCTTTAGCTTTGGAGCCTGTCCTGGAACTATCTCTTGTAGACCAGGCTGACCTCGAACTCATAGAGATTTGTCTTCTCTGCTTCCTGAGTGCTATGATTAAAGATGTGCACCATGACTGCCCAGCATGTTGTTCAGTTTTAACATGAATTTTTCCTCAAATGCAGTGCTGGCCTATTATTGCAACATTTGTGTTAATAACAATTTATTAATTGTAAACTAATCTTATATTAAGTGTGATTTATACAATATAGAAAAGCACATTGTTCATATGAGTTTCATATTTATTGAATCTGGCTAAAGTGCCCCAAATCATTTACTATAAAAAGAAAATATGTCTTGTAAAATTAATATAAAATTCATACATTTTATAACATATTCCCCAATTAAATGTTAATATAGAAAAACATATGTTAATGTATTCATAATTTCTCTCTTAGTTTTCATCTGTTACTTATTTGTATGTGATTGCATAAGCCATTATTATCAAACCAAACAATAGAAAAAATGTAGTTTCTAAGGTGGCTGTTATTCCCAATGAAATAAAGTGAAAAATGCTTGCTTGACATTATTTTTTTTTATTTTTAAATCTATATATAATGCAATTAAGGTTTCTCTAATGATATTTCATTCATATGAATCTATTATAGTTTTTTGATATTCAGCTTATTGTCACATCCCATGTTCTCCTCTTGCCTTCCTTTTATTCTCTCACAAATAAGCACATCATGAAAGTAGAAGACACACACACATATAACTAAATTTGTATTTTGTACATGCATGGGAAAGGTGTTATTTGTCTTTCTGAATACCTTATTTTTGCTGAGAATGGTCTTAATTTACTTGATTAGCTTGTAGATACTATTGGCTAGTTCCTCTTTATGAAGCACTGTTTTATTTCATACTGTTGGTAGGCATCTATATTTATTGCATATCATAGATTTTTGAATAGTGTTAAAATAACCATGGGTGCACAGGTAACTATCTACATAGGATGCTGAATTATATTTGTTTGTAAATACTACTCAGATTATTTATTTACATTATATAGTAGCTCTATTGTAGATTTTTGAGGAAACTTCCTACTAGTTTCTTTTTACCAGATTACTTTTGAGACAGCAGTATATAAGGTTTTATTTCTCCTTATATTATGCCAATATGTTACTCAATGGAGTTTTTTAAATTTTAAATTTTATATCTTTTTAATTTTTTTTCTTAGAGGTATATATTAATATGGAATTTCAGTGCATTCTTATTTCGTGTTCTCCTGATGTCTAAGGATGTTGAAACTTGTTTACATATGTTGAATGACCATTTGTGTTTTTTAATTTGAGGATTATCTGTTCTGTTCAGTTCATTTGTCCTTTTATTGATTTAATAAATTTGTAGTAGGAGGCTACTTGTTGTTTCCTGGCCACCCAGACTCCTGAAATAATCAGAGAAACCATATTATTTGCAATACTGTGTGACCAATAGCTTAAGTGTATTTCTGACTAACTCATATCTTAAATTAATCCATTTCCACTATCTGTGTACTGTCACGAAGCTGTGACTTACTGGGTAAAGTTCCAGCATCTCTCTCTGCTGGGCTACATGGCTTCTCACTGACTCCACCTTCTTTCTCCCAGCATTCAGTTTAGTTTTCCCGGCCTACCTAAGTTCTGCCTTGCACAGGCACAAGACAGTTTCTTTATTCATTAACCAATAAAAGCAACATATACAAAAGGACTTCCTACATCCGTATTTGATATTTAAAGTTCAGAGTTTTCTGTTGATTCTAGATATTAGCACTTTCTAAAATCACATTTATTTTTATTGTTTTAATTTCATTTTAAATTACCACCACAGTTCTCTCCCACCTCCCCCTTGCCTCCCCAACAGCCCAATCCCCATTCAGTCTACCCTATGTGTAAGGGGGCTACAATGGGGAATCAACAAAGTATGTCACAGTAAGGTGGAGCAGGACAAAGTTCCTCCCCCATGCAGTAAGGATGAGCATGGGGTCCCATCATAGACAAATGGGCTCTAACAAGCTAGCTCATGCACCAGGGAGAGATCCTGATCCTATTGTCAAGAGCCTCTCAAATACTACAATTTTCATCACTGTCTCCCATATATTTGGAGGGCATAGTTTGGTCCCATGGAAGCTCCACAGCTGTGGGTCTAGAGTTCATAAATTTCCACCAGCTTGAACCAGCTGTCTGTATATTTCTCCATCATGATCTTGCTCAGATATTACCTCCTCCCTCACTTTGATTTGATTTCTGGAGCTCGCCATGGTGCTTGGCTGTGGATCTCTGCATATGTTTCCACTGGTTACTGGATGAAAGCTCTATGATAATTGTTGGATTATTCACCAATCTAATTACAGGGTCAGGCCAGGTTGGTCACACACTCCATACTTCTTGCAGTCTTAGCTTGGGTCATCCTCGAAGATTCTTGGGAATTTCCTAGGAGGAGGCTTCTCCCTAACCTCATAGTGACTCTCTATTAAGATGTCTCTTTCATTGCTCTCCCACTCCATCCCTCTCCCCACTTGATCATCCTATTCCCTTACATTCTCCTCTCCCATCTCCTTTTCTTTACCACACCCTTGCCCCCAGTTTAACCAGGTGATCTCATTTAATCCCTCTTCCCAGGGCAATCCATGTACCTCTCTTAGGGTCTTCCTTGTTACCTAGCTTCTCTGGCACTATGGATTACAGTCTGGTTATTTTTTGCTATACATGTAATATCCACTTATGGGTGAGTACATACTGTGTTTGCCTTTCTGAGTCTGGGTTACCTCACTCTGGATTTCTTGTTCTAGTTCTATTTGCCTGCAAATTTCACAATGTCACTTTTTTTTCAGCTGAGTAGTTTTCAATTGTGTCAATGTACCACATTTTCTTTTCATTCATTCTTTCTTCAATAGAGGGCCATCTAGGTTGTTCTGAGATTTTGGCTACTAAAATGATGCTGCTATGAACATTAATGAGCAAGTGTCCTTGTAGTATGATTGAGCACCATTTGGTGATATGTCTAGGAATGGTATATCTGGGTCTAGAGGTAGATTGATTCCCAATTTTCTAAGAAACTGCTATAATGATTTTCAAAGTGGCTGTACAAGTTTGCACTCCAACCAACAGTGGAGGAGTATTCCCCTGACTCTGTATTCTATTAACCAATTAAAATATATAGTTGGCAAAGAATTTTCTTGCATTCTATAGAGGTTTGTTAATTTGTTTTCATGGTGCTTTTTACTTATTTCACGTGATCTTGTTCTTCATCTGTGATCCATTTAGAATTGATTGGTACAATGTAAGAGGTAGAAAATTTATACTTACTCTTAAGCATGCAGATATCCAATTTTCCTCGCTCCATCTGACAAAGAGAAGATCTTTACTACTGATAGTTTTTATCAAAAGTTAGGTTTTGGCGGAGGATTCTGTCCTGCTTAGTGCCATAGCTGATCAATCCCAAAAAATAGACAGAGGCCTACATTAATTATAAACTGGTAGGCCTATTAACTCATGCTTTCTTATTAACTAACTCTTACATCACTCATTAATCTATTATCTTGTCTGTGTTTATCACATGGCTTGGTACCTTTTGTCAATGTGGCATTCTCATCTTTCTTCATTTATGTCTGGGTGATGACTACAGACTGAGCCTTTCCTCTTCATAGAATTCTCCTGTTCTTATTGCCAACCTGTATTTTCCATCTGAATACTGGCCAATTGGAATTTTCTTAAAACAATACTGGTGACAAATCTTTATAGGGTATAAGACCACTGCCCCACAGCACTTCCCCCATTTTTTAAAAGCAAAAACTCTGAATCTAATCTCCTTTGTTTAGCTTTCTCCATGACCATTATTCATAACAACTTTAAAACTCTGAAAAGAGAGAGAGAAAACATCCATAATTCATTTTTAGGGAATGTGGGCATAGTTTTCTATGATACTTCCTGTTGATTAGAGATGCTGATAATCTTATAGGGACCTAAAGAAATTTTAGAGTTATGGGCAAGTTCTGAATGGACTATTCTGTGAGGCTTGATCATCTCAGCCAGCAGTCTTGAGGATGTTCTGGATGTAAAACTCAGACATCTGGGCCAAATGCCATTATTGGATATTTCTCAGGGGGTCTTCCTTGATCAAACCTGATTTTTCTAAACCCAGAATGAATGCGCAGCCTTTCATTTCCTGTGGAAACAAAAACAAAACCTCTTCTCCAAACTAACATATCTTTTTACTTAAATTTTGAAGTCAAGGCACTTTTCAAAATTTATATGCCATGCTAATCCAGCAGCATTTATAACCAAATGTCTTTTAGCAGCTGTTGATTCATCCTCAGCCATCAAACAACTCAAAGACAGTACAATAACATACAATACCCAGATTTGCTGTGTATTTTCCATCTTTACATGGCTTTATTTTGAACTCTATTTCTTTTCCTTTTCTTTTTAATTTCTGTTTTTATGAGATAGGGTTTCTTTGTGTATCTTTGGTTGTCCTGGAATTCACTGTGGAGACCATGCTGTCTTTGAACTTACAGAGACCTGTCTGCTGCCTCTGCTTCCCAAGTGCTGGGATTAAAGGTGTGTGCCACCACTTCCTTTCTTCTCTCTCTCTCTTTTTCGTCTCTCTCTGTCTTTCTCTCTTTCAACTTTATCCTTTTATTTTTCACTCCCAAGCCTACATATATTTTTAAACACACTGTAAACCATTTAGAGGTTGGTTTTGTTTTGTTTTATCTGAATCTATCTTTACTCTATATCTCTCCATTTATGACTGCATGAGTGTTTAATTTGTTAAGTGGTATGGCTAGGATTAAAGCTGTAGATTTGACAACTGGATCCACCCCATTCCTTAGCTTTCTAATAGTCTATCTTCATGGTGAAGCTGGAGCCATGTTTATTGCTACAACTGTATGGTGTTTCAAGGTCCCTGGAACCACCAAGAAGCATGGTATTGGCTATGCATAAATACCATTTAATTGTTTTGTGGTGGGCCTCTTAAAAGAGCTGCAAGGTTTTACAGCTAAACCTGAGTCAGAAAGCCTCTCTTAAATGAGATACATTTTTTTCTAGCAAATGGAGCTCACACAAGAAAATGCTGCCACCAAAATGTCATTCTTAACTCTGTTCTTTTGTCTTGGATTACTTCCCAAGTTCTCTCAGGTTTTATGTGGATGTAGTTGTCCACCTTGGCACCATTTGTTGGTGAAGGTTACTGTCTGTTTTGGTGCCTCAGCCATTCAGTCCCAAAGAAAACACACGGAGGCCTAAATTAATTATAAACTGGTTGGCCTATTAATTATTTTGAGGTGTGTTCCTTCTAGTCATAATTTCTTTAGGGCTGTTTATCCTGAAGTGGTGTTGAAGATCACTGAAGGCTTTTGTGGTTGTCAATATTGTTATAATATCTATTAAAATCACCTTGTGGCTTCTATTCCTGAATCTATTAATTTATTGTTTTACATATGTTGATATACATTTATTGTACCTTCTTCACATAATGAAAATGAAACATATTTAAAAATATTGTTTGTCAGTTTTCATATATTTTTTAAGACCATTTGAAAATATTTTATTGAGATAATGTGTGTCTAATTTCTCTGGAAAAAATTGGCTTAAATTTTTCTATTTTTTGTGTGTTTCCCTTTTTGGTTTCAGGTTCCGGATAATGCTACCTTCTTTTGTTGTGATTTTTGTAGAATGCTTTCTCTTTCTGCTTTATTGAATTTTCTAAGACATAGTTATGTTAGTTATTCTTTAAAGATCTGGTAGAGTTCATTAATGAATCATATTTTTTTCTTTTTTTCTGAGATACTTGGATAATGCTTGAATCTTTTGGCTCATTATTTTTATACTATTATCACTTTTTATAACCTCTGAATTTAATCTTAGTGGTTTCTATCTGTCTAAGAATTTACTCCTTATCATAGACTTCCCAGAATCTTTTAAATAAACATTTTGAAAGTATTCACTAACAATTCTCTGGATTTAATCTGTTTCTAACGTAGTGTTTCCTTTTTCACCTATCATCTTGTTAAATTTGGCCCTTATCTTACTATATTTCATTGATTTTTGTTATGTTCTTCTGGTCTCCATTCCATTTTTTTCTGCAATAATCTTTGTTATTTTTTCAATCTATTGACATTGAGTTTAGTTTGTTATTAATATATTTATGGTGTCAAAGTGTATTTTAAGTTGTTTGTATTTTCTGTTTTTTAAGCATTAATATCCTCTTAGAACTGCTTTTGCAATCTCATACTTTCTAATGAGTCCTCTCATTTATTAAATTATAAAATTGGATATGTTCCTTGAGAATATATATATGTATATAATGACATAATATCAACTGCCTTTTGGGTTATTTAAGACAATGTTTCCTCAAGTGCTTTCTTGAGCATATTGTTTATTCAAAAGATAAGACAATAATAATTACTCTCTCTATATATATATTTATCAAAATATATAATATTGAAATTCAGATTATGTAGAAAATTTCTATTTGTGTAAGCATACAAAACTAGGAAAATGATTAGATTCTGTAATTCTCACAGAACAACATCAAGATATTTTCTATGAACTTTTTAGAATCTATGTTTTGAGATCCTATAATTAGGTTGAATAATATATAATTTAACTTGTTCATCATATTTTTTAGGCATGAAAAATCCTGGGAAGCACTTGCGTATACAAAGTTCTTAAATTTAGAGCTCTTTATTTAGATTTGGTATTTTTCAGCAGGCATTAGTTTAAACTTCTCTATATTAGAATAAAGAGATGTGTCATACTTAATCATACAACTATTGTTCTCTGAACTTTAATAATGCTTTATACTTAAAATATGTCTTATTTGAAAATTTCCTAATATTGTTAGTTATATGAAATTAGATGGGCATGTAAGGTTTCTAAGATAATTGATTATATTTTGTCAAGGACCAGCCTTCTTCCCAAGGTAGAGGCATGGGAAATTAAGAAATATAAGTAAAGAATATGAAGACGCATAAAAATAATGAGACAGAAAACTTGGAAAGTATCAGCAGGGCATTCCAGTGATAGAAATCCTGAAATTCTCTAGCGTTTATTTTTTCACAACTTTTGTACTCATCATAAAGGGTGGGGCTGGGGTGTTGGGGTTGGTTAGGGCAGAAGTACATTTGCATATCCTGACCACCTGTCAGAATGGCACGGACTTACTAGAATGAGCTATTTTAATTTCAAAAGAACTGAGCAATCACCTCCTGACTTAGGGCATGCAACAATGATTGTCAAATCTCCAAACTCTCTGACTATCAGACAAGGTGGAAATGGGCCGGCATTTTTTTACTTCCACAATATTTCAAACAAACACTAAAGAAATAAAATATACGAACATTATAAATCTATAAAGTGTTTTTTAGAGGCAAGTTTTATGGCATAGTCTTCAAACCTATTTCAAATATCATGTTTAAGAAATGCCTGCAGTTTAGTCTGGCAAATCAAAATATTCCTTCACCAGAGAACAAGTCAAATAAAACAGAACTAAAGTTAACCAGAAAAAGAATTGTCATAGAAATCTTATGGTATAAGACTAACAATTTAATCCAGCAAACTTGTTTGCTATTTCTTTTGATATACTATGCCAGTGTGGATCCAATGATATATATCAACATTCTGAAATGTGTCTTTGAGTTTTCTGCAGTTCCTCTTGGGAACAATATTTTACCTATATTTCGTCATAGTTATTTAGGATCCTGTAATGTATTAGGTAATGGAAATATCTATCACCCACTTTTTCTGGTCTTGACTAGTAATTATTCACACACACACACACACATACACACACACACACACACACACACACACACACATATATATATATATATACTAGCTCACTTTTAAAAAGCATATGCTTTTAGAATAGTGCTGTGTGTGATGTAATGATAAAGATACAGTACAGATGTAGGGGATAATATCTCTACAGAGTATGATTCCATGACATCTCCAATATCCCAAATACACAAAAATATGAACTGTTTGAATTAACCTTAAACAGCAGATGAACGTACTCAGCATTGTGTGCTATAGCTAGTCTCTTTGATTACTTTTGACAAATATTTTTCTTGTCTGTTTTCATACTTAGTATTCCATGTTATAGAAATAAACCATGTTCTTTCTATGTTGGACTCCTTATATATGTACCATGCATTGTTACTTTCCAGTTACTAGCAGATCTGGAAAACAGTTCGATGTTTGCTGATGATCTGGAGTGTCAGAAGCTATTAATGGAAGCTATGAAGTATCATCTCTTGCCTGAGAGAAGATCCATGTTGCAAAGTCCTCGTACAAAACCTAGAAAGTCAACTGTGGGGGCACTTTATGCTGTGGGAGGTATGGATGCTGCTAAAGGTAAAAGCAACACATTAATTAATTGGGAAAATACCTCCATTTGAAAAAAGAAGAGAGAGATATTTCTAACAGCCTCCACGTTATAAGGAGACTATTAAATCCTTGTTAAGTAAGTGTATCAGAAGCTGAATTTTCATAAATATGGTAGTTTGTATGATTATTTTATACCTCATTTTCCTCCTTATCTTATGGATCATCATCTGTTAATTATGACTTAATTCTTAATAGAGATTTTACTTTAAGAACACAATATTAGGTTTGACTATTCAGTTCTCTCTGTCAAACCTTTACAGGGAAATGTTATTTATCTATCCAGCTCTATCTATCTATCTATCTATCTATCTATCTATCTATCTATCTATCTATCTATCTATCATCTGTCTGTCTGTCTGTCTTTCAGTCTGTCTATCTGTATCATCTTTCTTTCTTTCTATCCATGTTTCTATTTTTGAAAGAGATAAATGTATTTTCCCAAATAAAATAGTGATATCTAGTTAGTTCTCTTAACTCTGCTACATGCTTAAAGACTAATTATAAAAAAAATACTGAAATGTTAAGAGTAAGATCCTCAGTTTGAATTGCAATATAAGGTTAATTTTATATAAGTAAAACTTCCATGAAGATAAAGGAGCAGCTTCTGAAGCTATTATCCTTCCCCTTCTTGAAAAACTTTGTCTATGGCTTTATTATTTTCATGTGAATTTTTCATTTTTATGATTCTTTTGACTAAAATAACAAAACAAAGATTTTTTTATTATTTTATTTTACATGCAAGGGTATTTTGTTTTCATACATGATTGTAAATGCATGTTTAGCACCCATGAGTACAATCTCAAGAAGAATAGAAGAGACTTCAGATCCCTTGGTTTGTTTCTAGCCATCATGTGAGTGTTGGAAATAGAAACTGGGTCATGTGAGAGGGCAGCTGGTGATTTGCCAACTGAATCATCTCTCCAAACTAAAGAAATAATTTTATAATGAAGTTTATTGAAAAGAAAGTGAGAATACTGATAAATCATAATTTGAAATTTTATTTGATAGATTGAATAAATGACCTACAACTTGAAGGTTTATCCTAGTAACAATCCATTATTTCCACTTGAAATTGGAATAGATATAAGAAATATATCAATTAATTAAAACATAATTTTTACCTAGTGAATTTTCTATTACTATAATAGAGTATCTGAATCTAAGAAATTTAAAATAATAAAAAATTATGAGCTTGAGGGACAAAAAAGTAAGAAAGTGAAAATAGCAAAGAACATATAGAAGGTAAACTTTTGTTTTTATTACTGCTCATTAATTTTAGAATAAAGTTGTTTCACTATGATACTGTAATACATACATATAACATAGTTTTTTTTAAAAAAATTGCCCTCTATTGTCTTTTCTCATCTCCTGTCTGATTTTTGTTTGGTAATAGTCTGCTTTCATGATAACTAGCAGAGTATTGTGACAGCAAAATTGATCAATTTGTGAGAGTAAATATTCATCATCTTATCAGTTCTAATGCAAAAAACCTTTAAACATTGCCATATTATAGATCAGTTTGTCAATATATAAACTCTACTATATATATATATATATATATATATATATATATATATATATATATATATAATTTAACACATTTGAAAATGAGATTATAGAGGAAATAATTTCCAAAATTCTGGAACCACTTCATATAACTAGTGTTCTTCAGAAAATAACAAATACTATAGGATACCCTAATTAATTTCAGGTTTGACAGTTTCACATTTCATTGCTTTTTGATTGTCTTATTTTTCATATATTGCTTCCATAGCCTAGGCTGATATAAAAGGTGATGGCAATCCTCCTGCATCAGCCTCACAAGTGCTGGTATTACAGACATAAACCACTATCCCTGACTTTATTGCACTGAATTGAATAACATTAACAGCTTCTTGGTACTTAAATTAAAAACTGAAGGTATTAAGTGCAAAAGATAAATGCAATTATCATTTGTTGAGATTGTTTTTCTTTCAGTGCTGGGAATCAGTTCAGCACTTTACTTACACTAGGCTTATGCTCTACTTATGCACTATAAATTCTGGTTCTAGTTTGTGATGTCTTTAAAAACATAATCTGCAATATAGAAACATTTCTAAGTATTAAGACTCTGTTCATTTTATTTATTAATTGTATCGCGAGCACATGTGTGTCACAGTGTGCATATGAAGGCAATTTACAGGCATCAGTTGTCTCCTTGAGATCAAACTCCAGTCATCAGGTTTAGCTGCCAGCACCTTGATCCACTGAGCCATTTCTCTGGTACAGTATAGAAATCTCTTGTGTGTGTGTTTGTTGCATTTGCTCTATCTTATCATTTTCAAGTATTTCTTGTCTATGTTATCCTTAAATGAAGTTTTTTTAAAAAACAATGAAATGATTGTAAGTGTATCCAGTTTCATGTCTGATTCTAAAGATCAACAAAATAGGAACTTTTTATAACTGAACTCTCTTACCATAGTTCTGTTTTGAAGGCATGTAAACCTTTCATTTTGAGGGTCTCTATATAGAAACACCATATAAAGCTCTATGGGAAGTTGACAACTATTAGGAAAATAATAAGAGCTAGTAGTATCAAGTACCTTTTGAAAATACTTCATAATTCTGACCATAATACTGGAAGAGAACTTCTATTATTTCTACTTTGGGCAATTTAAGAATTGATAATCTTAAAATGTTATTGAATACATTACTAGAAGTCCTTGTTCCTTTATCTCCATTGTCACAATTCCAGAAGGGATAGCATTAAAACAATCTATACTCTTTGTGGTTTCAGGTTCTTGAACAACCAGTGTGAGCTCTGATGATCAACAATAAAACAGTTCAGAATTAGATACAAAATCTAAGTAGTATGCACAAAATGTGGAAAGGGTGGTGTCTGCTTACATAAATCAGTATTATATTGAAAAGCATTTATCATTACAGTGCTATATATGCCTTTTCTTATAGTATATTGTATCAGTTGCCTTGATGATGCTTTTTGAATCTAATTAATTCCTATTAATGTCTAGGAATATAGTACTCTATTATTTATTTTTGGTTCTAAATTATATAATAAATACAGAACTACAATTAAATACAGACAACACACAAATGTCTGAAGCTAATGCTAATGACTAGAAATTATCATAAAAGAACCATCATCAGAAACTGTAGTCAAGATCTGAGTCAAAATTTTAAATTTGAATAGTTGAATTATCAGAGATGGTGATTAAAGAAACTGAGAAAGTCTTTAAATTTCAAAATTCTAAAGTATTTATCCAAACTTTTGTGATTGCAATAGAGACGTTAAATAAAATCTTACCTTGTGTAGTTAGCCTACTACCCTGGATATCGAGATATTTTGAGTTCATTTTTTTTATGATAGCTAATGTAGCCTTGTGTAATTTCCTAACCTATTACCTTTCCATTGTTATCTATATTTTCTTAATAATTAGTATAGCTTAACTTTGAATTCCATCTAAATTAGCTATGATAATTTTCACTGAATAAACCAACAATAAAACAAATCAGAAAACGTAAAAGAATGATTTGTGAAAATTGTTATAATAAATAAAAACAAAACATTCTCAGAAATGTGTATTCGAAATCATGTAGGAATTTGTATTTATTTAAGTTTAACTGTATCATCTAAATATTTGTAGTGCAGAAAACATGACCTAAATCAAAATAAATTAGCTATAGAGACAATATAAGCTCCACCTAAGTTTTGCCTTTATATGATCTTAGACCACATAGCCTTACAGCTGTCAATAACAACACTGCAAATGTTAACTTTATTTTCATTGTTACAGTGAACTATTTTTCCTACAAATCCACCAGTAAAGAACATGCGGGAAGTGTTTTGCTTGTCCCTCTGATAAACTATAGGAATGAATACTAATTAAGTCTGCTTTAGTTTTTTCATTATACTCATAGCCATTGTGATGAATCAGCCTTCACTGAAAATGCTCAGCAGCAACACTGAGCAAATTACAAAATGCAGTGTTTACAGAAGTAAAAAATTCATTAAAATATTAGTTTAGAATTTACTATTTCACTGGTGAGACTATACTACTTCACTAAATTGATATTTCAGAAGTTTAATTTAAAACTTTCATCAATGAAATAATTCTTTAGAATTCTATAATTTCAGCTGCAATTCTTCACATAACCACCATGAAAATTTTGGAGAAATAATGCCAAAACCATATGTGAAATGAACTGTAATTCATAATTATTTAGTCCTCTCTCTAATGTTTAATTCATTTAAAATAATTTTTAACACACACATACATCTATATACATACAACAGAAAATCCTTACATTGTAGAAAATACAAAGAAAATAATTATTAGCATAATTAAAATTTCAGTTCACTGGCTTTAGTAAGCTATAGAAGGAAATATTAATTCATCCCATATTTTATATAAATATGCACTAAAAGAACTAAGATATGAGCTTTTTCATAATATATATTTATATAAACCATGTATTGGTACTACCTGTAATTGCCCACAATTTTATTTCATTTATTATTTAATATTATCATTAAATTCATATTTTGATGTCAAAACCAAATACACTACTTTCTGCTCAGGGTTCTAGTTTAATTTAAAAGCAGTGGAACTATCACTCCTTGCCTTATATATCAGTTAGTACTGTTACATGAGCTAGTTAAATTAATTTCAACTCTCTTTCCTGATGGTATGTTGTGAATTAGAACACATAATATTAAATAACCACACTTATTGTTTAACTTGGTTTTTATTATTGCTAATTACATCTTTAACAGGTACTACTACAATTGAAAAGTATGACCTCAGAACCAACAGTTGGCTCCATATTGGCACTATGAGTGGTCGTAGACTTCAGTTTGGAGTTGCAGTTGTTGATAATAAACTTTATGTCGTGGGAGGAAGAGATGGCTTAAAAACTTTGAATACTGTAGAATGTTTTAATCCAATTACCAAAACATGGGTTGTGATGCCTCCTATGTCAACACATAGACATGGGCTTGGTAAGATATTTAATGCTATATAATTTCTCAAATATATGTAGGAAAACTTTTCATACTAGATCAAGGAGCACTTTACAAGGAGATATTCCAAGAATCACAGTGGCTTAAAGGTTCTGGGAAGGTTAAGCAAACTTGAAATACTCATGGAAATCTTTAATTGTAATATAATGTTATATTTTAATTCTATGTCCGTTCTACCAACATTTGAAAGGGTTCCATTTCACAGAAGATGTTAATTTTCTGAAGGTGTATTTTATGGAGAATATAAAATGCAACAGAACACTTTCCTCAAGCTCAGTTGGGAGTAAAATTTTTGACAATGGTAAAGTATTATAAGCTCTTGTCAGAAAATTATGCCTCTGCACAACAAGCAAATTTGCATTCACTAAGATATTAAGAGATTTTTGGATGCAAATACAGGATAAATGTATTTATGATTAGTGCTTTTGCTGATCTGAACTCTAAAGCATAATTAAGGCAGAGGTTTCTACACAGTTTATGGATAAGTAATGTGTAGAATATTGGAAAACATTAATTCTCTTGAATATATATCAAGGTACATTGATTTCTCTATACTATGTTCTATGTGCTTAAATATTATGGTATCTGAAAAAATGAAGTGTTTGACTTGTTTTACAAAGTATACTTTTATGATTTTAAAAAAATTATGTGTAAGCAAATGTATCTATATGTGGACTTACAAACGTGCAAATGGTACCTTGGAGATCAGAAGAAAGTATCAGATCTCTTGAAGCCAGAATTGGAGGCAGTTGAGAACTGCCAGACACGAGTGCCATAACTGAACTCATCCAGTTCTTGGCAAGATCAGCACCCACTTTTAACCACTTAGTTATTTCTTTATTTAGCACAATAGACTTTCATATGGTACTACGTTACTATGTGTCAGATCCAGGACTTGAATTTTCTCACCATTTGTTTTGTTAAATTGTTTCTGTTAAATCATATACAATGTAGTTATTATCTGTTATATCATTATAATTCTTATGCATGTGCATTTCCTGAAAAGAAATAAATGCAAGCTTTAAAAATGCAATCTAACACATGTTACAAATCACATATGTGAGAAGAATGTACAAAAAGCAATGAGAATCTGATTATTGATATCTTATCATGAAATATAGTGGTCAGGGGAAGTTTTTCTATGATAATAATACCATATTTAGCCTAATATGTAATCAATTAATGACTCACATGGGCAGAAAACTATTTCAGATACAAAATAGTTCTTAAAGCAGCTTGTTGCTTCATGAGGCATAGGTAAATGACCCTTTATACTATGCTATCCTTTAGGTGTAGCGACACTTGAAGGACCAATGTATGCTGTTGGAGGTCACGATGGATGGAGTTATCTAAATACTGTAGAAAGATGGGATCCTGACGGACGTCAATGGAATTATGTGGCCAGCATGTCAACTCCTAGAAGCACCGTTGGAGTTGTTGCATTAAATAACAAGTAAACTTAAATATACAAGCTCTTTGTTACCAGACCATGTTGTGCAGTTTCTTTGTTATGATCATCAGTCAGTAAACATTATACGTTATCAGATCATCCTTATTAGCAATTATAAAAGTCATTTGGTGGAATCTTCCTTTCTTTGTGATGGAAAATAGTTTTCTACAATAAATGCTACATTAAAAAAATATAGACTCTATTCAAAATTTGGTCCTGGATCCAGAAATATAAGCAATCTTTGGGGAAAATTTTACATCTTAGTCTTATCTTAAAAGAATCTGAAACTGCATTTTACTTAAACCTTTAGGAAAAGTATATACACATGAATTTGAAGAACACTGTTTTAGATAATCATTTCCAATTTGCCCTAAATAACTGACATCTTTTGCATTACAAATTACTCTAAATTTATAAAAATAATTTGTCTTCCTATGTTTATGAATAAGGTAAGTTCTTGTTCACCAATCTCTCCTCTGAGAGTTTAAGGTGCATAAGTAATGAATTCCATCTGGTTTTGCCCTTCCTGAAGACTCACATTTTTCTGATTCTGTAAAAACAAGCTCTCCTGATGCTTCCAAACCTTGAATCAGTACTACATAATTATAATGTTTTTCTTTATTTCTATTTTCCTCTATTATTGAGATTATTAAATAATTACATCATTTCTTCCTTCCTTTTCCTCCCTCCAAACTGTCCCATATACCTTTCATATCTTTCTTGCAAATTTAAGGTTCCTTTTTCATTGTTTTCACATTCATGCATATATATGCATATTATTAAATATAATTATAAATTATATTATAATTATGTTATAAATTAAATATAACATGCTTAGTCTGTATAATGCTACTTACATGTGTGTTTTTCAGAGACATGAAACCACTCTAAGTCACATATAGCTTACGTGGTAGATAGTTCAGACAATAGGGTAACCAGTGTCAAGATTTATGTGATTCTGTACTACTATGTATGAAATTGGTACCTGAACATCAATGAGCTTAGTAAAACATCAGCACAAGTGTATTTCAGAACTCAACAAAAAAAGAAATAGTAAATAGTTAAACCAGAACAGAGGTTCCTATCTATAATATTTTCAGGTTTCACATAATTGTAAACTGACTGACTGTTCTAACCAGATGATATTAAGTGATTCAATTCCATAACTCCTTTATACACCACACCAGATTCAAATCATCAACTTGAATTTATTTCATTTTGCTTTATTGAGTTATATTGCTTTCAATTCAGTGTGAAAGAAAGCTACAAGCATATGGTTTGATGATTGTTTATCATCTTTATTATTACCACATAATATTTAAATTAAAGCATTATATATTATAATAATTAACATTCATAAGTTATTAAACAACATTTTATAGTTACTTTTTCTTCATAAGGATAATCTCCCTTCTCAATTTTATTATATTTCATTAGTTGCCTTATATAAACATCTTTTAGGAAATATATTATATTTAATACTAAATAGCTCATACATGACAGAAAGTATGAAGTGAAACAGTTTGACCTCCTCTAACTGCAACTTTGTTGAAACTGATTGTTTGGACTACATATGAAAATAAATCTTCTTGATACCTTCTGAATTTCTGCACATAAATATTTTCCAGATCTTTCAGTGTTAAGGGTTGTTTGGAATAGACTAGGCTTTATCAAGGGCCATAGATAAATACTCATTCTCAAATCCAGTCTTTCTGTTGACAACAGCAATGGACTAGAACATACATTATAAAGTGTGAGAAAATAAAAATGCCTTCATTGCATCTCTGTAAATGAATTTGTGTGACTATGTACACACATATTTGTATATATATATATATATATATATGTGTGTGTGTTTATTTTTTTGTAGGCTGTATGCTATTGGTGGGCGTGATGGAAGTTCCTGCCTCAAGTCAATGGAGTACTTTGACCCACACACTAACAAGTGGAGTCTGTGTGCTCCAATGTCAAAAAGACGTGGAGGTGTAGGCGTAGCAACACACAATGGATACTTGTATGTTGTAGGGGGACATGATGCTCCTGCTCCTAACCATTGCTCCAGGCTTTCTGACTGTGTAGAAAGGTAAGCTTTTACACATGTGGTTATTTGGAATTTTTAATGAGAAAAAATTGAAACTACAAAAATGTAATTGGATACATTAGTTTTTAAAATAGATTTGTACTTTGTAACATTCTACACTTATGCTTTTACAAAGTATTTTGTAAAAGGCCCTATAAATTTAGTATTAAACTTTATGAAACATATTTGTTTATTTATGTTATAACGTAGTTACACAAAAGAGATAAGCAAATAAGGACATATATGCAAAGTTATTAATCAGTCATGATATCCAAATCAATTTAAGTTTACCGTTTCAAAACTCAATTTGGTCTTCAAAGTGATAATAAAATGGACTGTCAAAAATATGAGCAGAATTTCCAAACAAAATTACTTTTCTGAACAACAATCTTACTTATTGCAATAAATATTTCCTTGCTCAAATCTAAGTTTACAGTTTTAGTCTTTGCTCTTTGGGCGTCCTCCTTCAAGATCACAAATAAAGACATAGAGATCTACTCATACTTATGAATGCTGGATCTTTGCTTGTTTTTAGCAAGCTTTTCTAACTCAAATTATCCGATTTCTTTTTAACTTTGTTTTGCCTCTGGGCTTTTTACCTTTCTTTATTCTATATATCTTTCTTTCTTCTTAATCTGTGGCTGGGTGGCTGGCCCCCAGTGTCCTCTCTCCTCTTTCTCTTACTTATCTCTCTTTTTATTCTCTTGTTTTATCTCTCTACCAGGCATTCCCACCTATCCTTCTCCTGCCTAGCTATTTATCAGCCATTCAACTCTTTATTAGACCAATCAGTTGTTTTAGACAGGCAAAGTAACACAACTTTACAGAGTTAAACTAATGCAACATAAAAGAATGAAACACATCTTTATATCATTAAACAAATATTCCACAGATTAAACAAATATATCTTTAACTAACATTCTATGATATTTCTCACTTTTCTCTAAATAAAAATAAAATATTTTAACTTTAACATTGTAAAAGTGTACACAACAAAAGCAATTATCAGGCTGGAGTGATGGCTTAGCAGTTAAGAGCACTGACTGCTCATCCAGAGGTCCTGAGTTCAATTCCCAAAACCCACATGGTGGTTCACAACCATCTGTAGTGAGAGCCCTCTTCTGGCCTGAAGCCATGCATGTAGACAGAACACTGTACACATAATAAATAAATAAATCTTTTCTTTAAAAAAAGCAGTTATGGGGGCTATAGAGATGGCTCAGAGGCTAAAAGAGCATTCCCTGCTCTTCCAAACATTCTGAGCTCAATTCCCAGCAACCACATTGTGGCTCATAACCATCTGTAATGGGGTCTGGTACCCTCTTCTGGCCTGCAGACATACACACATGCAGAATATTGTATACATAATAAATAAATGTAGTGGTAGGAGCAGCGGGCTGCTTCCCGCCACCCGGCTAGCTTTACCTGAAATAATTACACAGAAACTGTATTCTATTAAACACTGCCTGGCCCATTAGTTCTAGCCTCTTATTGGCTAATTCTCACATCTTGCTTTAACCCATATTTAATAATCTGTGTAGAACCATGAGGTGTGGCTTACCACGGAGATTCTTAACCTGCATCTGTGTCGGGTGGGAGAATCATGGCCACTGCCTGACTCGGCTTTCTTTCTCCCAGCATACTCGTCAGTCTACTCCACCTATTTAAATTCTGCCCTATCAGGCCAAACAGTTTTCTTTATTAACTAACCAATGAAAGCAATAGATAGATAACAACACTCCCACTTCAAGTAAATAAATATAAAAAAGCAGTTATCAAGTAAGAGTTACATTTACAATTCAGATCCTTTGTATTTAGCAAATTCAAAATAAAATACTCCATTATCTTATCTTAGTGATTCTGAAATTTTATGCCTAATTTATTTTCTATCATGCCTAATTAAAACTATAACTCTATTTAGTCTTTATCTCCACCAAAGATCCCAGATGGATGTAATATTACCTAACAACAGAGACATCTTGTTTCCTGGACATTCACCCAACGTTCCTTTGCAATGTTGGGGCATCTATTTTTAGCCTACAGGCCTAGCATATCTGGCATACTTTTCAGTGAAGCAGAAACTTTGAAGGACTGTTCTACCTTGTATTGGTAAAGCCTGACAGTCACTTTCCTCTGTGTCCTGCAGAATGTTTGTCAGACTTTTCTGCGAAGCAGGATTCTTGAAGGACTGTTCCACCTTCTCTTGCCAAACTTTAACAGTCTTTTTCTTATGTGCTATACTTACCACATTGAAAACAAACTCCATATGGAGTTTCTTCAATGTCCATCATTCTTTTATGAAGTAAATTGTTGAAGCCAAAAGCAGATGTGTCTCATTATCATGCAAAACCTTAGGTTATTAAACATATTAACTGCCATATTCTCTAGGTATTTTAAGTGTTTGATAATCACCTATCTGTCTAAAATAAACTTGCTTAACCTTGAAAACATATCTGATATAACTAAAAGTCTCATTAGTATAGATTAACTACACACCCCATATCCTAAGCACAATACACAAAATAATAGTAGAAACATATATACATTATAACATAAATAACTCTAAATTTGTATAAATATACGAAAATCAATGCCTATGCAAAATAATGGAGATTAATAATTGTCTTCTTATCCTATATTGCTATATTTCTTTAATGATAACAAACATCCATAACCCACCAAATAACCAACAACCATCTACTCCATCTTTTTGGAATATAGGTTTCATGTTCTCCAAATTGCTTCCTGATATCTGTGGGTGAAGGCTTCTTTAGGGGTCCCAGTAAATATTGAGATAATGGCCAAGTCATGACAGACAAGATATATCTTTTGCTGATATTTATCATCTGTCAATATCAGCAGCCCTTGCCCAATCAAACATGATACTTATCAACCTGGAAGGAATCTACAGTTTTGTTTTTTGTAGAAATAAAAACAAAATCTCTTCTCTAAGGAAATTCATCTTTTTAAAAGTTAAGATAGACCTAAAGCAGGTTGGTTCCACTTAACAGTCTAGTTCACAATCCCATGTCTGTTAGCCTGCTGCCCTTTGGTTATAGCAATCAAAAAAAACTCAAGTTCAATAAAGCAATATGTAGGATACAGACTCCATGTGTGTTTTCAACATTTACATGGCTTATTCTTTTTTATATTACTTTACTTCTACCTATAAAGTTTTGTTATGTTTTTAACTTTTTTTTAGTAACTATTTTACCCTGTCTCTTTTCTTAAGCCTACATACATTGTAAAACTCACTGTAACCTCTTAAAATGTTTCTCCATCTAGACCTCTTTTACTGCATATAGTATAGCTGTTTTTGACTGTATGAGTCTTTAAACTGCTAAGTGGTGTGGCTAGGACCTCTGCTGCACTTTCAGCCAGCTTTTCTTAAATTATTCCATTTCTCTTCAACTATGTTTTTTTCTGTGTTTCTACCTTTCTCTAGTCTATGTCTTTCCTTTCTTCTTACTCCATGGCTGCCCGTGTTGTTGGGGAGTTGGACCTTTGCCTCCTCCTTTCCTTCTTTTTTCACTCTTTCTCTTCTCTCTCATCTCTCTCATTTATTTTCTCTGTCTGGCAGCCCCAACTATCTTTCTCCTGGTAAACTATTGTCTATTTAGCTCTTTATTAGATCAGTCTTGTGTTTTACACATGCAAAATAACTTTGCTTCACAGAGTTAAATAAATGCAACTTAAAAGAATGTAACACATCTTTTTATCATTAAACCAATATTCCACAGCATAAATGAATATAAAACAACTTAAAATAATATTCCATGGCATGAATTCTTAGAGTGGAAAACATTGGTTGAGATAAATAACATTATTTGTTGCTTAAAGTAAAGATCATTTGTCTGTATTCTCTTTCAAAGTAGACAAAATACATAGGCACAAAAATAGTTAAAATAATGTTAAATTATCACCAAATTCCAAATTATCAGTGGGATCTCAGAAAACACAGATGATATAGGGGATATTCCCTTAAAGAAATTCATGGAACAGGTAGAATTTGTACGTTGTAGACATATATTTCTGTTGGAATTTTCTTACTAACATACAACACACATATACACACACAAAAAGACACAGGATTGAACACAAGTACACAAATGTCACACACATTAAAGCCATTACTCTAAAGAAAGAGAAGGTTTTCCAGTTTTCTGGTTTCCATCATTGCTATCCAATCTTTTTTTTCTTTTTTCCTTTTTTTTAATTTTGATATTGTTATTACAAATTTTCACCTCAGTCTAGGAGGGTGAGCATCCAAGCAGACTAGGTTCCCTCAAAGACAGTACATGCAGTAGGATCAAAACCCAGTGCCATTGTCCTTGGCTTCTTAGTCCGCCCTCCTTGTCAGCCACATTCAGAGAGTCCGGTTTGGTAACATGTTCCATCAGTCCCACCAGCTGGCCTTGGTGAGTTCCCATCAGATCAGCCCCACAGTCTCAGTGGGTGGGAGCAACCCTCATGGTCCTGACTTCCCTGCTCATGTTCTCCCTCCTTCTGCTCCTCATTTCGACCTTGGGAGCTCAATCCAGAGCTCCAATGTGGGTCTCTGTCTCTATCTCCATCCATTGCCAGATGAAGGTTCTATGGTGATATGCATGATATTCATCAGTGTGGCTATTGGTTAGGGCCAGTTCAGGCTCCCTCTCCTCAGCTGTTCAAGGAACAAGCTGGGGACATCTCCTTGGACACCTGGGAACCCCTCTAGAGTCCAGTCCCTTGCCAACCCTAGAATGGCTTCGTTAATTAAGATATATACTTCCCTGCTCCCATATCCACTCTTCCTCCATCCCAACCGTCCCATTTCCCCAAGCTCTCCCCAACCTCCCCTTCTCACTTCTCTATCCCCATTTCCCCTTACCGTGGCATTTTCTTCTGTAATCAGTGAATTATAGGAATAATTGGACACTATCTTTTTAAAAATCATGAAATTAAATTATATGAATATAAAAATGATTTCAAATTATTTGTGTGAATTTTGGAAGCTTATACTACTTAAGAGATACAACCATGGTAATTTGAACTGAGATCTACAGTACTTCATTAGTCTGTGATATTTCTTTTGGGTCCACTTTGGAAATATGTAATAATAATTAAAAATGAGTTGCTTTGCTTAAAGTTCTTTTTTTCTTTATTTTTTGTTTATTTATTTAGTTGTTGAAAAAAATTTCCGCCACTTCCCCATTTCCTATTTCCCCCTCCTCCCACACATTGCCCCCTCCCACCACACATTCCCCCCTCCCCCCATTCCCCTCTTCCCCTCCCCCCACTCCATTCCCCCTCCCTCTCCAGAATGAAGAGCAGTCCAGATTCCCTGCCCTGCAGGAAGTCCAAGGTCCCCCCACTTCTATCCAATTCCAGGAGGGTGAGCATCCAAACAGGCTAGGCTCCCACAAAGCCAGTTCCTGTATTAGGATCGAAACCTAGTGCCATTGTCCTTGACTTCTCATCAGCCTTCATTGTCCACCATGTTCAGAAAGTTCGGTTTCATCCCATGCTTATTCAGTCACAGTCCCGCTGGTCTTGGTGAGCTCCCAACAGATCAGTTCCACTGTCACAGTGGGTGGGTACACCCCTTGTGGTCCTGACTTCCTTGCTCATGTTGTCCCTCCTTCTGCTCCTCATTTGGATCTTTAGAGTTTTGTTCAGTGCTCCACTGTGGGTCTCTATCTCTATCTTGATCCATCGCCAGATGAAGGTTCTAAGATGATATGCAAGA
Source organism: Microtus agrestis (assembly GCA_902806775.1). Taxonomy (NCBI): domain Eukaryota; kingdom Metazoa; phylum Chordata; class Mammalia; order Rodentia; family Cricetidae; genus Microtus; species Microtus agrestis. The sequence continues at coordinate 998,506 of CADCXT010000527.1, read as the reverse complement.
TATTCATCAGTATGGCTATAGGATAGGGTCATTTCAGGTTCCCTCTCCTCAGTTGCCCAAGGAACTAGCTGGGGACATCTCCCTGGACACCTGTGAGCCCCTCTAGAGTCAATTCTCTTGCCAACCCTAAGGTGGCTCCCTTAATTAGGATATATATTTCTCTGCTCCTGTGTCCACCCTTCCTTTATTCCAACCATCACATGCGCCCAAGCTCCCCCACTCCTCCCCTTCTCACGTTTTTCACACTAATTCCCCTTAGCCCCATGCCACCTCACCCCCAAGTTCCCAGTTTTTGCCCCGGCAATCTTGTCTACTTCCCATATCCAGGCAGATGACTATATGTTTCTCTTTGGGTTCACCTTCTTATTTAGCTTCTCTAGGATCACAAATTATATGCTCAATGTCCTTTATTGATGGCTAGAAACCAATTAGGAGTGAGTACATCCCATGTTCATATTTTTGGGTCTAGGATACCTCACTCAGGGTAGTGTTTTCTATTTCCATCCATTTGCATGCAAAATTCAAAATGTCATTGTTTTTTACCACTGAGTAGTACTCTAATATGTATATATTCCACACTTTCTTCATCCATTCTTCCACTGAAGGGCATCTAGGTTGTTTCCAGGCTCTGGCTATTACAAATAATGCTGCTATGAACATAACTGAACAAATGCTTTTGTCATATGATAGCGCATCTCTTGGGTATATTCCCAAGAGTGGTATTGCTGGGTCCAGGGGTAGGTTGATCCCAAATTTCGTGAGAAATCGCCACACTGCTTTCCAAAGTGGTTTCACAAGTTTGCATTCCCACCAGCATTGGATGAGTGTGCCCCTTACTCCACAACCTCTCCAGCAAAGGCTATCATTGTTGTTTTTGATTTTAGCCATTCTGACAGGTATAAGATGGTATCTCAAAATTGTTTTAATTTGCATTTCCCTGATCGCCAAGGAGGTTGAGCATGACCTTAATTGTCTTTTGGCCATTTGAATTTCTTCTGTTGAGAATTCTCTGTTCAGTTCAGTGTCCCATTTTTTAATTGGGTTAATTTGCATTTTAAAGTCTAGTTTCGTGAGTTCTTTATATCTTGGAGATCAAACCTTTATCTGTTGTGGGGTTCGTGAAGATCTTCTCCCAGTCAGTGGGTTGCCTTTTTGTCTTAGTGACAGTGGCCTTTGCTTTACAGAAGCTTCTCAGTTACAGGAGGTTCCATTTATTCAATGTTGCCCTTAATGTCTGTGCTGCTGGGGTTATACGTAGGAAGTGATCTCCTGTACCCATATGTTGTATAGTACTTCTCACTTTCTCTTCTATCAGGTTCAGTGTGTTCAGCCTGATATTGAGGTCTTTAATCCATTTGGACTTGAGTTTTGTGCATGGCGATAGATATGAATCTATTTTCATTCTTCTACAGGTTGACAACCAGTTCTGCCAGCATCATTTGTTGAAATGATTTCTTTCTTCCATTGAATACTTTTAGCTCCTTTATCAAAAATCAGGTGTTCATAGGTTTGTGGGTTAAAATCCGTGTCTTCTACTCTATTCCATTGATCGACTTCTCGGTTTTTATGCCAATACCAAGCTGTTTTCAATACTGAAGCTCTGTAATAGAGTTTTAAGTCAGGGATAGTAATGGCTCCAGAAGTTCCTTTATTGAATAAGATTGTTTTGGCTATACTGGGTTTTTTGTTTTTCCATATAAAGTTGATTAATGTCTTCTCAAGATCTGTGAAGAATTTCAATGGGATTTTAATGGGGATTGCATTGAATCTATAAATTGCCCTTGGTAGAATTGCCATTTTTACTATGTTGATCCTCCCAATCCAAGAGCAAGGGAGATCCTTCCATTTTCTGGTATCCTCATCAATTTATTTCTTCAAAGACTTAAAGTTCTTGTCAAATAGATCCTTCACTTCCTTGGTTAGAGTTACCCCAAGATATTTTATATTATTTGTGGCTATCGTGAAAGGTGATGCTTTTCTGATTTCCATCTCTGCTTCATTATCCTTTGTGTATAGAAGGGCAGGTGTTTTTTTTATTTTTTTTAATTGATCTTGTATGCTGCCACGCTACTAAAAGTGTTTATCTGCTGTAGGAGTTCTTTGTGGGAGTTTTTGCGGTTGCTTACGTACACTATCATATCATCTACAAATAATGAAAGTTTAACTTCTTCCTTACCAATTCGAATCCCTTTGATCCCCTTATGTTGTCTTATTGCTATTGCTAGAACTTCACGCACTATATTGAAGAGGTATGGAGAGAGTGGAGAGCCTTGTCATGTACCTGATTTTAGTGGGATGGCTTTGAGGTTTTCTCCATTTAATTTGATGTTATCTGTTGGCTTGCTATAAATAGCTTTTATTATATTTAGGTATGACCCTTGTATCCCTAATCTCTCCAAGACCTTTATCATAAAGGGGTGCTGAATTTTGTCAAAAGCTTTTTCAGCATCTAATGAAATAATCATATGTTTTTTTTCTTTCAGTTTATTTATATGGTGGATTACATTAATGGATTTTCTTATGTTGAACCAGCCCTGCATCTCTGGGATGAAGCCTACTTGATTATAATGGATAATTTTTCTAGTGTTCTTGGATTCAGTTTGCTAGTATTTTATTGAGGATTTTTGCATCGATGTTCATGAATGAGATTGGCCTATAATTCTCTTTCTTGGTTGAGTCTTTGTGTGGTTTTGGTATCAGGGTAACTGTAGCTTCATAAAAGGAATTTGGCAATCACTTATTTGCTTCTATATTGTGAAATACATTAAGGAGTATAGGTATTAGGTCTTCTTGGAAATTCTGGTAGAATTCTGCATTGAAACCATCTGGACCTGGGCTTTTTTTGGTAGGGAGTTTTTTTTTTTTTTAATAAAATCTTCTCATTCTTTGCAACTAACAGGTCTATTTAGATTGTTCACCTATTCCTGGTCTAATTTTGGTATATGGTACTTATCTAAAAAAGTGTCCATTTCTTTTACATTTCCCAATTTTTTGGCATACAGCCTTTTGTAGTAAGATATAATGATTTTCTGAATTTCCTCTGCGTCTGTGGTTATGTCTCACTTTTCATTTCTGATCTTGTTAATTTGCATATTCTCTCTCTGCCATTTGATTAGTTTGGATAGGGGTTTATCAATCTTGTTGATTTTCTCCAAGAACCAGCTTCTTGTTTCATTGATTCTTTGGATTGTTTTCTGTGTTTCTATTTTGTTGATTTCAGCCCTTAGTTTGATTATTTCCAGTCTTCTACTCCTCCTAGGTTAGCCTGCTTCTTTTTTTTTTCTAGAGCTTTCACGTGGGCTGTTAGGTCTCCAATGTGTGCTTTCTCTGTTTTCTTTGAGTGGGCACTTAGTGCTATGAACATTCCTCTTAGCACTGCTCTCATAGTGTCCCATAGCTTTGAGTATGTTGTGTCTTTATTTTCATTGAATTCAAGAAAGACTTAATTTCTTTCTTTATTTCTTCCTTGATCCAGGTGTGGTTCAGTAGTTGACTGTTCAGTTTCCATGAGTTTGTAGGCTTTCTGGGGGTAGCATTGTTGTTGAATTCTAACTTTAATCCATGGTGATCCAATAATACACAGGTGGTTGCTAATATTTTTTTGTAATTGTTTAAGTTTGCTTTGTTACCGAGTATGTGGTCAATTTTGGAGAAGGTTCCATGAGCTGCATTGAAGAAGGTATATTCTTTCCTATTTTTATGAAATGATCTATAGATGTCTGTTGAGTCCATTTGATTCATTACCTCCCTTAATCCTCTCATTTCTCTGTTAGGTTTCTGTCTGATTGACCTGTCCATTGGTGAGAGATGAGTGTTGAAATCTACTACTACTAGTGTGTGTGGTTTGATGACTGCCTTGAGTTTTAGTAATGTTTCTTTTACGTATGTGGGTGCTTTTATATTAGGGCCATAGATATTCAGGATTGAGACTTTGTCCTGATAAATTGTTCCTCTTATGTGTAAAAAATGTCCATCTCCATCTCCTTTGATTGATTTTAGTTTGAAGTCATCTTTGTTAGAAATTAGTATGGCCACACCTGATTGTTTCTTAGGTCCAGTTGCTTGATAAACCTTTCCCAGCCCTTTAATCTGAGTAGATGTCTGTCTTTGTGGCTGAGGTATGTTTCTTGTAAACAGCAGAAAGTTGGATCCTGTTTTTGTATCCAATCTCTTAGCCTGTGCCTTTTTATAGGTGAGTTGAGTCCATTGACATTAAGTGATATTAAAGACCAGTGGTAACGAATCTTAACTTAATAGAGGAAGTGACTTATTTCGGTTATAATCCACTATTGAGGAAGCAAAGTTACGAATTGCAACAAGAATATGGAGGCAGAATTGAAGCAGAGACTGTTCAAAAATGGAGTTCACATTGACCATTAAGCAAGAAAATGCACACAGGCATGCCTTTAAGCCAATGATTTGGAGACAATTCCTTAATTGAGTTTTCCACTTTTTCAGTGATTCCAGTTTGTGTCAAATTGACAAAAGCTAACCAGCAAAACAGAAAAAATGTTTTACATTTACAACATTATTACTTGTTGAAAAATGGTGACTTGCCCACTTCCCTGGAATTTTCTTAACCATTACTTTACATAGGAGAATTTAACTTTGATGATTCCCAATCCATCACTGTTTATTTTGTATAATGTTATTTTAAAATGCAGTTCAAGAAGTCAAAGAAATTATTTCTAAGCATTCTATCATGTGTGCAATGAGCCCATTATTAAGTCTCCTGTTTGTAAGTACATTAGAAATCTCCATTAGAATTAATGTGTTTAATTTATGTGTCTATATAGACTGAGTGAAAAGACATAGAAACAGGGAGATAAGTGGTGTTATTATAAGTTGAATATAATGAATTAGTCAGTGTGTTGCTTCATAACTACTACTCCATGTCTTTGTAGGTTTCATATTAATTAATAATTTCATTTCCTTCTTAAAATTCAGTATTTTCTGCTGGGTTTTATTCAAGTGCTAGTGCCTTAACATTTTTCAACAATGTTAAGAACCTAGTTTCAATTCTCAAGTATGCCAATAATGAAGAAATTAAGCAAAATCATAACAATTCAACATTTTCTGAATTAAATAATAACCTGATAATATTAGTATTTTGAGATTTGATTATGTATGAATTGAAAATACTTGAGAATTTATGTAAACATGTGAGGAATCACCTCTATGAGTTTTCACCCACTTCTACTTATAATTAATTAATTTGACTCACTATAGACTCAATTACATTATTGTTTGGAAAATACTACACATAGAGAATCAACTGTAGCTTTTCTCATTCTAAGTTTCAACATACCATAACAATTTAACATGACACAGTAAGGACATTCAATAATGTAAAAGATACATAAAAATAATCTTGATAATTTGTGGTTTTCTGATAGTATTAAAATATTATTGAAATAATTTAAAATTCAGAAAAAAGTTAAAAAGAGACTTTTAGGTATCTATTGAAAATTTGTTAAGATTAAAAGATGTAATCCTAATATAATTAGTAAAATGTGACGTACAAGACAACACTTTCAATGTGCTTTTACAAATAGATCAACATGGTTAGAAAGCATGTAATGTATACTTGCATTAATTTACTTCTCACACTTTTTAGAGTCAATGTTACATAGTTTAAGCATACGGGTCAAAGTTATAGAAAATTTACCTATGGGAGACTTTAATGCCAAATTTATATAACATATGAATTGAGTATGGACAAAAGAAATGCCTGATGGAAAAAGGAAGCTTTTTTCCCATATGTTTTGCATGCCCTCTTGTAGCTGGAGAGAGCTATATCATGTACATATTCTTTAATTCTTCAATTCTTTATTTTTTTAACTCTTTTGTCTTGTATAGCAAACCTATGGTTGATAATGCTTTTCATTGTTCCTAATTATGTATTTTACACAATAACACATTTTATTAATGCCTACTGATTTTCATTGTGATATTACTGAATTTTACCCCTCATTTTTCTTCCTAAATCTCCTAAGATATGATCCAAAAAGTGATTCGTGGTCAACTGTGGCACCTTTGAGTGTTCCTCGTGATGCTGTTGCAGTATGCCCCCTTGGAGACAAACTCTATGTGGTTGGCGGATATGATGGTCATACATATCTGAATACTGTTGAATCCTATGATGCTCAGAAAGATGAATGGAAAGAGGTATTATAGTAAAAATCTTTATGTTATTATATTTCAGAATTTAATGAGTTTTTAAAGCATAGTTTTGGGAACAATTTCACATTATTACTCTGTACAGACACATCAGATCTTTTCTTAGTAGACAAGTACCCAAGAGTCCTAGATTCTGACTTTGGATCTATCACTGTCTCGTTTGATCACTCAAAGCATAAAAGAACACTAACAAAATAACAGTATAACTATATATATATCAAATTCTTGTGATCCATTATTTCATTTAATCCTCAAAAAAACTTTGAGTAGTAGTATCATTAGCTGTGCGAAAAAGCACAGTTGAAAAACTTAGAAAATTGCCACGAAAGTAAAAACTTAATGCCAAGGCACCTGATCTTCCAGAAGCCATCTAGTAGCATTCTACACTCTTCAATGATCTGAGCTGCAATTTTCTTATTTAAGGACAAGGCAAAAGTTGGGCCAAGGCAGGTAAAAATTCTTTGAAGGCCAACCTTCTGGGTTATACTAAAGGCAGTGTTTCTTTTTTATTTGTGTTTTAGGAAGTCCCTGTGAATGTCGGAAGAGCCGGAGCATGTGTTGTAGTTGTGAAGCTACACTGAAACTCTCATTAGCTAATACAATGGAATAGAATTATCTCAAGAATGAAGAAAAAATATTTTCTCTTCAGAAGTTGATAGCAGATTCAAATGCTGTTGTGTTGTTTTCACGTATAGTTGAAATTGTTAACATTCATAAGGCTGAAAAATGTGGATTACATGATACTGTTGAGTATATGTGCTGTCTCAGCTTATAATCTAATGCAAAATCCCATGGGCTATGTTTAGCCTCATTAGCATAAAATGTTAAAGTACCTAACAAACATTTGGCAGTGGGCAGTATTTGAATGTGATGAATGCATTAACAGTTTTCATGTAAGGGTCTAGGAAGTAAAAACATCTTCTATTAAAGGTACTCTACCATCTGGAATAACTTAATACAAAAGAATGACAGAAGCTTTAAAGCATACCGTCTTGTTTCAAACAATAGCTCACCTAGCTAATAATACCTCACATTTGCCAAGAAGAAAGTGTTTTCTGTGTCAAGCATGAAACAGGTCATTCACTGATGTAATTTCCTATACTAATTACACAATGTCAAACTTTTCACAGGCTATTATTTTCAGTTAACTTTCTGCTAAAATATGTATATAAATTTTCTATCCCATGACATGGTGTGTTGATAGATTCATTTGCAGTAAAGTATCATAATGTCGCATATACAATCTACCATCTGTAACAGTGAATTGTTACAAACTTTGCCTGAGGGCCTCATTGTACAGAAGTTTATTCTCTCCTCAAACATTTAATATTTTCTCAATAAACACCTTCCATTATGTTAAAATTTGATCTAAACAAAGTTAAAGTTGAGAATATGATGCACAATATTAACAAAGGAAACACTAAAAAGTTTAACATACATAGTCAATTCTATAATTTCTCTTTACCTATCTATACCTAATCTTCTTTTAATTTCATAATCATGTTTACCTAGCAGTAAATAGTAAAGACACATGTACTACAAAACTACACTTTTGAAAATAAAAATAAAGAGTATTTGAGTATTACTTTAGCTTTTATTTTATTTTCATTTACACTACTTAAAAATAAAACATTATGGTGAAATATTGAAAACTCATGTTTTTGAAGTTAACTTTTCAAGTAAATGTTCCATTTTTGAATTTCTATAATACTTCTCATAAATGAACTTTGTGTTGTAGAATATCAAAACAAACAACAAAATCTAGAGTGATGCTTATAAAATGCTACTTACTACCTATTAATTTTTTTTAAAACACAGCATATGTTGAAAAAAGGTATTTGTACTTTGGCAAATTGAATTTAAATAAAATCTTTTCCATCTGACTATAATGATTGTCATTCTAAAATATGCGCAGTGCAAGTTGTGTGATTTTTCTGATGCTGTAGTGCCTCCAAAGCAAAAATATTTTAATGCTAATACACAATTACCCTCCGTTGTTTCTCATTTTGTCTATAATTCTCAACAAAGTGCTGCAGACTTCTTCACATCAATGGTGGCATAGAAAGGTTAGCATACACAAAAAAGAAACATAAGACATTTCTGGATTTTAATGTTTATTTTAGCATTTTTTAATTATACATACAAATAAGTTGCCTTGTGACATTTCCTACATGTACATAAGGCATGTTTATCATATTAATCCTTTATATACCATCTCTTTTCTTCCCTTACTATCCTCCTCTCTCTCCTTAGCTAGCTCTTTCTTTAATAACTTTTATATTTACCTTTTTGAACTCACTGTAAACAAATGAGTTTCATTAGTGCTATTTACAGTAGCATGGGTGTCAGGTTGGTTAGATGTTTTAAATTATATTTTTATCAAATTAATGTGAAAGTACAAATGTCACAAGTCTTTAACCCCATCACAATTTTTTTCCTCATGAATATGAACATGTTTGAAATGGGGAACACAGATTTTATTCATTTTGTATTTTATTTAAAAAAAACTATTTTTTTTTCATTTTACATAACAATCCCAGTTTCTCTCTCCCCTCTCCCCATTCCCTCCACCTTCTTCCCCACACCCCATCCCTTCTTCAGAGAGGGTAAGGCACATTGCTTTAAGGAAAAACCAAGGCCTTCCCTACTATCTACACTGAGCAAGGTATTCCCTCCAGAAACAATGGATTTTAAAAAGTCAGTACAAGCAGTATGGATAAAAGCTGGTCCCATTGCCAGTGGCCCTGTAGTCTGCCACAGACATATAACTGTCACCCACATACAGAGGGCTTAATTTGGTCATCTGCTGGTTACTTCCCTGTCCAGCCAGAATTGATGAGCATTCGTTAGCTCAGGTAAACTGTTTCAGTGGATATCTTGATCTCTTTGCTCATATTCTCACTCCTCCCGCTCTTTGACTAGGTTTTGGGAACCCAACCCACTGCTCTGCTGTGGATCTCTGCCTCCATCAATTGCTGGAAAAAGTTTCTATGGTGATATTTAAGATTGTCATCAATCTGACTACAGAGCAAGGCCAGTTAGGGCACCCTCTCCACTATTGTTTACAATCTTAGCTGGGGTCATCCTTGCGGATTCCAAGGAATTTTCTCATGGCAGGCTTCTTGATAGACCCATAATGGCTCCCTCAATCAAGATATCTCTTTCATTGCTCTCCATCTCTGTACTTCCTCCATCTCAACCATCCCATTCCGTAAATTCTCCTCCACTCAGACCCTTCTTCCCTCCTCTTCCTCTTCTGCCCTTCCTTCTCCCACTCCCAATGCTCCTAATATTCTCAGGAGATCATTTCTATTCCCTCTTTCCAGAGGGATCTATATATGTTTCTCTAAGGATACTTTTTGTTACTTAGCCTCTCTGGAGTCATGGATTATAGGCTCATTATCCTTTGCTTTACAGTTAGAATCCACTTATGAGTGAGCACATAGCATGTTCATCTTTCTGTGTCTGGATTACCTCACTCAGCATGTCTATTTTTTTCTGTTTCCTTTTATGTACATGCAAATTTCAAGATGTCATTGCTTTATATTGCTGAGTAGTAATCCATTATGTAAATGTATCACGGTTTCTTTATCCATTCTTTGGTGGAGGAGCATCTAATTTGTTTCCAAGTTCTTGATATTACAAATAATGCTGCTATGAACATAGTTGAACAAATATCCTTGTAGTATGATTGAGCATTGTTTAGGTTATGCCTAAGAGTGGTATTGCTGGGTTTTGTGGTAAGTTGATTCCCAATTTTCTGAAAAAACAAAACAAAACAAAAACACCATACTCATTTCCAGACTGTTGTACAAATTTGCATTCCCACCAGCAATGGAGGAGTGACCCCCTGCTGCACATCCAGTCCAACATTAATTATCATTGCTGTTTTTGATTTTAGCCATTCTGATAGGTGTAAGATAGTATATCAGAATTGGTTTTATTTGCATTTCTCAGATGGCTATGGATGCTGAATATTTCCTTAAGTATCTTTTGCCCATTTGAAATTCTTCATTTGAGAATTCTCACTTAGACATGTATCCCATTTTTTAAATTAGATTATTTGATATTTTGATGTCTAATTTCTTGAGTTCTTTATATATTTTGGAAATCAGTTCTCTGTCTGATATAGAGTTGGTGATGATATTTTTCCCATTCAATGGGCTGCCTTTTTGTCTTATTGACTGTATTCTTTGCTTTATAGAAGCTTCTCAGTTTCAGAAGGGCCCATTTATTGATTGTTGTTCTCAGTGTCTGTGATATTGGTGTTATATTTAGAAAGTGGTCCTCTGTGCCCATGTATTGAAGACTACTTCCCACTTTCTCTTCCATCAGGTTCGGAGTAGTCATATTTATATTGAGGTCTTTAGTCCATTTGAACTCTTTTTGCATTTTCCACACGTTGACATAAAGTTATGCTAACACTGTTGGTTGAAGATGCTTTTTTTCTATTGTTGTATAATATTAGATTCTTTATCAAAAATCAGGTATTCATATGTGTGGATAAATACCTTTGTCTTCAATTTGATTCCATTGGTCAACCTGTCTCTTTTTATGCCAATAAAAACAAATTTGGAATTTGAATGGGGATTGCACTGAATTGCTTTTGGTAGGGCTGCCATTTTTATTATGTTGATTCTACCTATACAAGAGCACGAGAGATCTTTTCATTTTCTTTTATCTTCTTCTATTTATTTCTTTGAGTAATTAAAATCTTTTGTTGAACAGGTCTTCCTCTTCTTTAGTTAGTTTTACCTCAAGATATATTATGTTATATCTGTCTGCTGTGAATGGTGATGTTTCTCCGATTTCTTTCTCAGCTTTTTTATCATTTGAATATAGGAGTGCTACTGATTTTTTTTTAGTTGATCTGTATCCTGTCACATTACTGAAAGTATTTATTAGCTATAGAAGTTCCCTAGTAGATTTCTTGGGGTTATATATATATATATATACTATCATATCATCTTCAAATAGTGAAAGTTTGACTTCTTCATTTGAGTCCCCCTTATGTTCTCTTATTGCTCTAGCTAGAACTTCAAGAATTATGTTGAATAGATATGGAAAGAGTGTACAGACTTGTCTTTTTCCTAATTTTAGTGGAATCACTTTGAGTTTCTCTCCATTTAATTTGATGTTGGTTGTCTGCTTGTTGTATATTACTTTTATTATGTTTAGATATGTTCTTTGTATCCCTGATCTCTCCAAGACCATTATGATAAAGGAATGTTGGATTTCTTCGAATGCTTTTCAGCATCTAATAAGATAATTTTATGGATTTTTTCTTTCAGTGTATTTATATGGTTGATTACATTGATAGATTTTTTTTAATGTTGATCCATCGCTGAATCTTTGGGATGAAGTCTAGTTAAACATGGTAAATGATTTTTTTGTGTGTGTGTTTTTGTATTTGGTTTGCCAGTATTTTTGTTATTGAAAGAAAAGAAAAAGCAAAGAAATTCCCACCTCCTCCCAGCCTCCCATTTCCCTCCCGCTACTCCCACTCTTCTCCTCCTCCCCCCACTCCTCTCCCCCTCCCTCTCCAGTCCAAAGAGCAGTCAGGGTTCCCTGCCCTGTGGAAAGTCCAACGTCCTTGCCCCTCCATCCAGGTCTAGGAAGGTGAATATCTAAACTGGCTAGGCTCCCACAAAGCCAGAACATGAAGTAGGATCAAAACCCCTTGCCATTGTCTTTGGCTTCTCATCAGCCCCCATTGTCCGCCATGTTCAAAGAGTCCGGTTTTATCCCATGCTTTTTCAGTCACAATCCAGCTGGCCTTGGTGAGCTTCCACTAGATCAGCCCCACTGCCTCAGCGGGTGGGTGCACTCATCGTGGTCCTGACTTCCTTGCTCATGTTCTCCCTCTTTCTGCTCCCTATTGGGACCTTGGGAGCTCAGTCCGATGCTCCAGTGTGAGTCTCTGTCTCTATCTCCATCCATCTCCAGATGAAGGTTCTATGGTGATATGCAAGATAATCATCATTATGGCTATAAGATAGGGTCATTTCAGGTTCCCTATCCTCAGCTGCCCAAGGAGATAACTGGGGATATCACTCTGGGTACCTGGGAGCTCCTCTAGGTTCAAGTCTCTTGCCAAACCTAAGATGACTCCTTTAATTAAGTTATGTGATTCCCTGATCCTCTATCCATCCTTCCTTTCACCCAATCATCCAGTTTCACAAAGTTCCCCCCATTCTCCCCTTCTTATTTTTCTCTCTCAATATCCCTTTACCCACTTCTCACCCCACCCCCAAGTTCCCATTTTTTTGCCCGGCAAACTTGTCTACTTCCCATATCCAGAATAATAACTATATGTTTTTCTTTGGGTTCACCTTCTTATTTAGCTTCTTTAGGATCACAGACTATAGACTCAACGACCATTATTTGTGACTAGAAACCAATTATGAGTGAGTTCATCCCATGTGTTTTCCATTTCCATCCATTTGCATGCAAAATTCGAGAAGTCAATGTTGTTTTGCCGCTGAGCAGTACTCTAATATGTATATATTCCACACTTTCTTCATCCATTCTTCTATTGAAGGACATCTAGGATGTTTCCAGGTTCTGGCTATAACAAATAATGCTGCTATGAACATAGTTGAACAAATGCTTTTGTCATGTGATAGGGTATCTCTTGGGTATATTCCCAAGAGTGGTCTTGCTGGGTCCAGGGGTAGGTTGATCCCGAATTTCGTGAGAAACCGCCACACTGATTTCCAAAGTGGTTGCACAAGTTTGCATTCCCACCAGCAATGGATGAGGGTACCCCTTCCTCCACAACCTCTCCAGCAAAGGCTATCATTGGAGTTTTTGATTTTAGCCATTCTGACAGGTGTAAGATGGTATCTCAAAGTTGTTTTGATTTGCATTTCCCTGATCCCTAAGGAGGTTGAGCATGACCTTAAGAGTCTTTTGGCCATTTGCAATTCTTCTGTTGAGAATTCTCTGTTCAGTTCAGTGCCCCGTTTTTTAATTGGGTTATTTAGCGATTTAAAGTCTAGTTTCTTGAGTTCTTTATATATTTAGGAGATCAGACCTTTGTCTGTTGCAGGGTTGGTGAAGATCTTCTCCCAGTCAGTAGGTTGCCTTTTTGTCTTAGTGACAGTGTCCTTTGCTTTACAGAAGCTTCTCAGTTTCAGGAGATCCCATTTATTCAACATTTCCCTTAATGTCTATGCCGCTGGGCTGGGGTTATACATAGGAAGTGATCTCCTGTGCCCAACTGTTGTAGGGTACTTCCCATTTTCTCTTCTATCAGGTACAGTGTGTTCAGATTGATATTGAGGTCTTTGATCCGTTTTGACTTGAGTTTTGTGCATGGTGATAGATATGGGTCTATTTTCATTCTTCTACAGGTTGACATCCAGTTGTGCCAGCACAATTTGTTAAAGATGCTTTCTTTCTTTCATTGTATGCTTTTAGCTCCATTATCAAAAATGAGGTGTTCATAGGTTTGTGGGTAAAAATCCGGGTCTTCTATACGATTCCATTGGTCGACTTCTCTGTTTTTTTGCCAGGACCACACTGTTTTCATTACTGTAGCTCTGGAACAGAGTGTGAAGTCAGGGATGGTAATGCCTCCAGAAGTTCCTTTATTGTATAAGATTGTTTTGGCTATCCTGGGTTTTTTGTTTTTCCGTATAAAGTTGATTATTGTCCTCTCAAGATCTGTGAAGAATTTTGTTGGGACCTTGATGGGGATTGTATTGAATCTATAAATTGCCTTTGGAAGAATTGTCATTTTTACTATATTGATCATCCCAATCCAAGAGCAAGGGAGATCCTTCCATTTTCTGGTATCCTCTTCAATTTCTATCTTCAATGCCTTAACGTTCTTATCAAATAGATCTTTCACTTCCTTGGTTAGAGTTACCCCAAGATATTTTTTGCTCCTTGTGGCTATCGTGAAAGGTGATACATCTCTGATTACCATGTTTTCTTATTGTTATTGCTAAAACTTCAAGCACTATATTGAAGAGGTATGGAGAGAGTGGACAGCCTTGTCGTGTTCCTGATTTTAGTAGGATGGCTTTGAGTTTCTCTCCCTTTAATTTGATGTTAGCTGTCGGCTTGCTGTAAATAGCTTTTATTATATTTTGTTATGCCGTTTGTATCCCTAATCTCTCCAAGACCTTTATCATAAAGGGATGTTGAATTTTGTCGAATGCTTTTTCAGCATCTAATGAAATGATCACATGCCTTTTTTCTTTCAGTTTATTTATATGATGGATTACATTGACAGATTTTCATATGTTAAACCAGCCCTGCATCTCTGGGATGAAGCCTACTTGATCATAATGGATAATTTTTCTAATGTGTTCTTGGATTCGGTTTGCCAGTATTTTGTTGAGGATATTTGAGTCGATATTTATGAGCGAGATTGGCCTGTAATTCTCTTTCTTGGTTGAGTCTTTGTGTGGTTTTTGTATCTCAGTAACTGTAGCTTCATAAAAGGAATTTGGCAACGACTCTTCTGTTTCTATATTGGGAAATACATTAAGGAGTATAGGTGTTAGGTCTTCTTGGAAGTTCTGGCAGAATTCTGCATTGAAACCATCTGGTCCTGGCCTTTTTTGGAAGGGAGATTTTTGATAACAGTTTCTTATTCTTCGTGACTAACAGGTCTATTTAGATTGTTCACCTGGTCTTGGTTTAGCTTTGGTATATGGTACTTATCTAAAAAAGTGTCCATTTCTTTTACGTTTTCCAGTTTTGTGACATACAGGCCTTTGTAGTAAGATCTAATGATTCGCTGAATTTCCTCTGTATCTGTGGTTATGTTCCCCTTTTCATTTCTGATCTTATTAATTTGCATATTCTCTCTCTGCCGCTTGATTAGGTTGGATATAGGTTTATCAATCTTGTTGATTTTCTAAAGGAACCAGCTTTTTGTTTCATTTATTCTTGGGAGTTGTTTTCTGTGTTTCTATTTTATTGATTTCAGCCTTCAGTTTGATTATTTCCAGTCTTCTACTCCTCTTAGGAGAGTATGCTTCTTTTTTTTTCTAGAGCTTTCAGGTGGGCTGTTAAGTCTCCAATGTGTGCTTTCTCTGTTTTCTTTAAGTGGGCACTTAGTGCTATGAAATTTCCTCTTAGGAATGCTTTCATAGTGTCCCATAAGTTTGAGTAGGTTGTTTCTTTATTTTCATTGAATTCAAGGAAGACATTAATTTCTTTCTTTATTTCTTCCTTTATCCATGTGTGGTTCAGTAGTTGACTGTTCAGTTTCCATGAGTTTGTATGCTTTCTGGGGGTAGCATTGTTGTTTAATTCTAACTTTAATCCATGGTGATCTGATAAGACACATGTGGTTACTAATATTTTTTGTAACTGTGGATTTTTGCTTTGTTACCGAGTATGTGGTCAATTTTCGAGAAGGTTCCATGAGCTGCAGAGAAGAAGGTATATTCTTTCCTATTTGGGTGGAATGTTCTATAGATGTCTGTTAAGTCCATTTGATTCATTACCTCCATTAATTCTCTTATTTCACTGTTAGGTTTCTGTCTGATTGACCTGTCCATTGGTGAGAGAAGAGTGTTGAAGTCTTCTACTATTAGTTTGTGCGGTTTTATGGCAGCCTTGAGTTTTAGTAATGTTTCTTTTACGTATGTGGTTGCTTTTATATTAGGGCCATAGATATTCAGGATTGAGACTTTGTCCTGATAAATTGTTCCTCTTATGTGTAAAAAATGTCCATCTCCATCTAGTCTGATTGATTTTAGTTTGAAGTCATCTTTGTTAGAAATTAGTATGGCCACACCTGATTGTTTCTTAGGTCCATTTGCTTGATAAGCCTTTTCCTAGCCATTTACTCTGAGTAGTTGACTGTCTTTGTGGTTGAGGTGTGTTTCTTGTAAACAGCAGAAAGTTGGATCCTGTTTTCGTATCCAATGTCTTAGCCTCTGCCTTTTTATAGGTGAGTTGAGTCCATTGACATTAAGTGATATTATTGATCAGTGGTTGTTAACTCTGGTTACTTTTTTAGTAGTACAGTTTGTGTGTTTCCCTTCTTTGAGTTGTGCTGGTGAAGGGTCTCTAGATGTCTGAGTTATTGTGGGCATTGTTGGACTCCTTGGTTTGTGATTTTCCTTCTATTACTTTCTGTAATGCTGGATTTGTGGCTACGTATTGTTTAAATTTGTTTTTATCCTGAAAAATTTTGTTTTCTCCATTTATAGTGAACGAAAGCTTGGCTGGGTATAGTAGTCTGGGCTTGCATACATGGTCTCTTAGTTTCTGTAGAACATCTATCCAGTACCTTCTGGCTTTCATGGTTTCCATAGAGAAGTCAGGTGTAAGCCTGATAGGTTTACCTTTATAAGTAACTTGGCCTTTTTCCTTTGCAGATCTTAATATTCTTTCTTTATTCTATATGATTTGTGTTTTGATTATTATATGGCAAGGAGATTTTTTTTTGATCCAGCCTATTTGGTGTTCTGTATGCTTCTTGAATCATCATAGGTATATCTTTCTACAGGTTGGGAAAGTTTTCTTCTATAATTTTATTCAATATATTTTCTGGACCATTGAGCTTCACTCCTTCTCCTTCTTCTACTCCTATTATTCTCAGGTTTGGTCTTTGTGTCCAATATATTTGGACACAAATACATTGTGTCCCATATTTCCTGAATGTTTTGTGATGAGATTTTGTTGGATTTGCTCTTTTCTTTGATCAGTGCGTTTATGTTCTCTATGGTATCTTCAGCATCTGATATTCTTTCTTCAATCTCTTGTATTCTGTTGGTTATACTTGTTTCTGTAGTTTCTATTTGTTTACGTAGATTTTCTATGTCCAGCCGGCCCTCTGTTTGTGTTTTCTTCTTTGTCTCCATTTCAGTTTTCAAGTCTTGAATTGTTTCCATTATCTGTTTGATTGTTTTTCCTTGGTTTCCGAGGGTATCATTCACTGATTTATTAAATTCTTCAAACTTTCTGTTATATTTCTCATCCATTTCTATAAGGGCATTTTTTACATGCTGTTTAAGGATGTCAATCACTTTTATAAAGTCCATTTTTTCTACTTCTTCTTGATTAAGGTGTTCATGTCCTCCTGTTGTGGGGTCGCTGTGTTCTGGTGGTTTCATCTTGTTTTTCAGATTGTTGGGTGAATTCTTGCATTGGCGCCTGCCCATCTCTTCCTCTGAATGCTCCCCTAAGGATCTTCTTTTACAGGATCACGTCTCCTTGCCCACTGATGTACCTTCCCAGTGATGGCACTCTCCCATGATGGCTCTCTAGGTGCCCCAGTGATGGTTCTCCTGGTGCCTAGATCAGCTCTCCTTGCTGGTTGGGTAGCTTGTAAACAAAGGGCCTACCCAGCTTGCTGCAGGCAGGCTATTGATACAAAGGAATTCCCGCCCACCTGGCTGTCCTCCAGATTAGATCCCAGCACCCAAACAGGCTGAGCTGGGTGATGTTATTTGCCCAAAGACGGCAGAGAGGCAGAAGTGGGGAGGGTTCTGGATGCACACTGGGTGAGGTAGGAAGAGAGAGGCAGTATGCGGGGTTATAGGCCCTGCAGGAAGTAGTTCCTTGTCCCGGGCTGCTGCCACGGGTCAGAAACTCACTCACCCCAAGATGGTTCTCCTGGTGCCGAGATCAGCTCTCCTTGCTGGTTGGGTAGCTCGTAAACAAAGTGTCTATCCTGCTTGCTGCAGGCAGGCTGGTTTGCCAGTATTTTATTGACTATTTTTACAACTATGTTCATGGGGGACAATGGTCTGTAATTCTCTTCCTTGGTTGAGTCTTTATGTAGATTCAGTATCAAGATAACTGTAACCTCATAAAAAGAATTTAGCAAAGTTCCTTCTGTTTCTATTTTGTGGAACAATTTGAGGAGTATAGGTATTTGCTTTTCTTTGATGTTCTGGTAGAATTTTTGCTAAAACTATCAGACCCTGGTCTTTTTGTTGTTGTTGTTGGGAGGCTTTTGATGACATCTTCTATTTGTTTTTAAGTTATGTCTACTTAAATTACTCACCTGGTCTTGATTTATGTTATCTTTGACTGATGAATCTATTTTCTCTATGGTATCTTTAACACCTGTCATTCTCTCTTCCATCTCTTATATTCTGTTGGTTATGCTTGCATCGGTAGTTCCTGATCATTTAACCAAATTTTCCATTTTCTGAATTCCCTCAGTTTATATTTTCTTTATTGCATCTATTTCAGTTTTCAAGTTCTGAACTATTTTGTTCACCTGTTTGTTAGCTTTTTCTTGGTTTTCTTGAGTTTATTTAAGATATTTTTTGATTTCTTTCAATTTTTGTCTTTTCCTTCATTTCTTTAAGGGGATTTTTCATTTCCTCTTTAAGGGTCTCTATCATCTTCATAAAGTTATATGTAAGGACATTTTCTTCTGCTTCCTCTGGGTTAGGATGATTAGGTCTTCCTGTTTTATGCCTACTGGGTTTTGACATTACCATGTTGCTTTTTACGTTGTTGAATGAATTTTTGCTTTTGGTGCCTACACATCTCTTCCTCCAATTGGTGCCAACAGTGTCTTTGCTTCTTGGTCCAATCCTTGTATTTGGTATTTGTGTCTTAGGAACCTGTTCTTAGTCTACTCTGTGCAGTCACTCTCTGTGTCACAGGGAGCTGATGAGATCTCTCTTGCCCTTCTCTCATGATCTGTTGTGTGCCATTGCCACTTCTGGTTAAGAGTTCTTCTGAAGTATCAGGGGATAGGTGGAATTGGGGGCAGAGTGGGCCTTGTAGCTTAGAGGATCAAATCAATTGTGGGTGGGGGTTGGAGATGACTACCTCCAGAAAGCTTGCCTGCTGGCTGGCTAGTGAAGCTGAGGCAGGTCACTATCTGACTTTCTTATTTCTGGGTTATTTTAAAGTAGACAAGTCTTGCTTCAGTACCTTCCACTGTAGTTCATGCTAATTCTTTCAGATCAAATAATCCTTTCAAATATTTTCTATTAATTAAATTTGGTTTAAACAGCTTTGCATGTGTGTAATGCACATTCATGTTTCCCACCTCTATCTCCCTACCACTCCTTGGAGTGACTCTCCTCCCTACAAATCTCTCTCACACATTAATACTAACCCTCTTATCTTGTGACCTACCATATGCCATGTAACTCATCTCAGATCCACCTGCTACTCTCTACCTACCCAACTTCACATGTTTTTTCCCCCCAAACCTATTACTGTATTGGGTTGAGTTACTGTATTGGGTTTGGAGTTACTTCCTAGAGTGTAGGAAATCTACCAGGAGTCATATTTTTAAAGGAAACTGATTCTCTTATTTCAGTAGTTGTCAATGACCAGTTTTCCTTTTTTCCCCACCATTGACTCCCATGGTCACATTTTGTTTGACTTGAGCTTGTAAAGTTATTGAATATGCTATTATAGCTCCTGAAAGATTATATGTTTAATTCTTTTACTGGTTCAGAAAATACAATTTAACTCTACCACCTTGACTCTTGCATATCTTTCTGTTTTCTATTCTTCTAAGAACCCTGAGATTTGGGAGGCTGGGGTAAGCTGTAACTTTTTTATTTTTTATTGAAAATTTCTATCTCTTCCCCTCCTCCCACTTCCCTCCCCTTCCCCCACCCCCTCCCTCTACCGTCCAAGGAGCAGTCAGGGTTCCGTACCCTATGGGAAATCCAAGGTCCTCCCTGTTCCCCTCACGTCCAGGAAGGTGAGCATCCAAACAGACTAGGCTCCCACAAAGCCCATCCATGCAGTAGAATCAAAACCCAGCACGATTGTTTTTGACTTCTTCGTCAGCCTTCACCATCAGCCACATTCAGAGAGTCTGATTTGATCACATGTTCCATCAGTTCCAGTCCAACTGGCCTTGGTGATCTCCCATTAGATCAGTCCCACCATCTCAGTGGGTGGACACACCCAATGCTGTCCTGACATCCTTGCTCATGTTCTCCCTCCTTCTGCTCTTCATATGGACCTTAGGAGCTCAGTCTAGTGCTCCAGTGTGGGTCTCTGTCTCTGTCTCCATTCATCGCCAGATGAAGTTTCTATGTTGATATGCAAGATATTCATCAGTGTGGCTATAGAATAAGGCCAATTCAGGCACCCTCTCCTCTGCTGCCCATGGAACAAGCTGGGGACATCTCCTTGGAACCTGGGAACCCCTACAGAGTCAAGTCTCTTGCCAACCCTAAAATGGCTCCCTTAATTAAGATATCTACTTCCCTACTCCTGTAAGATGTAATTTTACTATTTATGGTTAAGCATTCCACAGTTTCTTATGTTCCACATGTGAAAAGGCTATAGGCCTTACTGTATATCAGTATCTCTTGCAAAATGAAGTTTCTCTATGAGGGTTGAGAGATGTACTATTCTGTGGTTAAAGTCAGAAGTCATTAGGAGTCCATTTAGCAGCATAATAACAGTAAGTTCTCTCATAGAGCCTATGATTTGTCTAGTCACAGTGTCACAGTTTGCTGATGCTAATATTGGTGCCAGGTATAGATAGGGTCCATATTGTGGACAGGGTGGTAATCCAATCTTAAAGTGTTTGGCTATTCTCTATAACATTTGTGTATCACAATTAAGAAAAACCCAGAGACACTTCTTAAGTTTGAACCTGAAGGTAAGAAAAACAAAACTGCTAGTCACTTGTTCTTACCTTTACCTCAGCCCAAAATGGCGATCCTGCTTCCAGGAATCCTCAAAATGAAATTGTACCTGAGAATTATCTTCTCCTGTCTTATATTCCTCTCTAGTTCTGGTATTGAAGAGACATGCACCAAAATGACCAGTTTCTATGGCAAACTAATGTGGCTACTGGGATTGAAAGTGTGTTTCATGATTGCCTGGTGTGTAAGGTTGACCAGGATGGATGTTTTACTCTCTGAATTTCAGGTAAACTTCATTTATTAGAATAGAAATGAAATATAACTTCACATTTGTGCCACAATCGTGCCAATGGGCATATCTTGCTGGAACAGTCATTATGGTATCCTTCAAGATTCACAATTGGGTAAGACTGCTAACTACTTTTCTCTTTTGGTAGCATGCATAGCACCTCCCAGCACTCTGAATGCTGGAGAATAGATAAGAAACTTCTAGACCAGTACCAGCTTGATTTCTCTAAATTTATGAATTATATATATGATAGCATCAGCAATATAATCTTATCATCAATTTCTTTGGGTAAAGGTGTAAACAAAAGCAGTGGTAAAGGCCTGTAATCTCTAGAAGTCTACATGATCCCACCAGCAATCAGTTCCAAAAGAGCCTACTGTTGTTTGTTGTTTCTCCCCCTTTTTACTCTGTTGTTCTTTATACTTTGGTCTTTGGACTCTTTAGGGGGCTTACCACCCAGGTACCAAATAAATCACATGCCAAGAGATATATTATTGTTTGTGGACAACCAGCCTTAGTTTGGCTTGTTTCTAGACACCTTTTCTTATTTTAAATTATCCCATCTACTTTTTGTCTTTGGACTTTTTTATTGCTTATGTAAATCTTACTTTCACTCTTACTCTGTGGCTGGCTAGGTGGCTGAACCCTGAATTTCTCCTCTCCTCATTCTGTCTTGCCCCTTCTTTTCCCAAGATTTCACCTCCTATTTATACTCTTTTCCTACCAGCCCTACTTATACTTTCTCTGCTTTACTGTTTGCCACTCAGCTCTTTATTAGAACATCATTTATTTTAGACAGGCAAAGAATCACAGCTTCACAGAGTTAAACAAATATAGCATAAACAAAAGTAACACACCTTAAAATAATTTTATACAACATTTACAGATTTCTGGCACTGGTCTTTTCATTTCCTAATTTATGTTATAGTAAACTGTCATATATATACATATAAATGATATATATCAAGAAGCAACATTTGTTTCTACTAATTGTAAAATGTTTAAATGTATGCATTCATATACTCATAGAAAGAATGCATTAATTAAAAATAATTTTTGGTAGTAGTTTTGTGAGAATGGCCCCCAAACTCTCATATATGTACATGTTTATTCCCCAGTCAATGAACTATGAACTATTTGGAAAGGATGAGGAGGTGTGGCCTTGTTGGAGTAGTTATGCCTTTTGTGGGACAATTATGCCTCTGAGAGTGGGTTTTGAAGTTTCAAAAGCTCATGGCAAGTCAGCTCTCTCTCTCTCTCTCTCTCTCTCTCTCTCTCCCTTTCTCTCTTTGCCTGCTGTCTGTGGATCAGAATAAAAACCGTTACTTCTCTAGCACCATGTCCATCCATTCCCCTCTCATGATAAAAGTGAATTAACCCTCTGAAACTGTAAACAAGTACCCAATTAAACATATTAATTTTAAGAATTACCTTGGTCATGGTGTCTCTACACAGCAATAAACCAATATCTGAGACATTTCCCTAACTGCATCTGCCCTGAAATGTGATCTCCATCAATGAATGACCAGAAGGAACTGCCTTCACTTCATTTCCCAGTTATCTTTTGCTGTGACAAATATAGCTATATTTTTGTGTCTAGGCCTCTGTAGGTCTCCATCCATATTGGTCACATCTGCTCAGATTTTTTCACTTCATTTTTAGTTCATTCTATGCTAGAGTGGCCTAGCATTATTTTCAAATGCAGCTGTAAAATGGAAGGCCAAGGTGTCTTATGCAGTTCTCCTTGAAGCCAATAAGCATTTAAACAGAAACAAATCAAGATGGAAAATACTAATTAAAAAAAAACAACAAAAGCAGTACGACATTATTTTCCATGTATACTTATTTGATTAGGCATTAGTATGGACACAGTTAGTTTGCTGGTACCATGTAATGATTACTGTAAAACTGGCCATCTATGCCATCATTTGAAAGGTAACATGCCAAGTTTTTGACAACCTCATTTAACTTGGTACCTTAACCTGTGTGATGGGGAGGTGAGTGATCACCCACCCAGCTCTCAGGAGATCTTGCCTATTTCTCCTTCCCCCAAGTATCTATCCATATTTTTCTTAGGATAGTCCTTGTTACTTAGCTTCTCTGGAGTCACAAACTAAAGGCTCCTTATCATTTGCTTTAGAGTTAGTATTCACTTGTGAATGGGTACATACCATGCTCATCTTTTTATTTTATTCCATTTGTCAACCTGTGTGAGACAATTGGGAGGTTTGGGGTGAGGGGAGAAGTGAAAGTAGAAGGGAGGAGAACTAGAAGAAACAGGATGGCTGAGATAGGGGAAGGACAGAGATGAAGAGCAAAAAAAAGAGATATCTTTATTTTGGATGCCATTATGGGACTATCAAGAAACCTGGCACTAGAGAAATTCCCAGGAATCCACAAGGATGACCCCAGGTAAGACCCTAAGCGATAATGGATAGTGTGCCTGAAGTGGCCTTGCCCTGTAGTCTGGCTGATGACTATCTTAAATGTTACAATAGAAACTTTATCCAGAAACAGATGGGAACATATGCAGAGAACAACAGTGGAGCATTGGGCTGAGCTGCCAAAGTCCAGTGGAAAGGAAGGACGAGTGAGAACAAGAGCAAATAGGTCAAGAACATAATGGAGACATCCACTGAAACAGTTTACCTTAGTTAATGGAAGCCTTCCAACTCTGGCGTTACCATGAGGGAACCAGCAGATGACCAAATTAGGCCCTCTGTATGTGAATTGCAGTTGTATGGCTCTTGTAGACTTTGGGGCCACTGGTAGTAGAACCAGGATTTAGTACCATTGCTTTTTCTGGCTTTTTGGAACCCGTTCTCTGTGGAGAGATACTTTACTCAGCCTATAAATAAGGGAGAGGCCCTTGTCCTGCCTGAAAGCAATGTGCTAAACTTCTTTGACTCCCTATGGGAACCCTTATCAGGACTCTGAGGATTGGATGGGGGTGGGATGCGGGGTTCGAGAGAGGAAAGTGGGGGGAGCAGAAGGAAAGGAGTGGGTAGGAAATGGATTTGGCATGTAAAATGAGACAAGATAGTTTTTTTAAAAAATAAATTTAAAAAGCAGAAAATCAGATGGCTATCTTTGAAATACATACCTTCACAAATCTTCGTATTTACATTTGTCTTATTTCTGTCAATTCTACACTAACAAAATTTGATTCAGAATTTTTATCTGAACAAATAGAACATTTCGGGCCAGCCCAATGCATATTAATTTGTTTTACTGAGCAAGTATTAAAATCTGTGAGAAACATAATTCTCTTCTTCAGATCACAAGAAAATTCTTGGTTTTATTCATGATAGTATGTCCAATGCATGTCATCATTTATAGTTTAGAAATTGTTTTCAGTAAACAAATATTCAGCTCAATTAAAAAACAAATGAATAAATTTAATATAATTGATTGAGGTAAGTTTTTCAACAAAAAGATACTCCCATAAAATTAGTTCAGAAAATACAATTCTTTCTGAACATTATTTCAAAATGACTTTAAAATCTAAAAGTAACTCCTAAATTATAACACTTAAAGCAATTGAAGTTGGCCTTGTTTTAATAATGTCTGTAGTCCTGTATTTCTACATTGAATGACAGTCAGACTTCCAGGCCATAATTTGCACCTGCCACACAGGAGGTGGTCACCTCCATAACAAAGGGTCAGGATACACTAAGGCTACTCACCCAGAGCAGTGAGTGCCTGCCTACCAAGCAGGCCTCAAGGTCCCCCGCAAGGGACCGTTTTTGTTCTACTCGACACAGTCCTACTCCCCACGTTCTTCCTTTTGTCTGAGGCTCATTGGGCTGCCAGGCATCCCTGATTTGGTGTTGAGGAGTTTCATCTGGACGGGTGAGGGTTTGCTATCCAGGGGTGGCCTGTCCCAGAAGAGAGCACCACCCCCAGTTGCCCAGCTCCTGCTGCAGAGCTTTCTTTCTTACACACAACCCAGCCCTCCTCCCTAAGCCTTGTCTGCAAGGTCTTTTGCTCAGGAAGTTTCCTGCTTTTACACTAAGGCTACCCACCCAGAGCAGGGAGTGCCTGCCTACTGGGAAGGCCTGAAAGGCCCCTGCAAGGGAGTGCGGGCACCTTCAGCTTGTGCTGCAAGGTCTCCTGCATTCTACTCGATCCCTGCCCTGCTCCCCATTTTTGCCCTTTTGTCCACGGGTCATTGGACTACCAGGCATCCCTGTTTCAATGCTGAGGAGTTCCATCTGCATGGGAATGGTTCCTGCTTCTACACTGAGGAGATCCACCCAGAGAGTCAGTCACAGCAAAGACTGGACCAAGACAACAGGCCTCTCCTGGCTCCATTTGAAGGAAGAGATGGGAAGGCGCCAATGCAAGAATTCCTCTAACAACCAGAAAGGCAACATGACATCACCAGAATCCAGGGATCCCAAAATAGGAAGAATTGTACACCCTACTCCAGAAGAATTAGAAGAAATCGACTCAAAATTGAATTATATGAAAATAATAGAGGGCCTTAAACAGGAGGTGAAAAACTGCTATAAAAAATAAAGATGACAAACAAAAAGGTAGAGGAAATGAATAAATCTCTCAAACATACCCAAGACAACCAAGAGAAACAAGAAAAAGCAATCAAACAAGTAAGGGAAATGGTTCAAGAATTGAAGAATGAAATGGAAGTAATGAAGAAAACACAAACTGAGGGAAGGATGGAGATGGAAAGTCTTGGTAAAGGGACAGGAACTACAGATACAAGTACTACCTACAGATTACAAGAGCTAGAAGAAAGAATGTCAGACACTGAAGATACCATAGCGAAAATAAACACACTGATCAAAGAAAACAGCAAAACAGACAAATTCTCATCACAAAACATTCAGGAAATCTGGGACACAATAAAAAGATCAAACCTAAGAATAATAGGAGTAGAAGAAGTAGAAGTACAGCTCATCGGTCAAGAAAGTATATTTAATAAAATTATAAAAGAAAACTTTCCCAACCGGAAGAAAGATATACCTATGATGATTCAAAAAGCATACAGAACACCAAATAGGCTGGATCAAAAAAGAATCTCCTCGCCATATAATAATCAAAACACAAATCATATAGAATAAAGAAAGAATATTAAGATCTGCAAAGGAAAAAGGCCAAGTTACTTATAAAGGTAAACTTATAAGTTACTTATAAAGGTAAACTTAATCAGATTTACACCTGACTTATCTATGGAAACCATGAAAGCCAGAAGGTCCTGGATAGATGGTCAACAGAAACTAAGAGACCATGGATGCAAGCCCAGACTACTATACCCAGCCAAGCTTTCGTTCACTATAAATGGAGAAAACAAAATTTTCCAAAATAAAAACAAATGTAAAAAATATGCAGCCACAAATCCAGCCTTACAGAAAATAATAGAAGGAAAATCACAACCCAAGGAGTCCAACAATGTCCACAATAACTCAAACATCTAATGACCCTTCAACAGCACAACTCGAAGAAGGGAAACTACAAACTCTACTACCAAAAAAAAAAGGAAAAAATGAGCAGAGTTAACAACCACTGGTCATTAATATCACTTAATATCAATGGACTCAACTCACCTATAAAGAGAAACAGGCTAAGAGACTGGATACAAAAACAGGATCCAACATTCTGCTGTTTAAAAGAAACATACCTCAAACACAAAGACAGACATCTACTCAGAGTAAAGGGATGGGAAAAGGCTTATCAAGCAAATGGACCAAAGAAACAAGCAGGTGTGGCCATACTAATTTCTAACAAAGTTGACTTAAAACTAAAATCAATCAGAGGAGATGGAGATGAACATTTTATACTCATAACAGGAACAATTCATCAGGATGAAGTCTCAATCCTGAATATCTATGGCCCTAATATAAAAGCATCCACTTATGTAAAAGTAACATTACTAAAACTCAAGGCAGTCATCAAACCACACACACTAATAGTAGGAGACTTCAACACTTCTCTCTCAACAATGGACAGGTCAATCAGACAGAAACATAACAGTGAAATAAGAGAATTAATGGAGGTAATGAATCAAATGGACTTAACAGACATCTATAGAACATTCCACCCAAATAGGAAAAAATATACCTTCTTCTCTGCAGCTCATGGAACCTTCTCCAAAATTGACTACATACACAGAAACAAAGCAAATTTCCACAGTTACTAAAAAAATACTTGTAACCAACTGTGTCTTATCGGATCACCATGGATTAAAATTAGAATTCAACAACAATGCTACCCCCAGAAAGCCTACAAACTCATGGAACCTGGACAGTCTACCACTGGACCACACCTGGACCAAAGAAGAAAGAAAGAAAGAAATTAAAGTCTTTCTTGAATTCAATGAAAATAAAGACACAACATACTCAAAGCTATGGGACACTATGAAAGCAGTTCTAAGAGGAATATTCATAGCACTAAGTGCCTACTTAAAGAAAACAGAGAAAGCACACATTGGAAACCTAACAGCCCACGTGAAAGCTCTAGAAAAAAAAAGAAGCAGACTCACATAGAAGAAGTAGAAGACTGGAAATAATCAAACTAAGGGCTGAAATCAACAAAATAGAAACACAGAAAACAATCCAAAGTATTAATGAAACAAGAAGCTGGTTCTCGGAGAAAATCAACAAGATTGATAAACCACTATCCAACTTAAACAAACGGCGGAGAGAGAATACGTAAATTAACAAGATCAGAAATGAAAAGGAGGACATAACCACAGACACAGAGGAAAATCAGAGAATCATTAGATCATACTACAAAAGGCTGTTTGCCAAAAAATTGGGACATGTAAAAACAATGGACACTGTTTTAGATAAGTACTATATTGTTGAAATAAGGAGCGGCAAGGCTCCATCCCCAGCACCTCGGCCGCTCACACGGCTAGCTTTATACGAAATAATTACACGGACACTGTATTCTTTTAAGCACTGCTTGGCCCATTAGCTTCAACCTCTTAACCCATTTCTAATCATGTGAGTATGCACCCCAAGGTGCGCTTACTGGGAAGATTCTAGCCTACATCCATCTTTGGTAGGAGCTTCATCGAGAGTGCCTCAGAGAGCAGAGCTATCCCGTCTGCCCACTAGACAGGAGCATGGCATCTCTCCCTGAGGCGTCTGGCTCTGAGCGGAGCTGCATGCTTTCTGACTTCACTTCCTCTTCCTCTCAGCATTTCCTTCTGTTTACTCCACCCACCTATGTTCTAACCAATTGGACCAAGCAGTTTATTTATTGCTTATGCAATGAAATCAACAGATTGGTATATGACACTCCCACATCACTATATACCAAAGTTAAACGAGGACCAGGTAAACAATCTAAATAGATCTGTTAGTTGTGAAGATTTAGAAGTTATCAAAAACCTCCCTACCAAAAGAACCCAGGTCCAGATGGTTTCAATGCAGAATTCTAACATAACTTCCAAAAAGACCTAATACCTATACTCCCTGATGTATTTCACAATATAGAAACAGAAAGTCATTGCCAAATTCCTTTTATGAAGCTACAGTTACCCTGATACCAAAACCTCACAAAGGCTCAACCAAGAAAGAGAATTACAGGCCAGTCTCATTCATGAACATCAGTGCAAAAATCCTCAACAAAATACTGGCAATCTGAATCCAAGAACACATTAGAAAAATTATCCATTATGATCAAGTAGGCTTCATCGCAGGGATGTAGGGCTGGTTCAACATATGAAAATTTATCAATGTAATCCATCATATAAATAAACTGAAAGAAAAAAACCCAAATGATCACTTATTTAGATGCTGAAAATGTATTTGACAAAATTCAACATCCCTTTATGACAAAGGTCTTGGAGAGATTAGGGAACAAGGGTGATACCTAAATATAATAAAAGCTATTTACAGCAAGCCAACTGCTAACATCAAATTAAACAGAGAGAAACTCAAAGCCGTCCCACTAAAATCAGGAACACGACAAGGTTGTCCACTCTCTCCATACCTCTTCAATATAGTGCTTGAAGTTCTAGCAATAGCAATAAGACAACATAAGGGAATCAAAGGGATTCGAATTGGACAGGAAGAAGTTAAACTTTCATTATTTGCATATGATAGGATAGTGTAGATAAGCGACCCCAAAATCTCCACCAAACAACTCCTACAGCTGATAAACACCTTTAGTAGCATGGCAGGATATAAGATCAACTCCATAAAACCAGTTACCCTCCCATACACAAAGTATAAGGAAGCAGAGAGGGAAATCAGAGAAGCATCACCTTTCACGATAGCCACAACAGCATAAAATACCTTGGGGTAACTCTAACTAAGGAAGTGAAGGATTTATTTCACAAAAACTTTAAGTCTTTGAAGAGAGAAAGAGGAGGATACCAGAAAATGGATCTCCCTTGCTCTTGTATTGGGAGGATCAACATAGTAAAAATGGCAATTCTATCAAAGGCAATTTATAGATTCAATGCAAACCAGCAAGGTCACATTAAAGTTCTTCAAAGATCTTGAGAGGACAATAATCAACTTTATATGGAAAATCAAAAAACCCAAGATAGTCAAAACAATCTTATACAATAAAGGAACTTCTGGAGACATTACCATTACTGACTTCAAACTCTGTTCCAGAGCTACAGTATTGAAAGCAGCTTGGTATTGGCATAAAAACAGAGAAGTTGACCAATGGAATCGAATAGAAGACCCAGATTTTATCCCTCAATCGTATGAACAACTGATTTTCGATAAAGGAGCTAAAAGTTTACAATGGAAGAAAGAAAGCATCTTCAACAAATGGTACAGGCAGAACTGGTTGTCAGCCTGTAGAAGAATAAAAATAGATCTATGTCTATCACCATGCACAAAACTCAAGTCCAAATGGATCAAAGTTCTCAATATTAATCTGTACACACTGACCCTGATAGAAGAGAAAGTGGGAAGTACTCTACAACTTATGGGCATAGGAGAATACTTCCTACGTATATCAACAGCAGCACAGACATTAAGGGCAACATTGAATAAATGCGACCTCCTGAAACTGAGAAGCTTCTGTAAAGCAAAGGCCACTGTCACTAAGACAAAAAGACAACCCACTGACTGGGAGAATATATTAATGAACCCCACAACAGACAATGGTCTGATCTCCAAAATATATAAAACACTCAAGAAACTAGACTTTAAAATGCTA
This sequence comes from Microtus agrestis, assembly GCA_902806775.1. NCBI lineage: Eukaryota > Metazoa > Chordata > Mammalia > Rodentia > Cricetidae > Microtus > Microtus agrestis. The sequence continues at coordinate 968,332 of CADCXT010000527.1, read as the reverse complement.
ACTAACCCAATTAAAAAATGGGCCAATGAACTGAACAGAGAATTCTCAACAGAAGAAATTTAAATGGCCAAAAGACACTTAAGGTTATGCTCAACCTCCTTAGCGATCAGGGAAATGCAAATCAAAACAACTTTGAGATACCATCTTACACCTGTCAGAATGGCTAAAATCAAAAACAACAATGATAGCCTTTGCTGGAGAGGTTGTGGAGTAAGGGGCACACTCATCCATTGCTGGTGGGAATGCAAACTTGTTCAACCACTTTGGAAAGCAGTGTGGCGGTTTCTCACCAAATTTGGGATCAACCTACCCCTGGACCCAGCAATACCACTCTTGGGAATATACCCACGAGATGCCTGATCATATGACAAGGACATTTGTTCAACTATGTTCATAGCAGCATTATTTGTAATAGCCAGAACCTGGAAACAACCTAGATGCCCTTCAATGGAAGAATGGATGAAGAAAGTGTGGAATATATACATATTAGAGTACTACTCAGTGGTAAAAAACAATGACATCGAGAATTTTGCATGCAAATGGACGGAAATAGAAAACACTATCCTGAGTGAGGTAACCCAGACCCAAAAAGATGAACATGGTATGTACTCACTCATAATTTTTTTTCTCATCATAAATAAAGAACATTGAGCCTATAATTTTTCATCCTAGAGAAACTAAATAAGAAGGTGAACCCAAAGAGAAACATATAGTCATCTGCCTGGATATGGGAAATGGACAACATTGCCGGGCAAAAACTGGGAACTTGGGGGTGAGGTGGGAAGGGTGTAAGGGGAAATGGAGTGAGAAAAGTGAGAAGGGGAGGATATGGGGAGCTTGGGGAAATGGGATGTTTGGGATAAAGGAAGGGTGGATATGGGAGCAGGGAAGTATGTATCCTAATTAAGGGAGCCATCTTAGGGTTGGTAAGAAACTTGACTCTAGAGTGGCTTACAGTTGTCCAGGGTGATGTCCCCAGCTAGTACCTTGGGCAACTGAGGAGAGGGTGCCTGATATGGCCCTATCCTATAGCCATACTTATGAATATCTTGTATATCACCTTAGAACCTTCATCTTGCGATGGATGGGGATAGAGACAGAGACCCACATTGGAGCACTTGACTTAGCTCCCAAGGTCCATATGAGGAACAGAAGGAGGGAGAATATGAGCAAGGAAGTCAGGACCGTGTGGGGTGCACCAACCCACTGTGACAGTGGGGCTGATATATTGGGAGCTTACGAAGGCCATCTGAACTGTGACTGAATAAGCATGGGATAAAACGGGACTCTCTGAACATTTTGGACAATGAAGGCTGATGAGAAGCCAAGGACAATGGCACTAGGTTTCGATCTTACTGCATGAACTGGCTTTGAGGGTGCCTAGCCTGTTTGGATGCTCACCTTCCCGGACCTGGATGGAAGGGAGAGGACCTTGGATTTCCTACAGAGCAGAGAATCTGGACTGCTCTTCAGACTCGAGAGGGTGGGGGAATGGATTGGGGGAGGGAGAGAGGAGTGGGGAGAAGGGGAGAGGAGTGGGAGGAGGGGGAGGGAAATGCGAGGCAGGAGGTGGCAGACATTTTTTCAACAAAATAAATAAATAAATGAATAAATAAATAAGAGAAAAAAAACAAAGGATCATGATATGGTAATGTTTTTCTGCTCCCTTTTTTGTAATTTGGAGGATGCCTGAAAACATGTCAATTAGGCCTATGTAACAGAGATGGCATAGGTAGTTATGGACATGACCACAGCCATTCACCTGATTACCTAGGAAACAGAATGCTAATGAAATCCCCCCTCAGTTTATGTTTTGTTATATGAGAATGTTTGAAGAATAAACGCAAAAGATTTTAAGGATATGAATTCAGGATTTTATGAGGGATCACTGAAAATCTCCCTCCCGAAAAAGCCATGGGAGTTGTATTTTTACTGTCACACCTCCCGTCTCGTCCAGAAAAATAATTTAGGGATCAGGCTGGAACAAGACCCAAACAAATGTCTCACTATGTATATCACCAAACATAAAACTCATTAAAAAATCCATAAGTTGTATTTCATTGGACTAAAAATAAATTTCTATAGAATATGTTATGAAGAGAATGAAAACAAATGTTACAGGGTAGAAGTAAATATTTTCAAGGAACACCTGGAAAAGACAGTTATCCAAAATATACAAATAACACCTAAAATCAACAATGACAGACAATTGATATTTTTTAGCTTTGAATTCCATAGACATAGTGGTTTATAAAAATAGACATTTATTTTTTTACACAGATTGATAATAAAACTCCTTGGTTAGGGTGCCCACATGACATGATTTTAATGATGGCTCATTTTCTACTTTAAGAATGCCAATTTCTTCTCAAACTCTAATAAATTAGAAAATAGACAAAAACATGTGTTCTCAGAGTTTTTATAATGACATTAAATCCATTAAATATAGCTCTGTCCCCATGAGATCACAATTCCTTTTTAAAGATCCTCCAGTTTCTAATGTCATTACAAATAGGAAATGAGATGCCAATGTGTAATAAGATAAGAGGTTTAAATTCTCTAAGATAAATATCAACTTCACATGTAAAACTGTTATTCCATTAGAACTCTCACAGACACTTAATACCTTGTAGATTCAATTCAAAATTCTGAAGTCTAACATTTTATCTAAACATTTAAATCAGATATGGGTGATAATCAAGATATGCTTTATTCTAAGGACAAAATTCCTTTTCATTCATGAACTTACAAAACCAAGCACATTAATGTAAATAGAAATTGTAATAAGATTCCTTTAGTTCAGATGCTTATGCATAAAAATAATTTCTAGCTAATGCCCAGGGGTCACATCATGCTGGGACTCAGGTAGGTGATTGTTATGCTTCCTTCTGGTTTACACTGCCAGTCTCCTGAGTTCCATTCCCAGCCCTGCAGCCACCTGCTAGCAGGTGCCCCTTCTTCCACTCTACCTCCAATTCATTAAGGCACCTGTCAAACCTTGGTGCTGAACCAAAATTTTTTTTTACCTGTGGACCTTTTCAGTCCTTCATTACAGCCCACTCCCATTCATTTGTTTCAGCCCCAGATACCTAGAAACCTGTCCTAAGAATGACTCAAGTAGTCACACCTACCGAGGACTCAGTAAGAAATATTTACTCTTCTTCCTTTCCACCATTAAGCCTCTCCTGTCTAGTACGTGCCACTCTTCCCAACCTACTTTGATTCCCCTGAACCAAAACTTAGTGAGAACTCAGCTTTGCTCCTACTGATCAACTCTCACAACCCTTCTTTCTAGTCTATTCCTATTCATTTGTGCCATCACTATATTCCTCAAACCACTTTCTACTTGGAACTTTCAATGGCCATGGCAGGAAGGTGCTACATATTATGCTTCCTGTCCTCTCTTGCAATATCTCTGTCTCCAGCATCAGCCTGTAAAAACAAGCTTTCAGATTTCCCTTGTCCCACCTCAACGCAATTCACTGTAAACTTCAATTCTTGATATAGACACAGCATCTCTGTCCCTCTTTCATTCCTGTTTCTCTATAATTTTCCTTCTTTTATTTCAGCTTACTGCCTGAAGCCCCTCTTTACTCTGTAACTTCAACTACTTGGAGACACTGTCCCTTGATCTGGACAGAATTCCCTTAGCTCTTTCCAGCAGTTGCTCTTAGTCATCTCTCTCTCTTCTGTCATCTACCAATCATTAGAAGCAATCTGTTAAAAGGAAACCACAGCAACTCTATTTTCTTATATCCAGAGAGGGCAATATAAATCAAAGAATTGAACAACAACCCAACAAAGTCAAGATCAGTTTCCAACAATTAATATCACCTCAATCATCATAACTCAAGAAGACTACATGACAATGTAAAAAATTAACATTTAAGACAATATACCTCCACTAGAACCTTGTAAACCTATGACAGTAGGCTCTGGGAAATGCAATCTATCTGAAGCAGAAGAAAAAAATGTAGATGGAAGATTCTGTCCCACCTGTTCCCACAGCCATTCAGTCTCAAATAAACCACAGAGGGTTGTATTAATTCTAAATTCTTTGGCCTGTTGCTCAGGCTTATTATTAGCTCCCTCTTATAACTTAAATTAACCCATAATTTTTATCTAAGTTTAACCATGTGGTTTGGTTACCTTTTCTCAGTAAGACAATATCATCTTGCTTCCTCTGCTTCTGGATGATGTCTACATCTCTGCCTTTCTTCTTCCAAGAATTTTCCTCATCTGTTTGCTCCACCTATATTTCCTGACAGGCTACTGGCCATTCAGCATTTTATTAAACCAATATGAGTGAAAAATCTTTACAGTGTATAAGAGCATTATTCCACAGTAAAGAACTTCCAAATAGCAATCATAAGTATGCCCAAAGACATTAAAGAGGAGCAGATAAATCTTTTAATGAAATCTGTGAAAATAAAATAAATTGAATGAAATAATAAAAACAATTCATGACATGAGAGTAGAGTTTATCATAGAAATAGAATTACTAAGGAAACTCCAAATGAAGTAAAACTGGAAATGAAAAATTTAGAAATTCAGACTAAAAAAAATCTCATAGGTACACCTCAACAACCGAGTACAAGATATAAAAGAGAAAATAACAGACATTGATAATGAAGTAGATGAAACAGATACCTCAATCAAAAGAGATGTTAAATCTTAAAAAAAAATAGGCACGGATATTCAAGGACATCTGTGACTCAGTAAAAAGATCAAATCTCCAAATAATAGGTATTTAGAAAGAAGAGACCTAAGTCAATGAAGAGACCCAGGCCAATGACACACAAAAAAATTCAACAAAATTAATTAAGAGAAGTTTCCCCACCTAGGAAAGGTTGTGATAATCAAGGTAAAGGAGAATAGAAAACTTCAAATAGATTGAACCAAAAAAGAAATTCCCCATGATACATAATAATAATGACCCAGAGACCTAGAATAAAACCAGACATGATGAAAAAATTAATATCAATATAATAATGCCTAATGATATTCTGTTATACTCATAGATATGCATGTAACCTTAATTGTTATCAGAGAGACTTCATCCAGTAATTAATGGAAAGAGTTTCCAATCCATAAATTCTGTGGTATAATCTTTTTGTATACCATGAAGATGTTTTGCTCTCATTTTTTTTAATAAAGAGGCAATTAGTCATTATCTAGACAGAAAGAAATTGGGGGAGAGCAAGACTGAGAGAAGAGTCAGTTACCATATGAAAAAAGGACCACCATGAGGTAAAATGTAGATAAGAAATATGGGTTAATTTAAGTTGAAATAGATAGTAACAAGCCTAAGCTATTGTCTAAGCATTTATCATTAATAGTAAGCCTCTGTGTGGTTATTTGGGGAGTCAGTTATCACAAGAACTCCAAATACACACAGCAAAACAATTAGGTGGAGCTCAGGGAATCATGCAGAAGAGTGGGAGAAAGCATTGTAGGAACCAGAAGGGTCAGGGACACTGCAAGAATATGTCCCACAGTATCAATTAACCAGGGCTCAAAAAGGCTCACAGAGACTGAACTGATAAACATGTGGACTACCTGGGAGTGACCTAGGCCCTTTGCTTATACATTAGAATTGTGTGGCTTGGTTCTCTTGTACAACTATGAACTATGGGAGCAGGGCCTCTGAATCTTTTACTAGTCTTTGGGACCCTATTTATCATACTGGTTTGCCTCACCAAGCCTTAATACAAAGGGAGGTACCACGTTTTGCTGCTACTTTATACGCCATGTTTGGTTTATGTCCTTGCATGACCTGCGGTTTCCTGAACAGAAACAGAGGAAGAGTGGATTGGGAGATGGAATAGAGGGCAGATGGGGGTAAGAACTTGGAGGAGAGGATGGAGGAGGAACTGTGCCTGGGATGTAAAATCAATCAATCTATCAATCAGCAAATCACTAATCCTACAAAAAAGAAAAAAAATATTAGAAGTTGAAAAAGAGAAAGTTTAAGTAACATCTAAAGGCAGACAGATAAGAATGATGTCTGACCTCATTTAATAATCTAAAAGTCATAAGGGCCTGAAAATATGTTCTATAAACTTTGAGAAACTACAGGGACCAGCCCAGCGTACTATACCCAGAAAAACTCAAAATTACAAAAGAAGAAGAAAGAAAATTATGCCACAATAAAAATCTGCTGTGGGATAGTGTTTTTGTTCATTTTAAAGATTTGTCACTCATATTGGTTTAGTAACATACTGATTGGCCAGGAGCCAGGCAGAAGTATAGGTGGGACAAGTAGACAAAGAGAATTTTGGGAAGAGGACAGACACACATGCAGTTACCAGACAGATGTGAGGGAAACAAACCACATGACTAAACATAGATAAGAATGATGGATTATTTCAATTGTAAGAGCTAGTTAGTAATAAACCTGAGCTAATAGGTCAAGGGGTTTTCAATTAATATAACCCTCTGTGTGTTTCTTTGGGACTTAACGACTGCAGGACCTGGTATGATAGAAACATCTGTCTACAAAAACAAAATTTCAATAGTGTCTATCGGCCATTTGAACTTTACAGAAAGTTCTAGAAGAAAACCTTCAGTGCAAAGAGGTTAACCATACCCATAAAATCATGAGAAATATATAATTCTGAACCATTTAATCAGAAGGGGGCTTATACCATAAAAACATGATAAGAGAAATCAACTAATAGTGCATATTGATAACTTTAATATTAATAATCACAATTTCCCAATAAAAAGACACAGAACAGAATAGATTAGAAAACAGAATCCATCCTTATGCTGCTTCCAAGAAACACACATTAACATAAAGAACAGACATTACCTCTGGGTAAAATGTTACCAAAATATACATCAAGCAAACCGACACAATAAACAAGCCAGCAAAACCATTTTAATATCAGATAAACTAGATCAGAAGAGATAGGAAATGACATTATATAGTCACCGAAGGAAACAATCACCAAGAGGATATCACAATTTTAAACATTTATGTGCCAAAGGCAATGACATACAAATTCATAAAAGATACCCCACTACAGGTTAAATTACATGTTGATCCTCACACAGTGATTTGGGGAGAGTTCCCACTCATAACTGTGGCGGTATAGATTAATTCAGACAAATTGTGATAAGTATTTGTACAACTTTAATGTAAAAACCAGACTCATGACACCATGGTTCCTGCGGAGCACAGGAGACAGGAAGGGGCTCGCAGCTTCTGCACACCCAATTTATCAGTAAACATTCGCCCGAGGCAATCCCGCCCCCAATAGGCTGGGATTGTATCCCTACATCTCCCCCTTTTTGTCTAAATAAGACAGAACTAAACCAAATACAACTATAAACAATAATAACAAATAATAAATATAACAAACAATATTGAGAACAAAAGTTTTACCAGACATTCTACCTCAAGGAGTCTAAATAATGTAGAGAATAATTACGATTATATAATCTTCAACTATGTCAAAGATCTGAGAAGGGAATAAATATTACTTAAAAAATGAGACATATCCAAAATGTGCAACAAATGACAGAGACAACTGACTACCTGGGCAATCACCCGAATTCTCTTTTGCAATGTTGAGTCAACCAAATTTGGCTAAGGCCTAACATAACTGACATGTCATTATCAAATGCAAGAAACTTTCTTAGAATTATCCTACCCTGTCTTGGCAAGATAAGACAATCCTGTTTCATATCTTTGTCAGTAGTTGAGGTATGGGCTTTTCTTAACCCAAAGGCCAGTTCTGCCAAGAAGACAAGCTCCCAGTAAAGTGTGTTTGGTGCTCAACGTTCTCTCGGAAGTAGAGTGGTGTTGCCAGGAGTAATTGTGTCTCGTTGGCACAGAGTTCTAGGTTAGATTAAAGGCCATTTTCTACAGCTCTTTAAAGAGGCTCAAGATTATACTATCTATACTAAATATAATCTCTATGTAACTAGAAGACCTGATTAACCTAAATATAAACATGACAAACATATAATTCTCAATACCTATCTAACTTGAAGACTAAGAGAATAAACAACTGTGCAATATATGATGACAATGATCTTCAACTATAAACAATGTCATTACATATCAAATGTAAACAATGTTATTACATAAATAGTATCAGAGGTAGAAATGAACATTGTGATATGGTAGATGTATCAATAAAATATAAGCATACTCTTATACAAAAATAGAGGTAGGAACACTCACATACAATGTTCAATATATCAATATACAGGAAACAGTACCAATACAGTTTTCTAAAAGCAGTAACTCACAAATACCAATCATCCCATCAAACCAGTTAATCCCCTTCTTTTTTTTTGAACATACCCCTAATTCCATGAAACATCTCCCCATCCCCTCAACCCCAAACCGACCACTAAAAGATGTCCCTAACCCTGAGGGCAAACTCTGTTGGGAGAGGGGACGTCGTCCTCTAAGATTGTTTCAAGCTGACATGGTGGCGACGTTCTTCTTAGGGGCTCCTGTGAAAGAAAATGATGGTAAAATTCCCAAATTAACCTTTGACCTAAGAAAACTGTAACGAGTCTCTGTGCGTTTTGAGAAGGTCTGGCCAGAGTGTTGCCAAAAATGTGCATCATTTGAAATTGTCTTGTGCAGTTGGTACCAAAAAACAAGTCTAATATTAGCGCTTAAAAAAGGAGAAAAAAATAATCATGACGTCATCAAAACCAGGTTGAGTTGATGCTGTGGGGGCCCATCTTCATCCTGGAAACTTCAAAGATTACTGTAGGAAAATTTGTTGCTTGTTATGGGAAATTTAAACATTAACAACAAGGACACATACTGACATATAAAGACAGACACAGATATGAAGAAAAGCAAAGAAAGTTTATCAAGTATACAATTATTCTTATTCTGTTCCATTTCATGGCTCCTGATCTGAGACAGAAACTCTGAGATATCTTATCAACAGGCTTGGAATTGAAGAGGGACTCAGCCATAGTCCAACTCCAAAACCAGCTCTACATATTTATAAAGAAGTGTTCAATAAAACATATATATATATATATATATATATATATATATATATATGTGTGATCAATACTTACTGATACTTAGTGGGTTGTAACTATTTTCCATCAATCAATGATTAAATATTCAGGGTCCCTTAAATTCTTTGAAGATCAGTATTTTCCTGTGGAGATAAGAAAAGAACCCTGCCCCCAACCTATTTATATTCCTTACCATCAGTATGCTCACCATCCTTGTGAATGAATTGTTATTTATCTTTTCCAAATGGCTTTTCTTCTTCATACCGAACCTTTATTAATTTTGATGGTATCCACAATTTTTCCTCACCTGTGGAGATAAGAGCAAAACCCTTTTCCCAATGCAGCACATCTCCTGGCTTCCATTGTGAGGTCAGCACATCCTTGAAATAAACTGGTTGATATAGTTCAGTAGACTTTTCCATTATCCAATGTCTTTCTGCAGCCGTTGTTCCCTTCTCATTAGTGTTAAGAAAATTCAAGGTTAACAAAGCATTATGTAACCTATTTCTGGGGGTGTTTTCCACCCCTTTCTGTTTGTTCAACATATCCTTTATAGTTCTATTTGATCTTTCTATGACTGCTTTACCTGTAGGATTGTATGGTATACCTGTAACATGCTTGATATTGTAATAGTCAAAAAACTGTTTCATTTTCCTGGAGACAAAAGCAGGACCATTATCTGTCTTTATCTGTGCAGGTATACCCATGATAGCAATGAATTCTAATAAATGAGTGATTACTGAATCAGCTTTTTCTGAACTTAAAGCAGTTGCCCACTGAAAGCCTGAATAAGTGTCAATGGTGTGATGAACATAGTTCAATTTGCCAAATTCTGCAAAGTGGAACACATCCATCTGCCAGATTTCATTCCTATGGGTGCCCTTTGGATTAGCCCCTGCAGGCAGTGGCGTTTGGTTATAGAAAGAGCAAGGAGGGCATTTCTTTACAATCTCCTTAGCTTGTTGCAATGTAATAGAAAACTCTTTCTTCAAACATTTGCTATTAACATGATGTTTTTTATGAAATTCAGAGGCTTGTAGCACACTACCAATCAATAATTGATCAATATCTGCATTACCTTGTGCTAGAGGACCTAGCAGACCCGTATGGGATTGGATGTGTGTTATGTACATAGGGCAAAGCCTGTTCCTGATCAAATCTTGAACCTGGATAAACAATGAGGTTAGTTCTCTATCATCAGGTATAAATTCAGCAGTTTCAATATGTAAAATAACTCTTTCTGCATATTGTGAATCAGTAACTATATTAATAGGTTCTTTAAAATCTCTTAGCACCATAAAAATGGCATATAATTCTGCCTTCTGGACTGAATCATAAGGACTTTGTTCCACCTTCCCCAAGTCTTCTGATTTGTAACCTGCCTTCCCTGTTTTATTGGCATCAGTATAGAATGTTTGGGCTCCAGTTATTGGAGCATCACGGACGATTCGAGGAAGGATCTAAGAAGTTCTCTTTATGAAGTTAAGCCTCTTGCTTTTTGGATAGTTGTTATTAATGTCTCCCAAAAAATTAGCACAAGCTCTTTGCCATGGTTCATTATCTTCCCATAATTTCTTTAGTTCATCAGCAGTGAAAGGCACCATAATTTCTGCTGGGTCTATGTCTGCTAGTTGACGAAGTCTCAGCTTGCCTTTTATAATTAACTCAGAGACATTTTACACATAAGTTTTCAGTTTCTTACTTGGTTTATGTGGTAAAAAGATCCATTCCAAGATAATATCATCTCTCTGCATTAAAATTCCTGTAGGAGAAATTTTGATGATAATATGACAAGAATACAATCGAGCTCTGGATTCACCCTGTCCACATGTGCCTTTTGTAATTTTTCCTCAATCATTGTCAGTTCCTTTTCTGCTTCAGCTGTTAATTCTCTGGGACTGTTTAAATCTTTATCACCTCCCACGGTTTTTTTGAAATGAATTATTAGATCAGGTGTTATCCCAATAGCTGGTCATAGACTGGAAATGTCTCCTAACAGTCTTTGAAAGACATTAAGAGTCGATAGGTGATCTCTCCTAATTTTTGCCTTTTGTGTCTTAATTTTTTGTAAACCTATTTTATATCCTCAATAATTAACAGAATCTCCCTTCTGTATCTTTTCAGGAGCAATTTGCAATCCCCATTTAGGTAAAGTATCTTTATTTCTTCAAACAGTCTGTTCAAAGTATCCATGTTTGGATCAGATGACAAGATGTCGTCCATGTCATGGTATATTATAGATTTGGGAAATTTCTTGTGTATTATCTGCAATGGTTCACAAAATATTGGCACAAAAACACTCGGATGTTCCCATAGAGATCAAACCTATGGCCTCTGCAATGGAGCAGCAGGGGGAGAAGCCCGCGGCCGAGGCTGAGGACTGCGGAGAGGTGTGGGATCTGCCGCAGGCTGAGGAGAAGTGCTTTGAGGACTGCATCTGCCTGCTGCTCAGGCTGAGAGCACAGACAAAACAGCAGCTTTTAGAATACAAGTCAGTGATTGATGCAAATGAAGAAAAAACTCCTGAAGAGACCATGCAAGAAAAACAAATGGAAGTTAAAATTGAAGACCTGGAAAATGAAATTGAAGATGTAAAAAGTAATTTCGAAAAGAAAAATCTGGAACTAAACAGGATGAAACTTTCAACTGCTCTTAGAAATAACTCGGAGAAGATGGGCGCTGAGAGTAGTGTGCTCACTGATGACATGAAGCAAATATTAAAACTACAGAAGTTGATAATGAAGTCCCAGAAGGAGTCTGCGGAATTGGAGGGAAAACTGCTTGACATTAGAAAGAAGAGACTTCAATTAAAACAAGCTTCAAAAACTAAGCTTTTCGAGATACAAACTGAGAGGAAGAAAGAGAAAGAAGATCTGGACAACCTGGAAGATTTGGAAATGATAAAGACCATGCAGAAAAAGCTGCAGATGGAGATATAGATTACTACAGTCATTCAACATGTGTTCCAGGGCCTTATTTTGGGGAGTCAAACCAACTGGGCAGAGAATTCTGCCCTCAAGGAGATTGTGCTGCAGCTGGAGAAGGATCTCACCACGATCTAATAAGAATCATGCTTCAGCTGGGTGGTGGTGGCGCACGCCTTTAATCCCAGCACTTGGGAGGCAGACCAGGCGGATCTCTGTGAGTTCGAGATCAGCCTGGTCTACAAGAGCTAGTTCCATGACAGGCTCCAAAACCACAGAGAAACCCTGTCTCAAAAAAAAAAAAAAAAACAAAGAATCCTACTTCAGCACCTCAACGTTGGTTTTGTGCCCACTCCGTCGTGTAAATAGCAGAATTGGTGGGAAATGTAGGAGCTGGTTTGGGAGCTGCTCTGTTGCTTCAGCTTGGAGGGCGCAGGTTGCTGTTATGACGTGAAGTCTTCTGTTTGAAACACGACTAAAGTGACTGGAATGCACTGCAGGAGTCTGAGCATTGCAGTCTTAGGAAGGAGGCATCTGGTACAGCTGCTACAGAATGTGGACATCTTCACAACCATTTTCCTGGGAGTCCCTTTCAGGATGCTTTTATGCATCTGTGCGTTGGTTTATCAACCAGCACACTAGGAAGGATCCGAAGTATGAAATGTTGATTGTTTAAGTACGGTTGTGGATTGTGACTTTTTCTTTTTTTCCCCTTCTCTATTTAGCATGCATTTTACTTTTATAAGTTAATGAATTAAAAGAATAAAAAAAATATTGGCACAAGGAGGGGCTATTTAACATACCCTGGGGGAGGACAGCCCAGTGGTACCTCCTAGAAGGTTGAGAATTGTTGTAAGTAGGCACTGTGAAGGCAAATTTTTCTCTATCTTCTTTTTGTAAAGGTATAGTGAAAAAACAATCCTCTAAATCAATAACATAAGAGGCCATCCTTTTGGTAATAAAGAGGGCAAAGGAATTTCAGATTGCAGAGGGCCCATAGGTTGAATAACCTTGTTGATAGCTCTGAGATCTGTCACCATTCTCCATTTACCTGATTTTTTTCTTAACCACGAATATAGGAGAAATCCAAGGGCTGGTAGATTCTTCTATATGTCCAGCATCTACTTGCTCTTGTACCAGCTGTTCTAAAGCTTGTGACTTTTCCTCAGCTAGAGGACATTGCTTTGTCCATATTGGTTTCTCAGTCAACCATTTTAGAGGTAAGGCTGTTGCTATCTCTGAAGGGACTTCAATTGCTTGTTTTTGTATGTCCCAAATGGCCAGTTTTCTCCGTTTGTAATATCTTTTAATATTATTTGCAGAAATATAGGCTCTAGAAGTAGCAGGAATGTTAATTTGGGTATTCCATTGTTGTAATAGGTCACGACCCCATAAATTCATTGCAATATTGGCTGCATATGGCCTTAATTTTCCTATTTGTCCCTCAGGCCCTATACATTCAACCCGTCTTGTGCTCTGTCTTATTCGAGATAGGATTCCAATTTCCAGGAGCTGAACATTTACATTCTGAAGAGGCCAATACGGATGCAAAGATTCTGGGGTAATGATACTTACATCAGCACCTCTGTCCAGCAGGCCAGTAATAAAAATGACATTTACACATACTCTCAGCTTAGGTCTTTGATCATTTATAGAAGTTTGCCAAAACACACATAACTCATCTTTCTGATCATTATTGTTTGTAACAGTAGGCATGGGGTTTCCTAATTGTCCTGACAAGGCACGTTCTCTGCATAAACTGGAAATGACTGAACCATGCTTGCCATGGGGGCCTGTGAGGCCCCCCTCTCACATTTCCCATCTGTATCAGGTTGCCTTGTCTATCCCTTGTAGATCTGCATTCATTCATCCAATGTCTGCCCTTTCCACATCTTCTACATAAACCTGAAGGCTGAGTCCTCCTATTTCTGTTATTTGTAGAAGATGCATTATTATTATTTCTGAAAATCCGTTGTTTACAATTCCTTTTCATATGACCCATTTTGCCACAAATAAAACATTTGGTATTCTGGTGTCTCCTTTTACTGTTGGAAATTGCTTCTTCTACCCATGCTTCAGTGCCATAATCAAATGTATCAACATCCAGTGTATGTAAGACCCATTCTTCCAAGGGTGCTGATCTGAAACTTAAAGTCCCCAAAATGTTTTTACATTCCACATTTGCATTTTCATAAGCCAAAGTCTCAATCATTATACGTCTTGCGTCTGGGTCAGATATCCCTATTTTCACAGCCTTAGTAAGTCTTTGTAAAAAATCACTAAAGGATTCTCTCTGACCTTGTTTAATGGTGACAAATGATTACATTTTCTGTCCTGGATCTTGTACCCTGTCCCAAGCCCTTAAGGCTGCTATAGTGCACAGGAAGAGTGTGTTTTCATCCAAATTAGCTTGTTCTTGAGGGTCACAAATGAGTCCTTCACCTAGAATTTTATCTATGGAAATGTCACTTCCCTTCGCCTTTTCTTGCTGTTCTAAACGTCTAGCCTCTTACCTGAATAAGCATTTCCATTTTAATTGTGGCCTGCTCTCAAGTACTGCAGGACCCAGCTGGAACCAGTCCGAGGGGGTTGCTCTGCTTGTCGTGGCCCAAGATTTTAGCATCTCTTTAACATAAGAGGCGTGCATCTTAAAAGTCATGATAGACTGTTTAATTTCTTTGAGATCATTCATACGAACAGGCTCCCATGTATCTTCCTAGATGACCCTAGGGTTTCTGGAACCAATCACCTTCTCTGTTGTTATTACTGGAAAGGCAGGTAAAGCTGTAGGTAGAGCTTTGTGGAAATTGTCCCGGAGGAATTTACCCACAGATGTAGTTAAAATTTGCCTTTCTACCGTTTGTTCTTCTTAATCAGAATTTAGAAATTCCTCAATCTTTTCAATTCTATTCACCATTGCCTTCTGCAATGTCTGTATCTCCTGCCCAGAATTACGTTCCAAAGCCTTCATTGAGGATTCTAATATATGAAGTTTGTCCATTAGAGATAAGTTCTCATCTTTGGACATAATTTTTATGGCATAAACCGTGCCTTCTTGTATTGACAATCTTTCTGCCAATCTGTCATAAGCTTTAGACAAAGTTCGATTGTCACATTCAACAGTTTTGATTCTCTCAGTTAATGTTTCAATCCCTTCAGAAAGTGACTGCTGGAATTTACAATTCAAGTCATCTCTTCCTTCTTCCATATTAATGAATTTCTCCTTAATATCAGCCACTAATGTTTCAGTTCCTAAAGAAAGGGATTAGAGTTTATGATTCAAATCATCTGTCCCCTCTTCTATATTAATGAATTTCTCATTAATATCGGCCTGAACCTTTCTAAATTTTGCTCAGTTAACAGAGTCTTGTTAAACAAAGATCTGTTCTCTTCCTCTAGAACTTCAAGCTGATTCTTGAGAAGATCATTGTCATGCTTAATAGTTTTTAGACATTCAACCTCTGCCTTAAGAATCCTGGATTCGTCACCAATAGTTTTTAGACGTTCAGCTTCTGCCTTAAGAATCCTGGATTCATCTCTTAAAGACTCTATCATACTTTTGTTGTCAAACCATTTAAAACCGAGGAAAACTACTAATCCCAGAAAGATCCATAGATGTGGAGTGATAGCCACCTCTTGTAAGATCTCCCACATGGCATACTCAAAAAGACTGGTAAAGTCCTGAACTGTAATATTCTCAGACATTTTATTTATATAAGAAAAAAAAATTTTACCTGCAATGACTGGTACCTACCAGTGGTGGCGGAAGAGTCCACTTGAGTCCACGTGGAGAGCCAGTCTGAAACAACTCAAAACCAAAATTTATTGTTCTGCCTGAGGTGTTAGAGTGGGTGCGGGAGGGGTAACTTTAAATCAGACCAACTTTGCCGCTGTGGCGGTTTGTGTTGCAAACCGCAGGCAGGCAGGGAGGGGTTAAAAGCAGCACCTGGAAGCGTGCTGTGAGCCTGAGAGCGCTAGCGGTGAGCGGGCAAGCGGGCCCCGCACGGCAGAGGGAGGCCCGTGCAGGTGACTGCAGGGGCGTCCGAATGCCTGGGGAGAGGCGAGCAGCAGTGGCAGGTGCGGAATGGGTGCACAGCGGGCTACCCACTTGATTACAAACGGTTCCCAAGCTCCGGCAACTAATCCCGCTCGCAAAGGCTGGCAAAGATCGAGCTCCCCGTGCTGGGGCGGGGGCAAATCTGCCCCACTGTTGGACGCCAAAATGTGGTGGAATAGATT
Organism: Microtus agrestis; assembly: GCA_902806775.1. Taxonomy (NCBI): domain Eukaryota; kingdom Metazoa; phylum Chordata; class Mammalia; order Rodentia; family Cricetidae; genus Microtus; species Microtus agrestis. Next base: position 952,166 of record CADCXT010000527.1, on the reverse strand, counting down.
AATTCAGAGAAATTGTGATAAGTATTTGTACAACTTTAATGTAAAAACCAGACTCATGACACCAAGGTTCCCGTGGAGCACAGGAGACAGGAAGGGGCTCTCAGCTTCTGCGTGACCAATTTATCAGTAAACATTTGCCCGAGGAAATCCCGCCCCCAATAGGTGGGCTTATCCCTACACATAACAATAAAGAGGAAATTCAGACAAAAACTAAACAGAGAAATGGTGGAGTTAAGTAACATCATAATTCAAATGGACAGATATTTACAGAATGCAATGGCATTTTTTGTAGACTTTTTTTCTTGGAAGGCTTTGCTGGGGAATATTTTTATCTTACTGGACTTTTGCCTATATATTATGATTTCTAATTTGTGTTTTTAATGAATTGTGTATGTGCATGTGTGGGTGCATGTGCTGTCGTAGGAACAATGTTTCTTAATGGCATCCTGTAAAAGTAAAGTGATGGTTAAGTTTCAAAGTTACTGTCTAGTATAGTTGTAAACAATTTCCGAGCAGTCAATAGGGTTTTCTTTTTTTTAAAAAAAAATTCTTATTTGAAGTTCGGGCCAGAAAGTCATAAGAAGGTGCACCATTTCAGCAGCTGGTACCCAAAATTGCAGTCTTATAGTAGTGTTGTCAGCATTCTGATGTCATCTCAACTAGGTGGAGTTGTTGCTGTGGGGCCTCATCTTCTTCCTGGAAACTTCAAAGATTACTTCAGGAAAAGGATCTAGATTCATAAACCGTATTCTGTTTTCTAGGTGATCCTTTGTAGATAGTTACTTTTCCTTCTGTCAGCATTAAAACATCCAGGGCCTCTTAAATTTTTGATGATGTGTATTTTCCTGCAAATATAAGAGCATAACACTGCCCTAAACTAACCATTATGAGCTTTTCTTACCACCTGTATGATTGTCACCATTGTGGATGAGCTGTCATTTCTCTTTTTCAAGAGGTTTCTCCTTTTCAAATTGAATCTTAATTAATTTGATGGTATTCATAATTTTTCTTCTCCTGTCAAAACAGGAGCAAAACGCCTTCCCCAATGTAGCAAATATTCTGATTTCCATTGTGAAGCCAACACATCCTTGAAATATACTGGTTGATTCAGTTCAGAAGTTTTTTTCCATTATACAATGCCTCTCTGCTGCTGTTGTTCCTTTGTCATTAGCATTATGAAAGCTCCAGGATAATAAATCGTTATGCAATCTATTTCTGGAAGTATTTTCCCTACATTTCAGTTTGTTCAGCATATTCTTTATAGTAAGATTTGACATTTCCATAACTGCCTGAACTGTAAGATTATTTGGTATACCTGTAATGTGCTTTATATTATAATAAGCAAAAAAACTGCTTCATTTTCTTAGATACATATGCTTTACCATTGTCTGTCTTTATTTGTGCAGGTATAACCATGATGGCCATAACTTCCAATAAATGTGTGATTACTGAATCATCCTTTTCTGAGCTCAATGCAGTTGCTCATTGAAAACCTGAATGCATGTCTATGGTGTGGCGTACGTATTTTAATTCACCAAATTCCATAAAGTGCAACACATCCATCTGCCAGATTTCATTCCTTTGAGTACCCTTAGGGTTACTCCCTGCAGGCAACAGTGTTTAATTGTAGAAAAAAGAAGTAGGACACCTCCTTGTAATCTCCCTAGCTTTTTTTTTGTTTTATTATATTTATTTATTTATTTATTTTTTATTCATTTATTAAAGATTTCTCTCTCTTCACCTCCGCCTCCCATTTCCGTCCCCCTCCCCCAATCAAGACCCCCTCCTTCAACAGCCCAAAGAGCAATCAGGGTTCCCTGCCCTGTGGGGAGTCCAAGGACCTCCCACTTCCTTCCAGGTCTAGTAAGGTGAACATCCAAACTGCCTAGGCTCCCCCAAAGCCAGAACATGCAGTAGGATTAAAAACCCATTGCCATTGTTCCTAAGTTCTCAGTAGTCCTCATTGTCCACTATGTTCAGCGAGTCCGGTTTTATCCCATGCTTATTCAGACCCAGGCCAGCTGGCCTTGTTGAGTTCCCGATAGAACATCCCCATTGTCTCAGTGTGTGTCTCCCTAGCTTTTTGCCATGTAATAGAAAACTCATTCTTTAAACCTTTGCTATTGACATGATGCTTTCTATGAAATTCAGAGGACTTCAAAACACTTTCAATCAATAATTGATCAATTTCTGCTTTACATTGTGCTAAAGGACCTGGCAGACCCATATGCCATCAGATGTGTGTTATGTATATAGGACAAAGCCTATTCCTGATTATGTCTTGCAATTGCATGAATAATGACATTATTTTAATATCATTTGGTATAAATTTAGCAGTTTCAATATGCAAGACAACTCTTTATGCATATTGTGAATTAGTAACTATATAAAGAGGTTCTTTAAAATCCCATAGTGCCTTAAGAATAGCATAGGTAGGGCTATTGGTACTTCTGAAGGTTTGCCAATTTCTTTATGTTCTTGTACAGTCCGAATTGCTGGTGTCCATCATCTATAATATCTTCTAATATTTTATTCAGAAACACATGTTTTGGGGCTGCAGCAGTATTAATCTTGTCTTCCATTGTTGCAATAGGTCACAACCCCACAAATTCACTGCAATATTGACTATATATGGCCTTGGGATTCTTATTTTCCCTACTGGCCCTATGCATTCAACCCATCTTGTGGTTCCAATTTCCAGGAACTGAAAATGTACCTCTTGAAGAGGGCAATTCAGATGCCAAGATTCTGGAGTAATGATACTTACATCCACACCTGTGTCTAGTATGCCTTCAATAAAAATGCCATTTATACACACTGTTAGCTTCGGTCTTTGATTATTTATAGAAGTCTGCCAGAATATACATTTCCTCCTTCCTACTAAAGTTTTTGACTCATTCTCCACATTTAAGCCATCATTCAGTCTAGTATTGCTTTTTACAGTAGACATTGGATTTTTTAATTTTCCTGGCAAGATACATTCTCCACAGTAACTGGGAATGACTGGATCACATTTTTCATGGGGGCTTGTGAGAGGGCCCCCATGGTGTTTTCCTGATAGTATCAGATTGTCTTGTTTATTTTTCATTGACCTATATTTATTGGTCCAATGTCAGCCTTTGGCAAACCTCCTACATATACCTGAAGGTTGAGTCCTCCTATTTCTGCCATTCCTAGAGGAGACATTATTGCTAGGAATCTGTTGTCTACAATCTTTTCTCAGATGTTCCATTCTACCACAAATAAAGCATTTGGTATTTTGATGTCTTCTCTTACCATTGGAAATTGCTTTTCCTACTGAAGCTTTGGTACCATAGTCAAGTTTCTCGACATTCTTTGTATGATGATCTGATCTTTAAAGGCCCAATGATCCTTTTACACTCTATGTTTGCATTCTCATAAGCCATAGGTTCAATTATTATACATCTAGCTTCTGGGTCAGTTACCCCTATTTGTACAGCCCTAGTTAGTCTATGCAAAAAGTCATTAAATTTTCTCTCTGACCCTATTTAACCCTAAGATATGATTCAACTCTCGTTTCTGGATGCTGAATCCTTTCTCAAGCCTGTAAAGCTTTTGTGATACATAGGGACAAGATTGGTCATCATCAAGAGCTTGATCCTGATGATTAGAGTACAGTTCTTCACCTAGAATTTGATCTAGGGAAATATCAAGTCCTTTTGCTTTTTCTTATTGCTCTAATATTCTTGCCTCCTCTTTAAAAAAACACCTACAAAGTAATTGCTGTCCACTTTCTAGGACTGTTGAGATAAACTGAGTTCAATCTTGAAGCATTGCTTAGCTACTGAAAGCCTATGTTTTGGCCATTTCCCTAACAAAGGACAAATGTAGTTCGTAAGTTATAGTTGCTTGTTTAATTTCCCTCAGATCAGTCATATGTATGGGCTCCCATGTACGTTCTTTGACAAGTTCAGAGTACTTGGGGCCAAATACTTTTTTCTGATGTTATTACTGGAAATGCAGGCAGAACTCTGAGGAAACTATCCTGGAGATTTTTACATACCAATGAGGTTAAAATTTGCCTTTGTGCTTTTTGTTCCTGTTCATCAAATTTGATCATTTCCTCAATCTTTTCAAATCTGTTTACCCCTTCCATTTGTAATGTTTGGATCTCCTGTCCAGTGTCCTGTTCTAATGTCCTCATTGTGGATTCCAAGGCATTAAGTTTGTCCTGTGGAGATAATGTCTCATCCTTGGACATAATCTTTATAGCATGCATATTACCTCCCTGGAGAGACATTCTATCAGTCAATCTGTCATACCCCTTTGACAGGGTCCAATTAATACATTCAACATTATGAATTCTCTCAAAAAATATTTCAGCACACACTGTCATTGATTTGGTTTTATGTGCCAAATCGGTTGTTTTCTTATCCAGAGTGCTGAATCTTTTCTTAAATAAATTACTATTAGTCGTTACCATTTCCAAAAGTACCTCAGTTGACTGAGTTTTGTTATTTAAAGTGGTTGTATCCTTCTACAGATTTCCAGTCTCCTTCTTGAGAAACGTTGTATCAGTCTGTAAAGACTGTACCATTTCTAAAAAGACCTCATTTTTAGCCCTATTGTCAAACCATATTTTTAAGAAAAAAATATTGAGGACAAGACTAATTCTTAGAATCAAAACCAGTGAAGTAGAAGGGACATCATAAAAGTCTTGTAAAACCACACACATGGTGTAAGTAAAGAGGCTACTGAAACCTTGGACCATTACTTAGGTTGTCTGACATACTGCCTTTTTAAATTATCAATTTACGATATATTTTGGATATTAAATCTTACCTGTGGTTTAGTTGGCTGGATCAGGTGTAATAACTGTTACCTGCCAGTAGGTGTCATGGGCCACCTACAAAAATAAACCCAGAGGGTTGTAACAGTGTACTTGAATTCACATGGCTGGTCTGAAATCTGATTTTAGAGTGAAATGCTCAAAGATAAATTGCAGATTGTGTGCTCTGTGGATGTCTCTAGAGCAGTAGAATAGGCAAATGAAAACAAATCATTAGAAAGCTGCAGAACAGCTGGCTCAGACTAGGGAAGCCCACATCCCACCTGAATGTCTGCGGTGCATCTGGGCAGGAGGCAAACGATAGGGTTCATGGGGACTTGAATCCAATCTGAGGCATGTAAATAGAAAATATAAAGAACCACGACTGATATGTAGCAAGAAAAGCCACTGCGCGAGAATTCTATATGAACTGCTGGCTCCATGAACAGGGCATAGCCAGCTGGGGGAGGGCTTGTGCCAAGCCAGACACACTACAATTTGGCAGTGTGCAGCAGAGCCGAGGGGTTCTAAAACCAAATGTTTGGGTACCAGGTGATGATGTAAATCACAAAACAATCCCATACAATTTCATAATTATGAGTAAAAAAAAAGGTTTATTTATTTAAGGGGAAAACTTACAGATCATTTTCCTAGACAACAGTCCTCCGATTAAACAGGAACAGTCGAGCAGCTGGAAGCATGATCCAGAAGCAAAAGAGGAGCTACAGGCTTACCGCTGTATTTATAGTATAACATATCACGTCCAAGTGTGCTGGTATCTTAAAGGCTATTGGCTGAAGGAGCAGAATGTGCTTGCACAGCATACTTTGCAAAGAATCTCAATATAAATATGTCTTAAAATTGTTGTGCTCTCAGGACTGAGTTAATGGTTAGCAGAAAACTTTTCCCCCAAAATTGTGCTGTGCTTAATATGGATAAAGTAAAATGATCTGGGTCAGACTCTGAAAGTTCTGGATCAGTACCAGTTAAGGAAATCAGGCTGATGAGAGTTTCATTTTTACCTCACCCTTTATTGTTTATTTCAGCTGTAGGGCCTACAGGGACCCACCCACAGAAACAGTCACTGCTTGAATCATATGACCATAACTTGTATTTCACTATAAATATGCTCTCCACACATATAATATAATATATATGTATGTGTGTGATGTGGGAGTGTCATATATCAATCTATTGATTTCATTGGTTAAATAATCTGCCTTGGCCCTGATAGGTAGGAACATAGGTGGGTGGAGTAAACAGAAGAAAATGCTGAGAGGAAGAGGAAGTGAGGTCAGAAAGCATGCAGCTCTGCTCAGAGACAGAAGCCTCAGAGAGAGACACCATGCTCCTGTCTAGTGGGCAGATGGGATAGCTCTGCTCTCTGAGGCAGAGGGATGAAGCTACGACCCAAGATGGATGTAGGCTAGAATCTTCCCGGTAAGAGCACCTTGGGGTGCTTACTCACATTATTTGAAATGGGTTAGTCCAGGTGCTTGAGTTAGCCTAGAAGAGGCTAGATAGAAATGGACCAAGCAGTGCTTAAAAGAATACAGTGTCTGTGTAATTATTTCGGGTAAAGCTAGCCGTGCAAGCAGCTGGGGTGTTGGGGACACAGCCCCGCCGCTCCTTATTTCAACAGAAGTGATGTGGGAGTGTCATATATCAATCTATTGATTTCGTTGGTTAAATAAACTGTCTTGGCCCTGATAGGTAGGAACATAGGTGGGTGGAATAAACAGAAGAAAATGCTGAGAGGAAGAGGAAGTGAGGTCAGAAAGCATGCAGCTCTGCTCAGAGACAGAAGCCTCAGAGAGAGACACCATGCTCCTGTCTAGTGGGCAGACGGGATAGCTCTGCTCTCTGAGGCAGAGGGATGAAGCTACGACCCAAGATGGATGTAGGCTAGAATCTTCCCGGTAAGAGCACCTTGGGGTGCTTACTCACATTATTTGAAATGGGTTAGTCCAGGTGCTTGAGTTAGCCTAGAAGAGGCTAGATAGAAATGGACCAAGCAGTGCTTAAAAGAATACAGTGTCTGTGTAATTATTTCGGGTAAAGCTAGCCGTGCAAGTGGCCGGGGTGTTGGGGACGCAGCCCTGCCGCTTCCTATTTCAACATGTGTGTGTGTGTGTGTGTGTGTGTGTGTGTGTGTGTGTGTGTGTATATATGCATTCTCTCAGTTTTGTTTATTTAGAAACTCTGACTAATACATAGTTGTAGTTCCTGGTGTGACTCTGAAGGAAATGAGTCTAGACAAGAAAAGATAATGTTTTATAATTTTGCCTCAGAGTTATGGTGGAAGAATTTAGATACATACACACTTCAATGAAACTTTATAGTATGTACTAGAAGCTCAAGATGAAAATGCTATGCCTGATGATTGCTATCAGAAATGTTATATCTTTTTCATACCTTCATAGCACAGTTCTGTTCTGTTCTCTTGATGCAATAATATCTGACAAAATTAGCAGGAGACTACCTGTTAGAGAAATTAACCAGACTTCTTCCTCTGTTGCACCAAAACAAACCTACATTTCTCATGCAGAGTAACTTGCTGAGTCCTAGAGCTCCTAGCTTAGCAGAGCTAACTAAGATTCCCTGATTTCTTGCAGACATCTGCTTTAGAATAATTTTTTTCACTGCAATTTAATATGCCTAGGACTGTGCCTTGGTTCTTTACTGGCTTCTCTGGATCCTGAGGTCATGCCTTTCTCAAGAAAGTGACATGTTCCTATGGTCTCTAATTGCACAAAATAATTGGAAAGGTAAACATGTGTGGATTTTGTTTCCCTCCAATGCTTTATTAAAGTCAATAAGGATGTGGTCCAGAAAAAAAAATCATACTAAGAAGCCAGGCAATAATGATAGATACACTCAGTATAAAGTTGGAACTAAATGAAACTGATTTCTGTCACATCTTCTGTAATCTCAGATTTTCTCAGTAGATGGTGATATATAACCATTTTTCTCTTCATTTTCATCATCCTATGAATACTGCTATCAGCATTCAACTAGATGGCAGCTTCTCCATATGCACCTGACTGCTTCACATATTTATATCTTTCTAGCCTCACAATCCTTCAATCTTAAGAAAGACAAACAGAAAATACACACACACACACACACACACACACACACACACACACACACACGAGAGAGAGAGAGAGAGAGAGGATGTAGGCCAAATTTATAGCAGTGAAAAGATCAGGACGACAAATATTTTCTGTAAAAACTCTATAGCCAGTATTTAGGTTTTTAGCAACTATACTGTTTCTGTAGTAGAGTTTGCATTCAGCTAATTTACATAAAATAGTTATAGAAAATATATTAATAAATGAATGTAACTTCTTCTTGAAAAAATGGTAGGAAATAAGATAAATTTTAAATTTAAAGTAACCATATATATAACACAGGAAGTGTTAGGGACTGTTTTGGAATCAGACTCAGGCTTGGCTCATTCCAGGCTGCTTATTTCTGCTGCTGTGATCACTTCTTCCTTGAGCTCATATGTGTGATTCTAAAGGTAAACTACATAGGTTCTTAAAATTTTAAGCAGCAATAGTTATATTTTTTGACTCTCAGCAATTACTATACTATACAACCAATATGACAGCATATATGTTCATAGATAATTATTTGGGAAATTAAAAATTGCATATAGTATGGTAGTTTAAATGTCATTTGAATAGACCACAGTATCTAGTTAATCTAACATGAAAGCCTGTATTATTTTGGAATCAGTTTGTAGATATGGTTAATCTTAAAATCAATAAAATTCAATTTGAGGATTACTTTGATTCTATTGTTGTGTCTCATTCAACCAGATTAAAAGCCTTAGGAAGAAAATTGAAATTTCTTCATAGAAAAAGAAAATCTGCTTCAAAATTGTAATAACTCTTTCTTTAGAGTTCCCTCCCTGCCAGGCTGCCCTACAGATTTCACACTTGCTAGCTCTCACAGCACATTTGCCAGTGTCTTAAAATAAACCTCTTCTGCTTCTCTGGAAATCTCTGTATAATACACATGAACAAATCTAACACATTCAAAAAAGGCTATGTGTATCTTCATTTGTTCATATAGCTACAGTTCCTTGAGCTCTCATGTTTAGGCAAAAACAGATTATAGCCATAATCATTAATCAGGGCTCTCTTTATCCATCTTCACAGACTATAACAGTATTTTTCAACAAGAAGCAATTTTCTCCTTCCCAAGGATATTTGTTAATATTTTCAAATATATTTGGTTGTTACAACTGATGAATTCATAAATCATTTATTAAGTAGAGATCATAAATATAACTAAGTATGTTAAATTATGACTAAATATGCTAAATTTCATGTGATAGCTCCATGTAACAAAGAGCTGGCAATTCAGAATTACCATATTATCAGCATCAAGGAGAGCTGATCTATTAGAATAAATTAGAGTCTACTCAAAATCTTTTCAAATAGTTGTTGAGTCTCCATGTTAGAGCAGAAGGCCCTTATCCAAAAGAGCTAGGAAAAAACCTCTAATTTCCTTCAATAGATGAAAAGATAATAAAAATAAGATACATATAAACTACAGATCACTCTTCAGATTTAAAGAAAATGAAATTTTCAGGTAATTGTGTAGACTTGAAAAAGATTATATTGAGTAAAGTAACCTAGACCCAGTACGCAATTGCCTCATATTATTTCTCCTTTGCAGTCCCTAGTTCCAAATTTTCAGATGTGAGTGTAAAACATGGAATGACCACAGAAACTAGGTGAGTATGAAGGGACACCTATTTGGTGACTTGAGAGGAAAGTATTGGTGTAGATGTGATATTGAAAGGGAAAGGAAAAGGGAGGGGTTTAGAACTAGGCAGTGGGTAAGGAGGTTAATACAGAAGGAGATGAAAAAATGAGGGCCAAATACTAAGGTTATTTATAACATCTGAATGAATTATATACTTATTATGTATTTTGTATTTGCCTAAAATTCTGCTCCACTTATATATATCATATAATTCATGTATATTTATACATATATATAATATAATATATGTATGCTTGCACACTCACGCACTCAAGTATACAATGTGACCTTATTAAAAAGAAATCCCCACAATGATGTTTAAAAAGATGAGTAATTACTAAGCTTGAAAGGAGGACTGATATAATACAAACCAAATAAGTTGCTATTTTTCTACTTTAAAAATATCCCACTGTTTAAAAACAAATTGTGAATCATGAAACAGATGTATTTTAAAGAAATAAATTTAAGTTAACAAAGAGGCAGGGCTTTTTAGACTTCAATACAGTTAGTAAAATCATTAAGCCCACAAGGACTGATTCTGGGTTTCTTATGGTCACTGACTTCTCACTCTAAACTACTATGATACTGTAACTTAGAACATGTTAAAAAATACCAATGCAAACAGACCCCTAATTGCTGCCAACATCTTTCCAGATAGGTGAAGAGCTATTTTAGACAGGCAGTGTTACTAGATTCTAGAAAATTTCTAGAAAATTTCACTATTCTGTTTTTTTAATCATTTCTGCAATTTTCTTTCAAAGTCTCTCCTTGAGGAATGACTACAAACTTTTGCCCTGATAGAATTCCAAGGGAGGTCATTGTGGTCTTGTTTACTGTATGTCTTTCTCAGGAAACTATCCTGAAAATTTTCCAATGTTTGATTCTCTAAAACAGGACCAACTGTCCCTTTGGAGAAAATTCTATACTACCAGATGACCTACTTTATTCTTACTACATTGACACTTTCTAGGAGAGTCTTGATAAGGACACAGTTAATTTAAGTGTTTCCTTCAAGTGAGATACGGAAACGTAACCAAGATTAAGGTAAGAGTTGAAAGAAGCAGGCATTGCTTATAAATACTAGAGAATTACAGGCACTCATAAAAGAATCTAAAATCTAAATCAAAGCACTTTTGATAATACAGTGTGTGCATATGCCAGTAAAATGGCAAGAACAAATAACAGAAATAATTGACTGTGTGTGCTAAAATGGAATTTAAATGCATCACATATAAAGAACTCGAGTAAATTTTTTCTTGGTCCAGTGCCAGAGTCTTCTCTTGGAAGAGACATTGTTGTGATATTGTTTAAAATACTTCTTACTCAGAATTTTTAAACACTGCTATTTCTCAGTGTTAATACTGTTGTTTCCAAATGTGAAAATGCATGTAATTATCACCACAGCAATGAGCTGTCATTGCTTGTATTTAAAAAATAGGATGAATGTTAACTTTGTGACATACATAGCTTTTATTTTGAGAGAAGTTAGAAGCAGCTTTAAAATATAAAGTGACATGTTCTTTGAAATAGACCTAAGAAATACTTCTATAAGAACTAAAATTTGGATGGTCTCAGACACAAATCCACATCAAAAATGAAAAAAAAAAGCATTGTAGCCCCTGTAACTGGCTCCTTCATAACTGTGTTGATGCCATTTGATTCTTCAAGATACAACAAAATTGACACTGGAGAACTGAAAAGTTTCAAGATTCATCAAAGATATTTTTTTCTGTCAGTAAAATGAAAATAAACAAATGACCTAACAGCATATGAATCTGAATTTAAACTAATTATATAAGAAATACAATGTATCCTGGATCATTTTATAGACTATATTTTGTAGCCCATGCTTTTAAAAATCAAATTAAAACCAATTACTAGTTTGGAAGCTATGAGGGTGTATTACATCTGGGTGTTTGATTGAACTCTATTTTTTCTGGTTCAATTTTAGATATTGCTTTGTCTCCTAGTGTAGAAGTGGTACATGCAATAAAGATGATTGGAGAATCTGACTCTGTTACATTAAAACATTACCAACACACCTAATTTAAGGATAATGTAAATAATTTCTGTTGAAGAAAATGTAATAAGTTTTAGTATGATCAGTATTGTTTATTCCCAGCAACAAGGAATGCACACAAAATTGTTATGCAATTAACTCAAGGAACTCTTATTCTGAGTTAACTTAAAACATTTGATTTTTAGCTTGACATTCATGTGCAAACAAAACTGGGTAACAGTTCAAGCTATCCTGGAATTCACTTTGTAGAGCAGGCCAGCCTTAAACTCACAGTGATCCACCTCTGTCTGCCTTCCAAGTGCTGGGAGTAAACGCTGGGAGTAAACCTGGCAAAAGTATAAATTTTAAAACTGACTTCACTCATAGCAAAACTTCATAGTATGAGGATAATATCTGTGACATCAAACTTTCAAATAAAAATATTATTTAAATAATTCTATCAAATCCATTGAAGAATCAATGATTTTACTTATTTGGTAGAAAATAAAACTTTTTAAATAGTTATAAATAGTTTTTTATTATTTCATTGAAAAGGATTGTTTTCAGGAAATGTATTCTGATCATACTGTTTTCCTCTTTTAACTCCTCTCATATCCCCAAACTCACTTTCCTCCCTTTGTGTGTGCATGAGTGTGTGCATGAGTATCTGCGTGTGTGCAGGAAGGTGTGCATGTTTGTGTATGTTTGTGTTTGTGTATGTGAGCACGAATGCACACTTGTGCTTGCAAAGGTACATATGCGGAGGTTAGATGACAGCTTTCTGAAGTGAGCTTTCTTCTATCATTATTGAACTCAGGTTTTCAGGCTTGGAGCCATGTACCTTTATGTGCTCAGCCATCTAGCCAGCCTTGTAAATGATTTTACTTAATATTGAGTTAACCTACAAAACAGTGAGTTTAACTATGAAGATTTTGAACATATACATTTTCTTTGTTCGTATACTGCTCATTGCCTTCTATGAATGCTATCTTAAATTCATTTGAAACATTTAATCTACAGATAAATTAGTTTATAGTAACAATATAAATGCAAACATTGATGAAATACTGAATTTTTTTCATAAATTTTGGAAATATTTTTTGGAAATATTTATAGCAGAAATTCTTTCTAATTATAGACCCAAATAGTGTAATCTTCAGTCATTTGGTATAATAAAACTAATATAACCTCTCCAGCAAAGGGTATCATTGGTGTTTTTGATTTTAGCCATTCTGACAGGTGTAAGATGGTATCTTAAAGTTGTCTTGATTTGCATTTCCCTGATCGCTAAGGAAGTTGAGCATGACTTTAGGTGTCTTTTGGCCATTTGAACTTCTTCTGTTGAGAGATCTCTGATCAGCTCAGTGCCCCATTTTATAATTGGGTTGATTAGCCTTTTACGGTCTAGTTTCTTGAGTTCTTTATACATTTTGGAGATCAGACCTTTGTCTGTTGCAGGGTTGGTGAAGATTTTCTCCCAGTCAGTGGGTTGACTTTCTGTCTTAGCGACAGTGTCCTTTGCTTTACAGAAGCTTCTCAGTCTCAGGAGGTCCCATTTATTCAATGAGGCCCTTACAGAGACAGAGACCCACATCGGAGCACCGGACTGAAATCTCAAGGTCCAAGTCAAGAGCAGAAGGAAAGAGAGCACGAGCAGGGAGCTCAGGACCACGAGGGGTGCACTCACACACTGAGGCAGTGGGGATGTTCTTTCGGGAACTTACCAAGGCCAGCTGGCCTGGGTCTAAAAAAGCCTGGGTTAAAACCAGTCTTGCTGAACATAGTGGACAATGAGGACTACTGCGACCTCAAGAACAATGGCAATGGGCTTTTGATCCTACTGCGCCTATTGGCTTTGTGGGAGCCTAGGCAGTTTGGATGCTCACCTTACTAGACCTGGAAAGAGGTGGGTGGTCCTTGGACTTCCCACAGGGCAGGAAATCCTGATTGCTCTTTGGGAGGTCGAGGAAGGGTAATTTGATTGGGGGAGGGGGGGGGAAGGGGGGCGGCGGTGGGGAAGAGACAGAAATCTTTAATAAGTAAAAAAAAAAAAACTAATAAAAACACTGTGGGAAAAAAGTAATTAATAGGACTTTTAATTGTGAAATTTAGATTGAGTAATATTTTAGAGAGTCTTCTAAATATGAAAACCTCCTTTCATATTTGCTGCCAATAATCAGTTAGAATTAAGATATATTTCAAATGCCTTCTTTATTACTACTTTAAAAAGCTATTCCATAACTATAATAACAATATTTTTAGCAAATGACTACTTCAGTTTTGTTGAATTTTTTCAGAATCAGTTTCTACTCTTAGGTCATTAGGAATGAAACACTTTTTTTCCTTTGCTTTTCTTGGCTTTTAATGAGTCCTTGTAATTGAAAGTCAAATTTGGTGTCACACCAGCAAAGGGCAAACCACAGTTGCTCAGGAAAGTAAGAAGAGAAAGTAAACTCATGATGAACCTGGAGAATAAGCATGGCCTTGTCTCTATTGAAAAAGGAGGCTTATGTATATAGATTAGTACTAGGAAGCTTTCCTTGCATACTTAAGTCCATGAGTTCAGTATACAGCACTAAAATAAAATGAAGCAGAACAGGAAGAGGAGGAGGAAATAAAATGATCACAACTTAAATTGTTAGAAATTGGAAACTTCAATCTTATATTTCATTTTTGAATACCTAGACTTCTGAGTTGTCAAAGAGAAGATATTCTAAATTTTATTTTAATTTGGTTGAATTATCATTTTTAATTGGATGCAAAATATTTAGAGGTCTTGTTTTTCCATGTAGAAATGTAGTAAAATAATCAGATGACTTAGGAACTATTTGTATTGTGAAACATATTTATTGAAGGAACATTCACTGAATGAGGGTTAGAAATGAAGCATCTTAAGCAATATATACCCACCGTTTATTGTAAACCATAATATTGAGAGTATAATATAGTGAACAGCATTTTCTTTTAGTTTTCTACATGCCTCAGGATCTGTAGACTAAAGAGTAGTGAAGAAAGGAATCAATGTATGTGGGCCCATATTTCGATATGGCACAAAAGCCATTACCCCGGTTTGAGCTGATCACATAGCTCTGTAGGCAAGCTGTCTGTACCCTTAACAAAAGCGAGGATGCCTGCTCCTAGCTTTTTTTGTTAAAGTGTGGATTACCTGAGAAGAGGCGTTGACTGAAACTGGTCAGGATGTTTGGTGCTTCCTTCCTTTTGCAATTTGGAGGTTGTCTTATAGAGATGCTAATTCAGGGCCTACCTGACTGCTAGATGCAGATGTGACTTAAGCCCAGGCACCTTTTTCCCTGCTCAATTTGGTGTGGGTATATAAAATGTTTGGACAATAAGTGGAGAGGCTGGCCTTTTCCATGATGACGGTGTAAGCTGTGTCAGTTCTTTTCCTCGTGACTCCGTTCCAGCCAGGTTAGGGAATCAGAGAATTTATGTTGGACCCTCCCGGGCCACGACAAATGTAGGGTATCTATCACTTCAAATTTATGAAATATAAAATGTAACTTTGAAGAATATTTCAGTAAATATTGAGAACAGTAAGATTTGTTTTAAGGAATACTCAAAATACCAGTATATTTTCTATGGGTATTTCGAAGAAACTGGTAAATGTAAATGAATATGTAAAAAGAGTAAGTGTCTGACCTGCTCTTTCTTGGTGCCTGGGACTGAACCCTGGACATCATGACAGCTGGACAAGTTATGGCTCCCAACTCTTTTTTAAAAGAAAAAATGTATTCCACAAAGATACTCATTCAACTTTTTTAGGGTAGCCTCAAATTTGCCTTCTTTTTGCCTCAGCCTCCTAAAGAACTGACATTATAAGGATACACAACCACTGTATGCTCTGATTAATATTCAGATAAATATATTGACTTTAAAAGATGCAAGATTTTTGAAAGTGTTGCATTTAAAAATTACATTTTAAGATGTAATATATATATATATATATATATATATATATATATATATATATATATATATGAGCATTTAGCCCACATGTTTGTATGTGTATCACTATCATGTACATGACTGGTGCAGGAAGAAATAAGAAGATATCAGAGCACCTGGAGCTAGGGTTACAGATGACTGTGAGCCACTGTGTAGGTGATATGTTTTAAATACAGGTCCTCCCTAAAAACAAGTGTTGATTTTTTTCATTTCTGTTTTCACTTTTACTTCTATTTTCCCCTTTCTTTCTTTTTTGAATTACCAGAGATTAAATTTAATACATCATATATACTAAGAAAGCACTGTATCAGTGAGCTATCATATCTCATATTCACTCATTTCTTTAAAGGAAAATTCCTACCAACTTTCTATGATCAGATCTCATCTTGGCATTATCCTTACTTACCACCTCATACCAAGTAATTTGTTAATATTCTTTCTTTTTTTCTCTCTCTCTCTCTTTTTTTTAGTTAGTTTTTCAAGACAGGGTTTCTCTGTGTGGCTTTGGTACCTGTTCTGGAACTAGCTCTTGTAGACTAAGCTGGCCTCAAGCTCACAGAGATCCACTTGCCTCTTCCTCCACATGCCACCACCATCTGCCCATTTGTTACTGTTTTTAATGGCTTACTCCATATGCACAACCACACACATACATAGCAAATAGAGTACCTTCCCGTTAATCAATATTTATTAAAGCATCAATCATTGGAGAAAACAATCAGAATATTAACTCAGCCTTCCCTTGTGGAAAGCCACAAAATTGGACTGTTTCTATGCTGAATAAAGTCTTGTATAGCACCAACCTATTGGCCACGCCATTGTCTGCATTAACTTTTACGAACTTATCATTTCTACTTTATTTTTATTTTAAAAATAATCTTTAGACATACAAAGGTATAATTAGTTTTGAAACTGGACCTTTCTTTAAATGCTGTGTAAATATTGATATTTATTTGCCCCAAATCAGAATTTTTAATAAAAATCATGATTAGTTTTGAATATCATAAAACATTTCAGTTTTCCTTAAATAATTTATACATAAATTTCTAACTTCCCTTGAACATAATTTTCTTGATTTTAATTCTGTCAAATTAAGATCTACTTTGGGTTCTAGATATTATGGGTCATGTCTATAATCCTGGTACTGCTACTAAGGGTGCTGTCAGTCTAGGTTTCATAAGTGAGTGTCTGGATAGCTTGGGTTACATAGTAAGAACCCACATAAAAAGCAAAGAAACAAAATGAATATACATAATTAGTAGAGCATTACCTAAAAAGATTATTACCAGAACAGGTTGACAATTGCAACAGAGTGAAAGGGGCATGCCTGAGGTACATCCTTGCAAGGTAAAATAGAAATAAATGCTCATTATAGCAAGAGATAAACCAGGCAACAGAACACTTGAGAACGGTACATAGGGGTAAACAGAGTTTGTTACCGAAGAGATAAACACCTGAAATTATTCCCTTGTAGTCAGCTAAATCATGGGAATAATTGTCAAGGATGCTGTTCTATATTCAGTTGCAGGTTCAGCCAGTGGTTACGTTCAGGATACTAGGGTTAAGAATGAAACCTGATTAAAGTTAGGTCAAGCCACATTATTAGACATTAAGTCTTCACTAGTAGATGGGGAAAATTAAACTATTGATAAGGCAATGAATGAAAAATTGGTGGATTATTGTTATACAATTGTTCAAATTCATTGCTTTTTACACATGAATTGTGGCTACATGCATTTATGTCTATTTATAAAAGTTTAGGTACTACATATCTTAGAGTGTTTATGTAGCTTAAAGATTTCCAGTAAATAAGTAGAAATTTGTTGTGCATAGTAACACTAAGCAAGTGTGAAGCAAATTAATAAGGGAGTAAGTCTTTTTTTAAAAAAAAACTTTTTTGGCTATTACAAATAATGCTGCTATGAAAATAGTTGAACAAATGCTTTTGTAGTATGATAGGGCATCTCTTGGGTATATTCCCAAGAGTGGTATTACTGGGTCCTGGGGTAGGTTGATCCCAAATTTCCTGAGAAATCGCCACACTGCCTTCCAAAGTAGTTGCACAAGTTTGTGTTCCCACCAGCAATGGATGAGTGTACCCCTTATGCCACAACCTCTCCAGCAAAGGCTATCATTGGTGTTTTTGATTTAAACCATTCTGACAGGTATCTTAAAGTTGTTTTGATTTGCATTTTTCTGAGGGCTAAGGAGGTTGAGCATGACCTTAAGTGTCTTTTGGCCATTTGAATTTCTTCTGTTGAGAATTCTCTGTTCAGTTTAGTGCCCCATTTTTAATTGGGTTAATTAGCATTTTAAAGTCTAGTTTCTTGAGTGCTTTATATATTTTGTATCATACCTTTGTCTGTTGTGGTGTTTGTGAAGATCGTCTCCCAGTCAGTGGGTTGCCTTTTTGTCTTAATGACAGTGTCCTTTGCTTTACAGGAGCTTCTCAGTTTCAGGACGTCCCATTTATTCAATGTTGCTCTTAATGTCTGTGCTGCTGGGATTATATGTAGGAAGTGGTCTCCTGTGCCCATGTGTTGTAGAGTACTTCCCACTTTCTCTTCTATCAGGTTCAGTGTGTTTAGACTGATATTCAGGTCTTTGATCCATTTGGACTTGAGTTTTGTGCATGGTGATAGATATGGATCTATTTTCATTCTTCTACAGGTTGACATCCAGTTATGCCAGGACCATTTGTTGAAGATGCTTTCTCTCTTCCATTGTATACTTTAGCTTCTTTATCGAAAATCAGGTATTCATAGGTTTGTGGGTTAAAATCCGGGTCCTCTATTCAATTCCATTGGTTGACTTCTCTGTTTTTATGCCAATACCAAGCTGTTTCAATACTGTAGCTCTGTAATAGAGTTTGAAGTCAGGGATGGTAATGCCTCCAAACATTTCTTTACTGTATCAGATTGTTTTGGCTATCCTGGGTTTTTTGTTTTTCCATATAAAGTGGATTATTGCCCTCTCAAGGTCTGTGAGGAATTTTTATGGGATTTTGATAGAGATTGCATTGAATCTATCTATTGCTTTTGGGAGAATTGCCATTTTTACTATGTTGATTCTCCCAATCCAAGAGCAAGGGAGATCCTTCCATTTTCTGGTATCCTCTTCAATTTCTTTCTTCAAAGACTTAAACTTTTTTGGTTGTTATTTTGTTTAAAAGGGATCCTCATAGAATGGGAGTGGCAAAATTAAAAATTTGTGAAAGCAAAATATCAAGAATGCAAATAACATTTAAAACTTATTGTATCATCCTTTTATATTGTACTAAACCTAAGACTTCATATTATTAGCCGCAGTATCATATGTATGTGTTCATACACACATTTGTATCTTTAGTAGTACTCGAGATTATTAGATTTGAAAAACAATAAGGTGATTCTTAGGAGTTAACAGAGCTTTATTTTCTGAGATGCATGTGACAATTCAAAAATATATACAAATACACAGAAATGAGAGATGAGACGACATATGAATACATTACAAAATGGGAATCTTACAATCCCTCAAACTCTAAAAAAAGGTTCAAAATAGTATAAATAAGCTTATTTGAGACTATCTAGCTTTTGAAAGAGGAAATGATATAACACCAAATTTTTCATTCCCATTAAAACTATCTATCTATCTATCTATCTATAATACATACACATTATATGTTGTTTTTCACATTAGAATCTTTAAGTTTTTATAATAAAATTTCATAAATCTACCAAATCCAAGATGTGTAACTATAATAATTTTAACCAAAGTGTTAAGATCTCTATAGGCTATATAAGTGTTGAAAGGGTATGATATATTATAACGGAATTCAAAGGCTCTAACACAGCTAACTGATAATAAAGAAAGAAACTCTAATCCATGTGGAAAGTTACTAGTACTCCTGAATATTATATTGCATCAGGTCACAAGAGCCTTCTTAGAGCTAGAAGATGCTCAAAAATTTATCAATAGCCAGAGGATTTCTTCAATGTCACTGAATAAAATAGATTCTCTAAAGAATGTATGAAAGGAACACTGAAGCAGAAAGTTTCCTTCTTCTTCAAAAATGAATGACTACAGCCACAATGAACTTATTTGTTACCTGACAACAATTTCTAAAGAAGATCTCATCTACTATCGATTTCAATTTGAGGCTAGTGTTAACTTTCCCACTTTAATGAAGACTTGCTTTCTATAGAACATAAAACCCCCAAAATGTCAATGATGTTTTTCTTCCTCTAATATTATCATCCAGTCTTTTATTATGGTGGAGTGTTTTGTCAAGAGGAAAGGGTGTACATATTGAGTCATAGGAGACACTATTTTAATAGGATTTTTCAAGGATGTCTCAATAACAGTATCCTTACTCAATTAGCCTTCTATGTGACCCAAGAGAAAAAAAAACTTTCATAAAACTCTTGGAAATTCACTCTAAATTCAGTTGACAGTAAAAGTAAAAGTTTTAATTTTTTTTTCAGTAATTTCAAATGACTGTAGGAATGGGCACTTTATATAGAGGCCTACAAGTCATTCAGTAGTAATTTTCTAATTTAGACATTCTTATTCACTATATATATTTCCCCTCAGGATTTATAATCTATGGATGTATAATACTTCAAATTATCTGCCAACTAGTAGGTGATAAACCTAATAATAAAACGTGTGCTATTTTATACTAGTCCAATCCTCAATCTATAGAGTAGTGGGAAGAATGCCATTTTATAGAAGTAAATTAATAAAAAAATGGAGTACATTGAAATGGTTAACAAATGCATCTCTAATTGTTGACAACCAATTTATTCTCTCTTATGTAAAATTTAAACCCAGTAAACATATATTATTATTCTTTAAAAATAAACACTTATGTAAACATAATCCTAATTAATATATAAACATTTTAATTACGTTGCTCTTGTAAAAGATGAAATTCAGTTCCCTGCACCCACATAGAAAGGCACACAGGCTCCTTAAACTCCAGCTCTGGGAATTCAGAGTCACTTACTGCTTAATTCTAGTGGCTTGAATTCCAGGCCTGCATCCCATGTTAAAGTGGAAAGAAAGAAGTGACTCTACAAAGTTGCCTTCTTATTTCTACATGCAAATCGTGGCATTTGTAACCACCCATCCCCCAGCATATGTATTGCCTCTGCAGTGTCTTGCACACACAACAGTAATAACATTTTTTTTAAAATAAAACCTTACATAGAGGCTGTCCTCTAACTTTAAATATGCCAGAATGTAAGAAACTATTCCTTGGCTCACTGACTCTAGACTGATAGTAGGAGAACCTGCATAGGACCAAATTAGGGCCAGTCAATGCGGGAGACAGTTATGAGGCTTAGGCAGTCTGTGCAGCCACTGTTATTAAAACCAGGATTTATCCCTAGTGCTTGAACTGGAGTCTTGGAGCACATTATCTTTGAAGGGATACCTTGCTCAGCCTAGATATAAGGGGAGGGCCTTGGTTCTGCCTTGAAGTGGTGTGTTAAATTTTGTTGACTCCCCATAGGAAGCCTTAACCTTTCTGAGAAGGAGATGGTGGGGTGGAGGAAAATGGTGAGGCAGGAGGAGGGGAGAGAATGAGAATGTGGAAAGCTATGTAAAATGATAAAAGATTGTATTAAAAATTCTTACATCACAAAGTAGAATATTAAAAACAAGCTGTTTCTGAGTATATATTGAAACAATTAATACAAAGAAATATGTATATTTCAAAGATAATGTTAGGACACACCCAATACTTTGAGAAAAGCATTCTTTATATAATATAGCTTATATAAAATATAAATATATAGGGTTTTATTTTAATTCCTCTTTAGCCTCATTCCAATAACACTAGCTCCCTCCTCTTAACTGTGCCTTGAAAGTGGCTTTGTTTTATCCTGAAACCATGTTTCAGTATTCTAATATTTTCAAAATTTCAGTTTTCTCATCTGTCA
This sequence comes from Microtus agrestis, assembly GCA_902806775.1. Classification (NCBI taxonomy): domain Eukaryota; kingdom Metazoa; phylum Chordata; class Mammalia; order Rodentia; family Cricetidae; genus Microtus; species Microtus agrestis. The sequence goes on along the minus strand of CADCXT010000527.1, from coordinate 930,703 downwards.
ACATGGGGAGAAATATATGTACCATGTTATTATTGTCATACATAATGGCAAAATACATGCAAAAGAAAATTTTTAAGTATAAATAGATCAAAATCTTATTTTTTGTGCAAGTACACTCATACATTTTTCCATTTGCCAACTTAATAATAGTTAAATAAGTTAATATTTTACAACTGATAATGCATATAATAACATTAATTTTAACTATTGATATACATGAATGTATTTAGTTCAAGTTACTGTGCCATACTTAACATTTCTTTTTGTTGTTTTCAGTCAATCCTGAGAAGCATAAAAACTAAAAAATCAAAAGGGCAACCTTAATTTCTTAACATTGTTCAGGTCAACAGAATTTTGAAGTATATATATTAGTCTTTTGTTACAATAAATAAATAAATAGCCATCAAAAGCAATGTCATTATAAATATATCTGTGTCCAAACTAACTTTAGTTTCAGTGTTCAAATCATACAACACTATGGATTTAGCAAATTATTTTACCTGTCCACTCTAGAATTGGCTGTTTCCAGTAGTAGACCTAACATCTCGTAGTCAGATTTAATAATAATAGGAATCCACTAACATGATAAATAAAATAGTGCCTGTGTACATTTTACTGGGATAAAAACATTTCAAGATTTTATCAGATATAATAATATTCCACATTAAGATTAAAATCCTCAGCTTATTGTCAGTTTATTCTGTTTCCTTTTTGCTCAATTTATGGCAATCAATTATCTCCAGTACTACTCTGGTACCATAGAGATAGTATTTCTTAACAAAATGCAAGTGAATTTGTCTTTAATCATCTTTTCTTTATTCTAGAGTCAAAACATTTTAAAAGACTTATTGAAGGGTTTAATATTTAGTCTAATCTAATCTCTTATTGTTTTATTCTTTTTAGTTTCCATTTAATTTGACATGGTCCTTGCAGGAGTAAATCTGTTTCCACTCTATAATCTTTATAATTTGTTCTTTCAAGCTGATTTTTTTCTTCTTCTTTTTTTTCTTTTTTTTATTCATTTTTAAAGATTTCTGTCTCTTCCCCACCACCGCCTCCCATTTCCCTCCCCCTCCCCCAATCAAGTCCCCCTCCCTCCACAGCCCAAAGAGCAATCAGGGTTCCCTGCCCTGTGGGGAGTCCAAGGACCTCCCACTTCCTTCCAGGGCTAGTAAGGTGAACATCCAAACTGCCTAGGCTTCCCCAAAGCCAGTACATGCAGTAGGATCAAAAACCCATTGTCATTGTTTTTGAGTTCTCAGTAGTCCTCATTGTCCACTATGTTCAGCGAGTCCGGTTTTTTCCCTTGCTTTTTCAGACCCAGGACAGCTGGCCTTGGTCAGTTCCTGATAGAACATCCCCATTGTCTCAGTGTGTGGGTGCACCCCTCACGGTCCTGAGTTCCTTGCTCGTGCTCTCTTTCCTTCTGCTCCTGATTTGGACCTTGAGATTTCAGTCCGCTGCTCCGATGTGGGTCTCTGTCTCCTTTCATCGCCTGATGAAGGTTAATATTCAGGAAGATGACTATATGTTTTTCTTTGGGTTCTCCTTCTTCTTTAGCTTCTCTAAGATCACGAATTATAGGCTCAATGCCCTTTATTTATGGCTAGAAACCAAATATGAGTAGTACATCCCATGTTCCTCTTTTTGGGTCTGACTTACCTCACTCAGTATAGTGTTTTCAATTTCCATCCATTTGCCTGCAAACTTCAAGAAGTCCTTGTTTTTTACTGCTGAGTAGTACTCTAATATGTATATATTCCATACTTTCTTCATCCATTCTTCAATTGAAGGGCATCTAGGTTGTTTCCAGGTTCTGGCTATTACAAACAGTGCTGCTATGAACATAGTAGAGCATATACTTTTGTTGTATGATAAGGCCTGTCTTGGGTATATTCCCAAGAGTGGTATTGCTGGGTCCTGGGGTAGGTTGATCCCGAATTTCCTGAGAAACCTCCACACTGCGTTCCAAAGTGGTTGCACAAGTTTGCCTTCCCACCAGCAATAGATGAGTGTTCCCCTTTCTAGACAACCTCTCCAGCAAAGGCTATCATTGGTGTTTTTTATTTTCGCCATTCTGACAGGTGTAAGATGGAATCTTAAAGTTGTCTTGATTTGCATTTCCCTGATCGCTAAGGAAGTTGAGCATGACCTTAGGTGTCTTTTGGCCATTTGAACTTCTTCTGTTGAGAGATCTCTGTTCAGCTCAGTGCCCCATTTTATAATTGGGTTGACTAGCCTTTTGCGGTCTAGTTTCTTGAGTTCTTTATATATTTTAGAGATCAGACCTTTGTCAGTTGCGGGGTTGGTGAAGATCTTCTCCCAGTCAGTGGGTTGCCTTTCTGTCTTAGCAACAGTGTCCTTTGCTTTACAGAAGCTTCTCAGTCTCAGTAGTTCCCATTTATTCAATGAAGCCCTTTCTGTCTGGGCTGCTGGGGTTATAGGTAGGAAGTGGTCTCCTGTGCCCACGTGTTGCAGAGTACTTCCCACTTTCTCTTCTATCAGGTTCAGTGTGTTTGGACTGATATTGAGGTCTTTAATCCACTTGGACTTGATTTTTGTGCATGGTGATAGATATGGATCTATTTTCATTCTTCTACAGGTTGACATCCAGTTTTGCCAGCACAATTTGTTGAAGATGGTCTCTTTTTTCCATTGTATACTTTAGCTCCTTTATCAAAAATCAGGTGTTCATAGGTTTGTTGTCAGGGTCTTCTATTCGATTCCTGATTTTTTTTCTTCTAAGTTTAACACAACTTTATCCCGTATTTTGTATATAGCAACTTTAAATTAACTTTTCCTTTTGTAATTTTACTGGTCCAATTCAGTAAAAAATAAATTAGGAATATAATTTTTATGAATGTATGCTATCCATTGACAAAGTATTGTCATGTAAAGAAGTCTTATTAGCATAGCTTTTGTTATGAATAGGTCCTATTTGTTTTCAATTAAGATTTTTTCCCTTTTGTCACAGATAATGGGTTCTCTGCATTAATGAATGTTACATAGAAATAGAATAAGAAAAACGCTTAAAATTATAAAACTCTAGAAACATTTTTGTGCTTTAAATCTTTCTAAGTGAAATTCTTGTTTTAATCATTTAAACCTATGGGTTTAAATCCCCCTTTAACTCCTCCAATATCCTCGCTTTCAAATTCATGACTTCTTCTTTAATTATGACTTATTTGCATCCTACTTAATCGATTTAGTGTTGCTAATATATTATATGTTTAAAGTTGACTACTTGGAATTGCATAGCCTATCAGGAAATTCACTCCTTGAGAAACTGTATTCTTTCATTTTAGAAGACATGTATTACCTTTAGCTCTTGATCTACTAATGGAGATTTGTGAAATTTAGTTCACTAATAATGTAATGTCTATTGTGCAATCATTATCCAGGAAATGTTTTGTCAACCATACTTTTGAGATTTCATTGTGTAGTATTGTTGTCATATCTAAAAGACATGAACTAGTATCAGGCATCATGATACCTTGGTTCTTCTATGTGTCTTCTGCAATGTTCTCAACCTAAGATGTATCAGATGTATCAATTGGAGCTGTATACACCACAATCACATCTTTTCACCATTTTTAGCAGTGTGGATCTCTGTAATAGATTTTGTTTCTTGCAAGTAAATAGATGATAAATGAGAACTACACTTATCTGTTGATAAAAGCACAAACTTTTAGAATGCAGTTAGAAATTGTCCTGGTTCTGTGAAGTGGCAAGAGTCACTTCTCTTTTAAGAGACAAGAACTCACCAGCTATGTGAAGTTGGCTAGGTTTACAGCACTCTCCTATTCAGTAACCCTTAACTCTAATTAGATAGCTCTCATTTCCTCCTAAAATAAATGTGTCACTATTGCACTATTGGTAATATCTTGCCAGGACAGTCATTATTGTGGTTCTTAATGTTTACAGCTTGGTGGAATTATTAATTGTTTTTTACACTTGGAAGCCTACATAGCACCTTTCCATATCATGCCAGATATTTGCAAGTAATTTTCAGTAATATGTTTCCTTATGTTTTGTTTTAAACTGAGATAAACTTTTCATTTAAAGCTCAGTCTGTTAAGGAAAGTGTTAGAATGTACAAGGCCAATCTTTATTTTGAAAATTTCAAACTTTGAAATTGCATTGTGAGATTTATTTTAGAATTGACTCATGACAATATGGATCTCAGAAAATATGTTTTTCAATGAATATTTTCTATATTATTGCAATCGATCTGATGGTTATATCAGACACATTGCTATGTGAATTTTGTCAGTTCAGGGAGAACAGTACATTCTTCAAAAAGACACCATCAGATGTCATGCAAAGTGTTGAAATAAAGACCTTAAGTTTATACATCTGTATTGATAGCAATACAAGAAAATTCTTAGTAAATAAATATCAAAATAAACTTTTTAGAGCTCTGAATATTAATAAAACACAGATAGTATCCTGAAAAGTATTAAAGAACAGCGCCTAATTGTTGGTGAGAAGAGTGAGTCTTTAAACATTTTGTCTTGTGATAGTCACAGTCTCTTCAGTTCCAAACATAGAATAATTTATATTCTGAATTATTATAATAATGTTTGACTACACAAGATAGCACTAGTTATTTTTGTAAGCTTCATTTTCTTGAACTACATTTAGACACCCACATTTACACAGAACACATACATACACACAAACCACCTTGGTAAATACACAACTGCACATCTTTGTATCTAACTAGGACCTTTGTTACTTCGTAAACATTGGCCTTGAGATATGTCTGTTAAGGAAAGTGGAAAGCAGAGTTTTAACTGTATACCTTGCTGAAGCAGTGAATAAGAATGAAAATACAGAGGGAAATGGTTTTTACTCTCTTTTAATCTTCCACTAAAATCTCTCTTGTCTTGAGGCAGATTGATTCCCAGTTTTCTCAGAAACTGCCATATTGATTTTCAAAGTGTCTGTACAAGTTTGCACTTGCACCATCAGTGAAGGAGTGCCCCCCATGCTCCACATCTGTTTCTTGTGTTTTAAGAGATGTAAGATGGAATCTCAAAGTCATTTTGATTTGCATATCCCTGACTGCTAAGGATGTTGAACATTTCTTTGTTTTTTTGGTCATTTTAAATTTTTATATTGAGAATTCACTGTTTAGACATGTTCCTCATTTTGACTGTATTATTCCTTTTTTAAAAAATCTAGCTTCTTTATGCCTTTATATGTTTTGGATATTAGTCCTCTGTCAGAGTTGGTGAAAATCTTTTCCCCTTTTGTAGGCTGCCATTTTATATTATCAGTGGTGCCTGTTTCCTTACAGATGCTTCTCAGTTTCAGAAAGTTCCATTTAGTGCCTGTACTTTTCTCCTACACCAAGTTTTCAAGGCTATTACCCACTTTCTCTCTCTCTCTCTCTCTCTCTCTCTCTCTCTCTCTCTCTCTCTCTCTCTCTCTCTGTTTTGGTTTTAAAGACAACGTTTGTCTTTGTTACCCTGAGTGTCCTGAAACTCACTCTGTAGACCAGGCTGGCCTCAAACTCACAGATATCCGCATGCCTCTGCCTCCCGAGTGCTAGGACTAAGGTGCGAACCACCAACACCCGGCCTACTTTCTCTTCTATAAAGTTCAATGTGTCTAGATTTGTGTTGAAGCCTTTGCTCCATTTGGACTTGAGTTTGAATCTATTTGCATGCTTCTACATACTCCCAGACAGTGAGAGCAGTACCAGTTGTTGAAAGTATATTTTTCAATTATATATTTCTGGCTTTTTTATCAAAAATAAGATGTCTATAGGTGTATAGATTTGTGGCTGGTCTTGGATTTAATTTCTTTGATGAACATATATGTTTTTATGGCAAAATCATGTAGATTTTATTAAGAAGGCTCTGCAGTAGAACTTGAAATCAAGGATAGTGATACGTCTTGAAGTTTTTTTTTATTGTACAGGATTGTTTCAGTTATTCTGAGTCTTTGGCTTTTCCATATTAAATTGAATATTATTCTTTCAGGATCCATAAAAGTTTGCACTGGAATATTAATGGGAATTGTATTGAATCTGCAGGTTGTATTTTGACCAAGGTCCTCTGTATATATGTTACGGTTGAATAGCTTGGTGTTCTTGTGGAATTCCTGAACCGTGGGATTGGAGGATTTCTCTGACGCTTTTGCCTACTTGTGGAACCCTTTTCCTCCTATTGCATTGCCTCATCCAGACTTGAATGATGGCATATTCCTGGTCTTACTGCAGCTTGTTATGCTCTGTTTGATTTATGTCGCTGGGAGACCCGCTTATGTCTGAGGGTAGCCAGACAGTGGTGGATCTGGGAAAGAGAGGAGGTGGCAGGGAGAGACTGGGTGGAAGAAAGGGATGTAATATTTGAGAAAAGAAAAAAAAGGCCTCTTTAATCTCACTACAGCCCTGTAGTAATCTGCTTGCAGGGATCTCTCCTTCCACTCTATCTCTATTCTCTGGGAATTCTAATAAAGCTACGTTTGGACTTCTTTTTAGCCCATTTTGTATCCTTTGTGTCAGCATTCAATAACTACCAACATTCTTTACCTAAGCCCAGCATGGTTGTAACTCAGATAGTTGATTTTCTTTCTTTTTCCTGTCCCCCACTGGAAGCTCTCCAATCTCTTCCCAGTCCTATAGCAGTTTGCTTGAAAGTGCCCATTCTTCCTCCTTAAGTGTATTCACTGGAGACTAAGTTTTGGGAGAGACACAGGGTCACCTTTGCCCTTTTGTCCTTGTCTCTCCGGTTTATTCTCCATCTTACTACAATATATTTGCAGGAGCTATTCCTTTCATTACATCCACAACTCCTGTGAGAACCTCACCTTTTGATGCAAATAGAATCCCCTTATCCCTTTCCCTAAATGTCTCTGTCGTGTACTGAAATGCAGAAGTACTCTTTGCCAGGGAAAACAGTGTCACCATACTTTCATAAGATACACAGAGGACCAATGTAACCAATAAACTACATAGAATGGGTATTGAGAGAATGGACATTCCTGTCTTTCTCCTTATTTTAATTAGAAATACACTGAATTTCTTTCTGCTTGATATCGACTGTGGGCTTTCTGTAAATTACCTTTCTAACATTGATGGATGTCTCTTGATTCCATAGTCTTTCCAGGTATTTTAGTATAAATAAATGGCATTAATTCTTCTTTGAAGATCTGGTACAATTCCGTGGATCTGAACTTTTAGGGAAACTAATAACTGCTTCTGTTTTACTAGAAGTTATGAGTCTGATTACATAATTGCTTATATGATCTGAATTTGACTTTGATAGGCCATATTTTTCAAAAATTGTATCTATGTCTAATATGTTTTGAAGTTTAGTGGAGTACAGTATATCTGTCCTAATTTTCTGTATTTACTCTTTGTCCATTGTGATGTTCTTATTTTTGTCTCTAATTTTATTAATTTGGTTCTTCTCTCTCACTTTTCTTTGATGAATCTAGCTAAGGTCTTCTCAATTTCATTGATTTCTTCAATTAAACAACTCTTCATTTCATTGGTCCTTTATAGTATTTTGTCTTACTGTTTTTTCTTGTTATTTGTTTCTATTTTATTGATTTCAGACTCAAGTTTGATTATTTCTTTAGGTCTCTACCTTTTGGATATTATTTATTTGTTTTGTTCTAGAGCTTCCAGATGTGCTGTGAAATTTGTAATGTGAGGGTTTATTCATTATTTTTAAATGTAGGAACTTAGTGCTATGAACTTGCCTCTTAGAATGGCCTTCATTGTATCCCATAGTTGTGGGTATGTTTCTCCATGCTGAGATGGTAAAGTGGAAAGATTCTTCCATCTGTTACAAAGATGCTATCTGCAATTGATAATTCTTACAAAGGAATAATCAACTTTCCCCAATGGAGTCTTACTTTGTATGTAAATAATATTTAAGAGCAGACCCCATGACTAGAAGTAGATGGTGAACACAAAATTAACACAATGGTGTTTTCGTAGATATGTTTTGTCTCATATTGTTTTGTTTGGATGTTTTTTAACTTACTGGTCTTTTGGTTGCATATTATGGTTTCAAATTTTGTTTTTTAGTGTATGTGTATTTGCATGTGTGTGTTTTATGCTTTGCAACTTTAAAAATTACATTCTGTCTTATTTACATTTTTGTCTGTTTTCTAAAGAAAGAAATAACTTGTAGAGTTGAGTGGGTGGGGAGATATGGCATATCAAGGAGGATCCATGGAAGGGGAGATCGTGATAAGAATATATGGTGTGAATTTTCAATAAAAATAAATTTTAAATTAAATATATATATATATATATATATATATTTATATATTTATATATATACATATATATGAGAGATATTGACAGATGAATTCTCCAGAAGATTTTTAAATGTTCAAAAACATTTCTGTGATTTTCAAACACAATGAACCTGTCATAATATGCTCCTGATCAGGAAAGATCTAAAAATTATTTAATGTCACATTTAGACAAACATTAAAATCTGAAAAAGCAGGCAATGGACTCTATGGCAGCATATATTCTGTCTAGTAAAACTGTGGCGTCATATACACAAATCCCCTTTTACAGACTTGAATATTTATTAGTTCCAGAGTATCCTATTGGATTAATAGTTGAACACTAATTCAACTGAATTGGGATGATAGTGGCAAAAAATTGCAAAGTGTTAACCTTCTCACATAATGATTTCAGAAAGTCACTAGTATGTGCCAAAAGCAGCAGAAAAAACAAACACTGGGAGGAGGGAATAATTCAATTTCCAAGATACTACTTTTAGCACATTTTCTTCTTGCTTAGAAAATTTGCTAAATGAAAATATATAATTCATTCAAATAAATAAACTGTGGTCTGTATCTAAGGAAACACTGATAGAAACTGTTTCTAAGGAATCTCAGACACTGGATTAAGTGGACAAGTCATCAAATTAGCTTTGGACATCAGGCTCATATAGTTTAGAGGAAATCATGCCTAATAAACCAAAAGGAACTGAGATAATGATATCTCATCAAAGACAAAACATCAATAAAACAAGAGAGCTTGTGAAATGCAATCAAATTGCTGGGTTTTTTTTTTTGGTATCACAAATACTATAACTGGGATGATACAGAGATTGTAATAGTCCTGGCACAAGATGAACATAGTTACCCAGCATTCTCTTAATGTGTTGAAAACAAAAGATATGCAATTGACACTTTTGGGGAGGCATGGTGAAAACCTTTGGCAATGGAAACTTCATGCAATCATTGTGAGTATCCCTAACAAAGACTCCAAGCAGTGGAGGACGTGAAATCTGAACAGCCTGTCTTCTATAAGCAGGCAAGGCCTCAAGTGGAGGGATTGGCCCACCAACTCAGCCACCAAACCTTCTACCTACAGTTTATCCTTAATGCAGAGTGTTCTAGGATCAGAGGCTAGCAAAACCCTCATTAACAAGGCTGGAGAGAATTCATCTAGCAGCTGATGGGAGCAGATGGGGATTCCCATGAACAAACATTGGGCAGAGTTTATTGAGGAACAACTGGAAGACCCCACAGGGGTCAGAAACACCACAAGACCCAGGCCACAGAATTAATTGACTGACACTCATGGGAACTTGCAGAGATCAGGGAACATGTGGCGTCTGATCTAGGTCCTTTGCATATATGTCATAGCTGAGTAGCTTGGTGTTATTGTGGGATACCTAACAGTGGGAGCTGGGGTAGTCACCAACTCATTTGCCTGTTTGTGAGACTCTTTTCCTCCTTCTGGGTTGCCTCAGTCAGCCTTAATATGACAGTATATTTCTGGTTGTATTGTAACATATTATGCCATGTTTGGTTGATGAACCTGGGAGACCTGTTCTTTTCTGAGGGAATGTGGAAGGAGCATGGATCTGGATGAGAGAGAAGGTTGGGAGGAGGCTGGGGGAGCGGAGGGAAAGGAAACTGCTATGAAGACACAATATATTTGAAAAAACTAATAAACCATTATATGACCTCACTAACAGATAAGCAAAATGCATTTTAGAAAACGCAAAACCAATCATAATAAAAAAAATTGTCTGCATGGTGGCTATGGCGGCATGCTCCTTAATCTCAGCCCTTTGCGAAGCACTGGCAGGCAGAACTCTATGAGTCTGAGCCTATCCTGGTCTACACAGTGAATTCTAGGATAGCCAGAGTTATGTAGAGAGACCCTGTCCCAAACAAATCAAAATAATAAAAATTCTTTGCAAACTAGAAGAGAATGGAAACTCCATATTTTAAAGAGCAGGATAAGAAACTATACAGTAAAATAAAGAGATAAATATTTTCAGCTTTCAGTCCTACTAAACATTAGTTAGAAATCCTAACTAATGCAATTAGATGCTAAAAGTAAGGCAGATGAAATATATCAGTTGTTTGAGTCTAGCTTCTAGACGACCTATAAAGCTAGAGGGAGAGAAATAACTGATGAAGTGCCTCTCCAAAACAGTCTTCTGACCTCTGCACAGGTGCCCTTTGTACACTAAATTATTTTAAAACACTAAAAAGAAAGAAAATTCATATGTATCTTGGTAAAGAGTAAATAAAATAAAATTCTTGTTCTTAGATAACATGGTATTTTTATAGATGATTTTAAATAATTGAAAATGTAAATATAATAAGAAATTATAAAATGATGGATGGAAACAGGAACTGGATCTGACCCAGCAAAGGCCTACAGGCACATGGGAAATTCCACAACCTACAGAGGAGATGAAGAAAAATGTGGCTCCAGGATGGAGACCAGATCTGGTTTCAGGTTATAGCACATAGTGGGGGTGAATTTCACAACTTGCAGCACAAGCTGCAGACCAAGGCTTCAAAATAACACAGACAGTTGCATGGCCCTTGATTACCCCAAATAGCTATATGCTAAAACCATATTGCTGACAGCATCACTCTGTGAGACATAGAAACATCAATTTCAATCCTAAAGGGAAATTTCCTCCCTTTTGACCAGATTTTATAGTGCTAAAAGGAGCTATAAAAGCTTTTGGAGAAGAAATGTGATATACCAATGGTACCACCTGGCAGTGGGTCCTACAAATTATAATACTGGTCTGTCAGACAAGACATGCCCACTGAAATAACAGTAGTTATGGGCTAACTGATTGCTGATTTAATCTGAGACTTGAATTACAATAGGGAATCACATGTGCGTTGCTGTAATCTAAATGAAAACCTCCAGCTTGGAGCTCCTAGCATAGAAAATGATATTCTAAATGCCAATAACACTTAGGCCTGGGCTGTTGCCAAGGGCCATGTCTGGGTCCATAGTCCAATCACAGCATAAGTCTGTGCTGATGTCTGTGGCCTGTGTTGCCACTGAAGTCCACATTGATACCCACAATCTGGGAAGTTGTCCAGTGTGTACTGTAAAAACATGTTTCTGCCAAGGTGCCTTCTGATTTGTTTAATAAAGAGCTGAATGGCTATTATCTAGGCAGGAGGAGGTTAGGCAAGACATGTGGGCAGATGAATCTAGGTGTGGGAGAGATGCCAGAGGACAGGGAGAGGAAACAGAAGGTACAAGATGGAAGAGACATAATAAGCAATAAGGCAAAGGGTAATCAATGTAAATGGATTAATTTGAGATATAAGGGCTGGTATGGTGAGAATAAGCTATAGGCTGAGATTTCATAATTAAAAATATGTCTCCATGTCATTTTTGTGGACTGGTAGTCCCCTCAAAATCCATCTACACTGGGCCTCCACCTGTGGCCTTTTTGGTGCTTGAGGGCTGTGTTGTTCGAGGACCCATACAGCTCTGAATGTCATGCACTGCCACCAAAGGCCAGGGTGTTTTCGGGGACTGAACTTCAGCCAGCGCTATGTCTAGGTCCATTGTCCTGCCTCAGTCAGGAATTACTCTGATGTCTGAAGTTCCTGTTGCCTTTGAAAGCCATGTGGACTCCCAGGATCTAGGCCCATAATTGGGATATGTGAGGCTAGAACTAATGGGCCAAGCAGTGTTTAAAAGAATACAGTTTCTGTGTAATTATTTCGCGTATAAAGCTAGCCATGCAGGAGCTGGGAAGGAATGCAGCCTGCCGCTCCTTCTACAGATTTTTTAAAAATGCCAACCAAATTTCCCCCTCCCGCCTTTCTTCCCATTGCCTCCTCACACCCTCCCACCCTATCCCTCTCCACACACCCTCCAATCCCAGCCCCTCCACACACCCTCCCACCCCCCAATGCTCAGAGAGGGTAAGGCACATTGCTTTGTGGAAGGTCCAAGGCCCTCCCTATTATATTTAGGCTGAGCAAGGTATCCATCCAAAGAGATTAGATTCCCAAAAAGCCAGCATATTCAGTAGGGATAAATCCACTCAGTGTGCCCCAGCCATGCAACTATCAACCCCATTCAGAGGGACTAGTTTGGTCCTATTCTCATTTCTTCCCAGTCTGACTGGAGTTGGTGAGTTCCCATTAGTTCAGGTAGACTATTTCAGTGGGTGAACCCATCATGGTCTTGACCTCTTTGCTCATATTCTCATTCCTCCCACTCTTCAACTGGATTTTAGCAGCCCACTCCAGTGCTCCAATGTGGGTCTCTGCCTCTGTTTCTATTCGTTGCTGGATGAAGTTCCAATGGTGATGTTTAAGATATACATCAATCTGACTACAGGGCAAATCAAGATTGGGCTTCTCTACTCTTTTGCTTAGAGTCTTAGCTGAGGTCATCCTTGTGGATTTCTGGGAATTTCTTAAGGTTTCTGATAACCCTATAATGGCTCCCTCAATGAAGGTATCTCTTTCCTTGTTCTCATCTCTGTCCTCTCTCCAACTTGACTAGAAAATGTAGCAATTTACATGTTAGAGTACTACTCAGCAGAAAAAAAATGTTAATGTATATTTTACATACAAATGGATGGAATTAGAAAACACTACTCTGAGTGAGGTAACCCAGACCCCAAAAGATGAATATGGTATGTACGCACTCATAAGTGGATACTAGCTATAAACAATATAGCCCATGATACTAGAGAAGATAAGTAATAAGGTGACCCCCCCAAAAAACCATATACCTGGAAATTGGAAACAGACAAGATTGCCTAACAAAATTGTGAGCGTGGGCGTGGGGGAAAAGGGATGGTAGAAGGGGAAGAGGAAAAGAGAAGGAGAGGGTTGAGGAGAACTTGAAGAACCAAGCTCTTAAATATATTTCATCACTCCCGTGTTTGGAGTGAGTTCAAGAGAAAATTGTTGAGTAGATCTAAGTTTCTATTCAATAATTGTTTTTATCAGCTGCTGCAACAACAATTACATAAAAAATGGGGTAATATTTGTGACATATTCAGGTCAACCTCTGGTAATAACCACCCATTGTTACGGTAATAAAATTACTGAAACATGTATTATTCTCACTAGAATTGAGAATCAGTTCTCCTTAAGAGAAGGGGAACTGAGTTTGAAGATAACTTTTACTTATTTAGAAATCCTACAAGATCAGAAAGAAGAAATAAACTTGAGTGGAATTGACAAGTACATAGCTAATTTGATAATGACACAAACATAACAGTAAAATATTTCTTATGGGATAACTGTGACTTTAGAAAAGATTCAGGAGCAGCATTCCATATCAATATTAAAAAAGCACATTTATCATGGTTAATAACATTGTTTCATCCATAAATAATCATGAACTTGAGGCATTTTCACCTTTACTAAGCAATGGACTCAAACGTCATAGTACAAATGAAGCTTTTCTACATTGAACACTTAAAGTTTATTTTTATTGTTAACAATCTTTAAAGCTTTCTTGAGATAGCCACTTAGGGAACCTTCATTCAGGAAGCTTTGTCAAACATACCACAGGTCATTCAGATTACAGTGGATATAATACAGCATCTACTGTAAAGGGGGAAAATAAAATAACTCAGTACAGGAAAATTTAATGGACTAAACCTTATTGTAGTATAAATGATATCTGCTGTCAATTTGTTAGAGAAACTTCAGTTATACAACTATATCCAAATTTAAGGAAAGCAAAGGAATACATATAGTTGGGTGGTAAAGAAGAAAACAGTGTTTTATTTACAAGTAGAAGTCGTCCAAAATGCCAGAATTATAGAAAGAGATTTCCATTTATGGAGACAACTGAATAAACCTGTTTTTGTAGCTCACCAAATTGGCATACTAATTCTGGGATCTTAGCTGATGCAGATTCAGTGCCAGGCAAATAAAATTTGCCAATCAGTAATGATTTGTTAAATACATTAATGAATCAATGAGTTAGAACAAGTAAATGAAATAAACTAATTAATTATTGTATTAGTAAAAATCTAGCATTTTAATACTTAAGAAAAGCATAGCTCATTAATTCCAGTGCAATGGCAACATATCTTTCTACAGGGGGAATAGAAATTGAATGCTGATTCTTAAACTTAATACTTTTCTGAAAGTTGTTACATACTAACCTTATCTTTCCTACCTACTTTTCACTGGGTGTATGCATGCATGTGTGTGTGTGTGTGTGTGTGCACGCACATGCATGTGTGTGCGAGGTGGGGTAGGTGTGGCATAAGATTATATTATGTATCTCTTCCTCACCTCCCCAGAAACCATAGCTCTCCAATTTGGCTAAATTATCTGATCAACAAACTTTTAAGATAGTCCCATGTTCATCTTCTAGCATTGGGATTATATGCTAGGGTTCAGCCTCAGCTTGGGTTCAGGTCTTGAGATAAGAAAGGGGCATCAGTGGAAGGAAATATTCTGACCACCAAGTGGATTGCACTCAAGTGGAGGCGAATAGGTCAGGCCATCTTTATTCATACTTAACAGCATTTTTTTTTCTTACCAGGGTTACAAGGACAACTTTATTATTAGTTTCAATTTTTGACTTTAAGAAATACATCACAATTTAAGGAATGCATTGTGATCATTATGAAAGCCCCCAATTGTTTCCCTTTATACTTCTCAATCCACCTTCACAACCCTCTGTATAACCTTATTCTAGACAGAGTTCTACATTTTTGCAGGCTTAACTAAATAACGAGCCAGTAATATCCTGCTCTCACAGTACTCATGTCATCTGATAGTTATTTGTGGTTACAACATTAAAAAGTAAAAGACGTGGGGGCAATGCTTTAAGGACAAGAATATTCAAAAACAGACAATTCTTTCATGTCTACAAGATATATTTTTATTACATTTCATTTTATACAAAAGGGTCCCATATATAAATCTCTCTCTAAAAGGCAGACTTTGACAAAGCATTATTTTCCCATCTTACTATACCATACTTCTTCCACCAATATAAGTTCCTATATATGTTAAACATGAGTCTGTCCATTCCACATTTTGCAGTGTATTTTTTTTCTTGAAACATAACAGATCCTCCCAATGATTGTATGCTTGGTGTCCAGCAAACTTACTCTCAACAGTTGGTACTATGTGTATTCCTGAGGCTTTCTTCCTACTCTGTGTATGCATACCCTGCTCTCCTTTTCCAAACTCTGAGACATGGTGAGTGTTTCAAGTATTGTTTTCTTATATGTACCCAACTATCTCCATTGAGTCAGAAAACTTCCCAGGACTCGGAGTTGTAGTTAGTAATTACAGTTTAGAGATTTGAGAAATATTATTCCTGATGTGGGTTTCCCCTTTGTATGCCATGAATATGTTTTATTTGGTTAATAAAGAAGTTGATTCGGCCAATGGCTTAACAGAGTAATGCCAGGTGGGAAATCTGAACACACACACATGTATATATGTATACACACATACACACATATAATTTATATGCAATATTATATATATATATATATATATATATACTTTGATTTTTCAAGAAAGCATTTCTTCATGTAATCTTGGCTGTTCTTGAACTAGCTCTGTAGACAAGGCTGGCCTCAAACTCACTTGCCTTTCACTCTAAAGTGCTAGAATTAAAGGCATGACCACCACTACCTGGCATGATTTTATCTTTTGAAGTAAGGTATCATATAATCCAGGACAGCTGCAGGTTTGTTATGTAGTAGAGTGATGGAGGAAGGTCATTGGCTAATAAAGAAACTGGCTTGGCCCATTTTATTTCTTAGAACATAGGTGGGTGGAGTAAACAGAATACTATGCTGGGAGGAAGAGGAAGTGAGCTCAGACTTCACGCAGTGCTTCTCAGAGCAAGACACATGATGAAGCTCCGACCCAGCATGGACATAGGCTAGAATCTTCCCAGTAAGCGCACCTTGGTGTGCTTACTCACATTATTAGAAATGGGTTAGTCCAGGTGCGAGAATTAGCCTAGAAGAGGCTAGATAGAAACGGGCCAAGCAGTACTTAAAAGAATACAGTGTCTGTGTAATTATTTCGGGTAAAGCTAGCCGTGTGGGTGGCCGGGGTGCTGGGGACGCAGCCCCCCCACTCTTGTTTCAACAGTAGAGGATGATCTTGAACTTCTAATACACTTCCACTGAGTGCCCAGGTTATAGGTATAACTGCTTTTGATCATCATTCCCAATTCTTCCTTCCTTCCTTTCTTTCTTTCTTTCTTTCTTTCTTTCTTTCTTTCTTTCTTTCTTTCTTTCTTTCTTTATATAATACTGGCAATCTTACCCAAATCTTCCTTAATGGTAAGCAAGCATTTTACCAGCTGAGCCATATTTCCAGCCCGACTTAGTTTAATTAAAGTTTAGTTTCTTTTTAAAATTCCATTACTATATTGTTATAATAGCTGCTTTTTGTTGCAGTGATAAAACACGTCCACCAAAAGTCTCTTACTGAAGAGTTTATTTTGCCTTCATTTCAAGAAGGATAAGAACTATACTTGCAAGAAAGCATGGTGGCAAACTGTAGATGGATCAGTAGGATCAGAGAGATAAAAGATCACACATTCAAATTGCAAGCACAAAGCAGAGAGAGGGAATGAAGGTGGAAGTAGGCTTTTGATCTCAATGCCTGCTCTCAGTGACAAAATTCCTCCATCAAGTTTGAGCCACCAAACTCTGCAAAAACAGTGCCACTAAATGGACAAAGTGACCAAGAATATAAGGGACATAAGACATAAAAACTACTGCTCATAATCATTGTAAAAAGTAATGGGTCTTATGATGACAATTTCCTGGAGGTAATTCATGTAATTATTAATCTATAAATAGCATTTTGCATCGTTATAAAATCTGTTGTCTATATAGTTCTGATTAGTTTGTTGATATAACAATGTCTATTTGGATATTATTCTTCTTCAAATGCAATTTTTCAGTTTTATTAACCACTAAATAAAATTTATATACCACATTTACTTTTAATTATCAGTTGAAAAATGTGTAGATTGGATCCCTTTCACGGTTATTTTCAGTGTGGAAATTATAAACATGGATGGAAAAATATCTCTACGGTATATTTATTTAGAGTCAATTTGTATTATGCACAGAATTGTGTCATATGGTAGTACTGTTTCAGTTATGAAAGGAAAGAACCTTCAACCTGATTTCAATAGAGGTTGAATTAATTGACAAGGATGATATAAGAATTTTTTTCTACATTTGCAAAAGTTCTTCCTTTTATATATTTTAGTTATTGATGGAGGAAGGTCATTGGTTAATTAAATAAAGAAACTGCTTGCCCCGATAGGTTAGAACATAGGTGGGTGGAGTAAACAGAACAGAATGCTGGGAGGAAGAGGAAGTGAGCTCAGAGACGCCATGCTCCCCTCTCCCGGGAAGACGTGATAGCTCTGCTCTCTGAGGCAGACGCAATGAACTCCCACCCAGGATGGACATAGGCTAGAATCTTTCCCGGTAAGACTGATGCTACACAATTTATTAGAAATGGGTTGATCGGGATATCAGAATTAGCCTGTAAGGGCTAGAGTTAATGGGCCAAGCAGTGTTTAAAAGAATACAGTGTCCATGTAATTATTTCGGGGCATAAGCTAGCAGGTGGCCGGGGTGCTGGGGATGCAGCCCCACCGCTCCTATTACTACAAGTTATGATAGTCATTATCATTAGAAAGAGATCTCAATAGAGAACTAATTTGAATTTATCTGATAGTTAAGAATATTGAAAGTTTTTCAAAAGATTTTGGTCACTTTTACTTCAGTTATAGAAATGTTTCTATATTTCTTTGGGATATATATATATATATATATATATATATATATATATATATATGCCACTTATATATTTTTAGGCTTTACATATTCTAGATATTAACTGCTTGTCAGATGTACAGCTACTAATGATCTTATTCCATGCCATCAATTTTTTTCTTTTACTGTTAGATATTTCTTAATTTCATGTAGTTCAAATGGTCATTCTTGGTTTTATTTCCAGAGCTGACAGACAGACTTCCTAAAGAAGGGTTTTACTTATATTGTACATTTCTCCCTATGCTTTCCAATAACAGCTATAGAGTGTGAGGACATTAATGTCCATAATCTAGCTTGAATGATGTTATGTCTGTAGAATTAAAGGAATATCTACTTTCATTTTTAAATGAGTCATTATTCCTGTTTCTGTGAATAATGTTTTCAAATTTCATGTGGAACTACATTGACGCTAAGATCATTTTTTACAAAATACCTATTTCTACAATGTTAATTCTGCTAATCCAATTTTTTATATCTTGTTCAATTTGTGTTGTCAGTGTTAAAAAGTTTTGTTTTGAAATGATTTTTACATATTTGATTAGGTTTAATTGTAGATATTTTTGAAATTATCATGAAAAGAATGGTTTCCTAGTTTCTTCTCATTTTTTTAAAAAAAATTATTGGTATGTAGAAAGCTAATGATATTTGCATGCTGACTTTGTATCCTGTTGCTATGCAGAAATCTTTTTTTTCAGTTCTAAGAGTTTACGGTAGAATATTCATGATCTCCTGTGAATGTGACTATATTTACAATCTGAAAATTGAAATCTTGTGACTCGGCTCTTTTACTTGAATAATTTTATTTCTCTCAGTTTCTAGTTAGAACTTCAAACTTACTGACATTTGGTAGTCTGAGACAAGGTGACACACCACTCCAGAGCTATCAATGTTCTTCAATAGAGTCCATCAAGGAAAAGAAAAAAAAAGAGGAGATCAAACAGTGATGGCTATTTCACTGAACTGAAATTAAATACTTAACAAATAAATGAATTACTAAGATGGAGGAAAGAGAATATGACAGGTGTGCAGAGTTTGGCTATGGTCCATTGCTGGACTTTGGTCAAGAGTGAGTAAGAATGTGTTTCCAACTCTGGGTACAGTAAAATGTTCAGTTTTATCTTTAAAATGTAAATATTGATAATAATATCTACTATACAATAGTATGTTCATTTTAAAATTATTTTTATAATTCAAGACAAGGAATAGTATACAATGCTTGTTCCTATGCACTCTGGAGATCTTTACTTCTAGTTACTACTTCTGCTACTATTACAGATTTTCAAATGAAAATATTGAAAGCAACACCAATTTCTAGCTAAGATATCAATACTAACACTGAATGATGTCTTATTAAACCAATTAAGACAGTTTAGCTTTAATATGACCTTGTTTCTACTCTGAAAACCCATTAGCTTTATTTTACTTATTTTGCACATATTGTAGTCCTGTTCTAATGTTCTTTGAATGTTTGTGTATACAATATGGTTAGTTAGCACAAAAAGGTTCTGCAGCGTAACACAGGTCTTAACATTAGTAGCAAACTGATAAAATCAAAGCTGCAGTGTAATTGAGCAAACTAAGTTATCTGATATCTATATTGCTATGAAGTTATGTTGAAAAATTACAAGATTAGTCTTTTTAATAAAAGTACAACGAGCTTATCATATAAATTAATAGTTTTGCATTTCTTATTTTGCAAAATTTATAACCAGGGGATGCATATTTTTAATATAGATACCTATATGGCTGCACAATTTATCATATATTTTTTTATTAAAAGTTTCAACAAATCTTTATAATGTTCTTCCTAACTGAAATACTGAATACACAGAAAGGGATGGAAAATACCCCCAGAAATATTTTGCATAATGCTTTATTAACCTTGAATTTTCTTAATGCTAATGAGAATGGAACAACAGGAGCAGAGAGGCATTGGATAAAGGAAAAAAAAAAAACTTCTGAATTGAATCAACCAGTATACTTCAAGGATTTGTTGACATCCTAATGGAAACCAGGAGTTGTGTTACATTTGGGAAGGAGTTTTGCTCTTGTTTCCACAGGAGAAGAAAAATTATGGATTCCATCAAAATTAATAAAGATACACTTTAAAAAGAAGAAACCTCTTGAAAAAGAGAAATGACAGCTTATCCACAATGGTAACAATCCTATAAATGGTAAGGAAACTTCATAAGGGTTTCTGCAGGATTCTCCTCTTATCTTTACAGAAAAATACACATCATCAAAAAAATCAAGAGATCCTGGATGTTTGAATGCTGACAGAAGGAAGAATAATTATCTACTAAGAATCATCTTGAAAATGAAATATGGATTATGAGGCTAGGTACTGGTTATACATGCATTTACACACACACGCACACACACACACACATTTATGTATTATTTATTAATAAAGTTACCTGGTTCTGGAGCTGAACAATGGCTCTATATGTCTCTAAATCCAAGTTTGTTGTTAAAAGGTACATTCAGATTTTCTGTCTCATATCAGGAGCTATTTGGTATTGGAAAAAAAGAAGACTTTAGGAAAAATTTTACTTTCTTCATTTCTGTTTTATCTATATTGTATTCTTCATTGAATGTATGCTTATATAAACGTTGTTTAAGTTTTCCACAATGAACTGTAGATTTTCCTAGAGATCCTTTTCCTGCAGTAATCTCTGAAGTTTCCAGGAAGAAGATGGGGCCCAACAGGAACAACTCCACCTAGTTGAGATGACATCATGATGATGACAACACTACTGTAAGACCGATTTTTTGGGTACCAGCTGCTGAAATGTTGTACCTTCTCATGATGTTCTGGCCAGAAGTCCAAATAAAAACTTTGAAAACTACCACCACCACCACCAACAAAACGCTACTGATTGCTTGGAAATTGTTTAAAACTATACTGGACAGTAATTTTGAAGCTTTAACCATCACTTTGCTTTTGTAGGATCCCATTAAGAGAATATTGCCCCCATGAGAGTGTGAAGCAATTCTAGAATATAATGTCCCCAGCCCAAAAATGTTTGTACTTAGGGTTAGGAATACTGTTTAGGGGTTGTTGATTATTACTTGTATGAGACAGAGGATTGGGTACCAGCAAAACTTTGTTTAAAAAATGGGATAATAATAGTGGGTGATAGACTGAAAATGTATGAGCTACTATTTATGGATAATTTACATTGGTATAGTTTAGTATATTGATACAAGTTCAAATTATATTTGATATTTTTTTACATTATTTCTACACCTATGCAAAGTTTTCTGTCAGATTGGATATGTGCATACTTCTACTCTGTTTAGGACATTTTGTATATTGATACAACCTTTAGAATATATTTTCATATTACATTATACATTACTTCTACCTCTAATCAAGATACTTATAGATTGTATACATTTTGAGGTCATTGTCCTCATTTGTTGCACATTTGTTTAGAGATTATTTAATATTCTGACATTAAGTTTTATGTTTAAGTTATACAGTATTAAATATTATAGGTCAATGGTTGTTCATGTTTGTTGTACATACAGTCAGATAAGTTAGGTTCTTTAGATATATAGAGATTGTATTCTGTATGATTAGGTAACCTTCAAACACTTCAAGGATCTGTAGAATACTGCATTTAAATAACTTAAGGTTCTGTTGGCATGAGACATGATTGCTTCTGACAGCACCAATCTACTCCAGAGATAATGTTGAGCACCAAGACACTCCATTTGGACTTTGTTTTCTTCTTGGCACACTGGCCTTTGAGCAAGGAACTGCCCTCACCTCAATCACTAACAAGGTACATGGTATCCAGAAATGAATGAATAAGTAGGACAGAAGGAAAAAGACTATCAAATCTTGCAAAGACAGTGTAAGACGGATGGTTCTGAATAATTTCCTGCCCTTGAAAATGGTCTGTCAGTTATACTAGGCCTTAGCCAAAGTCAGTTGCTTCAACATTGCAAATGAAACTTTGGGTGATTGCTTAGGTAGCCTATTGTCTCTGTCATTTGTTGTACATCTTTGGAAGTTGCTTGATTGCACTTCCTGCTTACTCAAGTAATATTATTTTCCTTCCTGAATCTTCGGTGATGTTGAAGACTAGATAGTTGTGGTGACTGTACTCTTATGATCTAGCCAAGCCATTTCCTATACAAGACTGAGACTCTTTAGGATAGGATGTTTATTAAAATATTTAGCATATGTTCCATGCTTAATATTGTTTACCTGGTTGTAATACTAATTATATTTTATATCTATTCCTAGTGTGTTTAGTTTTGTATTTGGTTTGGAGTTTTTTTTTTTTAAACAAAAAAGTGAGGTGATATGGGAACTCCTTCTGTTCCTTCATCCAATAGCCTTTAAGGTAGCAGCCCACTTAGTCATGGTCTCTCATACTGTAAAAGTAGCTGTAAACATGTGCCCGCTCTCTTGCTTCTGGCTCCTGCTTCCAGCTACTAGATTCTGTTCCATTTGTGCAGAGACTTTTATATAGGACAGTGATGTGTAAACTTTCCCTTAAATAAATAACTTTTTGATTTATAATTCTGAACCAGTGTGACTTTATTTTGTGACTTCTGTCATCATAGGCTGTTTACATATCCTGGCTATTATGAATAATTCTGCTGTGAACATGATTCAGCAAGTGTCTTTGTAATAGGATGAAGCATTCTTTTGAGTATTTGCGTAACAATTCTATTCCTGGGTCTTGAGGTTTCCTTTAGTACAGGTCATTAATGGATGAACTAATGATTCTTTGGATTTCTTTGGTGTCTGTTGTTATGTCCCACTTTTTGTGCAACTAATCTTTAAATTTTACATTTTAAGTTTGCCTAGCAAAAGCAGTTCAGATATTTTTGAGCACTTAATAATAAAAATGTTTTAAAGCTGTTTTGAAGTTAAACTTTCTGAAGTCTATAATCAGATTTTCTCATAATTTTAGTTTATATAAATAATAACCAATACACCAGACTAATATTTCAACCAATATCTTAGAAAAGCCTTACAGAGGTAAAATTTAGAAACTAGTTTGTTGTTGTTGTTACTTTTTGTCTGTTTGTTTGTTTGTTGCCAGGCCTCCTTAGCCTTATTCCCCAAGGAAAGGTGAGTATACTATCTGTCCATTCTGTAGCCCCATGATGCAAGACAATCAGATGCAATATGGAGTCAAGTCAAAGCAGGAACTCAGTATATTACTGTGAGCTACTGCTTATATAGGTTAATGATATCTTGTGAACTGGGGGTACCTCCAGCCAATGAGAGATAGCCAAGACTTCCCGCTCATTTCCTATGGAAACAAAACCAGAACCTCTTCTCCATAGTAACATATTTTGGCTTAATTTTTAAGTCAAGGCATTTTTTATGTCCAAAAGTATCATTTACTTTTCCAAAGGTCTTACAAGGAAATTCGTATGCATCTTTATTACATGGGTTTTCTATTTACAGTGTCATAAATGTTTGAAACCAATTCTTTTATTTTGAAAACTCCTTAATATAAACCTACATACAGAAGAAGCAGCTTTGACTCATCATGAACAACTCTTTTTTTTTTTACAAAACAGGAGACTAATTTTATTTATATCATATTTATAGTCTTCCCTCTTTTTCAGTTTTTAATTAATTCATTTATTTATTTATTAAAGATTTCTGTCTCCTCCCCACCACCGCCTCCCATTTCCCTCCCCATCCCCCAAAGAACAGATCTTTTTGTTTATATTTGTTTATTTATTATGTATACAATATTCTGTCTGCGTGTATACCTGCAGGCCAGAAGAGGGCACCAGACCTCATTACAGATGGTTGTAAGCTACCATGTGGTTGCTGGGAATTGAACTCAGGACCTTTGGAAGAGCAGGCAATGCGCTTAACCACTGAGCCATCTCTCCAGCCCAAGGCATTTTCAAAATATATATATGTTTGATTAATCCAGCAGCATTTATAGTCAAATGACTTTTATCAAGTGTTGCTCCTTTGTAAGCAATCATACAATTCAAAGACAACACAATAATATACAGTAAGTATCCATACTCTGCATATTTTCCATGTTTATATGGCTTTATTTTAAACTCTATTTCTTTTATTTTTATTTTTAATTTTTGGTATTTTGAGATAAGGCTTCCCTTTGTATCTTTGTCTGTCCTGGAACTCACTTTATAGACCAGGCTGTCCTTGAACTCACAGAGATCTTTTGGCCTCTGTCTCCCAAGTGCTGGGATCGAAGGTGTATGCCACCATACCTTGAACTCACAGAGCTCTGCTTTCCTTTGCCTCCCAAGTGTTGGGATTAAAGGTGTGTACCACCACATCCAACTATTTTCTTTGTTTCTTTTTTTTTTATTTTAAGGGCTTTATCCTTTTTCTTTTCTCCCCAAAGCCTACATATATTTTTAAATACACTATAATTTATCGTTATATCATCAAATCATTTAGAGGTTTTCTTTATCCGAATCTATCTTTTCTGTATATCTTTTTTTTCTGACCACATGAGTCTTTAATTTGCTAAGTAATATGGCTAGGATTAAAGCTGTGGCTTTGGGGGCTGGAGAAATGGCTCAGAGGTTAAGAGCATTGCCTGCTCTTCCAAAGGTCCTGAGTTCAATTCCCAGCAACCACATGGTGGCTCACAACCATCTGTAATGAGGTCTGGCGCCCTCTTCTGGCCTGCAGGCATACAAGCAGACAGAATATTGTATAATAAATAAATAAATATTTAAAAAAAAAGCTGTGGCTTTGATAGCTGCATCTACCCCATTCCTTAGCTTTCTGAGAGTCTAGCCTCATGGAAGATGTACTAGGTGGAACCCTGTTTATTCTCACAACTCTATGGCATTTCAAGTTCCCTCCCACCACCAAGTAGCAGGCTGTCACCTATTCATAAACAGAATTTATGGGTTTGGTGGCAGGGCCTCTTAAAAGAGATTCAAAAATTTTCTAGCTGAAGCTGAGTCAGGAAGCCTCTCTTAAATGAGATATACTTGCCTCTTGCAAACAGACCTCACCTGAGAATATGCTGCTAAAAAGAAACCATGTGTGTGTGTCCAGAATTAACTCCCAAACTCTCTCAAGTGTCAAGTGAATTTAGCTACCCACATCGATGCCATTTTGTTGTAGGAGGCTTCTTGTTCATTTCCCGGCTGCCCACACTCCCAAAATGACCACACAGATACTGTATTAATTAGATCACTGTTTGGTCTCCTAGCACTAGTTTCTAATTTTCTAGTTCATACAACTAGAATCAATATGTTATTGATTTTATATTTTACCATGAGGCTAGTGGCATTATGACAAGGTTCAGGTTGGCAGCTTGTATCTTTCTCCTCTGGCGACTCCATGGCTTCTCCTCACTCCACCTTCCTTCTTCCAGCATTCAGTTTAGTTTTCCCTGCCTACCTCTATTCTTCCCTGAAAAGCCAAAGACAGTTTATTAAGCAATGATATTCACAGCTTACAGAGGGGAATCCTACAGCATCAATCTACTTCCTGTCCTCAATGAGTTACATTCAGAAGGTATATACCTATGTTGAATAGTTTGCTAATTTTCAATTTATTAATAATTCCCATAACTTTCATGCCAAACAATTCAGTATACTTTAGTAGCAAATGACCTTCGTGTCTATCAATGAAAAATTCCCAAAGAAGCACTAGAAAGATGGTTCAGTAGTTATAGACATTTTTCTTTCAGAATAACCATGTTCTGAGCACATGGCATATCATCAGCACTTATAACTTCAGTTCCAAAGGAACCAGCTCTCTTTACTGATCTCCAAGTGTACTAGGTATAGTAATGGTGTGCATTTTATGCATTCAGGCAAAACACTAATACACATACAGTTAAATAAATAATTTCTAATAAAATATAAGAAATGAAAATATATACAAACAAATAAAAGTCTTTAAAACAAATTCCCAAATGAGCATGTAAGTATAATATAAAACCAGTACTCAACAAACAAAATTATTTTCACTTTATCAATAAAGTATTCTTTAGTCTTATATAACCCACATACACATGGTTATTTGTTGTCATATATAGTAAGTAAAATGCAGAAATTTCTTCATGATCATTTGGGTTATACCCCCAAAACACTGATAAATTGGAATATAATAAATATTACAGTGCTTATTGATCAACAAAAATAATAAAATCTAATGTACTTAAGTACAAAAAACTTAACAGTGTAGTAAATATATACAAAATAACATACCAATGTATATTCTAAATTATCTCATAAGTTATTGTAATTCTTACCTAATTTTTCAGAGATTTTGAGTGCCAAAAGGCACTGCAAAATAAATCTTTGGTGGCTTTTCCTTGAGGGTAATATAGGTTTGAGTTGACTAGAATAACTAAAAATAATTTCATCCAAATAATAAAAGTATTATTATTTTACTTTGAAAAGAAAAGATACATTTAAAAGTGTGTAGTATGTCTCATTAATAAAGAAAAATAATAAGTCATATAATACCTACATATTAATGTGCCTTTCCAAGAGAACATATACACAATACTCACTTCATATATTTACACTCAAATCTCCTGTTCTCATAGCTAAGTCTGCTGTATTGAAAATCTTTCAACCTCAAATAGAACTTTCTTAATCAATCTGGCTCTCTCCGGCAATCATAAATACTTTATACTACATTATAAACATGCAGTATTCTTAAGAGGTTCTTGGAAATCAGCTGAATAATGCACATATGTCATTATTTTTATATCAGTCAATTAACTGCGTTAAGAGCCAACTATCTTTGGGACTGAGCTACTTGTTCAGTTTGTTTTGGGGTACTTTTTTATTATTCATTAAAGAGGACATTAAAATGTAGTACTCTCATTATCAAGATATAATTGATTTCATTCAAATTAAATTCTGCTGAATATAACACTGATGAACCATTCTTGTCATTGAAATTCTTACATTCAGGGATATAATGTCACACAGGGAGTGGCATATCTTAGCATAAAATAGAGAAAGGACAGTGTTGGGAGATGCACAATCTGTTGCTATAAATGGACAGAAATAGAAAATTGTCAAGATTCACTTGCCAAAATTGAGTTCTGAAATCCGTACTTCTCTGATAACAGAGTGGGCATGTGGTTGCCCTCTGCCTGAGAGCTGATAATGCTTTGCTCATTACCACCGTTGTCCTCCTTAGAGACCATTTCAGAACATAATTGAGTTAAGAACAATCCCTTCAGACATATTTTCAATTGCTGAACATATTTGATTACATGTTTATAATCTTTATAACATCAGTGGTAATAAGATTAGTGAGACTTGGAAAAACACAGGCAAAACAATTATTTAAAATCTAAGCAATTAATGTTTTAAGAGATTCAAAATATTTTCATTTTCTTTCATGCTCAATTTTGTGAAGAATGCTACATTTTCTTAAAAGAGCAAGGAAACTAAGGTCATTCCTTAAACATTCTTTAATAATAGACATGGAAAGATAAAAATGATAATTTGAGAAGAACTATTTAATAGGAGTATAGTTTGGTGGAGCACAATATAGCAGGAAGAAAATAAGGATGAGAACATAACAAACCAATTACAAATTTATAATACTTATAAAACAATGTATAGCAAAAGCAGTGGATGGAAAATATCTGTTAATATTATATATCTGAAAATATTTAATATAAAATTATGAAAGCAGGGACTGAAGCAATGCCTCAGTAGTTGGGAACACTGGCTGCTTTTTCATAGGACTATGTTTTAATTTCTGGGACCCTTGTGGTTCTACAACAATGTGTAACTCCAATTCTAGGTGATCTGATGCCCTTTTTCAGCCTCTTTGAACACTGAATGCAGAGATATCTACAGGCAAAATACCCATACTCTCTGGAAAAAAACAAAAATTATGATTCAGTGAGGCATAGATTTTAGAGAAAAAAATAAGTAATTAATATAACTTTAAAATTCCAATAATGGATACTAAGCGATAATAAATAACCTTGATATCAAGGGAGGACAATTTTTGCTTGTATTTTAGTTTTAGGAAGTTGCCTTAATTTTCAAACATTTTGAATCTGGGATAGCAATGTAATATTTAGTAGCATAGCATTATGAAATTCAGATTAATATAAGAGTTCATATGTATGTGAATATGATAGTAATTTGCACAAAGGTTTTTGAAGGGTTATCTAGGCATTGCATTTGATTTTCTATTCAGAATTACATGGTAGAATGAGAAGATGTAAGGAGAGGATATAACAAAGAAATGCCCAGCAAAATAAAATTATCAGGAAATCAAAATATTCTCAAACTTAAAATAATATCAATTATAAATAACATTATTTAAATCTTAATTGCTTAGTACTGTATTCATTGATTAGTTTTTAACTCTCATCGGAGAAGTTTATTTTTGCTGTAGATAGATATAAACACACAGATCCACAATTTGTCAAGAATAGAAAAGTGATATCAGAGTATTAAGCCTTAAATGGAAGATCTATATCACATATCCTAGTCATCATAAAGGTGGGAACATAAAGATTGGAGGAGTGAAAGGTGGTATATGATTTCAAAGACGCAGTGCTTTCCAGACACAACAGGGCATTTGCACATGTGAATGCACATTTGAGGTAGGATTCACAAAACTTAGGAAGGTCAGCTAGACAAAACTTCTCGAGGGAAAGTGGAGTGAACATCATATCCTACCCCAAGCTAAGGAATATTTTGTAGTAGATATTTGGAGGAAGAGACAGTAACCCCTGGTATGTTGACTGTATTTCGGTTGATTACCCCACACCCAGAAGCATTTGGGTAGTACAAATTGGACTGCATGTGGTGAGCAAAATCCACCATATAATTATTAAACTGTAAATATTGCTTCATGCACAAGATCTAAGGAAGATAGATCGATATATGGATAGATAGATGGATAGATGGATAGATAGGAGATAGATAGATAGATAGATAGATAGATAGATAGATAGATAGATGATAGATAGATAGATAGATGATAGATAGATAGATAGATAGATAGATAGATAGATAGATAGATAGATAGATAGATAGATAGATAGATATTATCAGGACAGACAGAATTGAATAACTGTGCCAATAAGAAAAATGGAAAATATATAGGGGAGATATAAAATACTTTTAAAAAGAAATATCAATACCCATGTCTGAATGAATGAATAAATAAATATTGTTAACTCTTCAGAGATCAGTTACCTGTATTGTGGTCAGGGTATGGTTCTACTTTCTTTTGCTTGAACTAATTTTATACTATTATGCATAACCACTTTTAGTAATATTTAAATTGTATTAGACATTTAACTCAAATTCAGAACTAAAGATTCTCACTCATAATTGTTGTACAGCTGGAATTTTGATTTCATCTTCTCATTTTTTATTGAGAAAGCACAGACATTTAAAATAGTTTCCTCAGTACTCCACACAGAATCTGGCAGCAAATCGTGGCTTAAACCTTTGTGACTTGTAATGTTATGAAATAATGTAGTTCCTCTGATAACTCTCAATATAATTTTATTTCAATCTGAACAACAGCAATATTTATCATAGAGCATGCAAAATTAGCTAGGAGGAGTCCAGACTATGGTTTGTGAGTCAGTCTTCAGAAATATGATTAATCTCTCTGATTTAAGGTAACATTTCCTTCCAATAAAATTATTTAATGGAATAAAATGTTTTTTATATTTTTTATATTTAATAAGACATCCAACAGATAAGGACCTTATATAAATTCTATATGCTCTTTCAAGAAGATTCCAAACCATTATTTGATTATATATTAAAATATTTATTATTTTAAATAAAATTACCAATCTTACATAAATAAAAAAATCATTTCACTGTAATTTATTTTCCATTATTTATATTGTTGAATGGGCTTAGAGTAAATTAGTAAGTATACACAAGTCTTGCCAGAGTGACTAAAAGTCACTGTCCAGTTCAGCAAACTTATTTGTACTTGGAAGGAGGAGTGAAGACTGAGAAAGAAATAGACGAGAAACAACAAATAGAATTAGGAGAGCATCCAATGAATACTGTTATCCACCTCAAGTTTATTATTCAAAGTTCTTATATACTGCAATCCAATAAGGGGGGGAAGCAAAAGGCTTCCTTACCAAACACAAAGAATAAACAATGGAGTTTCCTCCTAACTCAAAACATTATGTACACACCATAGGTCAAAAAATCTTTTTTTTTCTCAGCAATACATCCTGTAGTCACACCTTATATCAAGCATCCTGTCAAGTATCCTTGAAGGAGCAATTGTAGGTCTGAACTCTGACCTCTAGTCAAGGTAGAATGTATTCGCTTCTGTAGGCCTCTACATTCAGTGAATTTCTTTTCTGAACCTAGTAACATGGGATATTTTATGATGATGTGTTTTTCATACAAATACAGCATGGCTGAAGATCAGAGTGAGGTACTAGTCACTAGTTAACCTAGAGGTATGAATATCTGTACAGACATACAAGAAGTAATAAGGCTGGGTGGAGACAAGAAGTGATAAGGCAGAAGGGAACAGGAACTCAGGCTTTTTTTTTTACTGGAAAGTGGATTAGGTAAGGTGGTTGTGGTTTGGCTCCTTTATCTCTCTGATATTTCTGGATTTTCCTCTATATCTGACTCTAGGTTTTAATTATTAATATATATTAGAACTCATGCTACATATTGGTACCCAACTTAAAGGCAGACACACATAAAAATGTATGTTGTTGGAATTGCAATTGAGGCTTCTGCCATGCCTTGCTAGGCTTTCTTTTCTCTTTTTCCCCAAGCCTCAGAGCGAGTTTGAGATTATCCTGCTGTCACCTCTCTGAAACAGTCTCCAGTTGCCACCCAAACTCCAGAAGAAGTTGGGGTCCAAGTGCTATAAGACATATCCACCCTAGACCAGCTGATTCTGCCTTCATGCCTATCCTTTCCACATGTGGTTTTTCCTCACAATCATGTTTGTTTCTCAGACAGCTGACTTTCTCTCTCTCCACTGTGGATTGGTTGTTTTCCCAAAACCCTCTCTCCTTGGGCTGGCACTTACAGCTCATGGATACATTCTACCAGCCTTATCATCCCTCAGCCAGGCTGTTCAATGGCCTGTATTCTCTGCTCAAATGTGCCATGTCTCATAGTTCACTGATGTTTCAGCACATTTCAATAAACAATGGGGATTTCTTAAAGGGAGGAATTAGAGCTTTTTTCCACATTTAAAAATGGAAACCCTCCCCCCAAATAATAGAAATCCCTATTACTATGGAGGGATATAGGTCTCCTTATGATAATACATTGGGCAGTTTGAAAATGGAACAATTAAATGAGAAAACAATTTAGAATGTACTTATGTAATATCAATTATAAACATTATCAGTTTATCATTTTTGCTTTACCACTAAAAAATGTTGGTTATTATGAGTTCTAAGATACAAGTTTTAGAAAAATTTGAATTATATATCATAGAGATATCTAGATCCACACAAAAGAATTTAATATAGAACCAATTTCATCACTGCATTATAAGGGTAGATAAGAACAGCCTAAATAATTTACCTAGTCATCACAAAGAAACTTCAAAATGACAGATCTCCCCAAGACTGTGTAAAACTTAAATGAACACCTGTGGAAATGTAAAATTTGAGGAGATTCAATGAATCAATAGTCTCATATAACATGCATTCACCTTTTATGAAGGAGATGTTAAACTTGTGATCAACTTGTAATAGAATTACACCTAGAGACTGGAGAGACTTGGTTAAAGTGGAGTTGAACAACAAAGTAGGGCTAGAGGTCTGGAAATCTCCCAAGATCAACTACAAAGGCACAAGAATAAACTCATGCTTCATTTAGTACACACAGCAGCTTTGAATTCTTGGGATAGAATTGGAGAAGTAGGAAAAGTTTTGAATCAAGGTTATATGGGGCCCAAATGAAGTTTTTGTATATTTTTTTTATGAAGACTCACTATAACAGTAAGTAGAATAATACCAAATTCAGAAGATAGACAAATAATAATTGAATCTATCACTTTTGAAGCTGCTAATTCTTTATTCAAAAGGATAATTGGGCCTGGAAAGGTCAGATTAGTGACATTGAAGGAATGGATTTGAGATAACATCAATATTAAATCTCATGATCATGATGATACTGGGAAAGGACAGGTAATTTCCAGAGGTTTGATAAAAATATTAAAATGTCAAGTGTTGAAATTTTGGCAAAAATTGTCACCCAAAAACAGATTGCAAACAGGGTATTTTTAGAAACAGTGATTTTTTTCTAAGCATAATTCAAACAGAAAGCCTTTCCCTTCCAGATTATGCAGAAGCTGTGACAAAGGCAGGCATTGGACCAATAAATGTAGATCAACAAGAGACAGTCAAGGTAATTGTATACCATCAAGAAAGTCTTGAATAGCCTCTCAAAGCCCCCAAGCCAAATTCAGTTCAGTCATTTTCTGTAAGCATGGAGGAAATCCCTTTCCAAAGCAACTAAAGAACATAATGCCTATAGTAAGAAGACATACTACTGTGGATGATAGAAAAACAATAAAGGATAAAACAAAAAGAATAAGAGAAAACATAAAGCAAGTATTTTGGCAAACATCTATAAAATGACTAAATAACATTCTAATTGAAAGCCATGTAGACACAGGTGTGGACATAATAATAATTACATCAGAATCTTATCATCCAAATTGACCTATTCAGGAGGCAAATTTTCAGTATTTAGGTATTGAATCTTTATCTCAGGTAAAACAGAGAACAAGAAAGGTCAAATGTATAGGGACAGAAAGAAAGATAGCAAAATTGAAGCCATATGTGGCTAACATAACAATGAATTTATGGGAATGTGATTTGTTACAGCAATGAAATACACAGCTTTAACATTCCTCCAATCTCAGAAACAAACTATACATTAATGTAAGTTTCTGGAAAATATGTATAAGATATTATAAAGAACAGTCACCAACCATTAAGGTTTAAAAGAAAAGGGCACAACAACTGCTGAACTTTCAAAGGAACCAGCACTCCTACCTTTTAAAATGGTAGATGAACAAACCTGTATGGTTAAAGCAATGACTTTAAAAAAAAAGAGAAACTGTAGGTCTTCAAGCAACTAGTACAAGATCAGTTAAATGCTCAGTATATTGATGAACAAACCAACCCTTGGAATTCTCCTGTATTTGTTATTTAAAGGAAAACTTGAAAATGGTGAATGGTAACAGATTTAAGAGCTGTTAATAAGGTCATTCATCCAATAGGATCTCTGCAGTCTGGTATTATTTTGCCTTAACTATTATCTAACATATGGCCTTTATAATTATTAATTTAAAAGAATGTTTCTTCACTATACTTTTACAAGAAAAGACAGACAAAATTGCCTTCATGATCTCTTTTTATAATAAATCTCAGTCCTTTAAGAGCTATTAATGGAAGATTCTCCCACAGGGAATAATAAATAGCCCTACCTTTTGCTAATAATTTGTGAGGCAGCCTTTGAAATACTACAAACACAATTTCCTCAATCTATGTTTTATCATTATGTGGAATACATCTCATTAGCTGATTCAAATGTAGATACTTTAGCAAAAATGTTTGAATAATTAAGAAAAATTTTGCTTATTTTCAGTTAAGAAATTTTTTTTGAAAAAAATGCATAGTGAATATATTAATTATTTAGGCTATAAAAATGGTTTATAAAAATAGTCCCCAAAAGCTGCAAATTAGAAGAGACCGATTATAGATTCTTAATGACTTTAAAATATTGCTAGGACATATTTCCAGTTTACTGCCCTCTACTGGGATAAAACCTGATGAACTGATTAATTTAAGCAAAACTCTAGATGGTGACAAGGACTTCAATAGTTCCAGAAAATTATCATCTGAACCTGAGAAAGAATTTTCTTTGCTGGAAGAAAACTTAGATTTATACTTGTGGATCATGAGACTCGGAATGTTAACTACATCTGGTCATATACTCTAATCATTCTCCTAAAGGAACTTTAATTCTAAGGGAAGATATTACCTTAAAATGCATAGTTTTACCACATAAAATGAGTAAAAAATAAAAACTTATATGTAAAATGTCTCTGAATTAATTATAAAACAAAAATTGAGACTTTATCAATTAGAAGGAAAGGGACCAACAGATATTGTAGTACCCTTTACTAAAGATGAGAGTGACTCAATTGATGTGATGGTATATAAACTGTTTAGATAATAAATGCGGGGAGATCTTCAGGAGATCGTCAGGAGAAAAGACCCTCAGATGTCCTTCCATGATGACCATGTAAGTTGTGTCTGATTATTCCTCGCGACTCTGTACTGGTCCCAGTTAGGGAAAATAATTATCTGTGTTGAAATGACACAGCCTCCAACACTGGAGGCCTCAAAAGTTTATAAAATATATCATGTCAAAACCAAAGGCTTAAAAAAGACTTTTGTATCATGTGGCAATAAGCCAAGGAAATTATACAAGCAAACACCACTACTGTCAAGAAGCAACCCAAGAGGTAGTCAAAGGAAGTAATCTGACAGATGGATGTGATCCACATTGTGGAATTTGAAGCACTAAAATAGGCACACTACACCAATAATACCTACTCGCATTTTCAATGAGTACCTGCTTTTAGTTCAGAAAAGGCTAATTTGGTCATCACACATTTGCTAGAAATTATGGCCACCATGAGTATACCTGTACAAATAAGACAGACAATGCTTCCACATATGTCTCTAAGAAAAAAAAGTTTTTACGTATTAGTATGTAATATAAAGCATAATACAGGTATACCACACAATCCTACAGGGCTGACAGTTATAGAAAGATCAAATTGAACTCTAAAGGATATGTTAATAATCAGAAAGGGATGATAAAGTAGTCTTCATAATGCTTTATGAACTTTGAATTTTTTATATTCTAATAGAAAAGAACAAGAGCTCTCTTAGAGAGACATTGGATATTAGAATAAATTATGGAATTAAATCAGCCTGTATACTGTGATGATGTACTGATCTCAGAATGGAAACCAAGACATATGTTACATTGGGGAAGAGGTTTAGCTTTTGTTTCTACAGGAGAAGAAAATCTATGGATACTATTAAAATTGATATGGATTTGATTTGAACAAGAAACACCCCTTGATTTGAAGAGGTGATATTTAATCAATCACTATGGCTTTTCAATCTAAATGCGTGCTTTTCAATTGCTAGACTGATCATTCACATATAACTTGCAATAAGGGAAACTACCCAAAATTAGGGTTGTGAAAGGATTTTGCTTTGGTCTTTTAAGGAAAATAAAGGCACCCAGCTTATAGATCATAAGACCACTAGGCGAATGAGACATCTGAAGTAAAAGGACAAATCTACCAGAAAAAAAAATTGTACCAAGAAAAGGATTGAATTGGCCTATAAATATATCACATTTCCAACAGGGTAAAATTTTATAAATCTTCCCAAATTTTTGTTTCTGCTGCTCTTTAGAGACATATAATGAAAATAGTGCTTCTATAGTCCCAGTCTAATTAAAAAATCAATGTTGGCTATGGAGTTGGAGTGTGACTTTCTCCTTTAAACCCAAGCATGCTAGATGAATATAAACTCCAAATCTCTGTCTTATGTCAGAAGAGCCTCCTGATGTGGTACAGAAGAAAAAGAAAATTAAAGGACTTTTTTATTGCAACTAATCTCATAACCCTTGGTTTCTATTTCTTGAGGCATAATTACAATCTAAAAATTTGTAAGAATAAAATATATATTTTAAAACTTTTATTATTATATTAACAGTCATATCAACTACTAACTAATTTTAGAAAAAGTACTTCTAGCTTCCTGTACATGTTTGAGTCTCTATCAGGTAGTTAAGAATTACATTTTTGTTTTCTGGGTATACATAACAAAGAATATTAACCTATTTGAGATCTGTTGCACATGACACTTAAAATGTTTAAGTTTTCTGAAGTGAAGAAAGACCATGCTGAAGAGCAACCTTTGAAGTCTCGGAAAGGATGGTGCCACACAATGATGTTACCACTAGGACTATGATAACAATTCTATGTTGAAAGACATCAACTAAAGATTGTCTTTGGACTAAACACTACTGAGAAAAATTTCAAGGTGACTATCTTAGATGACTCAGTCTTAAAAAATACCCTAGCCAGGATTGAAAAAAGATCAGTACTCCCTCATTACATAGAGACTGGAGTGGACAACAAATAATACAACTATCTCTGCCTGGAGTTGAGAATTAATTTAAACTTTTCTTTTCAGCATCCCCTAAAGATGTTGTAGCCCCCAGACAGCAGGAAGTAAATTTAAGAATATGATGCCCATTCTCAAGAAGTAGGGTAGATGGCTTTTGGTTGTTCAATGGATTAGAGATGTTTGTCATTGCTTAGAGGGTTTGGTTACAAGTTGTTATTGGTTATAGTTAGGAACTAAAAAGAATTTGCGAATATTTATGAGTATAGATGGGGTGGCGGGCTGCGTTCCGCCACCCAGCTCCGGGCCAATGGCTAGCTTTACCCAAAATAATTACACGGAAACTGTATTCTTTTAAATACTGCTTGGCCCATTAGTTTTAGCCTCTTACTGGCTAACTCTCACATCTTGCTTTAACCCATTTCTAATATTGTGTGTAGCACCACAAGGTGACTTACCAGGGAAGATCTTAACCTGCATCTCTGTTGGGTGGGGGAATCATGGCCACTGCCTGACTCGGCTTCTTTCTCCCAGCATTCTGTTCTGTCTACTCCACCTATCTGAGCTGCTGTCCTATCAAAAGGGCCAAGGCAGTTTCTTTATTAACCAATAGACATATGACCCTCCTCCATCATTTCCTCTTTTTCTGTTCAAACAAAAAAAATGCGTTTACTTTAACATACTAAAATTATAATAAACAAAACAGTTATCAAGCATGAAGTACAGTTACAATATTTATATATATTTTATCTTTTATCCTAACTAAGGAAAACTATAACTATAACTAACCATTCTTCAACTCCATCAAAGACTCCAGAAGGATATAATATTACCTAAGTAAACAAAAAGTGAGTAACTTCTAAAATTCTAGAAATGACAGAGACATCTCACTGCCTGTACAGTCACCCAAAGTTCCTCTGTACCACTGGGGCATCCATCTAAGGACTACAGGCCCATGGCATCCAGCAGACATTTCCATGAAGCAGGAAATTCCAAAGACAGTTCAGTCACTTTCTGCTGTTTCCTGTAGAATGTCTCATAGACTCTTTCTTGAATCAGGAACCCTGAAAGACCATCTCACCTTTAGGCAAGTTCAGCAGTCCTCGCTCTGTGGGTTCTCTGTGTCCAGTTTATGCAACAGTCCAGGCAAGAGCAGTTTCTTGCTCAAATGGCTATCAAACTCCATAAGGAGCCTCTTTGATGCCCATCTTTTTCTTGAAGTAGATTGGTGCTATCAGGAGCAGAAGTGTCTCATTGTCATGAAAAGCCCTAAGTTATTAAAACGTTAAATGCCATATTCTGTCTTTGAAAGATATGAATAATGCCTATTTAACTGAAATATATCTCTACATATCTAGAAAATTTAATTCATATGACTACAAGATTGATGTGGGAATGATTTCTTATTAATAAAGAAACTGCCTGGCCCATTCGATAGGTCCACCCTTAGGTGGGTGGAGTAAACAGAACAGGATTCTGGGAGAAGGAAGCTGAGTGAAGGATTTGCTATGATCTTCCCATGCCAGGCGGACACAGGCTAGAATCTCCCCCGGTAAGCACACCTTGGGGTGCTACACACCTTATAAGAAATGGGCTAGTCCAGGTGCGAGAGTTAGCCGAGAAGAGGCTACAGAAAATGGGCCAGGCAGTGTTTAAAAGAATACAGTTTCCGTGTAATGATTTCGGGTATTAAGCTAGCCGCGCGGGCGGCTGGGTGCTGGGGACGCAACAGCCCGGCCGCCGCCCCATCAACACAAGATTGACTATTATCAATGATTATTCATTAACAATATATACATTACATTTTAAATAAACTACACAATCACAATACCTTAATCAAGATTAGACATATGCATATACATATAACAAAACTCACCTTAAAATCCATACCAATGCAAATTATTCATACCTATATCATTTCCCCCTTTAAATGTAAAAGAACATTTATAAACAATATTTGGGAACATGGGTGTAGTTTTTTTCTCTCCAAACTGCTTCCTGCAAAATGTGAGCATTGTTATTCAGGTCTTTTATGGGATAACCTGTCTGCTAGGTTCATCTCAGTTGCCAGTTGAGCAAAGTAATTTTTTGAGTGTTTGTTCACAGTAACCTTTCAGGAGGCCATGGTATATCATACCATATTGGGATAGAAGCAATCAACAAGGTCTCATCCTCTGTGAAAACAAAAGAAGAAACTTCTTTCCAAAGCATCATATTCTTATATGCAAATTCTGAAGTCATACCCTTATGATATCCATTCTGGTTCCACTTGGCAGCCCATATAATGAAATGTCTCTCAGTACATAGCTCCTTCACAGTCAAAAATTTTAAAGAAAACACAGTAATACAAAGAATACAGACTCTTTGTGAATTTTCCATTTTTACATGGTTTATTTTTCTTTATTTCAATTAATCTATAACTATCTGTACTCTGTCTCATTAAAGACCTTACCCTATTTTTAAGCCATTAACTTTATTCTCTGTATTCTTTTTCTTCTCTCTCTCAAGCCTACGTACATTCATTCAACACTGTGATTCATTTAGTGGTCTTTTATGTCTGAATCTGTTTTATTGTGAATCTGTAATTTTTTTCCTTTGCAGAAGTACTTTTGATTTGTGCCTTTAAATCGCTAAGCACTTAAAAACCTAAGCTGTGACATTCCTAGGTCAAAAACAGTTACTGCCCAGTCCAACATGGCGGAGCCGCTCGTGCCTCTGAGCCTTGCACATTGTACCTCTGAGCCACAGTATGTAATAACCACCTTTTAGACACACAGTGAGGCTAGTTGCCATCAAACAAATAGTAGCACCTTACTCCAAATGCTCCATTCAAATGCTCTGTCTCCTGCAGGAGCCAGGCAGAGATCACAGTGGTGGCACAGCCCAGAAAGCCGGCATTTTAAAATAGACAGTTTTTTCCTGCTGCTGAGTCAGGAAAATTTCTTTGCAGCAAGATACCCACAAACAACAAAAACTATCTTTCCATTATTTTTAAGCCTTCTCAGGTTTTTTCTTTAATTCTTTCTCTGTCCTTTAAATTTTTTTAATTTATTTTTTTTATATTGAAAAGAAAAATTTCTGCCTCCTCCCCATCTCCCATTTCCCTCCCCCTTCTCCCACTCCTCTCCCCCTCCTCCCACTCCTCTCCCCCTCCCTCTCCAGTCTGATGAGCAGTCAGGGTTCCCTGCCCTGTGGAAAGTTCAAAGTTCTCCCCCCTCCACCCTGGTCTAAGAAGGTGAACATCCAAACTGGCTGGTTCCCACAAAGCCAGAACATGAAGTAGGATTAAAACCCAGTGCCTTTGTTCTTGGCTTCTCAGCAGCCCTCATTGTCGACCATATTCAGAGAGTCTGGTTTCATCCCATGCTTTTTCAGTCACAGTCCAGCTGGCCTTGGTGATCTCCTAATAGATCAGCTCCACTGTCTCCGTGGGTGGGTGCACCCCTTGTGTTCCTGAATTCTTTGCTCATGTTCTCCCTCATTCTGCTCCTCATTGATACATTGGGAGCTCAGTCCGGTGCTCCAGTGTGGGTCTCTGTCTCTATCTCCATCCATCGCCAGATGAAGGTTCTATGGTGATATGCAAGAAATTCATCAGTATGGCTATAGGATAGGGTCATTTTAGGTTCCCTATCGTCAGCTGTCCCAGGAACTAAATGGGGACATCGCCCTGGGCACCTGCGAGCCCCTCTAGGTCCAAGTCTCTTGCCAACCCTAAGATGGCTCCCTTAATTAAGATATGTGCTTCCCTGCGCCCCTATCCAAACTTCCTTTATCCCAATCATCCCATTCTCAGTTTCAGTAGGTCCCATTTATTCAATGGATGTCATCCTGTAGAAGAAAGAAAATAGACCCATATCTATCACCATGCACAAAACTCAAGTCCAAATGGAGCAAAGACCTCAATATCAATCTGAACACACTGAACCTGATAGAAGAGAAAGTGGGAAGTACCCTACAACAGATGGGCACAGGCGATAGCTTCCTAGGTATAACCGCAGCAGCACAGTCATTAAGGGCAACATTGAATAAATGGGACCTCCTGAAACTGAGAAGCTTCTGTAAAGCAAAGGACACTGTCACTAAGACAAAAAGGCAACCTACTGAATGGGAGAAGATCTTCACCAACCCAGCAACAGACAAAGGCCTGATCTCCAAAATATATAAAGAACTCAAGAAACTAAACTTTAAAACGCTAAATAACCCAATTAAAAATTGGGGCACTGAGCTGAACAGAGAATTCTCAACAGAAGAATTCCAAATGGCCAAAAGACACTTAAGGTCATGCTCAACCTCCTTAGCGATCAGGGAAATGCAAATCAAAACAACATTGAGATATCATCTTATGCCTGTCAGATGGCTAAAATCAAAAACACCAATGATAGTCTTTGCTGGAGAGGTTGTGGAGGAAGGGGTACCCTCATCCATTGTTGATGGGAATGCAAACTTGTGCAACCACTTTGGAAATCAGTGTGGCGGTTTCTCAGGAAAGTCAGGATCAACCTACCTCTGGACCCAGCAACACCACTCTTGGGAATATACCCAAGAGATACCCTATCACATGACAAAAGCATTTGTTCAACTATGTTCATAACAGCATTGTTTGTTATAGCCAGAACCTGGAAACAACCTAGATGTCCCTCAGTGGAAGAATGGATGAAGAAAGTGTGGAATATTTACATATTAGAGTACTACTCAGCAGTAAAAAACAATGACTTCTCGAATTTTGCATGCAAATGGATGGAAATAGAAAACACTATCCTGAGTGAGGTATCCCAGACCAAAAAAGAGGAACATGGGATGTACTCACTCATAATTGGTTTCTAGTCACAAATTGTGGTCATTGAGTCTATATTCTGTGATACTAAAGAAGCTAAGTAAGAAGGTGAACCCAATGAGGGCTGCTGAGAAGCCAAGGACAATGGCACAGGGTTTTGATCCTACTTCATGTTCTGGCTTGGTGGGAGCCTAGTCAGTTCGGATGTTCACCTTCCTAGACCAGGATTGAGGGGGGAGGACTTTGTACTTCCCACAGGGCAGGGAACCCTGACTGCACTTCGGTCTTGATAAGGAGGGGGAGGAGGGGGAGGCAGGGAGGAGTGGGAGGAGGGGGAGGGAAATGGGAGGCGGGGAGGAGGCAGAAATTTCTTTTTTTCCAATACAAAAAAACTAAAAAAAAAAAAGGATAGCTTACAAACTTTTGGTTGGATGTCCAATGGTTAAAGCTCTAGTGATAATATTCTTATGGGAGACCTTGAGCTGCTAGGTAAAATTCTTACAAAAAACAGTTTCCAATAGAGAGCTTAAAACAGCTGCCTAAAAGGTACTCAAGCAGGTAAAGTATAAATCAACAGATAAAGTATACAATAATCAACAAATACAGTATATTAATTATAATTCAGCTATGGCAAGTGTGTATATTAAATGTAAAACTTATTCTACAACAGTTTTATAAAAAATGAGGCTTATGGCTAAATCTTAACTAGTTTTGCTAGTTAAGATATTAAGCTCTTAATTTAAACCAGTAGCCTGTCTGATATAAAAGGACAGGACAGAATCTGGAAAATGGTTTAACAAAATTTTGACTATGATCAAGGTTTCTTATACTAAACAGTAGACTCATTGATAATTTTAAGATTGATTCCTGGATATTTGCCTTTGCTAAATTCAAAAGCCAAAAACAATGGTCTTTTCCCAGATCAATGTTACAATTTATGCACCTGTATTTTGCTAAAGTTATAGCAAAAAATCCCTTAAAGGATTTTATGCTAAATTTTACAATTGGCTCTTCCAATGGAGGAACTGCATATATGGCTAATAATAATAAAAATTATGGAGCATAACAAGGCTCCTTCAAAGCAACTCATAAAAGTTGCCAGCAGATCCTGATGCAAACGGATCTGGCTTGTTGACACCAAGCTGACCTTTGCTAAGACAAGGTGAAAAAGCCCTTGCAATGCATCATGAAAAAACCCGACCTATATATATTTGGGGTCGAGGATGTGTTTGTGCGTTTTTCACAGAAAGAAAATGAAATCTGAACGTGATGTCAAGGCTGCGGACACAGAGGAGTTCCAGACTTCCAGAGGTGATTGAGGAGAGATCCTTGGTCCAGTCTTCCCTACCCCCAAGGAAAGGAGTGCCTGCTGACAAAACCAGCTACACCACTCTGCATGGTGTCATCCAGCCCCCAGAGTCCAGGGAGACCCGGCTGACATAAGGGCCAGGATGTGCTTCATGTACCTGAATCCAGCTTGCCTCACCCTGGCTACCCCACCTGTCCTGGAGCACAAATGCTAAACTGCTTCTGCAGCTTGAACTCTGGTATGCTTTGGAGCTGAGTTGCAGACTAAACATCAGACTGCTTTAAACTTTGGGACACAGAACTCATTTTAATTAAAATATTAACCTCTCTTCACTTAAGAAGGGGAAAAATTGGGGGTTCCTGTTACTGTTGCCCAGAGGCTGGAACTGGTGGTATTTGATAACAACAATGTATGTCATTGTACTCCTACTGAATTTGAGCTAATGATATTTGTAACTGCTTATAGATAATGGGTAAAGTTTGACACATGTTGTAAAGTGTTTGGTTTTAATGCATATGTTAAAAATTTTGGATTTTGATCCCTTTTACACTGCCCTAATTTTTTGGCAGGCAGCACACGTAACTTTATGTGGAGTAGGCACTTAGGAAGGTGGTCATACCATAGGCCAGACTAAAAGGTGAATACTGGGTTGGGAAAAAGCCCTTTCTTCTTATCTGGAGATGGAGTCATTGGTGCCAAAATTATATCATTATATCTTTTGTTTGAGGAGCTCCTCACAGTCTTTTCATTAATGACAGACGCAGTTACCCAATGACGGGAGTTAATGTGGATCCTCGCCTAAAGAGCACACCATACATAGGTTGTAGAAACCGGCTCAACATGGCATGGTTCAGGTATGAGGGCGCTTTCCACATGGCCTAAGACAGGGTGCCCTGTGATCTGCTTACTTTAATCCTGCTAGATGCCTTTTATTTGAGGAGCTCCAAGGACGGGTGACTTATGGCAGGATAATCCCCCAACCTAAGGCAGGGCCCTGGGAACCCTAGGAAGGGTAAGGGGGGAAAAAAAAGGCCTGGTCCCCACTCGACCTAGGAGTCATCGGGCACCCCTCTGTTCCCAGGAGAGATGGATTGCTTCACCACTCGAGAGGAGGGTCTCTCCTTGTCTCAGTCCCTTCTCCTTTGGTCTGACACCATGGATGACTCTGACTGGTGCTCTCCACGTGATAGCTGCCTGCCTTTGTATAAGAGGGGGGAGGGGATCTGTTGGGAGCTGTTTCCCCCAAGAGATCATTGCGGGAACCGTTGCCTTGGGGAGACTGTGGGGAACCCCACACCCATGGTTGTACTGGGAATGGTTCTGTTGCCCCACACCCAGTTGAAGCTGTTAATGGAGAAAAATAAAATAAATAAAAAAAAGAGAAAAAAAAAGATATTACCATTGCTAAAGAATGATATTCACAAAAAGCTAAAATCATAAGCATCATGCAGATAAGAAATAAACAAGCTAGGTTTTCATTTAGCATATTAGTGGCAAGATAAAATAAAATATTCAAAGAAGAAACAAACTAAACACTAAACTTAAATTCATTTTGAAAATGTTGAATGGAAAAGTAGAAGCCATTTGTCCTCTAATAGTTTCTACAATGGGTAATAAAATGCAAATGAATCTGTGTCAGACCACCACAACACAGTAATTCTTTTCATTTTGTCAGTAAACTATAATACTCACGATTTTATTATATCTTACTATATCACAATAAAATGACCCATAAATATACATCTATAACAAATAATACAGAAACATTTTCCATAGAAGTCCAAAGGTTTGCACACTATCTTTAGAAAATATGCTTTTACTTTCAAGGTGCTGTGAAGATGAAAACCTTTTTTAATCTGTCTCTCACATATATTAAGAATTACGGATGATATATTTAGGGTATTGGTGATGTAATTTTTCCATGCAATGTTTTATATTGTTCTTAAAAATATTAAAAATTATAAAAACATGACTTCTTAAAATATTGATGACCATACTCATAAAGTTTATTCCTCATTACGTTTTGTTAGAATGTAATAGTTATCGTAGTTTTGGATAACTTGTGCAATGGTTTATACACCAGTTCAAAACAAATGCTTTCAGAAATATTCTAGTATGTTTATGTAAAATGTATTATTCTCATTTAATTCAAGGAAAAATTTGGCTTCAAAATAGATATTCACCAAGTATGTGTGTAAGAAAGGCACACTTATTTCTTAAGTAGCATAAGCAAAGTTTTGTTGATGACATAACATCTCACTCTATCTCTTGTCTACTTACAATGCATGCTTGTGGCTACTATAGCTAAGTATAGCTTTACTTAGTGAGCATATGTACATTATTGGATTGGTGTTAAGTGACATTTTCCATAAAAAGTAACAACTATTCTTTTCTTATGGTTGTTAATTCCTGCTATTTGATAGTTATGAAACAAATGTGCATAACAATGTTTCATATGTTGGAAACTAGTTTCTCATTCTGGTGAGGTTAAAATATGAGAGAACTTTTGTCAGAGATAAAATAGATGGGGCCACAGAATCCTTGACTATAA
Organism: Microtus agrestis; assembly: GCA_902806775.1. Lineage (NCBI taxonomy): Eukaryota > Metazoa > Chordata > Mammalia > Rodentia > Cricetidae > Microtus > Microtus agrestis. The sequence continues at coordinate 885,822 of CADCXT010000527.1, read as the reverse complement.
CCATCTATAATTAAGAGCAAATTAAGCTTACTTTATTTATAAATAATGTATTTTGTGATATTATATTTTAAAAGTAAAAACAGAAAAATATGCTTTTGACAGTTAAAAGTAGGATGGGTATTTGAAAGTTTTTGAAGTTAAAAATGCCAATAATGTTGCTTACACTGAGTTAGTAAATCACATTAATTGTAGTTACTATAGTTGAATTAGAACATTGAAAGATGTCTGTTTATGTTACTTTGCTATATTGACTTTATAAAAAAGAAACCAAGTACTAAAAATAAGATATAAATTTGTCAAACTGTATCAGTAAATATTTATTGATTTCCCATGCTTTTCAAATAAGCACAATAAAACTGTGAAAAATAAAAGCAAAAAAAAAATCTACCTCATGGTTAACAACTGCAATGACGATCACAATGTTAGGTAAATAAACCTATATGTAAACAAAACCTGGAGTACATTGAGGGAGTGAAAAGATGAAAGTGAAATTCAGAAGTAGAGTTATTTATGATGGAGTCATCAGGCAGCACCATAATGAATGAAAAAGAACCACACAAACAAAAAGAAATGCCAAACACAAATTGCTTAATTATATAAAATATTTGTAGTGAGTTGTTAGATTAAACACTCCTTATATTTTACATAGATAAAACCATGTATTATCATTGGAATACTCTGTTTCCACATATTCTATTAAAGCTTAACTTGGGGATACATTGCATTCAATAAAAATCAGATACTATTTTAAAGTTTCTTATATATTTTTAGATCACTGTCACTTGAGTAGGGGCTCACAATATCTAAATGGAACATTTTATTCATGGGCTATATAAAGCTCTGAGAAATTGCAACTATTATTTTTCTTTTTTTTCTTTTTTTATTTTTATTATGTATACAACATTCTGTCTGTGTGTATGTCTGCAGGCCAGAAGAGGGCACCAGACCTCATTCCAGATGGTTGTGAGCCACCATGTTGTTGCCAGGAATTGAACTCAGGACCTTTGGAAGAGCAGGCAATGCTCTTAACCACTGAGCCATCTCTCCAGCCCCAACTATTATTTTTCTAATCTAGTACCTATGAAAGTAATTGAGTGAAATTTAGCTTGCTTTAGTATGATAGTTTCAAAAGACCAGTAACACTTAAGATGCAACATGATGTAATATTTTGGCAAGTGCACAAATGGCATTGTTTTATTCTTAATGGATTGCACCCACTTCAAATTCTCCAAAATTCAAAATTATTTCAGTGATCATATTTTTATCAAAAACTAAAGTGAAATACAATGAAAGGACAATATTTCATATGTATTTACACTGGAGTGAATCTCAGTGATGTGTTCAATGAAATCCTTCATCAGAGATAGAGGAAAAAGAAAAACCTTTAACACATGGTTGAAAATATAGCCCTGTTGTTTTATGGAGTCTTAGTTCTTTCCTATATTTCACAATTACCAGTCTAAAAGATGTACTGAATTCAATCCTATGTTTGATGAAACAAAACTGACAGGTTTATGTTCATGCACATTTTCTGAAATCTAACATTCCTCAGCCTGAGAATGTTAGCAGAGCAGAGAATTATCTATAAACTCCTGCAGCTTAGAATTACATCTGATTGATTTGCATGTCCCAGAACTTACAAAGGTCATTTAAAATCATGATAAAGACCTAAACTTAAGAAGATTTAGTTTATGTCCTGCTATTCCCAGAGTTATTAGATAAAGTGTCAACAAATAGAAAATAACATATAAAGGTTCAGACAATTCTAAAAATTTGTTATTTTTAATCACAAAAATTGGGGAGATACATATTAAGATTTTTTTCTCCTAAAGTGAGGTTTCAAATAGAATTGTATCCTATGGCTCCATTCACTAAGTGATACAGGAAAGGAAATCATCCATTTCTAAGTTATACAAGCATATTTATTCAGCTGTTAGATATCTTAGATTTGTAAATCTTTCCTTTTCAAACCTTTGGGATTAGAATTATTTCTACAGCAACATTATCAAAGACATTGCCCAATTATTATGATAATTAATGGAACTGACATATGTAGTAGGGAGCCTCCGGCTGCATCCCTGCCACCCGGCCCCTGGCCTCCTGGCTAGCTTATGCCCCCAAATAACAACACACTAATTGTATTCATTTAAACACTGCTTGGCCCATTAGCTCTAATCTCTTACTGGCTAACTCTCATATCTTGCTTTTAACCCATTTCTAATAATCTGTGCCTTACCAGGAAAGATTCAGCATGTAAAACCTGGCAGCTTCATCACATCTGCCCTGGAGAGGAGTGGCACAGCATCTGGCTCACTTCTTCTTCCTCCCAGCATTCTGTTCTGTTTACTTCACCCACCTATGTTCTAACCTATCAGGCCAAGCAGTTTCTTTATTAATTAACCAATGAAAGTAACGGATATATGACACTCCCACATCAGAAATACATGACATTTTTTTGAAGCTAAGTATAAAGGTACCACTAAAAGAGATCTAAAACACGAATTATTTTCTGAGTAATGTGCAGGAGCAGACAAGTTTGTGTAAAGGCATCACAGTAAGTAGTGGGACAGAATTCCTGACTCAATATTCCCTGGTTTTGTACACAATGATGTATTCATGATGTTATATAATGCAGGCCTTTGAGTAAAGGAGGCTGACAAGGTGACTTAATACCAAATATCCCTTCAGTGTTAGAGATAGTTTCCCACTTCAGAGTCACTTGAAAATTTCACTCTCTAGGGGAGGGAGTGGGAATTTGGATGGGTAGTTTTTTTAAGTAATAAAACAAAATAAAAAAGATAAAATAAAGAAAGAAAACTTCACTCACATTTGCTTCCATGACAAAGTAGTAAATCTGGAGTTCTTCACTACATCCCAGTGTAAAGAACTCATTTATATTTTAGAGTAAATATGAAGTCTCTTACTCTCTCCAGGGGGATTGTTAGGCAGGTGTGCTTGCTTTCTTCACCTGTGATATCAACTCACTGTATACTTGAACATTATTTGGTGCTCACTGCGTCGCTCTGTGGGAACTAGGCCATGTACCTACCACTAAGGTGACTTTTATGCATGCTGCTACTCTGGAAATGATAATGAAATTTTAAAGGTATTTTAAATATTAAGTAGCATAGTATATTATTTTAATTTATAAGTGTTTCCTTAATCTTTAAAATGAATTAAACCTGTTCAAATGGTTTCTCAAACAAAGTGATGCCATGTAAATCTTGACAGACCATCTTAAGAGAAATTATTCAGTAATGATATGGATACAAATCTTTATTTTTTTACTGATAATATTTCTAAACATTTCCCAAGTTATTATAATAATATATTGAGGATGAAGACAGATGCATACACATACAGTGGTATTTTATATACATTTATGCTTTAATGGTTTAAATATAAATTGATAATCTTCCCAGTATTGACCCCAAACATACTGTTAAGTTCCTTTTGTATGTTCTGCAAAACATTTAAAATATAAATATGCTGGCTGTTCTGTGACTTCTGATCTCAGTAGTAGACACAAAACCAATTCTAAATGGAAAGCAGTTAAACACAGACTGTCTTATACAGTGATATACATTTACAAAGAAAATTTAAATTAAAATATCAAAATATAACTGGTACACTAAAGGAGAGAACATTGTTCAGGTTTGTGTTATGCAGCAAGGCTTTTAACAGTAAGAAAACATGCTCAGTAAGAAATTCTCTCTCCAGGTCACAAATGACTGGCTTGACTGAACTGCACCCTCCGGTAAACATGTAAATAAAAGAAAATGCTTTCTTTCATACTCCCAGGGTTTTGTTACGCTTCCTTTTGAAAACTAGAGCATGTGTACTGACCTGCTCAGATGTAAGAAGAAGATGAAGGACATATCATATAATTCCCCAAATTTAGCACAGATATAATCTTCCTATTTAATTTAACTTCACAGAAAAAAAGCAATTTTTTTTCTTTTTCCAAAAAGATAATGAAAGTATCAAATTTTGGTCATCAGGCAGTGAAATAGATTTGTTGCAGTGAAGTATATTATGGGCATATCAACTATCTTTTATTTAATTTTTCAAAAAGTAAACTAAATGATGCTAAAGAGATGACTCAGTACTTAAAAGCACTGGCTGCTCTTTCAGAGGTCCTGGGTTCAATTCCCAGCAAACACATGGTGTCTCACAGCCATCTATAGTAGTATCTAACGCCCTTTTCTGGCATGAATTCATACATGCAGGTAGAGCAGCCATACACATAACATAAAATAGTAAATCTCTAAAAAAGTAAGCTAATCAATATTCATTCTACCTATTGATTTATAAGAAGGAATCATGCATATACTCACTATTTTCATTTCATTTTTTTTACAATGCTGTTTTAATACAATAAATGAAGTAGTAAGAATATATTTTCAAACAAATTAGAATAGATTCATACAACAGAACAGTACAAATCCAAAGTGGAATGTTAGAAGAGTGTAAGATTGACATGTTTATAATAAAGTGTCAAGCAAAACCTGAAACTATGTGAGTAAATATGATTTTGACTTGGTAAAGCTCTGTGCACAAAATGCCTAGAAAGAAACATAATAAAATATTAACAATCATTAACTCTCTTTGGAGGACAGTGACAAATAATAGTTCCTTCTTTTTATCATTTTTTTAAAAAATAAATATTCTACTTTTAGAATCAAATGTATAACATTTTTAACTTTTATTTTAAAAGTGATACTTAAAGCAAACTGATTCAGTATGCAGTGAGTGAAAGGAGAAAGCAGGAATAAAGCAAAGAGTAGAGAGCATGTCTGTGGCTTCAAGATTAGAGTGAATGAAAAGTAGAAAGGGGAAACACCATTAAAGTGAAAATAAATGGACTGAAACAGACTCTCTTCGAGTGATAAATCACAAGAAAAGTAGCATTTCATTTCATGCATGCCACATTTTACTCTCTTTATATTGGGTGCTGGTAAGGATTCAATTTTCCAATTACTGTGCCAGGATTTTTATATTTATTATCAAAATCTTTTTCATTACTTTATTCAATTTTTTTCCTCCATTGAGCTACAAAAGTGCTTTCTTCAACAAACATATCATTTCAGATTATGCATCTTTATGTTCTTGCATGTGAAATTTTAGATACTGTTAATTATGTTCATATATATATATATATATATATATGTATAGTAAAGGAAACTACTTCTCCCCTCTGAATGTAGTTAGATTAAATGAATTTTGGTTCATTTGACTCTCTGAAATGTATGCCCATAATTCTTTGAATCTCTTAAAAATTGTATAAGATCATTAGATTTTAGAACATACTCACAAATTCATAAACTTGTGGTGCTATGGACCTGAAATAACTTTTAAATTCTCTAAGGATAAATATGAAATTTTCAGATGGAATGAAACATTCATATTAAAATCAAAGAAAGAGCAAGCTGTATGTTAAACAAATCATGAATTTCCATTTGTTAATAATAAAAGGCCTTTTTCTATTTTATATATTTAATTTGACATAATAATTAAGTACTTAAAAATTTATAAATATACTATGTATTTCCACAGCACATATCAGGAAGTATTTTAAAAGAAGAAATATATGATTTATTACATATTTTTATAAACTCCAGAAGCACTTAAGAATATACTGTACATCATATAGAAATATGATACAAATCTATGTTTGCACATTTCAAGGTACATCTTAAAATGTATACTTTTGCTACAAATTCTAAGGGTAATTCTAAATATAGTGAAATATATATCAATACTTATGCCCTTTGAGAGGAAGATATTTGTCTATTTATAATATGTAGGTACAAAATTAATGATCGTTACTTTCATATGTTTTAAAAACCATAAAATTGATTTTGTTCAAGTCATGAAATGTCTACATTCTTTAACAATTATAGTTCATGGATATTGCAAAAATATGATAAACTGATTAGATTCTCAGATTAAAGGTCATATGTTATTAAATTTATAATAAAATTTAGAATTATACTCAATAGCAGATTTTCAAAGAAAGCGTACATTTTGGTTTTGTCTTAGTTAAGGTTTCTATTGCTATGAAGAAATACCATAACCACGACAATTCTTATAATAAATAACACTGCATTGCTTATAGTTCAGAATTTTTATCCATTATCATTGTGGAACATGGTTTGGTGCAGGAAGCTATGGTGCTGGAGAAGGAGCTGAGAGTTCTACATTTTGATCTGTAGGCACCAGAAAGTGAAATGGAACACTGGGTGTTTCTTGGGCATATATGAGACCTCAAAGCCCACCCCGACAGTGACATACTTCCTTAAACAAGGCCAAACCTATTGGAGGAAAAGCCACACCTCCTAATAGGGCCACTCTCTTTGAGTTTATAGGAGCCAATTATATTCAAACTCCCACATTCCAGTACTTGGCCGCTATAAACTTATAACAATATTATAATTCAAAATGTATTTAGTCAAACATTAAAAGTTTCCATTGTCTATCACAATCTCAACAATGTTTGAAAGTTCAAAGTTCAAATTATCTTCTGAGATTCATGCACTTTCTTAACTGTAATACCTTATAAAATACAAATAAAAAACAAATTACTTAGTTCCTAGATACAATGGTGAAGAATATGCATTACCATTCTAAAATGTAGGAAATGGCGCATACTAAGACAATTATTGGATCAAATCAAGACCAGCTGGGCAAATTCCAAACTGTAGATCCCCATATCTGATGTTTAAAATCCCTTCAGATCTCCATCTTCTTTCAGCTTTGGTGACTGCAACATACTTCTTTCTCTCGAGCTGTTTCCCTTCCCCATTAGAAGCTTTATTTGACACGTATCCCATGGCTCTGGCATCCAAAGTTTTGGGGTCTCCAAGACAATTTAGGTTTAACCTTCATAGCTTCATGCATTTGCTTTTATAGGCCTCCATTCAGGGACACCCCTGACCTATGTCTGGCCTCAGCAGCTTTCTCTAGCTATCTAGGGAGATTCCATAACCCCAGTCTTCTATCCTTGACTCTAAATCCAGAGCCATATAACCAAAGATTCCAAGTTCTGCTTGGCATTACCATTCTAAAATGCTTCCTGGGGCTGGAATGATCCCCTCATTCAATTTCATCTTCACTAGCTTCTGTTTTCCATGGTTTCCTACACTGCCTAAGCTTCGCTGTACTAGAACTTGCTCTACAGATCAGGCTGACCTCAATCTCAGAGATCTACCCAGCTTCTGCCCTCCATGTGCAAGAATTGAAGGTTTGCACCACCACACCTGTCTCTAGGCTTTTCTTTATTCCTTTTTCACAAGTTGGAAATTTAGGTGTTTGGGTTCCTGTCCTGAGGTCATCCCTTTATTCTATTTCCTAATATGTTTATTTCTTTGAAAACAGGATTTAGCTCCACTCCACGTCTTGATACTCATTTTCTTATCAAATACTACATTTTTATTTTTCCTGGCTCATCTTGTTCCTTTTTTTAAATAAATATTCATTAAAATCAACACTGATAACCACACAAAAGAGGCTGTTTTGAGATCGCGGTCAACGGAATCGATACACAAATTTTCACTGTAGCCTCAGGCAGACGTTTTGGACAAGGACAAAATATCACAAGACCACAAAATATGACATACTAGCATTAATCTCCTCTAAAACCACTTCAGCCATGCACCCATAGTTCAAATCGCACGCAGCACCACTGTCTCCCAGGCTTCTGATAGCCTGGCTCATTAAGCAGCACTTAAAGCATTCAATTGCTTTTCTAATGCATGTTCCCAAGGTCAAAATTCCTTTAAAATGAAATATAGTCATGCCTATCACAGAAATACTCCGTTCCCTGGCACCAAACTCTGTTTTAGTTAGGGTTTCTATTGCTCTGAAGAAATATCAGTATCATGGCAACTCTTATAAAGGAAAGCATTTCACTGGGAGCTTGCTTAACAGTTTAGAGGTTTAGTCCATTACCATCATGGTAGAATATGGTGGTGTGTAGGCATGGTGCTGGAGAAGGAGTTGAGAGTTCTATATCTTACAAGAAAGAGAATGTGATATAGTACACTGGGAGTAGCAGATATGAGACTTCAAAATCCACCCCTAAAGTGACATAATTCCTCCAAGAATTCCATACCTATTCCAACAAAGCCAAACATCCTAATAGTGTTACGGTCTATGAGTCAATTTATTCAAATCACCACAGATTTTATTTAATAAAAATAATCATTATATGAGCTTACTAACATTTTTAATGGCCAAGATCTGATCTAGTAATGTTTAATTACATTATTTCATAGCGAAAGAAAAATTTCCTCACAACATGTATCTTGATAACAGAATCATATATATTTTTAAGAAAACAACTCACTATGTAGCTGTCTGGCCTGTAACCCAATATTTATACCAGGCTACTCTCAAACTCTCTGCCTGCCACTGCCTCTCAAAAATGCTTGGATTAAATGTATGTACCACCATGCCCAATATAAAGACAATTCTTAATCATTAAATCAGTATCGCAGATGTCTTAATGGATCATTTTATCAAAAATGATCACAAAGTCACTAAGAAAAGACATTTCTTTTTTAATAGAATGGCCAGTTTTACTTTATTTTTCCACCAATCCATGAACTTGGGAATTATTTTCTTCCTCTGATATCTTTTTCAAATACTTTTTTTAATTTAAAAGTTTTTTTTTTTTAATTTTCATTTTCTTCCCACCACCTGCCCCGTCCATTCTTCAGAAACGGTAAGGCCACCCATGAGGAGTCAACAGAGTCTGGCATCATGAGGAGTCAACAGAATCTGACGTATCAAGTTGAGGCTGAATCTACCTCCTCCCCCATATAAGGAAGCAGAACAAGGTACCCCTCCATAGGGAATGAGCTCCAGAAATCAGTTCAAGCAGTAGGGATAAATCCTGGGCCCATCACCAGTATCCTCACATATGACCCAAGCCACAGAACTATCACCCACATTCAGAGGGACTAATTTGGTCCTATTTGGTCTCCTCTACTATCAGTTCACAGTGAGCTCCCTCTAGCTTGAGTCAACTATTTCTGTGGATTTTCCTATCATGATCTTGACCCCTTTGCTTTTATAATCCCTCCTCCCTTTATTCTTCTGTACTTCTGGAGGCCTTCAGCTCAGTGCTTAGCTGTGTATCTCTGCATCTGCTTCCATCAGTTACTGAATGAAGGTTCTATGACAATTATGGTGGTCATCAGTTTATTACAGGGGAAGGCCAATTCAGGCACCCTTTCCAATATTGCTTGGATTCCTGGGTATTTACCTATCAACAGGTTTCTCCCTAACCCCATAATGGCTCCCTCTATCAATATAGTTCTTTGCTTTCTCTCCCAAAGAGGTATTTTTATATGAGAACCAGTCTTATTTATTAGTGCTCAACCTTAATGTCTTAATTTTCCATTGCAAATATTTCAATTTTGAAAATGTTAATCATAGATATATGAATTTGAAGGAGCAAATGCATATAATTCGTTGCACTGAAGAGTAAATGCACACCTAATTTGAGAAATCTGCACTATAAAATACAATACCATATCTGGTTAGCTGAACAAATATTTAGATTTTTCAATTAATTATTAGCTCTATTTCCAATCAGCAAAACAATTAAAAGTATAATAAATAGCATTTTTGACATCAAAACATTTAAAATTATCATTTTGATAACTCATTAAAAATAACTTGATTATAATTATTTTCAAAGTCAGCAAATTCATCACTATTAGATTTATTTTTAATTAAGAAAGTAGAAATACAAATTAAACAATAATGCATGTTTAGGTTAGTGTCAAGACAATTTCCCTAGTGATATAAGTTCAATTTTTTTGCATGACTGTGAAAATATAATTCTAATTTTTCATGCCAACTACTGAAAGGAAAATATACCAAACAATGATTATTTACAATCTTTTCTATTAAATACATTTTTTACCAAAATATCAGTAACATTTTATTTTAAAAAGCAATTTTAACTTTAATCTTCATTCAAAGTACTTCACATTATCAATGTAATAGTGAGGAAAACAAATTATATTCAAGATAAATAGTGATATTATATATTAGTTATTCTGGATGTTGTTCAGTATGTACTAGTTTTAGCTCAGAAAACGAAAAACCAATAATCTTTGACTATGGCCACTAAGAGATCACTTAAGATGTAAATAATTCATACCTTAAAATCCTTCTTGATAACATCAAAATTTTTAAAGTTTTTCTTGAAATTTACCATAGAAATGATCTACTAATGATACTACAAGAGAAAACTGGGACTCCATAACTAAAGTGGAAAGTTCATTAAATGTAAATAAGTAAAGGAGATCAGTTAACCCATGTACCTCTTAAGTTGTAATTACAATCAGTGTAAGACTTCTTCAAAATGTAATTTTTTGTCCTAAAGACTATTTATATGATTTATTGCACATATTAAACTACATTAGTTGAACAATCCTTCCATCTCTGGGATAAAACCTGCTTGATCATGATGGATGATCTTTTTGATACATGTCCATATTCAACTTACAAGTACTACATCTCCATTTATCATGAACATTGGCTTATAATTCTGGTTTATTGTTCTATCTCTATCATGCTTTGGTATTAAAATAATACTGGCTTTGTAGAATGAGTTTAGAAGAACGCCTGTTTCTTTCTTTAAAAGGAAATTAATAAATAATTGTTGCACTTCTTTGAAATCTGGGAGTATTTTACTGTGAATCCATCTTGGCCTGGGATTTGCTTTTTTGATGGAAGGCTATTTATTCCTATTTTAATCTTCTTGTTCTGTATCTGTTTAAATTGTTGATATCTTGTTATTTTAATATTGGCAGTTTGGATTAATCTAGAAATTCCTTTATTACACTTAGATTTTCCAATTTAACCAAGTACAAATTTTTAACGCATTCCCCTACAATGTTGTGAATTTATTTAATGACTGTTTTAATATTCCCTATTCATCTCTTATTCTATTCATTTGGCTGCTGTCCCTTCCTCTCTCTACCACTTTGCTTAGTTAACTGGGCTAAAAGTCTATACTTTTGCTTCTTATACTGTTTTCCTTATTTTTATTTCATTAATTATTGATCCTCTTTCTGTTTATTCCCATCTGGTGGTTTGGTTTTGGCTTCTTCGTGTTCTTCAGAATTCTGATTTGTATCATTAAGCCATTTATCTGTGATTATTTTGATTTTTTAGGATAATCACTTAGAACTATAACTTCTCCACTTATGACTATTTTTTAGTATGTTGCAGAAGCTTTGGTGTATTATATCTTCATTTCCCTTTAGTTCCAGCAATTTTTTGATTTCTCTATTTCTTTCTTGTATAACCCATTTATTATTCAGAAATATGTTGTTACATTTCCATGAGTTCATGTAAGTTCTAGATAGTCTATTGCTGTTAATTTTTAAACATTGTTGTATGAGGAGCAGCGGGGCTGCATCCCGGCACTTGGCCGCCCACACTGCTAGCTTTACCCTGAAATAATTACATGGAAACTGTATTCTTTAAAATACTGCCTGGCCTATTAGTTCCAAGCCTCTTATTGGCTAGCTCTTACATATCGATCTAACCCATTTCTAATATCCCTGTAACACCATGAGGTGTCTTACCAGGGAGGATCTTAACCTGCGTCTGTGTCTGGTAGGAGAATCATGGCGACTCATTGATTCAGCTTCTTTTTCCCAGCATCCTGTTCTGTTTACTCCACCCACCTAAGGGTGGGTCTATCAAATGGGCTAAGGCAGTTTCTTTATTAATAAGAAGTCACTCCGACATCAAAACCTTACTATTCTGTGATTAATAGGATACAAAATATTATTTTTTTTTTCTTCTTATATTTGTTGATACTAGCTTTGTGTCTCAGTATGTTGTCCATTTTAGAGTAACATTCATGGACTGCTGTGTTGAATATCCATTCTTTGGTGCTAGGGTGTGAAATTCTCTAAGTGAGTGTCGAGAGGTGGGTCTGTGGTTAATAACAATGGCTGCTCTTACAGAAGACCCAGGTTCAACTGTCATCATCCACATGGCATCTCAGACCTCCATCTTCAGGGCTTCTGACACCCTCACACAGAAATACGTGGAGGCAAAACACTAACGAAGGTAAAATAAAATATATTATATATAAAAATATTCCATAAATAGCTCTTATGTCCATTTGATGTAAGATATCACTTAATTATATTATTCTTGTGCTTTTAGATTTTATCCAGGTGGTCCATATATTGAGGAAAGTAAGTAATGAAGCAATCTATTTTGACTTAATTGGGATTAGTCTTCTACTTGATCCATTTTTTTTTTCTGGTAAGGCTTTGGCTGAATTTTCTACTTGTGTAATTGAGTTTTCATTTCTATCTTCATTTCAGCTTAGATCTTCTTCAATTATTGGGATCCCTTTTCCCTCTTGGCCTGCCAACCATCAGTCTGAGAGGTGAAAGAAGCAGAAAGGGAGACAGAAAGCTTTGTACATTGTCCATAATCACAGACAGAGGGAAGGCTCCAGGAGACAGACTACAGTGAATCAGTTCAATTTTATTATAGAGTATAAGGAATATATAGGATTGAGGAGCATACAGACAAACCTTAAATTGTTTTAAGTGTCAGGCTTCTATTACAGGTATTTCTATGTGGCAGTAGGGTTCTATTGCAGAGCTCCTAGCATAAGTCTCAGCAGGGATCTATGAGAATGGTCAAGCAAAAGATGAATCATATGTCTGGCTTAGAGATTGCTTTTAGATAAGATCAGTCATTCAGACCCAGAAACATTATCCAGATAAGGGCAGGTAGAGTCAGGAAGTATTGGTGGGGGGATAGATGCCAATGTTGCTGACTTTTAAGATGTCAGGCCATTGGGAGGCTGTGACCTCTCCCAGCCAACAAAAAAAAATCTCCCAAAATTGAATATTTTTGTCATTTTACTTAATTTGGCATTTGGATTCTGGATTTTCTTGGTTAATTCATTAAACTACATATTTATATTTTCTTGGACTTCCTAAAATTTATTCCTATCCTCATTAAGTTCATTGATGTACATGTCTGTGTCTTCTTTCAACTACATATATTCCTCAATCATGATTATGATTACTCTGTGTCCTGGGGTTCATCTAGATAATTCTCATTGGTGAACACTATAGTGGTAGTTTTATTTTGGGGAAAATACTATAAATAGTAGTTTCTGTCCTGTCCAATCCCACAACCATTAAGTCCCAAAGAAATAAACAGAGGCTAATCTTAATTATAAACTGCTTGGCATGCTCACTCTAGCTTATTATTAACTCGCTTTTTACAACTCAATTAGCTCATAATTCTTATCTATGCTAAGCCACATGTCTTGGTACCTTTAATAAATAAGGCACTCTCATCTTGCTTTCTCTACATAAGGCTGGTGACTATATCTTTCTGCCTTTCTTCTTCCCAGAATTATGTTAGTCTGGTTGCCCCATGTATACTTTCTGACTGGTTTCTGGACAACCAGAACCTTAATAAACAACACGAGAGACAAATCCTTACAGTGTACAAAAGCATTATCCCACAATAGTTCTGCATTTTTGTTTAACTAAAAAGGAATGTTTTAACTTTAACATTGTAATATTACATATGCAAAACATCTATCAAGTAAGAATTATAGTTATCATACTTAGTCCATTTATATTTGGAAAATTAAGGAAAGTACTCTAGCATTTGTCCTATCTTTTTGAATCTGGTTTTATATTTAATTTATCTTTTATCATAACTAAGGAAAACTATTTACTTAGGTAATATTTTATCCTTCAAAGAGTTCAGAAGGATAAAATATTACCTAAGTAAACAGGAAGCACATTGTAAGAAGCTTCCAATATGCTTGAAGTGACAGAGACATCTCTGAAAAGAAAACGGGAGAATATAGATATGATAAGATAAAAAGGAAGATTATTGAATCAGCTTTTTAAAAACTATTTGTTTTACATTGATTGAACTTTTGTATATTATATACAAATCTGAGATTAACTTTGTTGAAACATACTGTTCATATGTTTCTAATTTTATTCCAGGTACTGTACCTATAAAGCTCATTTAACAATGTAAAGCAAATTTCTGGTCCTTGAAAATTATTGTTACCAACTGTTTAGGATAATATAGAAATATTGGTTAGTAGCTAATCACCTAGTCTAATTGAATTTGTATTTACTTTAGGTATAAGCAGAAGTTGTTCATTCATTTCCCAGACACAAATAATAGCATAGAAACTATATTAATTACAAGAGTGCTTGACTTATAGCTTCGACATACTTCTAAATAACTCTTATATCTTATATATTATAATAAAAATTAACCCATTTTTGTTATTCTATGTATTGTCATGAAGCTATGGCCTACTGGTAAGTTTCTCTTAGTGATTCATATTTTTCTCCTTCAGCAGCTTTGTGGCATTCCTTTGACTATGCCTATTCACTCTCCATTATCTCTTCCAGCCTGGCTATGTCCTTCCCTGTCATAGGCCAAAGCAAGTTTATTAATTAACCAATATAAGCAACACATATACAGAAGGACATCCCATATCATCTCTCCTTTCTGTCCAATTAAAAAGGAAGGTTTTTAACTCTAATATAATAAAATTACATATATAAAACAGTTATTAATCAATAATTATAGTTACAATATTTAGTCCATTTACACTTGGTAAATTAAGGAAAATGCTCTGTCATCTATTCTATCCTTGTGAGTCTAAAGTTCATACCTAATTTATCTTTTATCATAACTAAGAAAAAACTATAACTACTTGTCTTCAGCTCCATCAAAGACTTTAGAATGATATAATATTTTCTAAGTAAGCAGGAAGTGCAATCAAACAACTTCCAAAATTCTAGAATTCACACCTAGACAGTTACCTAAACTACATTTGCAATGTTGGAGCATCCATCTTCAACATACAGGTCCTTAGTATTTGGCACACATTTTTATGAAGCAGGAAACTTAAAGATCTCTTCTGCCTATGTTGACAGTTTGCCAGTAACTTTCTTCTGTCCTGCAGAATATCTGGTATATTTTTTTGTGAGGCAAGAACCCTGAAGGATTATCCTGTCTTTTGGAATATTTTCTGTGGGTTCTGCATCTTTAGTTCCTACAGCATACCATCACACATTCCAAGCAAGAGCAGTTTTATGCCCAAATGGCTAGCCTTGTCACATTGAAAGCAAATTCTATAATGAGTAGGATAAAAAGCCCATCAACTTCTCTGAAGTAATTGATGCTGCCAGAAGCAGACATGTCTCACTGTAAAGAAAAGTCTAAGTTCTTAAAATATTTTAAATGCCATATTCTGTTAGTTTTAAAAGGTTTGGAAAATACCTAGCCATCTGAAATGTATCTCTTTATATCGAGAAAACCTAACTAATAGGACTACAAGATTGACTATTATAGATTACTATCTATTAATCTGTATTTTTTAATTATACACTACAATTTTAAATGAGCTGCACAAACACAATACCTTAATCAAGAGCAAAAATTCCAATAAAGATCAATACCAACACAAAGTAGACATCTCTATAATATATCCCTTTTAAATGTAAACAAACTTTTATAAACAATAATTTAGGGAATTTGAACATTGCTCTCTAGACCAGTTACTGCTGATTGTGAGGTACATTGTTAATCACAGTTCTCATGCAGTATCCTATGTGGTAGGTCCATCTCAGCCAGTAGTCCTAAATCTGTCATGAATGTTGGACCATCTGGGACATTGCTTAAGGGGCTCTTGGTTGATCAAAACATATTTGCTGGTAAGGAACCCACAGCTCTCTATCCTCTGTGGAATCAAATGCAGAACCTCTTTTTGAAAGCAACGTATCCTTAGACTAAAAAATTAAGTCAAGATATATTTAAAATGTATATGGTAGTACAGGTTAACAGCCCATGCAATGAAATATCTTTTTGTACTTAGTTCAATTCAGCCAAAAATTCAAAGAAAACACAAAGATATAAATAATTCAGATTCTCTGTGAGTTTGTCATCTTTATGTGGCTTATTTTCCTCTACTCCTTTAATCAATGACTATCTGTACTCTGTCTCTTTAAAGACTTTCTTTCCTTTTCTCTCTCAGGCCTAAGTACATTTTTAAAATACATAGTGACCCATTTAGTTTTTTTTTTCTTTTTCCTATCTGAATCTGTCTTTATTGCATATTTGCAATCATCTTCTGACCAGGAGTTCCTTTTTTTAATGCTAAGCAGGTGTGGCTTAAACTAAGGCTACTTTGTCTTTTGGTGCTGCCCAGCCCAACATAGCGGAAGTATGTTTACCACCAGCCCTATGAGTCATACTCTCTGCCCCAGCTCCAGGGACACAGTGGGACCAACTCACCATCATTCAAACTGTAGCACTCTGCTCACAAACCCCATTTAAATGCTCCATAGCCAGACCTCCCCACAGAGCCAGAATCTTTTGTGCCAGCACAAACCAGGAAGCCCCGCATTAAAGAAGCTTCACAGCCTTCACTGCCAATATTGAATCAGGAAGAACTCTCTTAAAGGAACCACAGCACCCCTGCTCACTGAAAAAAAGAGCCCATCTGAAAAAGAAAAAGTGAGATTACCCAGAAGGTACACTAAACTCTCTTCTTTGGAGCCTAGAATTCCTTCCCAAGCTCTCTCACATTTTATGTGGATGTAGTTGACCCATGTTGGTGCACCATTTTGTTGGGTGAGAATGCTTATTCATTCCCTGGCCTCCCAGACCCAAATAACATAATAACTATACTAATTACAACACTGACCAAAGATTATATTTTTAGGTAACTCTTACATTTTGAATTAACCCTTTTCTGTTATTCTGTGTATTGCCATGAGGTGGTGGCCTACTTGTAAGGTTCTGGATGGTAGCTTGCATCTTTCTCCTTTGGCAACTAGATGGTGTCTCTCTGACTCCACCTATTCTCTTTATATATCTCTTCTAGCCTGGCAACATTTTGTCAAAATAAGCTTTATTCATTAACAAATAAAAGCAACGCATATACAGAAGAACTATCCATATCAATTAGGTATGATTTCAAGGTCAAACAAAGGTATATTTTAGACTTACGGGTCATTTTCAAACACTTCAGAGATCTACAAAATTTTGCATTTAAGACGTTTTAATAGACTAGAACCTTCTTCTGTTTTATGAAAATGTGACATATGTGTTCCTGGCAGTACCAATCTACTTCAGAGAAGATAATGGACACTGATAATACTCACATTGGGTTGATTTTCTTTATAGCAAAAGTAAGTCAATGGGCAAGGAAATGTCCCTGCCTTGATTATTGACAGCATGCTGTCCTAGTTAGACAAGCAAGACAAAAAAGAAAGTTTCTGCCAAATATTGCCAAGACAAAGAAGGACAATCCTTCAGAATATCCTTATTCATATAAAAGTCTGTTGAATATGCTAGACCTGTAGGCAAAAGATGGATGTCCCAACCTTGCAGAAGAACTTCGGTTGACTGTCCAGACAGTCAGCTGTTTCTGTCATTTTTCACATTTTTTCAGAAGTCACTTGTTCAGACTTCCTACTTACTCAGTTACTATTATTTACTTCTTGTTGCTCTGAGGGAATAAAGACTTAGAGAGTTATAGTTTTCCTTTTTCACCTGATGTAGAAAGCAAGTTATGATAGAAAGTAAATTATAAACAAGTCTTTGGACTCAACAAGATAGGATATATATGGAGTATTTTCTGTGAACTTGTCAAATGCAAATTGACTAGACATTGTTGATGTATTTATTGCCTGTATATGCTATATATAGTTATTGTGCTTGTAGTTTTCTTATGTTACCTATAGCCTTCTTTCTTATTTTGGACAAAAAGGAGAAACGTAGTTGCATTTCATTTGTATTTTAATAAATAAGGCTTTCTTGAGGATCAGAAAAATAAAACAGTCAGGATGGCCAGCTTTACAGAAGAGGCAGCAATGACATAAATCTTTAATCCAAGTAAGCACAATGATACACATTTTTAATCCCAATAGCCATACCAGTTTGCTATAAAAACCAAGTAACTGTGGTGCACTAGCTTGCTTACCCTTGGGACAGAAAGTATAAGCACATTTCAAGGGAAATCACCAGGTTAACCTGGCTCCAAGGATTCCCTGTTGACACAAGGTTGAAGAAGGAAAACCATGTCAAAGTCTGCCTGTGCAATAGAGTAAGTTCATGGTCAACCTTTTATGAATTCAGTATCCAATTAAAGAGAATGGGATGAAAATATTTAATAGATTAACATAACATTGAAAATGTCTCTACTAATGTTTAAACTCCCTTCTTCAATTATTTAGATGCATATTAATCTTACTTTCTAAAATAATTATATTGGCAAATGCATTTATTTAATTTAATGTCAGTTTTAAAACATTATTTTTTCACAACTTTTAGTAGTTATATATTATTTCCAAAATACATTGTATGAAAGTATTTAAAGATGAAGTTAGTTGTTTCATAGATGACATGTAAGCAAGAATCTAAAAGCATTTAGAAAGTAATAGTAATTAACAGAAGCTTGTTGTACTAATATGCTTTATACCATACTTTTAAGACCTCAAACTTTTAGCTTTCTCTGGAACAAATTCATAAAGTACCAATTAACATTAATATCCACACCAAAGATATTCAGTTAACAATTTATCTAGTTTTGAGAATGTCTTGAAAAGTAAACACTTAAGATTATATCTGTTAATATATAATATAGTCAAAAGAAATATTTGTCAAAAAGATAATATAGTCAATAGATAATATTTGTCAAAAAATATAGCCAATGCCATAATCAGGTTTACCTAATTTTTTCTTTTTCTATAAAAACTCATCTCAATGATTTTGGTTTTTTGAAATACATGGTGACTCTTCACAAAAGTTCATACTGTTTATTAATACTATAAATTCAATCTTCACTTTCAAATGGTAGTAAAGTGCAAATAGCAAATAAAGTTAAAATTTGAATAAATTTCCAAATTAATTTATGCAAGATCTCTTTCATATTTATTATACAAATGAATCATATACAGTTCTAGAAAAATCACAGTATTTCTAGTTGTAGAGACAGAAACACAAGCACACACACACACATATATATATATATATATATATATATATATATGGAACACGATTAAGATTTTTATGCAATTCTATCTAGCACACTTTGAGTGACAATGATTTTATGAGTTATATGTGCAATAACACTTGATAAGTCATAAAATTAATTTTTAGCATTTATAAAGTAGGTATTTTATGCTAAGTATTACATTAAGCTTTCTGATTGTACCATATCCTCCAAAAGTTCTCAAAATTCTTAGTTCTTAAAATTATTCTTGTTTTACATATTAGGTAGCAGAGGCAGAAGTTGAGAAAGTGTAAAAAATACCAGAAATATTACTTTGTAGAATTTAAAGTATGATTTTTACTACCTTGAAGAACAGATTCAAAAGAGCAAAAGTTGAATTACCATTTCTATCCTTAACAAAGAGAATATAAATAACTAAGAAAAGTTTTTGTGGCCCAATAAACCTCTTGGCAGATGTAATATTCCAAATCAGTAAATATCAAATTAAATTAGAAAAAGCCCAGGTTTAATGGATGCTGGTCTTCCAGGCCCTCAGATAAGAGATGGGGAAGTAGACTGGGAAACCATATGATTGTTCTCTGGGGAGGGGGCAGTTGAAATACCCTGTGGGAGTGGTCTTGA
The DNA here is from genome assembly GCA_902806775.1 of Microtus agrestis. NCBI lineage: Eukaryota > Metazoa > Chordata > Mammalia > Rodentia > Cricetidae > Microtus > Microtus agrestis. The sequence continues at coordinate 866,135 of CADCXT010000527.1, read as the reverse complement.
CCATCTCTGGGGAGGGATTATTGCTTGGTGGGCTTTCTCAAAAGTATAGTCTGGACTGAGGTGAAAGACCAGGATAAATTCTAACTCCCTCCTCTAGCAGGAAGAGTAGAGCCAAAAATCTAGGTTGGCCAGTTCAGTGACTTTGTTCCAGGAACTGGCTGATCACAAAGTTAGATTATAATATTGAGAACAATCTTGAGAAATGGGGAGTTACTCCCTTGTGATTATCACTGGTATTTTTGGAATCTTCCAATGATGCCCTCCCTGCCTCCCTTAGGTTGTGGTTTCTTCCCTTAAATACTCCTTCTCCCAGCTACTCAAGGTCGAACTCCTCTACCTCTGCATGGGATATAAGTCTCAACCCCAGCATGCTGGTACCTGTCAATGAACCTCATGTGATTACAGCAAGGACAGTCTTTCATGAATTCTTGGGGGTTCATGTTATCCTGAGACTGGAGTGAGAGTCTTCCAACTCTAGGGGTCTTTCATTTGGGGGCTCATCTGGGATGGGTGACCACCCTCCTTCCGAAGACCAACTTGGAAGTGAGACATTGTCTGTGTCTGTCTGTGTCTTTGTGTTTCCAAGCCGGCTGAATTCGTGTTCTGTACTTTGCGTTTTACTTTCAGTTTTGCAGTCGCTCACATCCCAGGAGGAGATGGAGGGAGTGATCAGCAGATGTGCTAGGAAATCACCAACTGCTGCCCTGGGAGACATCCCTGGAGGTGAGGAGGGACCCCAGGGATGCCTGGGAGATTCCCGCCTGGGTGCTGGTGAGGATTCAGAAGTTCTCCTGGATTGGAGGTGCTACACACCCTCCCGGCCATCTGTATTTCTGGAGTGGTTTTGTCTGTCTAGTGTTGGGAGCAGTGAGATCCCAGATCCTGAATTTCTTGTAATTCCTTGATCTGAGTGCCTACAGCTGCTCTGAGCACGAGACCTTCAGGAGTTCCCAATGGCAGGAGAGTGGATTCTGGTGGGTTTGGCTGGGGCATGGCTATCTCTATATAATCTGCCCCTGTACAAAATAAAGGGGGCATTCTTGGGGAATTCAAGGATGACCCGTGTTGCTGTCTCTCTGTCTGTATGTCTCTGTGTATTTTAACCTCCAGCCCCTTGCCCAAAGCTCGCGAACTGGGTGCCAGTGCATAGAGCACAAACACGGGGGTGCAGTGCACAGCAGTCTAGGTTTCGTTAGCCTTTGTTTATGTGTCTTTGGTCTCTGTTTTGTCTTACTTGTGACTTTGATGATGGACAGACTCTGGTGACTAAGTTAGGGCTAGAGAAAACAACTTGTCAGCTGAAATTAAGAAAGGGCCAGGGAAAAGTTTTTGCTCTTCGGAGTGGCCAGTGCTTGATTTAATCATTATTTTTTAAATTAAAGCTATTGCTTTTCAGGAAGGACCGGGTCCCATCCCAATCAACAACCAAACATTACTCTATGGCAAGATTTGGTCCAGAATCCCCCACCCTGGTTAAGCCCTAGGTACATAGACAGAAGCCAGGCTCCCGAATTTTGGCTGCGCAAACCGAAACCTGTCGCTCTGAGGCCTAAGAATTTGCCTGAGAACCAAACTTCGGCTCCATCTAAAATATATCTCGAGACTGAGCAACCACCTGAATGGCTGAGCCCTCCACTATCCTCTTACCCGCTGCCCCAGATGCCTGATCCTGGTGCTTGCAGTGGTGCCAGGGGTGGGAGGGTGGTGGGTGGGTGGGGCTGTGACTGGCACACGAAGTTGGTGTGCTCAGAGTCTTGCACAGGTTCTGGAGGACCATATTCGACAGTGGAGTTGCCGCTTCATGTCTATGGGTGTCCAGTGGACTCACCCCACCTCCAAGCCCTCCAGTATTGGCCATTTTCCTCTACTGATCTTTAAAACTGGAGAACTAATCATCCTTCCTTTTCAGAGAATCCCACCAGCCTGAAATGATTGGTGGAATCTTTGATGTTTTCCCACCAACCCTCCTGGGAAGACTGTTAGCAGCCTTTACAGGTCCTCTTCACTACTGAAGAGAAAGAGAGGATCCCGTTGGAGGTCCAGAAAAATGTCCCTGGAGTAAATAAGGCACCAACCAATCTTCTAAAAGAAATATATGCCAGGTTTCCCATTAACTGACCTAATTGATACTTTAATATGGTAGCAGGTATGGAATTGGCTGATGGTCTATCACTAAGCTCTCATGGCAGCTCTCAGAGGGACTGCAAGATGCCCCACTAATTTGACCAAGGTAAGAGGTTCTTTAGGGGCCCGTTGAAACACCATCTGTGTTTCTTGAATGTTTAATGGAGGCTTACAGGCATTATACTCCCCTTGGCCCAACCTCTGAGGCTAAGCGAGCAGTGGTATCTATGACCTTAATAGAACAGTCAGCATCAGATATTAAGAAAAAGTTACAGTGGTTAGAAGGGTTGCAGGATTATACCTTGCAGGATTTGGTTAAAGAAGCAGAGAAAGTGTTTCATAAGCAAAAGACTGAGGAAGATAAGTGAGAGAGAGGTGGCAAAGGAAAGAGAGGACTGGAGAGATCATAGACAAAAGAGAAATTTGACTAGAATTTTGGTTGCAGTGTTAGGAGAGAAAGGAAAGACAGGACCTAGACAGATAGGCAACCTGGACAACAGAAGACCAAAGATGAATGAAGACAGACAGAGGTACTCCTTGGACAAAGATCAATGTGCTTATTGAAAAAAAAAAGATATTGGGCAAGAGAACAGCCACAGAAGAAAGGAAGGGCCTCTAAGGTACTGGCACTAGAAGAAGATGATTAGAGGGGATGGGTCTCGGATCCCCTCCCTGAGCCTAGGGTAACCCTGACTGTGGAGGTGACCCCTATGGATTTTCTAGTGAACATAGGGGCTGAGCACTCTGTGCTGAAGAAGCCATTGGGGAAGGTAAAGAATAAAAAGAATATAGTATTTGGAACAACTGAACAGAAACAATATCCATGAACTGTAGCTTGGGGAGAGGACAAGTGACTCATTTCTTTCTGGTTTTCCATGAGTGTCCCATGCCTTTATTAGAAACAAAGTTAAAGGACCTATCCAAAAAAAATTAGAGCCTATTGCCAGAGGATGGCCTTCTTGCCTGAAAGCTATTGCTTCCATAGCTCTGCTTGCCAAAGATGCTGATAAGATCACTCTGGGACAGCAGACAACTGTAGTGGTACCCCACACTCTAGAAGCATTATCTGACAGCCCCTTGACCAATGGATGACAAACACTCATATGACACATTATCAAAGCCTTTTGTTGACTAAATGAGTGACTTCTTCTCTCCCTGCTGTCCTCAATCTAGCTACTCTACTTCTAGAGACTGATGACCCCTCACCTACCCATTACTGCACTGACACTCTGGCAGCAGAAGCTAATACCAGAAATTTTCTGAAGGACCAGCCTTGGCCTGGGAGTCTGAACTGGTATACGGATGGCAGCAGTTTTGTGGTTGAAGGTAAGCAGAAGGTGGGTGTAGTGATGAGGTAAGCAGGCCTTCTTTTTATCCAGCCTGGCTCCCGCACAGCTAGCTTAGCCCTGGAAATAATAAAACGGAAACTATATTCATTTAAACACTTCCTGGCCCATTATTTCTATCCTCTTATTGGCTAACTCTCACATCTTGATTAACCCATTTCTAATAATCTGTGTAGCACCACGAAGTGGTGGCTTACCAGGACTCCTCTCCCCCTCCCTCTCCAGTCCAAAGAGCAGTCAGGTTTCCCTGTCCTGTGGAAAGCCCAAGGTCCTCCCCCCCATCCAGGTCCAGGAAGGTGAGCATCCAAACAGCCTAGGCTCCCACAAAGCCAGTACATGCAGTAGGATCAAAACCCAGTGCCATTGTCCTTGGCTTCTCACAAGCCCTCATTGTCCACCATGCTCAGAGAATCTGTTTTTATCCCATTCCCTTTCATTCCCAGTCCAGCTGGCCTTGGTGAGCTCCCATTAGATCAGCCCCACTGTCTCATTGTGTGGGTACACCCCTTGAGGTCCTGATTTCCTTGCTCATGTTCTCTCTCCTTCTGCTCCTCATTTGGCCTTGGGAGCTCAGTCCAGTGCTGCAATGTGGGTCGCTGTCTCTTTCTCCATCTATTGCAGATGAAGGTTCAATGGTGATATTCAAGGTATTCATCAGTATGGCTATAGGATAGGGCCATTTCAGGCTCCCTCTCCTCAGCTGCCCAAGGAACTAGCTGGGGACATCTCCATGGACACTGGGGAACCCCTCTAGAGACAAGTCTCTTGCCAATCCAAAAATGGCTCCCTTAATTAAGATATCTTCTTCCCTGCTCCCATATCCACCCTTCCTTTATCCCAACCATCCCATTCCCCCAAGCTCTGCCCATCCTCCCCTTCTCACTTTTTCTCTCCATTTCCCCTAACTCCCATCCCACCCCATCCCCAGGTTCCCAATTTTTGCCCGGCAATCTTGACTACTTCCAATATCCAGGAAGATAACTATGTTTTTCTTTGGGTTCAACTTCTTATTTAGCTTCTCTAGGATCACAAATTCTAAGCTCAATGTCCTTTATTTATGGATAGAAACCAATATTGAGTGAGTACATCCCATGTTCACCTTTTTGGGTCTGGGTTATCTCACTCAGGATAGTGTTTTCTATTTCCATCCATTTGCATGCAACATTTAAGATGTCGTTTTTTTTTTAACCACTGAGTATATATGTATATATTCCACACTTTCTTCATCCATTTTTCCATTGAAGGGCATCTAGGTTGTTTCAAGGTTTTGGCTATTGCAAATAATGCTCCTATGAACATAGTTGAACAAATGCTTTTGTAATATGATAGGAAATCTCTTGGGTATATTCCCAAGAATGCTTTTGCTGGGTCCTGGGGTAGGTTGATCCCAAATTTCCTGGGAAAGTGCCACACTGCTTTCCAAAGTGATTGCCCAAGTTTACATTCCCAACAGTGATGCATGAGTATACCCCTTCTTTCACAACCTCTCCAGCAAAGGATATCATTGTTGGTTTTGATTTTAGCCATTCTGACAGGTGTAAGAGCTTATCTCAGAGTTGTTTTTATTTGCATTTCCCTGATGGCTAAGGAGGTTGAGCATGACCTTAACTGTCTTTTGGCCATTTGAACTTCTTCTGTTGAGAATCTCTGTTCAGTTCAGTGCCCTATTTTTTTAATTGGGTTAATTAGCACTTTTAATCTCTAGTTTCGTGAATTCTTTATATATTTTGGAGATCAGACCTTTGTCTGTTGTGGCGTTGGTGGAGATCTTCTCCCAGTCTGTAGATTGCCTTTTTGTTTTAGAGACAGTGACCTTTGCTTTACAGAAGCTTCTCAGTTTCAGGAGGTCCCATTTCTTCAATGTTGCCCTTAATGTCTGTGCTACTGGGGTTATACGTATGAAGTGGTCTCCTGTGCCTATGTGTTGTTGAGTACTTCCCACTTTCTTTTCTATCAGGTCCAGTGTGTTCAGATTGATATTGAGGTCTTTAATCCATTTGGATTTGAGTTTTGTGCACGGTGATAGAGATGGATCTATTTTCATTTTTCTACAGGTTGACATCCAGTTATGCCAGCACCATTTGTTAACGATGCTTTCTTTATTCTTCCATTGTATACTTTTAGATCCTTTATCAAAAATCAGGTGTTCATAGGCTTGTGGGTTAAAATCCAGGTCTTCATTTCGATTCTATTGGTCGACTTCCCTGTTTTTATGCCAATACCAAGCTATTTTTTAATACTGTAGCTCTGTAGTAGAGTTTGAAGTCAGGGATGGTAATGCCTCCAGGAGTTCCTTTATTGTATAAGATTGCTTTGGCTATCTTGGGTTTTTTCTTCCATATAAAGTTGATTATTGTCCTCTCTCTGAGAAGAATTTTGATGGGACCTTGATGAGGATTGCATTGAATCTATAGAATGCCTTTGGTAGAATTGCCATTTCTACTATGTATATCCTCCCAATCCAAGAGCAAGGGAGATCCTTCCATTTTCTGGTATCCTCTTTGATTTCTTTCTTCAAAGACTTAAAGTTCTTGTCAAAAAGATCTTTCACTTCCTTGGCTAGAGTTACCCCAAGATATTTTATGCTATTTGTGGCAATCGTGAAAGTTGATGCTTCTCTGAATTCCCTCTCTGCTTCATTATCCTTTGTGTATAGGACGGCAACTGATTTTTTGAAGTTGATCTTATATCCTGCCATGTTACTAAAGGTGTTTATCATCTGTAGGAGTTCTTTGGTGGAGTTTTTGTGGTAGCTTATGTACACTATCATATCATCTACAAATAACAAAAGTTTAACTTCTTTCTAATTTTAATCCACTCATCCCCTTATGTTGTACTATTGCTATTGCTAGAACTTCAAACACTATATAGAAGAGGTATGGATAGAGTGGACAGCCTTGTCATGTTCCTGATTTTAGTGGGATGGCTTTGAGTTTCTCTCAGTTTAATTTGATTTTTGCTATCGGCTTGCTGTAAATAGCTTTTATTATACTTAGGTATGACCCTTGTATCGCTAATAACTCCAAGACCTAAAGGGGGTTTTGAATTTTGTCAAATGCTTTTTCCGAATCCAAAAAGATGATCATATGGTTATTTTCTTTCAGTTTATTTATATGATGAATTACATTGATAAATTTTCATATGTTGAACCAGCCCTGCATCTCTGGGATGAAGACTACTTGATCACAATTTTTTAATGTGTTCTTGGATTCGGTTTGCCAGTATTCTATTGAGAATTTTTGCGTCGATGTTTATGAGTGAGATTGGCCTGTAATTCTCTTTCTTGGTTGAGTCTTTGTGTGGTTTTGCTATCACAGTAACTGTAGCTTCATAAAAGGAATTTGGTAATGATTCTTCTGTTTCTATATTGTGAAATGCATTAAGGATTATAGGTATTAAGTCTTCTTGGAAGTTCTGGTAGAATTCTACATTGAAACCATCTGGTCCTGGGCTTTTTTGGGTAGGGAGATTTTTGATAAGAGCTTCTAATTCTTCGTGACTAACATATCTATTTAGATTGTTCATCTGGTCCTGGTTTAACTTTGGTATATGGTACTTATCTAAAAAAATGTCCATTTCTTTTGCATTTTCCATTTTTGTGGAATACAGCCTTTTGTAGTAAGATCTAATGATTCTCTGAATATCCTCTGTGTCTGTGGTAATGTCCTCCTTTTCATTTCTGATCTTATTTATTTGCGTGTTCTCTCTCTGCCATTTGATTAGTTTGGATAGGGTATTATCAATCTTGTTGATTTTCTCCAAGAACCAGCTTTTTGTTTCACTGATTCTTTGGATTGTTTTCTGTGTTTCTATTTTGTTTATTTCAGCCCTTAGTTTGATTATTTCCAGTTTTCTTCTCCTCCTGGGTGAGTCTGCTTCTTTTTTTTTCTAGAAAGCAGGTATGCTGTTAATTCTCTAATGTGTGCTTGCTTCATTTTCTTTAAGTGGGTACTTAGTGCTATGAACTTTCCTCTTAACACTGCTTTCATAATGTTCCATCAGTTTGAGTATGTTGTCTCTTTATTTTCATTAAATTCAAGGAAGACTTTAATTCATTCCTTTATTTCTTCCTTGACCCAGGTGTTGTTCAGTAGTTGACTGTTCAGTTTCCATGAGTTTGTAGGCTTTCTGGGGGTAGAATTGTTGTTGAAATCTAACTTTAATACATGGTGATCCAATAAGACACAGGTGGTTACTAATATTTTTTTTGTAACTCTGGAAGTTTGCTTTGTTACCGAGTATGTGGTCAATTTTCGAGGAGGTTCCATGAGCTGCAGGGAACGTATATTCTTTGCTATTTGGGTGTAATGTTCTATAGATGTCTGTTAAGTCCATTTGATTCATTAATTCCATTAATTCTCACATTTCTCTGTCAGGTTTCTGTCTGATTGACCTGTTCATTGATGAGAGAGGAGTGTTGAAGTCTCCTACTATTAGTTTGTGTGGTTTGATGACTGCTTGGGTTCTAGTAATGTTTCTTTTACATAAGTGGGTGCTTTTATATTAAGGGCATAGATATTCAGGAGTGAGACTTCATCCTGATGAACTGTTGCTATTATGAGTATAAAATGTCCCTCTCCATCTCTTCTTATTTTATTTAGTTTGAAGTCAACTTTGTTAGAAATCAGTATGGCCACATCTGCTTGTTTCTTAGGTCCATTTGCTTGATAAACCTTTTCCCAACCCTTTACTCTGAGTAGATGTTTGTCTTTGTGGTTGAGGTGTGTTTCTTGTAAACAGGAGAATGTTGGATCCTGTTTTTGTACCTGATCTCTTAGCCTGTGCCATTTTATAGGTGAGTTGAGTCCATTGACATTAAGTGATATTAACAACCAGTGCTTGTAAACTCTGGTCATTTTTTTTAATTTTTTTTGGTAGTAGGGTTTTTGTGTTTCCCTTCTTTGAGTTGTACTGGTGAAGGGTCGCAAGATGTCTGCATTTTTCTGGTCATTGTTGTACTCCTTGGTTTGTGATTTTACTTCTATTACTTTCTGTAGACCTGGATTTGTGGCTATGTATAGTTTGAACTTGTTTTTATCCTGGAACATTTTGTTTTCTCCACTTATAATGAACTTAAGCTTGGCTGGGTATAGTAGTCTGGGCTTGCATCAACAGTCTCTTAGTTCCTCCTGTACCTCTATCCAGGAACTTCTGGCTTTCATGGTTTCCATATAGTAGTCAGGTGTAAGTCTGATAGATTTACCTTTATAAGTTACTTGACCTTTTTTCCTTTGCAGCTCTTAATATTCTTTCTTTATTAAGTATGTTTTGTGTTTTGATTATTATATGGCCAGGGGATTTTTTTGATGCAGTCTATTTTGTGTTCTATATGCTTCTTGAACCTTCATAGCGATATCTTTCTTTATGTTGGGAATGTTTTCTTCTATAATTATATTGAATATATTTTCCGGACGGCTGAACTGTACTTCTTCTATCCCTATTTTTCTTAGGTTTGGTCTTTTTATTGTTTCCCAGATTTCCTGAATGATTTGTGATGAGTATTTGTTGGATTTATAGGCTCAATGTCCTTTATTTATGGCTAGAAACCAAATATGAGTGAGTACATCCCATGTTCCTCTTTTTGGGTCTGGCTTACCTCACTCAGGATAGTGTTTTCTATTTCCATCCATTTGTATACAAAATTCAAGAAGTCATTGTTTTTTACTGCTGAGTAGTACTCTAATATGTATATATTCCATACTTTCTTCATCCATTCTTCTATTGAAGGGCATCTAGGTTGTTTCCAGGTTCTGGCTATTATAAACAATGCTGCTATGAACATAGTTGAGCATAATTCGTGATCATAGAGAAGCAAAATAAGAAGGATGACCCAAAGAAAAACATATAGGCATCCTCCTGCATATTAACCTTCATCAGGTGATGAAAGGAGACAGAGACAGAGACCCACATTGGAGCACTGGACTGAAATCCCAAGGTCCAAATCAGGAGTAGAAGAAGAGAGAGCATGAGCAAGGAACTCAGGACCACGAGGGGTGCACCCACACTCTGAGACAATGGAGATCTGTTGAAATAGCAGCGGCGGGGCTGCGTCCCCAACACCCCAGCGGCTTGCACGGCTAGCTTTACCCGAAATAATTACATGGACACTGTATTCTTTTAAGCACTGCTTGGCCCATTAGCTTCAACCTCTTAACCCATTTCTAATCATCTAAGTAGCACCATGAGGTGCACTTACCGGGAAGATTCTAGCCTACGTCCATCTTGGTTCTGAGCTTCATCGAGAGTCCCTCAGAGAGCAGAGCTATCCTGTCTGCCCGCGAGACAGGAGCATGGTGTCTCTCTCTGAGGCGTCTGGCTCTGAGTGGAGCTGCATGCTTTCTGACCTCACTTCCTCTTCCTCTCAGCATTTTCTTCTGTTTACTCCACCCACCTATGTTCTAACCAATCGGACCAAGCAGTTTATTTATTGCTTATCCAATGAAATCAACAGATTGATATGACACTCCCACATCAGAGATCTTCTATCAGGAACTCACCAAGGCCAGGTGGCCTGAGTCTGAAAAAGCATGGGATAAAACCAAACTTGCTGAATATAGCAGACAATGAGGACTACTGAGAACTCAAGAACAATGGCAATGGGTTTTGATTCTACTGCATGTACTGGCTTTGGGGAAGCCTAGGCAGTTTTGATGTTCACCTTACTAGACCTGGATGGAGGTGGGTAGTCCTTGGACTTCCCACAGGGCAGGGAACCCTGATTGCTTTTTGGGATGATGAAGGAGGGGGACTTAATTGGGGGAGAGGGAGGGAAATGGGAGGAGGTGGCGGGGAGGAGGCAGAAATCTTTAATAAATAAATAAATTTAAAAAAATAAAAAATAGCTTTTATTGTTTTTAGGTATGACCCTTGTATCCCAGGAACTCACCAAGGCTAGCTGGCCTGGGTCTTAAGAAAGCCTGGGATAAAACCTGTCTCGCTGAACATAGCAGACAAGGAGGACTACTGAGAACTCAAGAACAATGACAATGGGTTTTTGATCCTACTGCACGTTTTGGCTTTGTGGGAGCCTAGGCAGTTTGGATGCTCACCTTACTAGACCTGGATGGGGTGGGTGGTCATTGAACTTCCCACAGGGCAGGGAACCCTGATTGCTCTTTGGGCTGACGAGGGAGGGGGACTTGATTGGGGGAGGGGGAGGGAAATGGGAGGCGGCGGTGGGGAAGAGACAGAAATCTTTAGTAAATGAATAAATAAATAAATAAATAAAATAAAAGAATTTGCTGGATTTGCTGTTTGCTTTGATCAGTGCATTTATTTTCTCTATGGTATCTTCAGAATCTGATTCTTTCTTCTATCTCTTGTATTCTGTTGGTTATGCTTGTTTCTGTAGTCTCTATTCATTTACCTAGATTTTCTGTACCCAGCCGGCCCTCAGTTTGTGTTTTCTTCCTTGCGTCTATTTTAGTTTTCAAGTCTTGTACTGTTTCCATTATCTCTTTGATTGTTTTCCTTGGTTTCCTAGGATATCATTTATGGATTTACTCAATTCTTCAAACTTTTTGTTATTCTTCTCATCTATTTCTTTAAGGGAGTTTTTCACCTCCTTTTTCAGGGCCTCTATCACTTTCATAAAGTCAATTTTTTTCTACTTCTTCTTGATTAAGGTGTTCAAGTCCTCCTGTTGTATGTTTGCTGGGTTCTGGTGACTTCATGTTGTTTTTCAGATTGTTGGAGGAATTCTTGCATTGGTGACTGCTCATCTCTTCCTCTGAATGCTCCCCTATGTATCTTCTTTTACAGGATCAGATCTCCTTGCTGCCCAGGGAGCTCACAGACAAAAGGCCTACCTTGCTGCAGGCAGGCTATTGAAACAAAGAAACTCCTGCTCACTTGTTGTGCTCAATACCGAGTCCCAGTGCCCAAACAGGCTGAGCTGGGGAATGTTATGGTCCCAAAGAGGGGAGGAAGAAGGGAGGGTTTTTCGGGATGCAAGCTCTGTGGGGTAGGAAGAGAGAGGCAGAACCTGGGGAGAATAGCCCCTGCAGGAATACCTGGAAGTAAAGGTGTTTGAGGAATGTCTGTGCTCCCTCTCCCGTGCTGCTGCCATGGGTCAGTAACTCACTCACCCCACTGATGGATCTTCTGGTACCCTATTTTCTAGTTTTTAATCATAATTTTTGAAAAGCTCAGAGACAATTTAACAACTAAATTTGTTTTAACAATACTACTTTTCATTTTAGTTGCTTTTTATAGGTAATTTCAAATTAAAATTCATTCTATATTTACACAGCATGTAAGAGAGTATGGTCTTAGAAGCATAGCCATTTCTTTGACTTTGAAAACCTCACTGTAACTAGTTAGAAATCATTAGTTGAGGTGCTCAAAGTTTTGACTAAATGGCAATTTACCCCAATAGAAAATCTGCATTAACATGGTGAGCTACTGTTAAGTGTTAAGGTCAGCTGTACATTTCATACTTCAGCTGCATAGAAAGAATTTTATTGCTTTTTGTAGTCATGCTGCAATGAAAAAGGTTCTTTATGATGCCACAGACAATTAATTGAGGTACATTACCTAGAAATTAAAAAGGTCATATGTGGAACATAATTGACAATTCATAACCCCTATTACTGATTACTAAAATGCAAATTAATTATCTTTATTTTCCTCTGAGTAGCATAACTCTTCTTTAAATCTGGATTATAATTTTTTTTGCTTCTATTCCTTCCACTTTAATCTTTAGTTTTTGTTCTTCAAGAAAAGTCCATTTTAAAATTGGAAACATTAAAAATAGAAGAAATGCATTCACATAAAATAATTTTGAGTTGCAATTATATTTGCATAATATATACATGGAACTTAAAATTATAAGTAGTACTTTATTAGATAAATATGGCAAATTATTATGTTTCTAGGTGAGAATGCACTGTGATACAACAGTTTAGGAAAGGGGTGAAGAATGTGAAATATCATTTTTCTGAAAAACATGTGAAATGACATTTTTTCTGAAATACAGATCAAGCCCCCAAACATACTAAAATATTAATTAGTCATGTCAACAAGTGTTTTTAGTGTCATCAGATCACTTAAAGATTTTGCAAACATCAGATAAAATATTTCATGCTCAACTTATGTGATTTTCAATGTGGAACGACTTAGGCTGTTTTACTTGTAGAAGAAATGGTAAAAAAGACCATGGGAGAGAATTCTGCATAACAGGTTTTCTAGGGAAGACAGAAATTCTCAACTGGGTTTTAACATTCTGAGGTTCATTGACCAGCCTTACAGAGTCTTCAAAGCAGACTCTGGTTTAAAAGATAGCTTTCTCTGATAGCTGTGTATAAAAGCAAAATGCTGGACAGTGGTGGCACACACCTTTAATTCCAGCACTCAAGAGTCAGAGGCAGGTGAATTCCTGTGAGTTAAAGGCCAGCCTGGTCTACAAGAGCTAGTTCCAGGACACTTAGGACTGGTAAATAGGGAAACCCTTTCTCGAAAAAAAAAAGAAAGAAAGAAAATCAAAAACACTGTACTTAAATATAGATCTGCTTATGCATAGTCAAACTTCTCAAGGGTGAATCCCAAGTCAATGTGATTAAGGATATCACCATGTGTGATAGGGTCGAGTTGATGTACAATTAATAAAATCCCAGAGACAGAAATTTGGATTCTACTTGAAGGTCAGAAATGCAATATAGCTAACCACTGGCTTTTGCCTCTTCTTCTCTCCAAAATGGTGATCCTGCCTCCAGTAATTCTCAGAATGAGACTGAGGATGAGAGCTGTCTCCTCCCATTTTATGTTTTCAAGGTCTGGTATTAAGGGCATGCACCACTTTGGCCTGGTTTCTATGACAAACTAATGTGACTATTGGGATTAAAGACGTGTGTCATTGTGGCTACTGAGACTAAATGTGTGTGTCATTGATGCCTGGTCTTTAAAGATGGTCAGTATGGTGGTTTTACTTTTCTGATCTCTGGAAAAGCTTTACTTATTAAAATACAAATGAAATGCCATTATATCTAGTGCATTGTGAATCATCTCTTCAGGTCCAGAACTTCAGAAGCTGAGGCATGAAGAACATATGAGTTTGAAGCAAGACTGAACTATATGGTGAGTTCCAGGCAAGCCTGGATTGCAGATTGAAACTTTTAACAAAATCCAAAACAAAAAGATAAACAAATGATTCCTGAAAAACTTTTGTAAATCAGTTTAAAAAATATTTTATGACTTAAAATTTGGGAAAAGTACTTCAATTCACTCAAGATATAAAAATAGAATCTACCGTCAGAACTAAAGTACATAATTGTGAAAGATAAATACTATTGGGTATTTTCTTTTTTCTAGTATCCTAGAAGGAAAGACTGTCATGATTTCTTTCAATCATACCAATTAATTGACCTGTCCAGTGAAACTCATATTTTAACATGTATAAAATAATTTAGACTATTGTTAAAATAAAGAAACCAAGTCATTGGATCTTAAAATTAGCCCAAATTTTGCATTTCTCTGTTGAGTAGCAAGGAATTTCTACATTTTGGGTATGAATTATGAATTACTCAAGGCAGTAGTTTACAAACCTACCTAAACACTATAACTTGTTGGTTTTTTTTCATACATAAGATCCAGATCCAAGAATAATATCTTACTCACTTCCTTTTTATTAAATTTGTCTTAAATATGTGCTTCTCCCTGAATATGCACATGAAACATGTGTACAAGTCTATAGAGAACAGAAGTAGGTGCTGGATTCTTCTGAATCTGGAGTTATAAGTAGCTTTGAGCCACAAATGTGGATACTGGGAACCAAATTCAGTTCTTGAGGAAGAGTTGTACAAAGAGCTTTTAACTGCTGCTACAGCTCCCATCTGTTTTTCAAAGATGCTTCCCAAATGTTATATGTATCTATGTTTCTGTGAATCACTTAGACAAATTATTTATGATTAAAAGTGAATAATTAGTGAGTTTGTAACTTCCCGGTGTAATATGACAGTTACATAGTTTATGATAATGTTTATGACATAGATGCATGTAATAAGGTTCTAATAAAATAGTTTTTTTAGCATAGCTCAACATATGATATAAAATTACAACACATGGCATAAATAAATATTATCATGAAAATCAAGATTATAGCATACACATAGGGCATATTTAGAAATGTTTCTGTACTACTATAGGAGGGTAAAGCCTGGATCTTTGGAAAAGGTGTATAGTTAGCCAGAGGTTCCTATTCCTTAACCTTGAGAAAGCTTCAAGAACTTCCATGCAAACAGCATTTTGAATTCTCATTTGAATAGAATGTCAATGCTTTTACCCAAGTGTATATAGCTGAAAATCCTGTACAATGTAACATTTCTCAGAAAATGTTAATGGTAATATAAAAGGAATGTTTCCTTGATCTGAAGACTTGGCATTTTAAAGTCCATGGAGGTTTTTAGTTACAAGAATATTCCATCATTCATATATTCACATATAAGCCTTAGAAAAACACTTTAAATACAATGATGAAAGATTTGGAATGAATAAAAGGTTATAATACTATTTTTGGAAATAGTTTGTTTGAAAAGGCTGGAGACAGGAAAAGGGACCTTCTGGAAACACATAATGAGCTTGTTCATAAACACAATAGATGTTTGCAGTCATCTTTGCAGTGAGGCAGTGCTTCTATAACAAATAATCTTAATTAATCTTGTAGAAAGACCTCTTCTACATTTTTGTTCTCCCAATGTGTTATTTTAAAGAGTAAAAATTATGATAGTAATTAAATGTTAATTCAAAGATGATATAACATAAATACAACCTTAATTGCTTACATTTTGGAGAAGACTTCTGGAAATTATTTCATGTGAATTTTATAATTTCAATAGTGACTTAATAAAATACCTGAAAATATTTATTTTAATGAATTTTCAGTTTTAGGCCTCTCACTTTAGTTTTCATAAAATGCATTGTATGAACTCTTAGAGGTTTTTTCTGATCCTAAGGATAAAAGGCATGAGCTCTCTGATCATACTCCATTCCAGACTGATGTACACAGATTTTGATAATATGAAATATTATACTTCTTGCAAATTAAACCAAGCATGGTTCTCCAAAACAACTTCTAATGTTTGAATTCATTTAAAAAATGCTCCCAATATATGACATGATTTTTTTTCTAAATTGACTGTTATAAGACTGCATTTTATAGAATGTTCTGTATTGTTTATCCACCGATGAATTGTACAAAATTCTTTCTAACTTCTTATGCTAAAATAAGGATATATATATATATATATATATATATATATATATATATATATATATATATACACATAATTGCCAACAATGTAAAACCTCTATGAGCAGGCCTGTTCCAGTGACCTCTGCCAGGGCAGGCTCAAGGCAGTGACGTGAGCAAGAGCATCTCCAAGCAAGCAATCTGCATAAAAGCAGACCTTAATGACATCTGGGATTGCTCAGCTATGCCTGGGAACACCAAGTTACCTCCAGGAACACAGAGTGACCTCCAGGTGACTGATACCATCATCTTGACTGCACCACAAGGAGCAAACATCTGAACCTTGGATCCAATGTCACCTGGAAAAATAATCAGCAGAGACACAGATGCAACTACACCAATAATAGGAAAAGAAGAGTAGGCAAGGTAAGAATATACTCAATACTACAAAGAGCAATACAACACCAAAAGATAGTGGTTCTACAACAACAAGACTTAAATACCCAAATATAGACAAAGCATAAGAAAATGACCGAAAAAATAAATTTAGGAGAATGATTGAGGCCCTTAAAGAGGAAATGAAAAAAATTTTCTCAAAGAAATAAAGGAAAAGACAACCAAAAAATTGGAAGAAATCAATAAATCCCTTAAAGGAAACCAAGAAAACGCAATCACACAGATGAAAGAAACTATTCAGAACTTGAAAAACAAAATAGAGACAATGAAGAAAACGCAAACTAAAGGGATTATTGAAATGGAAAATATGAGAAAATGATCAGGAACCACAAATACAAGCATAAATAGCAGAATACAAGAATGGAAGAGTCTCAGACAATGAAGTTACCATAGAGGAAATAGATTTGTTCGTCAAAGAAAACATTAAATATAACTAAGCTCAACACAAACTATCCAGGAAATATGAGACACCGTGAAAAGATCATAAAACACAAATTATAGATGTCCTTACAGCAGCGAATCCCCCAAAGAGGAAAAACATACAAAATAACATTACCAACAACAAAAACTAAAATAATAATAACTAACAATCATTAATATCCCTTAATATAAATGGACTCAACTCACCAATAAAAAGACAGATGTTAACAGATTTGGTATGAAAACAGCATCCATCCTTCTGCTGTGTACAAGATATATACCTCAACCTCAAGATAGATATTAACTCAGAGTATAGGGCTGGGGAAAATTTTTCTAATCAAATGGACCTAAGAAAAAAGCTGGTAGTTATTCTAATATCTAACAAAATGGACTTCAAACTAAAATCAATCAAAAAAGACAAAGAAGAACATTTCATATTAATGACAGGAAAAATCCATCAAGAAGAAAATATCAATACTGAATATCTAGGCCCATAATATAAGGGCACCCTAATATATAAAAGAAACACTTCTAAAGCTTAAATCACACATTAAACAACACACTGTAATAGTGGGAGACTTTAACACCCCACTCTCACTCTTTGTACAGTTCTGTCACAAAGAAAATAAACAGAGAAATAAGGGAAATAGCAGGTGTTATGAATCAAATAGACTTAACAGACATCTATAGAACATTCCATCCAAACATAAAAAAAAACATACCTTCTTCCTAGCACCTCTGGAACCTTCTCAAAAATTGACCACATGCTAGGTAACAAAGCAAACTTCAACAGATACAAAAAAATGAAATAACCCCATGTATCTTATCAGGTCACCATGGCTTAAAATTAGAATTCAAGAACACTAATTTCAACCCACAAATATGAAAATTTAACAATGCTCACCTGAATCATCAATGGATCAAGGACAAAATAAAAGAAGAAATTAAAGACTTCCCAAAATTCAGTGAAAATTACCATAAAACAAACCCAATATTATGGGGCCCAATGAAAGTAGTGTTAAAAGGAAAGCTTATAGCACTAAATGCCTTCATAAAGAAGCTGGAAAAATCCCACACAAGTGAGTTAACATTACACCTGAAAACTTTAGAACAAATAGAAGCAAACTCACCCAGGAAGACTAAAAGGCAGGAAATACTCAAATTGAGAGATGAAATCAACAAAATAGAAACAAAAGACATATAAAGAATGAATGAGACAAAGAGTTAGCTCTTTGAGAAAATCAACAAAATAAATAAACCATTGTCCAAACTGAACAAAAGGCAGAGAGAGAATATTTGAATTAACAAAATCAGAAGTGAAAATGGGGACATAACAACAGACATGGAGGAAATCAGGAGAATTATTAGGTTATATTTTGAAATCCTGTGAAGAAGATGCTTAAAAGAAATTCCCCACTAGCTCAGAATTGAGAATAATAGATGGTTATTTATTTAGGGGTAGACTCACAAATTAGAATTCTCTTCTGGAACGGAAAACAGAAACTGAATCCAACAGCCAGAAAAGAGAGTGGACGCATGCTTTACATTGGCAAAAATAGTATAAGAGGTCATGCCCCAGTGGACAGGTTACTTGAAGGCTACTGGCTGTAGGATTTTCCAACAACAAACTTGTAGTCCTCAAAATTGAAAAACTTGAAAGAAATGTACAATTTTCTGAATAAACATCATTTACCAAACTAAATCAAAGCCAGATAAGCAAGATTAATAGACCTATAAGAGCTAAAGAAATATAAGCAGTAAAAAAATCTCCAAATCAAAAAAAGCCAAGGGGAAAATGATTTTCAGCACAGAATTCTACAAGATTTTCAAAGAAGAACTAAGACTAATATGTCTCAAATTTTTCCACACAATGGAAACAGAAGGAACATTGGCAAAATCTTTTATGAAGCTAAAATTACTCTGATACTTAAACCACACAAAGACATTACTAAAAAAGAGAATTACAGATCAATCACACTTATGAATATTAATGCAAAAATACTCACTAAAATACTGGCAAACTGAATCCAAGAAAAAATCATCCACCATGATCAACTCTGCTTCATCCCAGAGATGAGGAGATTGTTCATCCTCTGAAAATCTGTTAATGTTATTCACCATATCAACAAAATGAAAATAAATACATGAAAACCTCATTAGATTGTGAAAAATTCATCAATAAATACACCATACATTCATGGCAAAGGTCTTGGAGAGAGAAAGGATATAAGGAACATACATAAACCAAATAAAGGCAATATACAGCAAGCCAATGACAAACATCTAAATGGAGAACTAAAACAAACATCAAAAACTAAATGGAGAGAAACTCAATATGATACCATTGAAATCAGAAACAAAACAATGCTGTTCACTCTCTCCATATCTATTCAATATAATATGTGAGGGTCTAGCTAGAGCAATAAGACAACAAAAGATGATCAAGGTGATACAAATCCAAACAGAAGTCAAACTCTCACTATTTGCTGACGACATAATAGTTTACATAATGACGCCAAAAATTCTACCAAGGAACTTCTACAACTCATAAACATCTTCAGGAATGGAACAGGATACAAGAATTACTCAAAAAAATCAGTAGCCCTACTTTACACATAAGATATTTGGACTGAGAAAGAAATCCGAGAACCATCACCCTTCACAATAGCCACATATAACATAAAATATATTGGAGTAATTCTAACTAAACAATTAGGAGATCTGTATGACAAGAACTTTAAAACTTTGAAGAATGAAATTTAAGACACCAGAAAATAGAACAATCACCCATGCTTTTGACTAGGTAGAATTAACATAGTAAAAATAGAAATCTTACAACCTTGCGCCAGCGCGGCCGCAAGTGCGCAGGCGCCGCCGCTCGCCTGCTCTTCCTCGTTCCTCTGCCTACATCAGGCTGTAGGGTCCTATGTCGCGCCGGGCCCTCCGGAGGCTGAGGGGGGAACAGTGCGGCCAGGAACCCCTAGGGCCGGACGCCTTGAAGTTTGTCCTCCCAGATGACGATGATGCGGAGGAAGAGGGACCAAAACAAGGATCGGGTGGCCGGCGCCCCGGGGGCGACAGGAAGGAAGGAGTTCGTGTCAACAACCCGTTTGAGCTGATAAACATCGAAGATCTTGAGGATGACCTTGTGGTAAATGGGGAGAGGTCTGACTGTGCCCTGCCAGACTCTGTGTCATCAGGGAACAAAGGAAGGGCTCAGCGTGGAAACCCAGAGGCGAAGCAAGATGAGGACGAGGCCAAGGCGGGGTTCCCAGAACAGTCTAATGCAGGTGGCAAACTCCGAAAGAAGAAAAAGAAGCAGAAAAATAAGAAAAGCTGCACAGGAGAATCCTTGGAAAATGGGCTAGAAGATATTGATCGTATCTTAGAGAGGATCGAAGACAGCAGCGGGTTCAGCCATCCAGGCCCCCCTCCACTAAACTCCAGGAAGCATGTCCTTTATGTGGAGCACAGGCACTTGAATCCATATACAGAACTGAAAAGGTATTTTGGTGCTAGAGCGGTCCTGGGAGAACAACGGCCTCGACAAAGACAACGTGTATATCCTAAGTGCACATGGCTGACAACCCCTAAGAGCACTTGGCCCCGATACAGCAAACCCGGTCTGTCAATGCGGCTGCTGGAATCCAAGAAAGGCCTTTCTTTTTTTGCATTTGAGCATAACGAGGAGTACCAACAAGCACAGCACAAGTTCCTGGTGGCTGTGGAGTCCATGGAGCCAAACAACATTTTGGTTCTGCTCCAGACAAGTCCCTATCATGTCGACTCACTCCTGCAGCTCAGTGACGCCTGCCGCTTTCAGGAGGATCAGGAAATGGCTCGAGACCTTATAGAGAGAGCACTGTACAGCATGGAGTGTGCATTCCACCCCTTGTTCAGTCTCACCAGTGGGACTTGCAGGCTGGATTACCGCAGACCTGAGAACAGGAGCTTCTATCTGGCCCTCTACAAGCAGATGAGTTTCTTGGAGAAGCGAGGATGCCCACGTACGGCGCTGGAGTACTGCAAGCTCATCCTGAGCCTTGAGCCAAATGAGGACCCCCTGTGCATGCTGCTGCTTATTGACCACCTGGCCTTACGGGCCCGGAACTATCAGTACCTGATCCACCTCTTCCAGGAGTGGGAGGCTCATCGGAACCTGTCCCAGCTCCCAAACTTTGCCTTCTCAGTTCCACTGTCATATTTCCTTCTGAGTCAGCAAACAGACCTACCTGAGCATGAGCTCACCTCTGCGAGGCAACAGGCTTCCCTCCTGATACAGCAGGCGCTTACTATGTTCCCTGGAGCTCTTATGCCATTGCTGGAGTGTTGCAGTGTGCGACCTGATGCGGCAGTCGCAAACCACGGCTTCTTTGGGCCAGATGCTGAGATAAGCCAGCCGCCAGCCCTGAGTCAGCTGGTGAGTCTGTACCTTGGGAGGTCACACTTTCTTTGGAAAGATCCCACCACTATGAGCTGGCTGGAGGAAAATGTCCGTGAGGTTCTGCAGGCAGTGGATGCTGGGGACCCTGCTGTGGAGGCATGTGAGAATAGGCGGAAGGTGCTGTACCAGCGTGCACCCAGAAACATCCACCGCCATGTGATACTCTCTGAGATCAAGGAGGCTGTTGCTGCCCTACCCTCGGACGTGACCACACAGTCTGTGATGGGATTTGATCCTCTGCCGCCCCTGGACACCATCTACTCGTACGTCAGACCAGAGAGGCTGAGTCCAGTCAGCCATGGAAACACAATTGCCCTCTTCTTCCGGTCATTATTGCCAAATTACACCACAGAGCTGTAAGTCCATCCAGATGAAGACATGGCATCTGGAGCTGCAGCAGCTATTCTACAACCACGAGGCAATGAACTCCACAGTGAAGAGCCAGTGTTCTAGGAACAGTGAAGCAGAGGATGCCCTAGGCCTTCAGGAGCTTCCCACCTCCAGGCCTTGATCCTGAGAGGCCATTCAGAATGTTGCTCAGACTTAATTTCCAACTGAATCCATTTCTAATGGTGATAAATAAAAACCAGTTATTTACATCATCTGTGTTTCATCAGGAAAAGTAACTTTATGAGACAAGAGTCTCAATGTGTAGCCCTCGATGGCCTAGAACTTGTTATGTAGACCAGGCTGGCATCAGAGATCAGCCTACCTCTGCCTCCCAAATGTTAGAATTAAAAGTGTGCACCACCACATCTAATCTGCATGTCATCTAAGCAGCTTTAAAGTCTGGCCTGCCACCCAGGTGGGGTGGTACTGTATCCCACTCCTCCCCCACCTCAGTCTCAGAAAGAGGTGACTCCTTGTGTGCTCCTGTGCAAAATTGTTGGGTATTTGTGCATTTTCATGTAGTCAGGGAGAGAACCTGTTTGCTGCCTCCCAGAGAAAGTTCAGAGGAAATGAATGACTTTCAAATAAAAACATGGTGACATAAAAAAAATAGAAATCTTACCAAAAGCAATCTACAAATTCAATGCAATGCCCATCAAAATCCCAGCAAAAATTCTTCAAAAACCTTGAAAGAACAATACTCAGCTTCACATGTAAAAGCAAAAATCCCATGATAGCCAAATCCTGTACAATAAAGAAACTTCTGGAGGTATCACAATCCCTGATTTCAAACTCTACTACAGAGCTACAGTAATGAAAAAAGCCTGGTGTTGGAGATGGCTGCCAGTTGTTCATCCCAGCTGCCTGGCTATCTTAGACCCAAAATAATCACACAGAAACTGTATGGTATGCAATACTGTTTGGCCAAAAGCTTAAGTGTATTTCTGGCTAATTCATATAATTAACGAACCCAGCTCTATTAATCTGTGTATTGCCACGTGGCAGTGGCTTAGTGGTTAATGTTCCCAGCATCTGTCTCAGGCAAAGGATCCATGGCTTCTCACTGACTCTGCCCTTTTTTCTTACAGCATTCAGCATAGCTTTTCCTGACTACATAAGTTCTGACCTGCTATAGGTTCAAAGCAATTTTTTATTCATTCAACAATAAAAGCAACACATAGACAGAAGGCTCTGACACACTATTTCCCTTCTGTTTAAACAAAAAGGAAGACTTTAATTTAACATAGTAAAATTACATATAACAAAACAGTTAACAAGAATTGCATTCACAATATTTATATCTACTTTATCTTTTATCATACCTAGGGAAATCTATAATAATAACTATCTATTCTTCAACTCCATCAAAGACTCCAGAAGGATATATTACCTAAGTAAACAGGAAGTGCATTGTAAGCAACTTTCAAAACTCTAGAAATGACAGAGACATCTCACTACCTGAACAATCACCCAAAGGTTTTCTGTACCATTGAGGAATCCATCTTCAACCTACTGACCCATAGTATCCATTAGAATTTTCCATGAATCAGGTGATTTCAAAGAAAGTTCCACCTATATTGGTAGTTTCACAGTCACTTTCTTTTGAATCTTGAAGAATATCTGGCAGACTTTTTCATAAAGCACAAACCCCAAATGATTGTCTCACCTTTAGTCAAGTTCACCAGTCATTTCTCTGTGGGTCCTGCATGTCCAATTCATCAAGCAGTCTGGGCAAGAGCAGTTTCTTGCCCAAAAAGGCTAGCAAACTTTGTATTAAGCCTCTTTAATGCCCATCATTCTGTTGAAATGTCCTGGTACAGCCAGGTTCAGATGTGTCTCACTGTCTTGAAAAGTCTTAAGTTCTTAAACATTGGAAATGTTGTATTCTGAAGGTCTCTGAAAGATTTGAACAATACTTATTTAACTGAAATATATCTCTATGTATCTAAAAATTCTAACTAACATGACTACAAGCTTGACTATTATAGATGACTTTATTTACCTATATTTCTTAATAATACATTACATTTTTCAATAAACTAAGATTCATACCAATGCAAATTATTCATTTCTAAATCATATCCCCCTTACAATGTAAACAAACATTTATAAAAAAAATATTTGGGAATATAGGCATAGTTTCTCAAACACTGCTTCCTGCTGATTGTTGGACATAGTATCTTTTGGGGATATTCACCCTACATTCAGGGGGTCTTGTTCCATTAAATCACAATAGTCTAGAAGCAATTTGTAAGTTCTCATCCTCTATAGCTGGCCTGGGTCTGAAAAACCCTGGGATAAAACTGGTCTCGCTGAACATAGCAGACAAGGAGGACTACTGAGAACTCAAGAACAATGGCAATGGGTTTTTTTATCCTACTGCAGGTATTGGCTTTGTGGAAGCCGAGGCAGTTTGGATGCTCACCTTACTAGACCTGGATGGAGGTGGGTGGTCCTTGGACTTCCCACAGGGCAGGGAATCCTGATTGCTCTTTGGGCTGATGAGGGAGAGGGACTTGATTGGGGGAGGGGGAGGGAAATGGGAGGCGGCAGTGGGGAAGAGACAGAAATCTTTAATAAATAAATAAATAAATTAATTAATTAAAAAAAAAGAAACACAGGAAAAACCTCTTTTCCAAATCAGCATATCCTTAGACCCAAATTTGGGAGTCATGACACCTCTATAATATACGTGATGGTTTAGCTGAACAGCCCATACAGTTAAATGTCTCTCTGTCACATTCATAGTCAAAAAAACTGAAAGATAACACATAATCCAGACTCTCTGTATATTTTTCATTTTTACATGACTTATTGTTTTTACTCCTTTTAATCAATGACTATCTGTACTCTGTCTCTTTAAAGACTTTACCCCTTTTTTAAAGCATTAACTTAATTCTATGACTCTCTATATTCTTTTTCTTCTCTCTTCCAAGCCTACATACATTTATTCAACACTAAGACTCATCTGGATTCATCTTTATTGCTTATCTGTAATTCTTTTCTGTCCAGGAGCACTTTTAAAATTCTGAGCTTCTTAAAAGTTCATCTGTTTCATTGCTAGGGGAAATATGGCCAATTCCTACTTGCTCAACTCAGTCTAAAACTTCAGCTGCTCTATTACTATGATATATATGGTACTTCCTGCCTGCTCCACACAGTCTAGCATGGTGGAGTTCTTTGCTGCCTCTGAGAGCTATGCCCACAGCCCCATTCTCAGGCACATGGCCAGTCCATGTCACCATTAAGCAAACTGCAGCAGTCTGCTCACAATCCCCATTCAAATGTTCTGTATCCAAACCCCCTACCTGAAAGAGTCAGAGTTTCACTGGCAGAATGGGCCAGAATGTCGGCATTTTAAAATGGTCTAACTTTTTTTCTGCTATGGCTGAATCAGGAAAACCTCTATTAAAGAAACTGTGGCAAGCCACCAGCTGAAAAAATGTGGCTAAACTTTGTTTTTTGTGTCCAGAATTCGTTTTCAAGCCCTTTCAGGTTTTTCATGGATTTAGTCCACCAAATTGGCGATAATTTTTTACAAGAGTCTACAGCTTGTATGTCCTGCCTGCCTGGCTAGCTTAGACACAAAATAATCACACAGAAACTATATTATTTGTAATGCTGTTTGGCCAATATCTTTTGTATTTCTGACTAATTCATGTCCTACACTAACACATTTTTTATGAATCTGTGTATTGCTACATGGCAGTGGCTTATTGGGGAATATCCCCAGCATCTGTCTCAGACAGAGGATCTATGTCTTCTTCCTGACTCCACCCTTCTTTCTCCAAGCATTCAGCATAGCTTTCCCTGAATACCAAAGTTCTGTCTTGCTGTATGTACAAAGCAGATTCTTTATTCATTAACTAATAAAGGCAACACATAGACAAATGGACCTCCCACTCCAACCTGGTATTGGCATAAAAACAGACAGAAGGGCCAATGGAATCAAATCAAGACCCATATATCAATCCACACATCTATGAACACCTAATTTTTGACAAAGAAGCAAAAATATAAAATGGAAAAAAGAAAGTATATTGAACAAATGGTGTTGGTATAACTGGATATAAACATGTAGAAGAATGACAATAGAAATGTTTCTCTCTCAATGCAGAAAACTCAAGTCCAAATGGATCAAAGACCTCAATACAAAAACAACAACACAGAACCTCATAGAAGAGAAAGTGGGAAGTACAATTGAACACACTGGTACAGGAGACAATTTCCTAAATATAACCCCAGTAACATCAAGACTGAGAAACAATTAATAAATGTGACCTCCTAAAAATGAGAAGCTTCTGAAAAGCCAAAGCAGGACATGACAAACTAAACAAAAAGGCAGCCTAAAGGGAAAATATCTTCACCAACCCCACATTGGACAGAGGACTGATCTCCTAAATATACAAAGAACTCAAGAAATAAGTCACCAGAAGAACAAATAATCCAGTAAAAATGGGGCACAGACCTAAACAAAGAACTCTCAACAGAGGAACCTAAAATGGCTGAAAGACAACAAAATCAAATGCTCAACATCCTTAGCCATCAGAGAAATGCAAAGCAAAACAACTCTGAGATTCCATCTTACACTTGTAACAATGTCCAAGACCAAAAGCACTGATGACGTCTTATGCTAAAGAGGATGTGGGGTAAAGGGAACATTTTTACATTGCTGGCATGAGTGCAGACTGGTAAAGCCACTTTGGATTTCAGTATGGCAATTTCTCAGAAAATTAGAAAACAACCTACCTCAGTACCCAGCAATACCACTTTGGGGTATATACCCAAAGGATGTTCAATCATATCCCAAGGACATGTGCTCAACTATTTGTATAGGAGCATTATTTATAATAGCCAGAACCTGAAAACAACCTAAATGACACTAGACTGAAGAATGGATAAGGAAAATGTGGTACATTTATAAAATGGAGTACTACATAGCAGAAAAAATAATGACATCTTGAAATTTGTGGGCCAATTGATGGATCTAGAAAGCATCATATTTAGTAAGGTAATCCAAACCAAAAAAGACAAATGTCATATGTATTCACTCATAAGTGGCTTTTAGACATAAAGCAAAGAAAATATAGCCTACAATTCACAGTCCCAGAGAACCTAAACAACAAAGAGGACCCTAAGAAAGATATACATATATCTAATGTATGTGGAGGGAGAAAAAGACAATATCTCCCGAAAAAATTGGAAGCATAGGGACCATGGCCAAGGGTAGAAGGAGGGGAGAATAAGGGGGGGGAGGGGAGAAAAATATGTAGTTCAATAAAAACATATTTTTAAAAAAAGAAAAGAAAGAAAGAGTACTTCTCATTAAGTCATTAATCCAAGAGCAAGTCCACAGTTGAATTCTCTACTTAATGCACCCGGTGTCTTCCATCTTCTGTCTGTTGCATGTTTTTTTTTTTCTTTTGGCCATGATTTTTTTATCATTATTATTATTATTTTATTACTTAAAAAATACCAATCCCAATTCCCACTACATTCCCTCCTCCCACTCCTCTCCCTCTCTCTCCACAGACCCTCCCACCCCAGCCCATCTCCAAACTTAAGAGAGGGCAATGCACCCTGCCCTGTGAAAAGTCCAAGACACTCCCTTCTACATCTATGTCGAGCAAGGCTTACATCAGAAGAGAATAGGATCCCCAGAAGCCAGTAGATGCCATAGAGACAAATCCCAGTGTCATTATCAGTGGCATCTCAGTCTGCCCCAAATGTCAATCCCCTTCAGAGTTGACTCACAGTCCATGTGGAGTTGGTGAGCTCAAGAAAACTGTCTCAGTGTATGAACCCTTCATGATCTTGAATTCCTTGCACATACTCTCACTCCTTCCACTCTTCAACGGGATTTTGGGAGCTCAGTCCAGTGCTCTGATATGTGTCATTGCCTCTGTTCCCATCTGTTGTTGGATGAAGGTTCTATGGTGATACTTAAAATAATCATCAGTCTGACTATAGGGTAAGTCCAGTTCAGACACCCTTTTCTCTATTGATTAGGGCTTTAGCTGGAGTCATTTCTATGGTTTCATGGGCATTATTCTAGAGATAGGTTTGTTGCTACCTCCCTAATGGCTCCCTCAATCAAATTGTCTCTTCCCTTGTTCTCATATCTGTCCTTCCTCCATCTTGACTATCCCATTCCTTCGAGTGCTCCTCAACCCCCCTTTTATCCTTCTTTCTACCCACTACCCCCATGCTCCCAAATCTTTGTCTGTTTCCAATTTCCAGGAGGAAATATATATGTTTTTCTTTGTGTTCACTTTATTATTTAGTTTCTCTAGGATCATGAACTATAGGCTCGATGTCCTTTGTTTATACCTAAGAAATAACTTGATGAAGATACCAGAAAATGGAAAGATCTCCCATGCTCTTGGATAAGAAGGATCAACATAGTAAAAATGGCAATCCTACCAAAAGCAATCTATAGACTCAATGCAATCCCCATCAAAATCCCAACACAATTCTTCACAGACCTGGAAAGAACAATAATCAACTTCATATGCAAAAACCAAAAACCCAAGATAACCAAAACAATCCTGTACAATTACCATCCCTGACATCAATCTCTATTACAGAGCTACAGCAATGAAAACAGCTTGATATTGGCATAAAAACAGAGATGCTGACCAATGGAATTGAACTGAAGTCCCGGATATTAATCCACACATCTACAAACACCCGATTTTTGACAAAGAAGCAAAAATTATACAATGGAAAAAAGAGAGCATCTTCAACAAATGGTGCTGGCATAACTGGATATCAACCTATAGAAGAATGAAAATAGAGCCATATCCGTCACCATGCATAAAACTCAAGTCCAAATAGATTAAAGACCTCAATATAATACCAACCATACTGAACCTGATAGAGGAGAAATTGGAAAGTAACCTTCAATGCAAGGGCACAGGAGACCACTTCTGTCGGAGCCCGTGTGGGTACAACACAGATTCTCTAACTAGACTCGAATGTAGTTGCGAGGAATAATCAGACACAACTTAGACAGTCATCATGGAAAAGGCCCCAAACCTTTATTCCCAAACATCTTATATACCCGCACCAAATGAGTGGGAACACACAAAGGCTGTTGTCTAGGCAACTGGGTGTCTGGGCTCTGGTCACATCCTCATCTAGCAGTCAGGTAGGCCCTGAATTAGCATCTCTATAAGACAACCTCCAAATTGCATATGGAAAGAAAGCAACAGACATCCTGACCAGTTTCAGTCAACACCTCTTCTCAGGTAATCCACACTTTAACAAAAGAAGCTAGGAGCAGGCATCCTGGCTTTTGTTAAGGGCAGAGACACCTTGTCTCCAGAGCTAATGTAACCAGCTCAAACTGGGGCAATGGTTTTTGTGTAATCTCGAAATATGCGCCCACAATCCACTCTCTCTTATTAATTTTAATAAACCCTGTGCTTCTGCAACAGGACAGATGTGCCGCATCTGTCTTGGACATAGTCCTCTTCATTTACCCAAATTTTCCCATCATTGGAACAGGCATCTTTTATGCAAGCCCCTGTCTTAGGCATCTGGGGCAAAGAAGCTTCAAACCCGTCATTGACTGCCGACCTCTATAAAGAGAAGAGATTAGTGGAGAGAAATATACTTTTCAGGACCTGTGTATCAGCCATATCTTGTCAGGATGCATCACAATGCTTTATGTATAATTATGCTCCCAAACACTATATTCTCCTATCTTAAAGGAGAGTAGAATCACCTGAGTTGAAGATGTTTCTTCCGCTGGTACAGAACATCATTCAGAGCTTATTTTCTCAGCATCCATATCAACTCTCAACATTCATCGTCACAACCACTTTTTCAGCCAACTGTCAATCAAAGCAACTTACTCACAATCATGATTTTTCCACACCATCATCGGTCAATACCGATCTTTAAATTTCTAATACCGTAATTTTATGTTTATCCGGTCAATACCAGCTCTCCTAATTTTCATAATTTCATGTTTTGCCGGTCAAAACCAGCTCTCTGATTATTCATTTCCCATTTAGCCGGTCAATACCAGCTCTCCAAATATTCATTACTTCACCTTTAGTTGGTCAGTAGCAACTCTTCAATTATTCATAATTTCATAGTTAGCCGGTCAGTACCAGCTCTCCAAATTCTCATAATCTCATATTTAGTTGGTCATTACCAACTCTTTCATATTCTTTCTTTACCATAAATTCATATTCCTTTCGGTCATTACCAATGTATTTAGTACCACTGGTCATTATCAGATTTTTCCCATCACCTTATATGCAGCTGTAAAAATCAGGTCATTACCGTTAAGAGCACAATACCATTTGCTGTTATTAAATCTCATTTTCAGTCTCTGTGTAGCTGTTAAACCTCAGTCTGTCCCTTTGTTAAGTGAAGGGGGGTTTTAGACATACTTTATTTTGCATCTTTCTTTCCCTGAGGGGAAAGCTTAGGTCTTAGTTCTTAGGTTTAATGTTTTATTCAAAATGAGTCCTGTCCCAAAAACTGAGAACACTCAAATGTTCAATTTGTATCTTAGTTCTGAAGCAACAGGTTTCACACCACAGCCAGCAGCAGACACTGCCGTCAGCTCATATCAGCAGGATCTCTTTGTCCGAAGTCTCTTTGCAGTGCTGTGAGTTGCAGGTCCGGATCAGGCAACTCTCTGTGGGCTGGGTTACTGGATTCCTCCTTTAGCCGATTTCTTTCTGTTCCTTCTGTGACGCAGTTGTCAGCTACGCCGTCCTTAGGTCCATGTCCTTCTGCTGAATGCATTGAATTAGACATTCTGGAAGCCATCTTGCTTGGTTTTCGTCCTGTGATAATAAACAGACATGCCCTCGACCCCATATTAGGATGGGGTCGGGTCCCTTCCAAGTCCCATTGCTAGGATCTTTCCATTTGGCTTTAGCAAATGTGGTTTTTGTACCATTATGCCACAATCTGTCCGCAGCTCATAGCTCATGGACATCTGTATTTAGAAAGTTTAGCATAAACAATGCGTGATTTAAGGCATTGTGTGGCGTCTGAGGATACAACTCCCCTGTCTTTATTTTTTGGAGTTGTGTTTTCAAGGAGCCGTGTGCACGCTCCATAATTCCTTGTCCTTAAGGATTATATGGAATACCAGTCTTATGAACAATATTCCATTGAGTACAGAATCTTTGAAAAGCTTTGTTAACATATCCGGATCCATTGTCCGTCTTTATTACCTTTGGGGTTCCCATGCATGAAAAGCATTTTAAGCAATGGGTTATTACATGCTTGGCAGCTTCTCCATTTTGCGTTGTGGCCATTATGAATCCTGAGTAAGTATCAATTGTCACATGCACATATCTCAATTTTCCAAACTCAGTAATGTGAGTTACATCCATTTGCCAAATATGATTTGGAAGAAGCCCTCGAGGATTTACCCCCAAATGAGGCACAGGCAGATATTGTGGGCATCTTTCACATTGCTTAACAATTTGCCGAGCAGCTTCTCTGGTCAACTTAAATTGTTTTCTTAAACTTAAGCTGTTTTGATGATGCAAAGCATGTGACTGCTGAGCAAGTTCAACCTGAGATACGGCAATTATTTTTGTAAGTTCGTCAGCTAGAGCATTACCTTCAGCTAACGGACCAGGAAGACTTGAATGTGCTCTGATATGTCCCACAAAACATGGTAACTTTCTACATTGTATGGCTTTTTGAATCTGTTGAAACAATATTTTAACTTGTTCATTTCCAGTTGCTATATACGACACTGTTTCGAGGATTCTTAATGCTTCATAAATATACCGGCTATCAGTATATAAATTGAAAGTCTTATTATCAAAATTCTTAAATACCAGAGCTACAGCCCGCAGTAAAACTATTTGAGCTGAAGCGGGTTCTGTCTGTACCATGTGTCCTTTGCCATTGACAACATAAGCAGCTTTTCCATTCCATGAGCCATCAGTGACAATCAACAAAGCATACTTTAAGGGATTCTTTGCTACTATTTTAGGAAAAATGAAAGAATGCTGTTGTGCAAACTGCAGTAACTGGTCAGCTGGGAAATTATTATTAATCTGATCTTGAAACTGTGCAAATGCAATTGCCCATGAGTCACTATTTTGAAATAAACTTTCAATTTGCTGCTTAGTGTACGGAACATTGATTACAGCTGGTTCTTTGCCAAAATATTTTTAGATTCCATTCTGCATTTCTGTGCTAAGCATGCTCCTGCTTCAAAATAAGGATTTATTAGTTTGGCTGGTGATACAGGCAGATGTAGCCATAAAAGTGGTCCGTTCTGCCATAAGACTGCTGTAGGAGTCAGCCTTGTAGGTAAAATACATGCTTGCCATGTCTGGCTTTTATCAATATAGCACACCTGCTGTTCCTGTATAGCCTGCTCTATCTGTGAGAGAGTCTGTCTGGCAGGTTCTGAAAGCTGCCTGCTAGAATTTGGATCACTGTCTCCTTTAAGTATCTCACTTAGAGGTTCAAGGTCTCATGTAGGAAACCTCAAATAAGGTCTTAGCCATTGTATATTTCCTAATAGCCTTGGAAAGTCATTAAGAGTCTTTAAGTCATCCTTCCTGATTTCTATCTTTTGAGGCTTAATTTCTTTGGGGTATAACATATGACCTAGATATTGAAAAGGTGGGTGCCTCTGTACTTTCTGTACACTGCTGTAACAATCCATATGCCTCTAGTAAAGTATCTTCATTTCTATGAGACAACAAGATGTCATCTGTGTAATGAACTGCGTACACCTGCGGAAATTGATTTCTAACTTCCTGTATAGCTTGGGCTACAAATTTTTGGCAAAATGTCGCACTATTTAACATTCCCTGGGGTAAGACATTCCACTGATACCTCCTCATTGGCTCTTTGAAATTAACTGAAGGAATACTAAAAGCAAATCTTTGACAGTCTTGTTTCGCTAAAGGAATTGTTTAAAAACAATCTTTCAAGTCTAAGATAATCTTATGCGTGCCTTTTGGAATGGCTGCCGGGGATGGCAATCCTGGTTGCAATGCTCCCATTGGCTGCATGGTTGCATTAACCTCTCTTAAATCTTGAATTAATCTCCACTTTCCCGATTTCTTTTTAATAACAAAAATTGGAGAGTTCCATGGAGAAATAGATGGTGAAATATGTCCACTATCCAGCTGTTCCTGCACTAACCGCTGGGCAGCCTGCAATTTTTCTTGTGTTAGAGGCCACTGACTCACCCATACAGGGTCATCATTTTTCCATATTATCGGGTCTGCATGGAGTGCAGGTCTTTCATTGACCTCTCCTAAAAATACCGTAATCCTGCTCTAGAAGGTCTACTGTCTGATACGACAGGATCAATCTTTCCCTTATTATTTCTTCCTAGACCTTGATTAGGTAATAATACTTGTTGAAACATCTGATTAGTAACAGCCATGCTGGGAGAATATAAATATACTCCCATTTTGGACATGATATCTCTGCCCCATATGTTCACAGGTAAATGGGGAATAATATACAGCTTAAAGGTTCCTTAATGTCCTTCCTCATCCTTCCAATGCAATTCATTGCTACTTTGTTCAGGATTTCTAGTCTGACCGAGTCCTTGTAACTGTGTTATAGTCTCTGTTTTTGGCCACTTAGAAGGCCATTGACTGGCGGTTATGAGGGAAGTATCTGCGCCAGTATCCAGGAGGCCAGAAAATCTTTTTTCATTTATAAACAAAGTGAGTTCTGGTCTCTGAGGACCTATGGTCTGTACCCAAAATGCATCAGATGAACCAAATCCATCTTGTCCTCTCTTTTATTTTTAAGATCTCAACATAAAACCAACAATACTTAACCTCATATAAGAAAAATTTTTAGAACTAACACTTAAATGCACTGGCACAACTCTAACATAATCTCAGTTGCATACATATTGAGAAACAAATAACCAGATCCCTTGAACTGAGAAGCTTCTGTATAGCAAAGGATTTAATCAACAAGACACAATAGCCTATACAATTGGAAAATATCTTCACCAATCATTAATCCACTTCAAAAACACATAAAGAACTCTGGAAATTAGTCACCAAAAGAACAATTAATCCATTAAAAATATATGCAACAGACCTAAACTGAAAAGTCTCAACACATGAACCTAAAATGGCTGAAAGACATTTAAAAACTGATCAAATATAACAACCTTAACCATTGGAAAACTGTAAATCTAAACAACTCTGAGATTCCATCTTATCTCTGCAACATGACCAAGATCAAAAATTACTGCTCACAACTTATACTTAAGAGAAACTCCTCCATTGCTGTTGAATTCTCAGAAAATTAGGCAACAAACTACTTTAAAACTCAGCTATACCTCCTCTAAGCCTATATAGAAAAGATGCTCAACCATACCACAAGGACACATGCTTAACCAAGTTCACAGCAGAATTACTTTATCATACACAGAATCTGAAAACAACTCAAATGTATCTCTTCTACATATATATCATAAATGAGATAGCCATAAATACCATTAATATCTTTGAGTAACTCTGACCATACAATTTGAAAACCTGTACATCCAGAACTTTAAAATCTCTGAAGAAATCAATTCAAGCTATTAGAAAATGCCAAGATCTCCTATTCTCTTATAAAGATAGCGCCTACATAGCAAAATTGACAAAGTTACTGAAAGCAATCTACAGATCTAATGCAAATGCCCATTAAACTTGTAACAAAATTCTTCACAGACTTGGAAAAAAACAATCCTCAACCTTATAAGAAAAGACAAAAACTCAGGCTAGCCTGAACAATCTTAAAATCCTATACAATCAAGGAACTTCTGAATGCATCACAATCTGACTTTAAACTTTACTATAGCCACAGTACTGAAATCAATCCACCTTGGATACGAATTCACGTGCCTACAAACAGCAGACTTTTGACGAAAAGGCAAAATTGTGGAATGAAAAAGAAGCGTTTTAACCTGTTTATCTCAGAGGCTACCTTAATTTAAACCTGTCCTTTTCTTTTAGTTGAAGCTGCGCTGCACAGCAGGGGGTAGGATACAGGCTCTCTTTGTTAGACTGCCTTCCTGAGCTCTGGTGGGCCGATTTTTAACTATCTTTTTTATTTTAACTTGTAAATTATAAAATTAAGAGAATTTTTGAATCCTCTCCTCTATTCTATAGACTGCGTGAGGTTAAATTTGCTCTCTAAACTTACTCTTGCTCCTGCTTGCCTTTTACCCATAGGTGGGTTAGATTAACTGGCTACTGTGAGCACGTGGCACCTCAATCTCAGCAGTAACTTGGTGATTCTTGGGCCAAAAGTCATTTTTCCTTTACCTTTCCTACTCATTTAGCAGGTAAATAAAAGTTGCAATTCTGCATCTATCAGGCTTGTAGATTCTCAATAACTCTGCCATTGTTCTGCTCCATTCTAACTTAAGTTACCAACATATTTACCCGAATACCTTTTTCTTATCCTATATTTACTTATTTACAAATTTTTACACCCAATTTAAATTTTGTCCCGCTTTTCTACATTTCTTTCTCTATTCTACATCTCTAGTTCTGAGTGCTCACTACTCACTCATCCACCGATTTTTTTTCTCTCGTGGGTTCCTCACGTCTGGTCACCTCTTCTTTGCTTTTTGGGGAGCGCCGATAATCCTTACGTTCTCCTCCGTCCATTCTTCAGTTTCTCTTGGGGTTCAGCAGACAGCATTCATGGTCTTCCATTGTCTTGTCCTTTCTCTGGCTTATGGAGTTCGGCGGTCAGCACCGTGTTCCTTCTTCTTACTTCTTCCTCCGGCCTTCGTCTCAGGGTTCCCTGGTCAGTTCCAGTTGTCTTTAATCTTGGGGTTCAGTGGTCAGCTCCAGTTGTCTTTAGTCTTGGGGTTCAGTGGTCAGCCCCACGTTGGGCGCCATTATGTCGGAGCCCGTGTGGGTCCAACACAGATTCTCTAACTAGACTCGAACGGAATCACGAGGAATAATCAGACACACCTTAGACGGTCATCATGGAAAAGGCCCCAAACCTTTATTCCCAAACATCTTATATACCCTCACCAAATGAGCGGGAACACACAAAGGCTGTTGCCTAGGCAACCGGGTGCCTGGGCTCTGGTCACATTCGCATCTAGCAGTCAGGTAGGCCCTGAATTAGCATCTCTATAAGACAACCTCCAAATTGCATAAGGAAAGAAAGCAACAGATATCCTGACCAGTTTCAGTCAACACCTCTTCTCAGGTAATCCGCACTTTAACAAAAGAAGCTAAGAGCAGGCATCCTGGCTTTTGTTAAGGGCAGAGACACCTTGTCTCCAGAGCTAATGTAACCAGCTCAAACTGGGGCAATGGTTTTTGTGTAATCTCGAAATATGCGCCCACACACTTCTTAAATATAACCCACTGTTGTATAAGTCTTAATATGTGCTTTCCTGAAGAAGACTGTCTTGTGAATCTGTCCTCGTGTCTGTGTGTGAAAGCTCTGTTACTAAGAGTGTATCTCTCCTCTCTGTATCTGTGTGTGTGTGTTGTTTATTTGCTTTGCATCTGGTTGTGTCTGTCTGTTGGCTGAGTTCCTGTCTGCTGTGCATCTCTCTGTGTGTGCTGTCTTCTGTGCATCTATCTGATGTGTAACTGTGTATGCTGCTGTCTCTCTGCTGTATATCTGTATGTGTGTGCTGTATATTTGTGTATACTGTCTGTCTGTCTGCTGTGTATATGTGTGTGCTGCCTATTTATTGTGTATCTGTGTGTGTATGCTGTCTGCTTTGTATTTGTGTGTGTGCTGTTTGTCAGTTGTGTATCTGTGTATCTGTCTGCTGTGTATCTCTGTTGTCTGTGTATCTGCTTTGTATCTCTGTGTGTCTGTCTGCTGTGTGACTTTATGTTTCTGTCTCTAGCAAGGGGTTCTTTTTACTCTTCTACTGAATGACATGGAAAGTATCACATAGAGAAAGGAATGGAATCCTTTACAGAAATCTTTAACAGACTTTTCCAAGTGATAAAGTCATTAGCTCCAAATGACTCCCAACTGACCCAGACGACAACAAATAGTTTTACAAATATCAGTATTTATTAACAAATGTTGAAAAATTTGAGTTCAACTTTTACAGTAGATGCTAAAAGATTGCTTTCAACTTCTGCATTTGCTGCTTTCTTCAATTGATTCACACTCATTGTTCTTGTTTTAGGAAATGTATAATTTAAGATTACAGTTAGACATTAATTTACATAGTAAAATCTAATTACATGGGAAATCTGAGACAAGTAAGTTTGATTATTACATTGTTCTCTTAAAAGCAGGTTAAAAAATAGCTGAGTGCACAATAGGACAACGATCTTAATTATTTTGTGACTACAAGTTACATTATTAAATCTGGCTGTGAGGTTCAGCAAAAAATCAAGTCTCTTAGAATATAAGAGACATTTTTACAATATTACACCACCACAATATTTCATTGGGGAAATTTGCCATATTTTCATTAAACATTTGTAATTGAATGGCCATATAGAATATTTCCAATTTTGGCTAGTATATATTGAGTGGAAAACAATAAACAGATGAAATGAACATGCCTGATGTAAGATGTTACATCCTTTGGGTATATTCCTAATACTGGTATAAATTGATCTTGTGGTAGACAGATTTTCAATTTTTTAGAAACCTCCACTCATATTTCAGTTAGGGGTTGTTCCAGTTTACACACCTACTGGCAATGAGTAAATTGTTCCCTTTTCTGCTCATCCTTGCCAACATGTGCTGCTATTCATTTTATTAGTAATGGCCATTTTGACTAGAGAAAGATAAAATTTCAAAATATTTTAATTTGTATTTCCCTGCATGAACAATGTTAAACATTTTTATATGTTCCTTAGCCATTTGTATTTCACCTTTTGAGAACACTCTGTTTAGTTCCACACTCCATTTTTAAAATTAGGTTATTTGTTTTTTGGATAATTAGCTAGTTTATTGAATATTGTAATTACTAAATCTCTATAAGATGAGTAATTGGCAAATATTTCCCCACCTTGAAGACTGATACGTAGCTTGAAAGATGGTGCACTTTTCTGCCAAGAAAACATTTTAGCTTCATGTATTCCTATTTATTAATTGATGGTAATAAAGCCAGTACTATCCATGTCAATATTAAGAAAGTTCTTTTCTATGCTGATATGTTCAAACATATTCCCTATTTTGTCTTCTATTGGATTCAGGATATCTGGTCTTATGTTGAGGTCCTTGATTCAGTTAGAGTTGAGTTTTTGCAAGGTGATAGATGCAGGTTTAATTTGATTCTTATATATGTATCTATCCAGTTTGACCAATATCATTAGTCGAAAGTGCTGTCTTTTCTCAAGTTTTCCTTTTTTTTTTACTTTTTTTTGTAATAAAAATCAGGTATGAGTACACATGAAAAATTATATGTGGGCCTTCAATTCTATTCTATTCATCACTGAGTTTGATATTAGGTTAAATCGATACTGTTTTTGTTACTATAACACTGTACTACACCTTGAAACTACAGAAGGTGAAATCTTCAGAAGTTGTTTTATTATTTGGGATCATTTTAAATATTTTGTTTTCTTGCTGTTGTTTGTTTGTTTC
This sequence comes from Microtus agrestis, assembly GCA_902806775.1. NCBI lineage: Eukaryota > Metazoa > Chordata > Mammalia > Rodentia > Cricetidae > Microtus > Microtus agrestis. Next base: position 828,211 of record CADCXT010000527.1, on the reverse strand, counting down.
CATATAAAATTTAAATTGTATTTCAATTTTCGTAAAAAGAATTCTGTATGAATGTTGATAAGGATTGTGTTGAATCTATTCATTGCTTTTGGTAGACTGACTGTGTTTACAATATCAATCTGACGAATACACAAGAATGGGAATCTTCCCATCATCTAGTGTGTTCTTCAACTTCTATATTAACTTTTTAAAGATTTAATTGTATAAATGTTTTGTTGGTTAGTCAAATGTATCCCATGGTATTTTTGAGGCTATTGTCAATGTTATGAATCCCTGATTTCTTTCTCAGTATGTTTTGTATTTGCATATAGTTAGGATACTGATTTTTGTATATTAACTTTATATCCTATTACTGAAAAGATTCATTCGCTATAAAAATTTCCCTGTATAGTTTTACAGTTCTTTATGTATAAAATCTCACTGATCACAAATAAGGATATTTTAACTTCTTATTTCCTATTTTTTACTGTTGTTCTCCTTTCACTGACTTTTACCCTAAGACTTCAAGTACTATATTGAAGAGGTATTAAAAGAGTAGACATTAAGCCAGGCAGTGGTTTCAAACGCCTTTAATCCCAGCACTTGGGAGACAGAGGCAGGCAGATCTCTGTGAGTTTAAAGCCAGCCTGGGCTACAAGAGCTTGTTCCAGGACAGGCTCCAAAGCCACAGAGAAACCCTGTCTCAAAAAACAAAATAAACAAAAACACACACACAGACACACACACACACACAAAGTAGACACTGTCTTATTCCTGATTTTCTTAGAAATGATTTGAGTTTCTCTCCATTTAGGTTGATATTTGCTGTGGTCTTCCTGTAATTTTGCCATTATTATGTTAAAGTATGTCTCTTGTTCCCCCTATTTGCTTTTGGACACTTAATATTAAGGGATATTGGATTTTGTCAAAGACCTTTCCTTCATCTCATGAAATTATCATGTGATTTTGTTTTGCTAAGTATTTAAGTAGTAGATTACATTTTTCAGTTTATATGATAAGCCAACTTTGCATCTCTGAGATTGAAAGAAAATGAGGAAATGACTGCTCCTTCATTTTGTACGAGAAGTCTTTTTTTTTTATTGAAGATATGATGAAGACAACAGGCTAGAGGCATCTAAAAAAGTCCACACTAAACATGACCAGCAGAATATACTGAGTCATGATAGGAGAAATAGAATGGGAAATCAATGGAAGAAAAAAAGTGGAGGGCACAAGACTGTTGTAGGGAGCTGTGGGCTGCGTTTCTGCCACCCAGCTCCTGGCTGTCTTGCTAGCTTATACCCCGAAATAACAACACAGAAACTGTATTCTTTTAAACATTGCTTGGCCCATTATATCTAGCCTCTTCTCGGCTAACTCTCGCACATGGACTAGCCCATTTCTAATAATGTGTGTAGCACCCCAAGGTGCACTTACTGGGAAGATTCTAGCCTATGTCCATCCTCGGTCAGAGCTATATCACGTCTGCCTGGAAGAGGGGAGCATGGCCTCTGAGCTCAGTTCCTCTTCCTCCCAGCATTCTGTTCTGTTTACTCCTCCCACCTATGTTTTAACCTATGAGGCCAAGCAGTTTCTTTATTACTTAACCAATGACATTCCTCCATCATTTCCCCTTTTTCTGTTTAAACAAAAAGGAAAGGCTTTAACTTTAACATAGCAAAATTACATATAACAAAACAGTTATAAGGCAAGAATTACAGTTATAATATTTACATCTACTTTATCTTGTATCATAAGTAAGGAAAACTATAACTATCTATATATTCTTCAACTGCATCAAAGACTCCAAAAGGATATAATATTACCTAAGTAAACAAGTAAGAACCTTCCAAAATTCTAGAAGTGACAGAGACATCTCACTGCCTGGACAGTCACCCAAAGTTCCTCTGTACCGTTGGGGCATCCATCTTCGGCCTACAGGCCCATAGTATCTAGCAGACATTTCAAAGAAGCAGGAAATTTCAAAGACATTTCAGTCACTATCTGCTGTGTCCTGCAGAATGTCTCGCAGACTCATGAATCAGGAAACCCAAAGAATCATCTCAACTTTAGACAAGTTCAGCAATCCTCTTTCTGTGGGTTCTTTGTGTCCAGTTTATCCAACAGTCCAGGCAAGAGCAGTTTCTTGCCCAAATGGCTATCAAACTCCATAAGGATCCTCTTTGATGCCCATCTTCCTTTTGAAGTAGATTGGTGCTGCCAGGAGCAGACATGTCTCATTGTCATGAAAAGCCCTAAGTTATTAAAACATTTAAAATGTCATATTCTATAATCTTTGAAAAATATGAAGAATGCCTATCTAAAATATATTTATGTACATCTAGAAAATCTTAACTAACATGACTACAAACTTGACTATTATGATTATCTATTAACAACCTATATACATTACATTTTTAAGTGAACTACACAATCACAATACCTTAATCAAAATCAGAAATACATATAACAAAATTGACCTTAAATCTATATCAATAAAACAAAATCTATACAAATGCAAATTATTCATACCTATATCATATCCCCCTTTAAATGTAAAAGAACATTTATAAACACTATTTGGAAATATGGGCACAGTTATTTCTCTCCAAACTGCTTCGTGCTGAATGGGAACGCTGTTATTTAGGTCTTTCATGGTACAACCTGTGTGCCAGGTTCATCTCAGTCACCAGTTGAATGAAGTAATTTTTTGAGGGTGTTCACCGCAACCCTTCAGGAGGGTGTGGTCCATCATACCATATTGGGATAGAAGCAATCCACACAGTCTCATCCTCCGTGAAAACAAAAGAAGAAACTCTTTTCCAAAGTATCATATCCTTAGATCCGAATTTTAAAGTCAAGTTATTTTCAAAATATATATGTTGGATTAGTTCAGCAGCATTTATAAACAAATATCTTTTGGCATCTGTTGCTCCTTCCTCAGCATTCAAAGAATTCAAAGAGAGCATAATAGCATACAGTATCAAGATTCTCTGTGTATTTTCCATCTTTGTGCAGCTTTGTTTTAACCTCTATTTTGTTTATTTTTACTTTTATCTTTCGCTTTGTGAGAGAGGTTCTTTGTATCTTTGACCTGGAATAGCTCTGTAGACCAGGCTGTCCTTGAACTCTCAGGGATCCGCCTGTCTCTGCCTCCCAGGCATTGGGATTAAAGGCACATGCTACCACACCTAGAAGTCACGGAGGTCAATCTCCCTCTGCCTCCCAAGTATTGGGATTAAAGGTGTGTACTACTACACCCAACAACTCTCTTCCTTTTTTTTGTTTTTTACTTTAAGAACTTCAACTTTTAGCCTGCACATATTTTTAACACACTGTAAATCATTTAGAAGTTTTCTTTGTCTTTGAATCTCTCCTTACTATAAATTTCTCTTTTTCTGACCACATGAGTCTTTAATTGATGGAGGTGGGTGGTCCTTGGACTTCCCACAGGGCAGGAAACCCTGATGGCTCTTTGGGCTGAAGAGGGAGGGGGACTTGATTGGGGGAGGGAAATGGGAGGCGGCGGTGGGGAAGAGACAGAAATCTTTAATAAATAAACAAATAAATAAACAAAAAAAAGAAAAAAATACAAAAAAAAGAATATAGGCAAATGGCCAAACTGAACACAGGTAAAAGGTTGTCCAATCACACACAAAAAAAATTACCAGGCATTATCAGTAGGACTAAAGCCATGGCTTTGACAGCTGGATCCAGCCCATTCCTCAGCTTTCCAGCCTTGTGGTGGAGGTACCACTGTAGCCACGTTTATTGCCACATGTCTATGGCATTTCAAGGTCCCTGCCAGCAAATAAGCTGTAGCATTATGTCCACAGACAACACACAAGTCCTCTCTCTGTTGGCCCTCCTGCCTCAAACAGTCAGAGTTTGTCCTGGCAGGATGGCCCAGAAAGCTGGCATTTTAAAACAACACAGGTTTTTTTTCCTGCTACTGCTGAAAACAAACAAGCATTCAGTTGGCTTTTATCAACACCATTTAAGTGTTTTGTGGCAGGACCTCTTAAAAGAGCTGCAAGGTTTGCAGCTAAAGCTGAGTCAGGAAGCCTCTCTTAGATGAGAGCACTTGCTTGCCTCTAGCAAGCAGAGCAGAACCAAGAAATTGCTGCTACCAAGAAACCAGGCGCAATGCTTTCATTTTGTTCTAGAATTACTTCCCAAGCTGTCTCAGGCTTTATGTGGATAAAGTTGTCCACACGTTTGGCAGCCATTCTGTTGTAGGAGCTGTGGACTTGCTTTTCGTCCTGCCCGGCCCTCACAAGGCTAGCTTTACACCAGAAATAACAACACACAAACTGTATTCATTTAAACACTGCTTGGCCCATTATATCTAGCCTCTTCTCAGCTAACTCTCAAACATAGACTAGTCCATTTCTAATAATGTGTGTAGCACCCCAAGGTGTGCTTGCTGGGAAGATTCTAGCCTACGTCCATCCTGGGTCAGAGCTACATCACGTCTGCCTGGGAGAGGGGAGCATGGCCTCTGAGCTCACTTCCTCTTCCTCCCAGCATTCTGTTGTTTACTCCTCCCACCGATGTTTTAACTTATGAGGCCAAGCAGTTTCTTTATTACTTAACCAATGACCTTTGTCTATCACAAGACCAAAAAAGGAGGCAAGGACCAAGAGAGAATCCAAGAATGAAGCCAAGAGAAGAGCCAAGAGAGAAGCCAGGACTCTTTAACAGGTGCCTTATAAGCTGACAAAAAGTCCCTTTGATATGTTAATAGAAACCTTAGTCATTCTTCTTGGTTCTTTTTTGAAACCTACCAGAGATTAGTGGTACATCATCTTTTGAATGTGTTCTTCAATTCAGTTTGCAAGTATTTTGTTGAGATTTTTTGTACCTATGTTTGTGGGCTGAATCGAGCATGAGCATATAGGAAGCAGGAGTGGCAAAGTTAGTGTAAAAAAAATAATGACAGTTAGAAAAATGCACAGTTGGTGCCAAAGGCATAAGAGGTACGCCAAAAGCATGAGAGCTATGCCAAAATCTTGATAGCTACACAAAAAGTGTGAAGGTAATAGGCACGGAATTTAAAAAAAAAGTGACATTGCAAAGCCTGTGAAAAATACTCCCAGCACAGATGGCACTAAATGAGAGCAAGGCAAGAAAAGATCTGACTTGTTTACACAAAGATGATTGGAGTTAGAGATGGGGTATGATGATACATAGTGCCTGATGCCCTCATGTTCCCCATCAGGCACTATGGGAGCCTAGGTTTATGCAGACCTGACTGCTGATGTGATTGGCTAATTTCCCTTCTGCTTCTTCTGGGATTTGTGGGTCTTCAGTTTATAAGTTGCAGGCTGTAAGGGAATAAATGAGTTCCTGCTTGACTCCACTCCCTGCTGCCTCTAATTGTCTCCAGTACTCCACGGGCTGGGTGGCGATCACCTCAGTCGCGGTCAGTCACAAGCTGCCGGATCAATTATTTTGTGGGGTCTACAAAGGAACCCTGCATATGTCCATAAGGGATATTAACCTCTAAGTTCACACTTTACATATATAAATGTAATATATATTCCAGGAAATACATGTAGATACATGCAAGCATTTATTCATATGTGTATATATAAATCATTCATCATTTGCACATATGTTAAGCCACAAACCTGGGACAAATAGCTAGGTTCCTATTAACATACCAAAGTGAATATTGTCTCTCTGTCTTTCTCAGCACAGCCAGTACCTGTTAAGGAGACACCATGGTTGGCATACCACACCATGTCCTAAATCCTTCAGCACAGGACTTGGCTAGGTTTTCCTTCCTCAGGCATCTCTGATTGCTACCTAGCCATTTGACTACTGGTTCTTTGACTTCTAGGCCTCTTTGCCTTTGGCCACCATTCTTGGATCCTGTTCTCCTTGCATCTTGGTTTCTGATTCCCCTCCACACCTTTCACTCCCTCACCACACCCTTAATCCTATCTCCTCACATGGCCATATTCAGTATGCTGGTCATATTCATTCAGGACTCTCCCAGATGTCTCTGCCTCAGCCTGTGTTCTCATTTATACCTATAATAAAACCCATAACCTCTTAGGAATAGTCATGTTCTTTTTTATTGTTTTTTATTCAATATACATATTAGGTTTACTTAAAAATGACATTATTTTATATGTCCAAAGCTATAAGAAGATGAAATAATTCATTATTCTTTGTACTTTTAATCTTTTTAACTCTTTTAATTAGCTCGGTTTCACAACAGCATTATCATGGAAACAGGGAAGGTGCATTGAGCAAAGCTCCCATTACCTTTTTCCATCTCTTTTCTCTCCTCTATACCCACATTAATCCATTAATACCATTTGTATATTTTTATAAATATAAGATATATATATATATATGATAAATATCAGATTTGATGAATCTATATAAAGTCTAGAACTCACAAATGAAAGAAAAAAGCAACTCAATTTTTTTAACTGATATTCATTTACTTTTTTGCGTATGGTGATCTGCAGTGACATCTACTTTTATGCAAATGATAAATTCATTGTTCTTTTTGGTAGGTTAAATGAAAATGGCTCTATTGGCTCACAGGGACTGGCAATATTAGGAAGTGTGGCCTTATTGTAGTAGTTGGGGTGGTGTTGGAAGAACTATGTCACCAGAAGTGGGCTTTGAGGTCTCAGATGTTTAGGTCTACCCGGTGTGTCTTTTCTCAGTTACTCTTCCTACTGCTTGCAGAGCAAGATGTAGAACTTTCAGCTACATCTCCATTACCAGGTCTACATGTTTTTCATTTAATATACATATTAGGTTTACATACTACTGGCATTATTTTATATGTCAGGAACTGTGAGAAGCTGAAATAATTTATTATTCTCTTCATTTTTAATCTTTTTAACTCTTTTAATAAACTCAGTTTTGTTTACTGAGGTTTTTGTCCCACGCAGTCTCAAAGTTATTCAGTACCAAAGAAACACAAAGGGGTCTACATTAATTATAAACTGGTTGGCCTATTAGCTCAAGCTTCTTATAACTCTTATAACTTACATTATCCCATAATTCTTGTCTGTGTTAGACATGTGGCTTGGTACCTTTCATCAGCAAGGCATTCTCATATTGCTTCCTCTTTTTCTGGATTATGACTACAGACTATGTCTTTCCTCTTCCCAGATTCTCCTTTTCTCATAAATCTGCCTCTACTTCCTGCCAGGTTGACCTGCCTATATACATGCCTAGCTACTGGTTAATAACCATTGTATTAAAATAATACAAGTGAGAGGATAGAAGACTACGGTCCCACAGCACACTTTTATAAAGGCATTATCATAGAAACATGCACGCCAAAATGGTTCCTATTGTGACAGTGATGAACTAAATTTATGAACTCTAAACCAGTCTCAGTTAAATGTGTCCTTACTAGAAATGCTGTGGTTATGGTGTCTTTTCATAGAAATAGAAAGCCTAATGATGACAGAATCTGGTAGTGTTATGCCAACCCCCAAAAGATCACCATAGAGACTGAATCTAATATTTAAAAGCAAAAAGCCTTTGTTCATATATGGAAATAAACTCCCATATGTCAAACATATTGGCATGATCAGAGACTCTCAAGCTCAGTCGGCCCTATTGCCCTATGGACCTTTGGCCCGAACAGGGTAGCAGACCTCACTACAGTTGATTGTTTGCCATTACTTGGTTGCTAGGAATTAAACTCAGGACTTTGCTAGAGCAGGCAGTGCTCTTAACCACTGAGCTATCTCTCCAGCTTCTTCTTTCTCTTGCCAGAGGGCCCCAGACCTCGTTAGAGCTGGTTGTGAGCCAATTTGCGGTTGCTGGTAATTGAACTCAGGAGGTTTGAATGAGCAGGCAATGCTCTTAACCACTAGCCATCTTTCAGGCCCCTTTTTCCACCTAAACCATTTTTCCTCGATGTGGTGCGTGGATCTCATCTGCATTCCCCTAACATGTGGAGCACAGGGCTCTCCATGGGCCTATTGGTCATTAGTGTACCTCATAGAGGAGGTCTAGATAGTTTCTCTGGCTTTAAATTGGATTAACCTTTTGCTGGTGTTTGTAGTTCATTGTATGTCTTGGATGTGAGTTTTTCATCAGGCATGTGAACAGGCCAGTATTTTATTCTTCAAGCCATCTTGCCTTGCTCTCCTTGGTGCTGTCTCTGAAGAATGCTGGGGCGTGTTGATGGAGCTGTTAGGCTTTAATGTCCCAACACATTTTTGCCTGATGCAGCTCATGACAACGTGTGCCCATGTTCTTGTCTTAGAATTTGCACATCTCATTCCATATATTTAATGTTGCATTCTGAGTGAATTGTATTGGTGGTGTTTCATAGTCACCAGCACTTGTTTTTTTCATGTGTGAATACCCAATTGACCCAGAATCATTTCTTGTTGGAAAAAAATTGTTCTGGAACTAGCTCTTATAGAACAGGCTAGCCTCGAACTCACTGAGATCTGACCGCCTCTGAGTGCTGTGATTAAATGAGTGCACCACCACAGGTAAAAACATTGTTTTTAAAAATGATTTTGCAGCATTTTGTTGAGTTTCAATTGATCATAAACATGGCCAGGACCAAAGAGGCAGAGGTAGGCAGGAAAGAGAGCTGGGGAGGCCATGCTGTGGCCCACAATGCTTCTTCAGCAAGGGAGACTCACGTGTGGTAGTCTCTAATGCAGTAGATGTTGTTCTCTACTCCACGGTGAAGGGAACGGCATCCAGACACTTGTTACACATTGAGCAGATGAAGCAACCAGGGTGGTAGTAGTAGGTCTTGCCAAAGACCTGCAGGATCTGGGGGAAGCAGCAAAAGTTTAGCATGGGCAGGAGGCACAGCACCGCCCCCCAGAGGCCATGGCTTAGGACCCCACCAATGGTTTGGAGCAGCAGAGGATGGGGGACTCCAGGCACTGGGAGGTTCTCACCATCTCCATGATAAGGTGTGCACATGCTGCAGTTGTCAGCAGTTTGCTGGAACCCGGAGTACTGAGAGGGGACAAAGGATCCAGGAAGTCATGTGACAAGGGGCACTCACTGTCCCTGGCCTCAGGTCTGCAAGTGAGTCGGAAGGAGGGTCCCGCCCCTGCTCCTACCCAGCTGGGCCAGCAACACAGTGCAGACTCACCAGGAAGTCCTCCTGGCAGTACACTTTCTCACCCACATTCTAGAAGGCCTTCCCACGGAGTCGTCTCCCTGGAGGGAAAGGGGTGAAGGGAGTAATGGAAGCTGACACCAGGAACGGAGCCTGGCTTGAGTGTCAGTACTCACCGCCCACCAATGAGAAAATGAACATGGGACATCTCCCTCCAAACACCCCTTCATTTGTTTGCATGTACACCTTTATGTCAGAAGAGGGCGCCAGATCTCATCACAGATAGCTGTGAGCCTCCAAGTATGCAGGGGCCAGATGCTGACCAAGAGCATGGGAGTGTCTCCTGCATATGTCCCTGTTCAGCACCTGGCAGGAGGTCTGTCTCCCACTCGCCCCTACTCCCAGTCCACTACCAGAAGCCACATCTGCTAAACCACGACACCCATCATGCCTTCTCACATTGAACCAAGCACGTTTTCGCAAAGACAGACCAACCCTTTAGCCCACACACATTCCTGAAGTTGACCCACACTGGGTTACAACCTTCCCATAACCTCACTATCTTCCTCCATCCCGGTATGCACAAACCCGACCTGCTAAGAGACAGCCTCTACTCCCCCCCAAGATCTACTTCAAAGCTGCCTAGAACTGCTAGTTTTGCTAGCCTGAGGCTAGAAATCTGCCAGGCCTGTCTCATGCTTGCTAACCTTGCACACCTTCACTTCCTCTACCCTGATTCACCCTAAGTATTGAGGCAAGGAAAGCCCTCAGAGTTTGTTGGGCTGATGCATGTTATTCCTTCGCCTGGGTTGTTGTGAATCTGACTTCCTTTCTTTGGTATTTGGTGGTATAAAATCCATTTTCTGTTGTCCTTTCTGAAACAAGGTCTTGTTATGTAGTCCTGACTGGTCTGAAACTGTATGCAGTCCAGGCTGTCTCTGAACTTCAAACTCTACTATTCCTGCTTCTCAAGTGCTGGGATTATAGGCCAATACCAAGCCAGCTAAAGTCTGGATTTTTCCTTTGTGTATCCAGCAGTGAGGCTGGTTTGTGGTTCTGTTTTGCCTTGCTGGGGAACAAACCCAAGACCCTGAGTACTCTACCATGCACTCTACCATGGAGCTAAACTCCTAGCTCAGCATTCTTTTAGGAAATATCCAGAATGTACAACAAAGCCCAGAGCAGCCTGCCATACCTGGCTTAGTTCTGTGGCCTCACAGGGTCCTACCTGCAGCCACTACAAGCACTGAAGCCTGTGACCCTAGGGCATACCATCTCTCTCTCCCTAACCATGGCTCACACAATTGAAGGGGAGGGAGATTTCCCTTCTGTTCCTCATCAAGCATTAGGAGGGTGAGCAGGAGCAATGCTATGGATGAAGAAGAATGACCAGCAAAAGGAGCTGAATGATGGAGTTAGCAATTAAGCATGTTTACTGCTTTCGCAGAAGACTTGAATTCCATTCCCAGCATCCGCATCTGCTAACAATCAACTGTGACTCCAGTTTCTAAGGATCTGACACTTTTTTCTGGCCTCCCAGGGTACCCTCACATACACATAACTAAATCTTTGCCAATCCATGTCTCCAATCCAAAGGAAGTGGCTGAAAGAGCTCTCTGAGTTCCAAACCAGCCAGAGCTATACACAATGAGACCTTGTCTCTTAAGTAAATCTTTTTTTTAAAAAAAAATGTGTCCAGAAAATAGTTTAGTTTGCCAATCAACCTGATTCTTGAAGATTTACCTAGTCTGTGTAGAATAAATACCATGGAATCACACTGTAACCAGTGAACTCTTATTAATCGTGACAGAAATATTCTTGGCCACCATTCCTACAAATGAAACCATAATGTTTTTGCTTCTGATGGCAAGGTCACTGGTCAGCTCCATTAATGTTGCCTCTATTCATCCTGAAAAAATAGTTTTCGATGAAACTCTCTGAAAATAGCCACCCTTTGCCTTAATTCTGTCATGCTTTTATGTGGGAATGTTCAAGAAACAGAGGTTGGGAAAAAGGCACTGTGAAGGGATTTAGAGGGATGGGTGAGCTCTGAGTGCAATTGCACACCCCTGGAATCACATTTCAGAATTCCTGTATCAGATCCCTGTTGACTATGAGAAGGGTTCTCATAGTTGCAGCTATGTTGGGAACACTGGAAGCCCCCTGGTATACAGCACACCTGTCCCTAGAAGAAGAAGGCATTAAGTTAATGTGTCATTCCCACTGTTACAGTGGTCCTCACCGCACTGTTTTTCAGACTATAAAAGTGATGAGTTGTCAACATTCTTCCATGCAACTGTACCTTCTCTGGAATCAGCTCTCTCACTTCTAAGGGTAATCTAATGCTTTCCTGTTAGTGTTCTGGATCCTTGGGATGAGGGCCAGATTTTCCACAAACAATTGTATTTGGAAAATTGGAGCACAAACATACATGATTAATCATGGGTGATATGTCAGTAGTGTGGATGGAACGTCTTGACATGTTTGTCTTTTGTGTAAGAGAAGCAATGTAAATGTGGTATCCTAACTCAGCCTGCATTCATTATGTCAGAACATCTATAGCTCAGGGGATTTGACATATCTGAGTTTATAGCATGCCACAGAGATGCTATGAACTCATTGGATACCATACCTTCTTCTCTGTGCTTTAGAGGGTTGTCTACCCATGCTTTTGGTAGAATGTCATCTTTTATACAATACTGATGTCAAAATTTTTTGTTGTTGACCATATGCCACCTACCCTCAACTTACATATTAACACTCAGTGGCTGTCCATGTGAACTAGGTCAAATATTGGTGTCATTTATAGTGGCCTACTTCTATCCACTTGTCTGTATCTCCTAAAGATTCTATGTCCCTCAGAAAAGGGCACAGCCTGGCCATAAGCACTCAAATCGTGAGTCTCTGTTGAATATTTTGCATGTAAACCATAGCATTCTGCTTCTGAATCCCAGCATCTCATGGGCATCACACCATGCAAAATATATATTCATGTAGCTTGAGTCCTCAAAGTCTTAATGGTTCCCAAAGTATTCTAAAGTTTCCAAATTCAAAGTTTCTTCTAAGATTCAAGCAACACTCTTGGACATAAGCCCCTATAAAACAAGAGAGTTACATCTTTCAAATATATAATACAGAGTGATCACTCACATTCAAAAACTTTAGAACACAGAGAGTTAGGATATATTGGACCAATGCAAAGAAGAAACCCTGAAGTGTCAATACCAAATCCCACACTTATTATTCTGTTTCATGGAGTCTGGTTTATTTTTTTATTTTTATTTTTTGTAGCTGAGCTCCCCCTCCACCACTGAGAGACTCAGAACAAAGACTCTGGAGTCAGTTCTTGGCCCTGGCCCTACCTAGCTGTTTCTGTCATGAGTGCCATTTCATGGTTTGTTAGGACTAGGAGAGCTGCTTGCTTCCCCTGCTTCAAATCTTACCATATTCTCTTTAAGCGCTATGAGCCCACCTGGGTCAAAGGGAAACTATAGAGTTTTCTGTCTACATCTTGCTGACTTCTGGGGAAGTCCCTTGATCTGCATGAGCAGGACCATCTATTGGCATCAGCAGAGAACTTGGTTAGAGTTCAGGTGTAGCTATGAGCTTAGATGATTAAGCATGTGACAAAGATGGCAGAGCCAGGCTCCACCCAAGAGACATGGTGAAGCGCTGGTGCTGGCTGTACCATTGACAGCTGTATGACCTTTGCAAAATCCCTACTCTCTCTGTGGTCACTGTTTATTTATCTATGAAGCAGGCAGGTAGGATCATGATTGACCTGATCTGGTTAGCTCTTCTTTACTAAAGGACAGAGTGGCTGTTGTTTTTATCTGTTCTCAGGAAGGTAACTTCATGTCTCTGAGCCTCATTTTCAAGATCTGTCCATGGGAATGTGAATGTTTATCTAGACTGTACTGTCTCTTCTGAGCTAAAAAGTGGGTCAATGAACTGAATGAGAAGCGTTAGGTCTGTTGTGTGCAACTGATGCTTAGCAACAGCATTGCAGGGGCCAGGCCAGGGGCTGAGGCTCAATTGTCTCATTTGGAGAGTTGTGGAATAAATACACCATTCAATGTCAATGTCATGAAAGTCATGACATGTCTCACCAAAAGGGTCCAAGCTTGCACATTGTTCTACATCTATAGCCAAATGAATCCAGTGCAGTAGGTGGTAGCTCTTAGGGCCCAGACTGCAGTAAAATGTGGGTAGATCGTCAGGATTTGAAGAGACTTGAACATTCATTGCCATTATTTTGGGGGTTAATTTTCAATGCTATGAATCAAGTTCTATGCCTCACGCATACTATCTAGTCAGGTGCTACTTATCTGAGCTGCATTCCCAGACATACTGTCTTTGATCTCAACACAATATCTTTAATTGTAGTTTTAAGTAACTTTTAATACTGACTGTGTTTCAGGACCAGCTCATGGTATTGCTAAAATCATTATCCATGGCTCCGGTGGCCTGTGGAGCCTCAGGGAATACCCCTGAGTCAGATATTCTGGTGGACTGTGGAAGGTCAGGGTAAACCTCTGAGTCAGATTTTCAACTTTGGAATGTTTAGGAAACCAGGGCCCAGGCAAAAGGTAGGATGAGCATTTATTGTAGTAGGAGCTGCAGATTGCATTCCGCCACCCAGCTCCCGCCACTGGCTAGCTTTACCCGAAATAACAACACACAAATTGTATTCTTTTAAACACTGCTTGGCCCACTAGCTCTAGCCTCTTATGGGCTAATTCTCATATCCCGATCAACCCATCTCTAATAATCTGTGTAGCACTCGTCTTACCGGGAAAGATTCAGCATGTTTAACCTGGCAGCTGGCTTCATCGCGTGCCTCTGCCTGGGAGAGGGGAGCATGGCCTCTCTGAGCTCACGTCCTCTTCCTCCCAGCATTCTGTTCTGTTTACTCTTCCCACCTATGTTTTAACCTATGAGGCCAAGCAGTTTTTTTTTAATTACTTAACCAATAACCTTCCTCCATCAATTTATGGTCATGGAATGTTGGCTAGCTCTTTACCAGGTGCTCAGTATAATCTCACATAATACTCACAGCAACCCAAGATAAGAGAAGAGAGAGAACTTAGACCAAACCACAGTGAGTGAGTATAAGAGAGAGAGGTCAGCGTATCTGATAACCAGGACTTACTATGTGTTCAAGAGCCTAATAGTCTCTGTGTGAGTTCCCTTGCTCTACTGTGAGGATTCTGCAAAACCTTGGAATTGTGAGGAGTAATATTGAATCTAAGATTGTCCACTTAAAATAAGCTTTATTTTGGGGTACAGTATGGCTGTCTGTCCCTAAGTCAGATGTTTAGAGAGCAGCCCTTATTGGCCTCTTTTAAGTTTCTATTACAGAAGAGATGAAATATTTACAGGGGCAGGAGAGTTGGCTGTTATGAATTGTTAGAAAAGTACAATGATCAGGAAGGAACAAGGGTGAAGATACACATCATGTTGATGGGGTTGCAGGTTTAGTGTAGGTTAAAAACATATTTTGCCATTTACATCAGATTTAAGAAACAGGAACTTATTCTTAATTATAAATAGAAACATTAATCTGCACAGGACAGGACATATTCTTAACTGTCTTAACTTCAAACAGAAACCTTAACTAGCAAGATATATTGTTTTTGTTTTGATTTCACATCCCCCTTCAATTGTATCCTGTAAAATTCTTGATTCTGTAGTAGGCTTTTGGTTATATTGGGATCAAATAACCAGGCACTTAACAACACCACAACCGGAATTTATGTGTCTAATTAAGGTATTAAGAATGGAAAGGCTAATAGTAATTAGCAGAAACAGAGGAGTCCTATGATGTCTGAAATCATAGTTACCAAGAGAATGGAAACAAGTCATTTTTCATCTTGGATCCTATTTTTTGCAACAATTTTGTTTTTTTTCCCTTTTTCAAATTGATTTTTATTGAGCTCTACATTTTTCTTTGCTCCTCTCCCTGCCTCTCCCCTCCCCTTCAGCCCTCTCCCAAGGTCCCCATGTTCTCAATTTACTCAGGAGATCTCGTTGTTTACTACTACCCATGTAGATTATATCTAGGTAAGTCTCTCTTAGGGTCCTCATTGTTGTCTAGGTCCTCTGGGATTATGATTTGTGGGCTGATTTTCTTTGCTTTATGTTTAAAAACCACTTATGAGCGAGTACATATGATAACTGTCTTTCTGGGTCAGGTTTACCTCACTCAAAATGATGCTTTTATAGCTCCATTCATTTTCCTGAAAAATTCGAGATGTTATTTTTTTCTGCTGTGTAGTACTCCACTGTGCAAATGTATCACTTTTTTTGTCTATTCTTCGGTTGAGGGGCATTTAGGTTGTTTCCAGTTTCTGGCTATGACAAACAATGCTGCTATGTACATAGTTGAGCACATGTCCTTGTGGCACAACTGAGCATCCTTTGGATATATACCCAAAAAATGGTATTGCTGGGTCTTGAGGAAAATTGTTTCCTAATTTTCCAAGAAATCACTGGGGTTGTGCCAGCTTGCATTCCCACCAGCAATGCAGGAGTGTTCCCTTTTCCCCACAACATCTCCAACATAAGTTGTCATCGGTGTTTTTGATCTTGGCCATTCCTACAGTTGTTTTGATTTGCATCTTTCTGATGACTAAGGATGTTGAACATTTCCTTAAGTGTCTTTTAACCATTATAGGTTCTTCTGTTGAGAGTTCTCTGTTTAGGTCTCTAATTATTTTTTTTAAATCAGATTTTTTTATGATCAATTTCTTAAATTCTTTGTATATTTTGGAGATAAGACCTCTGTCTGATGTAGGGTTAGTGAAGATCTTTTCCCATTCTCTAAGCTGTCATTTTGTCTTGTTTGCCATGTTCTTCTGCAACAATTTTAAATATAGACAAAGAATCTCTAATGTTTCCTGAGCATATTTGTATAAAAACCAAACTTTTATTTTATTTCCATATAATACTTCATTTTTCTATATAGAGTAGGTTGAAGGCCCATCATATTGCAGAACCACTTCAGAAATGGATATATCTATTAATAGATTTGGGCACATTTGTTTTTAACAGTTATCTTTCATGTTTGCCAAGGCAGACATTTTGTCCCCTATGTCAGGGACATACAATTTTGTCCAAAATCCAGCCTGTTGAGGAGAAAGTGTCAAATACTCTCTTCTATAACTACTTCCTGCTATAAATAGGACATCATTATCAGGGCCCAGGAATGCTGGAATACCAGCGAAATGCCTGAAAAGGATTCAGGCAATAGGCTTTCTTCAGAAACATCTGCTTAGCTGATCCAGCTAAACAGACATGAAGCAATCACATCAGCTGGACTGGTGCACATCAGCTTTCAGCAAGTCCAGAGCTCACAGCACCTTGGAGCTATTTGTAGACCACAGTTAATTTCTAGATAGTGTCTGTGATCCAAGCTGAAATCTGCTGAGATAGGATTAACAGGAACTTACGCCTAACTGTCTTAATTGCAAACAGACACCTTAACTAGTGAGGTATACTGTTCCTGTTTTGGTCTCACAGTATGACTCTACTGATCACAAATAGTAATGGATCATGGTTGACTGTAACATATCCCTTTGGACAGTACTGGTGCTGTCCAAGATATTGGACACATGGTTTAGGACGTAATATGGTCTTACTGACTCAATTATGGTCTTCCTGGAAATTGAGTTCAGGGTTTGGGCAGTAATGAGGATTAGAGTCTGTGACTGTTTTACCTCCTTTACTCTGAGCTGCTCATATTCTTCAGTAATTCTTTTAAGACAAAGAGGTTGTTACACCTCCACATGTGAGCTATTTCCTTGTAGTGTGTCCCCAAGCATCTCTTCCTTGTAAATGTTCTTGTTTACAGAATTCAGGGAATCTCTAATGGGAATAGAAATGGCCCTTTCCCATCTCTTCTGGGGGCCAAGATAGGAGGTAGAGCCATGAAAACCCAGCAGTTCATTCCACTGAAAAGAGCACAGAATGATGAAGCTGCATTGGTGTCTCAGGATCTTATAGGCAACATCGCCAGGAGCTGTTGTTCTTCTCTCTGTGGAACTTTATTTTCTGGAGACCGTGCTGCTGGGAATCTGGACTTTCACATTCAATTGCCTCACGAGTACTTTCTGGTTAGTCTCTTTCCCATAAGAGCAAGACATTGCTACTCAGTGACACTTTATTGGAGGCAGGAGTGGTAAGATGGTTATTGATCATGGGATTGTGGGTGGGGACCAGACATCTGTGGAGCCGGAGATTAGAATTAGCCAGACCACCCATATGTTAGTCCTCTGTGTATCCATTCCAAAGTTATCCCAAAGTTTTCTCTCATTGCCTGCTCCCACTCTCTGTCTTATTCCCTTCATTTTTAGTAATTTTCCTTCCTCCCATTATCCATGAAAGGATAAAGGGCGGTAGGGTAAGAGAGCAGGAGGGCCGGAGGGTAACAATAGGCCATACAGAGAGAGCTGCAGTATAGAGTTTATTTAGTGGGTATTGGAAGTGGTATAAGAGTAAGGGATTATGGAGGGGAGCAGAGAAGGGGGGCAAAAAAGGTGGAAAGAGAAAAAGGAAAGAAAGAATGGAGAAAGAAGAAATAGAAGGAAAGGGAGAAGGGAGAGAGGCAGTAGTTACCTCTTCAGAAAAGGGAGGGACAGAGAGAGTGGAGATGGAGAGAGGGCTCAGTTCAGTTTACCTGGCAGGAGAAGGGTGAAATTCGAGTAAGTGGAGCTTGTCTCTTATAGCTACCCAGGTAACAGTGAAGTTCAACAAAATGATAACAGGTCTGACCAATTTTTGAAGGAATGTGGACTTTGGGCCTTTTGATTAGAAACACAGTTGAATGCTTTAAATAGAATTTAATGGACCATACTAGTAGGAGTGTGGAAGATATGTGGTACTGAGTGTGATTTGAACTGTGGGAGCCTACCTCAAGTTTTTTTATTTAGAAAAGGATATCAGTATGTGGCCTAAAGTCTACTCTTGTGATATTTTGCTTAAGAGCATGGCTGCTTTCTGACTATGCCTCAAAAATCTATAATAGGCTAAATTGAGGAATTATGATTTAACAGATTTAGCAGAGGATATTTCTAAACAACATACCACTGACTGTTGTATGCCTATTAGTGCCTTGCTTCTGCAGATTTATAATAAGAGGGACCCTGAGTGTGTGAAAATACAAAATATAAACTCTAAGGAGAAAGGTGTACCAGGAAGTGGGATGAAGCTAAATCCTGTATTCATGGACATTAATAGATTAAAGACAGGCCTGATGTTAAATGGAATAAAGGGAGTGGTGACCTCGGGGCAATATGCCAGCCAGCTAAACTTCTATTGCATGAAAAAAGAATTAAAGAAAAGCTTAGAAATAGGTGTCATAGTGTAAGGGTTTAATTCCAGAACTCTGGAGGAAGAGGCAGGGCCTGACCTCTGATTTCAAGGCCAGCTTGGTCTACGGAGATGTAACATGAAGGCCAGCTTGTTGGGGTTTCTGTCCCACCCTATACCCCATAGCCGGCAAGCCCCCAAAAAAATCACACAGAGGACTCCATAAGATTATAAAGTAGCCCATTAGCTCAGGCTACTTATTAGCTCTTATAACTTATGTTAGCCCATTATTTTTATCTATGTTAGCCACATGGCTCAGGACCTTTCTCAGCAGGGCAGCTTACATCTTGCCTCTCCAGTGGTCTGGGCAGAACTGGTGAGGAATGGGCTTCCTCCTTCCCAGCATTCTCCTGTTCTACTTCCTGTCTGGTTTACCCACCTGTACTTCCTGCCTGGCCAATGAGCATTTATTTAAAACATGATTGACAGAATACAGACAATTCTGCTGCATCACTGAGAAAGTTGTAGGACAGGCAAGCTTAGGCAGAAAAAGAAAACTTTGAAAATAGAAAGCTGGTGAAAATGAAATTGAATGAGAGGGCTAATTTCTAGCCCCACCAAGAAGCAGAAATTGGCAGCTTTGGTCATATGGTTCGAGATTTAGAGTCAAAGATAAAAGAAGGGGTTTTGGAATCTCCCTCCACAGCTAGGAAACATTGCTGAGGCCAGGTGTGCATCAGGGCTGTTTCTGCATGGAGGCCTAGAGAGACCATTAAGTGAAGCTGTGAAGGTATAGCCTGAATTACCTTGGAAACCCCAAAATGTGGGCAATGTCAGAGTCATGCACTACCTGACATGGGAAGCTACTAACAGTGAGTAGAAGTTCAAGAGAAAGGAGAGTTGCAGTCAACAAAGCTGAAAGAAATTGGAGATTTGAAGAGTGCCTTGACATCAGAAATAAAGATAAGATTGGCTGTGGTCATAGTGTCTTTTCATAGCAAAAGAAAACCTATCTGTGATAATCTTTAAAGCTTAAAATCATATATGTATATATGAGAGGAATGTTTTCTAGCCCTAGCAAGACCTTGGCACAACATTTTCATTTTCATTATCTATATTCCTTTTGTTAGAGTCCTCATTTGTTTCTAAACATACCTATTATCTATAGTATTTATTTTATGTTATACTGAAGAACAATAATAATAAACATAGCATAGTTGGCACAAGACACTCATCAATTAAAAGAATAGAAAAAGAGTTCCAAATATTTTGTCTCTTAACATTGACAACAATATTGTTGGAGTTCTTTTTGATATAGAGTCTCACTATTTACAATAGGCTTATCTGAAACTCTTTATGTTTTCAGAACTGTCCTTGACCTTGTCATCTGATTACTGTATAAATTTACTGTATATATGACTCTTCCGTGGTATAGTTAAGGGAAGGTTTGAGTGAACAGTCAGAGCCATCTGGAAGATTCAAGAGCAAAGAGAGTTAGAAATATACTGAATATAGTCAGCAAACTAGACTTGACTATGTGAGAAACATGAGCAGTGTAGAGGAAGAGAGAGAGAGAGAGAGAGAGAGAGAGAGAGAGAGAGAGAGAGAGAGAGAGAGAAGAAAAGAGAGGAGAAAATGAGTAGATGGTAGATGAGTAGTTGGGGGAAGAGAGGCCTGTCAGCTGGAAGATGTCTAGGGTAAGGGAATAAATAAAAAGTTTTAGAACACAATATCTAGTGTGCAACAGGTATTTGTGATACTGTGGGATCCTAGAGATTAGCTTGATTTGGGTAAGATAATAGGTAACACAGACCACCATTTATCCCTTCTGCCTTTGATAAAGTGAATGACTAATTTTAGTAGAGGGGGAAATGACTTCACAATTTTCTGAGGAATGCTATATCTAAATGCCAGAATTCCTCCTGTAGTCCAAGATTGCCTTTTGAAGTTTTGGGACCTACAGTTTCTTTTGGACCTGACACTTCAGCCTACTGAGAACTACAAATAGAAGCATTCTCTTAACTGTCAACTTGGATTCTCACTTGCATGTAGTTATTCTCCCAATTGTTATTAAAGCAGTTAATACTAGAAGACTGCTTTGGGAAGCATTTTTTTGAGACAAAGTATAGATTGTTATCATATCAGTTAAAACTAGAAGAATGCCCTAGGAAGCATTTTTTGAGAAAATGTATAGGTAGTTGTTTGGGTTAAGGCTTTACCTCAGCCACTGGCACCAATATATCCCAAAAGTCTAAAATGCTTGGGAGAAAACTTCCGTTCCAAGCCCCCTCCATTGGGAGCTGCTTCTGAAAGACCCCTGAAGTGGGAGATTCTCACTCAAGTCTCAGGATAACATGACCTCCCAAGAACTCATTGAGAGACCATCCTTGCTGTCACCACATGAGGTTTATTGACAGGAACCAGTGCGCTGGGGCTGAGACTCATATCCCATGCAGGGGTATAAGAGTTTGACCCCGAGTAGCTGGGAGAAGGGGTATTTAACAGAAGAAACCATAATCCAAATATGGTAGGGAGGGCATCATTGGAAGATTCCAAAACACCAGTGATAATCACAGGCGGGTAACTCTCCATTTCTCAAGATTGTTCTCAAGATTATAATCTAACTTTGTAGTCAGCCAGTTCCTGGAACAAAGTCACTGAACTGGCCAACCTAGATTTTTGCCTCTACTCTTCCTGCTAGGGGAGAGGAGTCTGGATTTATCCTGGTTTTTCATGCCCCCACTTCTTCTAGTGCCTAGTTCTAATCATAGAACTAGATTTCAGTATCTTCTTGACCTTGTAGAACTCTATATTGGTGATACAATATCGAAATCTGAATATCAGTTATTCTTTCTCTAATCAAGGTAATTAGTTTATTTAATATACATGGACCTGTAATCAGTAGTAGAAGCAAAATTAGGAAAGGTCCCATAAGGGAAGATATCAGAGTAGTCATCCAAGCAGATCTACTAAACCATCCCTGATGCACTTCTCTGTCTTTTTGTCTTTTGTCTAACCTTTCTCTAAGTTTACTCATGGAGTCTTTAATTACTCCTGAATGGTCCACATAGAAACAACATTCTTCTTTGAGAGCAGGGCATAATCCTCCATCTTTTAAGAATAACAAATCTAATCCCCTTCTATTTTGTAAGACCACTTCTGAGAAGGAAGTCAATGATTCTTCGAGTTTGGAAATAGATTGTTATAGATCTCTCAAATCTTCATCCACTGCTATTCTTAATTCATTAAAGTATTAAGGGGACTGTATGAGGGCAGTGGTACTTGTCCCAACACTGGCATCTACCCTGAGGCCCAGGATTACTGCCGGTATCAGAGAAATAGGTTCTCTCCAAAAGCAAGTTGGGCACTTGTCAAACTCATCTTCAAGCATGTTAGCCGAATGATAAAAGAACCTAGGTACCAGTTGCACACAGTAATCTTTGGTGTCATTAAAACCGATGTCGACATAAAAGATATCAGGCCTGTACTACAAGCCCACCATTTATCTAAACCAGGAACCAAGTACCTGGTGTCAAGAGTCTTAGGGCTCTTAAGAGTCTCATTACATAAATGTTTGTAGACAACACTGCTCTCAGAGAAGAATGTAATTTCTATGTGGACCATTCTGGCAGGACCATTTCCCAGACATGTCCCTACACCTGTAACTTCAGTAAGAGTCAGCCTATGATTAGTCCCCCAAACACAAGCATCCTGAATGGTGATATTGTTAAAAGTCCTAGATATTGCATTTCATCAAGAGTACCAAGTATGGCCCTTTCCAATGAGGCTTCAAGATTCCCAACTCGATGTCACCAGACAAAGACGGTGTTCCCTACTTGGAACTGATGCAGCACATGTGAGTCTTCAGCCTTATATACTTCTTTCAGTTGTTCCCAGATCTGGCGTCTCACCACTTCAAAGGCCTTTAGGTGGGCAAATAAAGGTTTAGATTATACAGGATTATACACTCCACTCAACTCAGTGAGTGGTAGCAGACCCTCATATATAATCTAATAAAGGGTGAATTTAACCAGCCCTGGGGTGTTCCAAACCCAGAACAGGGCAAAGGGAAAGAGGGCTGTCGAGTCATTCTGGCTAATCTCTTGAACCAATTTTGTCAGGGTCTTTTTTAGGGTTGTATTCATCCTTTCTACCTGACTGAGCTCTGGGGTCAATAAGCACAATGTAATATCCAATTAATTCCCAGTTGGCTGGCAAGTCCCTGACTTACCTGGGCAACACAGGCAGGTACATTATCAGACCTGATTACCTTGGGTATCCCCAAACTTGGGAAGATTTCTTCTATGATCTTCGTAGCCGCTACATTGGCCATCTCAGTCCTTGTAGGAAAAGCTTCTGCCCAGCCTGAAAAAGTATCTATAAAACTAATAAGTACTTGTTAATATATCTGGCTGGCTTATTTTTTTTGTAAAATCTACCTCCCAGTAGGCACCAGACCAGTTGAGTATATACGGAGTGTCCTGCATTAGTCATAGCACAGGCCTTGCAGTTTTTGAATACTTCTTCTTCCAAGTCAGAGAGTCTTATAATAGTTGGAGGACCTAACCATCTTTTAGTTTCTTGGCCCCCAAGTGGGTCAGGTAATGTAATTTGGTAGCATACTTGTGTCCTTCTTTTCATGGGAGGACTAGTTTTCCTTCTTCTGTCTCTACTGCCCCATATGGGTTTTCTTTTACCAGTCCTAATTTGCCCATAACTTGATAGTCCTCAGGGGTGTATCTAAAGTTATTTTCACTATTATCATAATAATCTTTAGGCTCTTTGACTGCCAGGATTTTTGCTCCTTGGGCCACCTGGCTAAGTCTGACATCTGATTTCCTTTAGCCACAACATCTCGAGCTTTTTGGTGTCCTGGTTAATGTATGATGGCTACCTTCCTTGGCAAATGTATGGTTTTGAGGAGGCTCAAAATTTCTTCTTTATATTTTATGTCTTTTCCTGCAGATTTCAACAGTCCTTTTTGTCTGTATATTTCTTCATGTATATGGGCAGTGGCAAAAGCATACTTGCTGTCAGTGTAGATGTTGATAGACTTCCCCTCTGCCATCTGTAGAGCTTGTATCAAGGCCACAAGTTCAGCTTTCTGGGCCGATGTCCCTTCAGGGAGGCTACTGGTCCAGATCACTTGCTTCCTGTCCACCACTGCTGCCCCCATTTGATTTGGGTGGGTCTTCTGTCTATGTGTTACTTTTCATTGGTCAAATAAAGAGACTGCCTTGGCCTTTGAAAGGACAGCAGCTTATATAGGTGGAGTAGACAGAACAGAATGCTGAGAGAAAGAATCAGAGTCATGCAGATGCCATGAAGCTCTGGCCCGAGATGGACACAGGATAGAATCTTGGGGGAAAAGGGAGAGAAATGGGAGGTGGGAGGAGGCAGACATTTTTAATATAAATAAATAAATAAATAATAAAAAACTAGAAAATATGTGTGTGTTATTCATTTATTTACTTTAATATGTGCAAATTACCTCAGGTTTTGAACAAGGTAAGTAATAATAAAAAGTGAAAATTACATTGTTCTATGAATGTAAGAATCTCTCTTTTAGGTTTTAAACAATGAGTAACATTTCAGAAAACAAATTAAGAGCCATCTTTTGTTATGCTTTATTGGAGATATGATAGCTGTTAAGTAGAAATTCTTGAGAATCTATTTCCTTGGAAAAGGAGGAGAAAAGTAACATAGGATTCAATAAAAATATTGACAATTGAGGAATATACTAATGTCAATTCCAGCTTCAGGAACTCCAATGCAAATGTGTAAAGACCATTTCTGAAAAGAAGTTTACATAGTCCATGCTGCCTTATAAGATTTACTTTATCTCCATCTAAGACTTTAATATGAAATAATAATTGACCTTGTGTTGATATTTCTTATCATATAAGTTTATATTTGAACTAAGCTGTTCACTGTAATATTGTTATTTCTTATCATATAAGTTTATATTTGAACTGAGCTACTCACTGTAATTTTGTTGATATTTTTTATCATATAAGATTATATTCAAACTGAGATATTCATTGTAAAAAAACTGAATTATTGTCTATTAATATCCCAGAATAAATTAAATTTCCAATATGCCGTCTTCTGAATTTTAGGGGTACTATTTCCAGCTCATACATAATTCCAGATTCTATTTTGATATTCTTAAGAAAATATAGTAAATAGGAGCATGCTGTTTAGAAAGTTTTTGTTCATATAATTTAATGTCACCCTCTGTTCAGAAGCTGTAGATTTATAACTCAAGCTTGCAGTACGAGTTTTTTAATAGATACCTATATTTTGTTGGCCAGAAAGCCAAGAGAGGCTGGAAAAACAGTATAAGCTATTGCTATTTTTCTTAATTTTCTACCAGAGTTTGGTAGTAATACCCAGTTGCTGAATAGACTACACATTTGAATACAGTACACAAAGAAATGAAGCTGGAACTGAACTGAAAACTTCGTCCCTGCAGGCTAGGGTTCATAGTGCTGGGAGGTAAAATGTAAACTGCTTCAGGATAAAAAGTAATAATCTTATCAAGATTTGGACTCTGCATCTACAATACTGTTTGGCAGGAAAGATGTTGCTGTAACATGGTACTGTTGTAATATTGAACTCTTTTCTGCATAACCAGACACTTTCAGGTTGGATTTAAAGTCTGCTTCTTTGGATAAATTTTATCTAAAACATGGTCAAAAGTCTGTGAATAGGGAAAACCATAAGTCAGAAGTGGGACATCTACTAGTTTTTTTTAAATAAAATAACAAAGTAAAGCTACCTATTAAATATTTACTGATATTTCTCTCAGCCTTGATTCAGTAAACATCTTTTTACAGTAAGCAATATTTGAAACAGGGATTCATAATTGTTCCAACTGCTAAAACTAAGCATCTGTAGAGTGCTTTGGCAAATGGAACATCCACTTCGCCCCATTAAGATCTGGAGAACAGCATGGAATAGAGAATAGAAAAATTGGAAGAAAGACTACTAAGACACATTGTATTTTGAGCATGACATAGACATATTTGCCAAAATGGAGTAATGAAAAATATATTATATACAATTATTTTTAGAAATAAGCATAAATTTCTTAATATTTATTTTTAAAATGATGATGTAGGATGATCTTCTATCTAGCTGTTGCTTTCATTGGTTAATTAATAAAGAAAACTGTTTGGCCTGATAGGTCAGAACATAGGTAGGCAGGGAAGACAGAACAGAATGCTGGAAGGAAGAAGGCAGTGAGGCAGTCGCCATAATTCTCTGACTTGAGATGGACGCAGGTTAGGATCTTTCCTGGTAAGTCACCACCTCGTGGTGCTACACAGATTACTAAATATGGGTTAAAGGAAGATGTCAGAATTAGCCAATAAGAGGCTGAAACTAATGGGCCAGGCACTGTTTAAATGAATACAGTTTCCATGTAACTATTCTGCGGCTAAGTTAGCCATGCAGGAGCCGGGTGGGACAAAAAGCAGGACTGCTCGCCTCATCACTACAAAATGAGGTTTATGTAACATTTTTCATTGTGACTTTTAATTAATCTTTCAATTAATGTAGGAATACAGCAGTACACAATTTTGTGTCATTGGTGAAAAAATCAAAGTTAGTTCTCAAGTACCCATGGATAGATCTGTGAACATTAACTTATATAAGAATATTTTAGAGATGAATTTGTATACTTTATTTTAAAGGGGAACTATATTGTTTATAATATACTCTGGACAGGCTCCTACTTCCAGAATTTAATTAAATAATTTAGTTAAACTTTTAGAATTAGATGACATGTGTCCAAATAAAATATATCTGACTATCCTTAATGATTCAACCACAAATAGGACATCAATATTACTCCACACAAGCAGGGAACAGAGAGACCATTTTAGGAAAGGGTCACAGAAATATTGTGGTAACCAGAGGTGAGAGAGAATCAGTGCTAAATTGCACTTCTTGTTCATGACAACGCTAATGTCCTCATGAAATCAGAACAACTATGGTTGCCTGCGCATTTGCCATTTGTCTTTTTTTTATTCTTTTTCCATTCAAAAATGTACACTTCCTCCCCTCCTACCATTCCTCTCCTGCTTCCCCACTCCCCCTCCTCCATCCCCCTCCCTCCTTAAGTCCAAGCCCCCCCCATCCAGGCCTATGAAGGTGTGCATCCAAATAGACTAGGGTCCCAAAAAGCCAGTACATGCAGGAGAAACAGGTCCTAGTGCCATTATCAATGCTTTCTCAGTCTGCCCCCATTGGCAGCCACATTCAGAGAGTCTGGTTTGTTCAGACGCTCGTTCAGTCCTGGTCCAGCTGGCTTAGGTGAGCTCCCATTAGATCTGGCACACTGTCTCAGTGGGTGGACCAACCCCCTGACGGTCCTGATTTTATTGGTAATCTTCTCCCTCCCTCTGCTTTTTAATTGGGCGTTGGGAGCTCAGTCCATAGCTCTGATGAGGGTCTCTGTCTCTATCTCCATCTATAGCCAGATGACGATTCTATGGTGATATTTGAGATATTATCAGTGTGATAGTGGGGCAAGACCAGTTCAGGCACCCACTACTATGTTGCTAGAGGCCTTAGCTGGGGACATCCACATGACACCTGGGATCCCCTCTAGAGCTAAGGCTCTTGCCAACCCTAAAATGGCTCCCTTAATATAGATATCTTCTTCCCTGCTCCTATATCCCCCCTTCCTCCATCTCCCTCCCCCAAGCTCTCTCCAGTCTTTCCCTTCTCCCTTCTCGCTCCCCCTCTCTCCTTTCCCCACCCCTAACACCACCCCCATGCTACCAATTTTTTTCCTGGAGTTCTTGCCTGCTTCCACTTTCCAGGAGGATCAATATATGTTTTTTCTTTGAGTACACCTTGTTATTTGGCTTTTTAGGCTTGTGAACTATAGGCTCAGTGTCCTCTGTTTATGGTTAGAGTCCACTAATGTGTAAGTACATACAATATTCATCTTTTTGGATCTGAGTTATCTCACTCAGTATAGTGGTTTCTATTTCCATCCATTTTCATGCAAAATTCAAGATGTCATTGTTTTTTATCACTGAGTAGTACTCTAATATGTATCTATGCCACACTTTCTTTATCCATTCTTCCATTGTGGGTCATCTAGCTTGTTTCCATCTTCTGGCTTTTACAAATAATGCTACTATAAACATGGTTGAACAAATTCTTTTGTAGTATAATTGGGCATCTGTTGGAGATATTCCCAAGAGTGGTATTACTGGATCCTGAGGTAGGTTGATTCCCAATTTCCAGAGAAACCACCACATTGATTTCCAAAGTGGTTTTACAAGTTTGCATTCCCACCAGCAATGGATGAGTGTACCCCTTACTCCACATCCTCTCCAGTATGGCTACCGTTGTTGTATTTGATTTTAGCCATTCTGACAGGTGAAAATTGGTATCTCAAAGTTGTTTTGTTTGCATTTCCCTGATCACTAAGGAAGTTGAAAATGACCTTAAGTGTCTTTTGGCCACTTGAACTTCTTCTGTTGAGAATTCTCTGTTCAGCTCAGTGCCCCAATTTATAATTGGGTTGATTAGCCTTTTACGGTCTAGTTTCTTGAGTTCTTTATATATTTTGGAGATCAGACCTTTGTCTGTTGCGGGGTTGGTGAAGATATTTTACCATTTAGTAGGATGCCTTTTTGTCTTAGTGACAGTGTCCTTTGCTTTACAGAAGGTTCTCAGTTTCAGGAGGTCCCATTTATTCATTATTGCTCTCATTTTCTGTGCTACTAGGGTTATACATAGGAAGTTGTCTCCTGTGCCCAAGTGTTGCAGGTTACTTCCCAATTTCTCTTCCATCAGGTTCAGTGTGTTCAGATTAATATTGAGGTCTTTAATCTATTTGGACTTGAGTTTTGTGCATGGTGATAAAAATGGATCTATTTTCATTCTTCTACAGGTTGATATCCAGTTATGACAGCACCATTTGTTGAATGTGCTTTCTTTCTTCTATTGTGTACTTTTATCTCCTTTGTTGAAAATCAGGTGTTCGTAGTTTTGTGGGTTAATACCCAAGTCTTTGATTTGATTCCATTGGTTGACATCTCTGTTTTTATGCCAATACCAAACTGTTTTCATTACAGGAGGTTTTTAATAGAGTTTGAAGTCAGGGATGGTAATGTCTCGGTAAGTTCCTTTTTTGTATAAGATTGTTTTGGCTGTTCTGGGTCTTTTGTTTTTCCATATAAAGTTGATGATTGTTCTCTCAAGGTCTGGGAAGAATTTTGTTGGGATTTTGATAAGTATTGCCTTGAATTTATAAATTGCCTCTGGTAGAATTGCCATTTTTTACTATGCTGATTCTACCCACTCAAGAGCATGGGAGATCCTTCCATTTTTTGGTGCCCTCTTCAATTTCTTTCTTCAAAGCCTTAAAGTTCTTGGCAAATAGATCTTTCACTTCCTTGGTTAGTGTTACCCCAAGATACTCTATGCTATTTATGGCTATCATGAAAGATAAAGTTTTTCTGATTTTCCTCTCTGCTTCTCTATCTTTTGTATATAGGAGGACTACTCATTTATTTGAATTGATCTTGTATCCTGCCACATCACTGAAGGTATCTATCAGCTCTAGGAGTTCTTTGGTACAGTATTTGCAGTCACTGATCTACACTATCATAACATCTGCAAATAATGAATGTTTAACTTCTTCCTTTCCAATTCAAATCCCCTTGATCTCCTTATGTTGTCTTATTGCTATTGCTAGAACTTTAAGCACTATGTTGAAGAGATACCTTGAGAGTGAACATCCTTGTCTTGTTTCTGATTTTAGTGGGAAGGCTTTAGAAACAAATGTGGGGAGGAATATGGGGATATACCAATAAAATTAAGAAGTATTTGCGGGCTAGTGTAGAAACAATGCAGTAGAAAATTTCTATAATATATACATATATCAAGGCAATATAAATAAACTGCAAAATAATTGGGAGAAGCAGAGTCTACTCTGTAGATAAAAATGTCATCAAGATACGAGATAGCACCATAAAACTTGTTTCCCATATACTTGTTGGTGTCAGGAGCAAAACATTTTCAGTACCAAGCTATGCATTGCCATCTTTAAACAAAATCTGAACTGAGATTGTTGAAATAGTGCAAATAAAAAAAGTGTCTTAAAAAATTATCTCTTTCTCTCTCTCTCTCTCTCTCTCTCTCTCTCTCCTACATTGTTCTAGCATTTTTTGGTACAGGAAGGTACTCAGCAAACTATAAATGAGAAACATAAACGCAGAACCAACCAAGCAAGTCACAAGTCTTTTATCTACAATAATGTGCTGCCTACAAGATATGCTAGGTTAATGGTAGAACAAAGCTGTGGGACTAACCAACCAATAACTGCTTTGAATTAAGATTCATTCCAGAATATGGAACACAATTCTGACACCACTTTGGTGACCAAGAAACTGACTCGATATCACAGGGATCTAGGGTAAAGCTTGTAATTCAATTTCAGGAAGAAATAATACTATAGGTATTAGTTCTTGGTTGATAAAAATAATAGTTCTCTATGCTTCCAGTGTTGATTATTCCTATGTATAGCATAAACCTTTCTTGCTAACTAATCTTTCATCCCTGAATTATTTCTTATTTAAGATGAGCTTTAACCAGAATTATTAACCAAGTTTTGGCTAGGCCAATTGCATGTATGATTATAGTCCTTGTATTTTAGGCTGTCAATATAAATTTCAACATTATAAATAGGTGTAGTAACAAATAAAACAAAAACAAACAAAATCTTTTAAAGAAAAGATAGCTATTTTAAAATAGCTTCCAAAAGCTGAGTATACAGGGCTGAGGAGATAGATCAGTGGGCAAAGTACTTATTACACAAGACTGATGTCATAAGGTTGAATTATTATCATCCACTTCAAAGTCAGATTCAGTTACTCAAGTATTTGTAAGTACTAAGGGAATATGGGAGGCAGACTCAGAAACTTAAGAGGACAGCAAGTCTGGTGTTTGCACCACTGAACAGTAAAGAAGATTCTGCTACAAAGAAGATGGATGGAAGATGAAGATTGGCACTTGAGGTCATATTCTAACTTCTTCATAAGTGCTGTGAACTTCCATAGTCCCCAACTCTCCAGATACATGAAAACATGCATGCATATGTATAAACATCATTTACACACAAAAGTTAAGGAAAATGGTGAGCATAAAATATATTTCTTGATTGTAATAGTAATAACTCATATTATTATTATTATTATAATTTGAAGTTTTAAATTTAAATTTTTCTTCCTCCTTTCTATTTCATACATACATGTAGCAAGAAAACTGATGGAAAATAGACTATAAGTATTTATAAGTATGTTCAAAATTTAATTTAGAAAGTCCTAGAATCTAAACAAGTTAAACGATTCTAAGATATATATATATATATATATATATATATATATATATATATACAGAGAGAGAGAGAGAATTTTTTAAGACACTTTTTTTCTAAATTTGTACTATTTCAACAATCTCAGTTCAGATTTTATTTAAACATGGCAATGCATAGCTTGGTACTGAAAATGTTTTGCTCCTGACACCAACAAGTATATGGGAAACAAGTTTTATGGTGCTATCTCGTATCTTGATGACATTGTTATCTACAGAGTAGTAATACAGTCTTCTGGAATTTATACCAATAATTATCACTGTGATGCCAGGAAAAGTGTGATACTTTAATATTCTTTTAATACCTCTTCCAAGTTTAAACCAATCAGCAATATCACTGTCATAAAAATTCAGACTGAAAATTTGAAAAAAGGAAATGATGGTTAATTATAATTTCTCTCAGTTTGGTTACTAACTCTGAGATGCTAACATAAGAATTATCCGTAAATTTTAATTTTTTTCAAAGGAGTCACAAATGAAACAGTTTGGCACAAAGAATGTGCATGTGAGTACAAAATGCAAAGGTGAGATACACTCTCCCTAGCAAATATATTGGCTTTGGACAAAGCTTACTGATTTCACATTCATTCATCAGCATGAAATTCAGTTGTGCACAATGACACATCTAAAAATGTTAAGGAAATGTTCAGATTTATGGATTATAATGGTTTACATCCTCAGAACTTGAAATCATGATACTACAGACTCAATTCATGTTTCCCTTCCAGCAAGTAAAGGACATGGACATCATGATCTTGGACTCCTGATACTCAGCCCCTGAAGTGCTGGGATTATAAAAACATAATACAACATCCTGCTCTATTTAGTATTTTAATGAGTCAGAGTCAGCAAAGTCATAATAACGGCTATCAAAAAATAAAACTAGGGAAATTATTCAGTCAGTAAAGTACATGCCATAAAATAATCACATCTTGAGTTCAGATATCCAGCACCCATGAAAAATATGGGCATGGTGTATCTGCTAGTTAATTTTTTTCAACTTGACACAAAACTAAACATACCTAAAAATATTTAGATGCAACTGAAAGCTTCTAAAGATATCCTAGACCAGCTTTAAAAGGCCGTTCCATCTTGGCCATCTTTTACTCCTTCATTAGGAGGTATTATGGTTACAAGAGTATGTGTATTGCAAAGCATTATCTGCTTGCCTATGGTTATCTAGTTACTTTAGAAGTCTCTTGAGGAAAGTTGGCACTTTTTCCCTCCAGGCAACCAAAGATTATCTCAATGGAGATCTTGTGTACATCAAACTGGTTTCTTGTTATGCCTGAGTCTTAGAAATCTATATGATATTGAAAAGCTACTTATGGGCATATGTAAGAAAGCATGATAGGTAATCTTTCCAAGTCATTCCAATTGTGGAAAAGCATCTATGCTTCTCTGATTTTAAGTCTCTACTAGGACCTCACAATAAATACTGTAAAAACATCACTTTACATTTTCAACTGAAAAAGGACACATTTTAAAATATCCATAGGGTTCATTTTGTAACAATGTTTTTAACAGATAAAATATATTTTATTTTATAACTTTTTGACAAATTATTTTCACATTTGCAAAATTAGGTCTGTATGATTCCACAACACCTCAGTATATACAGTAAATAAAACATTAATACTTCAGTTACACTTACATAGTACATATTGTCCATCTTTGAAACAAAAAATTGCAAAATATAACTGTAAGAAATCCAAGTTTTAATAAATCTAACAACCTCCAGAAAGAGATACAAAGACAGAAATGTAAGAATTTTCATAACATAATTTTTAAGTTAAAATTAATATGTGAAATACTTTTGTGGAAATAGAGAATACAAAAAATAAAAATATAACCATAAAGAAAGAATTCTTTTTTTTTAAATTTCAAAATGAAGAGCTGGCAATTAAAAGCAAAAGAGTATGACAGAAATAAAATATGTCTTCAATGGGCTCATAAGTAGACTTTACAACTTAGACAAACATGTGTTCAGAATACAGAAAATCAAAGATAAAAGCTAACTCATGGAAATACTACTTACAAAGAAGCAAAGATGATAATTATATTAAACCTGTATCCAGAAATAATGTATACCAAAATAGACTACAAAGAAGATTTTACCATGGTCTTAGAAAAATTCCAATATATCTTGTGTAATTAAATGTAAGTAAATAAAAGATCTTTTATTCACTTGAAAGTCTATTTTGCTCACTTCTATATTGCACCATCTCCAAAGTATGAGAAGCATCATATCCATGTAGTAAATTTAACAAATGAATGTCTGACAATGATTTTAGTTTTATGGTTCACAAAAAGAATTTAATAGTCATAGAATATTATATTTCTCCTGTGATTCATATTTGAGATTAAGTTATAGTGAAAAATTTCAGGTAAAAATAGTGACAGTGTTATTAAATTGCCTCCAGGTAGATAGAAAAATAACTTCAAATATGTTATTTTTAATATAAAATACTAAACAGCTAACAAAAATGACTCCAAAAATAAGTTTTAATAATTGTCTTAAGCAAAGGGTCAGGGTTTAGAGGATTAAAAGGGAAAATTCAGTTGTGTTCCCCTTTGGAGCAGAAAAGTAATGTATTGCTTTGCTAAATTTACACATTTCTGTAACCATTGAACAAATTGTGGAATAAAACATTCACACAGGAAAAGAGCTCAAATTAGTGAACACAGAACACTACTGTATAGTTTATATCTATCCCCATTTCAAGGAGCTTATCTTTAGAAATGTAATGAAATTTCTACTTGACCATATACCATTTCCACCATA
Organism: Microtus agrestis; assembly: GCA_902806775.1. Lineage (NCBI taxonomy): Eukaryota > Metazoa > Chordata > Mammalia > Rodentia > Cricetidae > Microtus > Microtus agrestis. The sequence goes on along the minus strand of CADCXT010000527.1, from coordinate 794,660 downwards.
GTCACAAATATCTTTTATGTTTTTGTTAAACTAGCATATATGTATGTTAACCACTGTGAAATCTGAAAACACTAAAAAAATTAATGTTCTCACAAAGTCATTTGAAAAATGACAATGAATGTTAAGATTTAGAAGTGAAATTTGAACAATATTTTTATATTCTCTTATAATAATTAAAAATATAGCAATGGATTAAAATTAGATAATGAGTGCTTATGCAGTAATATATGACCCTTATGAATTTCTGGAGAACTGAACTGCATTTAAATTCATTCCATATTATTTGCATGAATTTGGTTCTAAGATTCCCATGGGCAACAGAAACATTGACCATTAAACTCCTGATACAACATGGCATGACATTTTGTGTACAGCCAATACACATTCTTCCATATAATAAATTAATTCTGACTAATTAGAAGACCTATTATTGCCAGGTGGTGTTGCCTCCCAGCAAACCATACTTAAAAACTGTCACACTGTATTTTAAAGAATAATGGCAAAAGTTTTGTTATAAGATTAGATATATTTTTTGATTAGATGGTTTGCCTATATTTAATGTTCAACCAATATTAAAGAAGAAACAGAACTGTACATGTGATAACAAAAATTCTGTGATGAAAGTTAAGAAGTTTATTTCTATAGAATACTATAGAAACACAGTTCAAGTCTAGATAGACATTATAAATAAAAGGAGACTGGGTCCAGGATGGAAGGAATTGGAGACAACTTTATAAACATATTTGAAGGAATCGGTATTTTAGTTTTGCTCACTTTCTTTCTAAATCTTTTAAAATGTTTTTTAATTATACCCAGAGATTTTATGTTTGCTAGGGAAGCACTCTATTATTATATTATACTGTCAGCTTTGGCACAAGTGAGTTTAAAAAGCCATACTGAAGATTTTTAGAACCACTACTTGCTGCCACAATAATAATTGATCAAAGGAAAGTAAAATCATCATAAAGGAGAGGTATTTGTGTGAGTTATAATGATTCATGATATTTCTTATTTTATTTTTTTTATTATTGAGAAAAGGAAAAAAAGTTCCCGCCTCCTCCCAGCCTCCCATTTCCCTCCCCCTTCTTCCACCATTCTCCCCCTCCCCCCACTCCTCTCCCCTTCCCTCTCCAGTCCAAAGAGCAGTCAGGGCTCCCTGCCCTGTGGAAAGTCCAAGGTCCTCCCCCCTCCGTCCATGTCTAGGAAGGGAAACATCCAAACTGGCTAGGCTCCCACCAAGCCTGAACAAGAAGTAGGATCAAAACCCCTTGCCATTGTCCTTGGCTTCTCATCAGCACTCATTGTTCACCATGATCAGAGATTCCGGTTTTATCCCATGCTTTTTCAGACACAGTCCAGCTGGCCTTGGTGAGCTCCCAATAGATCAGCCCCACTGTCTGAGTGGGTGGGTGCACCCCTCGTGGTCGTGACATCCTTGCTCATGTTCTCCCTCCTTCCAATCCTCGTTGGGACCTTGGGAGCTCAGTCCCGTGCTCCAGTGTGGGTTCCTGTCTCTATCTCCACCCATCACCAGATGAAGGTTCTATGGTGATATGCAAGATATTCGTCAGTATTGCTAAAGGATAGGGTCAGTTCAGGTTCCCTATTCTCAGCTTCCCAAGGAACTAACTGGGGACATCGCCTTGGACTCCTGGGAGCCACTATAGGTTCAAGTCTCTAGCCAACCCTAAGGTGGCTCCCTTAACTAAGATGTGTGCTCCCCTGCTCCCCTATCCAACCTTCCTTTATACCAATCATCCTGTTTCCCCAAGTTCCCCCAATCCTCCCCTTTTCACTTTTCTCTCCCCATCCCCCCTTATCCCCATCCCACCCCACCCCCAAGATCCCAATTTTCTCCCCGGCAATTTTGTCTACTTCCCATAGCCAAGAGTATAACTATATGTTTTTCCTTGGGTTCACCCTCTTATTTAGCTTCTTTAGGTTCACCAGGTATACACTCCGTGACCTTTATTTATGGCTAGAAGCCAATTATGAGTGAGTACATCCCATGTTCATCTTTTTTGGTCTGGGTTACCTCACTCAGGATAGTGTTTTCTATTTCCATCCATTTGCATGCAAAATTCGAGAAGTCATTGTTTTTTACTGCAGCATAGTACTCTAATGTGTATATATTCCACACTTTCTTCATCCATTCTTCCATTGAAGGGCATCTAGGTTTTTTCCAGGTTCTGGCTATTACAAATAATACTGCTATGAACATAGTTGAACAAATGCTTTTGTCATATGATAGGGTATCTCTTGGGTATATTCCCAAGAGTGGTATTGCTGGGTCCAGGGGTAGGTTGATCCCGAATTTCCTGAGAAACCGAAACACTGATATCCAAAGTGGTTGCACAAGTTTGCATTCCCACAAGCAATGGAGGAGGGTACCACTTCCTCCACAGCCCCACCAGCAAAGGCTATCATTGGTGTTTTTGATTTTAGCCATTCTGACAGGTGTAAGATGATATCTCAAAGTTGTTTTGATTTGCATTTCCCTGATAGCTAAGGAGGTTGAGCTTGACCTTAAGTGTCTTTTGGCCATTTGAACTTCTTCTTTTGAGAATTCTCTCTTCAGTTCAGTGCCCCATTTTTTAATTGGGTTAATTAGCATTTTAAAGTCTAGTTTCTTGAGTTCTCTATATATTTTGGAGATCAGACCTTTGTCTGTTGCTGGGTTGGTGAAGATCTTCTCCCCATCAGTAGGTTGCCTTTTGTCTTAGTGACAGTGTCCTTAGCTTCACAGAAGATTCTCAGCTTTAGTAGGTCCCATTTATTCAATGTTGCTCTTAATGTCTGTGCTGCTGGGGTTATACATAGGAAGCGATCTCCTGTGCCCATCTGTTGTAGGGTACTCCCCATTTTCTCTTCTCTCATGTTCAGTGTGTTCGGACTGAGATTAAGGTCTTTGTTCCATTTGGACTTGAGTTTTGTGCATGGTGATAGATATGGGTCTATTTTTATTCTTCTACAGATTGACATCCAGTTGTGCCAGCACCATTTGTTGAAGATGCTTTCTTTCTTCCATTGTATACTTTTAGCTCCTTTATCGAAAATCAGGTGATCATATGTTTGTGGGTTAAGATTCTGGTCTTCTATGTGATTCCATTGGTCGACATCTCAGTTTTTATGCCAGTACCACACTGTTTTCATTACTGTAGCTCTGTAATAGAGTTTGAAGTCAGGGATGGTAATGCCTCCAGAAGATCCATTATTGTATAAGATTGTTTTGGCTATCCTGGGTTTTTTGTTTTTCCATATAAAGTTGATTATTGTCCTCTCAAGATCTGTGAAGAATTTTGATGGGACCTTGATGGGAATTGCATTGAACCTATAAATTGCCTTTGGTAGAATTGCCATTTTTACTATGTTGATCCTCCCAGTCCAAGAGCAAGGGAGATCCTTCCATTTTCTGGTATCCTCTTCAATTTCTTTCTTCAATGTCTTAAAGTTCTTGTCTAATAGATCTTTCACTTCCTTGGTTAGAGTTACCGCAAGATATTTTATGCTTTTTGTGGCTATCATGAAAGGTGATGCTCTCTGATTTCCCTCTCTGCTTCCATATCCTTTGTGTATAAGAGGGAGACTGATTTTTTGGAGTTGATCTTGTATCCTGCCACATTACTAAAGGTGTTTATCAGCTGTAAAAGTTCTTTGGTGGAGTTTTGGTGGTCACTTATGTACATTATCACATCATCTGCAAATAATGAAAGTTTAACATCTTCCTTTCCAATTCGAATCCCCTTGATCCCCTTATGTTGTCTCATTGCTATTGCAAGAACTTCAAGCACTATATTGAAGAGGTATGGCAAGAGTGGACAGCCTTGTCGTGTTCCTGAGTTTAGTGGATGGCTTTGAGTTTCTCTCCGTTTAATTTGATGTTAGCTGTCGGCTTGCTGTATATAGCTTTTATTATATTTAGGTATGACCCTTGTATCCCTAATCTCTCCAAGACTTTTATCATAAAGGGATGTTGAAATTTGTCAAATGCTTTTTCAGCATCTAATGAAATGATCATATGGTTTTTTTCTTTCAGCTTATTTATATGATGGATTACATTGATAGATTTTCGTATATTGAACCAGACCTGCATCTCTGGGATGAAGCCTAATTGATCATAATGGACAATTTTTCTAATGTGTTCTTGGATTCGGTTTGCCAGTATTTTGTTGAGGATTTTTGTGTCGATGTTCATGAGTGAGATTGGCCTGTAATTCTCTTTCCTGGTAGAGTCTTTGTGTGGTTTTGGTATCAGAGTAACTGTAGTTTCATAAAAGGAATTTGGTAATGACTCTTCTGTTTCTATGTTGTGAAATACCTTAAGAAGTATAGGTATTAGGTGTTCTTTGAAGTTCCTGGAGAATTCCACCTTGAAACCATCTGGTCCTGGGCTCTTTTTGGTAGGGAGGTTTTTTATAACAGCTTCTTATTCTTCACAACTAAAAGTTCTATTTAGATTGTCCACCTGATCCTGATTTAACTTTGTTATATGGTATTTATCTAAAAAAGTGTCCATTTCTTTTACATTTTCCAGTTTTGTGGCATACAGGCTTTTGTAGTAAGATCTAATGATTCTCTGAATTTCCTCTGTGTCTCTGGTTATGTCCCTCTTTTCATTTCTGATCTTATTAATTTGCATATTCTCTCTCTGCCGTTTGATTAGTTTGGATAGGGGTTTATCAATTTTGTTGATTTTCTCCAGGAACAAGCTTTTTGTTTCATTGATTCTTTGGATTGTTTTCTGTGTTTCTATTTTGTTGATTTCAGCCCTCAGTTTGATTATTTCCAGACATCTACTCCTCCTAGGTGAGTCTGCTTCTTTTTTTTTCTATAGCTTTCAGGTGGGCAGTTAAGTCTCCAATGTGTGCTTTCTGTTTTCTTTAAGTGGGCACTTGATGGTATGTACTTTCCTCTCAGGACTGCTTTCATAGTGTCCCATAAGTTTGAGTATGATGTTTCTTTATTTTCATTGAATTCAAGGAAGACTTTACTTTCTTTCTTTATTTCTTCCTTAATCCAGGTATGGTTCAGTAGTTGACTGTTCAGTTTCCATGAGTTTGTAGGCTTTCTAGGGATAGCATTGTTGTTGAATTCTAACTTTAATCCATGGTGATCTGATAAGACACATGTGGTTACTAATATTTTTTGTAACTGTGGATGTTTGCTTTGTTACCGTGTATGTGGTCAATTTTTGAGAAGGTTTCATGAGCTGCAGGGAAGAAGGTATATTCTTTCCTATTTGAGTGGAATATTCTATAGATGTGTGTTAAGTCCAATTGATTCATTACCTCCATTATTTCTCTAATTTCTCTGTTAGGTTTCGATCTGATTGACCTGTCCATTGGTGAGAGAGGAGTGTTGAAATCTCCTACTATTAGTGTGTGCGGTTTGATGGCTGCCTTGAGTTTTAGTAATGTTTCTTTTACGTACGTGGGTGCTTTTATATTAGGGGCATAGATATTCAGGATTGAGACTTCATCCTGATGAATTGTTCCTGTTATGAGTATAAAATGTCCCTCTCCATCTCTTCTGATTGATTTAAGTTTGAAGTCAACTTTGTTAGAAATTAGTATTGCCACATCTGCTTGTTTCTTAGGTCCATTTCCTTGATAAGACTTTTCCCATCCCTTTACTCTGAGTATTTGCATGTCTTTGTGTTTGAGGTGTGTTTCTTGTAAACAGCAGAAAGTTGGATCCTGTTTTCATATCCAATCTCTTAGCCTGTGCCTTTTTATATGTGAGTTGAGCCCATTGACATTAAGTGATATTAATGACAGGGGTTGTTAACTCCGGTCACTTTTTTAGTAGTAGAGTTCGTGTGCATCCCTTCTTTGAGTTGCACTGGTGAAGGGTCTCTAGATGTCTGAGTTTTTGTTGTCATTGTTGGACTCCTTGGTTAGTGATTTTCCTTCTATTACTTTCTGTAAGGCTGGATTTGTGGCTATGCATTGTTTAAATTTGTTTTTATCCTGGAAAATTTTGTTTTCTCCATTTATAGTGAATGAAAGCTTGGCTGGGTATAGTAGTCTGGGCTTGTATCCATGGTCTCTTAGTTTTTGCAGTACATCTATCCTGGACCTTCTAGCTTTCATGGTTTCCATAGAGAAGTCATTTGTATGTCTGATAGGTTTACCTTTGTAAGTATCTTGGCCTTTTTCCTTTGCGGCTCTTAATATTCTTTCTTTATTCTGTAAGCTTTGTGTTTTGATTATTATATGGCGAGGGGATTTTTTTTTGATCCAGCCTATTGAAATAGAACATGGATGTAACATTTAATAACAGGAGTGGTTTAGTCAAGTAATGTGCTGAAAAACAAGATAGACAAGCTGCTGAAGCAATATCCATTTATTAAATAAATAGAAAGAGAGTACCTAAGGACTGGGAAATACTTACATAAGACCAAATAAATGTAGTGAGAAAACTTAGATGGTACCTGCTTCCTTAGTGTTAGTAATAAATGTTCAACAATTTTAATGTAATAATAATAAGTGTGATTACATACTAGACTCCTATGGAAGGAAGTAATAAAATATATAAACTGGATTAGAGAGAATAGAAATGCTTCTCTGAGACTGTCATAAAATTCGATTTCTAAAAATGAAAATGAATCAGTTAACTAAATTATTTTTTGATATAAGGAGCTCCATTTGCAAAGACCTTTAGGTAGGAATAGTGCTTAGTTTGACTGAGGAATGTAAGGTCGTTGTATACTAAATTTAGTGTCCTAGGAAAATGGATTTCTAAATTTCTACTATTAAGCACCATTTAAAATGTTCAACCACTTTTCTAGTTCAAAGTTCCAGAGTCTGCCACATTCCTTCTAACAACATGGTCAGGCTTGTCAGAGCAACAGTCTATGTCCTGGCACCAACTTCTGACTTATTTATTTTTTCTAATGCGGCCGTCTACCACCATGACCAAGGTAATTTAAAGATTAAAGAATTTATTGGATCTTACAGTTTTGGAAGTTTAGAGACCATGATTTTCGTGGTGAAGAGCATGGCAGTATGCAGGCAAGCCTAGCACTGGGGAAATGACTGAGAGCTTACAGCTTCATCTGCAAATAGCAGTTAGAGGGAGAGGATGAAAGAATATACAGAGGGGGAGAGAAAGAGAGACTGGGAATGGCATGGGATCTTGAAACTTCAAAGGCCGTACTCACTGATACATATCTTTCAACAAGATCACACATTCTAATCCTTTACAAACAATTATAGCAACAGAGGACTAAATATTCAAACATTTGGGCCTTTGTGTGTCATTCACAAACAAATTACCACAAAATTAGAAAGGGAAATTGATCCAGGTCATTCAGAAATTTAGTGCAAGGGAAACTCAAAAGAATCTACAAGGATGACTCCAGATAGGACTCCCAGCAATAAAGGATACATAGACTAGATTGGCCATCTCATGCAACCAGAAAAGTCTACTAGTGGTGAAATTGGGGCCAGAATCCAACCACATAATATTTAACCTAAAGTATATCCTGCATATGGAATATCCTGGGGTAAGGGTGGTACAGAGAAAATTGTTTGACTGGTTACCCAATGACTGATCCAGAAGTACTTAAGATATTAAATTATGAATGATGAGTGAATTAGAAAATGAAAATTATATAGATATTAACAACTTAATTAGTTTTAGCAATTCAAAGTCATGGTAAATAAATAGCATTCAAAGCATATATTACAAGTAGTATGTAGTAATCTTGCTTAAAAATCTAGTATAAAAATAAAAAAACCACATTTTATCTAATTTATTATAAGGGCATAGGTTAACTGAAACTGTAGTGACTAGGTCAAACATATGCTGTTCAAAATAGTGTAATACAAATTTATAAACTATTTCAAAACTTAACCTTCAAGAGAAATATAAAACCAATGAATTAAATGGAAACTTGTAAACTTATTTATTTGTGCAAGATCTATGACTCAACACCAATGAATAGGCATCATTTATACAGTGGATGTTGTTGTACACACCTAAATAATAAGGTTAATCTTGGCAGACCAGTTATGAATAAGTTAAAATCAAAACTGCCAGCATTTTTTTTTCCCTCTATAAAAATCACTCACAGAGGCCGGGCGGTGGTGGCGCACGCCTTTAATCCCAGCACTCGGGAGGCAGAGGAAGCCGGATCTCTGTGAGTTCGAGGCCAGCCTGGTCTACAAGAGCTAGTGCCTGGACAGGCTCCAAAGCTACAGAGAAACCCTGTCTCAAAAAAAAATCACTCACAGAAATAAATATCTATGTCACATTGTTGACAGAGGTTTCTGTCCTCCCTAGTCCCGCAGATGCTCAGTCCTAAAGAAACACAATGGTCTATATTAATCATAAACTGCCTGGCCTAATAGCTGAGGCTTTCTTATTAACTAATTCTTATCTCTTAAATTAACCAATAATTCTCGTCTATGCTAGCCACATGGCTTGGTACATTTGATCAGTGAGGCATTCTCATTTTGCTTCCTCTGTGTCTGGATTCCTCTGGGAAGACTGAGACTTTCCTCTTCCCAGAAATTCTCCTGTTCTCATTGCCCCACCTATACTTCCTACCTGGCTAAAATATAAGTGAGAAATCCTTACAAAGTACAAGACCATTGTTCCACAGCTTCACATAGTTACTAAAAGACAAGAATCCTAGAGTTATTTAGTCCCCTTCATGGTATGGAAGAATTGTCTGTATTCTGTCAATCATGTTTTAAATAAATGCTGATTGGTCAGTATCCAGGCAGGGTGCATAGGCGGGACAACCAGATAGGAAGTAGAGGTGGGGCAATGAGAACAAGAGTATTCTGGAAAGAAGGAAGCTCTTTCCGCAGTCCTGCCCAGACCACCAAAGAAGAAGGATGTGACTTGCCTCACTGAAAAAGGTACTGATGATGGGCTATATAAGTTATAGGAGCTAATACAAAGCCTGGGCTAATGGGCCAATCAGTTTATATCTAATGTAGAACTCTGTGTGATTTTTCTTCGGGACTTGCTGGCAGTGGGACCTATTGGGAGGACAGAAACCCCCAATAAGGAAGCCCTCGTGTTACACCTTCAGTCTCAAAGTCACCTAAGATATCATAGTCAATCAGTCTATCCAAATTTTGTTCTTTGAAAATCTTAACTAGCTCAGAATCTACTTCAGTATCTACTTCTAAATGGCTTATTCATTAACAGAACTGTTCCAATTCCTTTGGGACTGTGGGTAAGAAGTAACATTCCTCTCATTGAGAAGTTTCCATTGAAACATAGCAGCTAACTTCCCCAGGGTAAATAATATGAGTTAGATTGAGAGCTAAATTGCATTGCCATTTATTACTAACTCTCTTAAACCATATGCCATCACTTTTATTGTATTCTTTAGAAATGAATTACTCAATTCAAGCTACAATTAAGGGGAAAGAAATTCATATGTATCTCTAGTCAGAAGAATATGAGAATTTGCTGAAGTATCCTAAAACTATTAGAGTTTAACTTTTACTTATAAAAATACATTGTTCATGCAAATATACTAATTCATGTAAATATACTAATTATTTCAAATGCACATAGTATTTTAACAGAATCATCTCAAAGAACAGGATGTCAACATTTTAAATATGCTTTACTGAGAATGTTGGTTTCTTAGGCATAATTCCTTTTGTGTATTTCTTTTTAAAGTATCACACATTTGTTATATTGCTTGTCTTTTTAATTAATTTTTAACGTTTTGAATTCATTACTTTTATAAAATGTATTATGATCATATTCCCCCATTTTCTTCCCATAACCTTCTTTTTTACTCTTGCTGACCTCACTGCTTCTTCCCAAGTATTTCAACTCTTCCTTTGAGATAAAGTCTTGTTATATAGCACAAACATGTCTTGAACTCAGATCCTGCTGCCTCAACTCTCAAATGTTTCAACAAAAGACATGAGCTAACACTCTCAAAAAAAGCAAGTCAATTTCAATTGATGTTTTTAAAACTACATTAATTGTACACAGTGTTGGATTCAATGAATGCAATTTCTTTATTATATATTTTGACCATATATATATATATATATATATGTGTGTGTGTGTGTGTGTACATACATACATAACATTTTATGAATCTCTATTATATATATATGGTTTTATGAAACTCTAAGTAATGATAAGATCTACAAATGAAATAAATAAGAAAAATAATTATTTCCAGTTAAATCCATTATGCAACTGATGACATAATTTAATTCTCCTTCATATTTAAACAAAGCACTATTCTCTGCGTGTTTGTGTGTATATGTCTGTGTTTTTGAAAATTTCTTTCAACATTCATCTCTTATCAATTATATAAGCTTTCTTTATAATTTGCCTATTGTTAATAGTACTACAATAAAAAAGAAATGCACAAATAATTGTGTTTTTCTTTAGAGTCCTCTGGTATATACCCAGAAGATATGGGTCTTATTGTACTTTTAATTTTAGTGTTTTGATGAATCTCCATTGTGATTCCCATAGCAGTTATGGCAACATACACCCCCACCAACAGTATATATTGCCATTCCCATCCCCTTGGAGTTTATTCATATTTGCTATTGTTCTTTTAGAAATCACATTTGTGATGAGGGTAAGATCAAATTTCTATTTTTAAAAATTTGTTATAACTATTATATTGTGATATGGTAGAACACACATGTATATGGTGGGTGTTGGAGGCGGTGATTGTGTGCTATAGCACATATGTGTGTCAGAGGGTAACTTTGTGGAACTGGTTCTTTCCATCTACTTCCATGTGCACTCTGGGAATTGAAGTCAGGTTGTGAAGCCTGAACAATAATGAACCCTGAATCAACTTGGTAATTTGTTGGTACCAAAGGATGCATATAAGGGCTAAAATCCACTGTGAAAACAGGAATCAAATAAGAACGATGCCATCACACAATATGTTTCCATCAAATCACTGTTGAGAGCTCATATAATTTTTATATCACTATTTGGAGAAACAGGGAAGTTCTAACTGATCACTGTGAAGGAATTCTTCAATATTTTTAATAAATGAGATTTATGCAAAGGAAGGAAGTACACAAACTTACGATTTGGCAGAAGAGTTTTATTACAAAACAGTTTAATTTAGTGGAGGGATGGATCAGAGGTTACTTTACTTTCACATGACTGGAATGTGTTCTCAGCATGCTCCTCAGGTTGTCCCAAACCACCCACAATTCTAGTTCCAGGGAATGCAATATCTACTGTTGACTGAGGTTTCTGTTTCACCCAGTCCCTCAGCTGTTCAGTCCCAAAGAAGCACAGAGAGGTCTACATTAATTATAAACTCTTTAGTCTAATTACCTCATTCTTGTTATTAACTTTTATAACTTAAGGAATTCTTGTCTGTGTTAGCTACATGGCTTGCTACCTTTTATCAGTAAGGCATTCTCATCTTGCTTCCTCTGTGTCTGGAAGATGACTGCAGACTGACCCTTTTCTCTTCCCAGAATTCTTCTCATCTCATTGCCCCACCTCTACATTCTGTCTGGTCACCACACCTATACTTCCTGCCTGGCTACTGTCCAATCAACATTTTATTAATACAATACAAGACCATAGTGCCACAGCAAACTACTACTGACATCCATGTAGAACTGCACTCACATGCACAAAATGACAAACACAGTCAGACATATAATTTAAAAGAATTCTTAAAAAGGGAGAGACATTTGTGGTTGCTTCCACTGGTCTTATATAAGCTGAAGCCAGTCAATATTTTAAAATGGACTAGAGACACTTTATATTGGTTACTTTTCTGTTGTTATGATGAAACACCTTGACGAAGGCAACTATGGTGGTTTAAATAAAATGCCTCCCAGAAGTTCATATATTTGAATATGTTTTTCCAAGTTGGCAGACTGTTTAAGAAGGACTAAGAGATATAGCCTTGTTGGAGGATGTATGTCACTGGGGGTGGTCATTGAAGTTTAAAATTGCACACCAGCCCCAGTCTCTCTGTCTCTCTCTTTCTCTCTTCCATCTGTGTGCAGATCAAGATATAAGTTCTCATTTGCTGCTCCAGTGCTATGTGTGCATGCTTGATATCATGTCCATTACCATAATAATGATTAATAATGATGGACTAATCCTCTGAAACTGTTAGCATGTTCCCAGTCAAATATTTCCTTTTATTAACTATCTTGATTACACTGTCTCTACACAGCAATAACTTAGATAATAAATTATAGAAGAAAGAGTTTATTTTTGCTCATGTTTGGAGAGTGATAAAATTCTGGTGTGATAGAAAATATTGGCAGCAAGTATCAGGGAAGGCATTAGGAACAGGAAAATAAGAGCTCATATTTTCTAATGTAATCAAGCAAGGAACAGAGCATGAAATCTGGATATTTCCTTGCCTGTTCATCCACACTCTTCTAGTACTGATCCATTATCCATTTTATTTATTTATTTATTTATTTTTTTTTTTTGGTTTTACAAGACAAGGTTTCTCTGTGGTTTTGGAGCCTGTCCTGGAACTAGCTCTTGTAGACCAGGCTGGTCTCGAACTCACAGAGATCCGCCTGCCTCTGCCTCCCAAGTGCTACAATTATCCAACTTTTAAAGGCATGTTTATATTTCCAGGTGTGTGTTAAAACAGCATATTGCGTCTCTAGTAGCAATTTCTATTTTACTTCTCTTTTACTGTTTTAACAAAATACTTGGATAGTATCAGTTTATAATAAACAAAAATTTTGGAATTTGCTTTGTTTTATAATTCTGGTAGAAAGAACATTGTATATCAAGGTGCCATATCCCAGCTAGAGCAGGGATTATATCATCTATGAAGTTAAAGGGGCTGACATTAAAGGGACAGAAGTTAAAAGACAATCAAAGAAGCAGCTAGATGTGAGTACAACTTTTGCTAATGGTTAAAAACTGGGAAGAATATGCTGTCATTTGAATTCATTTAATCATTTCAACTTTCCAAACTTTAAATACTTGCAGTAGAAATTATACTTCAATAAGAGTTTACTAAAACACAGGCCTTTAATTCCAGCACTCAGGAGGCAGAGAGTCAGGTGGATCTCTGTGAGTTTGAAGTCAGCCAGATCTACAAGAGCTAATTCCAGGACAGGCTCCCAAGCTACAGAGAAACCCTGTCTCAAAATAAACAAACAAAAACAAAAAAGAGTTTAGTAAAAGATAAACATACACACTAAAGGAGACTAGAAGTTATATACCAAAATTATGAAGATATCTCAGAGAAATAAGAACAAAAATATGAAGCCACACAAGATGAATTAATTTTTCAGTACTTTAGGCAAACATTAATATTTTTAAATCCTTTAATTAACTCTTACTTAAAAGTTTTCAAGTTCATATTTGAAACCAGAGATTTGCTTTCATGAACATCTACTGTTATCTCATAAAGCTAGAGTCACCTAGAAGATAATTTAAAATGAAAGGACGTGAATTAAAAAGAAAGCCAACTCCAATGTCACTTAAAGTAAGTTAATCAAAAGTCTGCTTAGAATAATGAATGTATTTGTACTTCACTTTTATTTTCAAAACAATGCTATTTGGTGAGATTCCATTTGGATGCTGACTCACATATACATAAATGCATATATATTAATACTATAGTTTAATTAAAAATAAACTTGGTACCTGAGTTTCCAGTGATTACTTTTATCAGACTGATGTGTGTTTTATATGCTACATAGCCTTTATCTTTAAGTGGATGAATTTCTTTTAATTGACACAGGGTAACACTATGATTTAAAAATTATGGTTTTTGCTAAATATAATCAGCAGCTTAATGTAAACTAAGTGTCAGACGAAAATGAGATTCAATGAAATGATCCAAATTATGGTTAAAATGAATTAATACCATGAATCACATTTAATCTTCCAGTAGAGTATAGGAATGCCTATATGGAAAAATTACTTTTAATTGTATATTCTAATTTAATTCTGCACTTTGAATTCACAAGGGATTCTGAACAAGATAGCCATAATGAATCTAAGATGTAGTGACCACTGCTGTCTCTCTCTGTCTGTCTATCTGTCTGCCTGTCTGCCTGTCTGTCTGTCTGTCTGTCTCTCTACCTATGAAATTCTCATGTGTTACAGAAAGCTAGAGTATAATTTAGAATATTTAAAATAATAGACACATTTTGTCTATAGATCAATTGATTTAAAAGTGAAATAATTGTCAGTTCCATAATTTATTTTTCTGTTTTTCTAACCATCATTTGATCCAATCAATACTTTCTATCAACTTTTGAAGCAGAAGAGTAAAATTTCTATTAATTTTGTAATTGAATATTGAAGCCACTAGAGTTTATTTTCTAATTTGCATATCAGGTAAATGCTATGAATTGGAAATTAAAATCTAAAAAAATACTCATTAATTATAGTGAATAATACAAATTGAAATAATAAAATTTTAAGATCTTTATCTCTGTATTCAAGACTATTTTTAGTGTTCATTTACACCTCAATTTAAATGTAAAACATACTGTTTCACTACTTGTTAGCACCTGTCATATAATGTAAGAAAAAGAGAAACATAGTGAACCTTTTACTACAAATAGAAGATGAACATATGTAGGGAGGACAAAAATGTATGCTTTAGGTGAGGCCTCATTGTTTTTACTGAATTATTAAAACTTATGAAATTATTTATTGCCCTAAATAAATGTAAAGAAATATCACTAAAAGCAATCAAGTAATTAGTTCCTAGTCAATTACAATGCAGTTGATAAATATTCATTTATTTTAAGAAGGTGTTAAACAAAAGATAAAGAAATATGGGAAAATATACAGAATAATCTGTAACGTTTTTAATATAAGTCATGCAAAGTACTGTAGTTGAATATACAATAACAATAAGAGGCAAATAGCTTTAAAAGTCTGTCTGCCTGTCTGTCTGTCTGCCTGTTATTTATTTATTTTTCTATTTTCATTGCTGAGGCCTAAAATTGGGCTCCTAAGGTCTCAAAATTCAATTCTTTTCTAGGCAAATATTCTATTACCAAGGGGTATCTTCAGTTAAAAACTATTTTTATTTTATTTGTTTAAATTTTTGGAGATTAAAAGTGTAGCTCTAGCTGTCTGGGGATACATGTTGTTCACCAGGCTGGTCTTGAACTCACAAAGATCCATATATTTCTGCTTTGCAATGCAGGGAATAATGATATATACCACCACTTCCATACCAAAACTGTTCGTATTTTTGAAACTCAGAAAAACTAGGTAAAATTAAATGGTAAATTCTAAAACGAAAGGGAATATTTATTATTTTAAGAAAATTTAAAATTTGTTTTTTGAATTTCAACCATTGTGTTTTCATTACATTCACTCTCCTTCCTCCATCTTTTCCCATATATACATCTATTTCTCTGCCCATCCAATTTTTTGAATTAAAAAAAATACTTCAAAATCAAATATTATTGAATATGCAGTCTTAAACTGGAGAATGTTCATCTTACAGGAACTACATTTCTAGAAATATCAGTCTCTCATTCTCATAGCAGCTAACAGTTGTAAATATCTCCACAGTGCCTTATTGGTAAAATGGAAATTGTAAATTTCACCATAGAACCTTTGTCTAACAACAGATGAAAACAGACAAAAACCTACATCAGAGCACTGGATTGAGCTCACAAGGTTCACTTGAAGAGCAGAAGGAGGGAGAGTATGAGCAAGGAAGACGACGAGGGGTTCATATGCTGAGACAAAGTACCTGAGCTAATGGGAGCTCACCAAATCCAACTGGACTGGGAATGAATGAGCATGAGATCAAACTAATCCCTCTGAATGTGGTTTACAGTTGGAACTGACTAAGGGGACCCATGACAATGCCACTGAGATTTGTCTCTACTGCATGTACTGGCTTTTTGGGATCCTATTCTCTTTGGATATATACCTTACTCAACCTGGTTGTAGAGAGGAGAGCCTTGGACTTCCAACAGGGCAGGGTGCCTTGCCCTCTCTTAAGATTGGAGGAGGGTGAAAGGAAGGATGTATGAAGGGAGTGGGAGGGAAGTGGGAGGAAGGGAGGAAGTGGAAATTTGTATTGGTATTTTAAGTAATAAAATAATAATAATAATAATAATAATAGAAGAAGAAGAAGAAGAAGGAGGAGGAGGAGGAGGAGGAGGAGAAGAAGAAGAAGAAGAAGAAGAAGAAGAAGAAGAAGAAGAAGAAGAAGAAGAAGAAGAAGAAGAAGAAGAAGAAGAAGATAATTTTTCCTTGAAGTCAACCAGAGCCTCTAAATCTTACACTTATTTTTTTCTATTTTTTAAATCACTTCTGGGATGTTGAAAGAGTGGTTGAAATATTTAATCTCTATTTGAGAATGAACATTCTGTATTCTCTAATTTTCTGCACCCTGGCAAGACATGGGTACCTATGTTAATCTTCATATATTGCAAGTAGAAAGTATCAGACAAGTGTTGAAGTTAGAATTTATCCTTGCATGTGAATATGTCATTAGTTGTTAAGATTAATCCTGTATCCATTTAATAGCATAGCAGTAGGTTCTTGACCCAATAATAATATTAAGTATGTGTTCCATGTTGTGGAATAGGACTTACATCCATTCATATATTAGTTGGTTACTCCCATGATAAAGCCATTATTGCACAAGTTATTATTGATTTAATTCTTGAGTATTTTTCCCTTATGGTGACTTTCATAAAACCTTCAAATGCTATGACAATTAACCAATAGAGATGAAGCTTCAAGAGCATATACAGCTTGATTTCTATGTGTCTTACTCAAGTATATATTGTCTTCATCATTGTGGTCTTTCTTTAAATTTATGGAGGCTAACCAAAAATAATAAGGCCTCACTGTCCAAAAATTCCAAAACAATAACATATTACATATGCTGCATTATGGTCACAGGAGAGATTCTTTTAAATATATATCCTAATTCTGAACCCAGGGCCCACAAACCCTCTTGTTCACAAGTCACTTTGTCTGATTTAGTTGTTTCTTCCCTTACCCATATTCCTAAAACCTGTTACCAACTGCAAACCATAAGGCTAGTTCCAGATCTCTGATTATAAACCCTTGTTACTTGTAAATCACTTCTGGGCCTAGCACTAGATCAGTGGTTTCAGAGCCACATTTCTCCATTCGAATTAAAGATCTTAATCATGAGAAGAAAATACCAAGAATCAATTAATGTAAAATATGAATAATAATGGAGCAGGGAAAAATTACAACAGACAAAAAAGTGATACATAATATTATAAGGAAATATTTTAAAGTCATAGCACCAATAATTTGAAAAATCTAAGAGAAAAAAATAGCTTTCCTGAGTCATCCAAGCTACCAGCATTATATGAGAAAAAATGTACAGACACATAATAAATGAGGAGTTAAAAAACTAGGGAAAGTCTTCAAAAGAACAGAGAGCAATTGTCAGAACTATTCATTACTAAATTTTGTGAATTCTACAAGAATTTGAAAGAACTGCAACTAAATCAAGCCAAACACATAGAAAACTAGAAACATAAGGATCACAACAAAACTTGTTCTATGAAACCTGTAGTACTCTGATATTCAAACTAGATAATGACACAACAAAACATTAAAACTAAAGACTAAAATACCTTGATGGAGAAAGGTTATTGGTTAATTAATAAAGAAACTGCTTGGCCTCATAGGTTAGAACATAGGTGGGTGGAGTAAACAGAACAGACTGCTGGGAGGAAGAGGAAGTAAGGCAGATGTGATGAAGCTCCAACCCAAGATGGACGTAGTCCAGAATGTCCCTGATAAGTCACCACCTCGTGGTGCTACACACATTAATAGAAATGGGCTAAGCAGTGTTTATATGAATACAGTTTGTGTGTTGTTATTTTGGGTTATAAGCTAGCCAGGCAGCTTGGAGCTGGGTGGCAGGAACACAGCCCACAGCTCTTACTACAAATTGGCGCTCAACTGAATCTACAGAAAGCCTGAGAAAGCTTGGGAAAGAATAGAATAAAGCATGTTCTCTTGGTAGCAGCAATTACTTTGGTCTACTCTGCTTGCTAGAGTAGAGAGGCTTCCTGACTCAGCTTCAGCTGTAAAACCCTGCAGCTCTTAATAGGTTCTGCCACAAAACACTTAAATGTTGGTGATAAAAGCTGACTGAATGCTTGTTTGTTTTCAGCTGTAGCAGAAAAAAAGTTGTGCTGTTTTAAAATGCTGGCTTTTGTGCCATCCTGCGATGGAAAACTGTCACTCTTTGAGGCAGGAGGGCTGAATACAGAGAGAGGACTTGAGTGTTGTCTGTAGACATACTGTTCGAGCTTGCTTGCTGGCAGGGACCTTGAAACACCATAGAGTTGTTGCAATAAAAATGGCTACAGCTGGTACCTCCACCATGAGGCTGGAAAGCTAAGGAATGGGCTGGATCTAGCCGGCAAAGCCACAGCTTTAATCCTACCCATATTGCTCAGTAATTTAAAGGCTCATGTGGTCAGAAAAAGAGAGAGAGGTACAGTAAAGGAAGATTCAAAACCAAAGAAAACCTTTAAATGATTTATAGTGTGTTAAAAACATATGCAGGCTAAAAGTTAAAGTTCTTAAAGGAAAAAACAAAAAAGGGAAGAAAGAGTGTAATTGGGTGTGGTAGTACACACCTTTAATCCCAACACTTGGGGGGCAGAGGGAGATTGACCTCTGTGACTTCAAGGTGTGGCAGGACACGCCTTTAATCCCAATGCCTGGGAGGCAGAGACAGATGGATTTGTGAGTTCTAGGACAGCCTGGTCTACAGAGTTATTCCAGGACAAAGGTATACAGAGAAGGTGTTTCAAAAAATAAAAGTACTGCATGTATTGGCTTTGTGGGAGCCTAGGCAGTTTGGATGCTCACATTACTAGACCTGGATGGAGGTGGGTGGTCCTTGGCCTTCCTACAGGGCAGGGAACCCTGATTGATCTGTGGGCTGACGAGGGAGGGTGACTTGATTGGGGGAGAGGGAGGGAAATGGGAGGCAGCAGTGGGGAAAAGACAGAAATCTTTAATAAATCAATAAGTAAACAATAATAAAAAGTCAGAAAAATAAAAGTAAAAATAAACGAAATAGAGGTTAAAATAAAGCCGCACAAAGATAGAAAATACAATGAGAATTTTCATACTGTATGCTATTATGCTCTCTTTGAATTGTTTGAATGCTGAGGAAGAAACATTAGCTGCTCAAAGATATTTGTTTATAAATGCTGCTGAACTAATCCAACATAGATATTTTGAAAATACCTTGACTTCAGAATTTGGATCTAAGTATACGATACTTTGATAATACTTTGGAAAAAAGTTTCTTCTTTTCTTCTCACAGAGGATGAATCCCTGTAGATTGTTTCTATCCCAATATGGTATGATAAACCCTGCCCTCCTAAAAGGTTGCTGTGAATGCCTTCAGAAAATTATTTCATTCAACTGCTGACTGAGATGAACCTAGCACACAGGTTATACCATGAAAGACCTAAATAACAATGCCACCATTCAGCAAGAAGCAGTTTGGAGAGAAATAACTCTGCTCATATTCCCAAATATTGTTTATAAATGTTCTTTTACATTTAAAGGGGGATATGATAGAGATATGAATAATTTGAACTGATATGGATTTGACTTTATTGATATAAATTTAAGATCAATTTTGTTATATGTATATGTATTTCTGATTTTAATTAATGTATTGTTATTGTGTATTCATTTAAAAATATAATGTATATAGGTTGTTAATGGATAATAGATAATAGTCAAGCTTGTAGTTATGTTAGTTAGATTTTCTAGATGTACATAGATATATTTTAGATAGACATTCTTCATATCTTTCAAAGACTACAGAATAGGACATTTAATGTTTTAATAACTTATGTTTTTTAATGACAATGAGACAAGTCTGCTCCTGGCAGCACCAATCTACTTCAAAAGAAGATGGGCATCAAAGAGGCACCTTATGGTGTTTGATAGCCATTTGGGCAAGAAACTGTTCTTGCCTGGACTATTGTATAAACTGGACACAGAGAACCCACAGAGAGAGGACTACTGAACTTGCCTAAAGGTGAGATGATCTTTTGGGGTTCCTGATTCATGAAGGAATCTGTGAGACATTCTGTAGGACACAGCAGATAGTGACTGAACTACCTTTGAAATTTCCTGCTTCATGGAAATGTCTCTGGATACTATGGGCCTGAAGGATGAAGATGGATGCCCCAGCGGTACAAAAGAACTTTGGGTGACTGTGCAGGCAGCAAAATGTCTCTGTCACTTCTAGAGTTTTGGAAGGTTCTTACTTGTTTACTTAGGAAATATATCCTTCTTGAGTCTTTGATGTAGTTGAAGAATGGTTAGTTATAGTTATAGTTTTCCTTCGTTATGGTAAAAGATAAAATAGATGTAAATATTGTAATTGTAATTCTTGCTTGATAACTGTTTTGTTATATGTAATTTTGCTATGTTAAAGATAAAGCCTTTCATTTTTGTTTAAACAGGAAAAGGGGAAATGATGGAGGAATGCCATTGGTTAAGTAATAAAGAAACTGCTTGGCCTCATAGGTTATAACATAGGTGGGTGGAGTAAACAGAACAGAATGCTGGGAGGAAGAGGAAGTGAAGCAGATGTGATGAAGCTCCTACCCAAGATGGACATGGTACAGAATGTCCCTGGTAATTCACCACCTCGTGGTGCTACACACATTATTAGAAATGGGCCAAGCAGTGTTTTTATGAATACAGTTTGTGGGTTGTTATTTTGGGGCATAAGCTAGCCAGATGGCTGGGAGCTGGGTGGCAGGAACGCAGCCCGCAGCTCTTACAACAATCCCTGATGAACATATATCCAAAAATTCTCAATAAAATAGAAGTGAATTATGAACAAGCACATATCAGGATCAAGTTGACTTTAACCTGAAAATATGTGGTTGGTTCTTCCTGAAATTCAGGCTTGATTCAACATACAAAATCACTTAAGTATAATAAATCATATAAACGTATTTAATGCAATGTGATAATCTCAACAGATGCATAAAAAACCTCTTAACAATAACAAACAAACAAAAAAACAGCAAATGTGCTTTTTGACAAAAGTCTTTGAGAATGTAGAACTGGTAGAAGTATATGTACATGAAATAAAGCCAACATTATCCTGAACGGAGAAATCTGACTGACATGTGAAATGAGACAGGGTTGTCCACTATCCTTACTTACTTTCAATATGGTTTTTGAATCACTAGTTAGAACAACTAAAGAAAAAAATTTAAAGAGATATAAATATGAAGAGCAGTCAAATTATATCCATTTGCAAATGATCTGATCATATAAATAACCAATCTCAAATATTCTACCAGAAAATTTCCTGAAACCATCACAATTTCAGCAAAGTGGCAGGGCACAATATTAACTTATAAAAATTATTAACCTTTATGCATACTAACAACAAATACACTGAAAAAGATATCATGTATAGAAGGAGGCCAGCAGGCCTGCCTTTTATCCCACCTGGCTCTCACACTCCTAGCTTTATACCCGAATTTCTAATAAGCTGTGGTGACTTACCAGGAAAGATTCAGCATGTCTGACCTGGTGGCTGGCTCCATGGCATCTCTGACCCAGAGAGGAGAGGCATGGTGATTGCCTAACTTCCCTTTTTCTCCCAGGATTCTGTTCTGTCTACCCCACCCACCTATCAGATGGCCAAGGCAGTTTCTTTATTAACTCCTGAAATCAACACAAAACAGAAGACCTTCCCACATCATTCATGGACACATGTACATTTCCAATAAAATCAAAGACAAGACAATATCTTGGAATAAACCTAAGTATGTGAAAGTACTCTACAAGGAATACTTCAAATCTCTGAAGAATAAGATTGAAAAAGACACTAGTAACTTGAAAGACATTCCATGTTCATGTATTTGTGAAATTAATATTGTGATACTGACCATTATTCCTAAAGCAATTTACATATTCTTTTTTTTCCATTTTATTTTATTTATATATTTTTTCTCCATTAACTGCTTTAATTGGGTGGGGGGCAATAGAAATATTCTTAGCACAATTATGGGTGTGGGGTTCCCTGCAGATTCCCCAGGGTGATGGTTCCTGTAATGATTTTTAGGGGGAAATGGCTCCCAACAGATCCCTCTTTCTCTTATATAAAGGCAGGTAGTTATTACGTGGAGAGCACCAGTCAGAGTAAACCATGTTGTCAGATCTAAAGGAGAAGGGACTGAGATAAGGAGAGACCCTCCTCTTGAGTGGTGAAGCAATTTACCTCTCCTGGGAACAGAGAAGTGCCTGATGATCCTTGGGTCGAGTGGGGACCAGGCCTTTTTTCTTTCCCCCTTACCCATCCTAGGGTTCCCAGGGCCCTGTCTTAGGTTGGGGGATTATCGTGCCATAAGTCACCTGTCCTTGGAGCTCCTCAAATAAAAGGCATCTAGCAGGATTAAAGTAAACAGATCACAGGGCACGCTGTCTTAGGCCATGTGGAGAGCACACTCATACAAGTACCATGCCATGTTGAGCCGGTTTCTACAACCTCTGTATGGTGTGCTATTCAGGCGAGGATCCACACTAACTCCTGTCATTGGGCCCCTGTGTCTATCATTAATGAAAATACTGTGAGGAACTCCTCAATCAAAAGATATAATGATATAATTTTGGCACCAATAACTCCATCTCCAGACAAGAAGAAAGGGCTTTTCCCAACCCAGTATTCACCTTTTAGTCTGACCTATGGTATGTCCTCCTTCCAAAGTGCCTACTCCACATAAAGTTATGTGTGCTGCCTGCCAAAAATTAGGGCAGTGTAAAAGGGATCAAAATCTAAAATTTTTAACATATGCATTAAACCCAAACACTTTACAGCATGTGTCAAACTTTTCCCAACATCTATAAGCAGTTACAAATATCATTAGATCAATTTCAGTAGGAGTACAATGACAAACATTGTTGTTATCAAATACCACCAGTTCCAGTCTCTGAGCAACAGTGACAGGAACCCCCAGTTTTCCCCCTTCTTAAGTGAAGAGAGGTTAATATTTTAATTAAAATGAGTTCTGTGTCCCAAAGTTTAAAGCAGTCTGATGTTTAGTCTGCAACTCAGCTCCAAAGCAGTGCAGAGTTCAAGCTGCAGGAGCAGTTTAGCATTTTTGCTCCAGGACAGGTGGGGGAACCTGCGGGAGGCAAGCTGGATTCAGCTACATGAAGCACATCCTGGCACTTATGTCAGCCGGGTCTCCCTGGACTCTGGAGGCAGGATGACACCCTGCAGAGTGGTGTAGCTGGTTTTGTTAGCAGGCAATCCTTTCCTTGGGGGCAGGGAAGACCGGACCAAGGACCTCTCCTCAATCATCTCTGGAAGTCTGGAGCTCCTCTGTGTCCGCAGCCTCGACATCACGTCCAGAATTTATTTTATTTCTGTGAAAAAAGCACAAACAAATCCTCGACCCCAAATATATATACAGGTCAGGTTTTTTCATAATGCATTGCAAGGGCTTTTTCACCTTGTCTTAGCAAATGTCAGTTTGATGTCATCAAGCCAGATCCATTTGCATGAGGATCTGCTGGCAACTTTTATGAATTCCTAAGAAGGAGCCTTGTTATGCTCCATAATTTTTATTATTGTTAGCCATATATGCAGTTCCTCCATTGGAAGAGCCATTTGTAAAATTTACCATAAAATCCTTTAAGGGATTTTTTGCTATAACATTAACAAAATACAGGTGCATAAATAGTAGCAATGATCTGGGAAAAGATCATTGTTTTTGGCCTTTGAATTTAGCAAAGGCAATTGTCCAGGAATCAATCTTAAAATTATCAATGAATCTACTGTTCAGTATAAGAAGCATTGATCATAGTCAATATTTTGTTAAACCATTATCCAGATTCTATCCTGTCCTTTTATATCAGACAGGCTACTGGTTTAAATTAAGAGTTTAATATCTTAACTAGCAAAACTGAGAAGATTTAGCCATAAGCAGCACGTTTTATAAAGCTGTTGTATAATAAGTTTTACATCCAATATACACACTTGCCAGAGCTGAATTATAATTAATATACTGCATTTGTTGATTATTGTATACTTTATCTGTTGATTTATACTTTACCTGCTTGAGTACCTGTTAGGCAGCTGTTTTAAGCTCTCTATTGGAAACTGTTTTTTGTAAGAATTTTACCTAGCAGCTCAAGGTCTTCCGTAAAAATATTATCACTAGAGCTTTAACCATTGGATATCCAACCAAAAGTTTGTAAGCTATACTCTTTTTTTTAGTTTTTTTTTATATTGGAAAAAAAGAAATTTCTGCCTCCTGCCTGCCTCCCGTTTCCCTCCCCCTCCTCCCATTCCTCCCCCCTCCCGCCTCCTCCCCCTCCATATCCAGACCGAAGAGCAGTCAGGCTTCCCTGCGCTTTGGAAAGTTCAAAGTCCTCCCCCCTCAATCCTGGTCTAGGAAGGTGATCATCCAAACTGGCTAGGCTCCCACAAAGCCAGAACATGAAGAAGGATCAAAACCCCGTGCCATTGTCCTTGCCTTCTCAGCAGCCCTCATTGTCCGCCAAATTCAAGGAGTCCATTTTTATCCCATGGTTTTTTAGTCACAGTCCAGCTGGCCTTCGTGGGCTCCCAATAGATCAGCCCCACTGTCTCCGTGGGTGGGTGCACCCCTTGTGGTCCTGACTTCTTTGCTGATATTCTCCCACCTTCTGCTCCTCATTGGAACATTGGGAGCTCAGTCCAGTGCTCCAGTGTGGGTCTCTGTCTCTATCTCCATCCTTCGTCAGATGAAGGTTCTTTATTTATCACTAGAAACCAATTATGAGGGAATATATCCCATGTTCATCTT
The DNA here is from genome assembly GCA_902806775.1 of Microtus agrestis. Lineage (NCBI taxonomy): Eukaryota > Metazoa > Chordata > Mammalia > Rodentia > Cricetidae > Microtus > Microtus agrestis. The sequence continues at coordinate 769,866 of CADCXT010000527.1, read as the reverse complement.
TTTGGGTCTGTGTTACCTCACTCAGGATAGTGTTTTCTATTTCCATCCATTTGCATGCAAAATTCGCGAAGTCATTGTTTTTTACCGCTGAGTAGTATTCTAATGTGTATATATTCCACACTTTCTTCATCCATTCTTCCATTGAAGGGCATCTAGGTTGATTCCAGGTTCTGGCTATTACAAATAATGCTGCTATGAACATAGTTGAACAAATGTCCTTGTCATATGATCGGGCATCTCGTGGGTATATTCCCAAGAGTGGCATTGCTGGGTCCTGGGGTAGGTTGATCGCGAATTTACTGAGAATCCGCCACACTGCATTCCAAAGTGGTTGTACAAGTTTGCATTCCCACCAGCAATGGATGAGGGTACCCCTTTCTCCACAGCCTCTCCAGCAAAGGCTATCATTGGTGTTTTTGATTTTAGCCATTCTGACAGATATAAGATGATATCTCAATGTTGTTTTAATTTGCATTTCCCTGATCGCTAAGGAGGCAAGCATGACCTTAAGTGTCTTTTGGCCATTTTAAATTCTTCTGTTGAGAATTCTCTCTTCATATCAGTGCCCCATTTTTTAATTGGGTTAATTAGTACTTTAAAGTCTAGTTTCTTGAGTTCTTTATATATTTTGGAGGTCAGACCTTTGTCTGTTGCGGGGTTGGTGAAGATTTTCTCCCAGTCAGTGGGTTGCCTTTTTGTCTTAGTGACAGTGCCCTTTGCTTTACAGAAGCTTCTCAGTTTCAGTAGGTCCCATTTATTCAATGTTGCCCTTAATGACTGTGCTGCTGGGGTTATACCTAGGAAGCGATCGCCTGTGCCCATCTGTTGTAGGGTACTTCCCACTTTCTCTTCTATCAGGTTCAGTGTGTTCAGATTGATATTGAGGTCTTTGATCCATTTGGACTTGAGTTTTGTGCATGGTGATAGATATGGGTCTATTTTCATTCTTCTACAGGATGACATCCAGTTGTGCCAGCACCATTTGTTGACGATGCATTCTATCTTCCATTGTATACTTTTAGCACCTTTATCGAAAATGAGGTGTTCATAGGTTTGTGGGTTAAAATCCGGGTCTTCTATATGATTGCATTGGTCGACTTCTCTGTTTTTATGCCAATACCACTCTGTTTTCATTACTGAAGCTCTGTAATTGAGTTTGAAGTCAGGGATGGTAATGCCTCCAGAGGTTCCTTTATTGTTAAGATTGTTTTTGCTATGTGGGTTTTTTGTTTTTCCATATAAAGTTGGTTATTGCCCTTTCAAGATCCATGAAGAATTTTGACGGGATCTTGATGGGGATTGCATTGAATCTATAGATTGCCTTTGGTAGAATTGCCATTTTTACTATGTTGATCCTCCCAATCCAAGAGCAAGGGAGATCCTTCCATTTTCTGGTATCCTCTTCAATTTCTTTCTTCAATGCCTTAAAGTTCTTGTCAAATAGATCTTTCACTTCTTTTTTTAGAGTTACCCCGAGATATTTTATGCTGTTTGTGGCTATTGTGAAAGGAGAAGCTTCTCTTATTTCCCTCTCTGCTTCCATATCCTTTGTGTATAGGAGGGCGACTGATTTTTTGGAGTTGATCTTGTATCCGGCCACATTACTAAAGATGTTTATCAGCTGTAGGAGTTCTTTGATGAGTCTTTGGGGTCGCTTATGTACACTATCATATCATCTGCAAATAATGAAAATTTAACTACTTCCTTTCCAATTCTAATCCCCTTGTGTTGTCTTATTGCTATTGCTAAAACTTCAAGCACTATATTGAAGAGTTATGGAGAGAGTGGACAGCCTTGTCGTGTTCCTGAATTTAGTGGGATGGCTTTGAGTTTCTCTCCATTTAGTTTGATGTTAGCTGTCGGTTTGCTGTAGATAGCCTTTATTATATTTAGGTATGACCCTTGTATCCCTAATATCTCCAAGACTTTTATCATAAAGGGATGTTGAATTTTGTCAAAAGCTTTTTCAGCATCTAAAGAAATGATCATATGGTTTTTTTCTTTCAGTTTATTTATATGGTGGATTACATTGATAGATTTTCGTATGTTGAACCAGCCTTGCATCTCTGGGATGAAGCCTACTTGATCATAATGGATAATTTTTCTAATGTGTTCTTGGATACGGTTTGCCAGTATTTTGTTAAGGATTTTGTGTCGATGTTCATGAGTGAGATTGGCCTGTAATTCTCTTTCTTGGTTGAGTCTTTGTGTGGTTTTGGTATCAGAGTGACTGTAGCTTCATAAAAGGAATTTGGCCATGACTCTTCTGTTTCTATATTGTGAAATATATTAAGGAGTATAGGTATTAGGTCTTCTTGGAAGTTCTGGTACAATTCTGCATTGAAACCATATGGTCCTGGACTTTTTTTGGTAGGGAGGTTTTTGATAACAGCTCCTAATTCTTCGCGACTCACAGGTCTATTTAGATTGTTCACCTGGTCCTGATTTAGCATTGGTATATGGTATTTATCTAAAAGTGTCCATTTCTTTTACATTTTCCAGTTTTGTGGCATACAGGCTTTTGTAGTAAGATCTAATGATTCTCTGAATTTCCTCTATGTCTGTGGTTATGTCCACCTTTTCATTTCTGATCTTATTAATTTGCATATTCTCTCTCTGCCGTTTGATTAGTTTGGATAGGGGTTTATCAATTTTGTTGATTTTCTCCAGGAACCAGCTTTTTGTTTCATTGATTCTTTGGATTGTTTTCTGTGTTTCTATTTTGTTGATTTCTGCCCTCAGTTTGACTATTTCCAGGCTTTTACTCCTCCTAGGTGAGTCTGCTTCTTTTTTTTCTAGAGCTTTCAGGTGGGCTGTTAAGTCTCCAATGTGTGCATTCTCTGTTTTCTTTACGTGGGCACTTAGGGCTATGAACTTTCCCCGTAGGACTGCTTTCAGAGTGTCCCATGAGTTTGAGTAGGTTGTTTCTTTATTTTCATTGAATTCACGGAAGACTTTAATTTCTTTCTTTATTTCTTCTTTGATCCAGGTGTGGGTCAATAGTTGACTGTTCAGTTTCCATGAGTTAGTATGCTTTCTGGGGGTAGCATTGTTGTTGAGTTCTAACTTTAGACCATGGTGATCCGATAAGACACAGTGGGTTACGAATATTTTTTTGTAACTGTGTAAGATTGCTTTGTTACCGAGGATGTGGTCAATTTTCGAGAAGGTTCCATGAGCTGCAGAGAAGAAGGTATACTCTTTCCTATTTGGGTGGAATGATCTATAGATGTCTGTTAAGTCCATTTGATTCATTACCTCCATTAATTCTGTTATTTCTCTGTTAGGTTTCTGTCTGATTGACCTGTCCATGGGTGAAAGAGGAGTATTTAAATCTCCTACTATTAGTGTGTGCGGTTTGATGGCAGCCTTGAGTTTTAGTAATGTTTCTTTTACGTACATGGGTGCTTTTATATTAGGGGCATAGATATTCAGGATTGAGACTTCATCCTGATGAATTGTTCCTGTTATGAGTATAAAATGTCCCTCTCCATCTCTTTTGATTGATTTAAGTTTGAAGTCAACTGTGTTAGAAATTAGTATGGCCACACCTGCTTGTTTTTTAGGACCATTTACTTGATAAACCTTTTCCCATCCCTTTACTCTAAGTAGGTGCCTGTCTTTGTGGTTGAGGTGTGTTTCTTGTAAACAGAAGAATGTTGGATTCTGTTTGCGTATCCTATCTCTTAGCATGTGCCTTTTTATAGGTGAGTTGAGCCCATTGACATTAAGGGATATTAATGACCAGTGGCTGTTAACTGCGGTCACTTTTTTAGTCATAGAGTTTGTTTGCCTTCTTTGAGTTGCACTGGTGAAGAGACACTAGATGTTTGAGTTATTGTATTCATTGTTGGGCTCCTTGGTTTTTGATTTTCCTTCTAATACTTTCTGTAAGGCTGGATTTGTGGTTACATATTGTTTCAATTTGTTTTTATCCTGGAAAATTTTGTTTTCTCCATTTATAGTGAACGAAAGCTTGGCTGGGTATGGTAGTCTGGGCTTGCATCCATTATCTCTTAGCTTCTGCATTACATCTATCCAGGACCTTCTGGCTTCCATGGTTTCAATAGAGTAGTCAGCTGTAAGTCTGATAGGTTTACCTTTATAAGTAACTTGACCTTTTTCCTTTGCAGCTCTTAATATTCTTTCTTTATTCTGTATGTTTTGTGTTTTGATTATTATATTGCGAGGAGATGGTTTTTTTTTGGTCCAGTCTATTCGGTGTTCTGTTTGCTTCTTGTACCTTCAAAGAAATATCTTTCTTTAGGTTGGGAAAGTTTTCTTCTATAATTTTATTAAATATATTTTCTGGACCGTTGAGCTGTACTTCTTCTCCTTCTTCTATCCCAATTATTCTTAGGTTTGGTCTTTTTATTGTGTCCCATATTTCCTGAATGTTTTGTGATGAGAATTTGTTGATTTTGCTGTTTTCTTTGATCAGTGTGTTTATTTTCTCTATGGTATCTTCAGTGTCTGACAATCTTTCTTTTATCTCTTGTAATCTGTTGGTAGTACTTCTCTCTGTAGCTCCTGTTCGTTTACCCAGATTTTCCATCTCCAACCTTCCCTCGGTTTGTGTTTTCTTCATTACTTCCATTTCATTCTTCAAGTCTTGAACCGCTTCCCTTACCTATTTGATTGCTTTTTCTTGTTTCTCTTGGGTTTCTTTGAGCGATTTATTCATTTCCTCTACCTTTTTGTTTGTCATCTCTAATTGTTTAATGCAGTTTTTCACCTCCTGTTTAAGGTCTTCTATTATTTTCATAAAGTTCACTTTTGAGTCAATTTCTTCTAATTCTTCTGGAGTAGTGTGTACAATTCTTCTTGTTTCGGGATCCCTGGATTCTGGTGATGTCATGTTGCCTTTCAGGTTGTTGGGGGAATTCTTGCAATGGCGCCTTCCCATCTCTTCCTTCAAATGAAGCCAGGAGAGGCCTGGTGTCTTGGTCGAGTCTTTGCTGTGACTGAGTCTCTGGGTGTATCTCTTCATTGTAGAAGCAGGGACCTACCCGTCCAGGTGGAACTCCTCAGCACCACAACTTGGATGCCACTCTGGGTGGGTAGCCTTAGTGTAGGAGCAGAAAACTGTTCCAGAGCAAATGACCTTGCAGAGAACGCAGGCCTTCCAGATGGAACTCGTAAGCACCTGAACCGGGCCGCCTCTGGCTAGCAGACACTCACCTGTCCAGATGGAACTTCTCAGTACCTCGACAGGGCCACCTGGTAGCCCAAAGATCCAGGGACAAGAGGGAGGATGTGGGAGGCAGCGCGGGGTCCAGGAGACCCCTGGAGACCCTGGAGCACAAGCTCTAGGTGCCCGAACTCCCTTAAAGGGAACCTTGATACCTGCCTGAATGGCAGGCACTCCCCGGTCTGGGTGGGTTACCTTAGTGTAGGAGCTTAAAACCGGTCTTGAGCACTGGTCAGAACACACAGCAAAGCAGGGTTGGGGGTGGGGTGCTGGGGAGTTGGGACTTGCCTAAGAAAGACAGCCCTGCAGAAAGATCTGGGGGAGGGGGGTTTGTGCTAGCTTCTGGGACACACCGCCCCTGGTTAGCAGAAACTCACCCGTCCAGATGGAACTTCTCAGCACCTAACCAGGGCCGCCTGGTAGCCCAAAGATCCAGGGACAAGAGGGAGGACGTGGGAGGCAGCGCGGGGTCCAGGAGACCCCTGGAGACCCTGGAGCACAAGCTGTAGCTGCCCGAGCTCCCTTACAGGTAACCTTGAGACCTGCCTGAATGGCAGGCACTCCCCGGTCTCATATTCTTTTATCCCAAGGAAAATGCCCACAGCATCCTTCATAAAAAACATAATTATAGTCCTAAAATTTATATGGAAGCAGAAATCACTCAGAATAGTCAAAGAACTTTTGAACAGAAAGAAAAAAAATGGAGTGATTGCTAGTATAAGCTTTAAGATATATTATAGACCTATAATAATAAAAACAATATAGCACTGGAACAAAAACGCATAATGAGCAATTGGACGAATATAAAAAATAGAAAACCCAATCATGAAACTCATAACTACTGTTGTCTAATATTTGACAGTGGGGGAAAAGAAAATTTACACTGGAAGAAAAACAATAGTATCTTTGACAAATTGCACTTGGAAAAGTGGATGTCCATATTTCATAACATGAAATAATACTGATATTTATCATCCTGCATAAAAAATGAGATCCAAGTTGATGAAGACCTCACCTGAAAATCTAAACTACTAAAATTTCTAGAAGAAAAATTGGGGTACCCTACAAAATGTGGGAATTGGAAAGTACTTACTGGATAAGACTCCATTTGCCAAGGTATTAAGGTCAACAATTGATGAGTGGTAGTTCACAAAATTATAAAGCCTCTGCACAGCTAAGAAAGCAGTAAGACAAAGAAATAAACAACATAATGTGGAAGAGAATTTTAACCATATTTTTAACAAAGAAAAAGATTAACCAATTAAACACATATGGGCTAGAAATCTAACCAGAGGTTTTTTTTATAGAAAAATAAAATATAAAAGCCTATGGGATACTTCAAAAATTGTTAACAATCTTTCCATTTATAGAAATTAATTCTGATATTGCTTTTCACCCAGTGAGAATGGCTAGATCAATAAAATCACTGACAATTAAAGCTGATAAACATGTAAATGAAGGAAACCTCCTCAGTGTTGCTGGGAATTCAAATTGTTGTAGCCCTTCTGCAAATCAGTATGGGGAATCCTCAAAAACCTGAATAAATCTACCATTTTACCCAGCTATGCCACTCCTTGGCATATATTCCCAAAGTATCTGACATCTTACTTCACAGATTCTTCCTCATACATATTCGTATTCATCCTATTCATAATAGCCAGAAAATAAGAACAATTTAAATGTCCTATTGCTTGAAGCCCACATTTTAACTATTTTTTCACAAAGGAGGAATATATTTTATAAGAAACTATTGTTTAATTTTTTTAGATCAGTCATATATATGAGTTTTTATGTATATTTTTTGACTATCTTAGGGTACTTGGTTCCAGATGTTCTTTTTGAGATCACTGGATATGCAGTTAAAACTCTGGGTAAGCTATTTTAGAGTTTGGTACATACTGATGAAGCTAAATTTTGTCTTTATACCTTTTGTCCCTGGTCATTATATTTGATAATTTTTAAAAATCTTTTTAAATCTTTGTAGCATTGTCTTTTGCAACATCTGGATCTCCAGTCTGATGTTTTGCTTAAATATCTTCATTGAGGATTTTCAGGTGTGAAGTCTGTTTAGTAAAGATAACTTCTCATTTTTAGAATAATTTTTATAGTGTATATTTTACCTTTTTGGAAAGACATTTTATTTATCAATCTATTATAAGTGTTTAACACATTTTGATTAATCATTTAATAACACGGATTTTTTAAGACAATGTCTCTGTACCCTTTGTCATTGATTTGTTTTGTTTAATAAATTGGTTGTATTCTTTTATAGAGTGTTGAATTATTTTAATTGGTCATTATCAGTCTGTAAAGAAGGTATTATTTTGAAAGCATCTCATTTTTGGACCCATTATTAAACAATGATTTTAAGGAGAAAATATGAAGGACATAGCTAATCCCCAGAATTAAATAAAGGGATGCAGAAGGAAAATCACATAAACTTTGCATAATATCATATATGGTATAAGTTAAAAAAAACTGTTGAATTTTTATGTTGTTGTTATCTGAAAATAAAATATTCTCAAATTAAAAGGAGTTGTTTAGTGCAAATCACAGACTGTGTGCTCCTCGGAGGTCCCTGACTGGTCAGCAGTCACTCTGGTCCAGCAGAACAGCAATGCTAACAGAGACACCCAGAGGAGCTCACACCCTGCCTGAGCTTCCGTGGCATGCCGGGGAAAGCTGGACCCACAAGCCAGAAGCACAGGGTGTCAATGACTCGGATATCTCGGTACTTAAAGCAGCTCTGAGATGCTGCAGAGTCTAGCAGCTATTTATGGCCTCCCACACAGTGAAACCTGGCAGTGGCTGGCTGCAGCCACGGAGAACATGAGCCTCACGTTGGGTGCCAAACTGTTGAATTATCTCAGGTCGAGAATAAACCAGGCTAGTTAAATGACACACTACTCATCCTTGAGCACTAAGTATTTTACTACCTCACAAATATGTTAAGGCATATTAGGGTATATCTCACAAATTTTCTCAGTCTTACTAAACATTCAAAAAAATCATGCCTTTGTACTACAGCATTATATTCACACTAAACATGAATAATTAAATTGGAGAATGAATTTTTATTTATCTCTATTTTAGCTTTGAGTGTGTAGCTCTTATTATAGCGGGAATGGATAAAATTAGTACACGACTTCGGGAGATTAAAGGATTTCTGGCTTTTATTTAGTCCCACCCCCTTTGGGTGTTCCAAGTGACCATGTTGTAATAAATACCAAAATGGTAATAAGGCCATTGCAGGGGTTCATGACATTTAACTTTTAGATGTTAAGAGCCACATTTAAAATACCTCTGGGTAATTACTATTCATTTGGGGAGAGGGAACTTTTCTTCACAGGGTATATTAATTGGGTTGTACTTGGAGCAGTTTTGTAACATTCCTGCTATTAATAAAATTTACATCAAGTTTTTTTTTCCTTTGGTGGAGAGGTGGTAGTTCTTTTTGTATAATTTTAGTTTTGAGGTCTTAGTATCTGAACACACTTTATAACTAACTTCTTCCTAAAATTTTTAAGTACTGGAAATCCTTACCCAATTATATTACTTCCTTTATTTTGAAAATAATTTAGTTGCTTTTTATTAGATAGTTTGTGCTGTTTTCTGTAATCACAGTTAATCTAAACAGAGCTTATTTTCTTGAACATTAAAGTTTGTAATCTAAAGTTAAAATCCTATTTTCAGTGAACATAAAGAGTTAGCACAGATTTTCCCTTTCTTCCTTAGGAATTAGCTGTTGCCAAAGTGAACAGGTTCTTCTTGTATAATGGGAATGTGCTCTGAACATAGGGGCAGTGTTAATCATGACATTTTTGTCTGTCCCCAAATGGTTCTATTCCATTCTAGAAATCTGAAATATGTAATTTGAAATCCTTAATAAAATAGGATCTAATTTTATATTAAAAAACCCAGTCTAATTAAAAGATAGACCCAGTATATATATTATAAGAGACAAACATACAAAACAAAAATGAGAAATCCAAGATCAGCTGTGTAGCACCAAACCCACAGAGAGAGAGAGAGTAAACCTTGGGTTGCCCTGCATTTTTCTCCAGGTACACAAAAGTCATACCTTAATCTGATCACAACCCTCAAAGATCATTGGCAGACAAAAAACATCCCCATCAATAATGGAATACTATTCAATTATAAAGAATAATTGTATAATATTTGCAGATACATGGATATACCTAGAAAATTTTATGTTTAGTGAAGCACAACTGTAGTGACATTTTTATTTGTATTTTAATCAATAAAGCTTTCTTGAGGATCAGAGTGCAAAGCTAAGATACTGGAGTTCAGGAAATAGTGGCACACACCTTTATTCCCAGGAGTCAGAAGACAGAGGCAGACAGATCTCTGTGAGTTCAAGTTTACCCTGAGCTACATAAGATGGATCAAAAAACAAGTCCAGGTCGTAGTGGCACACATCTTTAATCCCAGTGTTTGGGAGTCACATACCTTTAATTTCAACACAAGGGAGGTAGAAATTTGAGCAATATGGCTGGGCAGAAAAAAATATAAAGGGGAAGATACAGGAAATCACTGGTATATGGAGTGTGATGTTTGGTGGAGACATGAGACAATCAAGGGAGTCTGAGGATTGCCCCTTCAGTCTAAGCAATATTAAAGGTAAAATGTTTTGTTAGTGGCTTATTGCTCTGCTTCTCTAATCTTGATGTTTAACACTTCTGTCTCTGGGTTTTAATTATTTGTGCTACATCTGGCACCCAACATTTGGTTTATGAATTTATGAGAAATCCATTTTCCTGTGGCTTTACAGTCACCAGCGTAGGCCGGGGTTACATGCAGCCAGTGTCACCACCCTACTGGCTAAGCTTTTCCTTCTTCTCATCTGGCAGCTCTCCCTGAACCCCTGTCTAGGTCTGCCACCAAACTACATAACTGCCTTAAAATCCAGTCCTGCTTTTCTGCTCTATGAACCAAAAATTAGCCTCAAATATTCATCATCATCATCATTATCATCATCAACAACAACAACAGATTTAGTAATATAATTGGGAATTCTTGAAGGAGGAATTAGTTAAAAAATGGGAAACATTACAATGGAGGAAGTTGGGTCTCTGCATCATAATATGCTGAACTATTTGAAAATAGAACAATTAAATGAGAGGATAGCAAATTTAGATGTGATTTATATAATGTCAATTTAAAACATTATCATCTTTATCATGTTTGCTTTATCACTAAAATATCAGTTAATCTGTACGATAAAATACAACTTTTTGAAAAAGTTAATTAAACCGATTATTGAGTTATTCAAAACCACGCAGGGGAATTTAATGGAGAACCAATTTCAGTGTCGCATTATAAGAGTAGAGAGGAAGAGTCTAAGATTTTCAAACAACCAACTTTACTATATATAGTAACTTTACAGAAATTGTCAAATAGTAGAGACTCTCTAAGAGCTGAATGAACTATTTTTGCCAAAGTTGGGTTTAAAGAGATTCAAAGTAACAGTAGTCTCATATGACATTAATTCACCTTTTGTGAATAAAATGTCAAACTCATGGTCAGTTTTAAATAGAGTTATCACCACAGACTGAATAGCCTTGTTTATAGCTGTTTTAGAGCCTGTTCCACAATTACAATGGAGTACCTTGTTCAGAGAATAGGATAAGACGATAAAACAATGGAGTAAAGTTAGAGGTATGAAAATCTTCACTGATCTCTTCCTTCCTTCCTTTCTTCCTTTATTTCTTCCTTTCTTTCTTTCTTTCTTTCTTTCTTTCTTTCTTTCTTTCTTTCTTCTTTCCTTCCTTCCTTCCTTCCTTCCTTTTTTGTTGTTTTTGTTTTTTAAAGATAGTTTCTTTTTGTAACAGTCTTAGCCGCCCTGAAACTAGATCTGGTACACCAGGCTAGTCTTGAGCTCATAGAAATATACCTGCCTCTTTCTTCTGAGTGCTGGGATTAAAGGCCTAGCCACTTATTTCTTTAAAAGAATGATATCACCAATAGTTAGAATGATACAAATTCATAAGACTGACAAATAATAATTAAATTTCTGGCTTTTAAAAATGTTAGTTCTCAATGCAAAATGATAATTATGCCATTAAAGGCAAGGTCTGCACCTTTGAAATAATTGATCTGAGATACAATTAATATTGAATCTTTCAACCATAATGATATTTGGTTAGGAGAAGTGATTTCCAAAGGTTAGAAGAAAAATGGAAATGTCAACTGTTTCAATTGTGGCTAACAGATCACCTAAAAATAGTTTATAAATAGGTTATTCCTAGAAACATTTTTTTCTGAGCATAATCAATTTAAGATTGTCCCTATTTTCTGGATTTTGCAGAAGGTATAGCAAAGGTAGGCATTGAACTAATGAATGTGGGTTAACAAGAGATATTCAAGGTAATAATTCCTTGTTGTCAGAAGATTTTTTTGAGGGATCTCTAATAGGTCCCTATGCAAAATCCTGTTTAGTTGTCTTCTGCCATTGCAGAGGAAATTTCTTCCTAGAGCAATTAAAGACCCTAATGCCTATTGTAAGAAATCATACTTCTCTGGATAATAGAACAGCTTTAAAAGAGAGAACAGAAAGTTTAGAAGAAACCATTAAGTGAGTATTTGGCAAACATCTACAAAAGAACAAAGAAAAAAATTAAAAATGAATATAAATGGCATTGTCTTTGAAGGTCTTGTGGACAAAGGTGTAAATATAATAAGAATTTCATCAGAATCTTCACATCTTAATTTATCTCCTCAGAACATAAGTGTTCATTTTGTAGGAATTAGAACTTTATCACAGGCAAAACAGAGGGCAAGATGGGTTGAATGTACAGGGCCAGAAGAAAGAGAGGAATATTTAAACATGTGTTGTTCAATTAGTAATGAATTTGTGGGGAGGTGATTTGATACAGAAATAGAATATTCATACTAACATATCCCAAATCATAGAAACATACCACAAATTAATATATGCTTCTGTGAAAACTATTATATGATTTTATAAAAAAGAGTCACCAACCATTAAGGTTGAACAAGAACAAGGAAAAACAGCTGCTGATATATCAAAGTCATCCACAGCCTTACTTTTAAAATGGTTGCCGGAAAATTCTGTATAGTTTGTGTAATATCTTTTAACAACAGAGAAACTGCACACTTTAGAAAATCTGGTATACTAGCAACTAAATACAAAACATACAGAAGAATCAACAAACCCTTGGAATTCTCTTGCATTTGTTTTAAAAAGAAATCTGGAAATGGAGAATTGTAACAGATCTAATAATAATGTGATTCAGCCAATGGGCTCTCTATAATCTGAACTTCCTTTCCCTACTCTGTTTCATAAAGGATGGACTCTTTTAAGCAATTAATTTCAAAGGTTGTTTCTTCACCATACCTTCACAAGAGAAAGGAAAATTCACCTTCTCGGGACCTAGTTATAATAAATCCTAGCATGCTAAGAGATATCAATGGAAGATTCTCCTACAGGGAATGTTAAATAGCCCCACCTTGTACCAATATTTGTAGAGCAGCCATTGGAAATGATACATTGTAGGGATAAGTCCTGCCCCTTAGGGGGCGTGTACACCTCGGGCTAATGTTTACATATAAATCTGGGGATCGTGCTTGCAGCGCTCGCTTCTGCTTTCATGGTCTCCGCAGGAACGGTGGTTCTGTAAATCTATTTCGTCATTAAAGCTGTATATATTTTTACAATCTGTCTGCATTCATTTAAGCCTTACATTTTGGCATACAACGTCGGGCTATTTTGACCCTGCCCCGGCACGGGGGGCACAAGCTCTATCTTTCCCAACCTTTGCAAGCAAGATTAGCTACCGGAGCTCAAGAAGTATGATTGGACTCAAGCGTGTAGCCAGCTAGCTAACACAGCATGCTCCCGGGTGCCATTTTTATTAGTGACTCGGGCCACAGTGCAGAGTCCGAGATACACTCAGCCTTCAGGCCCATAATATCCATAGAGGCAGGTGGATCTCTGTGAGTTGGAGGTCGGCCAGGCGGTGGTGGCACATGCCTTTAATCCCAACACTCGGGAGGCAGAGGCAGGCAGATCTCTGTGAGTTTGAGGTGAGCCTTGTCTACAAGAGTTAGTTCCAGGACAGGCTCCAAAACCAGAGAGACCACCACTGGCAGGAACCGGTCATTGCAGATAAAAAATTTTTCTTTTATAAATAAAATGTCTGAACATGTTACCATTCAAAAATTTAACAGTTTTATTTAATTGTACCACGTGGGAGATTTTACAAGAGGTGTCTATCACCCCACATTTATGGATCCTTCTGGGATTCGTAGTTTTCCTTGGCACTATATGGTTTGATAATAGAAATATGATAAAGTCTTTATGAGACGAATCCAGGATTCTTAAAGCAGAGGTTGAATGCTTAAAAACAATTGAGAATGACAACAATCTTCTCAAGAATCAGTTTGAAGTTCTCCAGGAAGAGAACAGATCTTTGTTTAACATGACTCGATCAACTGTGCAAAATTTACAAAAAAGGTACAGGCTGATATTAAGGAGAAATTCATTACTATGGAAGAGGGAACAGCTGATTTGGATTGTAAGCTTCAGTCCCTTTCTGTAGGAACTGAAACATTAACTAAGAGAATCAAAACTGCTGAATGTGACAATCGAATTTTGTCTAAAGCTTATGACAGATTGGCAGAAAGATTGTCAATAAAAGAAGGCACGGTTTATGCCATAAAAATTATGTTCAAAGATGAGATGTTATCTCTAATGGACAAACTTCATACATTAGAATCCTCAATGAAGGCTTTGGAAGATAATTCTAGACAGGAGTTTCAGACATTGCAGAAGGCAATGGTGAATAGAATTGAAAAGATTGAGGAATTTCTAAATTCTGATGAAGAAGAGCAAAGGGTAGAAAGGCAAATTTTAACTACATCTGTGGGTAAATCTCTCTGGGACAATTTGCACATCTCTACCTGCCTTTCCAGTAATAACAAGAGAAGGTGATTGGTTCCAGAAACGCTAGGGTCATCAAGGAAGATACATGGGAGCCTGTTCGTATGAATGATCTCAAAGAAATTAAACAGGCTGTCATGACTTTTGGGATGCACACCTCTTTTGTTAAAGAGATGCTAAAATCTTGGGCCACAAGAAGCAGAGCAACCTCCTCAGACTGGCTTCAGCTGAGCTCTGTGGTACTTGAGAGTGGACTGCAATTGAAATGGAAATGCTTATTCAGGCAAGAGGCTAGACTTTTAGAACAGCAGGAAAAAATGAAGGGAATTGACATTTCCCTAGGTAAAATTCTAGGTGAAGGGCTCTTTTCTGACCCTCAGGAACAAGCTAATTTATATGAAAACACACTCTCCATGTGTACTACAGCAGCCTTAAGGGCTTGGGACAGGGTACAAGACCCAGGACAGAGAATGGAATTATTTGTCAGAGTTAAACAGGGTCAGAGAGAACCCTTTAGTAACTTTTAACAAAGACTAACTAAAGCTGTACAAATAGGGATATCTGACCTAGAAGCAAGATATATAATGATTGAGGCTTTGGCTTATGAAAATGCAAATGTGGAATGCAAAAGGATTTTGGGGCCTTTAAAGCTCAGATCAGCACACTTGGAAGAATGAGTCTTACATACACTGAATGTTGATACATTTGATTATGGCACTGAAGCATGGGGAGAAGAAGCAATTTCCAATGGTAAAAGGAGACACCAGAATACCAAATGTTTTAATTGTGGCAAAATCGGTCACATGAAAAGGAATTTTAGACAACGGATATTTAGAAATAATAATAATGTATCTTCTAGAAATAGTCTTTGTGTGGTTTTGGTATCAGAGTGACTGTACCTTCATAAAAGGAATTTGGCAATGACTCTTCGGTTTCTATATTGTGAAATACATTAAGGAGTATAGGTATTATGTCTTCTTGGTAGTTCTGGTAGAATTCCGCATTGAAACCATCTGGTCCTGGGCTTTTTTTTGGTAGAGAGGTTTTTGATAACAGCTTCTAATTCTTCGTGACTGACAGGTCTATTTAGATTTTTCACCTGGTCCTGGTTTAACTTTGGTATATGGTATTTATCTAAAAAATTGTCCATTTCTTTTACATTTTCCAGTTTTGTGGCATACAAGTTTTTGTAGTAAGATCTAATGATTCTCTGAATTTCCTCTATGTCTGTGGTTATGTCCCCCTTTTCATTTCTGATCTTATTAATTTGCATATTCTCTCTCTGCCGTTTGATTAGTTTGGATAGGGGTTTATCAATTTTGTTGATTTTCTCCAGGCACAAGCTTTTTGTTTCATTGATTCGTTGGATTGTTTTCTGTGTTTCTATTTTGTTGATTTCCACCCTCAGTTTGACTATTTCCAGTCTTCTACTCCTCCTAGGTGAGTCTGCTTCTTTTTTTCTAAAGCTATCAGGTGGGCTGTTAAGTCTCCAATGTGTGCTTTCTCTGTTTTCTTTAAGTGGGCACTTAGTTCTGTGAACTTTCCTCTCAGGAATGCTTTCATAGTTTCCCATAAATTTGAGTACGTTGTTTCTTTATTTTCATTGAATTCAAGGAAGACTTTAATTTCTTTCTTTATTTCTTCTTTGATCCAGGTGTGGGTCAATAGTTTACTGTTCAGTTTCTATGAGTTTGTAGGCTTTCTGGGGGTAGCATTGTTGTTGAATTCTAACTTTAATCCATGGTGATCTGATAAGACACAGGAGGTTATGAATATTTTTTTTGTAACTGTGGAAGTTTGCTTTGTTACTGAGGATGTGGTCAATTTTTGAGAAGGTTCCATGAGCTGCAGAGAAGAAGGTATATTCTTTCCTATTTGGGTAGAATGTTCTATAGATTTCTGTTAAGTCCATTTGATTCATTTCCTCCATTAATTCTCTTATTTCTCTGTTAGGTTTCTGTCTGATTGACCTGTCCATTGGTGAAAGAGGAGTGTTGAAATCTCCTACTATTAGTGTGTGCAGTTTGATGGCAGCCTTGAGTTTTAGTAATGTTTCTTTTACGTACGTGGGTGCTTTTATATTAGGGGCATAGATATTCAGGATTGAGATTTCATCCTGATGAATTGTTCCTGTTATGAGTATAAAATGTCCCTCTCTATCTGCTCTGATTGATTTTAGTTTGAAGTCAACTTTGTTAGAAATTAGTATGGCCACACCAGCTTGTTTCTTTGGTCCATTTGCTTGATAAACCTTTTCCCATCCCTTTACTCTTAGTAGGTGCCTGTCTTTGTGGTTGAGGTGTGTTTCTTGTAAACAGCAGAATGTTGGATCCTATTTGCGTATCCAATCTCTTAGCCTGTGCCTTTTTATAGGTGAGTTGATTCCATTGACATTAAGTGATATTAATGACCAGTGGTTGTTAACTCCGGTCACTTTTTTAGTAGTAGAGTTCGTGTGTTTCCCTCCTTTGAGTTGTGCTGGTGAAGGGTCTTCAGATATTTGAGTTATTGTGGTCATTGTTGGACTCCTTGGTTTGTGATTTTCCTTCTACTACTTTCTGTAATGCTGGATTTGTGGCTATGTATTGTTTAAATTTTTTTTATCCTGGAAAATTTTGTTTTCTCCCTTTATAGTGAATGAAAGCTTGGCTGGGTATAGTAGTCTGGGCTTGCATCCATGTTATCTTAGCTTCTGCAGTACATCTATCCAGGACCTTATGGCTTTCATGGTTTCCATAGAGTAGTCAGGTGTAAGTCTTATAGGTTTACCTTTATAAGTAACCTGACCTTTTCCTTTGCAGCTCTTAATATTCTTTCTTCATTTTATATGACTTGTGTTTTGATTATTATATGGCAAGGAGATTTTTTTTTGGTCCACTCTATTCGGTGTACTGTATGCTTCTTGAACCTTCAAAAGAATATCTTTCTTTAGGTTGTGAAAGTTTTCTTCTTTAATTTTATGAAATATATTTTCTGGACCGTTGAGCTGAACTCTTTCTCCTTCTTCTATCCCAATTATTTTTAGGTTTGGTCTTTTTATTGTTTCCCAAATTTTCTGAATGTTTTGTGATGAGAATTTGTTGATTTTGCTGTTTTCTTTGATCAGTGTGTTTATTTTCTCTATGGTATCTTCAGTGTCTGACATTCTTTCTTCTATCTCTTTTAATCTGTTGGTAGTACTTGTCTCTGTAGTTCCTGTTCGTTTACCCAGATTTTCCATCTCCAACCTTCCCTCAGTTTGTGTTTTCTTCATTACTTCCATTTCATTCTTCAAGACTTGAACTGCTTTCCTTACCTGTTTGATTGCTTTTTCTTGTTTCTCTTGGTTTTCTTGGGTATCTTTGAGCGATTTATACATTTCCTCTTTTTGTTTGTAATCTCTAATTGTTTATGTACGTTTTTTACCTCCTGTTTAAGGTCTTCTATTATTTTCATATAATTCACTTTTGAGTCAATTTCTTCTAATTCTTCTGGGGTAGGGTGTACTATTCTTCTAATTTCGGGATCCCTGGATTCTGGTGATGTCACGTTGCCTTTCAGGTTGTTGGCGGAATTCTTGCATTGGCACATTCTCATCTCTTCCTTCAAATGGAGCCAGGAGTGGCCTGGTGTCTTGGTCCAGTCTTTTCTGTGACTGACTCTCTGGGTGTATCTTTTCAGTGTAGAAGCAGGAACCGACCCGTCCAGATGGAACTCCTCTGCACCCAAAAAGGACCGCCTGGTAGTCCAATGATCCGGGGACAAATGGAAGAACGTGGGAGGCAGCGTGGGGTCCAAGTGACCACAGGAGACCCTGGAGCACAAGCTGAAGGTGCCTGGGCTCCCTTATAGTGGACCTTGAGTCCTGCCCGGTAGGCTGTCACTCACCACTCTGGGTGGGTAGCCTTAGTGTAGGAGCTTAAAATCAGTCTTGAGCACTGGTCCTAGCATACAGCAGGGCAGGGTTGGGGGTGGGGTGCTGGGGCGTTGGGTCGTGCATAAGAAAGACAGCCCTGCAGAAGGAGCTGGGTGAGGGGGGTTTGTGTTCTCTTCAAGGACAATCTGCCCCTGGAGAGCACACACTCACCCGTCCAGATGGAACTCCTCAGCACCTAAACAGGGCTGCCTGGTAGCCCAAAGATCCAAGGACAAGAGGAAGTATGTGGGAGGCAGCACGTGGTCTAGGAGCCCACTGGAGACCCTGGAGCACCAGCTGAAGGTGCCCGGGCTCCCTTACAGGGGACCTTGAGACCTGCCTAGTAGGCAGGCACTCCCCGCTCTCCAGTTTTTTTTATTTTAGAACAATTGGTAAATTTACAATTCTTCTAGTGCAGGTAACATTAATTCATGGAATATTCCAGAATCATAGCACACATCATACATATAAGATAGTCTTCTAATGTAGGTAGAGTTTAAAACATCAAACTTGTTTAGTTACTATGTTTGCTTCAAATAGTCATATCATAATCTCTGTGACTATCAGACATGACTTTGTAGGTAGGATTAAGGGTGTATGTCTCAATATAGAGAGATGGATGTATACACTGAATGAATATATCAAAATAGAAGAGGAAGTCGAGTATCAGAGAGATGTGATATAGGAAAATACAGTAGAAATTTGAAGTGCCATACTGACTTTGATGACAGAGGAAACAGTCATAAATTATAAAGTGCAGGGGCCTGTTAGAAGCTGAAAATGGTCTATAGAACTGATAGTCATAAAAAAAATTGTAACATGAAGGGGGCCTGCTGCTTGTTTGTTAGGCTTTTCTGTCCCACCTGGTATCCCACAACTGTTTTGTCCCAAAGAAAATCACACATAGTTCTCTATAAATTATAAGCTGAATGGCCCATTAGCTCTAGCCTCTCACTGGCTAACTCACATCTTGATTAACCCATTTTTCTGATCTATGTTAGCCATGTGGCTCAGTATCTTTTTTCAATGGGGCAGATCACATCCTCCTGCTTCGGTGGTCTTGGCAAGAGTGGGAGGAATCAACTTCCTCCTTCCCAGAATTTTCCTGTTCTCATTACATCATTTCTACTTCCTGTCTGGTTTTCTCTCCTATATTTCCTGCCTGGCCAATCAGTGTTTATTTATAACATGATTGCCAGAATACAGACAATTCTCCTGCAAGAAATGAAAATCTTATCCTACAACTGTATGAAACTAGTTTTTAACAGCCACCTAAATAATTCAAGGAGACTATTTCCCAAAGACTCTAATAAAAATTACACTGTTTACATTTTATTTTATCATGTCTAACCTTTGTCGGTACTGTGGTCTATGTAGATGAAAAATAAAGATTTTTTACAACTAAATTTTTAATTATTGGCCATAATAACAAAAAAAATTAAGCCCTATTATTGTTGCTGGTATTACTACTCATTACTATAAAATATTTTATTCGTGGCACTAGTCTTAAAAAGCATTCCTGATCTTTTATTTTCTTCATTATCCCCACTATACTAAATTAGGCATGTTATTATGATTTCTAATATATTAACAATCATTTCCTTCTGAGGAAATCAATGGAAAATATATTTAGAAATGGAAAGACTTATATACCTGTGTAGATACATTGAACTTTATTACATTGTTCTCTACAATCAGTTCTGCTTCACTGTATTTCAGACTTGAAACGAAAAAAAATCATGATTTTATCACATCAAATTCCTGTGGGATGAAAATAATTTAGTTAAGGAACAAATGAAAGAAGTTAAAATGAAGCTTAGACTGACAATTTAATAGTTATGTCACAGACACTTCACTTTCATAGATAAAATTTTTGTTCAAACTATTAAAATGTCTTCAAATTAATAGCATTCAATATTAAAGTTCAAAACTAACTTGGCTTAATATTGTAGTCAATTCTAAGTAAGTAACAATTTTTTTGAAAGTTAAGTTGAATTCATTAGAGTATAAGGAGTTGGCATCTGTCAAAAACAGGTGAGTATATTTTTATTAAAGAAATGGCATTCAGTCATAAATGGTGAAAGCACAGATATAGATGTTGTTTAACTTTATTCCTATCATTTTAATCTTTCTGATTCATAGGGAAAGGGATTTAAATTAATGACAAATACTGTGAGCCCCATTTCAATAATAATAATCATGTCTTCACGGTCTTAAGGGAAGTTTATGATTTCTATGTTATATTTTTTTCAAAATTAAACCTGTCACTTATTTGTCAATTAAATACTTTTTAAACATATCAAGGTAAAGAATTTTTCACTGGCAGTATTTACCTCATTTTCCCAGTTATTTATTTTATATAATCTGTCTTCCAACAAAAATGGGAGGGCAGAAAATGAAATAACAGAATTTAGGCAATACAACAACAGTAACACAAAACCCATAGTTTACTGGGACCTTATTCTTGTTTTGCCCTTAAACAGGCTATCTACAGAAATTATAGGCAGTGGGTCAAATAAAGCTTTGGTAAATGTATCATACATGGGTTTGTCATTTGCTTTACTGCTGACTGTATTTTCTTAATTTCTAGACACAATCCTTATGACTAATAGTGAAAAGTAATAGGTTATGTTGGCCACTGATATCAGTGAAGATATTATTGTTGCCATTCTTTATTTGGGGAATGAGTTAAGTAAGATGAGATGAGGTCATAGAAAAGGGTTGACTTAGAGTGTTGATTAATGGCTCACATCTAATGTTCATGGTAATATGTTTCCAGAGTTTTCACAAACATACACCTAAAGCTTGATGATAGAAAGACTATGCTATATAAAGCTGACTTGTATCACCAACACCATTTAAGTATTCAATTCAGTTTTAGCAGTATGAAAATTAGTTATACTTTGTTTCATTGTACAACTTTGCTTATCTTAGCATAGGTATTTTTTTCAATTTCAAACAGTTAAGTAAACTGATTAGAAAAATGAGAGATATATGCTAAGTGAAATGGATATAATGGTTTGGTTTTTTAATGATTAAGTTTTCCAACTAAATTACAGTATATGAGGATGAATGAAAGAATGGAATTGTACAATTCTTAACAAGA
This sequence comes from Microtus agrestis, assembly GCA_902806775.1. Taxonomy (NCBI): domain Eukaryota; kingdom Metazoa; phylum Chordata; class Mammalia; order Rodentia; family Cricetidae; genus Microtus; species Microtus agrestis. The sequence continues at coordinate 748,751 of CADCXT010000527.1, read as the reverse complement.
AGTATTTCCTTTGTCTTATTTTTCTCAAATTCTTTACATGCTGTGAGGATAGAAGAAAGGTCTAATGGAGATAATGAAGGTAAAGCCTTTGGTATACCCACAATGAGTTATCCAAGTATGAACTTAGAGTGGACATAATATTCCACGATATGATTTTCAGTTCATAGTATCACAAGAGTCAAACATAAATATAAATTTTCATAAGACTCCATGAGAATTCATATTTTCAAAGAAATTTCTATGGCCATTATCATAATAAGTGCATAATATGAGCCAAAATTGATGAAACAAAGAGACATGTAATTCTTGGTATACCAAGTCTTCAAATATGAAACATTCCTTTTCTTATAAAGTCATAAATAGTGATACTTTCTTTAAGTCATAATGTATGAAAATATACACAGAGCATTAGGCCTCAGGAAAATTAAATCAAGGATTTATGGTCTACCACTAATTAATGCTCAATTATTCACTATCTAATTGCTAATTTTCAGTTTCTTCAAAGAGGAAAAGCTTGTAAAATCACTGAAACACATACTGTTAGAAGTATGTTGAAGTAACATAATGTCCTATGTTCATTGCTGTGGGATAATGCTCTTGTACACTTTAAAGATTTGTCACTCATATTAGTTTAATAAAACACCGATTGGCCAATGGTCACGCAGAAAATATAGGCAGGGCAACCAGACTAAGAGAATTCTGGAAAGATGAAAGACAGAGACATAGCCACCAGCTAGATGCAAAGGAAGCAAGATGGGAATATCTTATTGAGAAAAGGTAACAAGACATGTGGCAAAATTTGATAACAATTTTGCATTAATTTAAGTAGTAAGAACTAGTTAATAATAAGTTTGTATTAATAGGCCAAACAGTTTATAATTAATGTAAGCCTGTGTGGGTTTCTTTGGGACTGAAGGATCACGGGAGCAGGCAGAACAGAAATTTCCATCTACGTTTTACCTATCCGGGAAGTTCCATAGGGTCAGAAAGGAAATTGCTCATAAAAAGCTTTAAAACCTCTCTGAAACTGGCTACATTCACTAGGCTCCCCCCTCCTGAGGCTTATATAAGCAATACAAACTTCTCAGAGATAGTGTTAGACAAAGAAAACTTCCTAGAGGATTCTCAGACCAGACAAGTATGCCAGAAAAAGCAGAGGACAGCCAAACAACTCAAAACAGATAAAGAAAAGTTGAGCCTCCAGAAAAAGACTCAGACTAAACAAACTACATTCAAACCACATTCTTCAACTTTTTGAGCTCTCTGCAATGAACTCCATGCTAGTTTTTGTGATGCAACTATCATTAAGGAATTTCATATATATATATATATATATATATATATATATATATATATATATAAACTTCTCACCAATATTCAAGTCAGTAACCACAATAAAATTTATAGGTTCAATAAATTTCACTTTAGTGGTATTCATACTTTCGTCTACTGTTGATTTTTGGGATGAGTAGATGTTTGTTCACTACTAACCAAAAAAATACATGGTCATACAATACCATGTGACAGATTCTTATTTTACAGAATATACTAGAATATAGTTAACATATTTAGATATTTGGTCTTCTATAAGTCTCAGTTAAAACACTATCCTGTAACTTTTTGCATTTCCCTAATAAAAATTTAAGTAACAAACTATCTTTTGGCACTAGTTCCTAGGTAAATAAAAACATTTTGTTTGTGCAGGAATTTCCATTCTCCATTCACTAAAAATAAAGTCCAGTTCAAGATCTGTTTAAATTAATTTTTTAATAAACATTCTAGCATTTTACCATTTAAGTATACTAAGGCTAAAAATGCATCTCTTAAGTTATAGCCTTGTAAATTGAAGTCCTGTGAGTCTTCAAGCAGGAGTGATAAAAATATTCCAATTTTCTTTTTTATAGAAGAATATTTAAGAATCACTTAGAGAAAAAATCTAGAATCCAAAAGCACACAGAAAATAAAACATTTTACTAGAGATTCTCAAGACGTTATTAGTACAAGCCATAAACTCAGACTTTCATCATTTACTGGAAATTATAATATGCATGGTGACATTTTGGTTTTGATTAGTTTCTCTGACAATGTTCTCACTTTGTTCTTTTCCTATATTTGAGAATTTAAATTATTCATGTTAAGACAGACTCTAAGCAAATGAGAAAAGCAATGGGAAAACAATGATAATAAGGCTCCTTGTTTACACATGCTTTAGACAATAGTGTAGCAGAATGAGTGCTTTTCTCTGGGGATACTCATTTGATTCCAGCTGCATCACTATTTTATAAAGGTTTATTTATGTAAATACTCCTGTGAATTTATGTGCTTTACATTCTAACAATATTTTCCCCATTCTGAGTAGAGAATAAAAGCTGTCATTATATATAAAATGCAAGGAAATTTAATGATATTCTTAACTGTTTAACTCAGCCCTGTGCAACTGTACTTAAATAGTATTTATACAATGAGAATATTTAGGAAAGAATTTTAGGAAGCTTCACCATAGATTTTGCCTAGGTTCTTTTTATTTATTTTGTACAATATGTAGTTATGTTTGGCAAAAATAGTTATTTAGGCAAGGAACTTATACTACCCTTAACCTGAAGGGAATGATTAAAATAACCATAGCCATAAAGAAAATATCTCCTTTATAAATTTTGACCTTTAATATGAGGCCATAATCAATATCTAAGAGCCTAAAATGATGTGGGAGTGTCATATATCAATCTGTTGATTTCATTGGATAAGCAATAAATAAACTGCTTGGTCCCGATTGGTTAGAACATAGGTGGGTGGAGTAAACAGAAGAAAATGCTAAGAGGAAGAGGCAGTGAGGTCAGAAAGCATGCAGCTCCGCTCAGAGCCAGACGCCTCAGAGAGAGAGACACCATGCTCCTGTCTCGCGGGCAGACAGGATAGCTCTGCTCTCTGAGGCACTCTCGATGAAGCTCAGAATCAAGAGGGATGTAGGCTAGAATCTTCCCAGTAAGCGCACCTCATGGTGCTACATAGATGATTAGAAATGGGTTAAGAGGTTGAAGCTAATGGGCCAAGCAGTGCTTAAAGGAATACAGTGTCCATGTAATTATTTTGGGTAAAGCTAGCCGTGCAAGCGGCTGGGGTGTTGGGGACGCAGCCCCGCCGCTGCTATTTCAACAGATGGCTGCCCAACGTGAGGATAACTGAATCCACTAAAAGCCTGAAAAAGCTTGGGAAAGAATAAAGCATGTTTTCTTGGTAGTAGCAGTTTCTTGGGTCTGCTCTGCTTGCTAGAGGCAATCAAGCGCTCTCAGCTAAGAGAGGCTTCCTGACTCAGCTTCAGCTGCAAAACCCTGCAGCTCATTAAGAGGTCCTGCCACAAAACACTTAAACTGTGTTGACGAAAAGCTGAACGCATGGTTTTCGGTTTTCAGCCGTAGCAGGAAAAAAGCTGTGCCGTTTAAAAATGCCGGCTTTCTGGGCTGTCCTGCCAGGGCAAACCCCGACTCTTTTACGTGGGCGGGTCGTGGGGTTTGCAAGCCCAGGCTGTGGAAGCTCGCTTGCTGGCAAGGACCTTGAAACACTGTAGAGTTGTGGCACTGAAGGCGGCTCTGGCCAATACCTCAGCCACAAGGTTGGAATGGCAGAAAGCTAAGGAATGGACTGGATCTAGCTGGCAAAGTCACAGCTTTAGTCCTACTGAGATTGCTTGGTAAATTAAAGACTCATGTGGTCAGAAAAAGAGAGAGATACAGTAAAGAGAGATTCAAAGTCAAAGAAAATTTCTAAATGGTTTACAGTGTGTTAAAAAAAATATGCAAACTAAAAGTTAAAATTCTTAAAAGTAGAAAGAAGGAAGAAAGAGTAGTTGGGTGTGGTAGTACAGAACTTTAATCCCAACACTTGGGAGGCAGAGGGAAATTGACCTCTGTGACTTCAAGGTGTGGTGGCACACGCCTTTAATCCCAATGCCTGGGAGGCAGAGTCCCGTGGATCTCTGAGAGTTCAAGGACAGCCTGGTCTACAGAGTTATTCCAGGACAAAGATACAGAGAATATAAAATGAAAGTAAAAATAAATGAAATAGAGGTTAAAATAAAGCGTACAAAGATGGAAAATACACAGAGAATCTTGATACTGTATGCTATTATGCTCTCTTTGAATTGTTTGAATGCTGAGGAAGGAGCAAAAGCTACTAAAAGATATTTGTTTATAAATGCTGCTGAACTAATTCAACATAGATATTTTGGAAATGCCTTGACTTTGAGATTTGGATCTAAGGACATGATACTTTGGAAAGGAGTTTCTTGTTTTGTTTTCACAGAGGATGAGACCCTGTTCATTTCTTCTATCCGAATATGGTATGATGGACCACGCCCTCCTGAAGGGTTGCTGTGAACACCTTCAGAAAATTGCTTCGCTCAACTGCCAACTGAGATGAAACTAGCACACAGGTTATACCATGAAAGACCTAATTAACGACGCCCCCATTCAGCAGGAAGCAGTTTGGAGAGAAAAAACTGTGCCCATGTTCCCAAATATGGTTTATAAATGTTCTTTTACATTTAAAGGGGGATATGATATAGATATGAATAATTTACATTGATAGAGATTTAAGGTCAATTTTGTTATATGTATATGTATTTCTGATCTTGACTAAAGTATTGTGATTGCGTAGTTCATTTAAAAATGTAACATATATAGGTTGTTAATAGATAATCATATATTTTAGATAGGCATTCTTCATATCTTTCAAAGGCTAGAGAATATGGCATTCTAAATGTTTTAATAACTTAGGACTTTTCATGACAATGAGACACTCTGCTCCTGGCAGCACCAATCTACTTCGAGAGGAAGATGGGCATCAAAGAGGATCCTTATGAAGTTTGATAGCCATTTGGGCAAGAAACTGCTCTTGCCTGGACTATTGCATAAACTTGACACAGAGAACCCGCAGAGAGAGGACTGATGAACTTGCCTAAAGGTGAGATAATCTTTCGGGGTTCCTGATTCATGAAAGAGTCTGCAAGACATTCTTCAGGACAAGCAGATAGTGACTGCCTTTGAAATTTCCTGCTTTGTGGAATGTCTACTGAAAACTATGGGCCTGTAGGCCGAAGATGGATGCCCCAACGGTACAGAGGAAATTTGGGTGACTGTACAGGCAACGAGATGTCTCTGTCATTTCTAGAGTTTTGAATATTGCTCACTTTTTTATTTGCTTAGGTAATATTGTATTTGCTATGTTAAAGTTAAAGCCTTTCCTTTTTGTTTAAACAGAAAAAGGGGAAGTGATGTGGGAGTGTCATATATCAATCTGTTGATTTCATTGGATAAGCAATAAATAAACTGCTTGGTCCCAATTGGTTAGAACATAGGTGGGTGGAGTAAACAGAAGAAAATGCTAAGAGGAAGAGGAAGTGAGGTCAGAAAGCATGCAGCTCTGCTCAGAGCCAGACGCCTCAGAGAGAGACACCATGCTCCTGTCTCGCGGGCAGACAGGATAGCTCTGCTCTCTGAGGCACTCTCGGTGAAGCTCAGAATCAAGAGGGATGTAGGCTAGAATCTTCCCAGTAAGCGCACCTCATGGTGCTACATAGATGATTAGAAATGGGTTAAGAGGTTGAAGCTAATGGGCCAAGCAGTGCTTAAAGGAATACAGTGTCCATGTAATTATTTTGGGTAAAGCTAGCCGTGCAAGCGGCTGGGGTGTTGGGGACGCAGCCCCGCCGCTGCTATTTCAACACTAAAATTAAAAATAAAAAAAAAAATATTTTTCACTTCTTGAATAGCTTGTTGTGTTTCCAACTGAATGACTCTAAACACAAACAGAACATACTAATATGCATGTTGGTCAGGCATCTGATTAATATAGTCAAAATAGATGAGCCCCATCTGACATAAAACAGGACAAAAAACAATAGGGAGCTCCGCTAGAAGGCCAAATATGTGGTTTTATACCTTAGGCCATGAGTAAGACTAATGTTTTAAAACTGGGGAAACTATGATGAAGAAGTAAAAGAGAAAAGTAAAATCTGGACAGATGATTCATTCATTAAGAATGTTTGCTCCTCTTGCAGAGGAGTGGCTTTTGGTTCCCAGGAACCATTTAGTGTCATTTATAGCTGAGCTTAATCTCGAGATAATTTGACACCATCGTCTAGCCTCTGAACATATATACTTGAATGTAGAAACACAAATATACACACCTACACACACACACACACACTTTAAAATCAATTTTAAAAAGAGAAATAGAAAACAGCCAATATATTAGAAACTGAAAAATCTAGAATAGGACAAAATAACAAACAGAAGAAAGGAATCAAAGAAAAATCAAAAGAAGTACATACAGACAACCCCCCACATACACACATAAAGGAATTGCATAAAAACATAATATCACAAGTCATAATTATAGAAAGTTAACACACAAAGAATCTGTAAGGTTAAAAATCCCTGACCAACTCTTGCCAATCCTCAAATGGCTCCCTTAATTAAGATATACTTCCCTGCTCCCATATCCACTCCTCCTCCATCCCAACTGTCCCATTACCCCAAGCTCTCCCCATCCTCCCCTTCTCACTTCTCTCTCCCCATGTCCCCTTACCCCTGTCCCACCCCTATCCCCAAGCTCTCAATTTTTGCCTGGAAATCTTGTATACTTCCAATATCCACATTTTGGGAGGGGGTACACCTTCCTATTTAGCTTCTCTAGGATCATGAATGAGGAGCAGAAGGAGAGAGAACATGAGCAAGGGAGTCAGGGCAGGGAGGGGTGTGCCCATCCACTGTAAAGGTGGGGCCGATCTAATGGGAACTCACCAAGGCCAGCGGGACTGGGACTGATGGAGCATGTGATCAAACTGGACTCTGAATGTTGCTGACAATGAGGGCTGACTGAGAAGCCAAGGACAGGGGCACTGGGTTTTGATTCTACTGCATGTAATGGCTTTGTGGGAGCCTAGTCTGTTTGGATCCTCAACTTCCTAGACATGGATGGGGGGGAGACCTTGGACTTCCCACAGGGCAGGGAACCCTGACTGCTCTTTGAACTGGAAAGGGAGGGGGAGGGGGAATGGGGGAGTGGGAATGGGGGAGGTGGAGGGAAATGGGAGGAGGTGAGGAGGTGAAAATTTGTAATAATAATAATAATAATAATAATAATAATAATAATAATAATAATAATAATAATGAAAGAAAAAACTATAAAAATATCCTGAATAAATATTATGAGACAAAGTTCTTCTAAAGATGCCATTGGGTTCATTTTCTGTTAGCTAGTCATCTACTTCTGGGCTTGGGTTTGACCTTAAGATTGATTTTTATTCCCAGTGGCATTCCTTTGTAGATAAGTAGTTACTCTCACAAGCTTTGTACAACTTTACAAGCAGGTCATTATTGTAGACCAAGAAGTTTGTAGCTTGGCTGATGTTTACCTTTCTCCTTTGGTAGTGTGCAGAGTGCCTGCTAATACTATGAACACCAATTCATAGGGGTCTACATTAGCACCAAATCAGCTCCTCCATGTTCAATGAGTTGTCTAGGTACTGCCTTTCACTATAGGATATTAACAGCAATTTATGGAGAACAATCAATAATCTTGACAATATCCCAACATTTTCTCAAATTATATCACACTCAAACATATTTTACAAAGCTTCTACTGCATTAGGTTTTTTTATTACCACTTAAATGAACCTTAGTTTAGCTGTTACTCCCTGAATTCCCTCTCTTATCTCCCCCTCTTCCCTTGGCCCTCCTAGTGCTTCCCCTCCCACATCTATTCATTGCTTTCTTTTCTATTTCTTCTTCCTAGTAAGATTGTTAACCCTCCTAGTCCTTAACTCTATACATAACCTCTGTATTTATATAGCAGCTTGCATATTTAAGGCTTAACAGTTAACATCCATATATAAGTAAATACTTATCATATTTGTCTTTTGTGGGTCTGGGCTACACAACTCAGGGTGATTTTTCTAGCTCCCTCCATTTACTCCACTTACCTGCTCATTGTATAATTTCATGTTTTTAGTGGCTGAGTAATATTCCATTGTTTAAATATACAAAATATTCTTTTTCCATTCATCTGTTAGCAGATATCTATGCTATTCCCATTTCTGACTATTATGATTAAAGCAACAGAAAGCACCGATAAATTGTCTCTTTAGTAGTGTGTAGAGTCTTTAGGTATATGCCCAAGAGTAGAATACCTGGTTATTGGGGTAGATCTATTCCAAGCTTCATTACATACTGCCGTATTTATTTCCACATTGGCCATACAACTTTGTATTGTCACCACCAGCAGATGCAGGTTCCCTTTATCCCATATACTCAGAAGCATGAGGTATACATTGTTGCATTGAGCTAGAATATTTTAACAAGTGTATGATGAAATCTCAATGTAGTTTTGATGTGCATTTCTCTGGTACCTAAGGCTATTGAAAATTTTTAGCTACTTCTCAGCAATCTGTCTTTCCTTTACTGAGTGTTCTCTGTTTATATCTTTTGCCAATATTTTAAATTGGGTTGTTTGCTTTCTTGGTGTCTGGCCTTTGAGTCCTTTATACATTTCCATTTGTCTTTTATCAGATATGCATTTTGTAAGTATCTTTTCCCATTCTGTGGCCTGCTAATTTGCCCACAACTTATCTTTTTTCCACACAGAAGCTTTACAGTTTCACGAAGTCCTGTTTATTAATTGTTGTTCTTATTATCTCTAGTGTTGTTGTCCTGTTCAGAAAGTTTTGAAATGTATTAATAAGTTAAAACCTAATCTCCACTTTCTCTTCTATAAGAAATAGGGTATCTGGCATTATGTTGATAACCTTGTTCTATTTGGAGTTTAGTTTTGTTCAGGGTAATAAGTATGGATCTAGTCACAGTCTTCTAGATGCTCCAACATTTTTCACCCATGCCATATGTTAAAGATTCTATCTTATTCACTGTGTATTTTTGTTCCTTTGTCAATGATAAAGAGGGCTATCCATAAGAGGGAGGACTTCTGTCTAGGTGTTCAATTCAGTTTCTTAGATTAGTATGTATACTTTTGTGCCAATGCCATGCCTTTTTTTTCTTATAGCACTGTAGCACAAATTGAGATACAGGATGGTTATACCTCCAGTAACTCTTTTCTAATTCAGAATTGTTTTTGCTATTTCAGTATTTTTTTATGTATTTTCCATATGAAGCTAAACATTGTCCCTCAAACTTCTGTGAAGAATTGTACTTGAATTTGTAATGGAGACTACATAAAACTATAGAATGCTTTGGGTAAAATTGCTTTTCCCTTGATTGTTATATTAGTCCTATTGATCAATTTGATTAGAATTTAATTCCATTTTTAGGTATCTCCATGAATTTCTTTCTTTAATATCTTAAATTTTTATCAGTTTAGCTTTTTCACTTGCTTAGTTGGAATTATCCCAATGTTTTTCCTTGTTTGTTTGTTTGTTTATTGAGGCTATTGTGAATAGTGATTTTGTCCCTTGTCCCTTTCTCAATCTAGTCATCACTTGTAAACAAGAAGTCTTCTGATTTTTGTGTGTTAATTTTTTTTATCTTGCTACTTTGCAAAAACTGTTGATCAGCTGTAGGAATTGACTTTTGTAATTTTTAGGGACACTTGTAAGTATTATCATACCATCTTCAAATAATGGTACTTTGACTTTCTCCTTTTCAATATGATATACTTCAATTTACCCATTGCTTTAGCTGTGACATCAAGTACTATATTGAGTAGATATGGAGAAAATAGACAACCTTGTCATGTTCCTGATTTGAGTGGAAATTAACTGAATTTTTCTCCATTTGGGTCGACATTGGCTGTGGGATTGCTGCAAATGACTTTATTAAGGTGACATATGTCACTTCTATCCCTTGTCTGTTCATGACTTTTATTTTGATGGGCTGTTTGAATTTGTCAAAGGCCTTTTCTTCATCTAACATGGTGATCATGTCTTTTTGTCTTTCAGTTTGTTTATATGGTGTATTTAATTTCTTGATTTATATACATTAAACCATATCTGCATATCTGTGATTAAGTCTACTTGATCATGGCAGATGGTATTTTTTATGTGTTCTTATATTCAGTTTGCTCGTATTTTATTTAAAATTTTTACATCAAAAGTCATAATGGGAAATGATCTGTATTTTTTTTCTTCGTTGTGTCTTTAAATTGTTTAGGGATCAGGGTAATGGTGGCATCAAAAATAGAATAGGACAATGAATGTGTTTGTATTTTGTGCAACAATTTGAGGATTATTGGCTATAATTCTTTTTAACAGTCTAGACTCTGTAAGTTAAAAGTCCCACTCTGCCCCCAAATGTTCCTATCACCATTCATTACCCTGGTAAACTCAGAAAAAATTCTGTAACATATGCTGCAACTACACAGAGAGGACCAAAAGAAAATGCCAAGAGAAGAACTCTGCAACCCAAGCTCTGACTGCACAGAGTGAAACAAGGGAGTGAACCAATAGATCAGACTAAGAGTGCAGGCTGAAATAGATGGCCAAGAGAGACCTGAGTGGCTCCCTGAGACCAGACAGTGACAGTACAAGCAGACCAAGAAAAGTTCCCAAAGACACAGACAGCCACTACAAGGATTGGACCAAGAGACAAAGACATTCCTGCCATCAATTGGAGGAAAAGATGGGTAGGCACCAATGCAAGAATTCATCCAACAACCTAAAAGGCAACATGGTAACACCAGAACCCAGTGGTCATACAAAAGGAAGACTTGATTATCCTATCCTAGAAGAAGCAGAAGAAAAGATTTTAGATGTAACTTTATGAGGACCATGGAGACTTTTAAAGAATAAATAAATAATTCTCTAAAAGAAATGGAAGAAAAAACAAAAAAATGGAAGAAATCAATGAATCTCTCAAAAAAATCCAGAAAACAAAGAAAAAAACAGTCAGATGAAACAAACAATTCAAGACTGAAATAGAGGCAATAAAGTAAAGACAAACCAAGGAAATTCTGGATATGGAAAATCTGGGTTAAATTTAGAATCAACCTACCTCATGACCCAGCAATACCACTCTCGGGCATATACCCGAAAGATGCTCATACTATGAGGTCATCTGTTCAACTATGTTCATAGCAGAATTATTTGTAGTATCCAGAACCTGGAAACTACCTAGATGCCTCTCAACTAATGACTGGATAAAGAAAATGTTGTAATGTAAACAATGGAATACTACTCAGTGGAAAAAAAACAATATCTTGAAATGTGCATCCAAATGGATGGAACAAAAAAAATTGACTGAGGTAGCCCAGATCCAGAAAGATGAACACAGTATGTACTCACTCATACATCGATACTAGATGTAAAGCAAAGGATATTGAGCCTAGAGTTCATGATTATAGAGAAACTAACTAACAAGGTAAACCCTAAGAAAAATATACATAGATCCACCTGATGGGGAAGGCCTTGCTAACCAATAACCTTTAAGAGGTGGGTTTTAGTTAAGGAGTGGCATCACTGTAACCCAGGTAAAAAGATCTTCACCTCCATGTGCTCCCTCTCTACACCTTGCTATGCTTGGATTTCTCATTTCCTGTTTTATGAGTTTTCTACTTATAATAAATAAAATATAATTGTTTTATCCTTAGCTAGCCTAATTGTTTCCACAGGTGGTACCCAACATGTTGGATATAAGAATCCCAGACCTGGTGTGTGGGCACTGGGAGTGCATCCCCCTGGGTGCGGATGCAAGTGGTGGGCAGAATTGTGTGAGTGACTGACAGTGCTAGAGTGGTGGCCACTAGTTCTGCAAAAATTGTTTGAGAGAATTCATACTGTTGAGTATATTAATCGGATGCTGTTAAAGGGCTATGACAGATTGACTGATAGAATGTCTCCCCAGAAAGGTAATATGCATGTTGTGAAGATTATGTCCAAGATACATTATCTCTACTGGGAAGACTTCACACCTTGGAATCCTCAATGGGGCATTAGAACAGAACACTGAACTAGAGGTCCAGACTGTACAAAAGGCAGTGGTAAATAGATTTGAAAAGACTGAGGAAATTAAAGAATTTGATGACCAGGGACAAAAGTTATAAAGACAAAATTTAGCCTCATCAGTATGTGAAAACCTCTGGGGGGACAGCTTCTCAAGAGTTCTGCCTGCATTTCTGGTAATAACATCAGAAAGAGTATCTGGTGCCCAAATGTGGGGCACAAACCCACAACCCTGAAATTAAGAGTGTCATGCTCCTGACAGTAAAGATAATTTCCCGAGAGAATGTTGATCACCACAGACACTCCACTCAGAGTTTGTTTTTTTTTTTCTTGGCACATTTCGCTTTTGAGCAAGAAACTGCCCATGTCTCAACCACTGACAAAGTAGATGGTATCCAGAAATGGATATGCAGGACACAAAAATGACTGTCAGATCTTGCCAAAACAGGGTAAGATGGTTCTAAAAAAATTCCTACATCTAAAAATGGTCTGTCAGGTTTGCTAGGCCTTAGCCAAAGTTGTTTGCTTCAATGTTGCAAATGATACGTTGGTGATTGCTCAGGTAGCTAATTATCTCTGTCATATATTGCTAGCTTTGGAAGCTGCTTGATTACCTGCCTGCTAAAGTAATATAAATTCCCTTTAAAGCATTTGATGTGGTTAAAGATTAGATAATCATAGCTACATTACTCTTATGATTTATCCAAGCTTATTTCTGATACAAAATTTTGACACTTTGAAATAGAATGTTTATTAAAACATTTGTCATGTCTTCCTTACTTAATATTTTTTATGTTGTTTGTAATTTTATACTTGATATCTGTTCCTATTGTATATAGTTTTGTTTTGGATTTTGATCGCTCTTGTTTAGAAAAAAGAGGGAGATGATGAGGAAAGCCTTGTTAACTAATAATCTTTAAGAGGTGGGTCTTAATTAAGGCATGGCTTTGCTGGGACACAGGTAAAGAGGTGTACAACTACATGTGTGCCATCTCTGCACGTTTTTTCCCATAGGACATTGCTGTGCTTGGATTTCTTATTTTCTGTTTCATGAGTTTTCCTCCTATAATACATAAAATATAATTGCTTTATCCTTAGCTAGTCTGGTTATTTCCACATCCACCTGGAAAGAGGAAATAGACAAGATATCCTGACAAAATTGGGAGCATGGGGTCGAGGGAAGAAGGGAAGGAAGAAGAGGGAAAGAGGAGAGAAGGGGAAGGGGAGGAGAACTTAATTGAATGGGATAGTTGGGATGGAAGAAAGACAAAGATGAGAGCAAGGGAAGAGATATTTTATTGAGGGAGCCATTACGGGGCTAGCAAGAAACCTGGCACTAGAGAATTTCCCAGAAATCCACAAGGATGACCCCAGCTAAGACCCTAAGCAATAAAGGAAAGGGTGTCCAAACTGGCCTTTCCCTGTAGTCAGATTGATAAAAATCTTAAATCTTACCATAAAACCTTCATCTAGCAACGTATGGAAACAGAGGCAGAGATATGCTACAGAACATTGGGCTGAGCTCCCAAAGTCCAGTTGAAGAGTGAGAGGAGTGAGAATATGAGCCAAGAGGTCAAGACCATAATGGGGACACCCACTGAAAGAGCTAATGGGAGATCACCGACTCCAGCTAGACAGGGAAGGTATCAATATAGATCCAAACTAGCCCTTCTGAATGTGGGTGCCTATTGCATGCCTGGGGCAGACTGTGGGGCCACTGGCAGTGGCACCAGAGTTTGTACCTACTGCGTGTACTGGATTTTTGTGAACCTATTCTCTTTGGATATATACCGTACTCAGTCTATATATGGGGAGGGGGGCTTTGGACCTTCCACAAAGCAATGTGCCTTACCATGTCTGAGGAGTGGATGGAGGTGGAATGGGGTGGGTACGTGGAGGGAATGGGAGAAGGGGAGGGAGGTAGAACTAGGATTGATATGTAAAATGGAGAAAGATAGTTGTTTTCTTTTGAAAATTAATAAACTAAAATAAAAGAGTTTGCCAGTTTTATCTCAAAGAACGAATTATTTGCCCCATTTATTCTTTGCAATTTTCTTGTTTCTTTATCTTTTATTGGTTTCGGCCCTGAGTTTTATTATTTTTTCCATCTACTTCTTTTGGGCATAATTTTGTTCTCTTTGTTCTAGTGCTTTCTGGTATGCCATTAAGTTACTAATGTGTGACAATTCCATGAGTTTGAGTAAGTTGCACTTTCATTTCATTTAACCCTAAAAATTTTAATTTCTCTCTTAGTTTCTTTTTTGATTCATTTTTCATTCAATAATGAATTGTTTAGTTTCCATAACTTTGAAAGCTTGTTGTTGTTTCTGTTGTTTTTGTTACCCAGATTTACTCTCCATGGCTAAGATAGGACACAAGATGTTCTTTCACTTTTGTTGTATCTGCTATGACTTTGTGTCCATTTATGTTGTGAATTTCAGAAATTATTTCATGAGATGATGGAAATAACTTATTTTTGTGATTGGGTAGAATGTTCCATAAATAATTGTTAGATTCATTGTTATTTGATTTTTCTGTTTAGTTTTTGTCTGGATGATTTATCGATTGGCAAGAGGAAAATGTTTGAGTCACCCACTACATGAAAACTGAACAACATAATACTGAATGAAAAGGGATGAAAACATGAAAATTAAATTGAATGAAATTTTAAACACAACATATCCAAACTTATAGGATTATAGAATGAAGTTATAAAAGCTAAATTCATTTTAGAAGATAGTTATAACAGCTAAATTCATAGCACTACATCCCCATTTAAAAAGTTCAATAGACCTGATATTAGTCAAAAGAAGACAGTAAAAATAATAATAAAACTCAATTGTCTGCAAGGTCCTTGGCCCAGGAACAGTTCCTACTCTTGCACTGTGGCTATCCACTCAGAGGGGTGAGTGTGCACCTGCCCGGCCGGAGGGGAGTGCTGGACAATGCCAGTTCCTGCTGCAGGGGCTTCTTTGTTCCACATGACCATCTGCTCTCCCCAAGTTTGCTCTTTTGTCTGTGGGGTCCTTGGATCTCCAGGAGTCCCTGTCCCTATGCTGAGGAGAACCATCCAGACTGGTGAGTGGTTGCCATCCTGGGACAGGGCAGAATGTCCAGAAAGGGAGCACAGTGCCCCTCCAACTCCTGCTGCAGGGGCTTCTTTGTTCCACATGACCCTGCCTCCCCCAAGCCTGCCATATTGTCTGTGAGGTCCTTGGCTCAGGAACAGTTCCTGCTCCTGCACCTAGTAGATCCATCCAGAGTCAGTCACAGCATAGATAGGACCAAGACACCAACACTCTTCTGGCTGCATTTGAAGGTAGAGATGAGCAGGCGCCGATGCAAGAATTCCTCCAACAACCTTAAAGGCAACATAACAACAACAGATTCCAGGTATCACACAACAAGAATACTTGAACACCCTATTCCAGAAGAAGTAGAAGAAATCTACTTTAAACATAACATTATGAAAATAATTGAGGACATTAAACAGAATGTAAAAAACTGCTATAAAGAAATGGAGAAGACAAACAAAAAGGTAGAATAAATGAATAAATCTCTCAAAGATACCTAAGAAAACCATGATAAAGCAATGGAACAGGTAATGGAAACAGTTCAAGACTTGAAAAATGAAATGGAGGTAATGGAGAAAACACAAAACAAGGGAAGGCTGGATATGGAAAATCTGGGTAAAAGAACAGGAACTACAGAGACAACTATAACCAACAGAATACAAGAGATAGAAGAAAGAATCTCAAACACCAAAGATACTATAGAGGAAATAAACTCATTTATTAAAGAAAATAACAAATCCAAGAAATTCTTAACACAAAATGTAGACCCATATTTCTGTATGGCACGAGAGCCATTAGCCAGGTCTGAGCTGATCATGTAACTTTGCAGACAAGCTGACTCTGGCTAAAAATAGCCAGGATGTACTGCTCTTAGGTTTTTTGTTATAAATGTAGATTACCTGAGAAGAGATGTTGGCTGAAGCTGATGATGTAAGAGTTAAGAAGTTTGGTGCTTCCTCCCTTTGTAATTTGGAGGATGTCTTATAGAGATGCTAATTCATGGCGTAGCTGACTGCTAGATGCGGACATGACCTGAGCCCAGGCACGTGGTTGCCTAGGAGACAGCCTAATGTGTTCCCGCTCTATTGATGTGATGATATATAAGCTGTTTAGAGAATAAATGAGAGAGCTTTTTGGAGAGAGCTCGCCCATGAAAGATGACCGTGTAAGTTGTGTCTGATTATTCCTCGCGACTCCGTTCCAGTCCAGTTAGGGAATCTGTGTTAAACCCACACAGTCTCCCACATATTGGCGCCCAACATGGGGCTGACTACTGAACCCAGAGATTAAAGACAACGTGGTGCTGACTACTAAACCCCGAGATGAATGCCAGAGAAAGAAGTATGAAAAAGAACGTGGTGCTGACCACCGAACTCCATGACCCCGGAGAAGGTACAACATGAGAGAGATGGTGAATGCTGATTGCTGGATCCCAGAGGGAAACCAGACAAAGGATGGAGGAAATCATGAGGCTGATCAGCGCTCCCCAAAAAACAAGGAAGAAGTGACCAGAACCCGTGAGAAAAAAATCGGTGGATGCGTGAGTAAAATGCGCTTAGATAAAAAAACGGGATTGTAATATCGGGAGTGAAGATGGTAAATATAGAAAAATGGGACAAGGAGAAAGCAATTGAATAGCCATGCAGTTTCTTGAAGATATTTTAAAAGACAGAGGAGAGAGAGTACAGCAGCATCAGATACAGGAATTTTTAGAATTCATAGAAGAGATATACACTCAGTTTTCACAGCATAGGACTGTAGACATAGCTGTATGGAGAGAAGTAGGAATGAGAATCCAACAACATTATTGTAATTATAAGCCAGAAAGCATCCTTAAAGGATACACCTTATTTTTGGAAGCTGATACAGGAGAGGTTGGACTCAGATCCTGATCAACAGGAGGCAGTTCCATCCACTCCACCTGAGCAGTTGCCAGATACTCTTTCAGAACATAGCAGTTACAACAGGCCAGAGACTAATGATTCAGGCCTTGAAAGGGAGTTCTCATCCCTCTTGCTAACAAACAGCAGTGCTGAGAGGCAGGGACACAAGGACAGAGTTCAGAGAAAAATAAAAGGCCTGAGAAGGATGATAACCTTGCTAATGTGCAGATTAGGAGCTATGCAGATGCAGGATTCTTGTCAGACGAACAATAGCCTTCCTACAGCAATGGCAGGCTTAGATACACCCTCGGCTCAGAGTACACTGAGGGTAAAGCAGAGGCATGATACCAGTGAATCGCCTCTACAAGCTTGTATCAGAGAAGCCATTAGCAGAGAAGAGGTGCAAGGATTTCAATTGTTCCCAGTTATCTAGCAGAGAGATGTGCAAGAAAATACTCCTTATAGTACATACTCCTATATCATTTAAGTTACCCAAAGAATTAAAAACTGCTTGTGCTCAATACGGTGCCACGGCATCCTTTACCCAGACACTGGTGGAAAATATAGCTGTAAAAGCTCTGCCACCAGTGGACTGGAAGCAGATAGCAAAGGCTTACCTGTCAAGAGGAGACTATCTATTGTGAAAACTGAATTTACAGAACAGGGTCAGGCCACAGCTGAGAGAAATGGGACTCAGCAAATTTCTATTTCATGAGATGCTGGCAGGTGAAGGACCCTATACGGGAGCAAATCAGCAGTTAGAATATGGTATGGTAACTTATGTCCAGATCAACACAGCGGCCAAGAAGGCCTGGAATAAGCTTCCATCATCAAAAGAACAGACTGAGAAGTTGTCTAGCATAAGACAGGGACCAGATGAGTTATTTCAGGATTTTGTTTCCAGACTAACGCAGGCATCTAATTGGTTGATTGGAGACTCAGAAGCAGCACAGATAATAATTAAGCAGTTAGCATTTGAGAACGCCAATGCTATATGCAAGGCAGCTATAAGGCTTTTTAAGAAACAGGGTAATGTTTCAGATTATATCTGAATCTGCTCAGATATTGGCCAATTATATAAACAAGGAATGGCATTAGCAGCTGCTGTACAGGGAAAGACAATTAATGATGTCTTATCCCAGCCGGGAGACCTGGCCCCAGGAAACACAAGCTACAGGAATGCCTGGAGGCTGTTTTGGATGTGGTCTTATGGGACATCAGATCAGACAATGTCCTGATAGGAAAGCAAGCCCTAGAACTAGGAGAGAACCAGGATTTAGTAGGAGATGCAGAAGAGGAAAGCATTGGTCGAGCAATTGTAGATCAAAAAGAGATAATCTCAAAAATCCCCTTTCGGAAAATGGATTCAGGAGCCATCCTCAGGCCCCGCGACAAATTTATCGGACAATCCAGCAATCTGCACACCTACAAGGAGATATATACAGGACGTTTTCAGAGCCACACCAGGGAATGCAGGGCTTGACCTCACCTCAGCCGTTTACATGGTTATAATGCCTGAGATGGGGATGCAAGCTCTCCCCACAGGGATCTATATGAGCCTTTACCAAAAGGTACTGTAGGATTACTGCTAGGGAGAAGTAGCTTAACTATGCAAAGGATCTTAGTGGATCCTGGAGTCATAGATGCTGACTTTGAGGGAGAGATCAAGAATATGTTTCATTCACCTAAGGAAGTTTCTGTAGTAAAGGCATGTCAGAGGCTTGCACAATTAATCTTACTTCCAGCTGTGCAAACCAAGAATCAGAGTAAAAAGAAAAAGAGAGGAGAAGATGGATTTGGTTCATCTGATGCATTTTGAGTACAGTCCATAGGTCCTCAGAGACCAGAACTCACTTTATTTATAAATGGAAAAAGATTTTCTGGCCTCCTGGATACTGGCACGGATACTTCCGTCATAACTGCCAGTCAGTGGCCTTCTAAGTGGCCAAAACCAGAGACTATTACACAGTTACAAGGAATTGGTCAGACTAGAAATCCTGAACAGAGTAGCAATGAACTGCATTGGAAAGATGAAAAAGGACATGAAAGAACTTTTAAGCTGTATATTATTCCTCATTTACTTGTGAACTTATGGGGCAGAGATATTATGTCCAGAATGGGAGTATATTTATATTCTCCCAGCACGGCTGTTACTAGTCAGATGTTTCAACAAGAATTATTACCTAATCAAGGCCTAGGCAAGAATAATAAGGGAAAGGTGTATCCTGGCATATCAGACAGTAGACCTTCTAGAGCAGGATTAGGGTATTTTTAGGAGAGGTCACTGAAAGACCTGCACTCCATGCAGACCCGATAAAATGGAAAAGTGATGAACCTGTATGGGTGAGTCATTGGCCTCTAAAACAAGAAAAACTACAAGCTGCCCAGCAGTTAGTGCAGGAACAGCTGGATAGTGGATATATTTCACCATATAATTCTCCATGAAACTCTCCAATTTTTGTTATTAAAAAGAAATCGGGAAAGTGAAGATTAATTCCGGATTTAAGAGAGGATAATGCAAACATGCAGCCACTGGGAGCATTGCAACCAGGGTTGCTGTCCCTGGCAGCCATTCCAAAAGGCATGGATGAGATTATCTTAGACTTGAAAGATTTTTTTTATACAATTCCTTTAGCGACACAAGACTGTCAAAGATTTGCTTTTAGCATTCCTTCAGTTAATTTCAAAGAGCCAATGAGGAGGTATCAATTGAATGCTTTGCCCCAGGGTATGTTAAATAGTGCTACTTTATGCCAAAAATTCGTAGCCCAAGCTACACAGGAGGTTAGGAATCGATTTCCACAGGTTTACACAATTCATTACACTGATGACATCTTGCTGGCTCATAGAAATGAAGATACTTTACTGGAGACATATGGATTGTTACAGCAGTGACTAAGCCATGCAGGTTTGGTTATTGCTCCTGAGAAAGTACAGAGGCACCCACCTTTTCAATATCTAGGAAATATGTTATACCCCAGAAATTAAGCCTCAAAAGATAGAAATCAGGAAGGATGACTTAAAGACCCTTAATCACTTTCAAAAGCTATTAGGAAATATACAATGGCTAAGACCTTATTTGAGGTTTCCTACAGGAGACCTTGAGCCTTTAAGTGAAATACTTAAAGGAGACAGTGATCCAAATTCTAACAGGCAGCTTTCAAAAGCTGCCAGACAGACTCTCTCACAGACAGAGCAGGCTATACAGGAACAGCAGGTGTGCTATATTGATTATAGGCTGACATGACAAACATGTATTTTACCTACAAGGCTGACTCCTACAGCAGTCTTATGGCAAAACAGACCACTTTTATGGGTGCATCTGCCTGTATTGCCAGCAAAAGTATTAAATCCTTATTTTGAAGCAGTAGCATACTTAGCACAGAAGAGCAGAATAGAATATAGAAAATATTTTGACAAAGAAACAGCTGTAATCAATGTTACTTACACTAAGCAGCAAATTGAATGGTTATTTCAGAATAGTGACTCATGGGCAATTGCGTTTGCTCAGTTTCAAGGTCAGATTAATAATCATTTCCCAGCTGACCAGTTACTGCAGTTTACACAACAGCATTCATTCTTTTTTCCTAAAATAGTAACAAAGAGTCCCTTAAAGGATACTTTGTTGATTTTCTCTGATGGCTCATCTAATGGAAAATCTGCTTATGTTGTCAATGGCAAAGGACACATGGTACAGACAGAACCAGCTTCAGCTCAAACAGTTTTACTGCGGGCTGTAGCTCTGATATTTAAAAATTTTAATAATAAGGCTTTTAATTTATATACTGATAGCCGGTATATTTATGAAGCATTAAAGATCCTGGAAACAATGTCATATAAAGAAACTAGCAATAAACAAGTTAAAATATTGTTTCAGCAGATTCAGAAACCCATACAATGTAAAAAGTTACCATGTTTTGTGGGACAAATCAAAGCACATTCAAGTCTTCCTCATCCGTTAGCTGAAGGTAATGCTCTAGCTGAAAAACTTACAAAAATTATCGCTGTATCTCAGGTTAAACTTGCACAGCAGTCACATGCTTTGCACCATCCAAACAGCTTAAGTTTAAAAAAACAATTTAAGCCGATCAGAGAAGGTGCTCGACAAATGTTAAACAATGTAAAAGATGCCCACAATATCTACCTATGCCTCATTTGGAGGTAAATCCCCGAGGACTGCTTCCTAACCATATATGGCAAATTGATGTAACTCACATTACTAAGTTTGGAAAATTGAGATATGTACATGTGACAATTGATACTTACTCAGGATTCATAATGGCCACAGCAGAAACTGGGAAAGCTGCCAAGGATGTAATAACTCATTGCTTAAAATGCTTTTCATGCATGCGAACACTAAAGGTAATAAAAACAGACAATGAATCCGGATATGTTAACAAAGCTTATCAAAGATTTTGTACTCAATGAAATATCATTCGTAAAACTGGTATTCCATATAATCCTCAAGGACAAGGAATTATGGAGCGTGCACACAGCTCCTTACATACACAACTCCAAAAAATAAAGACGGGGGAGTTGTATCCTCAGACGCTACACAATGCCTTAAATCATGCATTGTTTATGCTAAACTTTCTAAATACAGATGTCTACGAGTGATCAGCCGCGGACAGATTGTGGCATAACAGTACAAAAACCAAATTCACTAAAGTCAAATGGAAAGATCCTTGCATTGGGATTTGGAAAAGACCCGATCCCATCCTAATATGGGGTCGGGGCATGTCTTTGTTTTCTCACAGGATGAAAATCAAGCTAGATGGCTTCCAGAGCGACTAATTCAATGCACTCAGCAGGACAACGGACCTGAGGACAGCTTAACTGACAACTGCGCCACAGAAGGAACAGAAAGAAATCCAGGAGGAATCCAGTAACCCAGCCCACAGAGAGGAGCCTGATCTGGACCTACAACTCATAGCGCTGCAGGGAAACTTTGGACAAAGAGATCCTGCTGAGATGACCTGACTACGGTGTCTGCAGCTGGGTGTGGTGTGAAACCTGTTGCTTCAGAACTAAGATACAAACTAAACATTTGAGTGTTCTCGATTTATGGGACACAGAACTCATTTTGAATAAAATATTAAACCTAAGAACTAAGACCTAAGCTTTCTCCTCCGGTATTGAAGGAGCTGTGGGTTGCATTCCTGCTGCCTGCTCCCAGCTGCCTGGCTAGCTTATGCCCTGAAATAACAACACACAAACTGTATTCATTTAAACACTGCCTGGCCCATTTCTATTAATGTGTGTAGCACTGAGGTGCGCTTACCAGGAAGATTCTAGCCGATATCCATCCTGGGTCAGAGCTTCATCGCATCTGCCCAGGAGAAGGGTGCATTGCGTCTGAGCTCACTTCCTCTTCCTCCCAGCATTCTGTTCTGTTTACTCCACCCACCTAAAGGCTGGCCTATCAAATGGGCCAAGACAGTTTTTTTATTAGCCAATGACCTTCCTCCATCACTCAGGGAAAGAAAAATGCAAAATAAAGTATGACTAAAATCCCTCTTCACTTAACAAGGGGGCAGACTAAGAGTTTAACAGCTACACAGAGAGTAAAAATGAGATTTAATAACAGCAAATGGTATTATACTCTTAACGGTAATGACCTGATATTTACAGCTGCGTATAAGGTGATGGGAAAAATCTGGTAATGACTAATGGTGCTAAATACATTGGTAATGACCAACAAGAATATGAATTTATGATAAAGAAAATTATGAAATTATAAATAATTGGAGAGTTGGTACTGACCGGCTAAATATGAAATTATAAATAATTTGAAGAGCTGGTATACTGACTGCCTAAATATGAAATTATGAAAAATTGGGAGAGCTTGTTTTGACTGGCTAAACATGAAAATATGAAGAATTGGGAGAGCTGGTTTTGACTGGCTAAATATAAAATTATCACTAATTGGTAGAGCTGGTTTTGACTGGCTAAATATGAAATTATAAAAATTGGGAGAGCTGGTTTTGACTGGCTAAATATGAAATTATGGCACTAGAAATTGAAAGATCGGTATTGACCGATGATGTGGAAAAATCATGATTATGAACTGCTTTGATTGATGGTTGGCTGAAAGAGAGGTTGTGACTATAAATGTTGAGAATTGATACGTATGCTGAGAAAGTAAGCTCTAACCGATGTTCTGTACCAGCGGAAGAAACATTTTCAACTCAAGTGATTCTACTCTCCTTTAATATAGGAGAAAATAGTCTTTGGGAGCATAATTATTCATAAAGCATTATGATAAATCCTGACAAAAGATATGGCTGATACACAGGGCCTGAAAAGTATATTTCTCTCCACTAATCTCTTCTCTTTACAGATGTTGGTAGTCAATGACGGGTTTGAAGCTTTTTCTCCCCAGATGCCTAAGACAGGGGCTTGCATAAATGATGCCTGTTCCAATGACAGAAAAATTTGGGTAAATGAAGAGGACTTTGCCCAAACCAGGCTCGACTTATCTGTCCTGTTGCAAAAGCACAGGGGTTATTAAAATTAATAAGAGAGAATGGATTGTAGGCCCATATTTCTGTATGGCACGAGAGCCATTAGCCGGTCTGAGCTGATCATGTAACTTTACAGAAAAGCTGTCTCTGACTAACAATAGCCAGGATGTACTGCTCTTAGTTTCTTTTGTTATAAATGTAGATTACCTGAGAAGAGATGTTGGCTGAAGCTGATGATGTAAGAGTTAAGAAGTTTGGTGCTTCCTCCCTTTGTAATTTGGAGGATGTCTTATAGAGATGCTAATTCATGGCCTACCAGACTGCTAGATGCAGACATGACCTGAGCCCAGGCACCTGGTTGCCTAGGAGACAGCCTAAGGTGATGTGGGAGTGTCATATATCAATCTGTTGATTTCATTGGCTAAGCAATAAATAAACTGCTTGGTCCAATTGGTTAGAACATAGGTGGGTGGAGTAAACAGAAGAAAATGCTGAGAGGAAGAGGAAGTGAGGTCAGAAAGCATGCAGCTCCTCTCAGAGCCAGAAGCCTCAGAGAGAGACGCTATGCTCCTGTCTAGCGGGCAGATGGGATAGCTCTGCTCTCTGAGGCACTCTCGATGAAGCTCCGACGCAAGATGGATATAGGCTAGAATCTTCCTGGTAAGCACACCTCGTGGTGCTATTCACATGATTAGAAATGGGTTAAGAGGTTGAAGCTAATGGGCCAAGCAGTGCTTAAAAGAATACAGTGTCCTTGTAATTATTTCGGGTAAAGCTAGCCGTGCAAGCGGCCGGGGTGTTGGGGACGCAGCTCCGCCACTGCTATTTCAACACTAAGGTGTACCCACTCTATTGACGTGATGATATATAAGCTGTTTAGAGAATAAATGAGAGAGCTTTTTCGAGAGAGCATGCCCGTGAAAGATAACCATGTAAGTTGTATCTGATTATTCTTAATGAGTCCATTCCAGTCCAGTTAGGGAATCTGTGTTGGACCCATATGGTCTCTGACAACAAAACATCCAGGAAATCTGGGACACCATGAAAAGACCAAACCTAAGAATAATAGGGGTAGAAGGAGAAGAATTACAGCTCAAAGGCCCAGAAGATATATTCAACAAAATTAAAGAAAACTTTCCAACCTCAAGAAGGATATTCCTATGAAGGTACAAGAAGAATACAGAACACCAAATAGACTGTATAAAAAAATTCCCTTGCCATATAATAATCAAAACAGAAAACATACAGGTTTTTGAGGAGGAAGTAAAAGCTGTCATCAAAAACCTCCCTATCAAAAAAAAAGCCCAGGACCAGATGGGTTCAATGCCAATTTCTACGAGAACTTCTAAAAAGAGCTAATACCTATACTCCTTAATGTATTTCACAAAATAGAAACAGAAGAGTCATTGCTAAACTCCTTTTATGAAGCTACAGTTACCCTGATACCAAAACCACACAAAGACTCAACCAAGAATGGGAATTACAGAATAATCTCACTCATGAACATTGACACAAAAATTCTCAATAAAATACTGGCAAACCAAATCTAAGAACACATCCAAAAAATTATACATTATGTTCAAGTAGGCTTCCTCCCAGAGATGCAAGGCTGGATCAATATACAAAAATCTATCAATGTAATCAATAATATGAATAAACTAAAAAAAACAAACCATCAAATCATTTCATTAGATGCTGTAAAAACATTTGACAAAATTCAACACTCCTTTATGATAAAGGTCTTGGAGAGATTAAGGATACAAGGTTCATACCTAAATATAATAAAAGCTATATACAGCAAGCCAACAGCTAACATCAAATTAAATGGAGAGAAACTTAAAGCTATTACACTAAAATCAGGAGCAAGGTAAAGCTGTCCTCTCTCTCCATACCTCTTCAATATAGTGTTTGAAGATCTAGCAATAGCAGTAAGACACCATAAGGGGATCAAGGGGATTCAAATTAGAAAGGAAGAAGTGAAACTTTCATTATTTGCAGATGATATGATAGTATACATAAGTTACCCAAAAACACTACCAAAGAACTCTTACAGCTGATAAACACTTTTCCTAATGTGGAAGGACACAAGATCAATTCCAAAAAATCAGTTGCCCTCCTATACACAAAGAAGCAGAGAGTGAAACCAAAGAAGCATCACCTTTCACGATAGCCACAAATAGCATAATGTATCTTGGGGTAACTCTAACCAAGGAAGTGAAAGATCTATTTCACAATACCATTAAGTCTTTGAAGAAAGAAATTGAAGAGGATACCAGAAAATGAAAAGATCTCCCATGCTCTTGGATTGGGAAGATCAACATAGTAAAAATGGCAATTCAACCAAAACAATCTATAGAATCAATGCAATCCCCATCAAAATCCCAAAGAAATTCTCCCAAGACCTTGAGAGAACAATAATCAACTTTATATGAAAAAAATAAAAAAAACCCAGGATAGCCAAAACAATCCTATACAATAATGGTAATGTAAGCATTACCATCCCTGCCTTCAAACTCTATTGCAGAGCTACAGTAATGAAAACAGCTTGGTATTGACATAAAACAGAGATGTTGAACAATGGAATTGAATCGAAGACTCAGATATTAACCCACAAACCTATGACCACCTGATTTTCGACAAAGGAGCTAAAATTATACAATGGAAGAAAGGAAGCATCTTTAACAAATGTTGCTGGCATAACTGGATGTCAACCTGTAGAAGAATGAAAATAGATCCATATCTATTACCATGCCCCAAAAAAATAAAAAAAAAACTCAAGTCCAAATAAATTAAAAAGCTCAATATAAATCAACTATGTTTAAAGCAGCACTATTTGTAATAGCCAGAACCTGGAAGCAACCTAAGTGCCCCTCAATAGAGTCATGGATAAAGAAGCTGTAGCACATATGCAATTTAGAGTTCTACTCCGTTGTAAAAAAAAATGACAACTTGAATTTTTCATGAAAATGTATGGAAATATAAAACACTTTATTGAGTGAGATAACCCCGACCCAAAAAGAGGAATATGGTATGGAATAATTCATAAGTGGATTCTAGCCATAAACAAAGGATATTGAGCCTATAGTTCGTGATCCTAGAGAAGCTAAATAAGAAAGTGCACCCAAAGAAAAACATATATTTATCCTCCTGGATAATGGAAGTAGACAAGATCACCAGCAAAAGATGGGAGCAGGGGGGTGGGTGTGGGTTGGGGGAAAGGGGACATAGGGAGAGAAAAGGGAGAAGGGGAGGACTAGGGAGAGCTTGGAGGAATGGGATGGTTGGGATGAAGGAAGGGTGGATATGGGAGCAGGGAAGAAGATATCTTAACTAAGGGAGCCATTTTAGGGTTTCAAGAGACTTGGCTCTGGAGGGGTTCCCAGGTGTCCAAGGGGATTTCCCCCGCTAGGTCCATGGGCAGCAGAGAAGAGTGTGCCTGAACTGGCCTTCTCCCATAGACACACTAATGAATATCTTTCATATAACCATAGAACCTTCATCTGGTGATGGATGGAGATAGAGACAGAGACCCACATTGGAGCACTGGACTGAGCTTCCAAGGCCCAGATGAAGAGCAGAAGGAGGGAGAACATTATCAAGGAAGTTAGGACTGTGGGGGATGCGTCCCCCCACTGAGACGGTGGGACTGAAATAATGGGAGCTTACAAAGACCAGCTGGACTGAGACTGATGGAGCATGTGATCAAACTGGACTCTCTGAATGTGATTGACAATGAGGG
The DNA here is from genome assembly GCA_902806775.1 of Microtus agrestis. NCBI lineage: Eukaryota > Metazoa > Chordata > Mammalia > Rodentia > Cricetidae > Microtus > Microtus agrestis. Next base: position 721,644 of record CADCXT010000527.1, on the reverse strand, counting down.
CAGACTGAGAAGTCAATGATAATGACACTGGATTTTGATTCTCCTGCATGTACTGGCTTTTTCGGAGCCTAGTCTGTTTGGATGCACACCTTCCTAGACCTGGATGGAGAGGGGGAGGCAGCTTGTACTTCCCACAAGGCAGGGCACTCTGACTTCTCTTAGGATTGGAGAGCAAGGGGGAGGGGGAGGAGGGGAGGGGGATGGATATGGGAGGATGGGAGGAGGTGAAAAATTTTAATAAATAAATAAGTAAAAAAATAAAACTCAGTTCCAAAGTCAATAAAATCTAAACAAATAAAGAAAATATAAAACAATATAACTAGTTTGTTTTTTGAGAAAAAAATTAGTAAGATTGATATTCTTTTAGTAAAATAATTAATTTAAACAGTGATGATCCAAATTAGCAAAATTAGTGATGAAAAGAGTGACATAACATGAGACAGTAAATAAATCCAGATAATCATAAGGACATACTTTAAAAACCTGTATTCCAGTAGATTTGAAAATACAAAAGAAATCGATAAATATCTTGAAATATTTTTCAAAGTCAAAGGAAGAATGAACAAGCAATTTAAAGAGATCCATAGTACCTAGTGAAGTAGAAGCAGTAATTAAAGTTTCAGCAAAAAAAAGTAATCATTCTGGGTTGGATGGATTCAGTGAAGAATTCTTTCAGACTTACAAAAAATGATTCCAACAGTCACAAGATTATGCTCTGCAATAGAAACAGTTGGAACATTGCCCAATTCTTTTTAAGAAGTCACAATTACCCTGATACATAAACCATACAAATACCCAACACAAGAAGAAAATTACAGCACAATTATCATGATGAACATGGATACAACATTTTCAGCAAAATACTTGGAAATCAAATACAAGAATTTTTGAACAAGATCACTTACCATGAATAAGTGGGCTTCACCCTAGTGTTCAGGGAGGATTTGACCTATGTAACTTAATAAATGTAATCTGCCACATAAACACAATAAAAACAGAAATCATGTGCTCATTTTATGTGATTCAGAAAAGGCATTTAACAAAATCTAACACCTCTTCAGGATAAAAGTCCAGGAGAGAATGAGTATACAGAAGACATACTTCAACTTTATTAAATGTGATTTATCACAAGCATACAACCAGTATCAATCTAAATGGAGAAAAATCCAATGCATTTCTACTAAAGGCAAAAATAGGATAAGGATGCCAATGCACTCCATATATATTCACTATCGTACTTGAAGATTTAGCTAAAACAATAGACAACTGAAGATCATGGAGATAAAATAGGAAGAAAGAATAGTTAAAATATCCATATTTGCAGGTGATATGATTAAATACATAAATGTCTGCAAGATCTTCCCCAGAAAATTTTTATACCTGAAGAACCCTTTCAACAATGTAGCAGGATGCAAATTAAGCACACAAAAATCAGTAAGCTTATTATATACAAATGACAAATAAGCTGATAAAGAAATCATGTGTATATATATATGTGTGTGTATGTGTGTGTGTGTGTGTGTATATATATATATATATATATATATATATATATATATATAGAGAGAGAGAGAGAGAGAGAGAGAGAGAGAGAGAGAGAGAGAAAGTGAGAGAGAGAGAAGGAGGGGGGGATAGAAAGTCAAGATAGCTAAAAAATCCCAAATAATAAAAGAACTGCTTGAGGTTCACTATTCCTGATCCCAAATTTTGCTACAAATCTATAGTAAGAAATAAAGCAAAAATAATCAGCATTGTATTAGCATACAAAAGAAACACCTTGATTATCTTGATCAATGGAATCAATAAAAGACATAGATTTAAGTTCATACATCCATGGATATCTGATATTGATAACGAAGGCACAAACACACACTAGATAAAATAAAGCATTTTCAACAAAAGATTCTGGTCAACCTGATGGCTACATTTAGAATAATGAAAATAGATTCAAACTTGCCACCCAGTACAAAATTCTAAATGATCAAAGAACTCAACAAAATGCCAGATACCCTGAATCTGATAAAAAAAAATGGGTAATAGTATCAAGCACATTAACACATTAGTTTTTGTTTTTCTGAAAAGGATGTGGATATTACAGGAATCATGAAAAAGTAAGAAATGGGACTTTATCAGCCTGAAAAACTTCTGAGTAGAAAAGAAAACCATCATTTGGACAAAGTGGCAGGCAACAGAGTAGGAAATGATTATTAGCAAGTATATATTGCATAGAGCACTAACATCTAAAATGTATAAAGAACTCAAAATCATCAAGAAAACACACAACCCCATTAAAATTGGGTACAGATCTAAACAGAGATTCCACAAAAGAATTACAAATGGCTAATAAATGACAAAATGTCCAAGTGCCTTAGTCAACAGGGACATTCACATAAAAATTACTTTAATATTTTATACCAGCCTGAATGAAAAAACTCAATAAAACAAATTATACTTCATGCTTCGAAGAACAAACTATAAGGGAAACATTCATCCACAGCTAGGAGGAGTGCAAAATTGTAGAGCCACAATGGAAATCAAGGTGGTGGTCCTTCAGCAAGCTAGGAATAGACCTACTTCAAGGTTCAACCAAACCAGTCTTTGACATATATGCAAACATTTCTACTTGCTACTGTAGGGCGCTGGTCTGCCCTTATTCCTGGGGCGCATCTCGAGGACAATTTCTGGTCAACATGACCAAGCATTCAGCCATTATTCCTGGTGCGCATACAGTTTCTAGTCAGATGACTAGCATTCTGCTGGTTCCTTTATTTCCCCTGCCCTGCCTGGTGATTAGCTGCAGGGCATTCATTCCACTGTTGATATGGTAATTTCCCATCTGCCTGGGTGGGGGTTCTTCTGCTGCAGTTAAGTAGATAAGGACTTCCCCAAGTCTGAATAAATGGCATTCGCCTGATCCGAATGACCCTGGTCTCTCTGTGTCTTCTGTTCAATCTCCAGGCCTTGCCGGACTCACATTCGGTACAGTGGCACACTAACTGTACCGAGGGTGTAACACCAAAACCGGGTATTACAGCTACTACAGAGACACTTGAACAAACATGCACATAGTGCTCTATTTATAATATCCAGAAACTGGGAGCAGGATAGATTTCCATGAGCAGATGAATGGATAAAGAATATGTAGTATACAATGGAACACTATTTAGCTCTTAAAAATGAAATCATAAGATTTTTAGGTAAATACAGGTAGCTAGAAAAAGATTCCATGTTATCCAAAATCCTCAAAGAGAAACTTAGTTAAGTATTCATTTTTATGTGAATATTAGATGTTAAACCTTAGAGAAACATGCCACCATCTGTATTACCACAAAGCTTAAGAATAGAGAACAGGACTGGATAAGAGGAGAGATTGTTTACTGAAGTAAAGAAAATAGTTGTGGAAAGAATGGAGAGACTGGCATGGGAGAATTAAATGGGGTTGGAGGTAGGTGATAAAGGAGGAAATATAAAGAGGGACAACTAAAATTAAGGACCATCTGAGTTGTCATATGGAAAACTACTACAATAAAAGCTTCTTAAAATAGATACATATATGAAAAAAATCTAGATGGAATCACCAGATAACAGGAGAGACATAACTGCAATTAAATTTCTCTCTCCACCAAATGAAACCTCAAGTGCAAGAAATGATTTAAATCTAATTAAATTGGTGGCCAAAGGAGTGTTTTGGAACTATCCAAACCAAAGGATATTAGTTGCTTTCCACAAACTGAATGTAAGTTCTGATTTCTGAAGGCAACCCTTGAAAGACCCCTACTAATAGCTTGTAGCCTACAGCAACCGTAACGCCATTTAAGCACAGAGTTCAACTTAAGGCCAGCTTATTTGGACACTGGGCTCCTAGGGATTGATATATGCGATTAGACATCTGGCCCTAAGGAGGGAGATGAAGGACCCTGCTAGCCAGCTCTCATGAGAACATCCTGCTTTCCTAGGGAAGCAGGATGCTTATAGTTGGCACATATGTCAAACTTAAATATCAGCAGTTTACAAAAGAAACAGTCCCCCCTATGAGAGACCCCAGCTAAACTGCTGTAACATCATTTCACAAGGCACTTGACAAACAAATGTAAGTGCAGAGTGAGGTCAGGGCATCTGGCTGCAGAGCAGGATATATATGAGGTCAGGACCTCTGGCTACAAAGCAGGTTATTTGTGATACACATCTGTTGGGAACCAAGAGAACACAGGATGTCTGTCACCATACATTTGCTGTCTGTCACCATACATTTACGCAGGGAGGAACCAAAAGGAGACAGAATGTCTGGGAAAGGAAGAACCCTCGTGCCCCCTGCCCCATTCTAATCAAGACCAATAATCACGCATCTGTTTCTGTAAACTGCTTTGTTCTACCCTCTACCCTATAAAAAGACTTTCCCCCAGCCTGTAGGCGCACAAGTCCTCCGAGAGACTTTGTTGCCCCAGGTACCTGGTATTTGAATAAACCTCTTGCTCTTTGCATCCGCGTAAGTGGTTTCGTTGCTCCTTGGGAAGGGTCTCCTCAGAGGGAAGACACTCAGTCCGAGGGTCTTTCATTTGGTGCGTTGGCCGGGAAAAAGGAGACTCCCGCCCAGGGACCACCGACCCACCGCCGGGAGGTAAGCTGGCCAGCATTTGATTTCTGTCGTCTGAGTACGTATCTGTGTTCTGTACGTATCTGTGTTCTGTGTTTTGCGCCTGCGTCTGTATGACCCAGCTGTGTTGATCAGTGTCTCGCGGACCAGTGGAGGAGCCGACGGGCTCGTTCTCCGCCCCGCAGCTCTGGGAGACGTCCCAGCAGCCGGAGCCAAGTTCTTGGCTCACCAGGACCACGTCTCTGTGGCAATCGGACTGTTCGGGGCTCCCCCACTGTCCGAGGGATACGTGGTCCTCAGGGGAGAATTTTTGCTTTCGGTTTTACGCCGAAGCCGCGCAGCGAGATTGTTTGTCCTCTGTGTGTGTCTAAGCTTCGTAGGATTTGTGTTTGGTGTGATTTTATCTGAAACCATGGGACAGTCTATAACTACCCCCCTGAGTCTAACTTTGCAGCATTGGCGGGATGTTCAAGACATCGCAAACAACCAATCAGTTGATGTCAAAAAGAGACAATGGGTCACCTTTTGTTCATCAGAGTGGCCGACCTTCAACATGGGTTGGCCACACGACGGGGACCTTTAACCTTGATATTATTTCCCAGGTTAAAGCTAAGGTGATGGATCCAGGTCCCCATGGGCACCTTGAGCAGGTTGCATACATCGTGACTTGGGAAGCGATGGTTTATGACCCGAGGCCCTGGGTCAAGCCATTCACCACCCCAAAGAGTCCGATCGCTTCTTCTCCTACTGTGTCAGCTTCCTACCCCTCCGCGCCAACTCTCCCTTCTCCCCTTCCCCCGGCCCCTCCTACGCGATCCTCCCTCTACCCCACTTTGACTAAGCCTCCTCAGGAGAAAACCAAAACTAAAACAGCACCAGCAGTTCTTCCCCCAGGGGAGGACCCCCTTGTGGATCTCCTAACCGGAGATCCTCCGACCTCCCCATCTGTACATCCCCCGCCCTATGAGGATGTGGCCCTGTCGGAGGCAGTGCCTGCTGAAACTGCCCCGGCCAGCCCTGCTCCCTCCCTGGTGGTGGGCCGTCTTAGAGCCCGCCGAGAGCCGACTCAGGGAGTCTCCTCCACACAGGCATTTCCTCTCCGGACGGGCCCCAATGGCCAGCCCCAACACTGGCCCTTCTCCGCTTCTGATTTATTCAACCGGAAAAATAATAACCTGCCTTTCTCTAAGGATCCCTCTATGTTAACTTCTTTAATTGAGTCTATCCTAGTGACACATCAGCCCACATGGGACGATTGCCAGCAACTGTTACAGGCATTGCTGACTACTGAAGAGAAACGGAGAGTCTTACTAGAGGCGAGAAAAAACGTCCCAGGGGACAACGGGCGCCCTAAACAGTTGCCTAACGAAATTGAAGCTGCCTTCCCCTTGGAACGCCCCAGTTGGGACTTCACTACGGTTGAAGGTAGGAATCACCTACGCCTCTACCGCCAGTTGCTCATAGCGGGTCTCCGTGCGGCGGCTAGACGCCCTACCAATTTGGCTCAGGTTAAACAGGTTATCCAGGGCCCCGAGGATCCTCCCTCGGCTTTCCTGGAGAGACTTAAAGAGGCCTATAGGATTTATACTCCTTATGATCCGGAGGATCCAGCCAGTAATCTTTCTATGTCTTTTATATGGCAGCCTGCCTCAGACATAAGAAAAAAGCTCAAAAGAATGGATAATTTGAAGGAGAGCTCCTTGCAGGATTTGTTAAAGGAGGCTGAGAGAATTTTTAACAAAAGAGAGACACAGGAGGAAAGGGACGAAAGACTCAAGAGAGAGACAGAAGAGAGGGATGAAAAACTCAGAAAGAAAGCAGAGGAACGAGAGGCCCTTAGGGATTGTAAAAGAAACAAGAAAATGAGTAAGTTGCTGCCCACCGTAGTGTCAGATCAGTGCCAGGGTAGACAGGTGGGAGACAGAAGGGAGACCTGGCTGGGAAAGGAATAATGTGCCTATTGCAAGGAAAAGGGACACTGGGTCTGAGATTGCCCAAGTAAGACCAAGGGACCCCGTCGACCTCGGCCCTCCCCATCACTTTTAACCCTGGACGACTAGGGGAGTCAGGGCCAGGAACCCCCGCCTGAGCCCAGGATAACTCTTGATGTCGGGGGGCAACTGGTAACCTTTCTGGTAGACACCAGAGCCCAACACTCTGTATTAACCAACCCTGCAAGGCCTTTGAGCGACAAATCAGCCTGGGTTCAGGGAGCCACCGGAGGAAAACGGTATCCATGGACAACTGATCGACGAGTGTTGCTGGCAACCGGTAAGGTGACCCACTCCCTACATGTTCCTGACTGCCCTTACCCATTGTTGGGGAGGGATCTTCTCACTAAACTAAGAGCTCAGATTCACTTCAAAGAAGCTGGGGCCCAGGTTACTGGAACCCGAGGGGAACCCCTTCATGTTTTGACATTAAATTTGGAAGATGAATATAAACTTTATAAACCACACCAAACCACTGAGAGCCGAGAATTAACTACCAGCTCATGGGTTGAGCGATTTCCCTTAGCCTGGGCCGAAACGGGCGGTATGGGACTGGCAATGCAAAAACCGCCCTTGATAACATCACTAAAGGCCACAGCTTCACCTGTGTCAATCAAGCAGTACCCCATGTCCCAGGAAGCATACCAAGGAATTAGACCACATATTAAAAGACTTTTGGACCAAGGGATATTGGTCTCCTGTAGGTCACCGTGGAACACCCCCCTTCTTCTGGTGAAGAAGCCATGTACAGGGGATTACAGGCCAGTACAGGATTTGCGAGAGGTTAATAAACGGGTAGAGGACATCCATCCCATGGTCCCCAATCCACACAACCTGCTGAGTGTGCTTCCGCCTTCTCACGATTGGTATACCGTGCTTGATCTTAAAGATGCATTCTTTTGCTTAAGACTACATCCTGCCAGCCAATCCCTCTTTGCCTTCGAATGGAAGGACCCTGATTTGGGAATCTCAGGTCAGCTAACCTGGACCAGATTGCCACAGGGGTTCAAAAATAGCCCAACACTTTTTGATGAGGCATTACACCGGGACTTGGCAGACTTCAGGGTCCAGCACCCAGCCCTCATTCTGCTGCAATATGTGGACAATCTCTTGCTTGCAGCTAAGACTGAGAAAGAATGCCTGGAAGGGACCTCTGCCCTTCTGGAGACCCTAGGGACACTGGGATATCGAGCCTCTGCCAAAAAGGCACAGATCTGCCAACGGCAGGTTATTTATTTGGGGTACCAGATTAAAGAGGGACAGAGGTGGCTCACTGAAGCCCGGAAGCGGACCATCTTAAGCATCCCTGTCCCCAGGAACCCCCGGCAATTACGGGAGTTCCTAGGGACCGCCGGATTTTGCAGGCTCTGGATACCGGGTTTTGCCGAGATGGCGGCGCCACTATACCCTCTGACTAAGCAGGGGACCCAATATACCTGGCAGAGAGACCACCAGGCTGCTTTTGAAAACATTAAAACAGCTACCCAACCGCTGGCTGTCCAATGCCCGAATGACTCATTACCAATCCATGCTATTGGACACAGACCGAGTCCGGTTTGGCCCTATGGTGACTCTCAATCCCGCCACCTTACTCCCCCTCCCGGAGGAGCCAGAACAGCAGGACTGCCTGCAAATCCTCGCAGAGACGCACGGGACCAGACCGGACCTGACAGATATACCCCTCCGAGATGCTGATCACACCTGGTACACGGACGGGAGCAGCTTCCCGGACAATGGAGAAAGAAAAGCCGGGGCTGTGGTGACCACCAAGACAGAGGTAATCTGGGCGTGATCCCTCCCCAAGGGGACCTCAGCACAGAGAGCCGAACTCATCGCCCTAACCCAAGCACTCAGGATGGCAGAAGGTAAGAAGCTCAATGTCTATACGGACAGCCGGTATGCCTTTGCCACTGCTCATATTCATGGTGAGATATACCGGAGATGGGGGTTGCTGACCTCGGAGGGCAAGGAAATCAAAAATAAGTCTGAGATCCTAGCCCTACTTAAAGGTTTGTTTGTGCCTCAAAAACTTAGCATTATCTACTGTCCGGGACACCAAAAAGGAAACAACCCCGAGGCTCGCGGGAACAGGTTGGCGGATAAAACTGCCCGGGAAGCCGCTGCAAATGGCCCCCCAGAAAATTCACAGGCCCTCCCCATCCAGGACCTGGGAAATATGTGTTGCCTCTTCCATTACTCGGGGGAGGATATAGGACTATTAAAAAGGCTGGGTGCCTCTTACTTGCCAGATGAGGGACATTGGAAATTTAAAGGAAAAACAGTTATGCCCATGAAACAGACTCATGAACTAATTACTTATCTACACAAGCTGACCCACCTAAGCCCCCGGAAGATGAAGACTCTCCTTGATTGAGAAGAGAGCATTTATTATTTTTTGGGAAGAGATAGCATACTCCAACAAATGGTGGACACCTGCAAAGCCTGCACCCAGGTTAATGCAGGGCTAAACCAAATGAATCCAGGAGTTCGGATGAGGGGACACCGACCAGGAGCCCACTGGGAAATTGACTTTACCGAGATTAAACCGGGACTCTACGGCTATAAATACCTATTAGTCTTCATAGACACTTTCTCCGGCTGGGTAGAGGCATTTCCCACCAAGCATGAGACTGCCAAAATGGTCACCAAAAAGCTACTTGAAGAAATTTTCCCCAGGTATGGAATGCCCCAAATGCTGGGATCAGATAACGGTCCCGCCTTCGTCTCCCAGGTAAGTCAACTGGTGGCTAAGCTATTGGGTATTGATTGGAAATTACATTGTGCTTATAGACCCCAAAGTTCAGGACAGGTAGAACGTATGAATAGAACCAATAAGGAGACTTTAACCAAATTAACGCTTGCAACTGGCTCTAGAGACTGGGTGCTCCTACTGCCCCTGGCCTTATATCATGCCAGGAACACTCCAGGTCCCCATGGACTGACCCCTTTTGAGATAATCTATGGTGCCCCTCCTCCGGCAGTCACCTTCTTTGATTCAAAGATTGCAGACCACGCTAACAGCCCCTCTTTGGAAGCTCACTTACAGGCCCTCCAGATTGTACAGAGGGAAGTCTGGAAGCCCTTGGCCGCCGCCTATCAAGAGCAAGCGGACAGACCGATCATTCCTCATCCCTTCCAAATTGGAGATACCGTTGGGTTCGCAGACATCAGACCAAACATCTGGAACCCCGCTGGAAGGGACCCTACGTCGTACTCCTAACCACCCCAACGGCTGTAAAAGTTGACGGCATCGCTGCCTGGGTCCACGCATCTCATGTTAAACGTGCCCACACCACTGAGGAGTCGGCTACAGCACCATCATGGAGGATTCAGCGCACCCAAAATCCACTAAAGTTAAGACTTACTCGGGGGGCAATTCTCTTGCTCATTCTACCGAGATTGAAAATGATATCTCGAGATAAGAGCCCCCACCAGATTTATAACATAACCTGGCGAGTTACTAATCTCATGACGGGGGTCAAAGCATATTCCACATCCATGTTGGGCACCCTGACAGACACCTTTCCCCCCCTCTATTTTGACCTCTGTGACCTAGTGGGATCATCATGGGACCCCTCCGACCAGGAACCATTTCCTGGCTACGGCTGTCACCATCCTGCAGGAAGACATGGAACCCAGACTAAGGGATTTTATGTTTGCCCTGGTCAAGGGAAACAGAGCAATTGTGGGGGGCCAGGAGATGGTTATTGTGCCCAATGGGGATGTGAGACTACTGGGGATGTCTACTGGAAGCCTCACTCCTCCTGGGACCTGATCACCCTCACACGAAGGACTACCCCTGGGTACCAAGAGGGGGACCATGGACGTGCGAGGGCCGTTCCTGCGGCCCCTGCTATGACTCACGAACTACCACAAACATCCAGGGCTCCACTCCAGGAGGCAGATGTAATCCTTTAATCCTGACCTTTACCGAGCAGGGAAAGAAAGCCGCATGGGACGGACCCAAATCGTGGGGACTACGCTTACACCACACTGGTTAAGATCCTGTTACCCTATTCTCCTTGTCCAGACAGGTTACCAGTGCGACCTCCCCTCAATCATTAGGACCCAACCTTGTCATTTCAGAACAAAAACCTCCAATCTTCCCCCAGAGATTACCCTCCCGGCCTACACCCGCCCTACCCCCATGGGGGCGAGCCCCCGTTATCATTCCACCTCAGTCCTTCTCCTCGCCCATTCCTATGGTTCCAAGACTTCCTCTTTGCTATAAAGGGAAGGCCATAATAAGAAGTTACTCTGTATACACCTCAGCACCCCTCAGCTGCACCTCCCCCCCTCTACAAGGAATGACCTTATCAGAGGTCTCTGGAAAGGGACTTTGCATAGGAAACGTTCCTACAGTCCACCAAGCCTTATGCAATACCATCGAAAATCCATCTGTTATGCCCCATTACCTAGCTGCTCCCCATGGAACCTATTGGGCATGTGGCACAGGTCTGGCCCCCTTCGTCCCAACTGCTATGCTGAATTCTGATTATTGTGAACTAATAGAACTATGGCCCCCTACACAGACAGTTCCCCTGTCAGATTCAGCCCCCAGAATGACTGATAGATTGTTTGCTACCACCCCACCCCCAACCAACAGACCGGGGATGGGAGATAGACTACTAAACCTGGTACAGGGAGCCTACCTGGCACTTAACCTCACCGACCCAAACAGAACCCAAGAATGTTGGCTATGCCTAGTTTCAAGACCCCCATATTATAAGGGAATAGCTGTTTTGGGAAACTATACTAATCATACTGCCGCCCCCAGCAACTGTACTGCTCTTCCCCAGCATAAATTAACACTGTCTGAGGTATCTGGAAAGGGGCTATGCATAGGGGAGATTCCTCCTACACACCAGGCCTTGTGCAATTCCAGCCGGACCCTGGCATCAGGGACCTACTACCAGGCCGGTCCTAAGGGAACTTACTGGGCTTGCAGCACCGGGCTCACCCCCTGTGTTTCTACCACCATACTGAACCTGACAGCAGATTACTGTGTTCTGGTTGAACTTTGGCCCAAGGTCACATATCATGACCCTGATTTTGTCTACAGCCAGTTTGAAGAAAGACCCCGGTTTAAACGTGAGCCAGTCTCCATAACACTGGCACTATTGCTGGGGGGAATAACTGTAGGAGGGGTTGTTGCAGGGGTAGGTACCGGTACGGCGGCCCTAATGGAGACTAGCCAATTCAGACAGCTGCAGGCTGCCATGCATTCAGACATTAAGGCATTGGAAGAATCAGTCACTGGCTTGGAAAAAATCTTTAACTTCCCTCTCTGAGGTCGTTCTCCAAAACAGGCGAGGTTTGGATATCTTATTCCTACAGGAGGGTGGGCTCTGTGTGGCCCTAAAAGAGGAATGCTGTTTTTATGCAGATCATACTGGGCTGGTGAGGGATAATATGGCTAAACTGAGAGAAAGGCTTAAGCAGACACAAAAACTATTCGAATCACAACAAGGATGGTTCGAGGGATGGTTCCACAAATCTCCTTGGTTCACCACTTTGGTATCCTCCATTATGGGCCCCCTTATCATTCTCCTCCTGATACTTCTCTTTGGGCCCTGCATTCTTAACCGATTGGTTCAATTTATGAAGGATAGGCTCTCAGTCATCCAAGCCTTAGTCCTAACCCAACAATACCACCAATTGCGGCAGATTGATCCCGAGACCGAGGTGCCCGGATGCTTGAATGAAAGATTTCATTCAAATTAAGAAAAGAAATAAGGGAATGAAAGACCCCTGCTAATAGCTTGTAGCCTACAGCAACTGTAACGCCATTTAAGCACAGAGTTCAACTTAAGGCCAGCTTATTTGGACACTGGGCTCCTAGGGATTGATATATGCAATTAGACATCTGGCCCTAAGGAGGGAGATGAAGGACCCTGCTAGCCAGCTCTCATGAGAACATCCTGCTTTCCTAGGGAAGCAGGATGATTATAGTTGGCACATATGTCAAACTTAAATATCAGCAGTTTACAAAAGAAACAGTCCCCCCTATGAGAGACCCCAGCTAAACTGCTGTAACATCATTTCACAAGGCCCTTGACAAACAAATGTAAGTGCAGAGTGAGGTCAGGGCATCTGGCTGCAGAGCAGGATATATATGAGGTCAGGACCTCTGGCTACAAAGCAGGTTATTTGTGACACACATCTGTTGGGAACCAAGAGAACACAGGATGTCTGTCACCATACATTTGCTGTCTGTCACCATACATTTACGCAGGGAGGAACCAAAAGGAGACAGAATGTCTGGGAAAGGAAGAACCCTCGTGCCCCCTGCCCCATTCTAATCAAGACCAATAATCACGCATCTGCTTCTGTAAACTGATTTGTGCTACCCTCTACTCTATAAAAAGACTTTCCCCCAGCCTGTAGGCGCGCAAGTCCTCCGAGAGACTTTGTCGCCCCAGGTACCTGGTATTTGAATAAACCTCTTGCTCTTTGCATCCGCGTAAGTGGTTTCGTTGCTCCTTGGGAAGGGTCTCCTCAGAGGGAAGACACTCAGTCCAAGGGTCTTTCACCCTTATGTTCCTTAGTGAGAAAGATTAAGACAATCTGGTGCCTAACTAAAGACTTCCTTTCTACTGATAAGTATTCATGTTACCGGTAATTACATTGCATGCCACCAGAGGAGAAAGATAAATACCAAAACAGGTATAACTGTCTAATGGAAACCTGCCTACATGATAAACTGGTGTAATAGTGTCACAAAAGTTCTGGGAGGAACCAAACATTAACTGATTGGGTTTAAGACCCACTTCATGAGATGAAAGTCATGCTGAAACTATTTGGGTGCCCCGTAACCTAGGCCCAGATAGACCACAGACCTAGGGCAAAGCCAAATATATTGATTTGCTAAAGATAAAATGCAATATAATGACTCTTAGTGACATTCAGCTATGGTCATAGCTCATTCACCATCAGAGAAACTACATCTTATAGTAGATGTGAACAAATATAGAGACCCACAACATGTGAGGAACACAAGAGAGCTTGGACCATCTGGTCCTAAGTAGGATGTTTCTATGAAACCTCTCTCCTCAGGACTTAGGGAAGTTTGTAGAAGTGGAAATGGAAAGATTGTAAGAACCTGTGTGGATGGGAGACACCAAGGAAAATGTTCCTTCCAAACACAAGGCTTATGCACATATGAGCTCACAGAGACAGTAACAACATGCACAAGACCTACACAGTTCCAAGCCAAATGAAGTCTCAAAACTGAGAGAGGGAAGTAGAAATTATCATTATCCCTAAACAAGAAACTATCTCAAATTAGCAACTGCACACAAAGAAAAAAATAGTGGTTTTATTTTTGTTGTTGTTGCTTTGCCAATAAATAATCACTGAGTATATAAGCCATTCTTCAGGGATGTGCCCAAGAGTAGATAGCCAACATAAAATTAACTCAGTGGTAATTTTTGAGGTAACTTTTGTCTCACAATGCTTTGTCTGGTCTTTCTTGTTTGTTTATTTTTACCCTAGTGTTTTTTTGTTTGTTTGTTTTCATATTATGGTTTCAAATTTTGGTTTTTTTATTGGCTTTCTCTGTGTTTATGTCTCTGTGTGTATGCCTTTCTCATACTTTATTGTTTTGTTTGTTTGTTCTCTATTTTATTTTGGCTTGTTTTGAGAGAGAGAGAGAGAGAGAGAGAGAGAGAGAGAGAGAGAACCCAGAGTTGGATGGGCAGGTTGGTAGAGTGGATATCTGGGAGTAGATATGGAAAGACAAAGCATGATTATAATATGTTGTATGTGAAACACTACTTTTCATAGTAACAAACAAACAAGACTATAAGCACAACACTCTAAACTTTGTTGTTCCTATCCAATTAGTCTTTTGGGTCTAATAGACCTGCCTTATCCTTAACTGTAGGACAAACCAGAAACAGATAATATAATATGAAGAAAATTTTGATACGTACCATAAAATCTCATTTCACACAGACTGGTAGAATATTTGCTTTGCATGGGCTACAATACCAAGATTGAGAAGTATTTGTCTTATCTGACATTGTTATACTGCATATATACGAACAAGAAAATCATTAAGAAACAAACACAGATGAAATGATGTAAGTAAATGATTAACTTTACAAGCAATCATGAAGTAATGGCAATAATGGTGCTCATTCATGTTAACACAACAATTCTTGGACAAACTAGTAGCTTCTGTAGGAGATAAAAATACTTTAAAAAGTCAAATATAAATAAGACAACTTTAAATTAAGTAAAAGTTATCAATAGCCTGTTCCACTAATATACTAACTCACCTAGTTGAAAAGATCAGTGAATCTAAAGAGAGAAAATATTCAATCTGAAAATGTAAAAAAAAAACTATAAAAAGAAGAAAATGAGGTATATGTGATAAGAGAAATGAAAAGAGAGAAAGTATTGGAAAATAATTAAAAATAATACGAAATTTTTTTCAAAGTCTAAACAAAGAAATAGAAAGTCACATTAAAAGGCCCATATGGTACCCAATAAGATAAATGCAAACTGAGTTTCAGGAAACCCAATGCATTGCCAAGAATAAACATAAAATAGGCAGTAAGTTGTCTTCATGATTTAGAATACTTGTCAAAGCAGGAAACTGAGTACAGTCCTTGTAACTCACATGATGTAAGGAGTGAATCAGGTCATTCAGGTTGTTCTTTAACCTGTAAACATTGCCTTGTCACATGTGCATCCACACACATATCAGACATGGGTAGGCAAAAAATAAACAAAATATAACTTTTATGGAAGTATGGATAAGAAAAATGTGATACATTTACACAATGGAGTATTACACAACAGAAAAAAATAGTGACATCTTGAAATTTGCAGGAAAATGGATGGAGCTAGAAAACATTATTTTGAGTGAAGTAACCTAGACACAGAAAGACAATTATCACATGTACTCACTCATAGGTGGTTTTTAAACATAAAACAAAGAAAACCAGCCTACAAACCACAATCCCAGAGAACTTAGACAACAATGAGGACACTAATAGAGACTTACATAGATCTAACCTACATAGGTAGTAGAAAAAGACAATATCTCCTGAGTAAATTTGGAGCATGGGGAGCTTGGGAGAGGGTTGAAGGGGGGAGGGGAGAGGCAGGGAGGGGAACAGAGAAAAATGTAGAGCTCAATAAAAAATTAATGATAAATAAATGTGTATTAATACTTATAAAAAGAGGAATGGAAAGTAGTGAAAGGCATGTGGATCATCACATTTAACAAAATTTAAATGAATAAGTGATATCAGATATCTCAGCAGAAACGTTAAATCCCAGAAGAACAATGGATACTGTATTCAAAATCGTGTAGAAACATGTAAAATAAAATTAAAAGGAAAAAGTAAAGAATATTCAAAAACGATGGCACTACAAACACTTTCTTAAGTGATGTGAGTTAGAAAAAGTAAAATTATAATAATAAAATGATATATAATACGGTTAAGAGGTTGAAGCTAATGGGCCAATCAGTGCTTAAATGAATACAGTTTGTGTGTTGTTATTTCGAGCATGAGCTAGCAGGCGGCCGGGTTGTTGGGGACGCAGCCCCGCCGCTCCCTATTTCAACAGATGGCGCCCAGACGTGTGGACAACTGAATCCACTGAAAGCCTAAGAAAGCTTGGGAAAGAGTAAAGCATGGTTTCTTGGTAGCAGCACTCTCTCGGGTCTACTCTGCTTGCTAGAGGCAAGCAAGAGCTCTCATATGAGAGAGGCTTCCTGACTCAGCTTCAGCTGCAAAACCCTGCAGCTCATTAAGAGGTCCTGCCACAAAACACTTAAACGGTGTTGACGATAAGCTGAACGCATGCTTTTTGGTTTTCAGCCTTAGCAGGAAAAAAGCTGTGCTGTTTAAAGATGCTGGCTTTCCTGCCAGGGCAAACTGACTCTTTTAAGGGGGAGGTTTGTGGGGTTTGCAAGCACAGGCTGCTGAAGCTCGCTTGCTGGCAAGTACCTTGAAACACTGTAGAGTTGTGGCACTGAAGGCAGCTCTAGCCGGTACCTCAGCCACAAGGTTGGAATGGCAGAAAGCTAAGGAATCTAGCTGGCAAAGCCACGGCTTTAATCCTACCCAGATTGCTCAGTAATTTAAAGGCTCGTGTGGTCAGAAAAAGAGAGATATACAGTAAAGAGAGATTCAAAGACAAAGAATATTTCTAAATGGTTTACAGTGTGTTAAAAATACATGCAAACTAAAAATTAAAGTTCTTAAAAGTAAAAAAATGAAAGAAAAAAGAAGTTGGTTATGGTAGTACACGCCTTCAATCCCAACACTTGGGAGGCAGAGGGAGATTGACCTCTGTGACTTCAAGGTGTGGTAGAACACGCCTTTAATCCCAGTGCCTAGAAGGCAGAGACAAACAGATCTCGGTGAGTTCAAGGTGTAGTAACACACACCTCTCCTTTAATCCCAGTGCCTGGGAGGCAGAAACAGGCGGATCTCTGAGAGTTCAAAGACAGCCTGGTCTACAGAGTTATTCCAGGACAAAGATACAGAGAATGTAAAATAAAAGTAAAAATAAACAAAATAGAGTTAAAATAAAGCCATACAAAGATGGAAAATACACAGAGAATCTTGATACTGTATGCTATTATGCTCTCTTTGAATCGTTTGAATGCTGAGAAAAGAGCAACAGCTGCTAAAACATACTTGTTTATAAATGCTGCTGAACTAATCCCACATAGATATTTTGAAAATGCTTCAGAATTTGGATCTAAGGACATGATACTTTGGAAAGGAGTTTCTAGTTTTGTTTTCACAGAGGGTGAGAGTCTGTGGATTTCTTCTATCCGAATATGGTATGATGGACCACGCTCTCCTGAATGGTTGCTGTGAACATCTTCAGAAAATTGCTTCGCTCAACTGCCAACTGAGATGAAACTAGCACACAGGTTATACCATAAAAGACCTAATTAATGACGCCCCCATTCAGCAGGAAGCAGTTCAGAGAGAAAAAACTGCGCCCATGTTCCCAAATATGGTTTATAAATGTTCCTTTACATTTAAAGGGGGATATGATATAGGTATGAATAATTTGCATTGCTAGAGATTTAAGGTCAATTTTGTTATATGTATATGTATTTCTGAACTTGATTAAGGTACTGTGATTGTGTAGTTCACTTAAAATGTAATGTATATAGGTTGTTAATGGATAATCATTAATAATATTCAAGTTTGTAGTCATGTTAGACTTTCCAGATGTGCATGAATATATTTCTGATAGGCATTCTTCATATCTTTCAAAGGCTAGAGAATATGGCATTTTAAATGATTGGTAACTTAGGGTTTTTCATGACAATGAGACACTCTGCTCCTGGCGACACCAATCTACTTGGAGAGGAAGATGGGCATTGAAGAGGATCCTTATGGAGTTTGATAGCCATTTGGGCAAGAGACTGCTTTTGCCTGGACTATTGCATAAACTGGACACAGAGAACCCGCAGAGAGAGGACTACTGAACTTGCCTAAAGGTGAGATGATTTTTCGGGGTTCCTGATTCATGAAAGAGTCTGCAAGACATTCTTCAGGACAAGCAGATAGTGACTGCCTTTGAAATTTCCTGCTTTGTGGAAATGTCTGCTGGAAACTATGGGCCTGTAGGCCAAAGATGGATGCCCCAACGGTACAGAGGAACTTTGGGTGACTGTCCAGACAGCAAGATGTCTCTGTCATTTCTAGAGTTTTGTAAGTTTTTACTTTTTGTTTGCTTAGATAATATTGTATTCTTCTGGAGTCTTTGATGGAGTTGAATAATAGATAGATAGTTATAGTTATAGTTTTCCATGTAATTTTGCTATGTTAAAGTTGAAGCCTTCTTTTTTTTGTTTAAACAGAAAAAGGGGAAGTGATGTGGGAGTGTCATATATCAATCTGATAGGTAGGAACATAGGTGGGTGGAGTAAACAGAACAAAATTCTGGGAAGAAGAGGAAGTGAGGTCAGAAAGCATGCAGCTCCGCTCAGAGCCAGACGCCTCAGAGAGAGACACCATGCTCCTGTCTAGCGGACAGATGGGATAGCTCTTCTCTCCGAGGCAGAGACATGAAGCTCCTACCCAAGATGGACGTAGGCTAGAATCTTCCTGGTAAGTGCACCTTGGGGTGCTTACATAGATGATTAGATATGGGTTAAGAGGTTGAAGCTAATGGGCCAAGCAGTGCTTAAATGAATACAGTTTGTGTGTTGTTATTTCGGGCATGAGCTAGCAGGTGGCCGGGGTGTTGGGGACGCAGCCCTGTTGCTCCTATTTCAACACCAGTTGGCATGTCAACAGAGATAAGGGAACTCTCACAGGGCCCCACCCAAAAATGAAAAGCTAAAAATAAGTAATATCCTGAGAGAGGGAAAATTACTCTTCTTCAGGGAGAAATTACTTGAGTGGTTACCCAATTGACAAGCCTTATGAACATATGCATACAAGCAACATTAAACATGCATTGCAGGTTATATTTACATATATCCATTTACATATGTGCATAGTTATTAATTTATATATGATATTGGTAAATTATAATTAAAATAATATTAAAAATTTTGTAGGAAGGACAACTAATAGTTGTTATTTCATAAAATTAAGTTGCTATCTACTTTAAATAGCCTGCTATAATCACAAAATTTTTATGTAAGCCAAAATCCAGTCACAAAACAAAGATGAAAAGAATTCTTATCTCTGCAGTTTAGTTTACCACTGAAATATTCTTAGAGAGGTAGTTTGTAGTGAATAATAAACCTTAATATCTGCATTCTCTGGATGACATTCTTCACGAAGTATTTGATTGTCTTTCTCAGTCTTTTCCCCAGGACAGATTATTTAATGCACCCAGCAAAATTATTCACAATGGTATTTTTAAATATTTACATAAGAGTTAATATCCCTATCTTTAATGGTAAAGCCTAATGTCTATTCTCTGTGGGCAGTCTTACTAACTTGCTCTTAAAGGGTCAAGACAAAGCAGAAAGAACAGTAAGAAACTTGAGATTAAAAATCATTAAATAAACCTGCAATGGGATTTCTTGTTTCTTGAATCATTCCCACCGGGTTTAAATTTGCTACTTTTTTCTAATAAGAGATACACACACACACACACACACACACACACACACACACACACACACACACACACACAAAACAGAATCTTCAAACCAACAATCATCCTTTTGGAAGTTAGTTCCTGCAGCTCCAATTGAGTATTGAAGGTTAGACTAACATCTCAAATGTGATCTCTGTAGAAATACTCATCTGAAACTACTCAGTTCATTTAATTGCTCTTGGACTCTTGAGACATATTGGCATATGTGTGACATAATAAACATTTGATTCTTAAGCAGCTGAAGTTTGTGAGTGCTTATGAAAAAGCAAAATATAGGTAATGTAACTTTGGTTATCTTCCAAACCAGATAATACAAATCCCAAAAACTTAGCTAAGCAAAATTTCCACAGTCAAATTATTAGTATCATACCATATTTACTAGTTTGATAGTATTTTAGATTGCATCATGTAGCAAATTTAGGGTGTAGCTGATGCTGGACTTAAATCTCCTGATTCTTCTGCCTCTGCTCCAGAGATTACAGAGATTCACCAAAATTTTAATCTCAAGATGCATGTAATTTAAATAGCAGTTTTTATCTGTTTGGTTCAACTTTTCCAGGTCTTTTGAAAACACTTTGGAACACCTAACAGTCATTAGTTATCAGGTATACTAACAATTGTTCGATTTATGCCTTGGATTTATGTTTATATTTATTACTGACTGGAATTCAAGTTAATTTAGATACTACCACATTGTTTATATATTTGAAAATATATTTGCTTATCTATTTTAATTATTATGATAATTACTAAGCTTATAAAATTAAGTGAGAATACTCAATGTATGGAATGTTTCCAATTCCTGAACTAGTCTATGTGACCAAAATTGACAGGGTTTATAGCAGCCTTTTCCTTACTCCTTGTGATGATGCATCTCTTTAAAATTCCTTTCTGTCAAAAAGCCAAAAGCTGTATAAAGAATGTATTCAGTAAACAACTGATGCAAATCTGCTGATACTTTCCAGTCCCTTTGAAGTTTAATTAAAAGTCTTATTAGAACTTATTAGATTATTCCCCTAAATACACCTATCATTATTAATTCATTCCCTGTCACATTGAAATATATACTTATCTCTTAAAATTAAAAAGTAAATTCTAATTGAGTTGAACACCAAAATATAACTACAAGGAAGGCCAGAACTTACATCTACCTCTGTTTGTATGATGGGAAAATCTTAACTTTATTGCCAGCAAGCATTCTCAAAGAACCCAAACATATTTATACAGACCTTATCCTTTATAATGTTTCACTTTCTCAGTTTTAACCTCTGTTCTATATAGCTCTCTATTTATTGAAACCTCCTATAAGTCTATGTTTCTCAGCACAGATTAGAATGGAATATGTTTATTTACTACTGTTACTATCTATAAAATAGAAATTTGTTTCTGTCAACTTGCCTGGGTTGATCTTTGGCCTAACAGAGTTCAGGGTATCAGTCTTAAAGGTCAAATGATGGTCATATGCAATAATGTTTGCATCATAATGTGTTTTCAATGGTCAGTTCTAATCATTTAAGGAAAAATAATATTATCTAGTATTGACTATTACCACATTTATGTGTACTAAATTTCATATTCAAATTTATTTGCTCTTTATAAGGGATTCTGTTTTTAGCAGTATTAGAACTCCAAATCAGCATATTAGAGCTTTTCTTGACCCCTCAAATTTGCAAGATAATCACAAGAACTGAGTGTTCCTCAGTTTTCAGACTTCAAAGTTGAAAAACAGGTAGAGGAGATATTCTCATATATTGTTAATATTTTGTGAATTAAACTAATCACTAAAACATTCTAGATAACTGGAAGTAATTTTATCTTCCATATTTTAGCAGTAACTAGGCCATTCTCATCTCTGGCGTAGAAGCTCAGTCCAACTTGCTTGAAATCATTAATCACTACCTTCAAATGAAAAACAACAATAACAACAAAACTGTACTCCTGTAATAAGGAGAGAAAGTTAAACATATTTTGCATAAAAAGTGAACAACATACCCCATAATAATTGTTGTGTTTACTATTCAAACTGATGTACTCTGATTCTCTTGGACACAAGCCCATCTATGTAATACAGGAATGTGTTGTACAAATAAGCAAATAGACACAAAACAAACTGAAAAAGTAAGAAGCTTCAAGTTACCTGTATTATTCTGCTAACAAATGATAGCTAATTCAGTTTCTGTTTTCTCTTCACTATGCAATTTTAATCACTACATGAAAGCAAGTAAATATCCATGTTGTGAGCCTCACATTGAAGGGACATCTGTTGGGGTCCAGCCTTGACAGGGTTTTTACATTCCAGGGTAGAAGCATGTGGGTTAGAAATACTGGATGGAAGGAACAGAGAAAAGAAAAAGAACAGGGATACAGAATAGAACCAAGTGGGAAATCTCATGAATACTGAATTCACCTGCTTTTATTTTTCATATGCTTATATATCCCAATCCAAAAGGGGGTGGGGAAAAAGGTAAAAGACTGACTTAACATGATACAAAGAACAAACAGAGTATTTCCCTGCTTCAGTACCTGAAACATCAAGCATCTATATCCTGAGTTAAGCATTCTGTTGTTTAGAAAGATCATACTATGACCATACCTTAGACCAAGTAAGCATCTAGTAGGCAGATATACCCTGGGTTAAACCTCCTGACATATCTTTGAAGGATCAGATATAGGCTTTAATTCTCTGACCTTTGGTCAAGTTGGAACAGATACACCTCTGGCTCATCTCAATACCAAAACACAAAGTAACCCCACCTTAGGTCAGGATATTTTGTTTGTAGCTACACCTTAAGTCAGATCTCTTGTCAATAACCTTGAAAGATCAAAAGTAGGCTTTAGAGTACTACTCAGCAGTAAAAAACAAGGACTTTTTGAATTTTGCAGGCAAATGGTTGGAAATAGAGAATACTATCCTGAGTGAGGTAAGCCAGACCCGAAAAGAGGAACATGGGATTTACTCACTCATATTTGGTTTCTAGCCATAAACAAAGGACATTGAGCCTATAATTCGTAATCTTATAGAAGCTAAATAAGAAGGAGAACCCAAAGAAAAACATATAGGCATCCTCCTGAATATTAACCTTCATCAGGCGATGAAAGGAGACAGAGACAGAGACCCACATTGGAGCACTGGATTGAAATCTCAAGGTCCAAATCAGGAGAAGAAGGAGAGAGAGCACGAGCAAGGAACTCAGGACTGCGAGGGGTGCACCCACACACTGAGACAATGGGGATGTTCTATCAGGAACTCACCAAGGCCAGCTGACCTGGGTATGAAAAAGCCTGGGATAAAACCAGTCTTGCTGAACATAGAGACAGTGAGGACTACTGAGAACTCAAGAACAATGGCAATGGGTTTTTGATCCTACTGCACCTATTGGCTTTGTGAGAGCCTAGGCAGTTTGGATGCTCACCTTACTAGACCTGGATGGAGGTGGGTGGTCCTTGGACTTCCCACAGGGCAGGGAACCCTGATGGCTCTTTGGGCTGACGAGGAAGGGGACTAGATTGGGGGAGGGGGAGGGAAATGGGAGGCAGTGGTGGGGAAGAGACAGAAATCTTTAATAAATAAATAAATAAATAAATAAATAAATAAATAAATAAACATGCAAAAAAACAGGAAAAAAAAGTAGGCTTAATCTCTTTGACCTTTAGTAAATATAGAGCAGACACCTTTCTGTGGCTCCCTACACATCAAGAACAGTCATTTTTCCTGTGCTGGCCATTAGCAGTGTGCTTACAAAGTGAAATTTCTCAGTTCCAGAAGAAAGAAAGAAAAAAAATCAATGAAAAAGTATATACAGAGATTTGGTTCAAGAATCTCATTAATAATACCCTGAAAGTCATTGAATTCTTTTAAACATGTATTTAATAAAACTGGCATTCTACAGAAACAGCTAAAAATGATGCCAAGTATGTATGCATTAGAAAATCTGTAAACTATACTTATTCCCAAAGTACTGTAAATTGTGTTACAGAATTCTGGGATTTTCTTATCACATACATATTATATAAGCCATTTAAAATGCATCCTGATGCTTCAATTGCTTCTCCATAGAAATTTAAGTAAATCTAAAGTTATAACTTCTCCATTGTTTTTCTCCATTGTGTTCAGGTTGTTGTCAGCTCCTTGACATTTCATTTTTATATATAAGTGTCACTGTACATAACTAATAAATACAGGATTCTGACAGACATAAATTTTGAAATAAATTTATTGAGAGTTATTCCACATTTTCTAAAGAAATATCTAGTAAAACTTAAAGGGAAGAAACAAGAAATTCCTAACAGAGAAAGCTAAAGGGCTGATATTTTAAATTTCCTAATATAATCAGTGGTGCAAATAAGGTGAAAGAATTGAAACTTTCAAAATCAAGAAAAAGAGATTAGATCATATCTCAAGACACTCTCTCTGCAACTTTTATTTAAAGACTAGCTCTCAAATATTAACAGTTTGTTTTAGAGGATTATGGTGGTTAAATTGCTTCTATAAGCTGCCCCCCTTTTCCCAGACAAAATAATTCTGAGTGCTAAACCTCAAAATATTTGGAACTGTAGTTTAATCAAAATAAAAGACCTGAGGATTTATCTTTATCCTAATATAACCTACCTCTCCCTCTGTAATAAAAGAATCCTGACCAAAAATCCTAACATAATTTACTTCTCTATCCTACTATATTGTCAAAGACAAACATTAAACAAATGAGAAAACTAATTTTATTAAAGGTCTTTCAGTAGGGAGAGAACTACAGATATGAAAATTTAGGTATTTCAGTAGGGTGATATTTTTCTATAACACATTTGTTGGGACTAGTTGGCAACTTACAGCTGGGAACAAGTGTATTTGGCAATGTTTCTCATCAACAAAATTATAGTCACTCAGAAAAAGAGAGAATGTTTGTCTCTCTATCTAGTTTTAAAAGCTACCTCAAACCCCAATAGTACATAATACAAAAATGGACAGCTGAAGGGTCTGTATTTGGCCTTATTAGTTGATTAAGATAAGAACAAAGAAGTGGATGCTTTTCTTGTTCCACAAAAATAAAGTTCACCAGTGATGCGGCACAGTTCTATACTCTGTGAATTATATTTTAAATAAATGCACATTGTCTGGTATCCAAAGAGGAAGTTGAGGTGGGGAATTGAGAACAGAAGTATTCTGGGATGTGACCTACCTGGCTGAAAAAGGTACTGAGCCATGTGGCTAACATAGGTAAAAATAATGGGTTAGTATACATTATAAGAGAAAATATAAAGCCTGAGCTAATGGGCCAATCAATTTATTATTAATATAGACTCTCTGTGTGATTTTCTTTGGGGCTTACTGGCTGTGGGAACTGGGCAGGAAAGAAACCTCCACAAGCAGACCCTCATGTTACACACCAGTCAATATAGAATATTGAGAAAGAGTAAAAATCAATTACTTTCTACAAATTATGATTAAAGGAGATAAAGAAATAATAGAATATGAGAAGGAAAGGAAAGTGTAATTTCAAAATCTGGTTGAAGTGGCTATCCAAGTGAAAAGCAAGAATTGTAACTCAATTATCTATTGCTTAATGCCTTCTTCCTTCCATAATGAAACCTGTAGTTTTCTAGGAATTTTTCCTGCTTTTATTTTACCATATTATAATCCAATCCACAGTACCTCCAGAACCACCCTATAATCTCATTTATGAAAATAGAAAGGAAAAAAGGAAACAAGAAAAGCAATATTTCTTAGTAACTCTGAAATGCAATTGAAAGACATCAAAATGGAATAGATAGTTAATATTAATTACTTTATTATAACTCCTATGTAGAAACTTATACCAACTACTACATATGTCTTTTTATGTGACTCTTTGTTGAGGAAGCCATCCCATTCTCCTAGATATATCTATTTTGCTTTCAATGAGTGCTTTTTTTTCTTTTAACCTTTGTGTTTAAGGTTTTTATTGAATATTGTCCAATAAATCTTCAACTATGTTTCATACAGGCTAGACCTGAAATTATTTTCTTTGTCAAAGTCACAAATTCTATGTTTGACTAATTCAAAGTCAGCAAAAAGTTTAACAGTCCTCCTCTGACTGCTAATGGTGATCATGTGAAGCTATATTTCTTTTCTCTCATACTTTATATGGGGAAAGATAACTTTCGTAATCTATTTACTGAAGCACAAAAACCACAGAGATTAGTTGCCTGCTTCTGGGTCATAGCTACTACTGCACTAGGAACTCCGTCTTCCATTGATTTCCTTTGGGGAAGTCTGAGTTCCTAGTGCAGTACTAAATGTCTATGATAGTTAACGTAAATTTATATACCCAGCAAAACTATATGCTTAATTGAAGG
Organism: Microtus agrestis; assembly: GCA_902806775.1. NCBI lineage: Eukaryota > Metazoa > Chordata > Mammalia > Rodentia > Cricetidae > Microtus > Microtus agrestis. The sequence continues at coordinate 695,628 of CADCXT010000527.1, read as the reverse complement.
AGAAAGAGAAGATTCCCACAACATACACAGCATATAAAATTAATATCCAGCACACAAAAACTAGAGAAAATACAGGAAGTATTATGTTGGGTGTTTAAAAGAGAATGAGCATAGCATAAAGACTAGAATAAAATATGAAGCCAGAATTGTTAAAAAATTAACACTAAAAACACAAACAATACCACCAAAAATCAACAAGAACATGGCTATAATTGACACACACACTTCATTAATACCTTTAAATATTAATGGTCTCAATTCTCCAATCAAAAGACACAGACTGACTGAATGGATTAAGAAAAAAATACATCTATCCGTTGCCTCTGAGAAACATCTTAGTTTTAAAGAGAGGCACCTACTTAGAATAAAAAATATAGACACAAAATTTTCCAATCACATGTTACAAGGAAGCAACCTGTCATCACTATCCTAATATCTGACTTAATAGATTTCAAATTAAAACTCATCAGAAGTTCTAAAGAGGAACATTTTTTTAAATGTGGTGTATTTATACAATGGAGTATTACACAGCAGTAAAAACCAATGACACCATAAAATATGCAGCTAAGTGGATAAAATTAGAAAAATATCATCCTGAATGAGAGAATCCAGACCCAGAAAGACAAAAATGCTATGTACTAAAAGAGTAGATATTAGCTGTAAAGAAAAGGATAACCAGGCTAAAATTCCAAGATCCAGAAAAGCTAGGTCACAAAGAGGGCCCAAAGAGAGATGCATGGATCTTCTTGGAAGGGGGAAATAGAAGAAATATCCTGGGTAAACTGGTAGTGGAAGCAAGGTGGGTGAAATTATGAGACCATGACGGATAGGACTGGGTAGAAATGGGATGGATGGGGAGGATAATGAAAGAGATACCTTTATAGGGGACCATGAATAAAAAAATTAAAAAGGAGTAAAACTTTATTCTAATCAAGTCGTTGTAAACAACAGTATATTTTGGTTTCCCAGCAACCCAGACCCAAATAATCACACAGAAACTTATTAATTACAACACAATTTGGTCAAAGTCTCAGGCATATTTCTAGCTAGATCTTACCTCGTAAATTAAAGCATTTCTTTTTTTTTAAATTTTACCATGAGGCTCATAGTTTATTACCTCTTTCTTCTTGGGTAGCTACAATGCATCTCTTTGAGTCTGCCTATTTTCTCCTTGTATTCAGTTTAGTTTTCTTGTCTACCTAAATTCTCCCCTGCCATAGGCCAAATCAGCTTATTTATTAACCAATGGTAATAAAACATACTTACAGCATACAGAGGTGAATCTCATATCAATGGATCAATTAACAAAGAAGACATTAGTATTCTAAACTTACATGAACCCGTTCTTGTAGAAGGACCTGTGGGCCGATTCCCTCCATCTGGCTCCTGGTTCCCTGGCTAGCTTATGCCCCGAAATAACAACACACAAATTGTATTCATTTAAACACTGCTTGGCCCATTAGCTCTAGTCTCTTACTGGATAATGTTGATGGAGCTGCCGGTCTCTTCCCACAGCCCGGCTCCTGCTAGCTTATGCCCCAAAATAATTACACGGACACTGTATTCTTTTAAACACTGCTTGGTCCATTAGCTCTAGCCCTTACTGGCTAATTCTGATATCCCAATCAACCCATCTCTAATAAACTGTATAGCACCGGTCTTACTGGGAAAGATTCAGCATGTCTGACCTGGTGGCTTGCTTCATCGCGTGCATCTGCCTCAGAGAGCAGAGCTATGGCATCTGCCCAGGAGAGGGGAGCATGGCGTCTCTGAGCTCACTTCCTCTTCCTCCCAGCATTCTTTTCTGTTTACTCCACCCACCTATGTTCTACCAATAAAATGGGCCGAGGCAGTTTCTTTATTTTTTTAACCAATGACCTTCCTCCATCAGGATAACTCTCATATCTTGCTTTAACACGTATCTAATAATCTGTGTAGCACCACGAGGTGGTGGTTTACCAGGAAGATTCTAGTGTATGTCCATATTGGGCTGGAGCTTCATCGTGTCTGGCTCCATGGCATCTGACCTCACTTCCATTCTTCCCAGCTCTCTGTTCTGTCTACTCCACCCACCTAAGGGCTGGCCTATCAAATGGGCCAATGCAGTTTATTAACCAATGAAATCAACACAAACATAAGACCCACCCATATCACATTCTGGTTCATCCAACTTCATAAAAAAAACTACTATTTGATTTAAACGCAAACATTAAGATAAATACATTAATATTAGCTGATTTCAGTACCCATCTTTTCCCAGTAAATAGGCCATCTGGACCAAAAATATAAAGAGAAACACTCAAATTAATTGATATCAACAGTCTAATGGATTTACCAGATACATGCATGTTATTTTCTCCAAACTATAAAGAAAACAGCCTAAGAAGCACCTTGAAGCTTTTCTAAAATAGAACACATCCTGGGTTGCACAAGCAATCTTTATAAATTAAAAAATGCTGAAACAGTCCTTGTGCTCTATTCTTATCTGACCATCATTCAATACTTGACATAAAACAAACCAGTGAATATTTAAACACATGTAGATTAAACATCATTACTGAATAAGGAAATGCTTTAGAAAAGGTAAACTGAAAATCTAAAACTACCTGGGAAAAATGAAAATGAAAATATAACAAATCAATAGGACACAGCTAAAGCAGTCCTACTAAGGAAATTTATAGTTCTAAGTGCCCACATTAAAAAAATCAATAAGAAAGAGCAGAAACAGATAGCTTAATAATACCACTCAATGATGATATTCAAGATAGTCTGACTATGGGACAAGTCCAGTTCAGGCACACTGTCCTCTACTGCCCAAGGACCTAGCTGGGAGCATCACCATAGACACCTGAAAACCCCTTTAGAACCAAACCTTTTGCCAACCCTTACATGTCTCCCTTAATTAAGATATCTTCTTTCCTGCTCCCATATCTGCCCTTCCTCCATCTCAACCATCCCAGTCTCCCAAGCTCCCCCCAAGCTTCCCATTCTCCCTTCTCTCTTACCCCTCTCTCCTTCCCCCCACCCCACCCCCATGCTTCCTCCTTTTACCTGGCAATCTTGTCTGCTTCCAATTTCCAGGAGGATCTATATATGTTTTTCTTTGGGTTCACCTTATTATTTAGCTTCTCTAGGATCACGAACTATAGGCTCAATGTCCTTTGTTTATGGCTAGAATCCACTAATGAGTGAGTACATACCATATACATACTTTTGGGTCTGGGTTATCTCACTCAGGATAGTGTTTTCTATTCCCATCCATTTGCATGCAAAATTCAAGATGTCACTGTTTTTCACTGCTGAGTAGTACTCTAATGTGCCACACTTTCTTTATCCATTCTTCCATTGAGGGATGTCTAAGTTGTTTTCAGGATACAAGCTTAAGGTGAATTTTGTTGTATGTATATATATTCCTGATCTTGATTAAGGTATTGTGATTATGTGGTTCATTTAAAAATGTAATGTATATAGGTTGTTTAGATAATCATCTATAATAGTCAAGTTTGTAGTCATGTTAGTTAGACTTTCTAGGTGTGCATAGATATATTTCAGATAGGCATTCTTCTTATCTTTCAAAGACTATAGAATATGGCATTTAATGTTTTAATAACTTAGGGTTTTTCATGACAATGAGACACATCTGCTCCTGGCAGCACCAGCTACTTAAAGAGGAGGATGGGCATCGAAGAGGCTCCTTATGGAGTTTGATAGCCATTTGGGCAAGAAAATGCTCTTGCCTGGACTGTTGCATAAGCTGGACAAAGAGAACCATCAGAGAGAGGACTGCTAAACTTGCCTAAAGGTGAGATGATCTTTTGGGGTTCTTAATTCATGAAAGAATCTGCGAGACATTCTGCAAGACACAGAAGATAGTGACTGAACTGCCTTCGAAATTTCCTGCTTCATGGAAATGTCTTCTGGATACTATGGGCCTGTATGCTGAAGATGGATGCCCCAATGGTACAGAGGAAATTTGGGTGACTGTCCAGGCAGCAAGATGTCTTTGTGATTTCTAGAGATTTGTTAGTTGCTTACTCCTCATTTACTTAGGTAATATTATATGCTTCTGGAGTCGTTGATGGGGTTGAAGAATAGATAGATAGTTATAGTTGTTTTCCTTTCTTATGATAAAAGATAAAATAGATATAAATATTGTAATTGTAATTCTTATTTGGTAACTGTTTTGTTATATGTAATTTTACTATGTTAAAGTGAAAGCCTTTCTTTTTTGTTTAAACAGAAAAAGAGGAAATGACGTGGAAGTCTTCTGATTTGTGTTGATTTCATTGGTTAATAAAGAGACTGACAGGGCCCTTTGATAGGACAGAAAATTAGGTGGGTGAAGTAAACTGAACAGAATGCTGGGAAGAAGGGAAGTGAGGCAGATGCTATGCCTCTCCTCTCCAGGACAGATATGATGAAGCTCTGACCCAAGATGGATGCAGGTCAGACATACTGAATCTTTCCCAGTAATACAATAATCTCGTGCTATATAGATTATTAGAAATGGGTTAAGCAAGATATGAGAGTTAGACAAGAAGAGGTTAGATGTAATGGGCCAGGCAGTGTTTAAAACAATGCAATTTGTGTGTTGTTATTTTGGGGCATAAGTTAGCTAGGTGGCCCAGAGCCAGGTGGTAGGAATGAAGTCTGCCGCTCCTACTATAATCAACGGATCATGAAAATATTCATATATGCTATGTAATTCTGTTCAAGAATAAAGAAAAAATAAATCATGAGCATTGGAGTTAAATATATGGAAATAACAAGGATAATTTTGAGTTAGGTATCTCAGATCCAGAAAGACAAATATCACATGTTCTCTATTATTGGAGGCTCCTATCTCCAAATCTTCAAAGGTGAGTACATATTCTGTAGTATCTATAGAAATCTGGAAATTAAAGTGGAATCATTACCATGATAGGGAACAGAGGAGAAATAGTGAGAGAAATAGCAGGGTAAATACAATCTGATCAGGGAAATGAAGAAATGGGAGCTCCTTAGAGAGATTGAGAGACATAAATACATTATAATGTGACAGAAGGGAAAAGGCAAATTTGATAAATGATATAAAAATCTGATGGAGAAATTTGGAAATGAGAACTACATAGGGAAGGGAATGGTAAGAAAATACAGCAGAAAGGTATTATGAGGAAAACAGTGAAGATATCTATAAAAACCACAAAGAAATTGTATTTAACTTTAAAAAAATTTTACAATAAATATAACTACATGTATAAATATGTATATATAATATGAAATTATATTATATATAATTATATATATATGAGAGAGAGAGGGGGGAGTTTGGTGAACTTTTCTTATCAGAGCTGGCAGCAATCTCTCTAAGAGTGAAAGACTACCTAACAATCACCAATGTGAGTCATGTGAAGCCTTCTTTTGAACTGTTGGCCAGGTCTGTCTAGGAGACACCCAAATAATACAGAATATTGATTTGACTTTTGTTTCCCTCCACAGGTAGAAGTTATGAGATATATACTTATTGCTGAAAACACCATTCCCATAAAACAGATCCCAGAGATCCCTGGACTGGAATAGACCTGAATGACACATTCCTATGGAGTAGCTTTCATGGCAGGAGAAGGCAGCATGCAAGTTTCCAAATCAGTGAAGAAACCATATCTCTATCCAGATATGATGCCTATGAACCACATCAATGATGTGCATGGCATGATTAACTCTAAGGGTTCAGTAGTTGCACACACACATTGTTATTAACTAACTGCTCTTTATTTGGACTTAAGACATGCTCAGAATGTAGGAATATCATTTTAGCTTTGGCACAGTTAATCTATTGATATTTCAACAAGCTATTGTTACTTAATCTATTGCTATATCAACAAGCAATTGTGACTCCACAGTTAGTGACTTGCCTCTCTGGTAGTGGCGCAGCTACTCAAACTGTAGCCTGGTGTGAATTCTGTTCCAACAGGCATCAGACTTGTTCCTGATATTAAAGGTAGCTTTAACTAAATCATTATTATCCTATTTATAAATAAGTCTAGTGTTGCAATTGGTAGCAGCGGCCGGGCTATTGCGTCCCGCCACCCCGCTGCCCGCATGGCTTACTTATGCCCCGAAATAATTACACGGAAACTGTATTCTTTTAAATACTGCCTGGCCCATAGGCTAGCTCTTCTCGGCTAACTCTCGCACCTGGACTAGCCCATTTCTTATAAGTTGTGTAACACCCCGAGGTGTGCTTACCGGGGAGATTCTAGCCTGCGTCTGTCTGGTATGGGAACATCATGGCGACTCCTCAGCTTCCTTCTCCCAGAATCCTGTTCTGTTTTCTCCACCCACCTAAGGGTGGACCTATCGAATGGGCCAGGCAGTTTCTTTATTAATAAGAAATCATTCCCACATCAGTCTAGAGATTCAAAGACTGGGGTAAAACCCTGCTAGCTTAGAGAGACTGAGTAGTAAATAACCACACTTTTCTCCTTGCTAGCAACTCTGAAAGTGAACCTTCTTCTGCTCCCCAAAACAACAAAATGTTGAGCCACTCCAAATCACTCCCTACTTTTACCAATGCATCTCTGTTTTCAGATGCCCTTTCTTCCAATCAGTTGCTAACTCAGGCTACTGATTCAAGGTTAATTTTAGTTAACACAAGTGCAAGCAAGAGGTTCAGATTATGATTGAATATACCCCAACAAGGGAAATAATACCTAGCTAACTACTCAGTGCAAATAAAGTCATGGTTATTAGAGGAGAATTTGCAATCTCTTGTTTACTAAACCAGCATAATCACTCACAACACCCAAAAACATTTATCTTTATACTTACAGATAAGTTTAGTATTTACCCCCACATAAAGGATATGCACTTTGTAACACATGAAAACTACTGTGTAAAAGACCATAGCAAATCAAATTGCAGAGTTGTCAATCCTAGTTCCAATGAAATAATCTCCAAAACACTCATGTACTTAATGTTGAGGCACTATTACAGAAGGGGTGGAAGAAAGATTTTAAGAGCTAGAAGACTGTTGTGGGAGGTCCTTCTGTCTATGTGCTGCTTTTATTGGTTAATAAATAAAGAAACTGCTTTGGACCTATAGCAAGACAGAACTTAGATAGTTTGGGAAAACTAAACTGAATGCTGGGAGGAAGCAGAGAGAAGCCTCCAAGCTGCTGCCAGAGACAGACGTGCTGAAAGTTTGCTCACGGTGATGCACAGATCAATGAAGATAGGTCAAATTAAGGTGTAAGAGTTAGCAAATAAGAAGATAGAGCAAAATCTAAAATTTTTTAACATATGAATTAAACCCAAACACTTTACAGCATGTGTCAAAATTTTCCCAACATCTATAATCAGTTACAGATATCATTAGATCAATTTCAGTAGGAGTACAATGACATACATTGTTGTTATCAAATACCACCAGTTCCAGTCTCTGAGCAACAGTGACAGGAACCCCCAAATTTCCCCCTTCTTAAGTGAAGAGAGGTTACTATTTTAATTAAAATGAGTTCTGTGTCCCAAAGTTTAAAACAGTCTGATGTTTAGTCTGCATCTCAGCTCCAAAGCAGACCAGATTTCAAGCTGCAGAAGCATTTTAGCATTTGTGCTCCAGGACAGGTGGGGGAACCTGGGTGAGGCGAGCTGGATTCAGCTACATGAAGCACATCCAGGCACTTATGTCAGCTGGGTCTCCCTGGACTCTGGAGGCAGGATGACTCCCTGCAGAGTGGTGTAGCTGGTTTTGTCAGCAGGCACTCCTTTCCTTGGGGGCAGGGAAGACCGGACCAAGGACCTCTCCTCAATCACCTCTGGAAGTCTGGATCTACTCTGTGTCCACAGCTTCGATATCACATCCAGATTTTATTTTCTTTCTGTGAAAAAAAGCACAAACACATCCTCGACCCCGAATATATATACAGGTCGGATTTTTTCATGATGCATTGCAAGGGCTTTTTCACCTTGTCTTAGCAAAGGTCAGCTTGGTGTCATCAAGCCAGATCCATTTGCATCACGATCTGCTGGCAACTTTTATGAGTTGCTTTGAAGGAGCCTTGTTATGCTCCATAATTTTTATTATTATTAGCCATATATACAGTTCCTCCATTTGAAGAGCCATTTGTAAAATTTAGCATAAAATCCTTTATTTTGATCCCTTTTACACTGCCCTAATTTTAGGCAGGCAGCACACGTAACTTTATGTGGAGTAGGCACTTAGGAAGGAGGACATACCATAGGCCAGACTAAAAGGTGAATACTGTGTTGGGAAAAATCCCTTTCTTCTTGTCTGGAGATGGAGTTATTGGTGCCAAAATTATATCATTATATCTTTTGTTTAAGGAGCTCCTCACAGTCTTTTCATTAATGATAGACGCAGGGGCCCAATGACGGGAGTTAGTGTGGATCCTTGCCTGAAGAGCACACCATACAGAGGTTGTAGAAATCGGCTCAACATGGCATGGTACAGGTATGAGGGCGCTTTCCACATGGCCTAAGACAGGGTGCCTTGTGTTCTGTTTACTTTAATCCTGCTAGATGCCTTTTATTTGAGGAGCTCCAAGGACGGGCGACTTATGGCAGGATATTCCCCCTACCTAAGACAGGGCCCTGGGAACCCTAGGACGGGTAAGGGGGAAAGTAAAAAGTCCTGGTCCCCACTCAACCTATGAATCTTCAGGCACCCCTCTGTTCCCAGGAGAGGTAAATTGCTTCACCACTCGAGAGGAGGGTCTCTCCTTATCTCAGTCCCTTCTCCTTTAGATCTGACACCATGGTTGACTCTTACTGGTGCTCTCCACGTAATAACTACCTGCCTTTATATAAGAGAAAGGGGGATCTGTTGGGTGCCGTTTCCCCCTAAAAATCATTACAGGAACCATCACCCTGGGGAGCCTGCAGGGAACCCCACAAACATAATTGTGCTAAGAATAGTTCTATCGCCCCACACCCAATTAAAGCTGTTAATGGAAATAAATAAATTAATTAATTAAAAAAAAGAAGATAGAGCAAGTAGGCTAAGCAGTGATTTAAATAATATGGTTTCTGTTTGATTATTTTGGAGCTGAGCAGCCAGGAATGAAAGAAGCAGCCTCCTTAATACAGAAGACCAAGGAGTTCACCAAGAGATAGTTTCTCCTTATAACATCAGAAGTTACATACAAACGTCTCATCATTATGACTGCCGAAAGATTTGCTGAACAAGAACATCAATAGACATGCCAAAGTAGACAGGAAAATGCTCACAAGGCCTAAATTCTACAAAAAGAACTTTAGGCAACTGAGTAAAGTTTGGAGTAGAAAAGGTGGTCATTCTTAGTGAACAACATACCAATTTATTTCCCAGTGTCAAACAGCCTGGAATATATACTTGAAAGTAACATTATGTGTACTGAGCAGGTTATATTAGGAATATATATACACAGTATAAAAAAGTTGATCTTAAATTTGTATCAATAAACCAAAATTCATACCAATGCTGTTCTTATAACATATCGCCCTTTAAATATAAACAAACAGTTATAAACAATATTTGGGAATATGGGCATAGTTCTCCCAACAGCTTTCTGCTAGTTATTGGGCAAAGTCATTTGTGAGGTGTATTCAAGGCAACTTTACAAGGGGTCTTGGTCAATCAAACCATATTATTCTGGTAGCAATCCATACATTCTTATACTCTGTGGAAACACAAGAAGTAACATATCTCTAGACTGTTTTCCAAAGCAACATATCTTTAGATTCAAATTCTGAAGTCAACATACCTTTAAAGTATATATGTTGGATTAGTTTAGCAATCCCTAGAATCGAATGTCTCTCTGCAGTCAAAAAATTCAAAAACACAATAATATACATAATCCAGACTCTCTGTGTATTCTCCATCTTTACATGACTTATTTGCTTTAAATCTCTTACTTTTTAATATTTTATTATCTTTATTTTTTAATCTTTGACTATTTGTACTGTCTCTTTAAATACTTTGTTTTTATAAATGATTTAATTCTTCCTATAACTTTCTATACTCTTTTTCTTCTCTTTCCCAAGCCTATATACATTTATCCAAAACTGTGACTCATTTAGATTTCTTTTCCTTCTGAATTTGTCATCATTGTGTGTATGTAATTCTTTACTGTCCAGGAGCACTTCTTAAGTTGCAGCATTACTATGACAAATACGGCACTGTCTGCTTGCCCCACACAGTCTTGCATGGAAGAGCTGTTTGCTGCCTCTGAGAGGGATGCTCACAGCCCCATTTTTAGGCACACAGTCAGTCTGTGTTGCCATTAAGCAAGATGTCGCACTCAGTCTACAAACCTCATTTAAATGCTCCATAGCTGGACCTTGTCAGAGTTCAGGGCAGCATGGCCCAGGAAGCCACAGTTTCAAAACAGCACAGTATCAAATCAGCGTGGTTTTTTTCTGCTCCCCCGAATCAGGAAAAAACTTTCTTAAAGGAGCCATGCCTCCTCTTGCCTCTAGAAAATAGAGCCCACCCAGGAAAATGTTGCTACCAAACCATGCTTAACTTTGTTCATTTATGTCTAGGATTCCTTTTTAAGGTTACACAGGTTTCACATGGATTTAGTTCACCATGTTGGTGTACCAGTTTGTGTGTGTGTGTGTGTGTGTGTGTGTGTGTTTTGGCTGCTTGTTCTGTTTCCAGCTGCTCAGCCACAAAATAATAACACAGAAACCATATTATTTTAATAATATAATAATAATAATGGGCTAGATCCAACTATCACTAACTTCTTATTGGCTAACTCTTACACCTTAATTTAACCCATTTCTTTTAATCTGTATATTGCCACAAGTCTGTGGCTTATTGGGTAAAGTTCTAACCAGCATCTGTTTCTGGCAGGGTTACATGGTTTCTCCCTTGATGTAGGAGGTTCTTCTGTCTATGTGTTGCTTTCATTGGTTGAATAAAGAAACTGCTTTGGCCTTTTGATAGGGCAGACTAATATAGGCAGAGTAGACAGAAAAAAATGCTGGGAAGAAGGGCAGTGTGGCAGATGCCATGAATCTCTGGCCTGAGACAGACATAGGTTAAAATCTTGGCTGTAAGCCACAGTCACATGGTGATACAGATTTAATAAAAATGGGTTAATCATGATGTGAGAGTTAGCCTATAAGAGGCTAGCACTTTTGAGCCAAGCAGTAATCTAATACAATTTCTGTGTGATTATTTTGGGGGTTATGCTAGCCTGACAGCAGGAAGCGGCCCTTTCTTCCTTACAACACCCCCTGACTCTGTTCTTCTTTCTCCAAGCATTCATTATATTTTTCCCACCTAGCTAAATTCTGCCCTACTATAGGTGAAAAGCAGTTTCGTTTTTCATAAATGGTAATCACAGCATACAGAGGAGAATCCCACATCATCTCCAAATAGTGTTAAAATCCTGCAACCATGTGTTAAATACAAAAATCTATAGTTGTCATTTCTCATTTAAATCACAATACTAGTCATGGTGTCCTTGTGTTTGGCATATCGTCTTATGCTTGGGAGTCAGTAAGCACTGTGATTGTTATTTCATCTATACACAGAACAAACAGAAACATGGGCAAGGCTATTAAACATCAAATCTCCTGCCATTGACATACTTCCTCTAGAAAGACTCTAACTCCCAAAAGTTCCATAAATTTTCCCACAAGGACCACATGTTCAATGATAGAAGTCCATGTGGGACTTTTTTTTTTAAATTAAAACTACCATAGTAAATACTTGGCATGCTAAAATCAGATGTAAAAATATTTACTTTGATGATAGTGCTGTTGCCTTGGAGTAAAGCAGTAGCTTATGGTATGCAGGGCCCAGAGATCAATTGGCAATACAGAAAATAATTTTAAAAGGGTTTATTTACATCCAAAGAATTTAAGGAAAGAGGAGGATAAATGAAGCAAAGGAAAGTTTTCACGGACATGTTGATAGTCATATAAAATAAACCAATAAAAGGATAGAAATTGTCAAAGTGGATGAAACAAAAAACACCTTAAATTATGTCCCTCCCACTTAAAAATGTCCAGCTTGAATATATGGAGTCAACTGAGCGAAAACTATAGATTTGGGAAGCTATACAACATTTTAACAGAAATTAAAAAAATGAAGTAGCTACATAGATAGCTTTCAGACAAAGAAGTTGATACAAAAACAAACTTAAAATGGATAAAATGTTGTGTTATTAAGTAATTAAAGGGGTGAATTTTATCAAAAAAGTACTTATAAAAACAGGTAATTCTACTAATCGTGTTGAAAAATCCAAACCCAACAACATCATTGACCCTATGAATAATTAAAGCAAAATAAAGCATCAGTAACAACAAAACAAAGATGAATTCTGAAAATAACTATGTCTACAAAATTAATTAAATTAAGTAAACAAAAAATTAAAAACTAAAACTAACAAAGTATTCCAAAGGACAAGTACAATAAGTGAAGATGTCAGTACTTAATAGAGAAATTGTGTCAATAAGCTATATACTTCCAAAATGAAAGCCCCAGGTATAGACTACTTCAAAATTAATTCTATAAAAAATGTAAAGAAAAAATACTATCAATTCAAAGCAATTGAAACAGAGAGAACATCTATAAACTCATTCTTTGTGGTTACTATCATTCAAATACCAAGATTAGGAAAATGAATTATGATAAAGAAACCTACAGATTATACTGTACAAACATAAATGCAATAATAGATGCTTGTTAAGCTTTTTGTAATGAAAAAAACAAAGCATGTGTAAAGAATTGTAAACTGTGAGAGTGTTACTTATTGTGGATATTCAGGACCGTTTCATCTTTTAAAAACAAATATAAACGATTCCATTAGAGAGAATAATCCTTTGATTATATTGATAAATGTTGGAATAGCCTTGACAAATTGAAATGCCAACCCAGAATTAAAGCTCTCAGTAATGTAGGATTCAGGTGAACTTCATTTTTCTAAATTTTATTTAGTAAAATACTAGCATTATCATTAAAATTTATGTGAGAAACAGTACCTTCTAAGGTAGGTACCAAAGAAAGGATATATTTACACCATTTTATTTCAATATTATTGTTAGAGTTCTATTTGGTACTTTATTACTTATGGTTACTATTCCTATAATGAAACACTGTAACCAAAATCAGTTTGAGGAGGAAAAGTTTTTTAGACTTACATATCCTGAGTTATAATACGGTTTTGAAAATGAAAGTAGCAACTCAAATTGGGTGGTAAACTGGAGGCAGGAATTGGTGCAGAGTTCATGGTGCTTATTTGGTTGCCCCTCATGGCTCTCTCAGTCTCCTTTCTTTTTCTTTTTCTTTTTTTTTTTTTTGGATTATTTGAGACAGAGTTTCTCCGTTGCTTTTTGGTTCCTGTCCTGGACTCAGTCTCCTTTCTTAAAGAACTTAGGACCACCAGCCTAGCGTGGTAGCACCCACTTTCATTAATTAAGAAAACACCCTACTGAGAATATCACATAGGTGTGTTGGAGGAAGCTGCTTGCTGGTTTCTGGCTGCTCAGCCCCAAAAATAAACACAAAATCTATATTATTCAAATCATTGCTTGGCCCATTAGCTCTAGCTTCTTATTGGCTAACTCTTATGTCTTAATTTAACCAATTTCTATTAATCTGTATATTGCCACGTGGCTGTGGGTTATCAGATAAAGTTCTGTCTGTATCCAGCGGGACTACATGGCTTCTCTAAACTCTGCCTTCCTTCTCCCAACATTCTTGTTAAGTTTTCCCTGCCTAGTTCTTTTCTGCTCTATCACAGGCTCAGGACAGTTTCTTTATTAAACAATGGTATTCACAGCATACAGAATGCAATCTCACATCACATGTAAGTTAAAATTTGATACTACAAATTTCTTTGGAGTATAAACTCAAGGTGTCTTTTGATTTTGTGTCAAATCCATCATTAAGAAAATATTGATACATTAGTAATCTGTTCTTTACTAAAGTACACTATTGTTAAGAATACATTTTAAGCCACAAAGAAGCCTAAAAAAATTTAAACATACATGTGTAAAAGCATTTATGTAAAAATACAATGAAGTAACAAATTATAATATCATATAAACCAATAAAACAATTAAGAAGAGAAAAAGATATGAACTTCCAACTCATTAAAGAAAGTCTATGGGTCATATTGATCATATATCTTACTTTGTTTTCTATTGCCATGATAAATACCATGAATGAAAGCAAATTGGGGAAGAACAGCTTATTTGAGCTAACACTTCTTGGTAATGGTTCATCATTGAAGGATGTTAGGGATGAGACTCATGGTAGGTATCTGGAATCAATACTGAAGCAGAAGTCATGGAGAAATGCTGCTTACTGGGTAGATTCCCATGGCTTACATTGTTTTTCTTATGCCACCCAGGATCACCTGTTTAGGGATGGCACCTCCCCCATTTTTATGGGCCCTCCAATACCAATTCATGATGCAAGAAAATACCTAACAGAAATACCTCCAAGCCAATCTGATGGAGGCATTTTCTTAATGGAAGTTTCCTCTTCCCCAATGCCTCTAGAAGGTGTCAGGGTGCCAAAAAATAAACAAATAAAAAACCTGGAAAATCTTCAAAACATTTCTATATAAGACATATATATATAGCAATGACCATTCTGAACTACCTAGTATAGCCAAAAATTTTATAAAAAAGCAAGAACACAAAGAAAAAATTACAAGAACTCTACATTACCATTAAGTAATAGAATTTAGAAAAATAGAGGAATGATTTATTTTAATGATTAAACATTGGGAAAATGAACCTTGTTCTTACTGCCTGGGGAATGGGGGAGATCCTAAGAGAAGCAATTATTATCAAAATTAGACTTGTGAGGTTTTAGTCTGTCTGACTGGTAAGTTTATTTTGACATTCCTGTGTCTGAATATCATGAGGTATTTAACCCAATTTTAGAGAGACATCATTTTAAACATAGCTTTTTCATAGTAAATTATATTTCATACAGCAACATACTATTAAGCACATTTATTTTTCCAAATTATTATGTCTTATCTCTCTGGGTGCATGAAAACATTTTTTTCTTTACTTTCTTTTGGCTGACTCATGTTTGAGATTTTCATTGGATGATTCCCATAGGAATAATATTTCATTTTAGTAGGCTTTAGCCAAAGTGAAATGGAAAAAAAATGAACTAGGAATGGATATAAGAACATTTTTTATGACAAGAATTTGCCACTGTGGGAAAAAAATTGCTTTCTTTGTCACCTGGAAACCTGAGTCTAATACACAGGATCCATGGAATAAAGAAGTCTCAAAAATGTTGTCTTACGATCACCATGACACATGAGCTGATAAATGGAAAATGAAAATATGGTACATGGTCCTACTCCAACATAGGCAAGTACAGCATCCTGAGCTTCAAAGGGATAGTCAGAAGACCAGGAATGAAACAAAAATCAAAGAAAAAAAAAACATTCGTCCAACAAAGGCAAATTGACAAGTAGACCCATAACCATGCCAAATCTAGACGCCTAAATGTAAGAGTGAGAACACAGTCAACAACACCCAGGGAATAAGTACAACCACAGCCCTGATATTCCACAACAGCAAGCCCTGAATATGGGAACAGAGCTGAAGCACACAAAAAAATAACCATAAAACCAACTTTATGAAGTTGATAGAGGTCATTAAAGAAGGAATGAATAAATCCTTTAAAGAAAAAAATAAAAAATTGCAGAAATTAATAAATTCCTTAAAAAATGCTGAGAAAGCCAAGAAAAGCAAACAAATGGTTGAAGGACATAAATGAAACTGTTCAACGCCTGAAAATGGAAATAGAAGCTACAAAAAACACAAACTGAGGGAATTCTAAAAATGGAAATTCTAGGTAAGGGAACAAAAACTACAGATGCAAGTGTCACCAACAGAATACAAGAGATGGAAGAGATAACTTCAGATGTTGAAGACACAACAGAAGAAAATGATACATCAATCAAAAAATGATAAGTCAAAAAAATTCTTGACACAAAATAGCCATGAAATCTGGAACAATATGAAAAGATCAAACATAAGAGTAATAGGAATCAAAGAAGGAGGAGTTTCCTAGCTCAAAGGCCCAGAGAATTTTTTTTTCAAAAATCATAAAAGAAATTTTCATAAGCTAAATTAGAATGACTATAATTGTAAAATCCCCCCCAATATATTTTACCAGAGAAGACAGATCCTTTGTCACATAATACTCAAGGCATAAAACACATAGAACAAAGAAAGAATATTTAAAACTGTAAGAAAATAGGGCCAGATATCATATAAAGGGAGACCTATTAGAATTACACCTGGTTTTCTTTGGAGATTCTAAACGCCAGAAGGACCTAGAGAGATGTACTTCAGGCTCTATAAGGCCATAGGTACTAGCTGAGCTGTCTATACCCAGCAAAACATTTAATCACTATGGATAGAAAACTCCAAAATATTTCATGACAGCATCAAATTTAAACAGCATCAGTCCATAAATCCAATCCCATAGAATGTACTAGAAGAAAAATTCCAGCCCTGGGATATTAATTACACGCATAAAAATACAGACAATATATAATCTCACACTAGCAGCATAACACAAAGAAGGAAAGCACAGTCACATACTAAAAAACATACAGTCCCACATATACACGCATACACAAACACACACAAACACAAACATACACACACATACAAAGTACCAATAACAACTACAACAATAATAAGAGAAATTAACAATCGACTCTATTCCCCCAATAAGCAGTCAGATTAACAGAAATTATGCAAATACTGAATCTGCCCTTCTGCTACATCAAAGAAACACAAAGATAGATATTATCTTGCAAGATTGTGGTGCCACACTTTAAACCCAGCACTAAGGAAGCAGAGGCAGGTGGATCTCTGAGTTCAAGGGAAGCCTTTTTTACAGAGTGAATTTCATGACAGCCAGGAATACACAGTAAAATCCTATCTCAAAAAACTCATAAGAGAGAGAGAGAGAGAGAGAGAGAGAGAGAGAGAGAGAGAGAGAGAGAGAGAGAGAGAGAGAGTACCTATAATAAACGGTTGTAAAAATTTTCCAAGCAAATGAACCCCAAAGCAGTACGGTTTAGAGAGTTTAATATCTAACAAAATAGGCTTCGAACAAAAACTAATTTAAAGAGATTTGAAACGAAAGGATACTTCATACTCGCAAAAGGAAACATGCACAAAGATGATGTTTTAATTCTTATTATCAATGGCCCAAACAAAAAGGACATCCATGTTTAAAGGGAAAAACTACTAAAGTTTAAATCACACATTGACCACCACACATTGATAGGATGAGACTAAAATGTCCCACTATCGACAATGAACAGATCATCCAGACAGAAATTAGAGAAATATTGCACATAACAGACATTATGAACCAAATCAAGCTAATAGGTATTTATGGACAGAACATTGTACTCAAACACAAAAGAATACACTATAACAAGATGCATATTAACCCAGACTCAAATCAATGAATACCACACACATCATTTCATGTTGAGACAATATCATTGTGAGCCTGTATATGTGCACTTTGGTCATATTCGCCATTATCCTCTTTTCCCTTTCAGTAAAGCACTTTCCTTCTTCCCATTAAAATATTTCTTTTATTTTTATGTCTTTTAGCTAGTGTCCCAATGAATTTAATTAAGTTTGTTTGCATGCACACAGCTGCAGGGTTGTGTATTTGAACTCAAGGAAGATTACCACTAAAAATAATGCTTGTAGTGGTATTTCAATTCTATTTTAATAAATAAAGACCAGCGGCAGATCTGAGAGTAAACCATTCCCACTGGTCAGCCTTATAGACCAGGTTACGGTAACACACACCTTTAATCCCAGTAGACACAATAACATACACTTTTAATCTCAGAAGACACAATAACACACACTTTTAATTCCAGTAGCCACAATAACATACAATTTTAATCTCAGTAGACACAATAACACACACCTTTAATACCAGAGGCCACAATTACATGCACCTTTAATCCCAGTGATACATGTCTTTATTCCCAGCCATAGAGAGGAATATAAGACAGTGGGAGACAATTCTCAGACTCAGTCTCATTTCGAGATTCCAGGATGCAGGATAGCTGTTTCAGACTGAGGTTGAGGTAAGAGCCAATGGCTGGCTCTTAACTTTTTGGGTCTTCAGGATGAACCCCAATTTATTAATTGTGCTTCAAATACTCACATTTTAGTTGTATAAATATAATATAAATTTAGATTATCATATGAATCTCTATTAATCTGAATCGGCTTGAAAAAAATCATATTAGATAAAAGTGTCTGTGTTTTCCCCTTAGTATTATAAATATAGTGAAACTATGTTTCAAATCACCAAACTCATATATTTTCTTATGGTGAAAATATAATTTATAAAATTTAAGCATCAGATGTTAAGAATCTTAAGATATTAGGAATTTATATTCTGAAGGACTATGTAAAGCTGTTACATCAGAATTCTCAATAATTTATATGAAACAAAATACTTTAAATATATAATTTGTAATTCTGAAAAAAAACTTTTTAATTTGCAAACGGTTGTTTGTAAATATACTATTTTTTAAACTAACAAGTGCCAGTCTAGCAAGTATTGTATTGCTACCTACTCAATTCCTATATTACTAATACCATTGTAGATTTACAGAAGATAAGTTACTGTTTCTTTGAAGGATATCACTGAAAACTTTTGTTGTGAGAGTATTGTATGGAATTCCTGAGATTGTGATACACATTTTGCCACATATTTTTTGTACATGTTATTTTAATACTCTTAACTTGTCCATGCCACATTTTAGGTGGAAACTGGCTAGTTTTTAAAATGCCCAGCATAAAGCATTGTCTTGATTAAACAAATACTACTTGTTTAACAAACATTTATGTTTGAATTAAGTCAATTGTTTGAAACACCTAACTGTAGTGATATTTCATTTGTATTTTGATAAACAAGGCTTGCCTGAAGTTCAGAGAGTGAAACAGCCATATTGATCAACCTTACAGACCAGGCAGTGGTGACACACACCTTTAAATCCCAGTAGCCATACTAGTTTGCCTTTGAAACTAGTCATTAATGGTGCACATCGTTTATCCCAGCACTAGAGAGGAATATAAGACAGGAGGAGACAGCTCTCACACACAGTCTCATCCTGAAATTCCTGGAGACAGGATTGCCATTTCAGATTGGGTTATAAATAAGAGCCAGTGACTGACTGTTTTGCCTTTCTGACCTTCAGGTTGTGCCCCAATTTCTGTCACAGGGTTTTTTATTAATCGTACTTCATCTAACAGTCAATTACTTTGGTGTACACAAATAATTTTTATAAGATAAAAATTTTAAATCTTTGCTCTCTGTCTACTGAGCCCAGTGGAAAATAACACATGATAAACACTATATATAAGATAAGATAAAAATCCAGGGTCATCAGGGAATTTAGAGTGGATCATGCAAGAATTTTGGTACAATTCTCCATGTGATGACTATATACTCGATTCCTTGAATGCATAATATAGCTGAATGTCACAAGAGAATAATCATTATTTCAAATAACACTTGTCTCAAGTCTGTTTCAGGTTTCACATCTCAGTAGTAAAGAAATGAGTTAATATAAGGTTTAAGGGAGGGGAAGAACAAAATCAATTCCTTATTAAATGAGTTATAAACCAGAAAGCAGGGATTTGAGTTAAATTGTGATTCTTTTTACTTCTTGTGTGTTACCTTTTTCAGAATGAGAGTTTGCATACCCTATGGAGGTAGTAAATATTATTTAGTACTTAGTAGTAAGAAACAAATATCACATTTATGGAAACCCATTAAATATTTGTCATGATATAATCTATATTCAAGTAACAGCAAAAAATGCTTTGTGGACAGGTGTATTATTCAAATCTCATTAATAATTTTTTATCAACAAGCAAATTAGTTCATATGAATAGATAATGATGCCCAACTGCAATAATAAAGACTTGTTTTTATGACCAACCAAATGAATAGTAAAATAATTCCTACATATTCAGATTAATAAAAATGCTATTGTTGAGAAAAGAGAGACAACTAAGTTTCTAAGAGTGCTTCCTGCTTTTCAAGCAGCCCCAAATACTGTTGCCAACACTCACATTGGTCATCTTAAAATGACCTGTACATACATCTCCAGTGAATCCAAGTAGCCCTTCTTGCCTCCCAGGTTATAAACATACACACAAGGCAAAATCTCATACAGAAATAAACAGCCACACATACATTAAAAAAATTCTATTGATTATAAACTTTTGGAGGATGTAAGAAAATTTATCTTCTAATTGTTATATTATATATTTAGCATTAATAATGAGAGAAGTAAAATGTTATTAGGAATTTGTAATTTTTATGGTTTATAAACAGTTTCCTTGTGATGCAATTTCCACAGAACTTGACAATATATTATAGTGGCTTTCTTAAACTAATTGCTTTCACTATGGTATATCAAATTATTTAGCAAAGTGAAACATTAATATTTAATCAGATATAATCCATTTTTTGTTTTATGCTCTATGAGATTATCTATCCAATCAATCCCCCATTCCAAAATAAATGTTTTTTTCTTTTAATTTTGCCTAGAAATATTCTTAGCCCAGAATCAATTGATCACTTTTCTTTATAACACAATTATTCCTTGATTATAGTGTTTTCATAATACTAGTTGTAGTAAACTATAGTCTTTTCTATAATTTACCTTTATTTTTTGTTTATTGGTGTTTTGCCTTAATGTATATCTATGTGAAGGTTTCAGAAGCCCTTGAACTAGAATTACAAATGCATATGTGAGCTGCCATGTAGCTGCTGTCAATTGAACCTGGGTCCTCTGGAAGATCAGCCAGTGCTCTCAACCAGTGAACAATCTTTCTATTTCATAAACTACAGTCTTGTTGGCTTGAGTGTTTTATTATTATAAGGTAGTACAGAAGTTTGGATGGCTCTAACTTTGTGTAAGTAGAGTTCAGTAGTATTTTAAGTAATTCTTGGCCTGCCTCTCCATGGCACAAATCCGTTCCTTTCATCAAGGGATTTAGATATCTAAATCAGGTTATTGGACTTTCTTAGCAAGTACTTTTATCCTCTGAGCTATCTCACTTGCCTTAAATCATTTGATAAAGCTTTGCTGTATTTCACTTGGCTGGCATTGAGCTTAGTACTGTGAACTTATAGAATTTAGCATCACTTAGCCAAATTTCTAGGGAAATCTGTGATGGAATATCTAAACTAGATTAATAAGATGGGAAGGTTGACCTTAACTTTGGGTGGCACAATCTTATCAGCTGGAATCATAGCTTAAATAAAAATGAGAACATGAACAAAGGACTTGAAGTCATTTCTCTGCCTCTTGAATGTAGATGCAATGAGACCAGTGGCCTCATGTTTACCCTATTGAATCCAGCATGATGTATTGGACCCTCTAACTGTGAGCCAAAATTAACACCTGCTCCCTGCATTCTTTTTTTCCTTAAGTTGGATATTTTGTCACAGTAATGAAAAAGGTAACTAATATAGAAACCTGGTACTTAGAATTGTGACCACTCGCCTTGGCTGGGATAGACTTGTTATTCTTAAATATTTGGAAGTAGTTTGTCAGAAGAATATGGAAAACTTTGGAATTTCAAACATGAAAAACCCTGGAGTCCTCCAATAAGTGCATAATGGGCTGCTCAAGTGGTAGTCAGGTAATTCAAAGGATGTGAGAAATAAAGAGAGTAGAAGCTCAATTCATTATATTTTAGAAGCAGTCAAGGTGATACTTAGAAAAAAGCTAGAGACTTTAGTGTTATATTCTGGAAATGAATCTGACTCCATTGAGAAAGATAATATTTAGCACATATTAATTTGGATTTGTAACATCTCATCCCTATATTAGTCTCTTTCTTAATATGTATTGTAACTCTTTAACTCTTGTGATTAATTTTTTGTTAGAGTTCTAGCCTGGCAGTTTGTCAAAATAGTTAAATTTGCTTATTTCAGATTTCTATTGGCTTAGTAAATACTCTTCTAGACTTTTATTTAGATTCTTAGTTCAAATGTCCTTTTCAGTAAGTTGTATTACTTGGAGAGAGCAGATAGATCATATTTCTAAATCTCAGTTTCTTTATCTATGTCTGTGCCTTATATTTGTTGGGTGGAGATCATTTACGTTGAAATTAATATATTTTCTTACTTCTTGTAATATTAGAGTGTGGCTTGGGTCATTCCTTTGTCTTTTTATGTTTTATTAATAATGGGTATTTCTGCAATGTTGTGGAGAACAGGATAGAGATTTTCAGACATATATTTTGTTCATCTCTTCTTATATTGTTTATTCTTTATGGGCTCTTTTGATTAATACTTTCATTCTCATAAGTATTTAAGGTCCCATTCAATATCTTCTGCAGGAATCCCTTGGTGCATATTAACTGACTTAATTTGTGATTGTAAAGTGCACTTATTTTCATATAAAAATGAGAAAACAACCTTACCTAATATGTCAGTCTTTCTTCATATATTTTTACATTGATCATTTCAAATATGTCATTCTATGGAAGTGGTTTTTTTCTAGTATTCTTAACACTCTGCCTTTCTATATAGGTTAATGTTTTTCTATTTACACTTTCCATGTTTTGTTTTGTAGTGCTATACTCATAATTATCATGAAGAGATTTTTTTTTATGTCATGTCTTTTTGAAGTTTTAAGTGTCCTCTATTTGGATATGCTGTTACATTTTCAAATTTGGGGATATTTCTGGCAAATTTCACCAAAAAGTTTACACAACTCTTCCAACAAAATCATATCTCTTAATCCTTTCCAAACAGTTCTTCTAACTGGGAACTAAGTATCCAATCATATGAGCCTATGGCGGCCATTCTCATTCAGACAGTCTACTGTCGATAATCTACACTATGCTTTTCATTTGATTCATTCAGGTTTTCATTTCTAAATTTTCCATTTTTATTTTTTTTCACACACGAATATATTTCTTTATAACATGTTAAATGTTGATATTTCTCGAGGGTTTGTGTACTTAGCTCGGCTGTGGCCTACGAATCAGGATCCTGGGGACTGGGATGTAACTCAAAGGTAGACCGCTTGCTGGAATATGCAAGGCCCCAAGTTTGATCTCCAGCTTCCTAGAACTGAGGGGGAAAAAAAGAAAATTCCCAAGTCAATTGAGTCTCTTCTCCATCTACAATTAAGCCCAAGGGTCTTTATTATGGAGCAGTGTTGAGGAGGATTCTGGGAAGAGAAGGGATTAGTATTCTTTTATTTTTCATTTTATTTTATTTATTTATTTTTCTCCATTAACAGCTTTAATTGGGTGTGGGGCAATAGAACTATTCTTAGCACAATTATGGGTGTGGGGTTCCCTGCAGACTCCCCAGGGTGATGGTTCCTGTAATGATTTTTTAGGGGAAACGGCTCCCAACAGATCCCCCATTCTCTTATATAAAAGCAGGTAGTTATTACGTGGAGAGCACCAGTCAGAGTCAACCATGGTGTCATATCTAAAGAAGAAGGGACTGAGATAAGGAGAGACCCCCCTCTCAAGTGGTGAAGCAATTTACCTCTCCTGGGAACAGAGGGGTGCCTGATGATTCTTAGGTCAAGTGGGGACCAGGCCTTTTTTCTTTCCCACTTACCCTTCCTAGGGTTCCCAGGGCCCTGTCTTAGGTTGGGGGATTATCCTGCCATAAGTCTCCCGTCCTTGGAGCTCCTCAAATATAAAGCATCTAGCAGGATTAAAGTAAACAGAACACAGGGCACCCTGTCTTAGGCCATGTGGAGAGCGCCCTCATACCTGTACCATGCCATGTTGAGCCGGTTTCTACAACCTCTGTATGGTGTGCTCTTCAGGCGAGGATCCACACTAACTCCCGTCATTGGGGCCCTTCATCTATCATTAATGAAAATACTGTGAGGAACTCTTCAAACAAAAGATATAATGATATAATTTTGGCACCAATATCTCCATCTCCAGACAAGAAGAAAGGACTTTTTCCCAACCCAGTATTCACCTTTTAGTCTGGCCTATGGCATGTCCTCCTTCCTAAGTGCCTACTCCACATAAAGTTACGTGTGCTGCCTGCCAAAAATTAGGGCAGTGTAAAAGTGATCAAAATCTAAAATTTTTAACATATGCATTAAACCCAAACAGTTTACAGCATGTGTCAAAATTTTCCCAACATCTATAAGCAGTTACAAATATCATTAGATCAATTTCAGTAGGAGTACAATGACATACATTGTTGTTATCAAATACCACCAGTTCCAGTCTCTGAGCAACAGTGACAGGAACCCCCAATTTTCCCCCTTCTTAAGTGATGAGAGGTTAATATTTTAATTAAAATGAGTTCTGTGTCCCAAAGTTTAAAGCAGTCTGATATTTAGTCTGCAACTCAGCTCCAAAGCAGACCAGAGTTCAAGCTGCAGGAGCAGTTTAGCATTTGTGCTCCAGGACAGGTAGGGGAACCTGGGTGAGGCGAGCTGGATCCAGGTACATGAAGCACATCCTGGCACTTATGTCAGCCGGGTCTCCCTGAACTCTGGAGGCAGGATGGCACCCTGCAGAGTGGTGTAGCTGGTTTTGTCAGCAGGCACTCCTTTCTTTGGGGGCAGGGAAGACCGGACCAAGGACCTTTCCTCAATCACCTCTGGAAGTCTGGAACTCCTCTGTGTCCGCAGCCTCGACATCACGTCCAGAATTTATTTTCTTTCTGTGAAAAAATCACAAACACATCCTCGACCCCAAATATATATACAGGTCGGGTTTTTTTCATAATGCATTGCAAGGGCTTTTTCACCTTGTCTTAGCAAAGGTCAGCTTGGTGTCATCAAGCCAGATCCGTTTGCATCAGGATCTGCTGGCAACTTTTATGAGTTGCTTTGAAGGAGCCTTGTTATGCTCCATAATTTTTATTATTATTAGCCATATATGCAGTTCCTCCATTGGAAGAGCCATTTGTAAAATTTAGCATAAAATCCTTTAAGGGATTTTTTTACTATAACATTAGCAAAATACAGGTGCATAAATAGTAGCAATGATCTGGGAAAAGACCATTGTTTTTGGCCTTTGAATTTAGCAAAGGCAATTGTCCAGGAATCAATCTTAAAATTATCAAAGAATTTACTGTTTAGTATAAGAAACATTGATCATAGTCAATATTTTGTTAAACCATTATCCTGATTCTATCCTGTCCTTTTATATCAGACAGGCTACTGGTTTAAATTAAGAGTGGTACCAAAGCTTCAGTAGGAAAAGCAATTTCCAATGGTAAGAGAAGACATCAAAATACCAAATGCTTTAATTGTGGTAGAATGGAACATGTGAGAAAAGATTGTAGACAACAGATTCCTAGCAATAATGTCTCCTCTAGGAATGGCAGAAATAGGAGGACTCAACCTTCAAGTATATGTAGGAGGTTTGGCAAAGGCTGACATTGGACCAATAAATGTAGGTCAATGAAAGATAAACAAGACAATCTGATACTATCAGGAAAACACCATGGGGGCCCTCTCACAAGCCCCCATGAAAAATGTGATCCAGTCATTCCCAGTTACTGTGGAGAATGTATCTTGCCAGGAAAATTAAAAAATCCAATGTCTACTGTAAAAAGCAATACTAGTCTGAATGATGGGTTAAATGTGGAGAATGAGTCAAAAACTCTAGTAGGAAGGAGGAAATGTATATTCTGGCAGACTTCTATAAATAAGCAAAGACCGAAGTTAACAGTGTGTATAAATGGCATTTTTATTGAAGGCATACTAGACACAGGTGTGGATGTAAGTATCATTACTCCAGAATCTTGGAATCTGAATTGCCCTCTTCAAGAGGTACATTTTCAGTTCCTGGAAATTGGAACCACAATATTGGTTGAATGCATAGGGCCAGTAGGGAAAATAAGAATGCCAAGGACATATATAGTCAATATTGCAGTGAATTTGTGGGATTGTGACCTAGTGCAACAATGGAAGACAAGATTAGCATTCCTGCAGCCCAAAACATATGTTTCTGAATAAAATATTAGAAGTATTATAGATGATGGACACCAGCAATTCGGACTGTTCAAGAACATAAAGAAATTGACAAACCTTCTGGAGTACCAATAGCCCTACCTTTAAAATGGTTAACCTCTATGGATTAAGCAGTGACCTCTAGCTTAGGAAAAGTTGAAGGCTTTAAAACAGCTGGTACAAGAGGAACTATATGCTCAACATACAGAAGAATCTACCTGCACTCAGAATTCTCTAGCACTTGTTGTTAAAAAGGTATCTGGAAAATGTAGAATAGTGACAGATCTTAGAGCTATCAACAAGCTTATTCAAACTATGGGCCCTCTACAATCTGGAATTCCTCTGTTGTCTTTGTTACCAAAGGGATGGCCTCTCATAGTTATTGATTTAAATGATTGTTTCTTCACTATACCCTTACAAGAAAAGGAAAAAGAAAAGTTTGCCTTCACAGTGCCTACTTATAATAATTCTCAGTCAACTAGGAGATATCAATGGAAATCCTCCCATAGGGAATGCTCAATTATTGTTTAAATTTGTTTTTATCCTGGAAAATTTTGTTTTCTCCATTTATAGTGAACGAAAGCTTGGCTGGGTATAGTAGTCTGGGCTTGCATCCATTATCTCTTAGCTTCTGCAGTACATCTATCCAGGACCTTCTGGCTTTCATGGTTTCCATAGAGTAGTCAGGTGTAAGTCTGATATTTTTATCTTTATAAGTAACTTGACCTTTTTCCTTTGCAGCTCTTAATATTCTTTCTTTATTCTGTATGTTTTGAGTTTTGATTATTATATGGCGAGGAGATTTTTTTTTGTTTTCGTTTTTTTTTTTTTTTTGGTCCAGTCTATTCGGTGTTCTGTATGCTTCTTGTACCTTCAAAGTAATATCTTTCTTTAGGTTGGGAAAGTTTTCTTCTATAATTTTATTAAATATATTTTCTGGACCGTTGTGCTGTACTTCTTCTCCTTCTTCTATCCCAATTATTCTTAGGTTTGGTCTTTCTATTGTGTCCCATATTTCCTGAATGTTTTGTGATGAGAATTTGTTGGTTTTGCTGTTTTCTTTGATCAGTGTATTTATTTTCTCTATGGTATCTTCAGTGTCTGACAATCTTTCTTCTATCTCTGGTAATCTGTTGGTAGTACTTGTCTCTGTAGCTCCTGTTCGTTTACCCAGATTTTCCATCTCCATCCTTCCCTCGGTTTGTGTTTTCTTCATTACTTCCATTTCATTCTTCAAGTCTTGAACCGCTTCCCTTACCTGTTTGATTGCTTTTTCTTGTTTCTCTTGGTTCTCTTGGTTATCTTTGAGCGATTTATTCATTTCCTCTACCTTTTTGTTTGTCATCTCTAATTGTTTATGGCAGTTTTTCACTTCCTGTTTAAGGTCTTCCATTATTTTCATAAAATTCACTTTTGAGTCGATTTCTTCTAATTCTTCTGGAGTAGTGTGTACAATTCTTCTTGTTTCGGGATCCCTGGATTCTGGTGATGTCACGTTTCAGGTTGTTGGGGGAATTCTCTCATTGGCGCCTTCCCATCTCTTCCTTCAAATTAAGCCAGGAGAGGCCTGGTGTCTCGGTCCAGTCTTTGCTGTGACTGAGTCTCTGGGTGTATCTCTTCAGTGTAGAAGCAGGAACCGACCCGTCCAGGTGGAAATCCTCAGCACCACAACTCGGACGCCACTCTGGGTGGGTAGCCTTAGTGTAGGAGCAGAAAACTGTTCCAGAGCAAATGACCTTGCAGAAAACGCAGGCCTTCTAGATGGAACTTGTCAGCACCTGAACAGGGCCGCCTCTGGCTAACAGACACTCACACATCCAGATGGAACTTCTCAGCACCTAGACAGGGCCGCCTGGTAGCCCAAAGATCCATGGACAAGAGGGAGGATGTGGGAGGCAGCGCGGGGTCCAGGAGACCCCTGGAGACCCTGGAGCACAAGCTCTAGGTGCCCGAGCTCCCTTACAGGGAACCTTGAGACTTGCCTGAATGACAGTCTCTCCCCCGGTCTGGGTGGGTTGCATTAGTGTAGGAGCTTAAAACCGGTCTTGAGCACTGGTCAGAACACACAGCGAAGCAGGGTTGGGGGTGGGGTGCTGGGGACTTGGGTCGTGCCTAAGAAAGACAGCTCTGCAGAAGGATCTGGGGGAGGAGGGTTGTGCTTGCTTCTGGGACACACCGCCCCTGGTTAGCAGAAACTCACCCGTCCAGATGGAACTTCTCAGCACCTAAACAGGGCCGCCTGGTAGCCCAAAGATCCAGGGACAAGAGGGAGGACGTGGGAGGCAGCGCGGGGTCCAGGAGAACCCTGGAGACCCTGGAGCACAAGCTGTAGGTGCCCGAGCTCCCTTACAGGGAACCTTGAGACCTGCCTGAATGGCAGGCACTCCCCCGGTCTGGGTGGGTTGCCTTAGTGTAGGAGCTTAAAACCTGTCTTGAGCACTGGTCAGAACACACAGTGAAGCAGGGTTCTCCATTTTTATTTCAAAATCTGAATTGATTTACTAAATTTATAATGCAAGTTGTTGACTTTTTCATACATATGGCTTAGCTTTACCTCCAGTTTGTTAATTTGTTGCAGACTTTCTTCTTAAGTCTTAGATTGATTTTCTTAGTTCATTTAATTTATTGTCGCTTATTTGAGATTATCAGTCATTTATAGAAGTACTTTTTCTAATTCTTCATTTAGAGTTAGTCATTTCTGTATTTTTTAATTCAGAATTTAGTATTTAGGTGATATAATCTTTAGTGAAGTAATGATGCCTTCCATTTTTCATGTTTTAATGCATGGAAAAATTACTTATGCACTCTTTCTTTTGTTGTACATTTTGTTATACTTGGGAGTATTCTTTTCCTTTCCATATCCCACCTCTGTGTCTGTACCTTAATTTCTCCAGGACCAGGTTGTAAGTTTGTCTTACTCTGATGGTCACTACCTACTAATTTATCACCACTATCCTTGGCATCCCTACCAATGTAATTGATGCTATATAAGGTATACATTTCATTTAAAATTTGTTATGTGAGTGTGATATCTTATAGAACTCAACTAAACTTGTAGACCTACAGTCCTCAGTCTATAAGGTTTGGTTATAGAAGGACAATTAACTGATGTCTTAAACTTATCTGCCTCTTTATTAAATTTATGTATACCAAGTTATATTGTACTCAATTCTTGTTTATTTTTAACCAGTAAAACTGTTCTATAATAGAATTTCTGTTAGGTATATAACTATGGGAACATATTCTGGTATTATTATGAGAAGGCATTGCTAGATATCTCATTTAAGAAGTTGAAACAATACATCTCCTACAATGAGATTACTATTTTTACATTTCTCTGGCAAACACTTTGGCTGATTACTAAACCAAATGGCAGTAAGTTATAAGGCTAAGAGGTAGGGGGACAAACAACACAGAAAGAAATCCTTAAGAGATGATGAATCTCTCTTTTCATCACTTCAACATCACATCTGTTTGTACTTGCTTTTTTTTAACTCTTTAGGGGCCTGCCACCCAGTTCCCAAAGAAATACATAGCAATTTATTCTTACTTATGAATGCCAGGTCTTAGTTTGGCTTGCTTCTGGTGAGCTTTTCCAACATAAACTATCCCATTTCTCTTTAACTGCATTTTTGCCTCTGGGCTTTTTTTTAACTTTCTTCATTCTATATATCGTTCTTTTCTTCTTATTCCATGACTGACTGTGTTGCTGAGTGGCTGGTTCAAGCATTTTTGTTTCCTTCTTGTTTTCTCTATCCTTGCTCTGTTCCCTACATTCCCTCTCCCTATTTTCTCTATGTCCAACAGAAATGTCTATTTCTCTCCTAATTAGCTGTTGTCCATTCAGTTCTTTATTAGACCAATCAGGTGTTTTAGGTAGGCAAAGCAACACAGTTTTACAGAGTTAATTAAATTTAACATAAAAGAAGGCAACATGTCTTTGCATTGGTGTGGAAGTTTCTTCTGTCTGTGTATTGCATTTACTGGTTAATGAATAAAGATCTGCCTTGACTTGTTGATAGGGCAGAACTTAGGTAGGTAGGGAAGAAGGAAATGAATACTGGGATGAAGAAGATGGAGAAAAAGACATGTCATGGAGTTGCCAAAGTCAGACATGCCAAATCTTTGGCAGCAAGCCACTGCCATGTGGCATTATACAGATTAATAAAAATGGGTTACAATAATCTAAGAATTATCCAATAAGAAGCTAGAGCTAATGAGTCAAGCAATATTTTAATCAATATAGTTTCTGTGTGTTTATTTTGGGACTAGGCAACTCAGAATGAATAAACAGCCCCCTCCCAACAGATTGGTACCCACATGGCCAACTAAATCCATGTAAAACCTGAGAAGGCTTGAAAAGGAATTATAGAAACAAAATACAGAGTTTAACACAGTTTCTTGCTATGGGCTAGCATCTTGCCATAGCTTCTTTAAGAGAGATTTTACTGATTTAGTCTTAGCAGGAAATAAGCTGTGGTCATTTTAAAATGCTGGCTTTCTGGGTTATCCTCCCAGAGCAACCTCTAGCTCTTTCAAGAGATGGAGTATTTGAGTGGGGTTTGTGAGAAGACTGTTGCAGCTTGCTTAATGGTGGCATGGACTGGCTGTGTGCCTAGAGATGGGACACTGTGCATGTATCTAAGAGGTTGTTAGTAGCTCTGCCATGCTGGAATATGCTGAGTGACTGTGCTGAGCAAGCAGGCAGTGCTGTATATATCACAGTAATGGTGATGCTTAAAATTTATACTGGGCATGTAGGTAGACACTGCTGTATTTCCCCTAGCAATGGCACAGATAAATTTTAAGAAGCACTTAGAATTTTCAAAAGTCCTCCTGGACAATAAATAATTACAGATATGCAATAAAGAAATCCAGATTAAAAAAAAGACCTATAAATGGGTATAGTTTTGGATAAATATATGTAGGCTTGGAAGAGAGAAGAAAAGAGTATGCAGAGTTGGAAAAATAGCAAATGTTTTTTAAGGGGGGGGTAAAGTCTTTAAAGAGAGAGAGTACATATAGTCATAGATTAAAAGGAGTAAAGAAAAACAAGCCACATAAAGATGGAAAATTCACAGAGAGTCTGGATTAAGTATATTATTGTGTATTCTTTGAATTTTTTGACTGTGGAAGAGCTAAGTACAGAGAGACATTTTATTGTATGGGCTCCTAAGCTAAACCACCATATATGTTCTAAAGGTATCATGATTCCAAAATTTGAGTCTAAGGATATGTTGCTTTGGAAAAGAGGTTTTTCTTTTGTTTTCACAGAAGATGAGAACCTGTGGATTGCTTCCAGACCAATATGGTTAAATAGAACAAGATCCCCTGAAAGGATGCTGTGAAACCCCCACAAAAGTACTCTACCCAAAAAAACAGTAGGAAGTAGTTTTGAGAGAAATAACTCTGCTCATATTCCCAAATATTTTTTATATTTTTTTACATTTAATGGGGATATGATATAGATATTAATAATTTGCATTGGCATGGATCTTGCTTTCTTGATACAAATTTAAGGTAAATTTTGTTATACTATATATATATATATATATATATATATATATATATATATATATATATGTCTGCCCTTGATTAAGAAATTGTGTTTGTGTAGTTCATTTAAAAATGTAATGTATAATTAAGAAATATAGGTTAATAGATAATCATCAAGCTTGTAGTCATAGTCATGTTAGTTAGATTTTCTAGATGTATAGAGATATATTCAGTTAGATATACCTAACTTCAAATCTTTCAGAAACCTCTAAAATATGGCATTTAAAATGTTTAAAACTGAAGACTTTTCATAACAATGAGATGCATCTATGCCTGGCAGCACCAAGCTACTCCAAAAGGAAGATAGGCATCACCCATTATGGAGTTGGTTAGCCATTTGTTCAAGAAACTGCTTTTGCCTTGACTACTTAACTGAACATGCAGGGCCCACAGAGAAATGACTGCTGAACTTGCCTAAAAGTGAGATGATCTTTTGGGGTTTCTGCTTCATAAAAGGGTCGTTGAGACATTCTGAAGGATACAGAAGAAAGTGACTGAACTGTCTTTGAAATTTCCTGCTTTATGGAAAAGTCTGGCAGATACTATGGGCCTGTAGGCTGAAGATGTATGCCCCAATGGTACAGAAGAACTTTGGGTAACTGTCCAGGCAGCAAGATATCTCTGTTCATTTTAGAATTTTGGAAGTTTCTAAAAATTCTGTTTACTTGGGTAATATTATATCCTTCTGGAGTCTTTGATGAAGGTGAAGAATTTATAGTAGTAATTCTAGTTTTCCTTATCTTTATAAAAGATAAAGTAGATATAAATATTTTAACTGTAATTATTGCTTAATATCTGTTTTGTTATATGTAATTTTACCATGTTAAAGTTAAAGCCTTTCTTTTTGTTTAAGTAGAAATGGGGAAATGATGTGGAAGGTCCTTCAGTCTATGTGTTGCTTTTATTGATTAATGAATAAAGACCTGTTATGGCCTGTTGAAAAGGCAGAACTTAGGTATGTGGGGAAGATGGAACTCAACACAGGGAGGAAGATGGCAGAGAAAAAAGGATGCCATGGAGCCACCAGAGTCACACATGCCAAATCTTTATGGGTAAGCCACTGCCACGTGGTGATATACAGATTAATAGAGATGGGTTAAATTAATATAATAGTTAGCCAATAAGAAGCTAGTGATAATGGGCCAAGCAGTGTTTGAATTAATACAGTTTCTGTGTGGTTATTTTGGGGCTGGGCAGCCATGAATGAAGAAGTGGCCTCCTCCTATATCGCATCAATAAACAAATATTCCACAGCATAAATGAGTGTAACATATCTTAAACTTATATTCTCCAATATCTATGTCTGTTCTCTGTGACATTAAAAGAAAGATATGAGAGGGAGATAAGACTTATTTTGTTTTGCAAACTCTGGTTTTGATTCACCGAGGAAGAAATTTATGTATAAAATTCTTACTTAAATATAATTCTATTTTATTTCACTAGTAGTTTTTATACTACACACCAAAATAATAATGATACAAATCAAGTACTTCTGTTAAATAGTAATCTCTGATCACAAATACTTGAGTTCACATCTTTGCTTTTCCTTTAGAAGCTGTATGAAAAGAGAAATCACATTAGCCTCTTTCCTCTTCCTTTTTTCATTTGTGAATGTGTTGATATAATTGCCTCATATTGGAGTTCTGAAAGGTAGATATTTATAAGGCATGATTTAATATATATGTGTATATATGCATGGCTTATTGTTACCACTTACCATTCTCTATATATTATATCTTGCTACAAGACTGATCCAATGCAAACTGTACTTTATATACTTCTAAAATTCATTTTTGTGCTTTCCTCAATATATCAAATTCATAGTGGAAGCATCAATATCAGAAATAAAATTCGAGATTTTTAGACATCTTTATTATAAAAATGAAAGTAGATCCATATCTATCCCCATGCATGAAACTCAAGTCCAAGTGAATTAAAGACCTCAATATAAATTTGGTCACACTGGGCACAGGAGACCACTTCCTAAATATAACCCCAATATCACAGACACTGAGAGAAACAGTAAGTATATGGGACCTCCTGAAACTGACATGCTTCTGTAAAGCAAAGGACACAGTCAATTAAGAGAAAATGGCAGCCTACTAAATGGGAAAAGTTCTTCACCAAACCTGCATCAGACAAATGACTGATATCCAAAATATATAAAGAACTCATGAAAGTAGACATCAAAATTCTAAATAACTCAATTAAAAATGGAGTAAAGAACTAAACAGAAAATTCTCAACAGAAGAATCTCAAATGGTCAAATAGATACTTAAGGAAATGTTCAACATCCTTAGTCATCAATGAAATATAAATCAAGACATCTCTGAGATACCGTGTTATACCTTGTCAGAAAGGCAAAGATAAAAAACACCAATGAAAGCGTATGAGGAGTAAGAGAATACTCATCCATCGCTGGTGGAAGTTCAAACTTGTACAACTACTTTAAAAATCGTATGACAGTTTCTCAGAAAATTGGGTATCAACCTATCTCAGGATCCAGCAGTACCACTCTTGGGCATATACCCAAAAGATGCTCAATCATACTATGAAGACATATGTTCAATTCTGTTTATAGTAGCATTATATGTAACAGCCAGAATTTAGAAACAACCTAGATGCCTCTCAACCAAAGCATGAACAAAGGAAATGTGACACATTTATACATTAGAGTACTACTTAACAGTAAAAAAAAAATGGCTTATTGAATTTTGCATGCAGATGGGTAGATTTAGAAAACACTATCCTGAGTGAGATAACCCAGACCCAAAAAGATGAATATGGAGATGAATATGTTTATAGTCACTCATTAGTAGGTATAAGCTATAAACAAAGGATATTGAGACAATAGTTCATGATCCTAGAGAAGCTAAGTACAAGAAAAAAATAGGCCTTTTTTTTTTTTACTGCTAAGTAGTACTCTAATGTATAAATGTATAGATCTACCTGGAAAGTCAAAATAGACAATATTGTCTGACAAAATTGGGGGCATGGGGGTGGGGGAGAAAGGAGGATGAAAGGGAAAGAGTAGGGCAGAAGGGAAGAGGAGAACTTGAGGGAATGGGAAAGCTGAGAATGAGGGAGGTCAGAGATGAAAGCAAGGAAAGAAATATCTTGAATGAGGGAACCATTATAGGTTTATCAAGAAACCTGGGTCTAGAGAAATTCCCAGGAATCCACAAGGATGACCCTAGCTAAGACCCTAAGCAATAGAGGATAGGGGGCCCAATCTTTACTAGTTCTGTAGTCAGACTGATGAATATCTTAAATAATACCATAGAATCTTCATCCAAGAACTGATAGAAACAGAGGCAGAGACCTGAATCAGAGCACTGGACTGAGTTCCCAAATTCCAGTTGAAGAGAGGGAGAAATGATAATATGATCAAAGAGGTCAAGACCATGGTGGGGACAAACATTGAAACAGTCTTCCTGAGCTAATGGGAACTCACAAACAATAGTCAGTCTTGGAATGTACAAGCATAGGGCCAAACTAGTCCCTCTGATTGTGATTGACAGTTGCATGGATGGGGAAGACTAAGGGGCCACTTGCAGTGACACCAAGATTTATCCCTACTGCATGTACTGGCTTTTTGGGAACCTGTTCTCTTTGGATGGATACCGTGCTCAGTCTAGATATAGTAGGGAGGACCTTCCCAAAATCAATGTGCCTTACCCTCTCTGAGGATTGGATGGTGGTGGGGTGGGAGGGTATGTGGAGACAATGGGAATAGGAGAGGGATTGGGAACTTGGATCGGTATGTATAATGAAAAAATATAGTTTTTCTTTTTAATAAATAAAAACAAATATTGATTAATAGATAATCTTCTATATAGTCAAGCTTGTAGTCATGTTAGTTAGGATATATATATATATATATATATATATATATATATATATATATATAGAGAGAGAGAGAGAGAGAGAGATTTCAATTAGATAGATATTCTTTAAATCTTCTAGAGACCTTCAGAATATGGCATTTTAAATGTTTTAAGAACTTAGGACTTTTCATGACTATGAGTCATATCTGCTTTTGGCAGCACTGGTCTATTTCAAGAAGACGATTGGTATCGAAGAGGCTCCTTAGGGAGTTTTCTAGAAATTTGAGCAAGAAACTGCTCTTCTCTATACTGCTTGATGGTATTCTGTATGAACAGGACATGCAGGACTTACAGAAAAATGACTGATAAATTTGCCTATATATGAGATGGTCCTTCAGTGTTCCTTCTTCATGAAAGAAGTTGCTACACATCCTGAAGGACACAGAAGAAATCAACTGAAAAACTTCTATTACAAGGTAAAGGAGATTTTCAAATTATGTGCTTCACTAAATGTCTGGCAGATGCTCTGGGCCTGTAGGGTGAAGATAGATGCTGAAATGTTACAAAAGAAATTTGGGTGACTATCTAGGCAAGCAAGATGACTATGTCAATGCTAGAGTTTTGGAATTTGCTTACAGTAATGCTCTTCTTGTCACTTAGGTAATATATTCTTCTGAAGTATTAGATGGAGTTGAAGAACAGATAGTTATAGTTTTCCTTAGTTATGATAAAGGATAAAGTCAATATAAATATTGTAATTATCATTCTTGCTTGATAACTGTTTTGTTGTATGTAATCTTGCTATTTTAGAGTTAAAGCATTATTTTTCAGGCAGAAAAGAGGAGGTAGTATGGTATTTCCCTCTCTTTGCTGTGAATACCATTGGTTAATAAAGAATCTGATCTGGGCCTATTGCAGTGCAGAATAGGGCAAGGTGGGAATCCAAGCTGATAGAGGAGGAGAAGTAGGTGGAGTTACAGAGATACCTTGTAGCCACTACTGGAGGTGACAGATGCTGGAAACTTGCTGATAGGCCACAACCTTATGGTGATGCACAGATTAATAGAGATAGGATGATTTAAGCAGTAAAAGCTAGCTAGAAACAAGCGTGAGTGATTGGCCAAAACTGTTGCAATTAATATAGTTTCAGTGTTATTATTCTTTGGAGTCTGGGAAAATGAAGAACAAATGAGCAGCCTCAGACAAAAGGCTATAAATGGTTTAAATGTGTTTTAAAATATATATAAACTTGGGAGAGAAGAGAAAAATGATAAAGAATGTCCTTAAAAAGAAATTTAGTCAGGTATCATAGCACATACCTTTAATTCCAGCATTTTGGAGGCAGAGACTGTTGGATCTCTATAAGTTTCAGGCCAGCATGGTCTACATAGTGAGTTCCAAGGCAGCCAAAAATACACAGATAAATCCTGTCTCAAAAAAAAAAAAAAAAATAATAAGAGAAATATAGTAAAAAAAGAACATTAAAGCCATGTAAAGATGGAAATTAAGCAGAGAATCTGGATACTACATGCTATTGTATAGTATTTGAATTGTTTGACTGCTGAGGAAGTAGCAAATGCTGCCAAAAGACATTTGATTTAAAATGCTGCTGGATTTATCTAACATATATATTTTGAAAATGCTTTGACTCCAAGATTTAAGTCATAAAACATGCTACATTGGAGATGAGTATTTGATTTTATTTCTACAGGGAATGAGAGGCTTGGATTCATTCTTTGTTAAGAAAAATATGGTAGGTTTGATCAAGGAAGACCCCCCATGAAAAATCTTCAATGGGAACAGAAGACCCATATGATCAGAGCACCTGATGCTGTTCCCTCTGAATTCTACATCAAGAACAGCCTCACGACCTCAAGACTGATGGCTGAGATGACCAAAACTCATAGAATACCCCAGTCAGTAATTGACCATAATTCTAGATTTTCTTTGGGTCTTTATAAGATTATCATCACCTCCAATCAATGGGAAGTAGCTTTGAAAATTTCGCCCACATTCCCCCCAAAAATCAATTATTTAGTCTTTGTTTAGAGTGTTGGTTACAATTTTTATTGATAATAGTCAGGAGACAAACTAAACGAGGGAGATTAGATTCAAATTTTTTGCTTGGAAAGAAAAGGGGAAAACTGCTGTGGTAAAATATTTTTGTACACTTTAAACATTTGTCACTCATATTAATTTAATAAAATGCTAATTTGCCAGGTGCCAGACAGAAAGTATAGCTGAGACAATGAGAAAAGAAGGATTACGGGAAGAGGAAAGGCTCAGACTATAGTCACCAGGCAGAAGCAAAGGAAGCAAGATGAAAATACATCACTGGGTAAGGTACTAAGCTATATGGTTAAACATAGATATCAATTATGGGTTAATTTTCATAGTTAGATCTAGTTAATTATAAGTCTGAGCTAATAGGCCCAATAGTTTATAATTAATATAAGTCTCTGTGTGTTTTGGTGGGATTGAACAGCTGTGGGACTGGGCAGGACAGAAACTTCTGTTTACAAATCTTATTATAATATCACATCCTAATAATGAACAAATCATTTAGAGTATAAAAAGAAGAGATAGTCAAGGAGTATTGCAAAAGTTTATGACTTATTTCATACTTCGTAACACCGGATATATAACTGTTTGAAATACTATTAATTATATGTATGCCAGCATTATAGTACCTTCTTTGAATTTTATAATAAAATCGTTACATTTTTCGAAAAATATATAAAAGCTCTTTCTAACAAATGCCCCACAAAAATGAATCCAAAGACAGCTGGATTGCCAGGTTATGACATGAGACTCAACAGCCAAAAGCTATACAAGTTGAGTACAAAATCTCCCAGGTACTGCTTGAACAGGAGATGAAATCAGCTCTCAAGGTGAAGCTGTGGCAATTGAATATAGCAGCTCACCAAGGAAACTGTAGAGACAGTCAGGATGACTATCATAATTTTTGTGCCAATTCTTCAGCTGATACCTTTCATGAAAATTCAATCTGCCATGTGAATGATATGGAGAAAAAATAAGTTGGAGGCATGCAGTTCTTTGCTCAGAGGAGGATTCTACCTAAGCCAACTTGGAAAAGCTTATTCAAAAAAAAAAAAAAAGCAAAAGCACCCTGAACTGGCACCATGACTGTTGTGTAGGACAACATCCTTTGAAGACTTGGTCTTCCTAAGTAAAATAGTGGGCAATGTGATTCCTGTGAGGCTGAATGGAAGCTGGGTTAAAATTTAATTTAGAGGAAGCACAGCAGAACTGCTTCTGTTGTACACATAGTGCTCACAAGCAAGGATGTTAATTTTGAATTACTAGAGTTTCAGTTATAAACAGAAATGACTAAAATATTATTCATAGAAAATAACAACAAACCAATTTTACTTTGATAATAAATTGATACACTAAATTAATATAATACAGTTTAAATTATCACATCATTGAAAAAGACAAAGGAATATTTGTTTTGGATTGACAGAAGAAAAGAACCATTCATGTTTTATATATAATCATTACTTTCATAATGAGTCCAACAATCTTGTTTTTATTTTTAAATGCCTGTTTATCTAGCTTTTTAACAACAATGTTGCTTTATATATCATGTACTAAATTAAATAATTCATGATTTAAATATTTCCTGGCATATTTAAATTATTAATTTTATCAGAAAATTGGCATATAAATCACATAGCATTTAAATTGAATCAAATTTAAACTTAAAGATATTTGACATAGCAAGATTATGATTGACACTTAATTAAAATGCACTGATTCTATTTCTACAAACTTCTCAGCTTCATTTGTTGCTTTTGTCATAATTTGTCTTTAATATATTAAGGCACTTCTACCTTTTCATGAATGTAAAAGCTTGTACCATATGAAAGGCTGTAAGCAGCAGCAAATTTTTGCAGTGAAATTATAAGACAGGATTACATATGGTAACCTCAACTCACATAGAACTCATTTTGTAATACAGCTTTAACTCAAACTCACATAAATTCTCCTGTGTCAGTCTCCCTGATTGATAAGATTAGACATATACTTGGCTAGGAGATGGTAACTTTCATATAAAAGATTCTCATTCCATCCCTACCTTTGCTTTTAAAAATTACAAAGAATTTTAAGATAATCAGAAATGTAAAAACTGTGTTGTGTTTATTTTAGAAAATCTTTCTACAAACATAAAAATATTAATTTTATTTTGAGTTTGTGCTGTTGTATTCAAAATACATAAGCTAGATATATTTTTGTTGAACATTTTTATTGTTTTCTTATTTGACAATTTCAGATGTTTTAATATTTTACCTGCTAAATCTTTCCATCTTTCTCCCATTCCTGCCAAGCATTCTCTTTCCCTAGAGAACTCTTTCCCATTTTTATGACACTGTCTCTGTCTCACTCTGTCTCTCTGTCTCTGTCTCTCTCTGTGTAGGTATATCCTGTTGAGTTTAACGAGGATCAGCTGTGTAAGCATGGTTTTGCAGTTATCCGTTGGAACCTAGTAGGTTCAACAGTATCTACAGAACTGAAGAAGATGCCTATCCATCTCCAGAATTTGTCAGTTGCTGATAGTTTAACAATATTTGGTAGGGAATGAATTGCCCCTCCCACATTTTTAATTGTTGAACAGGACAACTTATATAAACACAATGCTAGAAAACGAATGTTATAAGGAGTTCCTGAATACCATGGTTGTGTTGTGGGATGCAACTACTGTCAAATACCAGATATCATGCAAATCAGATACTTATATTATGATTAATAACAGTAGCAAAATTGCAGTTATAAAGTAGCAAATAAACAATTTTATGGTTGGGGGTCACTACAACTTCAGAAACTGTATTAAAGGGTCTCAGTATTGCTGTAGGAATTCCTACCTCCAGTAGCCTTTAAGCTACCTACCCACTTGGGTGTAGCCTCTTATACTATTTACGCCCATGTAAAGTGCACATCTTGTCTCTTTTTCAGCTTTGGGATTTGGTTGCCTTCCCACATTCCAGCAGAGGATTGTGATTTGTGAGTTTTCCCTTAAATAAATAAACCTTTAATATTCTCAATTCTGTGCTACAGGGGGAATTCTTTTGAGCATCCATCTTCATCTGGCGCCCACATGGATTCGGACTCCACAACTACTAAATGGATAGCATGTAGGCCTAACTGGTCCACAGCTCAGAAAGTCTCCCAACTGGGCCCTCATGGCTTGCTTTTATCTAAGTGATTTTTGTTTTGTAAAAGCCCCATTGAGGCAGAGCTTACTGCATGCAGCAACGTGGAAATTTGGCAAGCTCTCGAACATCCTCTCTTGGACTGCCACATTTCTTGTACTGTGGTATCTATTGTGCAGCCTCCAGTTTGTGCTCCCTGCCCATGAGTTCTGGGCTTCTTGCTCCGTGTATGGAATTGATTTAATTGCTTTTAATTTGTCTAGCAAGACATATTTCTTAGTATTTATCTAGTACAAGGTGGGAAACTAAAGTGGCACAGGACCATTTGTCTTGCCACCAGTTGTATTGCTGCTAGTCATGACTCTGCAACCACAACACCTGCTTTATAATAAAGAATATTACACCTAAAACAATTTACCTGAAGAACGTTAAGGCTTTGAAGAAAGAAATTGAAGAGGATACAGAAAATGAAAGGATCTCCAATGCTCTTGGATTGGGAGGATCAACATAGTGAAAATGGCAGTTCTACCAAAAGCAATCTATAGATTCAATGCAATCCCCATCAAAATCCCAAGAAAATTCTTCACAGACCTTGAAAGAACAATAATCTACTTTATATGGAAAAACAAAAAACCCAGGATAGCCCAAACAATAGTATACAATAAAAGTACCTCCAGAGGCATTACCATCCCTGACTTCAAACTCTATTATGGAGTTAGAGTAATGAAAACAGCTTGGAATTGGCATAAAAACAGAGATGTTGACCAATGGAATTGAATTGAAGACCCAGATATTAACCCACAAACCTATGAACACCTGATTTTTGAGAAAGGAGCTAAAATTATACAATGGAAGAAAGAAAGCATCTTTAACAAATGGTGCTGGCAGAACTGGATATCAACATGTAGAAGAATGAAAATAGATCCATATCTATAACCATGCACAAAACTCAAGTCCAAATGGACTTAAAGACCTCTATATAAATCCCACCACACTGAACCTGATAGAAGAAAAAGTGGGAAGTAGTCTGCAACACATGGGCACAGGAGACCACTTCCTACATAGAACCTCTGTAGCACAGACAATAAGAGCAACAATAAATAAATCAGACCTCCTGAAACTGAGAAGCTTCTGTAATGAAAAGGACACTGTCATTAAGACAAAATGGCAACCTACTGAATGGGACAAGATCTTCAACAACTCCGCATCAGACAGAGGTCTGATCTCCCAATTATATAAAGAACTCAAGAAACTAGACATTAAAACTCTAATTAATCCAATTTAAAAAATGGGGTACTGAACTGAACAGAGAATTCTCAACAGAAGATGTTCAATAGGTCAAAAAGACACTTAAGGTCATGCTCAAGCTGCTTATCACTCAGGAAAATGCAAACAAACAACTTTGAGATACCATCTTAGACCTGTCAGAATGGCTAAAATCAAAACATCAATGATAACCTATGCTGGAGAGGCTGTGGAGTAAGGGGAACACTCACCCATTGTTGGTGGGAATGCAAACTTGTGCAACCACTTTGGAAATCAGTGTGGCAGTTTCTCAGGAAACTGGGAGTCATCCTCCCTCAGGATCCAGCAATTCCACTCTTGGGAATATACCCAAGAGATGCACAGTCATACTACAAAAGCATTTGTTCAACTATGCTCACAGCGGCATTATTTGTAATAGCCAGAACCCTGAAACAACCTAGGTGACCCTCAATAGAAGCATGGATAAAGAAGATGTGGCACATATACACTTTAGAGTTCTACTCAGCAGTAAAAAAAAAAGACATCTTGAATTTTTTATGCAAATGGATGGAAATAGATAACACATTACTGAGTGAGATAACCCAGACCCAAAAAGAGGAATATCGTATGGACTCACTCATAAGTGGATTCTATCCATAAACAAAGGACATTGAGCCTATAGATCATGATCCTAGAGAAGCTAAATAAGAAGGTGAACCCAAAGAAAAACATATATTTATCCTCCTGGATATTGGAAGTAGACAAGATTGCCAGGCAAAAGTTGGAAGGAGGGGTTGGGGAGTTTGGGGGGAAGGGGAGATGGGGAGAGAGAAGGGAGAAGGGGAGGATAGGGGAGAGCTTTGGGGAATGGGATAATTGAGATGGAGAAAGGGTGGATATGGGAGCAAGGAAGAAGATATCTTAACTAAGGGAGCCATTTTAGGGTTGTCTAGAGTCTTGGTTCTAGAGGGGTTCCCATGTGTCCAATAGGATTTTCACAACTAGGTCCATGGGCAGCAGAGGAGAGGGTGCCTGAACTGGCCTTCTCCCATAGACACACTTGTGAATATCTTGCATATCATCATAGAATCTCCATCTGGTGAAGGATGGACATAGAGACAGACACCCACATTGGAGCACTGGACTGAGCTCCAAAGGTCTAAATAAAGAGACGAAGGAGGGAGAACATGAGCAAGGAAATCAGGACCACAAGGGGTGCGTCCACCCACTGAGACAGTGGGACTGATCTAATGGGAGCTCACCAAGGCCAGCTCGACTGGGACTGATGGAGCATGTGATCAAACTGGACTCTCTGAATGTGGCTGACTGTTGCGGGAGGTCCTTCTGCCCCTCCAACCAATAGCTGCTGAGATACCAGCCCATTGGGGCGTGGTTTCTCTCCCTTTAAAAGAAGCGGCTATTTCCTTCTGCTCTCTCTTCACTTCCTGCTCCACTGGAGACTAGACTCCCTTCCTTGTTGTGCAGATGGCTGTTTCCAGAACGGTGATCTGTAAGTTTTTTCCTTTTTAAATAAATAACACCCTATTAATCATAACTCCAAACTGGTGTGGCATTGTTCGTGACTTACGCCTTCAGCTGACAATTAGGGCTGACTAAGAAGCCAAGGACAATGGCACTTGGTTTTGATTCTACTGCATGCACTGGCTTTGTGGGAGTCTAATCTGTTTGGATGCTTACCATCCTAGATCTAGATGGAGAGGGGAGGACCTTGGACTTCCCACAGGGCAGGGCACCCTGACTTCTCTTAGGACTGGAGAGTGAGGGGAGTGAGGGGAGTGGGAATGAATGGGAGGATGGATGGAGGTGGAAATTTTAAATAAATAAATAAAATAAACAATTTACCTGATCTCATAACAGGTAATTAATAAATCAATATGGCAGACTATATTAACATTGAAACTTTTAGTAACGTTTTTTGCAGATATTATGAATTGTATTCTGCAAGACTTATATGGTTATGGTGATCTTACTATTTATTGGATATTGGGACTCAGTTTTTTTCATATTCTATCCTTAAGAAACAATGAGGCACTTTTAGAAATGATACAGTTTTTACAGACTAATTACAAACAGCTAGTTGACAGGATAAATAGCATGACAAATCAAAAGATGACTGAAATAATTAATAATATTGAAAAGGGTAACATTAATTTGATAAGCAAAAATGAATTCATGTCTAAGGATATTGAGAAATTATCTGAAAGAATTCATACTGTTGAATTTGTCAAAATTTGTTAAAAAGTTATTATAAGTTAGCAGATAGAGCATCTCTCCAGAATGGCAATTTGCATGCTATCCAAACAATGTCCAAAGATGAGGTTGAT
Source organism: Microtus agrestis (assembly GCA_902806775.1). Classification (NCBI taxonomy): domain Eukaryota; kingdom Metazoa; phylum Chordata; class Mammalia; order Rodentia; family Cricetidae; genus Microtus; species Microtus agrestis. The sequence goes on along the minus strand of CADCXT010000527.1, from coordinate 651,475 downwards.
GTTTAAAGAAGAAACTTCAGACCTTGGAATCACATGTGGAAAATGAGGATCAGAGGCTAGTTCCCTGAATGAAATTACTAGAAATTTATACAGGCCAGAAGATTCAGGCTTTAAAAAAGATAATAGTAAAAATATTTGAAATGATTGAAGAAATTATTGGAGCTTATTAATAGGGAAAGAAAGCACAAGGACAAGATTCATGGTCACCAGTAGCTGTCAGAGATGACTTACCCAGGGTTTTAGCTTCCTACCCTTTAATATATTCTGACAAAGTATCAAGTTCTAAAGGCCCAAAAGGACCCAAATAAGGTAAACTAATACCTATAGCAGTGAATGTTCTAAAATAAATTAAGCAACCTGTTGTAACTTATGGCTTGCATTCTCCATTTGTTAAGGAGATGATAAAGACATGGGCTTCTAGAATTAAGACAACACCACATGAATGGCTTCAGTTAGTTTCACAGTCCTGAAAGATGGGCCCCTGTTAATGTTTAAGTGTTATTTCAGAAAAGAGGCTAAAATTTTAGAACAACAAGGAAAAACAATTGGACTTACAATTTCCCAAGATCAAATTCTTGGTGAGGGAAATTATACTGACTTACAGGTTCAAGCTTTTATGATGAAAAAATCTTGTCCCTATGCCACAAAGCAGCCTTAAATGCTTGGGATAGGATTCAAGAACTAGGAAAATTATTTGAATCATATACCAGGGTTAAAAAGGACCAGAGCGAACCCTTTTGTAACTTTTTATAAGGATTAACAAAAGTTGTACAAATAGGAGTAACAGACCCAGATGCTATATGAGTACTTAGTGAATCTCTGGCTTTTGAAAATACCAACTTAAAATGCAAAAAGATGCTTTGGCCTTTAAAGTTTAGATCAGCACCTATGGATTAATGGATCCTACATGCAATGAACATTGAGACCTTTGACTATAATACTGAATATTGGATAGGAGAAGCAATTTTCAAAGGAATGAGGAGATATCAAAATGCCAACTGTTTTAATTGTGGTAGAATGAGATATCTGAGAATAGACTGTAGACAAGGAATTCCTATGAATAATATCTTATCTGGGAATGGCAAGAATAGGAGGACTAATGGGCCTGTTGGAGGCCCCCAAGCAAAAGTCTTCTAGTCATGCCCAGTCACTATGGAAGACATGTCTCACCAGAGAAATTAAAAAAAAAGAGCATTCTGTAGAAAACCATACTGTTCTGGATGATGAAATATACATGGAGTATAAATCAAAAATTCTTACAGGAAATAGGAAACATGTATTCTGGAAGACTTCTTTAAATGATTAAAGAACAAAACTAAGAGTACAAAAAATGGTATTGTAATTGTTAATTTGATAGACATGGGGACAGATGTAAATATCATTACTCCAGAATCTTGGCATCCAAATTTGCTTCTTCAAGGGCAGATGTTCAGTTACTAGGAATTGGAACCATATCTCAAGTTAAACAAAGCACAAGATGAGTTGACTGCATAGAGCCAGAACTTCAGAGAGAGAAGATGAGGACATATGTGGCTAATATTGCAGTAAATTGAGGGGTTTGTGACCTGTTATAGCAAGTGAATACCCAGATTAACATTCCTGCAGTTCTGAACTCATAATTCTGGGAAATATAGTACAAGGTACTATACAAAAAGTCACCCACCATTTAGGCTGTACAAGAACACAAAGAAAGGGGGCTGGAGAGATGGCTCAGAGGTTAAGAGCATTGCCTACTCTTCCAGAGGTCCTGAGTTCAATTCCCAGCAACCACATGGTGGCTCACAACCATCTGTAATGAGGTCTGGTGCCCTCTTCTGGCCTTCAGGCATTCACGCAGAAAGAATATTGTATACATAATAAATAAATATTAAAAAAAAGAACACAAAGAAAGAAGCAAACCTTTGGAGGTACCAACAGCCCTACCTTCAAAAGGGTTAAGTAAGAAACCAATATGGGTTAAACAGTGGACTCTAACTGAAGAAAGTCTGAAGACTTTAGAATACCTTGTACAAGAACAAATAAACGCTCATGATATTCAAGAATCAATCAGCCCTTGGAATTCTTCTGTATTTATTGTTAAAAAGAAACCTGCTAAATGGAGAATGGTGACAGATAGAAGAACTGTCAAGTTAATTCAACCTATGGATTGAATTCTACAATCTGGAATTCCTCTGCCTTCTTTATTACCAAAAGGAAGGTCTCAGAATTCCATAAAGATCATTACGGCATAGAAAAGGTTTAAAGAAAGAGTTTTCTATTACAATGGCAACAAGCTAAGGAGATTATAAAGATATGTTCTACTTGTTTTTTCTATACCCCAAAACCACTGACTGCAGGTACTTACCCAAAGGGTAGTCAAATGAATGAAATCTGGCAGATGGTTGTGTTCTACTTTGCAGAATTTGGAAAATTAAAATACATACACTACACCATTGACACTTTTTTAGGTTTTTAGTGGGCAACTGCTTTAATCTCATAAAAGGCTGATTTAGTTATCACATATTTATTAGAAGTTATAGCCATCATAGGTATGGAAGCACAAATAAAGACAGATAATGGTCCATCTAAGAAAATGAAACACTTTTTACTTATTATAATATTAAGCATATTATTGGTATACCACACAATCCTACAGGTCAGGCAGTTATAGAAAGATCAAATAAAACTTTAAAGGATATATTAAACAAACAGAATAGAATGCATAATGCTTCTCTAACCTTGAATTTTCCCAATGCTAATGAGAAAGGCACAATAGTAGCAAAGAGACATTAGATAATAGAAGAGTCTTCTGAAATAAATCAAGTGGAGTATTTCAAGGGCTTGTTGACCTCACAATGGCAGCCAGGAGATGTGTTAAGTTGGTGACAGGGTTTTGCTCTTGTTTCTACAGGAGAAGAAAAAATACACATGGCATCAAAATTAACAAAGTTTCAGTTTGAAAATGAGAAACATAAAAAATAAGAAAAGGAGAAACCTCTTGAAAAACAGAAATGACAGCTCATCTACAAGGATGACAATCATACAGGTGATAAGAAAACTTCATAAGCATTTGGACAGGCTTCTGCTATTGTCTTTAGAGGAAATACTCATCTTCAGAAATTCAAGAGACCCTGGATATTTGGATACTGACAGAAGGAAAAGGAACTATCCAATAAGAATCATCAAGAAAAATGAATATGACTTGTAAGAACAGGGTGATCAATATTTATATATGCATTCATGGCTATATAGAGAGCTGGCTTTGAAGTTGGAAAATAGCTCTGTTCTTTTCTAAATCCAAGCATTTTTTTTTAAAGAGAAATATTCAGAGTTTCTGTCTCATATCAAGAGTCATCTGGTATGGGACAGAAATAAGAATGAATTCAGAAAAAAATACTTTTATTCATACCTATTTTTGTCTCTATAGTACCTTTCATTGAATATATGTCTGTATATATCTATGTAAGTAAGGATCAAGTTTTCCACACTGAACAATGAATTTTTCTTCACTAATATTTGAAGTTTCCAGGAAGAAGATGGGACCCCACAACAACAACTCAAACTGGTTGATATGACATCATGATGCTGATAGTGCTTCCATAAAATGGGTTTTGGGGTACAGCTGCTGAAGATGGTTCCAACTTGATTAACTGAAGTGGTGCACTTTTTTTTTTTTTTACAAATTTCTGGCCAGAACTCCAAATAGGAACTTCAGAAAATCCCTACCAAATATTCAGATACTGTTTGCAATTATAAAAGACAGTAATCTTTTAATGTAACCATCATTTTACTTTCAATTGATTCCATAAAAATAACAATATCCCATGACACCTGGAAGTAATTCTAGAAGATGATGTACCTCTCCCAACAAAGTTTGTCCTCAGGGTTAGGGAAATCTTTTAGGGATTGATTATAATTGGGATAGTGTTTGGAGTTGAGGGGGAAATTTTGTAGGCTCAGGGATATCTTTGAAATAAAAGCAAAATTGGATGGGATAATAAATTAGTGTGAGCTTACTCACACTAATAATAATAGTGAGTAATAGAGTGGATACTTGTGAACTATTATTTATAGAGAATTTATATTAGTATGGATTCTTATATATTGATACAAACTTAAATTACATTGAATATGATCCTACTTTCATCCAGCATATTTGTATACCTAGGTGAACTTATTTTGTCATATTGTATGCATGCGTACTTCTACCTCTGTTTAAAACATTTTTGTATATTGATACAATTTTAGAATATACTTATCATATTGCAATGTATATATTTATCATATTGCAATGTACATTTCTACCTCTGATTAAGAAATTTATACATTGTTTTCATATTGATATCATTGTCCTCATTTTTGCACAGTTGTTTATTGTATAATATTTTAATATGATGTATTAGTCTTTAAGTTCTATAGGTATTAAAATTATAGATCAATAGTCATCCATGTTTATCATACTTATAGTTTGACTAATCAGGCTCTTTAGATAGAGATTGTATTCTGCATAGATAGGTAATCTTCAACCACTGCAAAGAGCTGTAGAATATGGCATTTAAATAACTTAGGTTTCTGTTGACAAGAGACACAATTGCTCCTTGCAGCACTGATCAATTCCAAAGAAAATGTAGAGTACAAAAGGTGCTTCAATCTTTCTTTCTTCCTGGCAAATCAGGCCTTTGGGAAAGGAACTGCCCATGCATTGACAACTGACAAAATACATGATATCCGGACAGGGCAAGCAGGATACAAAGAAAAAGACTGTCAAATCTTGCTAGATTGTGTAAGATGGTTTTGAAAATTTTCTTGCCTCTGAAAATGGTCTGTCAGTTACTCTACCCCTTAGCCAATTTTGGTTTCTCCAATGTTGCAAATGAGGCTTTGGGTGATTACCCAGGTAGCCAGCTGTCTCTGTCATTTGTTGTATATTTTTGGAAGTTGCTTGATTGCACTTCTTGTTTACTCAAATAATACTATTTCCCTTCTCAGATTTTCAATGGGGTTGAAAAGTAAATAGTTGTAGTTACTTTCCTCTCATGACTTGGCCAAATTATTTATTATAAATACGTAAACTCACTAGCATAGGATAATTATTGAAACATTTATCATGTGTTTCTTGTTTGATGTATTTGTTCTTATTGCATATAATGTTGTATTAGGTTTAGAAATCTCTTATTTAAACAAATGAGGGAGGGTTTGTAGGAATTCCTACCACCAGTAGCCTTTAACTTAACTGCCCACTTGGATGTGTCCTCTTATATTATTCATGCCGATTTAAAGCATGAGTCTAGTCTCTTTTCTGGCTGTGCGATTGGGTTGCTGTTCTCTGTTCCAGCAAAAGATTTTGATTTGCGAGTCTACCACTAAATAAATAACCCTTTATTATTCTCAATTTTGAGCTAGTGTAGGATTTCTTTTAAGGGTCCTTCCTCACAGTATTAGAATGATGAGAACCACTGGTTTAGAAGATGGCATTTCATACCCCTTTTCATTATATTTCTGTTGGAAGGTGATGGTAATCTTTGGGAGTATCTTTAGAAAATCAGGATAATTTTTTGGTCTTGACTAGAATAATTGGTGAAGCTGGATGAACTTAGTCATCAGCATTGTAGCTGTTCTTGATACTGGATAACCTCAGCTAGGCATTTTTATTGGAGTCTCTTCCCATTGTTCCAAAAATAAACTTTTGAAAGTAACATACATATCTGCATTAATGCAAATATAGACTATGTATTGTATACAAGTAAGTCAAAAATAAATTTTTGTTATGTGTTTGAGCAGATAAAAAATATCTCATGTCTCATAGTTCTTCCATGTTTATTTATGGTTTTAGCCAGTATTTCAAGTGACCTTCTTTGATCAAACCTCATTCTCTTTAACCTTGAATGAATCCACAGTCTCTCGTTTTGTGAAGAAATAAAAGTATAATCTTTTTTCCAAAAGTAAATATCTTCTGATTTACATTTTGAAGTAAAGGCATTTAAAAATATCTAGGTTGATTTAATCTATTACCTTTTTTATAATCCAATGTCTCTTAGTAGCCAAAAAACAAAAGAAAACTCAATAACATATAGGATCAAAAATCTCTGTATATTTTTCATCATTACATGTCTTATTTTATTATTTTACCTTATTCCCCTTTAAGGATATTTTTATTTTAAAACTCTATACATATATGCATTTTTTGCTATGACTGTCTATACCCTTTTTCTTTTCCCTTCTAAGCCTTTGTACATTTTGAAACAGTTACAGGTCTTTTTAATCTTAATTTTTCCTTACTGTACATGTGCAATCTTTTCTGTCTGCATAGCAAAGTCCCAAACGTGCCACACACAATACCCTGTCATCTAGCACTGGTAGCTGAAGTTCAAAGTCAGTGGCTGGAAGTTGCTTCTCTGTATTGGCACCCATGTGAGAGACTGTGGGAACCCACCGTGCAGCATAGTGAACTGTTTGCTGGCAGTATCCAGGGACATGTACTTCAGCCAATATGAGAGGAAGAAACCTAGGAAGCCATGATTGGCTTTGCTTTTGTTTGGAGAACTTTTTAAAGCTTTCTCAGGTTTTATGTGGAAATTCTCGCCCCTTGTTGTAACACCTATGTAGATGGAGTATTTTTGTCTCACCTGCATCTCCCAAACAACCATTCCAAGGCTTATATTAATTATAAATGCTGGTACAACAGCTCAGGCTTGTTTCTAGTCAAATCTTACGTTTTAATTTAAATCTTTTTCTTTGTCTATTTTTTGCACAATAGCTCCAACATGTCTTCCTCCCTCTATATCTCCTAGTGACTCCTCTAACACTACTCATTTCTTCCATCACTCTGTTTGGCTCTCTTGCCTAAATTTATTCTGTTAAGCTATTGATCAGTCAGTTTCTTTATTAAACCACTCACAATGACAAATTATCAGTGTGCATAAGGATTATTCCATAGAATATTTCTGCTTTTATAGTCATTGTACAACATTTTTAGTTTCACACATTTGTGTCGTCTCTTCTGGCACATCTTCTATCTTTTTAAAACATGCTTTGTCTAATAGTCAAAGTAGTAGTCCTAGAAGCAGCACTTATTATTTCTCATTTCTAAAGTACTATAGTTAAGCATGTAACTATCAATATTTTAACAATACAGATTATCATATTGATAGAAAGTAGTTTTTTTCTGGTTTTGTGGTTATATTGAATACTCTGCACACTTTGAAAATAATGGTATCTCTTCTGCTAACATGACACATTTTTAATGACAAATACCATGTAAATTTTAGATTCTAGTTTTAGGAAGGATAAATTCTAAAACTCTTTGATAAATGTGAACCAATGTCAGCAAAATATTTACAAGTACGTATAATTGATACAGACATAATAATGTTGAAATTAGTTGCATAAACATTTTCCTCTTTGATTAAAATCTTCCATTTGGAAGGCAGCTTATTTAGACATAGGGTGTTTACAGGAAGGTGAAACAATAGTGTGTTCTAAAGGGGGGCTGAAACAGTCCTTCCTTCAGGAAAGCTCATGAAGCTCAGAAAATAAACAATGCATGGGATTCATGATGTCACTGATAATGACCAGATTAAGTATGTTCCACTCTTCTCTGAGCATATAAAAACAGGAAGCATTGTTGAGAGATGCTCTCAAATAAGCTAAACATCTGAAAGAAGTAGAGATATCTAAGTTCCCTTGAAGAGGCTAGGACCCACTGAACTACCTAATAAAAAACACTACAATTTGTTGAGTTCACTGTATGTTCTGCAGTGCACTCTAGGTTTCCAACTTTTGTCATTTCTCACTCCTGCTAGAGTGGGCATTCTGTGAAGTAGCTATCTGCGAGTCTTTCTGCTACTGTGAGTAATACTCACTCATATTCTTATAAGCAATTACAAAAAACCCTTATTCACCAAATGGTACTATTCTAAGATCCTTAGTTTGGTTTGTAATTGGTTCATGTAGTAAGAGGTAAGGGCCTGCTTATTGGCCTAGTCACCTCGCTACATTAACACCCAAAATAACTACACAAATATTGTATTAATTAAATTACTGCCTGGCCCATTATCTCTAGCCTCTTATTGGCTAACTCTCACATCTTGATTCAACCCATTTCTAATAATCTGTATAACACCACAAGGTCATGGTTTACCAGGAAAGATTCTAACCAGCGTCAGTCTCAGGCAGGAGCTTCGTGGCATCTGCCACTCTGCCCTTCTTCCCAGCATTAATTTCTTTCTTCTCTGCCTATCAATGTTCCACCCTATCAACTAGGCCAAGGCATTTTCTTTAATAACCAATGAAAGCAACACAAATACAGAAGGACCTCCTATACCAGGTTCCTATCTAGGTTAATTAGAAGTTTATTCTCATAGCACCAACAATAGTGTCATACAACATTAGTGTAGGCCTCAATTATTAAATAAAATCTTATCATAATTTTATTTTTCAAAGACTTTTAGAGCCAGATCCTGACTCAAACCATATAAGTCCTTATTTGTCTCTAACATAGAAAATTCATCAATATGTAGCAGATATGTTTAATTTGATGAATGGTGTCATATTGGTTTTATGATTAACTAATCATAAAGCTCTAAGTTCTTTCACAATCCTCTGATTTTCTTATTCCAGATGTTTCTTCTAACTATAAATCAGCAAAATTAACTACCAATTTAAATAGTAGTATTCTCAGGTAATATTAAACCAAGTTCTTAATTACTGTAAGATGTATTCAGATATCAGTTTTCTGGAATACACTATTTCTCATAGATATGTATTTACGTTGTATCATTCTCAACCAAGTGGTTGATCTGATTTCATGTTTACATCTTACTGTAAAACAGCCTTATAAGAAAAATGTAATATTCATAACTGATAACTTGCAACCTAGTGTTTTTAAACTACAGACCAATCAATTTCAGCTAATATTAACTATGGCCACTATCACTTTCTCACAGCCAGTTTTTATTTGTGTTTGCAGAATGTGAGGTCAGGAAGAAAAAAGTCCATTTAATGAATATTTAAGTAACATAGAATCTACTTTTAAAACTGATTCACTGATAGCAGCATTATCCTGTAAAACCTTACCTCAAATGTACTATTACTAGTTAAAAAATCAGAGAAGACAGATACTGGCTAACTTACAAATAAGAAGCAAAAATTTGACAAAAATTCTATACATCACAATTTTTCTCAATTAATTATTTTTCTTAAAGTCAAAAGTAATATATCCAAATTTTTTCCCCTATGCATGAAAGAGTGTTTATTATACTTTCTATTCAAAATTTATCCCTTACCAGTTATTGTTCTCACTTCCTATTGTTTTATACCAAAGCACATATTATCTCCACATTCAAATGAATTTTAGTAATATTCAAAAGATATATAGTAAACATTTGCTTTGTTGGAAAACTAAACATTGCTTTGAAATATAGAGCTATTACTGAGCATAAACAAATCATTAATAGAAAAATAGTACTTTGTATATATTAATTAAATTTTATAATCACTATATAAATCAGGTTAACAATGTATTATTGAATCATTAAGAGTGAATTTTAGATTTGTGGCCAATAGTTGTTATATATTTATAAGTTGACATATTTCTTCTGATAACTGAATTAAGAATACTATATTTGGGCCTGGAGAGATGGCTCAGAGGGTACGAGCACGGTTGCTCTTCCAGAAGTCACGAGTTCAATTCCCAGCAACCACATGGTGGCTCACAACCATCTGTAATGAGACCTGGTGCCTTCCTTGCCAACAGTACATTTTCTGCTTAATAAATAATAAATAAATCTTAAAAAAGAATAGTACATTTGAGGCAATTTTATAAAGGATATAGCACAGGAATTTTTGTTATTGTCTTAGAAAACACAATAAATATGTTCTATTCATTTAGAAAATATTTTGATAACACTTTTGTTTGTCATTCAGATAATATGACATTATTAGTTATGCCTAATATACTTATTACAGACAGGGTATTGTCTAAAGTATTTTTTTTACAAAAACTAATAATAAACTCCAAATAACAAGACAGATTTATTACCATTACTTTACAGATGAACAGGGTTGAAGTATGAGCAGTTTAAATAATTTATTCACATTCTCGCAGCTACTCATTGATAAACCTAAGACTGGCACCCAGCACGCTGGCTTCAATATTCAGTTTCATTAAGAACAATGAATAAGGAATCCATATTACAAAGTCAAATGATGTCATACTAATCTTGTTAATGATTTCAGATATACACTTTTAGTCTGAATCCATTATTTCATGCTCTTTACAAATTTGCATACCTCCACATTATATAAATAATGCCTTAGGAAGACAAATTATAAATATGTGACATTTGAAACATTTCTAAAACTCTGGGATGAAATTATAATATCTATAATTATAAGAGCAAAAAAAAGTGTTGGTGAGGAGACTAAAGGAAGATGAAGGAACTAGAGCCTGTAACATATGACCATTGGTACAATAACACCATAAATTGTTATGAGGGTAATAAACCACTTTCTGAATTCATTCTAGGTTCACTCTATGGAAGTGTAGAAGTAAAAGAAATGATGGCTGGGGAGATCATAAACGTTAGAGGAGAATATGCTAGTGTTATTTTAATATGTAAATATTGTATTAAATTGCCTTCGACATACATATCCCTATACAATAGTCCAGTTATCAAATCTCATAAGAGAGCCTTCTTTTGACTGTGGATGACAACTAAGAGTACTTACAAGTGATTAATATGCAAATAATAAATGTTTGAAGAGTGCTTAACCCCAAATAGAATATCCATGTCACATCCCTTCCCTAAAAGCTAAGAAAATCATCATGTTAAAGGAGTTGGAAAGATGGCAAGAGCCAGAGGCCACAAGGACTATAATGAAAATACTATCTTCTAGACATAGAAGTATCATTTTATTCATGAACTCAAAACAATTGTGGTTGTCGACACAAGACCTGCACAAGATCAAGCCATTAAACAGTCCTCCTCCATGCCTGGGAGATGGGCATTCCAGACACCACTTCTAACTGAGGAAGGAAGTATTGACAGTTCCTGTGGAAGAGAGAATCAATGATTTTAAGGGTGTGTCCCCTCATAAGTTACTTATGATCCAATGAACGGTCCTTCTAGCATGCATATATTGGAAGCTCACATTGAACTCAGTGTTTTAGATGAAATGAAATTCAAAAATAGAGGACATGCAATTGTGAAGAAGAGGTATGTGGATGAGCAAAGAATGAGATGGGGACAGAGGGAGTTAGATATTATCAAAATATATTATATACATGTATGATATTATCATATATATATGATGGTGGTCCCTACATGGATAGACAATTCAGATACCAGAAGCCAATGGTGAGCAAACAAATCAAGGCCTACTGTAGGGTATTTCCATATGAGCTGTTTGTCAAAAAGGCTCCATAGGGTCTCTAAAAAACATATACTGTTGACATTGCTAATGGTTGCCCACAAACCCTAGATTATACAATACTATTGCTGAAGATAGTATATACTTTTTATTTAAGATACAAAGAAATAGTGCTTGGACTTCAATAAATTTTACTCTCTAATTCTTACCTTTCTTAGTTATCAAAGGTGCTATTCGGGCATCTGGGAGAAAAAAAAATATCCATTGCTTTAACCACCATGCTTCAGTATTGACTTGCCAGGGGACCTGAACTTAGAGGTGATTTGTGATATTACTGTTACTAGACACAGCCACTTTTTTATTGAATTTTAGGCCTAGACCATAAAAAAGACTCTAAACCTGGCCAAAAATTCATGTCTGTGGGGGGGTTACTGGCTCTAGGAGACCTCTTGGCATTATTATTTGCACAGATTGACAGCCTTCTATATATTTATGTTTGTACCCCAAAACAACTGCTGAAAACATCTTTGACTACATATGTTTCCTTTTATAGTGTAGAGTAGTTAATATTGACTCATGTCTAGTCAAAATGCTGAGAACAATTTACATTTGAGTACAGAGCTTTAAATGGGAAATCTGTGTCATCTCTTTAAAGACCCAGGAAATATTACAGTAGTTGAACAAGAAGGAATATAAGAGTTGGATGATGAAGTGAAAGATTGGTAATTAGTTTTTTACCAATATTGTCCTTTGAATCATGAACTTACAACAGTGCTAGTTGCCTACAATGATTCTATATCTAAATGAGCTTCAAGTCACAGATGGTTGACAAGATTATTGTGCCCTGCCTCACCCAGGGAAACTACTGCCTGTTGAAGAATGCCAGAGGAGACAGCTTAGCTACTGGTGGGTCACCATGATTCAATGGATGGCCCATACTGATGTTCATGCCTATAGCTCTGGCTAAACTTACTGAGTTTTGAAACAGAAATAAAAATGAAGCTAGAGACAGAAAAATTGAAGAGAGACTTGTAGAAAGAAGAGAAACTGGACTAGAATGGGGGAATGAAGCTTACAAATGTATTCAGAGTCAAATACAAGTATGCAAAATATAGTCAAAGAATGAATTCATTTTGAAAGAGAAAGGAAATATGAGGTATTTGTAAAAGTAGCATAATATTTTCTCATGAAAACAAAAGCAAAAGCCCAGTGGTGGTGGTGGTGGCACTTGTCTTTAATTCCAGCCTTTGGGAGGCAGAGGCAAGTGGAACTTTATGAGTACAAGGCCAGCCTGATCTACAGAATGAGTTCTAAGACAGGTTCCAAAAACTATACTGAGAAACCCTGTCTCCAAAAAGTATATGAAATTACCACCTTCTTTCTGTGATGAAGCCATTCATTTCAGAAGTTCCTGTGTTTTATATTCTTGGTGAGGCAATTTCAAGTATAACTTGACAATTATAACATGGACAATTATGCAACTCTATTCTAGGAACTATTAACTTCTATTAAACTACCCATTTGTGTGGAACCCACTACAGCTAACAATAATCTTAGCTTCTGTTAAACTGTTAACTTCTCCACTACAGCTTTAGCTTATTTCTAATCTCAATCAATGATGAAAGAACTTTCTATTTATCTGTGAGCTTTATACAATGGCCATTCCATTTAAACAGTTTTTTTGGTCCTATGTATCTGCATATTAAGATCAACCTACTTTTGTGACCACTTAGAAATGAAAAATATCTTAATTGATTATTAGCAGTAGATTACTATAGAAATGTATAGTATAATTTGTGAATCACCTTTGGTTGCATGTGTAACAACAGCATGTAGAGGGAGTTATGAACAAACTCAATAACCTTTAGGTAGATAGTAGATGACCAATGTAAAAACAGGTGCTTTCTATAACTTTGAATGTCCATTTGAATTTTAAATTATTCTAGCATATTGTTATCTTAATACATGCAGTATAATTAAAACAGAACTGGACTCCCTGAATATCATGGACAATGAGGGCTGTTGGGAAGCCAAGGAAAATGGCACTGGGTTTTGATCCTACTGCATGTATTGGCTTTGTGGGAGCCTAGACTGTTTGGATGCTCACCTTCCTAGACCTGGATGAAGGGGGGAGGACCTTGGACTGCCCACAGGGCAGGGAACTCTAACTGCTCTTTGGACAGGAGAGGGAGGGGGAGGGGAGTGGGGTGTAGGGAGTGGGGGCGGGGGAAGGAAAAGGGAGGAAGGGAGGGGGTGGAAACTTTGAATAAAAAAAATAAAATAAAATTCAGAACACTCATCTTATTGTTAGTTTTCAAAACATATACCTAATATTCTTAATAAATGTTTGAATGCCCTGTTACACATACTACTAGCAAGATTTATTTTGAAACTTAGAAAGAGATAGTTATCCTTCCTCTATTGACAAATGAAAACAAGCTAAGGTCTGGACTTAAATCAAAAGGCTGGACACTGATGGGAGGAATTTTCTGATCAGATAATTTAAAGCAGGAAAGCCTAGAAAACTCTAAGTATCACTGTTGGAAAATAAAATTTTAAGATGTGTTAAATTTAGGCTGTGAAGAATTTGTTTTTTTTATTGGAAAAAAAAGAAATTTCTGCCTCCTCCCCGCCTCCCATTTCCCTCCCCCTCCTCCCTCCTCCCCCTAATCCTACCCCCCCTCCCCCTACTCCTCCTCCTCCCTCTCCAGCTTGAAGAGCAGTCAGGGTTCCCTGCCCTGTGGAAAGTACAAAGTCCTTTCCCCTCCATCCTGGTCAAGGAAGGTGAACATCCAAACTGCGTAGGCTCCCACAAAGCCAGAACATGAAGTAGGATCAAAACTCGGTGCCATTGTTCTTGACTTCTCAGCAGCCCTCATTGTCCGCCAAATTCAGAGAGTCCGGTTTTATCCCATGATTTTTCAGTCCCAGTCCAGCTGGCCTTGGTGAGCTCCCAATGGATCAGCCCCACTGTCTTCGTGGGTGGGTGCACACCTTGTGGTCCTGACTTCTTTGCTCATATTCTCCTTCCTTCTGCTCCTCACTGGAACATTGAGAGCTCAGTCCGGTGCTCCAGTGTGGGTCTCTGTCTCTATCTCCATTCATCGCCAGATGAAGGTTCTATGGTGATATGCAAGATATTCATCAGTATGGCTATAGGATAGGGTCATTTCAGGATCCCTATCCTCAGCTGCCCCAGGAACTAACTGGGGACATCGCCTTGGGCACCTGGGAGCCCCTCTAGGTCCAAGTCTCTTGCCAACACTAAGATGACTCCCTTATTTAAGATGTGTGCTTCCCTGCTCCCCTAACAAACCTTCCTTTATCCCAATCATCCCGTTGCCCCAATATCCCCCCAACCTCCCTTTCTCACATTTCTCTCCCCTTCTCCCCTTACCCTCCTCCCACCACACCCTCAAGATCCCAATTTTTTGCCCGGGAATCTTGTCTACTTCCCATAACCAGGAGGATAGCTATATGTTTTTCTTTGGGTTCACCTTCTTATTTAGTTTCTTTAGGATAACAAATTATAGACTCACTGACCTTTATTTATCTCTAGAAACCAAATATGAGTGAGTACATCCCATGTTCATCTTTTTGGGTCTGGGTTACCTCACTCAGGATAGTGTTTTCTATTTCCATCCATTTGCATGCAAAATTCGCGAAATCATTGTTTTTTACCGCTGAGTAGTATTCTAATGTGTATATATTCCACACTTTCTTCATCCAGAGAATTTGTTTTAATGGTGCAAAGATGTGTTGCATTCTTTTTGGGGAATTAGTTTAACTCTGTAAAGCTGGGATTCTGTGCCTTAAACACCTGATGGCGTAGTAAAGAACTGAATGACCAATGGCAAGGAAGGAAAAAGGGATAGGTGGGTCTGGCAGGCAGACAGAATAACCAGGAGGAGAGATCTGGGAGAAAATGATCTGAAAGCAGAGACATCAAGGTGTGAGAAAAGAAAAAGCCAGTCACACAGCCACAGAGCCAGCTGTGGAATACGAGTGAACTAAGATTTCAGAGGTAAGAAAAAGAAAAACAAAGAGGCAATAGGTGGATGGGTTCATTTAAGTTGAGAAAAAAAAATGGCTAGAATAGAGCCAAGCTAAGGCAGGGCATTTATAAGTAAACATAAGCCTCCATATATGTGATTTATTTGGGAACTGTGTGGTGGACAGCCCCACAAAAAAAATCAAAGAGTAAAAATAGTAAAACGTTAGCCAACAACATTTTGGCATACCAGTGTGGGCCTGGCTTTCCATGTAGGGCCTAAGAAAGCTGGAAGAAAAAAGAAAGAAAGGAAAAAAAATGACAGGGCTCTTTTAAGAGGTGGTGGTGTTCAGCAGGCAGTGATAAATAAAAACTAGCAACGGCAAGCTAAGTTAAAAACTTTTGTGCCAATACAGGTACAAGCGTCCATAGCTACAAATGTTTAATGCAGTTCATGGTCACAAATCTCCAACCAAGCCATGAGCTTCAGGCTTGGCCCCTATGAACCTAGAAGCAGGCAGAGCCAGTCAATAGCCATGAACAGTATCTATTTGTAGCTTATCATTCTAAAGTTTGTTCATGCCTTGACCACAATTCAGCAAGAAGCCATCTAGAAAACCCCATGAACACATTCCTAAGTGTTGGATTGTGGGAGGCGTTTGGTTATTTGTTGGGTTCTAAATGTATTTTATAATTTAGGGGAATATAGGATAAAAAGACAACTATTAATCTCATATTTTGCATTTGCATGGATTTTGGTACATTGATACAAATTTAATTTTGTTACACTGTATATTTTTGTACTTTTGTCTGGGGAATTGTTTTTATGTAGTTCATATAAAAATGCAATGTATAAATAAGAAATGTGATTAGTAGTTTATAATAATTAAAATTGTCTCATTAGGTATATTTTCAAGGTAAAATTATATATTTTAGACAGATGATTTTCAAACAATTGAAAGACCTATAGAATATGGCATTGAGAATGTTTTGTTAACTTAGGGGCTTTTTATGACAATGAAACACTTCTGCTCCTGGCAGTACCAGTTTACTTCAAAGAAAATGATAGGCAACAAAGAAACTCCATAGGAGTTTCCTTTCATTTTGGCAAGGTTAGACAAGAAACTGCCTTTGCCTTGACTGACAATATGCTGCATAAACTGGACATGGAGGATCCAAAGTAAAGTGTTTGCCAAACTTTGCCAAAATAATGTCAGACAGTCCTTCAGGGTTCCTGCTTCATGTAAGAGTTGACCTAGCATTCTTCAGAACACCAAGTAAAGTGATTAATGAACTTTTCCAACACAGTGTGGGAGAGTCCTTCAAATTTTCTGCTTCACTGCAAGGTCTGCCAGATACTGAGACTTGTAGGCTTTAGATGAATGTCCTAATGTTGCAGAGGAACTTTGAGCAACTGTCCAGGCAGTCTAATGACTCTGTTGTTATGTATTACTACATCCTTCTGGGTCATTCACAGAGTAAAACACTAATTAATTTGAGTTTCAATTTTCTTTAGTTATTATGGAAAGTAAATTAGGTATAAAATTTTGGAATTACTAAGATTTTACACCCCCCATATATATGAGTATTTTCTCTGAATTTTCTAAATACAAATAGTCTCAATATGGTACTTGGTAACTGTTTTTGTTGTATATAATTTTACTGTGTTAAAGTTAAAATATTTTGTTGTGTGATTTTTTTTTTACTCTTTTGGCTTTTTTGGAACCCACTACCTATCTCCCAAATAAATACATGGAGACTTTTTATTACTTATAAATGCCTGGCCTTAACTTAGCTTGTTTCTTGATAGCATAACTTAAGTTATCCCAACTACATTTTTGTCTCTGGGCTTTTTCCTTTTCTTACTTCTGTATGCCTTAGTTTCACATTTACTCCAGTGCTAACTGGGTGGCCAGACCCTAATATCCTCCTACCTGGGTTCTCTAGTTGATGCTCATCTTCCTCATTTCTTCTTCTATTTATATTCCCTGTCTGCCAGTCCTTTCTCGCATTGCTCCTGCCTTACTATCTTCCCCAACAACCATTCATTTTTATTTAGAAAAAAGTGATAAGTGTTGTAGAATATTGAGATGTGCTACATTTATTTAGGCTGTGGAACATTTGTTATAATGATGCAAATATGTGTTGCATTATTTTATGTTGCATTTGATTAACTCTGTGAAGCTGGGATTCTTTGCCTGTCTAAAGCACCTGATGGTCTAATAAAGAGCTGAGTGGTCAATAACAAGGCAGGAAAAAGGATATGTGGGGCTGGCAAGCAGAAAAAAAATAGGAGGAGAAATCTTGGAGAAAATAATCTGATAACAGAGAGATCAATGAGTAAGAAAAGAAATGACCAGTTAATAGTCAGCTGCAGAAGGTAAGATTACAGAGGTAAAGAGGTAAGAATAAAGCCCAGAGGCAAAGAAAAAATATTGGCATAAATTAAGAAAAGCTGTCTAGAAACAAACAAAGCTACGGCTGAGCTTTTATAAGCAAGAATAATCTCTCTCTCTCTCTCTCTCTCTCTCTCTCTCTCTCTCTCTCTCTCTCTCTTCTCTCTCCATGTGTTTGTGGTTGTGTGTGTGTGTGTGTGTGTGTGTGTGTTATTTGTTTGGAAGCTTTACTCAAAAGGGTAAAGAGTAAAAATCTAACAACATGGCACCATACCCTGGGAAACTGGTTTTGCACAGCATGAGAAATCAAGCTAACCATGAATCTGTGAGTGAACTAACAAACAGCTAAAATCTATGGTATCTGCTTCAAGTTCCTATTTGAATTCCTGCCCAATTTTTTTCAATAATGGATTGCTATCTGAAAGGGTAAACTGAAATAAACGATTTCTTTCTCTAAATTGATTTTGTAAGGTTGTTTTATAACAATCAAAGAAAGGTTATAAGAACAAATATTATTCAAGATAGTGAAATGACTTAAAAATCCAACATTATCTCTTTTTCTAAGAAAAGGAGGAAAATGTCCTTGTAATTTTGGTATTTGAGTTAGGTGCTAGAGTAATGGATCAGGGTTACAAGTACTTGCTACTCTTGCAGAGGACCCAGGTTTGCTACCTATCATATACAGTGTAACTCACAAACACTAACACTAGTCTCAGAGAATCCAACATCCTTTTATGTAAGTACAAAATTCCATGATTAGAAACTAAACTTTTATTAACACTATATTGTGTGTGCTGTTGGTTCCATAGCATGTTCAATTTTCTTCTAGATACATATATCCTTTATTAAAACTTTGGAGTTTTTTATTTCTATTTTATGGTTTTGTATGTGATTAGATGTATATATGTGTACCACTTGCATGCTAGTGTCCACTGAGTCCAGAAACAGGTGTCAGATGCCCTGGATCTGCAATTACAGATAGCTGTGAGCCATCATTTAGGTGCTAGGAATTGAAATTGGGGTACTCTGAAAGAACATAATGAGCTCTTACCTGCTTAGTTATCTCTCCAGTTTTAAATTATATTTATGTTGATTTATAATATCAATATTACATGAAAAAACTATAAGGCTAGATAATTGAAAATTTGTATTACACAAAACACCGGAGTATCTATTACAGCTAGTGGATACAAAAATAAATAACTTGAAAAGAACAAATAACAGTTTAAAATGGTGTTAAAATAGAATTTTCTAAAACTTCTTTTCTTAAGTGATGAACTAATATTTTTTAGACCTTAGTGATATATAATATATATTACCAACACATTTTTCCAAATGATAGAAATATAAAAGGAAACTTTATAATTGAATCCAATGTGCTTATGGGTACTTTTAAAGCTCATGGTGAATTAAAATAAGATAGTCATTACTGTCTTGAAAATTTTAGAATATGTGCTAAAAAATATAATCAATGAAAATGTTTTAGGCCAGTAAGTCAGTAAACAACATAGTGATAGATTTTTTATAAAAATAGTCAAATAAAAGAAAACTACAACATATCTCCTACTTCTTTACTCCTCTTTTTAGTATATAAATCATTATTTGATTAGAAAAATTTGTCAGCTTCTTACTACACCTCCCTCTAAAGATGGGTTCTTGGGAATACAGGTTTTCTGTAATGAAAGAAAGTCCATGCAGCTTACAAAAAATCCATGGAGAGTAAGCATATCCTTATTGTCACACATCATAAAGTGCTTTAACTTCCTTAAAATTGTCAAAATACAACAATGAACCCACTTTATTGTCCCAATTTTCTCTTCCTTATTTTCAAATTATCTCAGTTCATTATCAATGCCAATTTCCTTAAGACTGGGAAGTACTAGTTAAGGGTTTGAAACACACTTTTCATAAGCACCAGTGTAAAATAGCTGTGGGAATATTCTAGACTCAACAAGAATAAATAGATAAATATTGCTCCTGAGTACATTCTTTACAGGAGGACTTTTTAAAAGTTAGGATCAATATTAACCATTCAATCAAACTGTCATACAAATAAAATATTATATTATTACTTTAGGTGTAACTACACAATTGTCATTAAATTCATTGCTTTTAAATACTAGCAATAGCAATGGTTTATTTTTATTATTATTATTTTCTCCCTCTTTGCTGTCAGAATTTCATCAAAACTTTAAGCATTTTAACTTCAAAGCTGAATTTTCAAGAACTGTTATTAATATGAAAATCTATAAAAAATACATACAATAATTACTTTTAAACGACTATCTCTATTAATTTTTCTAAAGTTGTTTACACTAGAGAAGATCATCCTTAGGAAATATGTAAAATTAAGAACTGTAGTGTGTTTAACTTAAAATATATAAAAATTACAACAAAGTCACCGTAATGAGTAAGGAAGAGTTGACTGATTTATTCTGAACAAGTAGAAGAGGTTCATTTTGACTCTATTTATTAGCTCAAAGAGCAACTGCTGATTCAGGGCCTGCTTCAGTCATTTTTCCCTAGCTCCCATCATGCTCCTCTAGTGCATTGTTCTAAAATTAATACAAATATTGACCCCGTGCTCCACCCGTATTAACCTACATAGACACCACACTGACACCCACGTTGATTCCACGATAAACCCACGTGCCTATCACTTATCATTATATTCTCTGTGACTTCACAGAGTATTCCTCAACACCTATCCAGACGTTGAAGGTCTCGAACGTTGCCAGAAACCCACTGCCCAGAGCTGGGGTTATAGGTCTCTTCTTGGAGCTGTGTCTGCTTGGAGTACTTCAGCCTCGCAGTTTCACAGCCTCCCAGCAGCTACAGTGGATGCTCCAAATCCTGATCCAATGCCATAGGAGTTTTCGTAGCCCTTCAGGTACAGTCGAGGAGTGTATGTCTCTAGCCCTTGACACTGTCTGCTTCATCCATATCTGAATTCAGCCTACTCATATATCATCTTCTTATCTCTCTCTAATCCCTAGGTTCAATAGAGTCACCTACAAGCTGCCATACCTAGTGAAGAAAATGCTTCATCCTAATTTGGAGGCAATTTCTCTTAAGAGAATACAGAAGGAGTTACTTGCCATGTCTCAAGAGCCTCTGTCACAGTGTTCTGCAGGGCCAGTGGCAGAAAACATGTTTCATTGGAAAGCAACCATAATGGGGCCCGAAGACAGCCCCTACCAGGGAGGGGTATTTTTCCTAAACATTCACTTTCCAACCACTTATCCCTTTAAGCCTCCCAAAATTTCATTTATTACTCAAATCTACCATCCAAATATTGACCAAAATGGAAGCATCTTTCTAGATATTTTGGGTTCTGAGTGGTCACCCACAATTACTATTTCTGAAGTTCTTCTTTCTATCCGTTCTCTACTGTGTAATCCAAATCCAGATCTTCCACTGGTTCCTGAAATTGCGAAGGTCTACCACACAGATTTAAAACAGTATGAAAAATTGGCTCGGGAGTGGACAAAAAAATATGCAATGTAATTTCAACACAATTTATGGTATAATAAAAACTTGGTTGTTCACTTTATCAGCTGCATATTATTGCTTTGAGCAAAGTGATGCCTCTCCAATCTTTTCTAGAGAAATATTGTACACTTTTCAAACTATGGTTAATATGAAGTGCGATTTGAGGGTGGAAGAGAAGGGAAAATGGATGAGATATAGAGGAGGTGAGGAGGGAAAGTAAGGACAAGTGTAAATGGATTGGGTATGGGGAGGTGGGAGGTGAAAGAAGGGCAGATACCTGAGAGATAGGGGTGAAGAGAGTAAAGAAGAGGGAAGATGGATTGAAGGGGTGAGAGTGAAGAGGACAGATGTGTTGTGTGTGTGGAGTGGGAGAAGGGCAGATGATTAGAATGTGTTAGAGGTGTTGTGGGAGTGAGAAAGACAAATGGATTTGGTGTAGGGTATGTAGGAAGTAAGAAAAGGACAGATGGATGGGAGGTTGGGGTATGAGAGTGAGGAGGACAGATGGATGGCATATGTGTAAGGTGGAGGTGAGAGTGAGAGGAAGAGGTTTCTAGAAGATGCATGAAAGCAGGAGATTTGAGGTGCTGGAAAGAGTGTAAAACCAGTTTCATTTTAGATTTGCCTAAACAATTTTCAATGAATTAGGTATGAAAAACTAAGCAAGAAAAAGCTGTGGTGGCTTTCTGATCCAATATCAACCAGTATCACCAATCAGTAATGGGGAGGGGACTCTTGTTGAGAAAGAATTTCTTATAATTAATGCTATGTATTATTACTATGCAATTAATGCTAGCTAGCTTATACCTCATTAAGTAGTCAATGCTGGCCTGAACTCCAGATACTTCTTCACCAATATCCTCCTATATTGCCATTATAGGTCTGAGATTACAGCTTCCCTCATTTCCTCAATGGGAACTTTCCCATGTGGGGTTTTCACACTGTATTTTGAAATCTACATTTATCTATCCAAAATTGAGTGGATTAAGAATTTTTATAAGTAAAATGTGTGATGCTTGTTACTACACCTGGCTTTTTATCTGGGTGCTAGAAATCCAAACAGTTTCTTAGGCTTGCTAAGCAAGCAATTTACTAAGTCATCTCTCCAGCCCTGGGGAGATATTTTTCTCTGTTTCAACAATTTTTGCGAATTTCTCTTGCCCCCATTGCTTCCAATCTTGATGAGATAATGCATTCTGGCAGAAATATGTACTGTAGAACAACTGCTGATCCCAAAGAGAGACAGACAAGAAAGGCTGGATATATATATTACTTCCTGGCTTTCATTGCCTCCCAATTATGACACCAAATGATACGCCATTCATGTCATTAACTTTTTAAGTCAGATATCATGCTCTAGCCACATCCATAAAGCCTTATCATCGAGAAATAAAGAAAAAAAACTGACATTATGATACAAAGAACCTCAAATGATGCTATTTGTTGAACTTGTTTTCTGTTGACTATCTACTGGGATAGATAAGGATACTTATCTATCCTTAAGAGTACTTTGCTTCCCTAGTCACACTCCCTTGTAGAAAATTAATTTTCATTTGCAAGTTGTTATCAATAAGAGACAACTTCTGGGTTAGAGATTGGTCATGTGTCCACTTCGTCTTTCATCTATAAGACCCCTTCTGATACAGAACCATGCAGGCCCTGGGCATGCTGCCCCAGACTCTGTAAACTCATATTTGCATTGGTTATTTTGTTTAGAAAGCCTTATTTCTTTGCTGTCAGGTGTGGGAAGTCCTTCTGTCTATATGTCTCTTTCTTTGGTTAATGAATAAAAAAGCTGCTTTTGGCCAATGGCTTAACAAAATATAGCCAGGCTAGAAGTGATGTATATATAGAGAGTAGCCAGAGTCAGAGAGATACCATGTAGCCACCAGAGGGAAAAGACACGAGCTGATAGTTGGAACTTTGCTGGTAGGCTACAATCCTCGTGGCAAAATATCAAATAATGGAAATGTGTTAAATTAATGTGTAAGAACTATCCAATAAGAAATTGAGATAATAGGCCAAGTAGTTATTTAATTAATATAGTTTCTGTGTGGTTATTTTGAGTCTGGGCAGCTGGAGACAAATAAGCAGGCCCCTACAACAGATGTCCTTCATAACCTGTGACTCTTAACACTCTTTCTGACTCTTTTGAAGGACCAATTTCCTGAGACCTGAAAGGAGGGATTTGATGGAGCCTTCCCATTTAGTGCTGAGTTTCCCAAAGTCTCTCCCGCTCTATATATTTTCTGGCTGTAGATCTCTGTATTTGTTCACATGTGCTGCAGGAGTAAGCTTCTTTGATGATGACTGAGCAAGGCACTTATCTATGAGTACAGCATAATATAATTAGCTGTCATTCTATCCCCACATTCTTTTAATAGAAAAACAGTGCTGGGTTTTCCCCCTAGTTCCCTTGGCTACCTATCCTCAGGTTCTTGGACAACCAAGAAGTGTCAAGTATCAGTTCCATCTCATGGAGTGTGTCTTAAATCACATCAGATATTGGTTGGTTACTCCCACACACACACAAAAAAAATGTACCCGCTTAACACTAGCATTTCTTGCAAGCAGAACAGCATTGTAAGTCAAAGGGTTTGTAGCTGCTTTGATGTTTATATTTCTATTTTGGTAGTTTACAGAGTACCTTCTGTTACCAAGAACACTGGCCTCCAAGGGTGAAGGCTCTATGTAGGTACCAGCTTGATATCCCTGTATTCAACCAGTTGTGTAGGCATTATATTCAGCAATAGGGCCTTATTGTACATTGTGGAGAGCAACTTATATCCTTGGCAACTGCCTGGGGTTTAGGGTGGCTTCCCTTTGGGGAATATATCAATTAAATGTAACCCACATTCAGCATTGAAAGTTTAATTTGGTTATAAATAGATGTCCCGTTGGGTCCTTGTCATAATTTTGTGATTTCATTCAGATTGCCTTAATATATGTAAATATTTTAGGAAGCTTTGACTATACTAGGTTTTCATATTTTCCCTAAAATGGACCTTAATATTAACTGTTTCTCCTTATATATATATTCCTTTGTCTTCTTCTTGCCTCCCTCTCTGTCTTAGTTAGGCTAATTTTTACTGTGATGAAAGAACATGACCAAAGTAACTTTGGGAGGAAAGACTTTATTTTGCTTATATTTCATCAATGTTCACCATCAAAGGAAGACATGACAAGGACTCAATCAAAGCAGAAACCTGGAGGCTGGAGCTGATGCAGAGGCCATGGAGAAATGCTGCTAACTGTTTTTTGCTCCTTATGGCTTACTCATCCTGCATTCTTAGAGAGCCAAGGATCACCTTGGCAGAGATAGCACCACTCAAAATAGTCTGGGCCCTCCAACGCCTATCATCAAGAAAATGTTGTGCAAGCCTTGATATAGTCCAATCTTATGGTGGCATTTTCTCAATTGAGATTCTTCCACTCTGATGACTCTAGCTTATGTCAAATTGACATAAAACTACCAGCAAACTCTCTCTTTGATACCTCCATTCACCCCAACCCAAATAAATCCTTACCTGTTATATTTCCCTTTCTTAAGAAGATTTGTTTGTCCTCAATTATCCTTTACTCTGCATCTAACTTCTGTTCTTCTATGGATTTTAGCTTGCTTAGGATTAACAGTAGTTAATAATCACATAATAGCAAATAATATTATATTTTTCTTGAATGAGTCACTAATTTTAATTATGGTTTCTTGAATTGGAATGGTGGGGTACAGTTTACTAGAACATTGTATAGCTACTACTTTTCAGTCTATACACCACAAAAAATTACATACCCCTACTCTCATAACAATTAATTGCCAATAGTCTTTGAGCAGAGAGGGAGCTAATGAGTCACTCTGTATCCAGGAACTGGATATGTTTAATGAATTTATATTTTGTGTGAGCTATTTAAATGCTCCTTTAAGTAAGTCAATATGACAAATATCACACATTTTCTCTCATATGTGGGACATTTTACCTACACCAACACCATACACATACCGTTAGCAAGCTATTTAAGAAACAAAGACGACAAGTGAGAAGGGGATCTGAGAAAAAAGAAGGTAATTGAAGAGTAAATGTCATCAAGGTAAGAAGAGATCTACTGTGGCTAGGGCTAACAGAGTTATTCTCAAAGAGAAAAAGTAAATTAGATTCATTATGCAATATCCCTAATGATGTTGGGAAAATATGGCTCTCTCATCTCAAGAAATTTCTCTAGTAGGAAAAAAGTGTGAGACATTTGTCACTTAATAAAACAATGTTAGCAACAGTTTTTCTATAATCCTATACTACCAATAAATTCAAAGTCATGTAACTGCCCCTGAGTTTCTTCTTTGTTTGTGGTTATTCACTGAGAACAATGTTAATTTACTAAGACACATTGTGTGAGTAAAAGACTAACATCATTAAAAAAATGATTCTTTGTCTCAATGTGAAATGGAATTACTGCCTTGAAGATGATACAAAGTGCTATAGCTAGATATTTCCAGGTTATTCCTGAAATCTTAAGGATTTAAAAACTCATTAATCTGAACTTTCAGTTTTCTCATTAAGATAAACTGTAGTAGGAGGCCACTTGCTTGTTACCAGCTTCTCAGCCCTGAAATAATCACCCAGACACCATATTATTTGTAATTCTGTTTAAGAAATAACTGAATTATATTTTTGGATAACTCATATCTTAAAGTAACCCATTTTTATTAATCTGTGTATAGCCATGTGGCTCTGGCTTACTGGGTAAAGTTCTGGCTGGCAGCTTGTGTCTTTCCCCTTTGGTAGCTACATGGCATCTCTCTGACTCTACTTTCTCTCTCTCTCTCATATATATATATATATATATATATATATATATATATATATATATATATTCCAGCCTGGCTATATTCTGCTAAGCTATTGGCCAAAACAGAAGGACTTCCCACATCAATAAACCAAATATAGGAAATAAAATGAATATTAATTTGGTTTAAAGAACAGTTGAAATTTGTTACTTGAATTGCCTTTGAGTAGATAAGTTTTCTTAGCACAAGTGAATACTAAGGATTAATAGTTATAATCGATTCACAACAATTCTATGAGAAAGTAAATAAAAAATGTAGTGTTTTCAAGCTTATGAAACTCATTAAACTATAGTCTATCCTCAAACATTTCTTAAATATTTAAAATTATCTCGTTTTACTAAAAAAGGAAAGTATGTGTTAGATTTCTTTTTTTAGTTTTTTAAGCCGTTAGTGTTTTGGTGTTTTTTTGTCATTCAAAGGCATTGAATTTATAACTTCATTGACCATGACCTCACTTAAGAAGTAAATGTTTATTGCAATCAATTATATATTCACATTCATACATGTGTATAAATGAGCTAAACAAATATTATAAATGATGTATATTCCTAATATATTATCAGTATCCCACCTAAGATAAACACTCAGAACCAGTTTGTAGGTGATTGAAAGCCTTTAGTGCAACCTGCAAGGACCACTACCAGCTATTCATGTGCAAAGTTATGGCTCTGGGTGTCTAAAATATGGAATTTTTGAAAACAAAAGCCATGTCCTGGCATCCTGCTCATCAGATGAAGTGTGTGTGTGTGTGTGTGTGTGTGTGTGTGTGTGTGTGTACTTCAAAGAAACAAGCACTTTAACAGAAGTTAAGAGTGGGTAGCTCTAGAAGGTCAGTATATACTTGCTAAGATAAGCAAGTAATTATTGAGAAAAAAAATTCTCCATGAATTTTTTAACTTTCTAGGGTATAGTTTTAAACTATTTTTTCAATTATAATAACATAGCAGAAGTTCATGGAATATAAAATCTGTTTATTGGTGAATAAATATTTATAACCTGACAAGTATAATAATATTTTTGTCCAGAGCAAGTATAAAGTATCAGGTAAGTTTAAGATTGTAGATATTCCAAAATTCAAGATTTCTCAGCTCTAATACAAATCCATTGTTCATTCAGTTTTTACCTAGTCTTTTCATTTTTCACATGAAGTTTGATGCCAAATGGCACTGAGGAGTCCATGCTGCCTACTAAACAGTATGAAATAAAGCTATTTGATTTTTATTCATGTATTTTGATACATCCTTAATAATTCTATGTTCCAGCCATAAGTGAAAACATTTTCTTGGAATTAAGACACTAACTGAGTTTTGTCACATGCCATGTCTATATAATATGGACCAGATTAAAACTAAAAAAAACAAAACAAAACAACAAAAAAAACCCTTCATAGGATTTTTGACTATATGTGATTCTTTTGTTTCAGGAAGGAATTTTTGCACAGATTGTAATTAGTTTCTGTTGACTGTGTTAACAAAGGTAACAGCAATGCAATAGAAGCATTTCAGAAAATGAACAATTGTAGCAAATATTTAGATTTTAAATTCCTCATAAATAGAGAAATTTTCATTGTGGTAAAAGTTTTATTTCCATTCATTATGAGTTATTTAAACAGTTCTTATATTTAAATACCTATCATGTTACTGATTGTAATTTATTCATGGGTATAAAGAAAAGTTGGTGAATATATATAATATTTCACAATAATAGAGAAGACTAAATATAGTATTTTAGATGTATTTTTAAAACACTGCTAATGTATAAGTTGCACAGCAGTATATTGGGAAATTTAAATGAATAATTTCTCCCAAATTGTTCTGTATTAACCTAATGTTCATAAGCACTTCAAAGTAACAGTGTTTGATGTCTAAGAGTACCAAAGAGGAATGAACTCAAACTGCATGAACTATTTACATAGAAAGGGGAGAGATAATCACATATGAATGTAGGGTTTATGCAAATAGACACTGTCATGAAGAGTTCAGTCAAACATATGACACAATACATAGGTCGATGGTACAGTGTAAGTTTTTCGTAACATTATTTGTTATCCTCGTTAGATCAACAAACACAGACACAAATTTGTTCAAACATGAGTCTAACTTGGTGTAATGGGACATGCCTTGGGAGGCAGAGGAATGTGGTTATCTGTGACACAGAGGCCAGACTGGTATACAGAGAGAATTCCAGGAGAGTGAGGACCGTTTCACAGAGAAAACCTGTCTCTGTAAAACAAACAAATAAGACTACATAACTTTGTTAAAGTACTTTGCAGATGAGAATAAAAATCCAAACTTGAGTAAAATACATAGTGTACTTAATTAACCCAAAGAATTTAGGATGTAAAAAAAAATCTCTGAGAAAGAAAAACATATAGGCATCCTCCTGAATATTAACCTTCATCAGGCGATGAAAGGAGACAGAGACCCACATTGGAGCCCCGGACTGAAATCTCAAGGTCCAAATCAGGAGAAGAAGGAGAGAGAGCACGAGCAAGGAACTCAGGACTGCGAGGGGTGCACCCACACACTGAGACAATGGGAATGTTCTATCGGGAACTCACCAAGGCCAGATGGCCTGGCCTGGGTCTGAAAAAGCCTGGGATGAAACCGGTCTTGGGAAAAAAAAAACATAGAGACAATGAGGACTACTGAGAACTCAAGAACAATGGCAATGGTTTTTGATCCTACTACACGTATTGGCTTTGTGGGAGCCTAGGCAGTTTGGATGCTCACTTACTAGACCTGGATGGAGGTGAGTGGTCCTTGGACTTCCCACAGGGCAGGAAACCCTGATGGCTCTTTGGGCTGAAAAGGGAGGGGGGCTTGATTGGGGAAGGGGGAGGGAAATGGGAGGGGGCAATGGGGAAGAGACAGAAATCTTAAATAAATAAATAATAATAATAAAAAAAGAAAACAGAATTCAAAAAAAAATCTCTATAACCTCCTAAAGAAGAGAAAATTATACCATTAGATTGAGCTAAAATATCAGTACAAATTGTTCTGAAAACAATGTGGAAAAAAAAACAGATAAGCCAAGAGAAACAGTTATCCAACTCAAAAGCCATGCCAATCATTTAAAAGTTTCTAAGAATTCTCTGTTCAGCTCAGTGCCCCATTTTATAATTGGGTTGATTAGCCTTTTACAGTCTAGTTTCTTGAGTTCTTTACATATTTTGGAGATCAGACCTTTGTCTGTTGCGGGGTTGGTGAAGATCTTCTTCCAGTCAGTAGGTTGCCTTTTTGTCTTAATGACAATGTCCTTTGCTTTACATTAGCTTCTCAATCTCAGGAGGTCCCATTTATTCAATGATGCCCTTAATGTCTGTGCTGCTGGGGTTATATGTAGCGTGTTCAGACTGATATTGAGGCCTTTAATAGATTTGGACTTGAGTTTTGTGCATGGTGATAAGATATGGATCTATTTTCATTCTTCTACAAGGAACTCAGAACCGCGAAGGGTGCACCCACACACTGAGACAATGGGGATGTTCTATCAGGAACTCACCAAGGCCATCTGGACTGGGT
This sequence comes from Microtus agrestis, assembly GCA_902806775.1. Taxonomy (NCBI): domain Eukaryota; kingdom Metazoa; phylum Chordata; class Mammalia; order Rodentia; family Cricetidae; genus Microtus; species Microtus agrestis. The sequence goes on along the minus strand of CADCXT010000527.1, from coordinate 621,883 downwards.
CTGAAAAAGCATGGGATAAAACCAGACTAGCTGAACATAGTGGACAACGAGGACTGCTGAGAAGTCAAGAACAATGGCACTGGGTTTTGATCCTACGGCACATACTGGCTTTGTGGGAGCCTAGGCAGTTTGGATGTTCATCTTACTAGACCTGGAAGGAGGTGGGAGGTCCTTGGACTCCCCACAGGGCAGGGAACCCTGACTGCTCTTCGGGCTGCTGAGGGAGGGGGAGTTTATTGGGGAGGGGAAGGGAAATAGGAGGCGGTGGCCGGGAGGAGACAGAAATCTTTAATAAATAAATAAATAATAAACAAACAAACAAAAAAACCCAGGAGACCAAATTCCTACCTCAGACATGAAAAAAAATTTCTAAGGTTTTTCTTTTCACGTTTGACTTGAAAAATCTTACCCCAAGAGGTGCTTTGTATATTTACTCTTTAGTGCATAATAATGTTGGGGGAGGCTGTGGAACTTTTTATTATGTACACTCTAATTGGCAGATATAGCAATGGTTGGATTTTGATGGTTTCTGCCTACCTCTTAGTTTCCAGTTACTCAGCTATCAGATCCACTACATGAACTGCAGTGTACTTTACCCAAGAATTGTGGACTGAGCCTTTCTGAAACCATAAGCCAAAATAAAGCATCCTGTAAGATTAAAGTGTTCCATAAGATTGTTCTGTCTGTTATTCTTTCATAGTGTCCTAAAATTAATTAATTCAACTCAAAATGTTACATTCATTCTGGGTACATTTGTAGATGAAATGCACTAAGTTCAAACCCATCATTTCAAACTGTGATGGGCTTAATTATAATTAAACTTCAATTCCTACCTTAGAATGTCACATATTGCTAAAGTAAAACTTTACAGCATAAAAGAGAATACCAAAGTTTTCTTCTTAGGATAATTGAGAAGATCCTATCATAGTTAAGGGCAAGAAAATATAAAATTCATTTTGGTAGTAGAAGTGCATCATACATAAAAGAATAGATTAAAGTTCTTTGATAAGGAAACCATAATGATTTATATAAAAAAAATAATGATTTGTCTATAAAAATCTTTGGAAATGGGTGGGTGGTGGTTATGCATGCTTTCAGTCACAATTCTTGGGAGGCAGAGGCAGATGGATCTCAGTGAGGTCAAGGTCAGCTTGCTCTATAAGAGTTAGTTCCAGGACAGGCTTGAAAGCTTCAGTGAAACTCTTTAAAAAAAAAAAAACATAATTTTTGGAATGTATTTCAATTATCCTACATTACACCCTTACCACAGTTTTTGTCATTGGATATTAAAAGAGAATTATGTTGCAGAGCATTTTAAATTATGAAGTATAAAGAAAATCATAAAATGGTATGATATATTTCAAAATATTATACATTTTCCTCAACATATATGAATAGAAATAACAGAGTATATGTCATAATGTATTGTAGGAGCTGTGGGCCTCTTCCCACAGCCCGGCTCCTGGCCACCTGGCTAACTTATGCCCCGAAATAACAACACACAAACTGTATTCATTTAAATACTGCTTGGCCCATTATATCTAGCCTCTTCTCGGCTAACTCTCATACCTGGACTAGCCCATTTCTAATAATGTGTGTAGCACCCCAAGTTGCACTTACTGGGAAGATTCTAGCCTACATCCTTCCTGGGTTAAAGCTTCATCGCGTCTGCCTCAGAGAGAAGAGCTGCATCGCGTCTGAGCTCACTTCCTCTTCCTCCCAGCATTCTGTTCTGTTTACTCCACCCACCTAAAGGCTGGGCCAAGGCAGTTTCTTCATTAGCCAATGAACTTCCTCCATCAATAATGGATACTAATTTGTGAGGTAATAGAAGGTACAGCAAATTAAGTTCAATGACTTACACTTCTTAAACCAAAACTGAGATGTAATTTTGTAGCTCTTCAAAACATAGATGAAAAGGCTGTCATTACTCAATTTTAGCATGTTCATACCTTTACAAATTGCTTGGGATGAACATTAAAGTTTAATGAAGAAGAAATGTTCAACTGGGTTGTCATTTAAGATATTTCCACATTGAGAAAATCTAGTAATATATAAGTTTTTAAATTTATGTTGTATGAATTTGTGAGTGTAGCTCCAATATCTTGTTTAATATCTATGATAACTCTATACTGTAGATCAAACAAACATGTTGAAGAGGACAGCTGAAGCTGGGTAGCAGAATTAAATTGTTCAATGAAGGTATTAAAGTGCCAGAGGTTTACAAGATACAAGTTTACAAGAATAGACATAAAATTCAATGCTTTGAATTTGTATGATGATGAGACCTATGTATTTGGCTGACTGGTAATGACATATTTGAATGTTAAATAAAATAATTCTTGGTGCACTTTTACAAACAGAATAAATATAAGTAAAGTTAAAAAATGATTCATGCCATGAGATAGTCAGAATAACAAAATTATGTACAAAAGTCAAACTAGATTATAGTGCAGAATGAGAAAGATGATGCTGTGTCTTCTAAAGGAAAGAAGCTAGTATGTTATTTGTCTGAGTAATCCCCACAGTATATGCCTACTCAAAAAGGAAAGCTTTTTATTAATGTAACTATGTGCATTATTCAATATCCTCTTAGATGGATTAAAGAAAAGCAAGAGAAAAGGAAAAAAAGGGAAGAAACTAAAAGAAGTGAATTCATATCTCAATTCTGAAGGAAGATTTCCTACTTGCTGGAATAATGTCTGTCTTTTACATTTTCCTTCCTTCAAATGGTATATAACAGCTGTCCACATTATAAAGGATAATAATAATTACTTAAATAAAGTAACTTAAATGTTAATTTAAAGAATATAGTTGAAAAAATGGGAGTAAGGAGAAATGGGAGAGAGCTAAGACGAATTAAAAGAGTTGTGTCTATGACCAATATACATTTTATACATACATGAAATTATCAAAAATAATAGGAAAAATGGTGACACTGAGATTATTTGAAGAAATATCTGATTAACATGGTTATTGTGGAAATCTATCTCCAGTCATGACATGCGTGAGGAGGCCACTTGTTGGTCCCCAGTTGCTTAGCCCTGAAATAATCACACAGAAACTGTATTATTTAAGTCATTGCTTGACCCATTAGCTCTAGCTTCTTATTTGTTAACTCTTACATCTTAATTTAACTCATTTCCATTAATCTGTTTATCACCACAAGGTTGAGGCCTACCAGCAAAGTTTCAGCACATCTGTCTCCATCAAGGGCTCCATGGCTTCTCTCTGACTCTGCCTCCATTCTCCTAGGATTAAGTTTAGTTTTCCCCACCTATCTCTTTTCACTGTACAAGCCCAAGACAGTTTATTACACAATATTATTCACAGCACACAGAGGAGAATACCACATTAATGACATGGCCATCGCTTTCTTGAATTCCCTAAAGTTGTGACTATACTTAGCAGAAGAGTACAAGTTTGAACCCAATATCATTCAATTGCAGAAAAAGGGCTGATGAGTCTTGAACATCCCCCAATGAGCTATAACCAGTTAGTAATAGCTGGGTCTTAGGTAAGAGATACTTTTCCCTGAGGAATTATACAGAGTAAACTGTTGATTGCAGAATGTCTCATGAGAAACTGCCCCTCCACACGGATTTCTAGGCAGTTAGCTGCTGCTAGGGAGGAAGGAGGTGCATCTAAAGGCAATATTATATTCCCAAGAATTTATGAACAGACTGGGAGGTGGTCATGAGGCACCGAACTGTTCCAGAGACACGTAGACATTTAAAAGTTGCTCAGAGAGAAACACAAAGGATTTTTCTTCAGTACATCCCACATGTGATTTACCCAGATTCTTGTTACTGCCCTTCACCCATACCCCTTTAAGTATCTCTAATTAACTCTTTGGCTCACCAAATTTGTAGAACAAAATAATAGAATAAATTAATAGGTCTGGTATTATTTGTATATCTGGGGTAAGTAGATGTTAATTTTGTTTTCTGGGGATAGTTCGCAGAACAATGGCCTTTCCAAATTGACAAATGTAATTTATCAATTCATATAAACATTATTGAATTAGCACACATTTACATCTATGATATCTATATGTACTTTCTAAATAAAAACCATAAAGTGATCACATTGTTCTTTACAATCCTCAAAAGAAATCTAAATCTTCCTCAAAATGATGTAGCATTATTGTCATTTTTCTTGATATCCTATAAGAAAATGCTGTAATTAAAGTTAATAATTTTTTATTATACAGTCAGTGTACTTATATTCTTTAGTAAAAAGATAATAGATGTCAATACAAACATACAGCTAAGAAGTAGCTTATTATTGAGCCAAATATGAGTGACCATGACCGGGTAGCACAGATTTATGTTACTCTAAGTTCATATTTCAATATGGAAGCAGCTCCGTAGGTGACAATACAAACACACAGCCAAAAATTAGCTTATTATGGAGACAAATATGAGTGACCATGACCTGGTAGCACAGTTTTATGTTACTCTGAGTTCATGTTCCAATGTGGAAACAGTTCTATAAAGATTTAAACAGTAACAGAACAAAAGAAGCCATAAATTAAGATGCTTTTACAATACATTGGTAGAAGAATCAAGTAGGTGTTAGAGCAAATCAGGAATACCCTGGCTCCAGGCCTTAGATACTATGCAATGACACTCTTAATCCTTTGACTAAAGAAAAACCATGGTTTGCTAATACATTTAAAAATTTTGTTTTTCTAAAACCTGCTAGAATGATAGGGCTGGTTTTACCTATTAGTGGTATTTTTTAGGTCCAACACAGAGCAAGGTAAGGAATTAGGCTTAAGATACATCAAGATAAATTGGAATTAGTCTCTGGACCTGCAATATTTCATTGTGCAGACATCACTGAAGTTCTAATTAATCAGCCTTTCCAGACACAGTATTTTTTCAAGATTTCTTCTTCACAAAGATGATGGAAGCAATGATAGACAGGTAGATTTATAAAGATATGTATTCTCAAATGCATCAATAAATATATACTATGTTAAATTCATTTATATAACAGATATTATAGTATAAACACAGTTTCTTTTTATACTTATTGTTTATTCCCTATAACCTCAGAGTGTACGTTAATTGACTATGGTTGTTTGCCTTGTATTTAAGCCAAAACAGCATGCCTGAAAGAGGTGGATCATTAACAGTCCAATGATGATTGGTTTGTTTAGCTTTCCACTGAATTTATTGGCTTGGTAAGAAACAGTAAGGGCTTCTCTGATGGTGTTCTTCTTTATATCCACGGTGGTACTGTACTTAAAATTCTCCTTATTTGTCAGGATTAATTACTCCAGTAAGTAAAATAACTTCTATTTTTAAGAACACAAATATCTTTCAGTATTTATTCTAAAGCATGAGGGGTTTAAATAGACTAGATAGCAGCATTAAATGTCTAATTGAATGAAATCATTTTCATGTCTCCTGTTAGAATAGTTTCTGCTTTTATTGGTAAGACTTATAGACTTTCAGAGCATTAACACAGACAGAAAACAGCTATTACTATTAAATCACTACAGAAATCAGAGTCATTAGTCACATTTCTAGATATTGGTTACTATTTCATTAATCATAATTATAATAGAAACAATTTCTCATTAGAGGCTGATATATGGAATCTACAGCATCTTCGGGAACTTTGCCTCCAACCTCAAAATTACTGCCGCTCATCAGGCATTACTATAAACACTTTAAAGAGGCCATTCACAATCCCATCAGTCCTCCTGTTTCTGAACGATGAGAAACATAGTAATATCATTAAATTCTACTGTCACACTTCATGGGCTATATAAGTGAGTTTCTTAATTAGAAGCAATTCTGTGTTAAATAACATTATGATTTATGAAGCATTATGTAATATACAGATAGTAGTTAAATAGCAGAACCATCGCAAAATAGAAAACTAAATCCATGTCCACAAGCCTTATTGAAGCAACATTATAATAGTGCCTCTACCATGATGAAAGTAGAACAGTATGATCACATGGTGAGTCTGAGGAAAATCATATCAAATATTCAGTGGTGATCACTTTTGTGACCATATTTGATATTCTATAGTCATCATCATACATTGTTTTGGTTATTTGAAGTCTATAACACAGAGACTATTAAACTCCTTAATTGTTGCTTGGCATCATTTGTCGATGTGCCAATTGCTAAACATCATGAGTAGGTGTGTGAAAAATTTGAGCAGTACATTTAAATATGGTATTGTATTTAACAAATCATTAAAATCCTCCTTTGCTTAGGAATTCCTTTGGTCACAATTCATGTGGAGCACAAAATATCTTCATATTTTTATCAATTTATATATTCTCCTTATCATTAATTTCCAAGTTATATATCTCCCAAACCCCTGATAATTGAACCATCACATTGGTTATGCTTACTTTTTTTCCCCTTACCTCACAAAACAAATGGAACAGTTAAGTGCAGTAATCAAAGCTCATTTCACTGAAAGATCTTCCTTGCAGTACATCATTTTATTTTTTTAAGGATTTATTTATTATGTATATAACATTCTGCCTCCATGAACACATGCCAGAAGAGGGCGCCAGATCTCATTACAGATGGTTGTGAGCCACCATGTGGTTTCTGGGAGTTGAAATCAGGACCTCTGGAAGAGCAGCCAGTGCTCTTAAACCACTGAGCCATCTCTATGACTATCCCAGAAGTCATAAAATGATGCTTAAAGCTGCTTGAGTCTATTTCTATGAATAGCCAGATATTACGCAGAGATACTCTCACAATACATGTCAGAATTTTCATTACCTCTGTCAAATGGTTTTAGAGACTTTCCATAAGACACCAGGTGCAAGATGAAAGAGAAAAGATAATGTTTTAGGGTTGGAACTCATGATAATTCATGCCCTATTTCATGTAACTTACATCTTCTTCAAGAGTTTCTTGAACCAGATTTTACACACATTTACATATATGTGATATGCATATTCCAACTTGATGTTTACTATTGTTTATGAAGTAATGTACAGATTAATGGGTATGCTATTATGTTTTATACTAGTACAGAAGAGTAACTCACATTGAACAATACACAATAAAATATTTGTCATACTTGTAGAGACTGAAGAATGCTACAATATGGAGGATACCATCCTATCATAGTACTTATTGCTGCCTGATTGAGAAAGTGGAATAATATACAGCAAGAAGGAAACTAGTCATCATTTAGGATAAGAAACATTTATATGGTGCTGATCACAATACTGAAGATGGAGAAAACATCACCTCTTGTTACTGTTAGAAATGTTAACAAGAATTTAGAAAGGGGCAAATAATAAAACCATAATTGGGAAAATCAGGCAATAGCCAATGTATGACATACATATGGTTGATTCTATGTGGCCACGTGATGGTTTACATAGTCGGAAATTCTGTCTGTTTTAAAACTAAATTAGTAAGTTAATATATTTTGTTTTAAAATCAAAACTATAGCTTGATACACTATAGCTATTCAACTCTGTTTTAGATTTCTGTGATCAGACTATTCAGCATGTTGCTTTATTTTGTCCATGAGAGTGCCCAAACCTCCTTGACATTTGGAGGCTGGGTACTACATCTTGGTATCTGAAAACTATAAGACTAACTACCATTCACATTAATTTTATTGGTTGTGGGCAGCCTAGAGCTGGCTATGAGGCCTATGATGATCTTGAACTTTGCATTACTTTGCCTCCATTTCTAAAGCGCTAAGATTATAAGCATTTAACACCATGCCAAGTTTCTTATTTCTACTACCTACTCAGAAGAAGAACCTTGGGAGTTTCTGGAATACTGGTAATCTTATTTTTGAGATAGGATCTTGGTATGTAGCCCTGCCTGAATAAAATGCAGGCTGGCGTCAGATGCACAGAGAGTGGCCACTGCAACCTGAGTGCTAGAATTAAAGCTGGGAACCCTTATGCTGTCTTAAAAACTCTTGTTGCTTACTGCCTCTGGCCCTAACTTTGTCTGTGCAGCATCCCATTTCTTGTTGCTCACAGTGTCAGCAAACCAAAGGCAAAAGATTCACACAAATTAGAAGATGTTAGGTTAATGGTATTTCCCCTTATTCAGAGAATAAAAGGTTTCTGCAAGCACACAGACTCATGCTTCTTCATTCTTTTTGTAATCGGCAGACTTGATGCACTAAGGACTGGAGATATTGGTTTGTCAAATTCTTTCTTTTTTTTCACTGAAAAATAATCAATAATGGTGTGACTCTGACAAATTTCCTGTCTCTAATTATTTATTCCATTATTCCTTTTTATTCTGCATCATAGAATGTTTGGAAGCATCTACCAATCAGTTCTATCTTAGTGATAGCTTGATGATGTAACCTGTTTTGCCTAAAGCTAAGTTTATATACACACAGAAAGTATATCAAGCAAAAAAAAAATCATAGAAACTTATTACAAGAACTGTAGCATAGCTATCTCATAAAATTTTAAACTTTATCCCTCTAATGTTGTACCATGTTTGTTTATTCAAGGAAACTATATTGCACAAAAGTAATCATAGAAATTTATTAAGGAACAGTAGCATAAGTGGTTTTATAAATGTTTTTGTTTTGTCCCTTTAATGTTGTACTTATAAAATATTTTTTTCCTGTTAACTTGATGTGGGAGTCACCTCTGTGTGCTGTGATTACCATTAATGAATAAAGAAACTGCCTTGGCCTGTTGAGAGGGCAGAACATAGGTAGGCAGGGAAGATGGAACTGAATGCTGGGAGAAGGAAGTTGGACAGGGGGATGCCATGGAGCCGCTGCCTGAGATAGACATGCTGAAACTTTGCTGGTAAGCCACAACCTTGTGGTGATATACAGATTAATAGAGATGGGTTAAATGAAGATGCAAGAGTTAGCCGGTAAGAAGTGAGAGCTAATGGGCCAAACAGTGTTTTAATTAATACAGTTTCTGTGTGATTATTTCGGGGCTGAGCAGACAGGAACGACCAAGCAGCCTCTCCCCTTGCAGCATGAACTTATTGAAAACTAAAGCTAAAAGAAGCAAAACTATAGAAAAAATTAAAGTATACTCAGGTACTTCAATAGCACCTCTATTAAAATATTTAAATCTAATTTGAAATAATTTTGTTGGACAATAATGGGTCCTGATTCAACTTGAATATAAATTATAGATTAGTAAGAAATATATTTTTAATATAATAAAATGCATCTACACAAAAAGTAAAAAAAAATATTTATAACAGCAACAGATAAATTCTTGGAAGTATGCCAATGCTTACATGAAAAACGTGTCAGGATATTTCTTTTTCTTAGACCTTAAAACCTATTCCCTTAACATATGCAGAATCAGATAAACATTTCAACATAATTTTTCATATCCCTATATTTAGTTCATGTTGTTTGTAGCCAATAGACCAATCAAAACTGTTAGTCTTCCTATCCAACAAAATATATTAAAACCAATATCTCTAAAGAATTGACTACAAGTCAAAATCTATTTGTAAATTTTAATATGGCAGTTCATGATTATAAAGTTTTAATCTGGCAGGCCTCACATGAAAACCCATTACAAATATGTCAGATTTACTGCAGAACTTGTGAATTAAAGGCTCTGAAAGAAGTTGGTTGCTGCCAAGGTCTCAGGCATCCTGAAGGGTTATGCTCCAAACATATTCATATTCGTAACTTTGGCCATTTTCACCTTGTTCTCTTTCTTCAGAGATTTAATGTATTCGTTAGAGGAGTCTTTTATCTACTTGTATATGTTATTCATAACTAATTTATTTTCCTTTATGCTATTGTCCATAGGGTTGAGTCCAAGATCTATTTTCTCAGTAAGTTTGTTGTTGATAAATTTATGATGCTTATTTTTCTTTCTTACTTGTTAATTACAGTTCATATATCCTTCCACAGTCCCTCTGGCATGATCAATATTCTCTTCACCAAAAATATTGCTTCCTGTATTTTCTTTACATTCTATTTGATAGATATAAAACTTTTTAGGATGTTTATGTATGGAAAGTATTTCTTTCTCTTTCAAATATTGCAGATAGTTTTTTTGTGTGTGTATATAACTTGAGAATAGCTATTGTGAACTTGTAGGGCTTGGAATGCATTGTTCCAGGCTCTTCTGGCTTTCAAAATTTCCTTTGAGAAATCAGCTGTTATTATGATGTATTTTTTTCATACACGACTTGTGATTTTTCTCTTGCAGCTTTAAATACTCTTTCTTTCTATTGCATATTTCATATTTTAACTATGATGTGGCATAGAGATTTTCTTTTCTAGTCTTGTCTATTTGATGTTCTTTTTGAGTTTTCTATAGGTGTGACTTCATAATTTGGGGACGTTTTCTTCAATGATAGTTTGAAGTTAAGTTCTATGCCATTGAGTTGGGATTCTTCCCCATAATGTATGACCATTTGGTGTTTTCATGGTGCTTCATGTTTCCTGCATGTTCTTTTTCTATGTTTTTTTTCTATTTCTCAACATTCTTTTCTTATTTTGTTTCAATCTTATATTCTATATTTGAGACCTGATATTCTGACTTCTTCTTGATTCATTCTCCTTCTAAGGCTTTGCATTTTCATGTTAGGCTATTGAGTTTTTCAGTTCTGTCTTCCTTTCAGAATAAGTCATTTTTAATATTTATATCATGATTGAATTTCATTCTGAAATCTTAGATTGTCTCCCTCATTTCTATCACCATATGTTTCTTTTCTTTTCTTTTCTTTTTTTTTTGTTTTCTTGGGCATCTTTAGGCATTTAACCTTCTTAAAATATTTCTCCTTGATTTCATTGAGATGTTTTTGTATCTTCTTTAAATATCGTTCATTCAATTATTTGAGGAGGCTTGTGATAATTATTTTAAGTTATCTGTCAGTGAGTTTATCTAGGTTATTCTCATTGGCAAGCATTTCTAGAGGACTGGTAGATTTTGAAGAGAAGATACTGCTTGAACTTTCATATTGTTGCTAATCCTATGAAGAGATATGGGTGCTGAAATTGAGATCCATTTGTGGGCTGTGTCCAAAGTGGGTGTATGTAGGAGCAGCAATGGAGAAATCAGACATAGGATAATGCTTAGTTTTATTTAAGAGGGGATGGACAAAGAAGATGCACATTTCAGTGTGACTTGACCTCCTCTGACAAGCTGCATGTCTCAAAAGCTTTATTTATACAAAATAATATTTCCTCACTGACATTAATCACTGGTTTAAGTCTTTCCATGGTACGTACTTTTTCTAAAATCATCCCTGATTATGTAACACAATTAATAAAAACCCGAAGACGGATGTTGAGGTTCAACAAAAAAGGTCAGAAAAACAAAACAGCTAGCCGCTAAATGGTGATCCTTCTTCCAGGAATCTCAGAATGAGACTGTGTGTGAGAGCTGTCTCTTCCCATTATATATATATATATATATATATATATATATATATATATATATATATATATATATATAGAATATATATATATATATAAAGAATATATATAGAATATATATATATATATATATATATATATATATATATTCTTCTCTTGTGCTGGGATTAAAGGCATGAACCACTACTGCTGAGCTTCTATGGTAAACTAATGTGGCTACTGGGATTAAAGGTGTGTGTCACTACTGCCTGGTCTCTAAGGCTGACCAGGGCAACTGTTTTACTTTCTGAATTTTAGATGAGCTTTTTTTTAACTAAAATATAATTCAATATCATTACATGATTACATAAGCATATCAAAGTAAAAGAAACAAAATGAGCACACAACAAATTTTATGAGAACTAAAATCTAACATGATAAATCAAATTTTTAACTCCATTTATTTTTCCCTAAAATAAGTTTTGTAAAGGCTTGCGATTTTAGAAACACTGGACATGATGACTCTGTTTGATTAAGTTAGAATATAAGTTATTTCCTACTACCTGTTATACCAAGCTTTTCCTGTATTATTCAATTAATCTACTATAATGAATATATGACCTTTCTATGGAAATAAAATTCCTCTGTTCCTTGTTTAATTTTTTCTTTTATTTCTGCAATAAGACCACAATTCTTTCCTTCAATCAATGAAATATCATATTCTACTATTTACTCTTTCTACAATCAGGGAAATCCTGATCTGACAAGTATGCTCAGGAAGGTAGGAAGTTCACTGAGCCCGAATATTTCTCATTTTGTCTTTGTCATAAACCCCTTTTTAAATATGGTCCCTATCTTTATTACAATCCTTCAAAGTGTGAAAGACCATCAAGTTTCCTAAAACTTTTTACTTTATTCCCAGGAGGCTATCAATACATATCACACTAATTTTATAATTAAAATCATTTCCTGTCTATGATAATTCCATGTTTCTGAGGCAGAACATGAAAACATAATGATTCAGTTATAATATCAGCTTCTAAAATTTCCCTAAGTTTTTCTTCTTTAATGATTTTTCCAGAATGTCAAAGATGCAGGGAAGAATTGTATATCATATTCCAACGAGAGCAGAGAAGAGACAGTTTAAGTCGTCTAAGTACTGGAATTTTGTTAAGCAGTGCTTTCAAGAAGTTTGGTCTCACTATCTGGGCATGTGGAATTCCTTTGTTGTTTTTGTTTTTTTTTTTTTGGTTTGTTATGGACAAAACAGTTTTGAGGAATAAGAGAAGTGAAGGTGGGTTAAAACTCAAGGTTGGGAATTTAGTGGGTGATTTGAAGTCAGGAGAACAGACTAGACTGAACTAGTATGCAAGAAGTGTTTCCTAGTCTAAGCTGGAGTGAGGGAAATCATTCAGTAATTAAACTAATCTCATTTCACAAAACAGCTCATGAAAGCCAAGGGTTTTGTTGAAGGTTTAAACCAAGATGCAGTGCATATCACAATTATTTCCTTGTGAATAAAGCAGCTGTTTTTTTTTTTTCTGCAGATTTTTCACTGTAGTGTTGAAGTCCAGCTTCAACAAATATACCACTACAAGAGAAGGTATATGGGGATCAGAAAAATGGTAAAGAGGGAGAAGACACAAGTAAAAATAATAAAACAGAAAATATAAGATAGTTATGAAGGGGGGTCCAGTGAATGCTGAAATCCCACTGCATTTAATTTTTCATACATCATTATAACCAAGTACAGCAGGGGTAAGAAGACAAAAGACTGCTTTAATGTGATACAAAGGACAATTAGAAAAATTACTTGCTTCAATAATTTGAGTCATCAAGCAATCAATCCATGATAATGCATTCTATTGTTTAGGTAGTGAACCCACTCTAGACGAAGTATCCAATAGGCAGCCACTTCCAAGGACAAACCTCCTATTTCAAAAGGAGCAGAAATATGTTTGAATATCCCTACTATTGGTCAGGGTGGAGTAGGGCTACCTGTATGGGCCATCTTAATTTCCAAAGACAAAGAACTGGATGTGTATCCCTGGTTGCTGTCAACAATTTTGAGCAATGTCAAACTCTCTGATGTTTAGACAAGATGGAAATAGGCTCACATTTTTTTAGCCCTCTACATTGTAGCTTACTCTGCCTCTGTTACAAATTTGGGATTAATCTACCACAGTTCATCACTATTTGAGCTATGTGTAGATAGTCACATAGTCAAGAAACCTGCTTCCTATAGCCAGACCTTTACTCCTCTCTAGTATGTAAGCATAGAAATCTGCCTTCCTGAAATTATCTTTATTCACAGGAGTTCAGTCAGCACTTAGGGTCCAGGCAAATGCATTCCATTTAAGACACTCACAGATAACCAAAAGATATAGAAATCCTACATGCCCAAAGCTGTTAATTTGTAACTGCTCACATGGATAGAAAAAATAAGTATGCCTTGGTTTTACCTTACTTATAGATAAGAAAAGTGATAACCTAAAACTAACCTTGCATTTAAGCATTCCTAACTATTCACCTTACCTTCAACTCAATTTACTGATGACATTACTTCAGGAGATTAACTGCTTTTGCCTTAATATCAAGAAAAATAATAACCATCTATCCACATCCCAGAGAAAGGCAAACTTTCACTGGAGTCTCTGATAAGATTAAGAGTTTGCTAACATTCAAGCCTGCTAACACTTGACAAAAATGCTAATGAACCAAAGGCCAAAGCCTTCCCTTATCTGGTTATGTAGGTTGCCTGGTTACATATGCCTGCATCGTTTTGTGTGTCTATACAGCTGGGTAAGAACAAAGAGCGTTAACAGAATTGGAGACAGAAGCAAAAGCATCCCAGAAATTAACAGAGATAGGAAAATGAAAAAGATGAAAAATAGAAGAATAGAGCAGAGAAATGGAATCAATTTAGGATTGAGACAGAGAATGATAGCTAAGAAATTATTGATTGTTAGGATAAAAGAATTTAAATAAATTAAAGGGGAGAGAGAACAACCTTGAAACAGTTATTAGAAGGAAAACTCCTACATAAAGATGTTAACTACACCCACAAAACATCAGCAATACATAAACTAATACCAGAAATACCAGAATTATTCAAAGGAAGGACACACACACACATATATGCAAACACACTATCACTCTCAACTACAACAATAAAATAACAGGAAATAGCAATCTTGATCATTAATATCTCTCAGTGTCAATGGACTCAATTCCCCAATGAAAAGACAAATACTAATAGAATGAATAAGAAAACAGTATCCATTTTTTTCTGATGCATACAAGAAAGACACCTCAACAACAAAGGTAAATGGTTGGAAAAGATTTTCCAAGCAAATGACTACAAGATAATATCTATATAGCTATTCTAATATCAAATAAAATAGACTTCAAACCAAAAAATTAATCAAAAGAAATGAATGATATTTCAAGCTCATCAAAGGAAAAATCCACCAAAATATTTCATTTCGTATCATCTATGCACCAAATATAAGGATATCCAGTTTTCTAAAAGGAACATTACCGAAACTTAAATCACACACCAAACTCCACACATTAATGGTGGGAAACTTCAATACCACAGGTTCACCAATAAACAGATCACATAAAATCTATACAGAAATCATACAGCTAACAGACATGATGAATCAAATGAACCTAACATATATCTACTGAACATTTTACCCAAACACAAAAAAATATACCTTCTTTTCAGTGCTGCATGGAACCTTCTTCAAAATTGACCATATGCTTGGCCACAAAACAAGTCTCAACAGATACAAAGATATTGGAATAACCCCCTCTACTTATCATACCACCATGGATTAAAGCTGGATTTCACCAACAACAGAAACAACAAAAAGTTTATAAACTCAAGAAAATAACTCTACTATGATATCACTTGGTCAAGGAAGAGACAAAGAAGTTAAATGCTTCCTAGAATTCAGTAAAAATGAATGCACAATGTAACCAATCTTATGGGACACAATGAAAGCAGTGATAAGAAAGTTTATAGCACTAATGTCTTCATAAACTGGAGAGGTCAAATACTAGCAAATTAATTGCACACCTGGAAGATCTAGAACAAAAAGGAGCAAGTACAACCAAAAGTAGTAGCTAACAGGAAATAAACAAAATCAGGGTTGATATCAATAAAATAGAAACAAAGAGAACAATGCAAACAATTAATGTAGCAAAGAGTTGGTTCTCTGATAAAATCAGAAATATAAGCTAACCCTAACTGAAACTAGCTAAAAAGGAGAGAAAGAATATCCAAATACATAAAATCAGAAACAAAAGGGAGATTTAACAAGGAAATCCAAAACTATATTCCACAAAATTGGAAAAGTTAAAGGAAATGAACAACATTCATAATAGATACCACATAAAAAAGTTAAATCAATATTAGATAAGCAATTTAAATAAACATAAGGAAATAGAAACAGTCATTGAAAGTTTCCCAACCCCTGCTCTCCCAAAAAGTCCAGGGCCAAATCGGTTTATTGAAAAATTTCACCAGACCTTGAAGGGAAAGCTAAAGCAATGATGCACAAATTATAACAAAAAATAAGAACAGAAGGAACATTGCTAAATTCATTTTCTAAGGCCATAGTCACCCTGATATAGAAACCACACAAAGATTTAAGAAATAAAAATAATTCCAAACCAATTTCCCTCATGAACATTGATGCAAAAGTACTCAATAAAATACGTACACATTAACAGTCAATGTCTGGGGACATCTGGGAGACATCCAGGCAGACTTGTGTCACAGGAGATTTTTAGAGATGCCCTGAACCCTATTGGGGTGGTAGAATCCCCAAAAATCCATTTGGGCAGGGTCATGGAATCTCCCACACTTTGTTTGATCAAGGAAAAAGAACCTCAAATCTGGACTGATTTTGGCATGTGTGAGCAATGAGAGTAACTCCCTGAGAATGCCAATCTATTGTTGTTTATAAAACTTTTTCTGTCCTTTTGTTGGAGCAATGTCTTTTCCTGAGCACTTGGTCTTTTGTGATGTTTGTGTTTACTTGTTTCTGACAGACATTTTCATAGAAGGGAAGTGTTGTAATAGGAGCGGCGGAGCTGTGTCCCCGGCACCCCGGCCGCCTGGCTAGCTTATGCCCTGAAATGACAACACACAAATTGTATTCTTTTAAACACTGCTTGGCCTATTATATCTAGCCTCTTCTCGGCTAACTCTCGCACCTGGACTAGCCCATTTCTAATAATCTGTTTAGCCCACGAGGTGGCTTACCAGGGAGATTCTAGCCTAGGTCCATTCTGGGTCAGAGCTTCATCACGTGTGCCTCAGAGAGCAGAGCTATCGTGTGTGCCCAGGAGAGGGGAGCATGGTGTCTCTGAGCTCACTTCCTCTTCCTCCCAGCATTCTGTTCTGTTTACTCCACCCACCTATGTTCTAAGCTATGAGGCCAAGCAGTTTGTTTATTACTTAACCAATGAAATCAACAGATTGATATGACACTCCCACATCAGGGAAGAGCTTTAATGTCCAGAAAAGGGAGAGACAGAGAGATGCCTCTTCAAAAGGAACACTGTGGGAGTGGAGCAACTGAGAGAGACACTGCTGTGCACAAGCTGGAGTGAGGCAGTGGGACCAGGGAATCCCCCTCCACCTCCCCCACGCCCCCTGTGGGGGCCCTATCTCTATAGCTTAAGGGTCTCTGCTATGTTAGGCAGGGGGGAGGGACCTGCTCACCTGCAGGGAGTTGACTGCTCACAACTGAAAAATTGTGCAAATGTGAAACAGAATCTGAGACTGTGGCCAGAAAAAGGTTAACCTTTTTTTTTTTCAGGAATACTGGCAGCCAAGGACACACTCTGTGCCCACCAGTGCTGCTCCCCCTCTTTTCTTTCCTAAGACAAGTTCTTCTTCACTTAAGGTCTCTTCTGCAGGTCAGTAGTTTCACATCTTAACTATTTTCTGTCCTAAAACTTCTTTTAAGAAATTTTGAATTATACCAACCTATATACTCTATATTTTTAGAGTAAAAATCAAAGATGCATTATGTTTGGGGAAAATTATGTTTTGTTTCCACAGGGAAAGAAAAATATATAGGTTTTAGTCATTTAGATTTAATTAGTTACAAATACTTATCACCTTTTTAGGAAATTGGGTACAATTATAATTAATATATATATATATATGCTTTTGTTTTAAGCGTTATATTTATGCAATGTTCTTGGCTGCTAGAAGAAATCACAGAAAATTACTGTGATGAAAATTTGTGGGTTGTCTGGGAAATGGGAGGGAAAAAAGAAATATGATGTTTTTATGTTGTCTAAAAACTCAAAAAAGGCAGGAGATTGGAATAATATAGAGAAAAAAAGGAAAAGAGGAGTTTGTCTAGAGTCAGTCCTAAAAACTGTAAAAGGTATATAACAGTCATGAAAGGTATATAAAAATTGTAAAAGGCCAGAGGATGTGAAATATGTTTGCTGTGGTTTCTAATACATGTTAATATTAATTTTAAAAACATAAAATAAATTAAATGTTTGACCATATCAGGTTAATTTTGGCTTTATATAGGTCTTGTTATAGAGTTATGTATCTTTATTAAATAAATTATATATGCTTGTTTTGTTGAAAAGTTAGTCTATGTTTTCTGGTATACTTGTAAATTTTGTACTTGTAAACTTTCTTTGAGCTCTGGTCACTTGATTCAGATTAGCAGGAATTCAGATGTCTTTTTGATATTCTGTTTTATACTGCTCTTTATTTAAAAGCTGCTTCTAGGTTTGGATTATGGCTCTTCCTTCACTAAACCCAGGTTTATCTAAAAGTTTCCAATATCACTCTGTCAGTCTGAGCTTCTGGAACAGTAACAAGGAGAAGAAAACAAAACAGAACTGCCAAAAAATTAACTTGGTTTATGTGAACATTCTGTATCTTCAGATTTATAAATTTATTTTTTAAATGTAGTGGGATTTCATTTGTATTTCAATAAGTAAAGACTGCCTAAAGATCTGAGAGTTAAACAGCTCCACTGGTCAGCCTTACAGACCAGTTTATGGTGACACACACCTTTAATCCCAGTAGTCACGACACACAGCTTTAATCCCAGTAGCCACACTAGTTGTCATAGAAACTGGGTAGTGCATGTCTTTAATTCCACTTGTTTATGCCTTTAATCCCAGCCCTAGAGAGAAATATAAGACAGTGGGGAAACAGCTCTCAGACGCAGTCTCATTCTAAGATTCTGGGAGGCAGGATTGCCGTTTCAGACTGAGGGCAAGGTAAGAGATAATGGCTGGCTGTTTTGCTTTTCAGATATTTAAGTTGAACCACAATTTCTGACCCTGAGCTTTTATTAATTGTGTTTCATTTTGGCATCCAACATTTTTGGATGCAAACTCACAAAAATGCTGTTTGCCTGAGACATTTTAGTCACCAACCCAGGTAAGAATTGGGATTGGAATTCCACCTCTAGGAGTTGGACCCAAACCTAACTACCTGGGTTTGACAGAAAAACTCCCATCTACCCAGTTTAGCTTCCGTGTAAAGATGGAAAATACACAGAGAATCTGGATACTAAGTATTATTGTGCTGTTTTTGAATTGTTTGACTGCTGAGGAATAAGCAACTGCTGTTAAAAGACTTTTGATTATTAATGTTGCCATATTAATCCAACTTATATATTTTGAAAGGATATGTTACTTTGGAGAAGAGGTTTTGTTTTGTTTCCAGAGGAATTAAGAGTTTGTGCATTCATTCTTGGTTAGGAAAAAATAAGGTTTGATTGATTGTAAATTCATTCTTGGTTAAGAAAAATAGGTTTTGATCAAGGAAGACATCCTGAAAAATCTCCAATGGAAACAGATGGCTCAGATGATCCAATGTTTCACAGTACATTTTTTGAAGTTTCTTCTGTGTTCTGCATCCAGAAAAATTCAAGAATGCTGACTGAAATGATCCTTGCTCAAAGAATACTCCAATAAGGACCTGACCATAATATAAGTTTTCTTTGGGTCCTCATAAGATTATCAGCACCCCCAATCAGCAGGAAGATACCTAGAAAACTGCCCACATTCCCAAAAAATGGACGATGGATATTTGTTTTTATTTAATGTGTTGGTTACAAGTTGTTATGAATAATAGTCAGGAAAAAAGCTAAACAAAGAAATGAGATTTAAAGATCTTACTTTGAAAAAAAACGGGCAGTGGTGGTACACATCTTTAATCCTAGCACTCAGGAGGCAGAAGCAGGCAGATCTCTGTGAGTTCAAGGTCAGCCTGGTCTACAAAGCGAGTTCCAGGATGGGCTCCATAGCTACTGAAAAACCCTGTCTAAAAAAAAAAAAAAAGAGAGAGAAATGAAAAGGGAAAAAAGGAAAAAAGGGGGGGTATAAATATGTTATGATACAAAGGTGGATTATTGAATCTTTTTAAAAGCAACTATTAGTTTTTAATGCTTTACATATGTTTTACTTTTGTATATTTTATGCAAACTTTGTATATAGATACAAATTTTAGATTAAATATGTTAAAACATATTATACATATATTTCTAATCTTGTTCAAGATATTTTACCTATACAGTTCATTAAATAATGTAATGCAAATTTCTAGTCTTTGAAAATTATTATTATCAGCTCTTTAGGATAATAAATAAATGTAGGTTAGCAGTTAATCTCCTAGTATAATCGACCTTGTTGTCACATTAGGTATGCTTTCAAGGTCAAACAAAGATATAATTTAGATAAGATAGGTCATCTTCAAGCACTACAGAGATCTACAGAATATGGCATTTAAGATGTTTTAATAACTTAGTTTCTTCTTTTTTATGACAGTGATTCATGTCTGCTCCTGGCAGCACCAATCTGCTTCAGAGAAGATAATGGGCATCAAAGAAACTACACATGAAGTTTACTTTCTTTGTGGCAAAAGCAAACCACTGGGCAAGAAAATGTCCCTGCCTAATACACTATGCTGTCCTAATTAGACAAGCAGGACCCAAAATATCCTGCTTCACAGAAAAGTCTGTTGAATATGCTAGGTCAGAAGAATGAAGATGGAGGCCCCAACATTTCAGAGGAACAATGGGAGATGATCCAGACATCCAACTGTTTCTGTCATTACTCACAATTTTTGGAAGTTGCTTGCTTGCACTTTCTGCTTACTCAGTTAATATTATTTCCTTCATGGGTCTCTGGGGGAGTTGAAGATCAGATAGCTATGGTTATAATTTACCAGACACAGAAAGCAAGTTATGATAGGAAGTAAATTAGGTATAAGACTTTGGACTAACCATGATAGGACAGATACAAATTTTTTTCTCTGAATTTGTCAAATGCAAATGGACTAAACATTATTGATGTATTTATTGCCTGGATCTATTATGTATAGTTATTGTCCTTACTGTATTTAGTTCTCTTATATTAATTAGAGTCTTCTTTTTATTTTACACAAAAAGGGGAAATGTAGTGGCATTTCTATTGTATTTTAATATATAAAGACTGCTTGAAGATCTGAGAGTAAAACAGTCCCACTGGTCAGCATTACAGACCAGGTTATGGTAACACACACCTTTAATCTCAATAGCCACACTAGTTGCCATAGAAATTGGGTGCTGCTTGCCTTTAATTAGAGTGATGCATGCTTTTAATTCAAGCCTTAGTGGGAATATAAAACACAAGGAGACAGCACTCAGACACAATCTCATTCTGAGATTCCAGGAGGCAGAATCACCATTTCAGATTGAGAGCAAGGTAAGAGGTAATGGTTGACTATTTTGCGTTTAGGATCTTCAGGTTGAACCCCAATTTCTGACCCTGAGTTTTATTAACCATGATTCAGTTAAATATAATTAAAAATCTGTTCAAATAAAATAAATCTATTTTAAAAAGTTAATTATACTGGAAATTGATAACTTAAAATCCACACATGGGTAACATTAACGAAGCAATAAGGCATGATTCCATTTTGGAGTTTGGATTATCATTTTTCCAGAATTAAAAAAATGGATGCCACATAATTTCACTGTCATCTTCATTAAAGGTGACCATATGGAGTGGGCCTAACTAGGAGTCAACAATAGACCTCCAAGATAGTTTGAACTGGAATAGATTTTTGTATAATGACTCATATACATATTTAACCAGCCTATACTGTGGACACTGGAGAATTGTTTGCAGCAGGTTTGCCAAGTCAAAATATAGTCAGTCTTTTCCATGTCCTTTTTTCCAACGGAATCTCTCATGTTATGGACCTGGTGAAGCCTGCTGTTCTGACTCTTCTGCCTCCAATGCATTGAAAACCTGCATATGACTGTATATGGAATAATCCCTGTCATTTTTTAAAAGATTCAGAAGCTGTTTGGTCTGTACTTAAGTATAACTTATTTATCCTTCTGATATTGTTGGTTAGGCTAGCTATAGCATTGTTAGCTTGGTAGCATTAAAAATGTTCTAAGATATATAAAAGTCTGAAGTTATAAACGTTCATAAGCTTTAGGGTCTCAGAAAATAAGATAAGATATAAGTGCAGGTTACGATGGTATAAATAAATAAATAAATAAATAAGATTTAAAAAAAATAGATTTCTTTCCCCTTCTACATTATAGTTCTTATAAGCTGAAAAAGTGATGAATGCTTACTGTTGGGGTCACAAGAACAAGATTTTAAATTTTTTTTGGTTTTCTTCTGAATACAGGTTTATATGATTTTAACCCAGTTCTGTGGTTATTGCTAAGATTCAAAGGTATGTGTCTATTTCTACCATTTTCCAGGCATCTGTTATCTGTTTTTTTTCTCTCTAATACAGATTTCATATGGGCCTGAACGTTTCAAATGTATTATTTTCCTTTAAGTACAAAAATTTTAACCTTTTTTTTCCTATTTGAACTTGTCTCAACAGGTTTCCACTTGGTTGGCACACACAGCCAAGCATTTCTTGCTGACTATAATCAGAACCAAATGACTGTAAACCCTGAACTCACTGAAAACTGATACGGCCAGTCCAGCTGATATGCATGCACATTCCTGATTATTCAACAGAGTCTGTGAACCAGATGTTCTTGATAAATAACCCATTGCCTCAATTGCCTCTTTTCTTTTGACTAGCATTTTAGCCTTATTAGCCCCTGAGAACAATTCCTCAAATTCAGCCTGAAGCAGTTTCAGAAAAGAACATATCATCCTGTGATCCCTGGCTAAGATACTAGGAAAAAAAAAAAAAACCTCCCTAACATAAGGGGATTATATCCAGCACTGGATAGAAAGATGTTGTTTCTATGTTAACAATTCAGGGGTAGTGAAAATCCATACTCAAAATTAATAGAAGTACTGGACAAATGCAAAAATAAATGAGATTCAAATCAGGGATGATTATTTGGTCCCCTCTTTATATTAATCCTACTCCGAACTTTTGGACCTTGCATCTTATGTGGGGCTGTACAATTCATAAAAGAAAGATTTGGGACAATTCAGCTAATGGTAGAGAGATATCAACCGATGGCTACAAATGCAAGGGGACATGCTTATTACCAGCCCTTGTCCAAGGAAACTCAGAGGGCTTTAAGAAAATTAAGTAAGTTAAAGCAAGATTGAGGCCCATGTTTGGCTCTTGTAGTCACAAGGAAGAAGAGGGAATGTGAGGACCTGACTTTGCAAACTCCATTTTAAAGAAGGGGATTCATCTTTAGCCATAAAATGAGTTGGGGCTTATCCCAGCTTCAGAAATGTGCTTTAATATAGCAGAATTTAAACAGATACCCTGAAAATAGCCAATTAAAGAGCTAGGGATCAGGGCCACAAAATTTAACGAGGTCCAGATGTTCCTAGAAAACATCCTGTCCTTGAAGATACCTTGTCAGTTATTAATGGCCATTTGTTAGAGTTTTTGTGTGCAAAAACTGACCAACGGTTTTAGAAACTACCTTACCCAATAGCCTTCTTACTACCCCATGAATGGTTAACATAGAAACCACATTTCTCCATCCAGTGCTAGATATAATCCCCTTAGGTTGGGGACTGTTTTTTTTTTTTTTAACCTAGCATCTTAGCCAGGGATCACAGGATGACATGTTCTTTTCTGAAACTGCTTCAGGCAGAATTTGAGGTATTGTTCTCAGGGACTAATAAAGCTGAAATGCTAGTCAAAAGCAAAACGGGAATTCAGGCAATGGGGTATTTATCGCAAGACTCACCAACTCTCCTGATTATGGCATTTCTCCTTTAAAAGTTGACCTTTTCCCTGGGTTCAGGACTGTACTTCCCTCATCCACTGTTTTGGAGTGATAGAGATGTAGTCCAAAGTCACATTTGCATATTAAAAACCCTCTTGTGCTTTTTATAGGGATCCAGATCCCTGGAGTTTCTTTCTTGGGAATAATTAACATGGGCATAATACAAACAATGGGGAACATGACACCTGAGCTGTCCATATTCTGTAATAAGACAAGGCCCCCGGTTGAGAGTTTGGGACATCAACTCAGCCACAAAACCTGCAGTTTGTTCTGCAGGTAGAGTATTCTGGGCAAGAGCATAGCAAAATTCTCAACAAAGAGACCAGAGATACTTCTTCCAGCAACTGATTAGAGCAGATGCAGAATCCCACAGCCAAACATTAGGCAAAACTATAGGAGTCCTATGGAGGGGGCGGGGAAAGGATCAAAGGAACCAAAGGGGTCAGGGATACCAGGAGATTCAAGGTGTTTAGAGAGATTGGGGAGCCTGGAGGGCTCTTACCTAGGTCCTCTCTCTCTCTCTTTCTCTCTCTCCATATCTATCTATATATCTATTTCTATATCTCTATATCTATATTTACATGGCTGAGTGGCTTGATGCTTTTGTACAATTTCTGAACGGGGCAGTCCTTGACTGTTTTTACTACTTATAGGACCATTTTCCTCATACTGTGTTGCCTTGTCCAGCCTTAAAGTGGTGTTATGTGCCTGATATTGTAGCTTGCTATGCCATGTTTGGTTGATGTCCCTGGGAGGCCTGCTCTTTTCTGAGGGTAGTCAGAGTGGGGTGAAAATGATGGAGAGGGGAGGTGGGGGAAGAGACTGGGTGTAGTGGATGGAGGGAAACTGTGGTCTGGATGTAATATGTGAGTAAAGAAAAAAAGAAGCAGATGGAAATGAAACCATAATACAGATTATGACACCGATTAGCTCATTTTTAGGGCTAACTAGGAAAATATTCTTGAGATGGGTTTGTTTTCCCATTCACATTTATGACACACCAATGAAGTACCCAACATCTTTTTTAATTTTACATTTATTTATTTATTTTTAAAACAATCTTATTTTACATACCATTCCCGGTTCCCTCTCCTTCCTGTCCTCCCATTTAGCCTCCCTTCTCACCACTGCACTCCCCATTCCTCTGTCCTGTCCTCCAGATGCCCACTCATACTGCAAGTCCATTTGATCAACTATGTTCATAGCAGCAATCTAGAGTCCCCTCAGCCAAAGAATGGATAAAGAAAAATATGGTACATGTACACAATGGAATACTACTGTGTGGAAAAAAATGACATTTTGAGATTTGTGGGCAAATGGATGAAACCAAAATATAAAGCCATCCTGAGTGATTTAGCCCAGACACAGAAAGACAAATATGACATATACTCACTCAACAATGAATATTAGACCATAAAGCAAAGGACAACCAGTCTACAGTCTACAACTGCAGAGAAGATAAGAAATTAGAACCCAAAGAGAGACAGAGAGAAATACATTTATCCCCGATGGAAGGGGAAGTAGACAAGATCTCCTTAGCACCTAACTTTAAATGCTGATATTTGCCAATAGGCTTTTGTGTAGTATGGAGGAGCAGGCTGTGTCCTGCCACCTGGCTGGCTTAACCCCTGCAATAACCACAAAGAAATTGTATTAATTTAATTACTGCCTGGCCCATTATATCTATCCTCTTCTTGGCCAACTCTCACATCCTGATCTAACCCATTTCTGTTAATCTGTGTATCAGCATGAGGTCATGGCTTTCTGGGAAAGATTCAGTGTCTCTGATCTGGTGACTTCATGGGGGCTCTCTCTGTCTGCCTTCCTCTTCCCAGCATTCAGTTCTGTCTTTCCACCTATCTAAGTACTGCCCTATCAAAAAGCCAAGTAAGTTTCTTTATTTAACCAATGAAAGCAATACAAATACAGAAGGACCTCCTACACCATTTGTGAGTTTCAATAGTAAATTAGACAAATAATTTAAAAAAATAGATTCTCACATGAAGATATTCACAAATAAATAAATGCTCAAACAGTAAATGACCAGTATTAAGAAGTTAATGAGCACAGGAAAACATTCCTAAAATGTAACTCCTAGAACTACATGGCATTATAGTAAAATTCTGTCAGTTATTTAAAGAAGAATATAAATTAAGATTCAAAAATTTGAGGATGAAGGACAATTTCCAAACTGATGTTGGAGATAGCTTTGTACTGATACAAAAATTACATGAATACACTCCAAGAGAAGAAATCAATAGACCAAAATTTCTGAGAAATACAGACGTCCAAACCTTAACAAAATGTAACATGTAGGGCCTACTTGTTAAGATTTCTGTCTCACTCTGTCCCCCAGCCATTTTGTCCCAGAGAAAATCACACAGAGGTCTCTATAAGTTATAAACTGATTGGCCCATTAGCTCAAGCTTCGGATTAGCTCTTACAACTTATATAAGCTCGTTATTCTAGTATATGTTAGCCACATGGTTCAGTAGTTTTCATTGGGGTAGGTCATATCCTGTTTCTTTGGTGACTGGACAGGACTGCAGAGGAATGGGCTTCCTCCTTCCTACAATTTTCCTGTTCTCATTGACCCACCTCTACTTCCTGTCTAGTTGTCCTGCCTATACTTCCTGTCTGGCTACTGGACAATAAGAGTTTATTTAAAACATAATTGACAGAATACAGAATTGTACCACACCAAAAAAATTTTCATCAATCCTCACCAACAAATCCATTAGCACATTAAAAGTTTATGCAACAATTATTAAATTAGATCATTTATTAGATGTAAAAAATAAATACAAGAATATATTAAACTAGTAAACCTATCAATTGAAAGAATTAGAAACAAAAGATTTTCTCAATGGATAAAGGAAATTTGTTTTAATTCAGCTCTATTATTATTTTTATTTTTGAGACTATAATATAATTTCATCAGTTCTATTCTTTTCCTCCCTTCAAATACTTTCATAGACCCTCCCTTCCTTTTTTTTAAAAAAAATTGAGGTATTTTTCTTCCTTTCTATAAAACTAACCAAATGAGTAATAAACAAGAACTACTCTCAATCTGTGCTATTTTCAGAATGTTTAGATTGAATATTGTATTCAATTCAAAGAAAAAAATAGTAATTCTCTTTCTCAAATATCTGATATATGAAAAGTTGCCCACCTTTACTACTGATACTGGACATATCAGGCAGAAGTCAATACCAGAAAAATATAAAATAAAAGAAAAACACAGAAATAAAAAAAAAACAATATCTGTGAACTTACATGAGATTTTGAAATTATCCACAAGACCTTCAAACAGATTCAAACCAGACAAAAATTCCACCTTAGAGATGTGGAAGAGAATAAGATTCTTACCTTCCCAATAAGCTATTTACAAGTGATACCCATTGAAAAAGGGAAAATATGTTTTCACTAATAGAGTGTCACTTAGCATAGTGATAGTACTTTAGGGCAGGTCCTATGTCCAGAAATAGATGTCCACACAAAATGGACTCCATATGTTTTGGTGGCCTTTTAATAATTTTGTTTAGTTATGGTGCTCTTTGGTTTTGTTTGGGTCTCTTTTCTTTGTTTGACTTACAAGGTTTTATTTGTTTCTGTTGATTTTGGTCTTTATTTTTGCTTTGAGAAAAAGAAAGAAAGATGAATAGGGAGCTAAATAGAATCTGGAGTAGGATGAGTAAGGGAAAGGATATGATCAAAATATATTGAATGAAAAATTTAATTAAAAAATTAAAACATTGCCAGGTGGTGGTGATGCACACTTTTAAGTCCGGGAGTCAGGATGCAGAGACAGGTGGTTCTCTGTGAGTTCAAAGCCAGCTTGGTCTACAAGAGCTAGTTCCATTTTAGGCTCCAAAGCTACAGAGAAACCCTGTCTCGAAGAAATAAATAAAAATAAATAAAAGTATTAAATTTTTACCAAAATCATTTAAAACTAGAGAATACATTCAATAAAGGTATGGGATAGAAAGTTGACAGAATAAAAATAAATAATTTGAAACAAATTAAAAATAATATGTTCAGTGTCCATTTAGTTTTGCTTGTTCACATATGGTTTTAGAGATGAAGATTTGCTACTGGATAACTAATCAGTGGGTATACCACTGAGAAAATATAATTTTACATTTCTCTACAGTTCCTTACTGGCTATACATCTCAGGGCAAAGCCAGATGAGATTTCCTCCATCCATACTGACCTGTCAGTTGGTATTTTCCTTTTAATGTCTTAATTAGGCAGTGATATTGTTGAGATTTTATGGTACAGCTTTCTTGTCATATCTAGAAGGAACAATTTCACACCTAACTTCCTTTTCCTTTCATTATTTTTGATTTACCTATTTTCTTATTTTTCCTGTGCCTTATATCTGAGAATTGTGGTGTATATATCAACTGGTTCTGGGTGTGCCACAATCAGTTGTTTTCTGCAGTTTTTGGCCAATTATACTTTTCTGTGATGGTCTCCATTTGCTGTAGAAAGAAACTTCTTTAATGAAGGATAAGAGCATATCTTTGGGTTAATAATAAATAATAAGTTTATAATACATGGGTTTAGTAAAGTGCTAGTTGTAGGTGTTGTTCTAACATCTATGACCTCACTAGCCATAGATAATTAGCTAGATTTTAAGTATCCAGTAAGAATTTCTTCCTATTGAGTGGACCTTAAAATCAATTAGACATCGTTTGGTTACACCCAATACTGTTAGGGGTACCTAACACTATTGTACTTTTTGAACCATTTAACCATGCTGTTCACTTTTGTGGATATCTGAGTAGAACTCTTAATTTATTTCATCTTTGGGTACCTTCTAGTACTGTACACATTAAACAGTGAAGAGACCATTTGGTAAGTTTCATTTCCAGATCAATACAAATATGTGTGTACATATATATGTATTGTATACACACACACCCTTAAATTCAGGTAAATATGAAATGATATGCTTCCTATGGCTTTTCTAACACCCTTAAGACCCTTAGTTTTATTTATCCTTCTCCTTCTGTGTTGCTCTCCTTCCCTCACCCCAAATAATGTTCCCCTGTTTCCCCCTGTTCCAAATTCATTTAATCTGTATTCTGATTTTTCTCTTTTTAGAGCTCCTGACACCAACGGATCTTTCACTTTCTTGGTTTCTGTGGTTGTTCTAAATTTTATACTCCTACATTAGAATGAAAGTGTTGTGTTTGTATTTATGGATTGGGATTACCTCATTCAATAAGATATTTTCTATTTCTATTTATTTACCTGCAAATTTCATAACTTCAGTTTTATTTATAGATGAATAATATTTCATAGTATATACACTGCACATTGTCTTTGTCTATTTGTCAGTTTAGGGGCATTATATTGTTTCCTTTTTCTAGTCATTGTGATCAGAGTAGCAATAAACATCATTAAGCAAGCATCAGTGCAAAAATTTGTTGTCTAGTTTTTGCATATGCCAAGGAATGTAAGGTGAAATTCACAGAGAGAAAAAGCGAAATGATAGCTTTCAGTAGCTAGAAAAAAGAATAAGAGTGCATGTATGGATTCTCAGTTTTGTAAGATGACATTTTCTGGATGTTGTTGTTAGTGGTCATGGTTACAGAATGTTTTATTTAATATCACTGAATTATAAGTTTAAAGCGTTCTAATATTAAATTATTATAACACTTTTTCCAAAAGAAAGGAAATGAATTGGTGGTATTCGTTTAACCAGAGAAGTAAAGTTCCCACTAGTGGTTGATTGATGTGTTCATTTCTTCTTTTGCCAATATTACACACTATATTTGAAGCTTTCTCGGAGTGAAGCTCTGTGGTAAGCTCATGAGGTTATTGATAATCCAGTTTTCTTTGTGTCAGAAAAAAACATTAGGTTTTGATTCAATACACAGGCTGTCACTGCTACACAGTTTGGTGTCAGTGCTTGCCATTGAAAAGGATGTTTGGGTGATTCTATGAAGGGTATTCAAATAAACTTCAGAACTCTCAGGTTCAAAAACCTTTCTCAAACAGGTGTTTTATATTTCAGTAAAGTTCAGGAACGGTCATATAAAAATGAGAGAAGAGATTTTTCAAAAGTTTCCAAAGCATTATTTTTTAAGCCAATATTATTGGGTAAGTTGCCCTTCTTCTAGGGAAAAGTATGCAGGGCTAAAATGCTAAGAAAACTTCTACCATTATAAATTTTTTAAATTTATTTTCTAAGAGGAATGACAACGTTGATTTCTCATACTTGCTCATTCATTTTTCAAACTTAAAAAGGCAAAAATTCAGGCTCACTAAAATAGCTTCATCTTTAAAAATTTAAGTTTAGTAAACATTACTTCTGTATTTTATTAGTTCAAAGCATTGAACAAAGATGTAATAATTTAATCAGTGGGATTCACATATAGGTAGATACTGTCACCACTCAAGTAGTAGGGTCTACCTTCAGCAGATACATATCACATTAATTATTATTATTAATGATAATATGCTCATGTGTAACACATATGAACTTTATTGTTACTGATATACTGAGAAAGTAGAACCAAAAGAGTGCCTACATATATCAAACATAAGACTTGAAATGCAAATGAAAGTACAGCATAAACATATAACTTAGTAATGAAAGGTGACCCTAAGCTACAAATAATTAATTTCATATAATATTTCTAAAACACACACATTTCTCTAGTACCTTACATCTATGACTCTGTGAAAAGTATCCTTCCAATGTCTTTAGCTTTACTTCTAAAACAGACTTCTAAATTCTTCTCTTTAAAACCTATATAAAAGTTCAGTTTCTATTTATCTACAAACGCGCTGTGCTGGAGTCTTAAATCTTAAGTCTTAAAATTTAAGTCTTAAATACCAATGACATTTGTATTTTCTTGATTATATCTAAAATTTTAATTTGAGTATTTTTTGTTTTATTAAATCTAGCACCTGTCCCATAAAAAATGCAGTTATTTTTCTATGCCAACCACTTTAAGTACTTGGAAATTTATAACACTGATTTGGACCTTTGATAGCCACTGAAAATTCGTTGGTCAAGTACATTGTTTTCACCATTAATTTGCCAAAACATCTTAAATAGAGCAGCATGCTTAAAAAGTTATTCAGTATTTATTGGAAAGATGTGTTAATAGTTAAGAAAACTCTCTACTCTTCCACAGGACCCTAATTAAAGTCTCATGGTCCACATTTTGATTTACAACTCGTGCAACTCTAGTTCCAGGAGATTCAACATCCTCTTCTTTCCTCCATAAGCACCAGGCACGTATGTGGTGTACAAAATTACATGTAGGCAAAACACCCATATACACATTTTAAGTTATTTATTTAATATAAAATCTTATATTTTAAATTTGTATATGTTTATGAATTTTCACATGAAAATTTTAATAATCTTAATGTTCTTTTATATCTTTTAAAACTATTTCTTGTATTTTTTATTATATTATAATTATATTACCCCCTGTGCTATATAGTCTTACGTTAACTTGACAAAAGCTACAGTTATCTGAAAAGAGTGAACCTCAATTGAAAAAAAATGATTCTAAATGATCTAGCTGTAGTGCATTATCTTAACTAGTGATTAATGTGGGAGGGACCAACCCATTCAAGGTGTGGACACCCCTGAAATGTTGGTCTGAGGTTCCATAAGAAAGCAAGCCAGGAAAGCTATGGGGAAAAAGCCAGTAAGCAAAATTCCTCCATGGCCTCTACATCAACTCCTGCCTCCAAGTTCCCGTTCTGTTTGGGTTTCTGTCCTGATTTCTTTTGATGATGAACAGCATTATGAACAGTAAAAGCCTGGTAAACTCCTTTCTCCCCAATTTGCTTTTTGTTTATGTTTTATCATCCCAGCAATACTAATCCTAACTAAGATATCTCTGCTTTATTTTTTTTCATACAAACCCTCCCATACAACCCTCCTTGTTTTCTTTCAGTTTAATATCCTCTTTTATCATTAATTGTTCTTTCATGTATAACTGTATATATATATATATATATAAATATAAATTCATATCTCTTAATATAATCTGCTCAGTTTATATAATTTTTTCTATGTATGTTTTCACAGCTGAATATTGGATATCACTGGATAATCAATTGGTGTATCTCCCACTCTTACCATTCCATAGTTGCCTGTGGTTCTTTGTGTAGAGTTGAGGGCTCACTAGCTTTTTCCCCATTCCTTTTGTTATAGCTATTGGTGTTGCCCCTGTTTAGTTCATATTGAGGCAAGTAGATTGATGAATTTTTATGGGTTTGGCTTCTGACCTTGCTGGAAGACACAGTCACACACACACACACACACACACGCACGCACACAATCACTGAGCTTCTGTCTCTTACAATCTGTATGTCACCTCTTATGCAATGGTCCCTGAGCGTTGGGTACTAAAATGTTCAGCAGATGTATTCATTGGTACTGCATTCCACAACCAAATAAAAAAATAATAACATCTACTCAGTCTTTATTTTGTTTCTTATCTGTATCATTTTAGCTTATGTACATTTGGTATTGAATACCCAATTGGTGTGTTCTTCACAGCTATGTAAACAATCAACAGACTGAAGGAGAAAAATCCAATAGAATGGGAGATCTTTGCTAATTGTTTAACTTACAGAGGGTTAATATCCAGGATATATAGAAATAAAGGAGACAAAATAACAACAGCAACACAAACTATTCCTACCCATTGAAAAGATGGACCTGTAATGAACATATTTCTTATAAAAACAACAAAAATGGTTAAGAAATTTAACAAAATATGTTCAAAGTCTCTAGTAAAGAGCAGAAATGCAAAACAAGTTTGAAATTTCATTTTACCCCAGTAGTAATGACAAGGATCAAAAGAGCAACTAAAATCAAATATTGGAGAGGATGTGGGGGAAAAGGAACCCTATTCATGTGATATGATAGTGGGAGTGCAAACATGTCCAATTATTTTGTAAATCAAAGTGGAAATTATACTTGCTTTTTAAAAAATGTCATTTAGAATCTTTTACTGTGATTATTATCACTTAATAGTGGGAAATACTAACATTTATATATATATATATATATTAGATTTTTGCCTTCAGAATGATTTTCTCAATAATAATTAGTCTGATTTAACAATTACTTTCAGTTTTCAGTTTAATAAATATTTCCCCAGAACCTCTTTCTAAAATAAAATTCAAATTGTTCTGTGACTTCAATAGAGATTTATTCTAATTTCCAGGTAAATATTTTGCTTTAAAATTTTCAAAGTTTTGGCTTTCATTTTGAGAGAACAGTGTTCTTTGTGACAACAATAAAAGAACATCTCAAAATGACATTTTGAAATCATAAAAGAAAGGCACGTCTTTGTAATTTTTAGTTTACCTATTAAAATATAAATCACATATGAAAAGAAAAGATAATATTTAATAATTTTTCTGACATATATTGCAAATCTTTAGTCATAGGATTGCATATCAGAGAAAACTATTTTGATATATTTAATGTGGTATTATTTTTATTTGTGATGATGTTTGTATTAATTCATCATTTAAATTAAAAAGTTTATTTCCTGAAATCAACTAACATGACTCTATCTCTGGAATCACTTTGTGGCTAACGTCTACAGAAATGTTGGATGGAATTTGAAGAAATAATATGGGTAGCCTTTCTAGAAATGTGACACTCATTGTATTTTCACTTTTATTTCTTATTGCTTTTCATCCTGAATATATTCTAAATATGCATGAACTGTATTAAAGTTGACTAGTGTTTGACTTTTGCCAGTGCTAGTTTCCCTCAAATACTCCTGCTGACTGAGCCTCAAATAACATGTTCAGCATTATACTACTCCCTTTGATCACTAACTTACATTTGTTCTCTTTACATAGGGCAACTTACAAACTGATAAATTTAGCATAGCAACCCAAGTCTGTTTTTGTTCTTACCTGTACATTTAAATGTAAGATCTTCAAAACAGTAATATATGTGGATATGATTGTTCTTTCATGTAACAATTACCCTTATATACACTTCTAGGGAAATATCATTGTTTGTAAGACAAGAATTCATTGTATATCTCTGGTTGGCTTGGAACAGAGATTTATCTTTCTGCCTCTAGAGTGCTGGAATTAAATGTATGTGTTATCATGCCAAGCTTCAGATGTTTTTTTTTTTTTAAGAAATAACTAACAAATTAAATTATATGGGGATCACTTTACCTCAATCCTCAGGAATACCATTCTTGGGCATATACACAAAGGATGCACAATCTTACTACAAGTATATTTGCTCAACTATGTTCTTAGCAGCAGGCAGAAACGTGAAACAACTTTGATGCTCCTCAATCAAAAAATGGATAAAGAAAAATATAAAATATTTACACAGTAAAAAACAATATTTCAAATAAACCACTCTCAGTCAGTTATCCCAAATTGAGGACAAACACAGTATTTAGTTACACATAAGTGTATATTAGACATAAAGCAAATGATAACCAAGCTACAATACATAATTCCATAGTAGCTAAGTAAAAAGAAGAACCCTAAAAGGAGCATACATGAAAAGCACCCAGAATCCAATAGGATGATGCCAGATAAGACTCTTCATTATAGTGGAGAGGATGACTGAATGGGCCTTCTCTTATGATCAGACTAGTGACTACCCTAATTGTCATCATAGAGCCTATATCCAGTAAATAATAAAAACAGATGCAGTGACCCACAGCGAAGCACTAGGCTCCTGGAGTTCAGTTGAAGAGAAAGAGTAGGGTTCATATGTGCAAGGGGTGGCTAAGATCACAGAAACAGCAAACCTGAGCTAGTGGGAGCAAAAGAACTCTGGACTAACAGTTGAGAAACCTGAATGGGAATAAGTTGAACCTCTGAATGTGGTGACAGTTATGTGGCTTGATCTGTTTGGGAAGACCCTGGTAGTGGGACCAGAACTTATCCCAGGTTCATTAACTGGATTTTTGGTGCCCATTCCCTTTGGTGGGATTTACTGTTCAGACTTGATACAGACTGGGGGTGGGGCTTGGGCTTGGTTCTATCTCATGTTGGTATTTGAGAATTTGTTGACTATTCAAGGGAGGCTTTACCCCTCTGAAAAATGAGTGGATGGACAGCAGAAAGGGGTGGGTTAAGAAGGACACTTAAAATAAATCCCACACTATCTCACAATTGAGAATAAGATAAAGTTGTTGTTTATTTGTTGTTGTTGTTGTTGTTGTTTTTTTAATTTAGGGATAGACTCACAAATAAGAATCCTCTGCTGGAACAGAGAAGAGAAAACAAACCCACAGCCAGAAAAGAGAGAGAACACATGTATTACATCGGCATAAACAGTATAAGAAGCTATGACCCAGTGGGCAGGTAACTTGAAGGCTATTGGCTGTAGGAGTTTCCTACAGCACCTCCCCTTTTTGTTTAAATAAGAGTTATCTAAGCATAAT
Source organism: Microtus agrestis (assembly GCA_902806775.1). Classification (NCBI taxonomy): domain Eukaryota; kingdom Metazoa; phylum Chordata; class Mammalia; order Rodentia; family Cricetidae; genus Microtus; species Microtus agrestis. The sequence goes on along the minus strand of CADCXT010000527.1, from coordinate 586,904 downwards.
GCAAAATTATATACAATAAGAACAAATATATTCAATAATTATCTTATCCTAATGAGTTTAAATCTTGTATAATAAATAACTTTGTCAAGTCATGAGAGGAAAGTAACTACAACTATCTAGTCTTCAACCACATTGAAGATCCGAAAAAAGGGAAAGTAAGAAGTACAAACAAGCAACTTCCAAAATTTGTAACAAATTACAGAGACAACAACAATCACACAAAGTTTCATTTGCAACATTGAAGCAACCAACTTTGACTAAGGCCTAGTTTACCTCAAATACTCCTGCTGAGTGAGCCTCAAATAACATGTTCAGCATTATACCAGTCCCTTTGCTCACTAGCTTTCATTTTTTCTCTTTACATAGGGCAACTTACAAACTGATAAATTTAGCCTAGAGTAACTGACAGATAATTTTCAGAGGGAGGAAACTGTTCAAAACTGTCTTACCCTGTCTTGGAAAGATTTGACAGTCCTGCTTATCCATTTCCGGATACCATGTAACTTGTCAGTGGATGAGGCATGGGCAGTTCCTTGCCCATAGTCCAGTTTTGCTGAGAAGAAAACAAGCTCCAAGTGGAGTGTGTTCAGTGCTCAACATTCTCTTGCTAATAGATAGGTACTGACAAGAGCAATCTTGTCTCACTTCAGCAGAACCCCATGTCATTTAAATGCCATATTCTGTAGCTTTTTGAAGTTGTTGAAGATTACCTAGGTAGATCTATCTATCTAAAGTACCTGATTAGTCTAACTGTATGACAAGCATAGATGATTATTGAGCTATAATTCTTAATACCTACATAACTTGAAGACTAAGACTTCATATTAAAATATTATACAATAAGCAACTGTTCAACAAATGAGGAAATGACCTCAATATGAAAACAATGTATAAGTATCTTGATGAGAGGTAGAAATGTACATTGCAATATGATAAATATTCTAAAATTCTATCAATATACAAAAATGTTTTAAGCAGAGGTAGGAGCATGCATGCATACAATATGACAAAATAACTTCACCTAGGTATACAAATATGGTGGATGAAAATAGGAACATATTCAATGTAATTTAAGTTTGTATCAATATATATAAATCTATACCGATATAAATTCCCTATAAATAATAGCTCACAAGTATTAGCTCTATTACTCACTAGTATTATTAGTATTAGAAACTCACACTAATCTATTATCCTATCCAATTTTCCTTTCTTTTCAAAGAGATCCCTGAGCTTACAAATCCCCCCAACCCTATACCAATTATAATCAACCCCTAAATGATGTCCTTAAACCTGAGGGCAAACTTTGTTGGGAGAGGTTATGTCATTTTCTACGATTACTTCAGGCTGTCATAGGGGTGATGTTCTTTCTATGGGATCCTGTGAAAGTAAAATGATGGTTAAGTTCCAAGATTACTTTCTTGTATAATTGCAAATAGTCTCTAAGTATTTGGTAGGGTTTATCTGAGGTTCCTATTTGGAGTTATGGCCAGAATATTATATAAAAAAAAGTATGCCATTTCAGCTAACCAAGTTAGAACAAACTTGAGCAGTTGGTACCCAAAAACAGTTCTTTTTTTATTATTATTAAAATTTTTTTATTAAAAAATTTCTGCCTCCTCCCCGCCTCCCTTTTCCTTCCCCCTCCTCCCACTCCCCACGTTCCAAGATCAAAGAGCCATCAGGGTTCCCTGCCCTGTGGGAAATGCAAGGTCCTCCCCTGTTGAAATAGCAGCTGCGGGGCTGCGTCCCCAACACCCTGGCCGCTTGCACGGCTAGCTTTACCCGAAATAATTACATGGACACTGTATTCTTTTAAACACTGCTTGGCCTATTAGCTTCAACCTCTTAACCCATTTCTAATCATGTGAGTAAGCACCCCAAGGTGCGCTTACCGGGAAGATTCTAGCCTACATCCATCCTGGTTCTGAGCTTCATGTCTCTGCCTCGGAGAGCAGAGCTATCGCGAGGGGAGCATGGCATCTCTGTCTGAGGCTTCTGGCTCTGAGTGGAGCTGCATGCATTCTGACCTCACTTCCTCTTCTTCCCAGAATTTTGTTCTGTTTACTCCACCCACCTATGTTCCTACCTATCAGGACCAAGGCAGTTTATTTAACCAATGAAATCATCAGATTGATATATGACACTCCCACATCACTCCCCCCTCCATCCAGGTCTAGGAAGGTGAGCATCCAAAACAGGCTAGGCTCCCACAAAGCCAGTACATGCAGTAGGGTCAAAACCCAGTGCCATTGTCCTTGGCTTCTCAGTCATCCCTCATTACCCCACCATATTTAGAGAGTCCGGTATTATCCCATGCATTTTCAGTCCCAGTCCAGCTGGCCTTGGTGAACTCCCAATAGATCAGCCCCACCGTCTCCAAAAACAGTTCTTATAGTAGCACTATCAGCATCATGAAGTCATATCAACCAGGTGGAGTTATTGTTGTGGGGCCCCATTGCCTTCCTGTAAACTTTAAATACTGCAGAATTATTCATTCTTCATTGTGGAAAACTTAAACATCATTTATATAGATATATACAGACATATATATTTAATGAAAGGTACAATGGAGACAAAAATAAATATGAAGAAAAGTAACATATTTCTAAATTCTTTTTTTCTTTTTGTCTCATACCAGCTGGCTCTTGACATGAGACAGAAACTCTGAAAATTCCTTTTAACAACATGTTTGGATGTAGAGAAGGACAGAACTGTTGTCTAACTCCAAAACATTTCTCAGTACCCTTAGATATGGATTCAATTTTATGTGTCAAATTAATGTTATTCTTTTTAATAGTATTACTTTTTCAGGGAACTTTTGATTTTTGATGGTATTAATCCTGTCAACTAGCTGTTCGTTATTAGTCCGTATATACTGTAATATTTCTAAAAGTGCCACATTCTTTTTCAATGATAAAGCATAAAGAAAAAAAACTGAGTTCCAATATCCAATAAATTGAAGTATCACCATAACCATATAAGCCTTGCCAAGTACAATCCATAGTATTAGCAAAAAAAAAATACTAAAAGTTTCAATATTAATGTAGTCTGTCATATTGTTTTAGTAATTACCTGTTATGAGATCCAGTAAATTCTTTTGCATCTAATAATCTTTATTGTCCAGCACATGTCATGGTTGCAGAGACACGGTAGCAACAGGAATGGTCCTGAGCTGCTTTATTTTCCTGCCTTTGTACTGGCTAAATGCTGAGAAATATGCTTTGCTTGACAAATTAAAAACAATTAAATCAATTCCATAAACAGAGCAAGAAACCCTGAACTCATGGACAGGGAGCACAAACCAGAAATCGCAGAAGTTACCACAAGGTAAGGAACCACACCAGGGAAAGCAACAGTCATGTGTGCCCTTGGGGAATTTCAAAGTGACCACATGCAGTAACCTCTGCTTTGGCGGGGGTTCTACAAACACCTTAGGTAAAAGTAATCCAAGCAGGAAGGGTTGGGAGAATTTCTGGACTGTAGACACGCTAGGCATTTAGGTTGTGCACCTAGTAGGTGTGGAGTCCGAATCCACGTGGATGCCAGATGAAGAAAGACAATTAAAGAAAATCCCACAAGAGCTTAGAATTGAGAATAATAGACAGTTTTTGTTTAGGGGTAGACTCACAAATCAGAATCCTCTTCTGGAACGGAGAACTGAAACTGAATCCTGCAACTAGAAAAGAGAGTGGACAAAATGATTTACATTGGCATAAATAGTATAGGGGCCACGCCCCAGTAGGGCAGGTAACTTTAAGGCTGTAAGATTTTTCTACAGCAGGTGGGAAGTGCTGTATGGGAAAAGGGAAGGAAGGGAGAACTGGGGTTAGTATGTAAAATGAAAAATATATAAATAAATAATAGTTATGTGATATATTATTTTCCAAGTTTAGATTATTCCTTTTATTATAATGTGATAAATGTTCATGCCATGAAAATAGCAAAGTCTTTTTATTTTTAGGAATAATTGCTATTCTTTTATGCAATTACATCACCATTTTTTCATCAGTCCATTCAAAGATGGCCATTTACTTTGCTGCTATTAATTGACTCTTGTGGATAGTGTTCCAGTGAACACTGGAAATTCAAGCATTGTTATATTACGATGCTTTCACTTTATTGATGTGCATATCCCAATAAAGAATTGCTGAGTCATGTATTAATTATATTTTTAATTTTTCGAGAAAACGCCATACTGCCACTCCCCTTATAATAATAACTGGAGTAGTTGACATTCTTATAAAAGAACACACAAGTTTCAGCAATGTCATTATTTTCATACTCTATAGTCCTTTATATTTTTTGATATTTTGGTAATAGGTATCCTATTATAATTATTACTTCATAGAGGTTTGTATTTGTATTTCTTTCCTGTTGGTCATAATGGCAAGTTCATTACACACTCACTGGTTATTTTTATTTCTTCTTTGGTAAAATTTATATTTCTGGTCTTTTATGTATTATTCTATTTACTTGATTTTCCACTGTTATGTTGTTTGACATTATTATAAAAAATAAAACCTTATCAGATAGATGGTTTTAGTTATCTTTCTAATCTGTAGTCAGAGATATTTCCATTGAATGATTAGGCCACTTTCTGTCCTTTATAGTTTATTGTTTGCTTTCCAAGAGTTTTTATTTCTTTTAGTTTGATGATGTATTCTTACTTATGTATCCATCCTTCTATAACTTAGGCTAATGTCCAAGAGGTATGCATAGTTAGAAGTGTGTATTTTTTCTAAGTACTATGAAAAAATTAATTTTGTATATTTTTCACACAATATAGAAAACAACATATAAAGAATATGAAAGTGATTCTTTATTATCAATATTATTATCTTATCAAGAATTCTTGTTATGCTTCAATAAAAATGCAACAATCCTTAAAGTCCAAATGTGTGAATAAGTACAAAATGTACAAATATTTGCTTTTTAATATTCTACCATATCCAATGAGTCTTCTAGTTTCTAAAGACAAAATTAAAGGAGCTGTATCCATATCTTCAGGTATGCAATAGATAATTATACCAAACTGTTTATTTTCTGATAAAGAAGAATAAGTGATACATATAATCTGAAGATCTACAACTCTCTGTAACACAATGGGCTGAATTACCTAACACAAGACTATGGAGCTAGAGGCTAATGGTAAAAGGGTCATGATGACCAATGAATTTCAAGCACATTTTATTACCTACCATTATCAACCAGAACCTGCAAGCCACTGTCTTTGTCATCACATATATGTTCAACAAGAACTAAAATGACTCTGCTCTGGAAACAGTGATAGTAGGCACAGTCAGCACTACCCTGCATAGCCAGAAGATTGTGGATGTAAAGAGAAAGAGGACACATGCCTTTAAGAGATTCTCAGCTCCACAACTCCAGAAGCAATAGAGTATTCCATATTTCTCAACAGACAAAAGCATATATAGTTATAATATTTAACATTGCAGGTAAAATAGATTCAGAATTTAAACTTCACTAAATTTTATTTATAACAACACAGTCAAAAACTTAAAAAAAATCAATGACTTTGATATACATGAATTTGTTCTTGGATTTTTGTGAAATTACACAGCACAAAACATTTTTCAATTAACTCAAAATATAGTTACTTCTCACCACTTGAAACATATTTTATTCCATGCTGGTATGAACAAGATAATCTCAAATAAATCAAGCAAATAACAGTATCATGAACTTTACAATCACAGATTATTTTATAGACTTTAATAGTAGGTTTTTTGTATACTGGATTAACTATACTAATTAAATTTCTTCAGTATTTATTAAAGTTTTATTTGTATGAAATATATTTTGAAGATGTTAAACAAAGTTCACTATAAAATAGATTTTCTTCTGTCTAAACCAGGGTGACAGAAGAGGTCAGCTTCCAAATGAAATTTTAAAGTTGAAAATCTCATGCTTTTGTGCTAAGGAGTAAAGATTCCACATTCTTGCACTTTACAGATGATAGATGAACATCTGTTTGTATGAATTTGCAACATCTCTTGTGCTTGTCACTTAATCATTGGATAAACAGATTGAAAATATTCAGTTGTGCACTTCAGGCAATAATACAAAAACATCTTCCATCTTTATTCAAATTCAGTTTCATTTTGTTTGCAATAAGAAATTTTCTTTTCATGTGTTGAAGATTTGAAATGGAAGCATTGTTTTCATACTATTGAATCAAAGTGCTCATTATAGAAAATTCTAGAAACTGATAAAAATAAATTACTACCTCTCAAAGTTTCAAAGAACACATTTTGTAGAAAGAAAGACAACAGTTGATATTTGTATAATGTATTTAAACTTTACATCTAAAGCTAGAATTTTGAAATCACCTTCAAACTAAATTAAGCATTAATAATTGCTAGCATTAGCTGGGTACCCCAGGAATGACAAAAAAGAGAGAGATTCTCAGCAAAGAACAAGTCTATGGCCATATTTCTGATTAAATAGATAAATCTGCAATTTTTATACTTAGATGTATCTTTCAGTATTCAAAATATATTTAAAATACTGTTTATAAACTTTATATTAGCTTTTTTGACAGGTATAGGTTCATAATTCATATAAATAAAGTGTAATGATTTAATTATAGTTTAAAGTCTATATTGGAGTCATTTTAAATTACATCATAATTTTTCTTTTATTCCATGTAAACTATATAAAAGCTATCTATTTTCTATAAAAATTATACTCATGAATTATATCATACCTATATTATGGCATACCTATAAATTATATCACAAGCAGATTATGTCCTTAGGAATTAGTAGAGATCAGTAAAGTAACTAACATAAAATGAGTAAATATGTACTTGTATGCTGTGGGACATTAGTCTGTATCCCGTCAATTATATTTTAAATAAATGCTGACTGGCCAGTAGCCAAGCAGGAGGTGTAGGTGGGACAACCAGAGAGGAAGTAGAGTCAGGTCAATGAGAACAGGAGAATTCTGGGAAGGAAGAATCCCATTCCTCTGCAGTCCTGACCCCATCACAGAAGAAGCAAGATGTGACTGCTCCATTGTATGATGTACTGAATCACATGGCTAACACACATAAAAATAATGGCTAATAATGAGCTATATAAGATATGAGTTAATAAGAAGCCTAAGATAATGGGCCAATCAGTTCATAACTAATGTAGACACAACTTTAATCCTCTCCATAATGTTTAGCCACAACTTTAATCCTCTCCATAATGTTTAGAAAATTAAAGACTCACGTGATCAGAAAAAGAGAGATATACAGTAAAGAGAGACTGAAAGACAAGTAAAACATCTAAGTGGTTTACAGTGTGTTAAAAATATGTTCAGGCTTGGGAAAGAAAAAAAACATTAAATTCATTTAAAAAGAGAGAGAAAGTAGTTGGGTATGGTAGCATACACCTTTAATCCCAGAATTTGGGAGGCAGAGACAGGTGGATCTCTGTGAGTTCAAGGACAGCCTGGTACACAGAGTGAGTTCCAGGATAAGTATACACAGAAACCCTGTCTCAAAAAGCCAAAAATTAAAAATAAAAGAAATAGAGGGTAAAATAAAGTCATATAAAGATGAAAAATACAGAGTCTGGATACTGTATGTCATTATGTTCTATTTGAGTTGGTTGTATGTTGAGGAAAGAGCAACAGATGATAAAAGATATTTGCTTATAAATGCTTCTGAATAAATCAGAGATAGGTATTTTGAAAATACCTTGACTTCAAAATTGAAGTCAAAACATATGGTACTTTGAAGAAGAGTATTTACTTTTGTTTCCACAGGAAATGAGAGGCTGTGGATTTATTCTGAGGTAAGAAAAATCAGGTTTGATCAAGAAAAACCACCTGATAAATCTCTGGTAGGAACAGATGGCCCAGATGTCTGAATTCTACATCCAGAACAGATTCAAGATGCTCCCTGAGATAATCAAGCCTCACAGAACACTGCAGTCAGGACTTGATCATAATTCTAATTTTTTATGTCCCCATAAGATTATCAGCACCCCCAACAAGCAGAAAGTAGCCTAGAAAACTACACCCACACCCCCCCCCAAATGGACGATGGATAGTTTCCTTTGTTTAGAATGTTGGTGACAAGGTGTTATGGCTAATGAGCAGGAGAAAAGCTAAACATAGGATATTAGGTTGAGAGTTCTTATTTAAAAAAATAGAAGGGGAAGTGCTATGGGACATTGGTCTGTATCTTGTCAATTATATTTTAAATAAATGTATATTGGCCAGTCAGTAAGTATGGGAAGACCAACCAGACAAGAAGTAGAGGTGGGTTAATGAGAACAGGAGAATACTGGGAAAAAGAAAGCCCATTTCTCTGCAGTCCTGACCTGACCACAGAAGAAGCAATATGTGACTGCCCCACTGACAAAGGTACTGAGCTACATGGCTAACACAGATGAGAATAATGGCTAATAATGGGCTATATAAGTTATAAGAGTTAATAAAAAGCCTGAGCTAATGGGCCAATCAGTTTATAACTAATGTAGACCTCTGTGTAATTTCTTTGGGACTTAATGATTGCGGGAACTGGGCTGGTGAACTGGGTGGGACAGAAACCCTGATGACACTTGTAAACCAACTTTTACCTATGACATTTAAGTATATCTGGAGAAACACAAGATGACAAGGAAATAACAAAGCAGTATTTCTAAAAAAAAAAAAAGTTTTCCAGAATGCATCAATAATAAACTTGAATGATCAATATACTGGCATTGACTGATTGTTTAAGTCATTGACAATATGTATTTCTAAAAGAAGTGGCAAGAAATTGCAAAAGGTACAACAGTGGTGCTTACATCCTGGTGTGCAGACAGAGGCCGCTCTTTCATTTCCAGCCACTCAGATCCAAAAAAATCATACAGAAACCTAAGTTAACAAGAATTGCATTTTAAGCCACTTCAAAACTCTAGAATTGACAGAGACATCTTGTTGCCTGGACAGTCACCAAAAGTTTTATAATATTAGAGCATCCATTCAGCCTACAGCACCATAGTATCTGACAGACTTTTCCATGAAGACTGTTTGGCATTTATTGGAAGTTTTTCAGTCACTTTTTTCTGTATCTTGCCGAAAATCTGGCAGAATCTTTTATGAAGCAGGAACCCTGAAGAGTTGTCTCATTTTTAAGCAAGTTTAGCAGTCATTTTTTGGTGTATCCTACATGTCCAGTTCATATAGCATATCATCAAGCAGTACAGGCAAGTGAGGTTTTTGCCCAAATGGCTAACCAACTCCATAAGGAGCCTTATTGATGCTCATCATTCTCTTGAAATAGATTGGTGCTACCTGGAGCATGTGAGTCTCACTGTCAAACATCATAAGTTTTTAAACATTTTAAATGCCATATTGTATTAGTCTTTGAAAGGTCTGAAGAAAAACTATCCATCTGCAATATCTGTACTTCTAAAAAACCTAACTAACATTACTACAGAATTGACTATTATAGATGGCTATTTTTTAAATCAATTAATTTATTTTTTAAAACTATCTTTTATCATGTTATATACCTATCTTACTCTGACTCCCTCCCCTCCTCCTGCTCCCTCCATCCTCCCATCTTTCTTCTTTTATTAAAGATTTCCACCTCCTCCCCTCCCCCTACTCCCCTGCCTCTACCCCCTCCCCCTCCCTCTCCAGTCCAAAAAGCAGTCAGGGTTCCCTGCCCTGTGGGAAGTACAATGTCTTCCTCCCTCTTTCCAGGTCTAAGAAGGTGAGCATCCAAACAGACTAGGCTCTCACAAAGTCAGTACATGCAGTAGAATCAAAACCCAGTGCCATTGTCCTTGGCTTCTCAGTCAGCCCTCATTGTCCGCCATGATCAGAGAGTCCAGTTTGATCACATGCTCCATCAGTCCCAGTCCAGCTGGCCTTGGTGAGCTCCCCAAAATATGGAACGCTTCAAGAATTTGTGTGTCATCCTTGCGCAGGGGCCTAGATGGCTATTCATTAACATGTTTTTAATTATATATTACATTTTTAAATGAGCTGCACAAACACAATACCTTAATAAAGAGCAGAAATATAAATATAACAAATTGACCTTAAATTTGTATTAACAGACCAAGATCAATATCAATGTAAAGTATTTATCTCTTTTGTGTATTCCCCTTTATATGAAAACAAACATAAACAATCTTTTAGGGAATTTGAGCATAGTTCTCTCCAACCTGCTTTCTGCTTTTGTTGGGTGAATTATTTGTTGACAGAGAACTTTTGGGGGGTCTTGTTCCATCAAACAACAGTAGCCTGGAAGGAATCCACAGCTTCTCATCTTCTGTGGAAACAAAAGCAGAAACTCTTTTCCAATGCAATATATCATTAGACCCAAATTTTGAAGTTGATACTGTATATATATATATATATATATATATATATATATATATATATATACTAATATACATACATCCATATATATGTATGTATGTATATATATATATATATTTAACTTATCAATCCCCAGAATCGAATGTCTCTCTGCAGTCAAAAAAAATTAACAAAAAACCCACAATAATATGCATAATCCAGACTCTCTGTTGCATATTCTTTGTTTATGTGGCTTATTTTTCTTTACTCCTTTAATGTATGACTGTCTTCATGTTGTCCTTTTAAAGGCATTGTTTTATTTTTTTAAAACCATTTACTTTATTTTATAAGGGTCTATATTCTTTTTTTCTTTCTCAAGCCTATGTACCTTTATCTAATTCATATGAATTTTTGTTTATTGCATATTTGGCATATTTGTAACTTTTTTCTGATCAAAAGTGCTTTTTAAATGCTAAGCAGCCATGACTAGGACTAACTGTACCCAGTCTATCATGGCAGAGGCATTTTAATTGCCTCTGAGAGGCATGCACATTATCCCAGCTCCAGGGTCACAGATGGTCTGTGTCACGATTAAGTAATTTGTAACATGTTGCTTACAGACCCAATTTAAGTGCTCAGCGTTCTGAAAGAGCCAGAGCTGCTTGTATAACTAGCAAAAAACAGTAAGCCTTCCTCTAAAGACGCCCTGAAGCCTTCTCTGCCAACGTTGAGTTAGGAAGACTTCTCTTTTTTTTTTTTAATTGAAATTAACGGGAGTTAATGTGGATCCTCGCCTGAAGAGCACACCATACAGAGGTTGTAGAAACCGGCTCAACATGGCATGGTTCAGGTATGAGGGTGCTCTCCACATGGCCTAAGACAGGGTACCCTGTGATCTGCTTACTTTAATCCTGCTAGATGCCTTTTACTTGAGGAGCTCCAAGGACGGGCGACTTATGGCAGGATAATCCCCCAACCTAAGGCAGGGCCCTGGGAACCCTAGGAAGGGTAAGGGGAAAAAAAAAAAAGGCCTGGTCCCCACTTGACCTAGTAGTCATCGGGCACCCCTCTGTTCCCAGGAGAGAGGGATCACTTCACCACCCGAGAGGAGGGTCTCTCCTTGTCTCAGTCCCTTCTCCTTTGCTCTGACACCATGGTTGACTCTGACTGGTGCTCTCCACTTGATAGCTGCCTGCCTTTGTATGGGAGGGGGGAGGGGATCTGTTGGGAGCTGTTTCCCCCTAGAGATCATTGCAGGAACCATCGCCCTGGGGAGACTATGGGGAACCCCACACCCATGGTTGTACTGGGATTGGTTCTGTTGCCCCACACCCAGTTGAAGCTGTTAATGGAGAAAAATAAAATAAATAAATAAATTAAAAAAAAAGCCACAGAATAGAACCATCTTGTTCTCCTTAACAGTGCCCAATATTTTCCAAGATAAATGGCAGCAGATTTTATCACTTAACCAAATCAATTAAGCCTTTCTAGAACCACTTTCCCAGCTACTGGAATAACTCATGTACCATTACACCGATATGAAGTATTTTCTCTTTTCATTTACTATAAGAAATACTAGAAAGGCACACAGGGAAAGGTAAAAACAGAATAGAAGAAGCATTTTGCTTCCGCATCCAGAACATCAAATGAAGCTAAACAAAAAGTTTAGCCAGAACACTAAGCACTTTAGTGCTGTTCTCTGTTCTGTCCTCAGATTGGGACTTACACTGACTAAAATGGTCTCCTCCGGCCTCTAGATTTAATACAATTACAGCATTAGTCTCCTGAATCTGCCTCCAAATCTTGAAGTAAATCTTCTCTGGAGAAGCCCAAATAACATGGGCTCTCTGTATGAGTCTCAGATCAACAGTCAGAAAGAGTATACTTTGAGAACTGCTACCTTAGATGATCAGACTGAAATGTTACAAATTTTCTAAAACTGTTATTTCAATACTTCTTACCTTTACTAAATGACTTTCTTTCTTGTAAAAAAAAAAAAGAAAAAATTTACCTCCTCCTCCGAGCCTCCCATTTCACTCCCCTTCCCCCCACTTCTCTCCCCTTCCCCCACTCCTCTCCCCCTCCCTCTTCAGTCCAAAGATCTGTCAGGGTTCCCTGCCTTGTGGGAAGTCCAAGGTCCTCCCCCCTCCATCCAGGTCTAGGAAGGTGAGCATCCAGACTGGTTAGGCTCCTACAAAGCCAGTACATGCAGTAGGATCAAAACCCAGGGCCATTGTCCCTGGCTTCTCAGTCAGCCCTCATTGTCCACCATGTTCAGAGAGTCCGGTTTTATCCCATGCAGTTTTTCAGTCCCAGTCCAACTGGCCTTGGTGAGCTCCCAATAGATCAGCTCCACTGTCTCATTGGATGGGTGCACCCCTCACGGTCCTGACTTCCTTGCTCTTGTTCTCCCTCCTTCTGCTCCTCATTTGGACCTTGGGAGCTCAGTCCAGTGTTCCAATGTGGACTTCTCTTAAAGAAGCTATAGTACCCCTGTTCCTGCCAGCAAACAAAGCCCATTTGGAAAAAAGTTTAACTACCAAGAAGTTGGCCTAAACTATGTTCTTTTGTGTGTAGAATTCCTTACAAGCTCTCTCAGGTTTTAGATGGATGTACTTGACCATGTTCGCACCATTTTGTAGATGGTGATCTCTCCTTCATTCTCGGCTTCCCAGACTCAAAATAATCACACAGAAACTATATTAACTACAGCACTGGGTGGCCTAATATCTCATAGTTATCATTAACTAACTCTTACATCTTGAATTAACCCATTTCTATTATTTTGTAATTTACCACAAGGTTTGTGGTTTACTGGTAAGACTCCCAGACATCTGTGGGCTTTGTTTGCTACATGGTTTCTCTCTGATTCCATCTTCTTTCCTCCACTCTCTGCTTGAAATTCTCACCTTAGTCTGTTATATCCTTGTGTAGGACACACATACTTCATTCACTAACTAAAAATAGCAACATATATACATAAGTACTTCCCACACCACTGGGGATACCCTACAACCATCTAATTGGAGTTAAGAACCTCTTAATAGGATGAAATTTGTGTCTGGTGCTGTATATTTACACTACTACCCATGATCAGTAAATCATGGACCTAGGAAAGAACTTACCACTGCCACTTCACTAACCTAGTATAGCTATTAACTACATCCTAAGTACTTAACCCTTTGTGTTATATACTTTTATGTCAATTTGTCACAAGCTAAAGTCATGTGAGAAGAGGGAAGGAATATCAGTTAACGGGATGCCTTTATAAGATCAGGGTGTAGGGAATTTTCTTAATTAGTGATTGACAGGGTAGAACATAGCCCATTGTGAGTTGGGTCATTGCTGGGCTGGTGATCCTGTGTTCTATAAGAAAGAAAGCTGAGCAAGCCATGGGAAGCAGTCCAGTTAGCAACACCTCTCCATGACTTCTGTATTAGCTTCTGCCTCCAGTCTTCTGCCCTATCTGAGTTCTTTTTCTGACAAACTTTACGTCATAACAGGAACATGTTTCTACATCTGACAATGATGTGGAAGCTCATAAGCCAAATAAACCCTTTTTTCTCCAATTGCTTTGATTATGGTGCTGTATCACACCAATAATAACCCTAACTCAGAGACCCTTTTAATCACAGTTGAGTGTACCTTTCACTCTGATTCAAAGTACTTCTTTCTAAGAAAACGGAGATCATTACTGAAAATTAAAACTAGACAAAATGCAGATAACACATTACAGTGTAGTGCAAATCCCAAATTGATTCATCTACAACACAATGGTAACTTGAGAAAGTCATGGAATATCAGTGAAGATGGTGCAGAAATGTTGTAGAATATTTCATATATATTCCATTTGCTTATGCTGTGAAACATTCGTTTGATGACACAAGATGTATTGCATTATTTTGTGTTGTATTTTTTTAACTCTGTAAAGCTGTGTTAATTTGCCTGTCTAAACACCTGATTGGTCTAATAAAGAGCTAAATGGCCAATTGCTAAGCATGATAGGGATAGGCATGGATGCCTGGGAAAGAAAATGTATAGAAGGATAAATCTAGGCTTGAGATATGAAAGAAGGAAAAGGAATTAGGAAAAGAAAATGAGAACCGGGAGATGGTGGCACACACCTTTAATCCCAGCACTCAGGAGGCAGAGGCAGGTGGATCTCTGTGAGTTTGAGGCCTGTCTGGTCTACAAGAGCTAGTTCAAGGACAGGCTTGAAAGCCACAGAGAAACCCTGTCTCGAAAAAAAAAAGAAAAGAAAAGAAAATGAAAGTAGGATACTAGCCATCAGCCACCCATCCACACAGCCAGTCAGAGAGTGAGAAAGAAAAAAGTCATATAGGATAAAGAAAGCTAAAAGGTCCAGAGGCAAAATATTGTTAAAGAGAAGGGGGGTGATTTAAGTTAGAAAATCTGTTTAAAAACAAGTCGAGCTAAGGTCGAGAATTCATAAGCAAGAATAAATCCTCATGTTTTTATTCAGGAGCTGAGACATATCCCCTCAAAGAGTAAGAACAGAAAACAAAAACAACAGGAAAGATTATATGAATTTAGTGATGAAGATATATTTGTTTGTGAAGAGAAACTATAGTAATAAGATCTCAAAAGCATGATTGCCTAAAAAAGGCTTAAAAAGTCAAAACATTCACTGATATGCCAACATTGGTTGGGAAATCCTCACAAGATTTCATCAGTAAAAGAAGAGCTGCAGGTAATAAATGGTTGATGAGATAGAGAGATAATCTATCTTCTTCAGGAACATTAGGTTGAGAGATGAGAAGAGAGAAGTATGTTGTTAATGTTGTGAACTAATTTATAATGGTATCTAATTTCTATTTAGTACCCCAGTAAAATATTCTCTCTTCAGGAGTACAGAATAAAGTTATTCAAGAAAACTTATAATGAAGCCATCCCTGTGTCTAGGTGGGTTTGTAAACTGAATTATAAGCAGTAAGATTTGCACAGAAAGGATAAGAACAATATCTTCTTTACTATTTTTGAAGGCATAATGCTTGTTCTGGATGTCTTCTCACATGCTAACATATATATGTTCATTTTGTGAGTTACTTTTGAATTTTTCTGACTAAATATCTGTCAAAAGAACATAAGGCAACCACAACCCAGTTTTGTTCATGATTAAAAGGAACTCCATTTACATTAATAGGGAAATAATGGCAGCATTTGTGTGTTTGTTAGAATGTGTGACAGATTTCTCACTTCTTAGAAAACAGAGATAGGGCAGGAAGGAGAGTCAGACAATAAACATCACAGTCTATCCTGTATATATATACTTCCCCAAACTACATGCCACATTACTAGTGCTTTACAAGCTTCCCAAAGAATTCCACAAGTTGGGTGCCAAGTGTTCACAAACAAAAACATCTGGCTACATATTATCTCTAAAACAAAACATTTTATGTCTTGTTTCCATAGGATCATAACCATCTCATAATACAAACTACATTTTATCTAGCTTAATATTTTCTCCCTCCTCTCAATTTTACAACTGCTTAAAACACAAAACCATTTACTGAGACTCAATTCCTATTCTAAACTGTTGAAAATAAAATAAAGTAAATCAATATCCCTCCACACACCAATGCCAACAATAACAACAAAGTCAAGGTACAACCTTTCAACATAAAATGACAAGGATTAAAATGTTTCATGCCCAAACAGCAACAAGAGGATAACATGAAAACATTGTACTGAAATAAGGTCAAAACTCAGCAATATGAATATCAAGCACTTCAGCTAACACCTGGTACAGGATCTCATGATGTAATAAACTATGTTCCAAAGGGCTTGGGAAATGTGTTAACTTCTTTTCTGTTTCAGTGATAAAATACCCTTATCAAAGTAACTTAATGGGAAGATGACTTCTTTTGGCTTATAGTTCAGGAGGGACAGAGTTCATCAAGGCAGGAAAATACGAGCTGGCTGGGGCTACAGTGATAGAAACAAGAGGCTGGTTAGTTCACACTCAGGAAGCAGAGAGAAAACACTAAGTGGAGTCAGGCTATATAATTTCAATGCCTTCCATCAGTGGCCCAATTACTCCAGTGAACGATAACCCCATACTTATTACCTAAGGATTCCACATTAGTATAGGAGGTCCTTCTGTCTTTATGTTGCTTTCATTGGTTGATAAAGAAACTGCTTTGGGCTTGTTGATAGGACAGAACTTAGGTAGGCAGGGGAGATGGAGCTAAATGCTGGGAGAAAGAAAGGTAGAGTTGAGACAGACGCTATGGGTTCACCTGAGACCGATGCTGGGAATTTTGCCCGATAAGCCACTGTCACAAGGCGATGCACAGATTAACAGAAATGGGTTAAACTAAGATGTAAGAGTTAGGCAATAAGAAGTTAGAGCTAATGGGCCAAGCAGTGATTTAATTAATACAATTTCTGTGTGGTTATTTCAGGGCTAATCTAGCCAGACAGCCAGGATGAACAAGCAGGCCCTCTCCTTGCAACACCTCATCTTTACTGAAATACCATCACTAGCTGGGGAATTTATTGACACATGTCAGTTTATGGGGAATATTTCTCTTTCAAATAATTGCTGCATTCAACATTCTTTGAAATCTGAAAATTAAAGGCTTATGAAGTAATCTAAAAGAGCACCAGAAAATCAGTGCAACATTAACAAGAATATTGCGTTTTATGGAAGTTTTCCTATTGTGTCCCTTCTTTATCTCTAGACTACTTGAAGGTCAACAGTTCAGAGACTCCTTAAATCAAGAAGCTTGACAACCATTTAAGGGAGAAAAACAAGGTTATAATTCTTTCAGATGGTGTTTCATGAGAATTGTTTTTGAAATGACAAGGGGTTCTGGGAAGACCTTAGCTATAGTGCTGTGTATACAGTTGAATCAAATCATATCTTGTCACTGTAAACAAACTTTTCCTTAAAGGAAATTGTGGTTAGCTGAAATGTTAGTAAAAAGTTAAGGAAAATACAAAACCAAAAAGTAATAACTTAAAATCAAAATTTCTTAAAATTATAAACTGAGGCTTCAGGTTTATTTACATTAAGGGCTTTGAATAGATTTAAAAAAAAACAAATAACTGGAAATCTACAATGTCGTGTAGATTATGGCTTACAGACACTCAGAAAACTTAATAGGCACTGCTCTTTAACATTCACTGTATTTTAAACGTAGAGATAGCAAGATATAAAGACTTTGGCACACAGGTCAAATCCAGGATGAGTTATAACTATAGTCTTTCATACTCCATGATTCTCCTGATGATAGTGACATTTCACACTTTTATATCTTCTTTGTTTGCAAAATGTCCATTTAAATCACCACACCTGAAAAGTAATCCAGACTTTGGATAGTTTAAGAAACAATTTCTTATTTTTAAAAAGAAAAGAAAATCCACAGGGTTGTGGTGATATACACATTTAATCCCAGAACTTGGGAGACATAGACAGTTGGATCATTGATTTCAAGGCCAGCCCATTCTAGTCACAGCTACATAGAGAAATACTCTTTCAAAAAAATGAAAAAAAAAATCTATTTATTAGCCGAAAGTATTTAAGAGTAAAAAGGGGTTCCTTATTTCTGAATATAGTACTTTTATTTAATTTTTCTTATTGTAAATTGATTACTGTAAGAACAAAATTGAGAGCTAGAAATATACTAAAGTGTCACAATTAAAAATCATAAAGCTTTTTCTAGACATGGGTGTTTTAAAGGTGATACTTTCTTTTTATAAATATTTATCATTAATTATTCAGTGTTAAGTAGGACACATCCTTGTAAACTGATGCATGAACATTTGGATAAAGTTTGCTCTTTTCCATGCTATCAGGGTGTTGCAAGCAAGTAAATATAGCATTAGGACTTGCACATGCCTTTTTCTCTTGAAGGAAAAGGTTCACACTTTAAAGATGGTAAACTTGCCTGCTCTTGTGTTATTTTGACATTTCAGGGAAAATAAGTACTTTGAGATAAGTCATGCATCATAATTGCCGCATTCAATGCTAACTGACCCTGCTGAGCTAAGACCTTCAATTACTCAAGCAATAGGGGACAACTAATATGTTTCCCTTCATTGCCAAGAAAGGCCTAACAAACTGGGCTTTAAACTTGTTTCAAGACACTTTCATAAATTTTAAGTCTTAAGTGACAAGAAAGACAGTTGGGAACATAAAATATTTTAGAAATAAGTTAAAGCAGTCAATAAACTATAGCTTCTAAGTTATTTTTCGTCTGTTCATATTATCAATATAGCTTAGCTGAATGAGTACTACTGCTTTCTGGTTGTTATAAGAGTGGTTACCTATAGAAATTTTTAAGGGAATTGAGATTCTTCATTTCAGTATTCTAAAGTAGAAGCTGTTTATTTTCTCTGTAATATTGCATTTTGTTTCTCAATTAATGGAAAAATTACAAACTGGTAATCAATCTCTTATCATGGGGATGTTCATTTGATAGTACAGAAAATAGAAAACATTTCCTTCATCTTGTTTAGCGAACAAAGTCTTGGCAAAACTATGAGCCCCCTGTGAATTCTATCTGAACACATTTCTAAACCCTGCCCGCAGACTCCAATGCTCTGCTGTTTTGTTACCACTTGAAAAAAATGTAGTAAACTGATAGAATTATACCCTCTAAGGCAAATGGTGTCATAGCAATTACTAGTTATTATGCAGAAAAAGAAGAAATAATTTTTCTATAAAAGACAAAAAAATGTTCATTTTGGCTGGCCTGACAATAATTTCTGAGAATGGTGCAAAGACTAATTCTCAAACAGTGATGAATCAGCAGAATGACCCAAACATATGCTATCTCTTTAATTTGCTGGATAGGCAACATTTCTTTCAATTTTAAAGTAATAATGAGGAAACACTTTCTACTTCTTATTCTTTACAACTTTTCAAAAGAACTAACTTTCCACTCTCTCTATTTTAATCAAGCAGCTACACTAAATAGCCTAAGAATGTTAAATAAATATTAATAAGAAACTAGAACTACTTATAAATAAATACTTATGAGTTTTCTGGGCAGAAATATAACAAGACAATTATATTTTATCAGCAGAAAATCATTATATTTCAGCAATACAAAGTAAGTACAAAGATATTCAATACAGATTTAAAATTATTAATGTCTATCCGTGTTGAAATAACTTATAAAATTACTTGTCTGACACATTATTGTTGTGATAGGAGCGGCGGGGCTGCATCCCCAGCACCCCAGCTGCCCACACGGCTAGCTTTACCCAAAATAATTACACAGACACTGTATTCTTTTAAGCACTGCTTGGCCCATCAGCTTCAACCTCTTAAACCATTTCTAATCATCTATGTAGCACCGTGAGGTGCGCTTACCAGGAAGATTATAGCCTACGTCCATCCTGGGTCTAAGCTTCATGCCTCTGCCTCGGAGAGCAGAGCTATTGTGAGGGGAGAGTGGCATCTCTGTCTGAGGCGTCTGGCTCTGAGCAGAGCTGCATGCTTTCTGACCTCACTTCCTCTTCCTCTCAGCATTCTCTTCTGTTTACTCCACCCACCTATGTTCTAACCAGTCGGGCCAAACAGTTTATTTATTGCTTAACCAATGAAATCAACAGATTGATATATGACACTCCCACATTACATTATTCTCTGACACACTAGAATAAATACTAAACTTACACAACTTCCAAAAATTCATTAAAGTTAATTGACACTTGTGGCACTCATGTAAAAGCCATAATTGTAAGGAGCTCACACTTCCTAATTGATTCCTGCTTCTTACTGACACACCCCAGTTAATCCTTGTGGCCTATGTAAGAATATGAATGTGCTGGTTTGAATGCAAAATATTCAACCTAGGCTCATGTGTTTAAATATTTATTTCACAACTAGTTATACTCTTTATAACAGTCAAGAAACTAGCCAAGAGATTGTTGACATAGGAACCAGATCTTTCAAAGCTGGGACTTTTGGTTAGTAATGTGACTCCCATTGCTGTCCTTTCTCTATATTCAGTTCCAGCAAGATATGAGGCAGTATCATAATTCACCACCATGACAGCATTGATTACATGAAACCATGAGACAAAATAAATCCTTCTTTTCTTAGACTGATGTGATAAGTATATGGCTGTCGTGTTGAAAAACAAAGAAAATGAAAACTAATAACAGAAAATTGTGACAAGAAATATGACACTTGCTATGATAAGCCTGAGCATATGAACTATGAGACTTAATGACTGGTTTAGGGGTGATATGGAAATTTTTGAGATTATGAATCAAAAATCCATAATTCCTAAAAGCAAATATTAATGGAATATTCTTGTAAAACCTCATAAGATGAGAATGCCTGCAGAAAGGTAGATACTGGAGGATGAGCTCACTAGGTTTCAGAGAAGAACTGGACTCCATCAGTAACTGGGCAGGAAGTCATTTGTATTATTTTCTCTTAGATTTTGGCTGTTTTCTACTTGTATCCTGAACAGTTTTATGAGACTGAATTAAAACATAATGAACTAATTTTTTTGACAGAGAATTTTTTAACAAAATATTCAGACAAAGGCACTTTCTTACTGTTTTTGATTTACACTGTTAAAGAACACAAAGTTGATCAGCAAGCCTTCTAGGACATCCTTCTTTAGCAAAGCTACCCAGGAAATTGAGGTTCACACTCAATGACACACAGAAGTCTAAGTCATTCACACAATGGACTAAGCTACCCAAGCTATATCTCAGAATAGCAGAAGAAATTGGCATGAACTACTTCAGTGGTTTTGCACCTTTGACTTGCAAATGCTTTTTGAGTCAAACAATCCTTTCACAGAGGTTACATATCATATATTCTGTAAAGCAGATATTTACTTATGATTCAAAACAGTAACAAATGTTACAGTTATGCATTAGCAATGAAAATAATTTCATTGTTGGGATTCACCACAAAATGAGAAACTATATTAAAGGGTCACAGTATTAGGAAATCTGAGAACCATTGATCTACATAGTGCTGCTTTTGTAGACATGCAAAATGTA
Source organism: Microtus agrestis (assembly GCA_902806775.1). NCBI lineage: Eukaryota > Metazoa > Chordata > Mammalia > Rodentia > Cricetidae > Microtus > Microtus agrestis. The sequence continues at coordinate 565,592 of CADCXT010000527.1, read as the reverse complement.
AAAATGATATGTTTATGAAGTCTTGAATTGATGATGCATAAAGCCACTGAGGCCACACATTGTATAATAGGGTTACATTCCCTTCATAAAATTCTTTAGAAATATGTGCATAAGATAATACAGTGAAGCCTAAGAGACAATAGAGATGCCAGAATACTGGAGATGCCAAAAATGTGGGGCATTTTTAAATGAAAGTTATAATTTTAGAGGGGGGCCAGCCCATCCTAGAGATAGGGCATGTGCACTAGCAGCAACAAAACTGGAGGATGATGGCTACTCATTATGATTTGAAAGAGAAATATTCCCCATATACTGACATGTGTCAATAAATTCCCCAGCTAGTGATGGTATTTCAGTAAAGATGAGGTGTTGCAAGGAGAGGGCCTGCTTGTTCATCCTGGCTGTCTGGCTAGATTAGTCCTGAAATAACCACTATTGTTGAAGATAATATGTACTTTAGATACAAGATCAGGTGACACTGAGATAAACCTTACTTGAAAGCCTGCTCTTTGAGGACTAGTTTTGATAGCACTGAATGTCACTACAAAAAACCAAATGTGCTGCCAATGAGCCACAATGAAGATACTAAAGATTATATATGAGAGCAACAGAGACACTCGTATATTGGTGTGGCCAACAATTTTAAATTAAACTTAAAACTTTTTTAAGGAGAGGAACATCATACATGGTACTGGAAATTTAGCTAACTATAAAAAGCTCATTAAGTCTTGGATGTTATAAGAGAATCTACTAATGCTACATTGTTAAACTAGCATAATTTCTAAGTGCATTCTAAATATTTGTCCTTATAATCACATATCAAGCATAGCTCTTGCCTCTCATTCTTTAAAACAGACAGACCAGTATAGAAAACAACTGGCCAAAATGCAGAGAACAAGTGGTTGTGGAGTTTCTAGTCCCGATTGATAAATCTATTAGATAACCCTTGTTCATAAGGCTCAGGGAACATAGAAACAAGGTACAAAAATTTATAAAAAAAAAAAAAAAGAAAGAAAGCTGTTGTAAGAATGTATCTCCTGTAAGTGACAGGGAAGAGTCACACATGATGCCTAAACCACATGGCTGTCTAAACAAGAGCAGGGCAAGTATAAAAAAATCATATTCATGCTTAAATAGGAGGGGAGAAAATTTCATGAGTCTCTACCCCTGAATGAAAAACTATAGTTAATTAAGTAATGCTGAGGGAGAAATTGTCTTTCCCTGGAATAAAGACATAATTGGTAATTCAATACCATGTGATCAGCCTGGAATTTGTATATATACAAGTAATACTAAACTGACTGAGAGAACTGTATCAATATTATATATAAATTTGTATGTATGTATGTATTTGAGTAAAAAAGAGATCAATATTTTGAGAATAAACAATGTGGGGTACATGAGAGAGTAGAGAAGACCGGAAAAATACATAATTGCATTTTAATTATTAAAGACATTTTAAAGAAAAATATAGCAAAATAAAATGAAGTTATAATTGATAGTATTCAGGGACACCCTGGCACAGCACACCAAGCCCTGTGTTTACCTACATTGCAGAGGGTAGCCTGTTACTTTGAGAGGCAAGCACCACTCACTCTCAGTCTCTCTCTTTATTTCTCTCTCTCTCTCTCCCCATCTCTTCCTGACATTCTTCTGAAGAGGCAGATATCTGATTCTCTCCCCCTCCTCTCTTCTCTCCTCTTCTCTCTTCTTAAGATCTCTCTTCCTGTATCTCCCTTCCTTCCCCTTTTCCTGTCTCTGTGCCTCTCCCTTCCCTCCCCCTACTCTCCCAAAACAATAAGCTACACATTCAAGCAAATTCTGTTTCCTGCCTACATTCTTCCTCTGCCATAGGACCCAACAAAGTCTCTGGTGCAACATCTGGTGCAGTACTCATTGTGACAGAATTTAAGATATTTACATTTTTACATGTATTTTATTACTGAGCTAATTACTAAATTAGTTATTCACTTATATACTTTCTTGCATATTGACCACTGGAATATACAGGAAAGAATTATTTTTATAAAAATATTGGTTATTCAGTACATTATAAAATCATTTTAATATGCACAAGGGAACAGTAATAGTTATAGAAGCAGAAATTTATAAAAATGTTTTTAAGAACATAGTAGATTGTTGAAGATATTTGTATTCCACTTTCTCTAGTAATTTCTTTAAGGAGAAAGAAAAAAAAGGATCAAATGTGTAAATTAATCTAATGAGTAAACACCATAAATTGTTAGTATCATATTAGTAATGATGATTTGGATTTCTTCGTATTTATTTGTATACCTTTGTAAGTAGTTTAGTTAATGATGTAGTTGCTGATAACAAATAATTGTAAAATTTTATTTGGTCTCATAAATATCTCACTTTGAAAGTTTTCCATTGGTCATTATTTTTCTGAAAATACAGGTACTTATTATATATCACGGCTTAATTAGCTAGTGATAGAAATGTGTGGAGCTGACACAAGTATATCCCACTGGAACATAAGCTTTGATGTTTAATGGACAGAAATAGATATAATCATTAAAGTTTTCTTTCAACTTTCTTTTCATAATGCAGAAAATAGTGGCTCACATATTTAATCACACTAGTTTTCTTTTCATTCTCAATCAAATCTTGTAAAATATTTAAAAATATTACTAGTAGTTTAGATGATAATCTTCCTTTTTCACAATGAGATATATCTTAGAGAATTAAACAATTTTCTCAGAAACTATATATATACAATTATGAATATGTGATATCAATGCATTTGATATTTTTGAAAAAGTAGACTCTACCTGTAAATTTTTTATTGATTTTTTTTTGATCTCTACATTTTTCTCTGATCTCTGCCCTGCCTCTCTCCTTCCATTCAACTCTCTCCCATGGTCCCCATGCTCCCAATTTACTCAAGAGATCTTGTCTTTTTTGATCCATATATGTCTCCTTAAAATTCTCATTGTTGTTTAGGCTCTCTGAGACTGTGATTTGTAGGCTGCTTTTATTTGCTTTATGTTTAAAAACCACTTATGAGTGAATACATGTGATATTTGTCTTTCTGTGTCTGGGTTATCACACTCAATATGATGTTTTCTAGATCTATCCATTTACCTGCAAATTTCAAAATGTTGTCATTTTTTATGCTGTATAGTACTCCATTATATAAATGTACCACATATTTTTCATCCATTCTCGGTCAAGGGGCATTTAGGTTGTTTCCAGGTTCTGGCTATGACGAACAATGCTGCTATGATCATAATTGAGCACATGTCCCTGTGGCACAATTGAGCATCCTTTTGGTATATACCCAAAAGTGGTATTGCTGGGTCTTGAGGAAGGTTGTTTCCTAATTTTCTGAGAAATCACCACACTGATATCCAAAGGTGCTGTACCAGCTTGAATTCCCACCAACCCCAAACCCTCCCCAGCATAAGCTATCATCAGTGTTTTTGAACTTGACCATTTTTACAGGTAAGAGAGAATCTCAGAGTTGTGTTGATTTGCATTACTCTGTGACTAAGGATGTTGAGCATTTCCTTCAGTGTCTTTCAGCTATTTTAGACTCCTCTGTTTAGAGTTCTCTATTTAGGATTGTATTCCATTTTTTATTGGATTATTTGTTCTTTTGATGACCATATTCTTGAGTTTTCATATATTTTGGATATCAAACCTCTGTCTTCTGTGGGGTTGGTGAAGATCTTTTCCCATTCTGTAGGCTGTCATTTTGTCTTATCAATCATGTCCTTTGCTTTGCAGAGCTTTTCAGTTTCACGAGATCCCATTCATTAACTGTTCCTCTCAGTGTCCGTGCTACTGTGGTTGTATTTAGAAAGTGATCTCCTGTGCCAATGCATTGAAGGGTAATTTCCACTTTCTCTACTATGAGGTTCAGTATGGCTGGTTTCTTGTTGAGGTCTTTGATCCATTTGGACTTGAGGTTTATGCATGCTGATAGATATAGGTCTATTTTCATTCTTCTACATGGTGCTATCCAGTTATGCCAGCACCATTTGTTAAATATGCTTTCTTTTTTCCATTTGATATTTTTTGCTTCTTGGTCAAAAATCAGGTATTCAAAGTTGTTTGGATTAATAGCTGGGCCTTAAATTTGATTCCATTGGCCCTCCTGTCTGTTTTTGTATCAAAATCAGGCTGTTTTCAGTATTGTAGCTCTGTAGTAGAGTTTAAAGCCAGAAATCATGATGTCTCCAGAAGTTCTTTTATTTTACAGGATTGTTTTGGCTATCCTGCGTCTTTTGCTTTTCTATATGAAGTTGAGCAGTATTCTTTTGAGGCCTGTGAAGAATTTTGCTGGGATGTTGAAGGGCGTTGCATTGAATCTGTAGATTGCTTTTGTTAAAATTGCAATTTTTACTACGTTAATTCTATCTCCCCAAGAGCATGGGAGATCTTTCTACTTTTGTGGGTCTTCTTAAATTTTTTTCTTCATAGATTTAAAGTTCTTGTCACACAAGTCTTCCAATTGTTTTGTTAGAGTTACTCTGAGATATTTTATGCGATTAATGGTTATTGTGAAAGGTGATGTTTCCCTGATTTCTTCCTTGGCTCATTTATTATCTTTCTACATGAGGGCTACAGATATATTTGAGTTAATCTTGTATTCTGCTATATTACTGAAAGTGTTTATGAGTTGTCAAAGTTCCTTGGTAGAATTTTGGGGGTTGCTTATGTAAACTATCCTATCATCAGCAAATACTGAGAGATTTACTTTCTCTTTTCCAATTTGTGTTACCTTGATCTCCTTTTGTTGTGTTATTGCTCTAGCTAGGACCTCAAGAACTATATTGAATAGATACGAAGACTGTGTACAACCTTGTCTCGTTCATGATTTCAGTGGAATCACTGTGAGTTTCTCTCCATTTAGTTTGATGTTGGCTGTTGGCTTACTGTATATTGCCTTTATTATGTTTAGGTATGTTCCTTGTATCTCTGCTTTCTGCCATACCTTTATGATGAAGGGATATTGTATTTTGTTGAATGCTTTTTTGGCATTTAATGAGATTATCATGTGGATTTTATTTTTCAGTTTGTTTATATAGTGGATTATGTTGACAAATTTTCATATGTTGAACCATCTCTGTTTCTCTGGCATGAAGCCTTCTTGATTATGGTGTATGATTATTTTATATGTCCTTGGATTCAATTTGCCAGTATTTTATTTAGTATTTTTGCATCAATATTCATGAATGAGATTGGTCTGTAATTCTCTTTCTTAGTAATGTCTTTCTGTGGTTTAGGTATCAGGGTAAGTGTAGCCTCATAAAAAGAGTTTGGCAATGATCCTTATGTTTCTATTATGTGGAGCAATTTCAGGAGTATTGATATTATTTCTTCTTTGAAATTCTTGTAGAATTCTGAGCTGAAACCATCTGGTCCTGGGCATTTTTTGGTTGGGAGACTTTTGTTGTCTGTTTCTATTTCTTTAGCTATTATAGTTCTGTTTAATTTGTTTATCTTCTATTAGTAACTTTTAATATTAGAGATGATAAATTAAAAAAGAATATGGAAAAATAAAGAGAATGACTTGAGAAAATAAAGGAAAATGTGCTCTTCTTTAAAGATCACTTGTTATTATGGACACTTCATGGGATGTTCTTTCAAATTTAGGAACTATGTTTCCATAAAATTGAGGGGCCACTGTTGCTTATTCGTGTATAATAAATCAATATGACTATTAATGTGGAATTCGATATTGTTAGAAGCTTGATATCCTTTATATGGAAAGAACTATAGGACACAAATCCAGATTCCCAGACATAAGACTAATTTGAATTGAATTCATTGATAACACATTTATATCACATTTTTTATTTTTTCTATGTTTTTGTTTTTGAATTTATGAATCTGTTCATTAGAAGATCTTGTTTATTATCTGTTAACTTTTGTGTTCAGAGGAATCATCCAGCTGGTACAATGACAATTAATCACTTAAATAAAGAAGATTTACTTCTGACTCTGAAAGGAAATCTGTCAGCTATAAGAGCAGCACATGTAAATAATTAAATACTAAGTACAATAACTCCTAAAGCAGATTTGTCAAAAATGCAAAGAAACAAAGAAAATCATTGTCATGTGAAAATGTAGGAAGGAAACAGTATATTTGCATAGATTATCCTATTGTTGGGGGCTGTTTCTTTATTTCCCAGCTTCCCAGAACTGAAAAATAGTACAGAAACTATATCAAGTATAACATTGTTTAGCCAATAGCTTATGGATATTTCTAGCTTATCTTAAATTAGCCCACTTCTATTATTCTGTGAATCAGCACAAGGTTGTGACCTACTGGTACATTTCTGGCTTGTGTCTGGCATCTTTGTCTTTGATCAGCTACATGAGCTTTCCCTGACTCTACTTTCTTTTTTCCATCATTTAGTTTAGTTTTCCTGCCTAGCTCTATTCTGCCCCGCCACAGGACAAAGCCTTCTTTATTAACCAATGATAATAAAACATATTTACAGTATGCAGAGGGGAATCCCACATCAATCTACTATATTTTATTTGCCAGTGTACTATAATTTGGACACATTAGTATATTTGCTACTGCGTTGAGTGGTACTGGAGAACAAACTTTTATCGTCATTTCTTTTTCTTTGCTCATATGTACAACTATTCATACTACTTACTAGAATGTACTTGTCAATAGAATAATTCGATAAATTATCTCATTATTGAAGAAAGATATATTTTCCACCTTATAACTTAAACTGTATTAAAAGACGGTAATATCCTTAAATCTGTTATTATGGTTTATTTCCTTCCAAAGTTAAATATTTACTTCTTTAAGTCAATAAACAATTTGTTCAAAGTAGAAATTTACAGCTCTGTTATTCTTTCAGACATAAGAATTAGCATTAGTGCATGCAGAGAATTTCATTTACTATAGTCAACAATTGTTCACATTTAGCAGTGACTGCATTGCATTTACACTGACTACCAAACTAGACTGCATAGGTTATTTTAATTATTTCTCCATTAAGCTCCCAAGCCTTTTATAAAATCAATAATTATCTGAAAGATCCAAAAGGGGTGCTAAAAAATTATATGTACTCACACACAAAGTTCCATGGTGAAATCTGAAATCTTCCAAAATTTGGAGAACTTTTCAATGGAGATGCCAAAATCCATTCGGTTGTAAAATGTGGCCTGAACTAAATTGTGACAGTTGCTGTACATTTATACTTGGTATAAATATTATTGTACTTTCTGGCAGAAATATTATCTCATTATAAATAATTCTTGAGGATCATAGGTTAACATATGAGATGAACATGCCATTTAATGTGAAAATTGAAATTCCTTGGTTTTTATAACATACTTTCATATAAGTAATTGCAAACATATAGCAGGATTTTTTTTTACTTAACGTGATCCCTAATGATTACTATAACATATTTTTCCTTAGAGAAATGTCATTTAAAAAATTATCCCTATATAAATACCTGACCAAAATATCTGTGATATAGGATTTCACTCTGTATGCTCTGATTACCACTAATGAATAAAGAAACTGCTTTGGACCTATAGCAGGAAATAACTTAGGTAGGTGGGAAAATCTAAACTGAATGCTGGAAGAAAGAAAGGCGGAGACAGAAAGAAGCCATAGAGGTGCCTCTAGAGTCAGACATACTGAAATTTTGCTGGTAAGCCACGGCCACATGGCAATAAACAGCTTAATAAAAATGAGTTAAATTAATATGTAAAAGGTAGCCAATAAGATGTTAGAGCTAATGGACCAAACAATGATTTAAATAATATAGTTTCTGTGTGGTTATTTTGGTTCTGGGCAGATGGGACAAATAAATGTCCTCCTCCCACATATCTGTAAAACATTAACTTTCCCTTCAAATTTTTCCCCATGTGGCATTCTTGTGTATTTACAGCCAATGTTTTATTTGTCTATGCTTCCTTAAAGCTAAATTTTAATACCTAGACTTGGTGTTACACGTCTTATAATCAGAGATCTTGAGAATAGAATATGAAGGCAGGAGGATAAGCAATACAAGGCCTGCCCTGTCTACAGAAAAAAAAAATGGGACCATTCTGTAACATGAGAGTCTGTTTAAAATAGCAGCAACAGTAAAATAAAATACTTCTACTAAATATACATTTTAATTAATGGTGTCTTTACACTTACACTATGAACTCTTTAAAATATTCAGTTTTTTCTGTCACTGTTTAGTGCTTAATAAAGTATATTTAAACACCAAATATTTTGTGCAGTTTTTATTAGCATGTGATAGGTGTTACAAAATTAAATTTAATTTTAAATATTCATGTTTCCAAATATTATTTTAGAAGAGGTTGTCTTCCTTCCAAGTATGTTTGTGACATGGTTGTCAACATTCAGGTAGCTATAGGTATGTGAAATTATTAGATTTTGAGGCATATATTGCAATGTCCCCATCATTGCTCATTCTGATGATTACTTTGGCTATTGACTCTTTATGGTCTTTTGTGCCATATGAGTTTTAACATTGTTTTCCCTTGTTCTGACAAGAAGCTATTGCAGTTTTGATGGGGATCAAATGAACAGTTGATTATTTTCAGCAAAATAGCAATTTTTATGTTGATTTGAACAATTCATGAAAATAGAAGGACTTCCTATCTGGAATATTCATCTCTTTCAGTATTTTCACATTTTCATTTTAGGGTCTTTTATTGTATTGATTCAATATATTTCTAGGCATTAAATTAAAGAATTGATTACTTAAGCTTAAACTATTGTGAATGAGTTTTTTTCTTAATTTATTGCTCAAAAATTCACTGAAATGCTGTATACTCTTTGTTGATTTTATATCCTTCAATATTTAGGGAAAGTGTTTATCAGGCTGAAGGATTTTCTGGTGCAGTCCTTAGGTTTTCTTCTTCTGTATAATATTTTGTCACTTGCAAATAGGAATCACTAACTATTTTCTTTAATTTGAATCTATTTTACTTGTTTTTTTTTGGTTTTTGCTGTGAGTAGGAAGAACTTTAAGCATTATAATAAATAATTGCAGTGAGTCTGTCTTAGATTTTTAGCATAGTGATAAAATATGATAATGACAAGCAATCTTAGGAGGAAAGGATTATTTCCAATCGCAGTTTGTCTAATATGACATTCTATTACTGAACTAAGTCAGGGCAGAAAATCAAAATAGAAGCCTGGATGCAAGAACTAAAGCAAAAACAATGAAGGAATTCTACTTTCTGGCTTGCTCCCAATTTTATAAGGCTTTATTCTTTTAGCATTCTAAATGTCTCTTACGTTTGAATGTTCATATCTTTTAGTGAAGTTGGTAGCTTTTTGTTATAATTTCATCAAATAAAATATGTTTCCCTTGGATTGTATTTCAGATCTTATTTCTATACTGCAGATTCTTTGGTCTGGTCTCATGAACATATTTCAAGGTTCTTGGACATTGTATTCATAGTCAATTTTATTCTTTATTGATGCTTAAATGTAGATTTACTTTATCTTTCTTTTCCCAAGATAATATTTTTTTCTTATGTCTTGTGGAATTTTTTGGTGAGGTTCTCTGCTTCTATTTTTATTTGACACATGCTGTTTTTAAATTCCACATATTTGGTTGATTATTCTTTTTAAAAAATCTCAATATCTTGCTGAATATTTGTTGAATACTTTCTTTTGATTCTTCTGTTTCTTTCTTCTGTTTTTCCCTTCCTTCCTTCCTTCCTTCCTTCCTTCCTTCCTTCCTTCCTTCCTTCCTTTCTTTTTAAAGAAAATATCTCATTATGTGTTTAGCCTACAATGTGCTATGTTGACCAGGTTGGCCTTAAATTCACAGAGTTCTGCATACCTTTGTGTCCCAATGCTGGAGAATTGTCTGTATTCTGTCAATCATGTTTTAAATACATGCTGATTGGCCCAGTAGCCAGGCAGGAAATATAGGTGGGACAACCAGACAGGCAGGGCCATGAGAAAAGGAGAATTCTAGGAAGGATGTCATGCCCAGACAACAGAAGAAGCACTATGTGACCTGCCCCACTGAGAAAGGTACCCAGCCATGTGGCTAACATAGATAAGAATGTTAATATAAGCTATAAGAGCTAATAAGAAGCCTGAGCTAATGGTCCAATCAGTTTATAACCTAATATAGACTGCTCTGTGGGAACTGGGCACGACAGAAACCACAACAAGAAGGCCCTCATGTTACAGAATGGTGCCCAAGTGGATAACTGCATCAACAGAAAGCTTGAAAAAGCTTGGGAAAGAATAGAGTAAAGCATGTTTCATTGGTAGCAGCAATTTCTTGAGTCTGTTCTGCTTGCTAGAGGCAAGCAAGCACTGTCATGTTACATTGGAGAAGAGGTTTTGCTTTTGTTTTCACAGGAAATTAGAGGCTGTGGATTCTTTCTGAGTTAAGAAAAATCAGGTTTGATCAAGGAAGACCACCTGAGAAATCTCCAGGAGGAACAGATGGCCCAGATGTCTGAGTTCTACATCCAGAACAGATTGAAGATTTCAAGATGCTGCCTGAGATGATCAAGCCTCACAGGATACTCCAGTCAGGACTTGATCATAACTCTAAATATTCTTTAGGTCCCTATAAGATTGTCAGTGTCCCGAACCACCCAGAAGTATCCTGGAATACTATGCCTACATTCCTAAAAAAAAAAAAAATGGACAATGAATATTTTCCTTTATTTATAAAAAAAGAGGGGAAGTTGTACGGGAGAATTGTCTATATTCTGTCAACCGTGTTTTAAATAAACCTTTATTGGCCCAGTATGTTGGACAACCAGACAGGAAGTAGAAGTAGGGCAATGAGAACAGGAAAATTCTAGGAAGGAGGAAGCCCATTCCACCCCAGTCCTGCCCTGACCACAGAAGAAGCAAGATGTGATCTTCCCCACTGAGAAAGGTATTGAGCCATGTGGCTAACATAGATAAGAATGTTAATATAAGCTACAAGAGCTAATAAGAAGCCTGAGCTAATGGGCAAATCAGTTTATAACCTAATGTAGATTATCTGTGTGATTTTCTTTGGGGTCTAAATTGCTGTGGGAACTAGGCAGAGAGAATCCCCAAAAGCAGGCCCTCATGATACATCCCAATTCCTGGAATTGAAGGCCTTCACTACTGTACCAGGATCCCTTGCTGAATTTTTTCATGTTGCTTTTCCATCTAAATTATTATTTTATTTCTCCTCTGTTTTGTGACTTTTGCCTTTATGTCATGAACGTTTCTTCCCATGTCTTAAAGTGAATTAATTTAAGTGTTGTCAGTTTCTTTGGTGTCATTGGACAACCTTTACTAGTAAATTTCTGAAACTGTCATTTCACATTTTACCTAATTCATTATCTTTGAATTCAGTATACAAGTAGTTACAATCTTTAAGAGGATTTTATGTTGCCTTTATTTTCTTATTCTTTATCCTTCTATGTTGTGATTTATACATCTAAGTATTTGAATATGTTTTCTAGCTTTTTTTTGCTATTGCTGATGCTGGTGTTTTGTTGTTTTTGTCTATTGATTTTCAAGACAAGTTTTCTCTGGAGTCTGTCCTGGAACTTGTTCTGTAGACCAACCTGGCCCCGAACTCACAGAGATTCACCTGCCTCTGCTTCCTGAAGGCTGGCCCTGTTGTTAACGGTTTTAACCTGAAGCAAATTGTTTGGGTTTCTATTAAACATAAAAAGTACTGGCAATATTTGGATGCCACCAACATATGAGAATATGAAGGCCAGTTATTGTACATTATGGGTATTTCACCATGCTATTCATTGTTGCATCTCATATGTATCAGAACTAGTTAGAACTATTAATTGCTTCCCTCACAGGAGAATTTGCACAGGATTTTCTGGTCCTTTGGAAGCTATATCTCAGGAAGGACACTATCAGGTAAGCCTTAGATCCCATTTTCTGAGCCGTGTATCTTTTTATTTATTTATTTATTTATTTATTTTTTTATTGAAAGAAAAAAAAGAAATTCCCACCTCCTCCCAGCCTCCCATTTACCTCCCCTTCTTACCACTCTTCTCCTCCTCCCCCCACTTCTCTCACCCCCCCTCTCCAGTCCAAAGAGCAGTCAGGGTTCCCTGCCCTGTGGAAAGTCCCAGTTCCTTGCCCCTCCATCCAGGTCTAGGAAGGTGAACATCCAAACTGGCTAGGCTCCCACAAAGCCAGAACATAAAGTACGATCAAAACCCCGTGCCATTGTCTTTGGCTTCTCAGCAGCCCTCATTGTCCACCATGTTCAAAGAGTCCGGTTTTATCCCATGCTTTTTCAGTCACAGTCCAGCTGGCCTTGGTTAGCTCCCACTAGAACAGCCCCAATGTCTCAGTGGGTGGGAGCGCCCCTCGTGGTCCCGACTTCCTTGCTCATGTTCTCCCTCTTTCTGCTCCCCATTGGGACCTTGAGAGCTCAGTCCAATGCTCCAGTGTGGGTCTCTGTCTCTATATCCATCCAACTACAGATGAAGGTTCTATGGTGATACGCAAGATATTCATCAGTATGGCAATAGGATAGGGTCATTTCAGGTTCCCTATTCATAGATGCCCAAGGAGCTGCCTGGGGGCATCGCCCTGGGTACCTGGGAGCCCCTCTAGGTTCAAGTCTCTTGCCAACCCTAAGATGACTCCCTTAAGTTATGAGATTCCCTGCTCCTCTATCCAACCTTCCTTTCTCCCAATCATCCCGTTTCCCCAAGTTACCCCCATTCTCCCCTTCTTACTTTTCTCTCCCCATCTCCCCTTACCCCCGTCCCACCCCACCCCCAAGTTCCCAATTTTTTGCCCGGCAATCTTGTCTACTTCCCATATCCAGGATAATAACTATATGTTTTTCTTTGGGTTCACCTTCTTATTTAGCAGTGGGGCTGATCTAGTGGGAGCTCACCAAGGCCAGCTGGACTGTGACTGAAAAAGCATGGGATAAAACTGGACTCTTTGAACATGGCAGACAATGAGGGCTGATGAGAAGCCAAAGACAATGTCAAGGGGTTTTGATCCTACTTCATGTTCTGGCTTTGTGGGAGCCTAGCCAGTTTGGATATTCACCTTCCTAGACATGGATGGAGGGGCAAGGACCTTGGACTTCCACAGGGCAGGGAACCCTGACTGCTCTTCGGACTGGAGAGGGAGGGGGAGAGGAGTGGGGGGAGGAGGAGAAGAGTGGGAGGAGGGGGAGGGAAATGGGAGGCTGGGAGGAGGTGGGAGTTTCTTTTTTTTTCTTTCAATAAAAAAAAAAATAAAATAAAAACCCCTCTGGGGGGAAAAAATCTTTATCATTTGCCATTTTTAACCAGAAAAAAAGGATTTAGGGTTACTTTTTTATTAGTTTTTAATTCAATAAGCTAATAGAAAAAATACCAGAATGAAGGAACGAATTCATTTTTATCATTTGTGAACAGATATTTTGTTATCCATCTGTATAAAAAAATGGTAAACACTTTGTGATTATGACGTTTATAGACATCTGTATAGACTGTCAACAGGGTATTATTTGATAACAGAGATCCTTAAAATATAATGCATCTATAGTTAAACTACATACACAAAATCATTTCTGTTTCATTTGTAAGCAAAACCTGCTTTGAAATTAGTAAAGCAAAGAGATAATGAATTTAATTTAAAGTAAAAATTAGTTCTTTAGTAATCTTAATTCCATGTGTGTGTGAGTATGTGTATGTGTTTTTTAGACTCTATCATAACTTATAACAGCCACAATAACCACAGAAAATCAGTCTTTTTCATGCTGTCCCAACTAAGATTCCTGATTTAAATTTTATTTATTTTTATGTGTATGGGTGTTCTGCCTGCCTGTGTTTTTGTGCATCACATTCATGACTGGTGCCCACAGAATCTAGAAGTGTGTCAAATCTCCTGGGACTGAAATTACAGATAGTTCTGAGGCACCATATGGATGCTGGGAATGGAACTGGTCCTCTGGAAGAGCACGCACTGCTCTTAACCGATAAACCATTGCTCCAGACCGGATCTTATTTTAAGGAGGGATCTAATTATAATCTGAAGTAGCCTTTGAAAAGACTTACATTATGATTTGTTGGAATTGTAAGCATTACTTTGATATTATATAGGTCATATAGTAGTTATCCAAAACATAAAATGTGGATAATTACATTGGATTTAGTTCAGCTGGGCTACTAGAGAAACCTTTGTTGTGTTGAAAGTCACTTCAAATTACAATGACTTTTACAAGGCAAATTAGGTTTATGTTTATTTTTGTTGATTACCTGCACATTAGAATTATAAAGACTACTTCTTTAATTTATTTGCCTCTATAATCAAACAACTAAAGAAGTACCATAGTTCTCTGCTATGACAGGGATCACTTTTACCATATTTAATTTTAATGGGACCTTAATGGGGATTGCATTGAATGTATAAATTACCCTTGGTAGAATTGCCATTTTTAGTATGTTGATCCTCCCAATCCACGAGCAAGGGAGATCCTTCCATTTTCTGGTGTCCTCTTCTATTTCTTTCTTCAAAGACTTAAAGTTCTTGTCAAATAGATCTTTCATTTCCTTGGTCACGGTTACCCCAAGATATTTTATGTTCTTTGTGGCTATCATGAAAGGTGATGCTTCTCTGATTTCCCTCTCTGTTTCATTATCCTTAGTGTATAGGAAGGCAATTGATTTTTTTGGAGTTGATCTTGTATCCTGCCACATTACTAAAGATGTTTATCAGCTGTAGGAATTCTTTGGTAGAGTTTTTGGGGTCGCTTATGTATACTATCATATCACTGTAAATAACCAAAGCTTAACTTCTTCCTTTCCAATATGAATCCCCTTGATCCCCTTATGTTGTCTTATTGCTATTGCTAGAACTTCAAGCACTGTATTGAAGAGGTATGGAGAGAGTGGACAGCCTTGTCTTGTTCCTGATTTTAGTGGGATGGCTTTCAGTTTTTCTCCATTTAATTTAATGTTAGCTGTCAACATGCTGAAATATCTTTTATTATATTTAGGTATGACCCGTGTATCCCTTTTCTCTCCAATACCTTTATCATAAAGGGGTGTTGAATTTTGTCAAATGCTTTTTCAGCATCTAATGAAATGATCATATGGTTTTTTTTCTTTCAGTTTATTTATATGGTGGATTACATTGATAGATTTGCATATGTTGAATCAGCCCTGCATCTCTGGGATGAAGCCTACTTGATCATAATGGATAATTTTTCTAATGTGTTCTTGGATTTGGTTTGCCAGTATTTTATTGAGAATTTTTGTGTCAATATTCATGAGTGATTTAGGCCGGTAATTCTCTTTCTTGGTTGAGTCTTTGTGTGGTTTTGGTTTCAGGGTAACTGTAGCTTCATAAAAGGAATTTGGCAATGAATTTTCTGTTTCTATATTGTGAAATACATTAAGGAGTATAGATATTAGCTCTTCTTGGAAGTTCCGGTATAATTCTGCATTGAAGCCATCTGGTCCTCGGCTTTATTTAGTAGGGAGATTTTTGATAACAGCTTCTAGTTCTTCGCGACTAACTGGTCTATTTAGATTGTTCACCTGGTCTTGGTTTAGCTTTGGTATATGGTACTTATCTAAAAAATTGTCCATTTCTTTTGCATTTTCCAGTTTTGTGGCATACAGGCTTTTCTAGTAAGATCTAATGATTCTCTGAATTTCCTCTGTGTCTGTGGTTATGTCCCCCTTTTCATTTCTGATCTTATTTATTTGCTTGTTCTCTCCCTGTTGTTTGATTAGTTTGGATGGGGGTTTGTCGATCTTCTTGATTTTCTCCAAGAACCAACTTTTTGTTTCATTGATTTTTTGGACTGTTTTCTGTGTTTCTATTTTGTTGATTTCTGCCCTCAGTTTGATTATTTCCAGTCTTCTACTCCTCCTGGGCATGTCTGCTTCTTTTTTTTTTCTAAATCTTTCAGGTGTGCTATTAAGTCCCCGATGTATGCTTTCTCCGTTTTCTGTAAGTGTGCACTTAGTGCTATGAACTTTCCTCTTAGCACTGCTTTCATCGTGTCCCATAGGTTTGAGTATGTTGTGTCTTTATTTTCATTAAATTTGAGGAAGACTTTAATTTCTTTCTTAATTTCTTCCTTGACCCAGGTGTGGTTCAGTAGTTGACTGTTCAGTTTCCATGAGTTTGTCGGCTTTCTGGGGTTAATATTGTTGCTGCCTTCTAACTTTAATCCGTGGTGATCTGATAAGACACAGGCGGACACTGATTTTTTTTTTGTATTTGTGGAGGTTTCCTTTGTTTCTGAGTATGTGGTCAATTTTCGAGAAGGTTCGATGGGCTGCAGAGAAGAAGGTATATTCTTTCCTATTTGGGTGGAGTGTTCTATAGATGTCTGTTAAGTCCAATTGCTTCATTACCTCCAATAATTCTCTCAATTCTCTATTAGTTTTCTGTCTGATTGACCTGTCCATTGGAGAGAGAGGTGTATTGAAGTCTCCTACTACTAGTGTGTGTGGTTTAATGTCTGCCTTCAGTTCTAGTAATATTTCTTTTATATAAGTGGGTGCTTTTGTATTAGGGGTGTATATATTCAGGATTAATACATCATCCTGATGAATTGTTCCTGTTACAAGTATAAAGTGTCCATCTCGATCTCTTCTGATTGATTTTTGGTTGAAGTCAGTTTTGTTAAAATTAATATGTCCACACCTGCTTTTTTCTTAGGACCATTTGTTCGAAAGACCTTTTCCCAACCTTTTACTCTGAGTAGATGCCTGTCTTTGTGGTTGAGATGTGTTTCTTGCAAATAGCAGAATGTTGGATCCTGTTTTCGTATCCAATCTCTTAGCCTGTGCCTTTTTATAGGTGAATTGAGACCATTAATATTAAGTGATATTAATGACCAGTGGTTGTTTATTCCAGTTATTCTTATCGTTTTGGGTATTAGAGTTTGTGTGTCTCCCTTCTTTGAGTTGTGCTGGTGAAGGGTTGCTAGATGCCTGAGTTGTTGTAGGCAGTATTGGCAATGTTGGATTCCTTGGGTTGTGATTTCCCTTCTGTTACCTTCTGTAGGGTTGGATTTGTGGCTACATATTGTTTAAATTTGTTCTTATCCTGGAATGTCTTGTTTTCTGCATTGATAGTGAACAATATCTTGGCTAGGTATAGTAGTTTGGGTTTGCATCCATGGTCTCGTAGCTTCTGCATTACCTCTATCCAGGACCTTCTGGCTTTCATGGTTTCCATAGAGAAGTCAGGGGTAAGTTTGATCGGTTTACCTTTATAAATTAATTGGCCTTTTTCCTTTGCAGCTCTTAATATTCTTTCTTTAACCTGTATATTCTGTGTTTTGATTATTATATGGCGAGGGGATGTTTTTCTTTGATCCAATCTCTTTGGTGTTCTGTATGCTTCTTGAATATTCAAAGGAATATCTTTCTTTATGTTGGGAAAGTTTTCTTCCATAATTTTGTTAAAAATATTTTCTGGGCCTTTGAGCTGTGACTCTTCTCCTTCTTCTATTCCTATTATTCTTATGTTTGGTCTTTTTATTGTTTCCCATATTTCCTGCATGTTTTGTGATGAGAATTTGTTGGCTTTGCTGTTTTCTTTGATCAGTGCGTTTATTTTCTCTATGGTGTTCTCAGAATCTGAGATTCTTTCTTCTACTTCTTGTATTCTATTGATTATGCTTGTTTTTGTAGGCTCTGCTCATTGACCTGGATTTTCCATATCTAGCTGGTGCTCAGTTTTTGTTTTCTTCCTTGCTTTCCTTTCAGTTTTCAATTCTTGAACTGTTTCCATTACCTGTTTTTTCTTGGTTTCCCAGGGTATCCTGTACCTGTTTGATCATTTTTTCGTGGTTTCCCAGGGTATCATGGACGTATTTTCTCATTTCTTCAAACTTTTGGTTATACTTCTCATCCATTTCTATAAGGGCATTTTTCACATGTTGTTTAATGGACTCTATTCCTTTCATAAAGTCAATTTTTTCCACTTCTTCTCTATTAGGGTGTTCAAGTCCATCTGTTGTAAGATCATTGTGTTCTGGTGTTTTCATGTTGTTTTTCAGATTATTGGGTGAATTCTTGCCTTGGCGCCTGCCTATCTCCTCCTATTGAAGCTATCTAATGGGTCTTTTAAAACCGGATCAGGTTTCCCTGTTGGCCAGTGGCTCCTCTTACAAAATGCTGTCGCTCTGTTTCCTTTCTCCTGCCAGGGGCCAAGTTCCCTCTCGCCCCTCAGAAGAGTCTTCAGGAACAGAACCCTGCTCCTTCCTTGCTAGGGATCTCGCCAACCAAAGCCTACCTCTTTGCTTTAATTGTAGTGGGGTGATCTGCTCTCAGTGTTGTGTGCCGGTCCCCACTGTCTGCCGCCACCTGCGCCGGTCTGCTGCTGCCTGCACCTGTGCTCTGTCCTTTTAGCTATTTTGAGTATAAAGCAATGAACATTCTTAAACAAGTTTTTGTGGAACAGTATACCAAGTCTTTTGGACATATGGCAATAAATGGTATAGCTTTACCATATAGCCAATTTATTTTTCATTATTTTTAGGATTCTTCAGAGTGTTTATACCAGTTTGCACTTACACTAACAGTGAACATACTTCTTCCTTTTTATATAACTTACCAACAACTGTGGTCAGTTGTTATTTGTGGGGTTATTTGTACAATCTGGATATTAAATTTTGTCAGGTATACAGCTATAAAATATTCTCACCTATTATGTGGGCTTTGTTACATAAGGAGGGTGGCCTTTTGTTCCAGCTACCTGGCTAAATTACACACAAAATATTCACATAGAAACTGTATTAATTAAAACACTGATTGACCATTAACTCTAGCCTCCTATTGGCCAACTCCTACATCTTGATTTAACCCATTTCTATCAATCTGTGTTTATTAAGAAGTTGTGTCTTACCGGGAAAGATTTAGCATGTCTGACAGGGCATCTCCATGATGGCTCTCTCACTCTGCTTTCTTTCTCTCAGAATTCAGTTCTGCTTTATCAGGCCAATCAGTTTCTTTATTGATTAACCAATGAAACCAACATAGAAACAGAAGGACTTCCTACACTATTTCCCCTTTACTGTTTAAAAAGGAAATGAAGGCTTTAACTTTAACACAGTAAAACTGCATATAACAAAACAGTTATCAAGTAAGAATTACAGTTACAATATTTATATCTATTTTACCTTTTATCATAACAAAGAAAAACTATAACTCTAACTATCTATCTATTCTTCAACACCATCAAAGCCTCGAGAAGGATATTACCTATGTAAATGAGAAGTAAGCAACTTCTAAAACTCTAGAAATGACAAAGACATCCTCGCTGCCTATAAAGACACTTAAAGTTCTCTACGATTGGGGCATCCATCTTCAATCTACAGGCCCATAGCATCCAGTAGACTTTTCCATGAAGAAGTTCAGTGGACAGTTCAGTCAATTTCTTCTTTATCCTGCAGAATGTCTCACAGGCTTTGTTATGAAGCACGAACCTTGAAGAACCATCTCATTTTGGGCAAGTTCAACAGTCATTTCTGTGGTTACTGTATGTCCAGTAAAACAGTCCAGGCAAGAGCAGTTTTTTGCCCAAATGGCTAGCAAACTTCATAAGAAGCCTCTTCAATGTCCATCTTCCTCTTGAAGTAGCTGGTGCTGCCAGGGGCAGATGTGTCTCATTGTCATGAAATGTCCTAAGTTATAAAAACATTTTAAATGCCATATTCTGTAGTCTTTGAAAGATATGAAGAATGCATGACTATCCATATGAAATGCATATCTAGAAAATCTAACATGACTACACACTTGACTATTATAGATGATTATCTATTAACCTATATTTTTAAATTATACATTATATTTTTTTTTTTTTTAGAGACAGGGTTTCTCTGTAGCTTTTGGTTCCTCTCCTGGAACTAACTCTTGTAGACCAGACTGGCCTCAAACTCACAGAGATCTGCCTGGTTCTGCCTCCCGAGTGCTGGGATTAAAGGAGTGTGCCACCACAGCCCAGCCTATACATTACATTTTTAAATGAACTACACAATCACAATACCTTAATTAGTATCAGAAATACATATACATATAAAAAGATTGCCCTTAAATTTATGTCAATAAAGCAACATCCATACCAATGTAAATTATTTATGTCTATATCATATCCCCCTTTAAATATAAACAGATTTATAAACAAAAATTGAAATATGAACATAGTTATTTCTCTCCAAATTGCTTCCTGCTGTATGGGGGTGCTGTTCATCAGGTGTTTCATGGTGTATCCTGTGTGCCAGGCTCATATCAGTCAGCAGTTGAGTGAAGTAATTTTCTGAGGGTGTTTACAGCAGCCTTTCAGGAAGGCATGGTCTATCATGCCATATTGGTCTAAAAGCAATCCACATCCTCTGTGAAAACAAAAGAAGAACCTCTTTTCCAAAGCATCATATCCTTAGACCCAAATTCTAAAGTGAAGATAACTTTATAATATACATGCTGGTTTAGCTTAGCATCCCATATAATGAAATATCTTTCTGTACTTAACTGATTCACAGTCAAAAAATTCAAAAATAACACAATATTATACAAAATCCAGACTTTCTGTGAATTTTCCATTTTTATGTGGCTTATTTTTCTTTACTCTGATTAAAATCTAACCCCTTACCTTTTTTTCTCCCAAGCCTAAATACATTTATCAGAACTATTTAGAGGTTGTTTATGTCTGAAACTGTCCTATTGTGAATCTGTAATTCTTACTCTCTAGAAGAGCTTATAAAATGCTAAGCAGCTTTTTTTGCAGCTGCTCTGTATGTTGGCTCCACCTCTTTCCAGTTTCAAAATGGTGGACATACAATTTCTGCTAGCTGTGGGGCCACCAGATAGGAGCCACACTCACCACTTTAACTCTGAGAATGAGGGTGCATCACATAAATTTTTTTTATCTGAGTTACAGCCAAATTTGCCACATAGAGCACTGCCCAGCCTGGAAACTTCTTTGTGTATAGCGGTGCGAATCCACCATGCTCTCCTGCCTGCCCAAGCCTAGTAGACTGATTCCACCATCTGCCCAGAAAAGAAGAACCAAGCCTCGGGCATGCTTTCAACCCCGAGTGGGCACAGAAACACCTAGGCACACAAATGCCATTTCAATGCTTAACAGCTGTTGTTTGTACAGGCAACACATCCCAGGAAGTCGCATTTTAAAACCACACAGCTTTTTTTTTTTTGGTATGGCTGCTGAATCAGGAAAAACTTTCTGAGGCACACCCCCAGCAAACAGCAAAAAGCTGTGTTAAACTATGGTTGTGTGTGTGTCTAGAATTACGCTCTCATGGTTTTTAAGTGAGTTTAGTTGATCACGTTGGCACCAAATTGTTGCTAAAGGAGGGTGGCCCTTTGTTCTGTCCACCCAGCTAGTTTACAGCCAAAATAATTACATAGAAATTGTACTAATTAAAACACTGCTTGGCCATTAGCTGTAGCCTCCTGTTGGCTAACTCCCTACATCTTGATTTAACCTATTTCTATAAATCTATGCTCAACATAAGGTCATGGCTTACCGGGAAAGATTTAGCATGTCTGACAGGGCGTCTCCATGACAGTTCTCTCACTCTGCTTTCTTTCTCCAAGAATTAAGTTCTGTCTTTTCTGCCTAAGTTCTGCTCTATCAGGCCAAGCAGTTTATTTATTGACTAACCAATGAAATCAACACATAAACAAAAGGATGTCCTACACTAAGGGCTTCTTAACTCAACCATTTCCTTAGGTGTAGAGTAGCTTTTTACTTTTGTGAGGTCCTACTTTGTCAATTGTTTGCTTTAAATACTGAACAAATAGGGTAGTTTTCAGCAAGTCCTTTCCTATGATATAGTATAGTACAACCTTTTTTTTTTAGCAGTTTTAGTGTTTTGGGTTTCAAATTGAAGGCCTCTATCCAGTAAAAGCTTTATTTTTCCAAGGTGATAGACCTGGTCTATAGTTAATTCTTCTGCATGAGAACTTTCAGCTTTCCCAGCACTGTTTGTTGAAAAAGTTGCTTTTAATCTAGTGTATATTTTTTTTTACTCTTCCTCAAATATCAGATGACTGTACTTATATGTACTCTTATTTGAGTCTTTCATTTTAATGCAATTGGTTGAAATGTCTTTTTCTGTGTGTATATCATATTGTTTTTCTTACTATTTGTGTTGTAGTTAGTAGTTGCAAGGACAAATCACTCCATAAAACAAGCTTTCATGTTGGAGGTTTACAGAGGAGAGAGAGAAGGGAAGAGTAATTGGGAGGCACAAAGGCCTGCCTTTCTATTCAGACAATTATTGGGGAGAAGGGAAATGTATGGGCAAGCTCACTTTTAAAAAGGATTTAGCACATGCACCCAGAGACCATGCAGTCATGTAATGCATGTGCGGAGACTACATGTTGATGTAACGGCCATAGTGGCCATAGCACCCTGCACTGTCCAGGCATCTGCCTAAATACTGGCAATACATGTTCGGAGAGGATGATCTAAGTGGCTACAGCTGAAGACCCTGGGGAGAGACTGGCCTGATGCCTGAAATTTTAGCAAGCACATGCATAAGGAGTGAGTGTGGTAGAATTCATTGGCTAGGTTCCCAAGGTCAGGCCAGCATAATGACTGAATGCTAACAAATAACTCTATAATTTGTCTTGAACTTTTCAATGTCATTCTCTTCACTAGGATTCTTTTTATTTAGGATTTATTTTGTTATTTTTTTCTGGTTCTATATGAATTTTAGTAACTTTTCCTATTTTTCTATTTCTGTGAAAAATGTTGCATGCCTATTAATTTGGGGTTGCATTGCTTTATAATTACTTTTGGTAGGATAGTGATTATCACAATATTAATTCTCTTGATTCATGAATATGGGGTATCTATGCATTTGTTTTTCTTTTTCTCAATCTCTTTGTTCAGAGATTTGGAATATTCCTTGTGGGAGTCTTTTACCTCCATGATAAGGCTTAGGGTAAGAAATGTTATTTTGATGCTACTATAAATGGAGGTTGTGAGGATCTGACTTTGCAAACTTAATTTTTAAGAAGGGGATTATCTTAAACTCATTAAAGTAGCTGGGTAATCTCAGTTCCAAAAATGTGCTGCAGTAGTGGAATTTTAATGGATACCAGGAAAATACCCAATTAAGGGGCTAGAGAGCTGGGACATAAAATTTAAGGAGGTTCAGATATTTCTAGGAGGCATCCTGCCCTTGAAGAATCTTGTCAGTTATTAATAGCTCTTTGTTAGTGTTCCATGCCCAAAAACTAACCAATGGTTTCAGAAACTGACTTACTCCTATGCTCTCCTTGCCCAATCCCAAAACAACAGTACATGAATTCCCTTGATCATGGATTTTACCCACTCAAAGCTTTCCCTTCCCTGGGCTTGCCACCAGACATTTTCCTCACCCACCATTCTGGGGTACTGAAAGGGGTAACCCAAACTCTGGTTTGTAATATACAAGACTCTCTTGTAATTTGCATTGGAAACTGAGATCCATGAATTCATTTAGTAATTAGTAATTTGGGCATGGCAAGGGATGTCCAAGATATCTTTTTCAATGTGTTTGTTGTTGGTGAAGAGAAAAGGTTAGAGTTTTTTTTTTTTGTAAGCTGATTTTTTATTCTGCTGCTATGCTAAAATAGTTGTTTATGGAAGTTTTCTAGTGGAATTTTCAGAATCTTATGTACAATATTATATCATCAGCAAATAGAGACAATTTTACTTCTATTTTCCCTACTTGTATCATTTCCATTTTCTTCTCTTGCCTTGTTTTGCTAGCAAATATTTTAGCACAATATTTAAAAACAATGAGGATAGTAGGCTTCACTGTCTCATTTCTTACTTTAATACTATTTCTTTTAGCTTATCAGAATTTAGGATAATGAGAGTTGTGAGTTTGTCAAATATAGCTTTTTTATGTTGAGGAGTGTTTTTTTTCCAGCCCTGCTCCCTAGCACTTAAATCACGAAAGCATGCTTGATTTTATTAAAGGCTTTTTCTGAATTTATTAGAATTATCATGTAATTTTGGTCTTAAAGTCCATTTAGTCAATTTAATATGTTTACTGAATCTCTGAATTTTCAAGATAAGACAAACTTTGATCATGACAGGTTATTTTCTTGACATTTTTGTATTTTATTTTCTAAGTGGCTGTTTTATGTATTTACTCATTTATTTTGAGAGACTTTGTATCTAAGAATATCAGGAAAAATTCTCTTTTGGTTGTTCATATTTCTTTCTCTAGTTTAATATTAAAGTATCACTGGCTTTATATAATGAGTTTGAATAGTTTAAAAGAGAATGGTCCCCAAAGGCTCAAATATTTGAATACACAGTCCCCAGTAGGTGGAATTGGAAATTAGAAGATATGACCTTATGGAGAATGTATGTCACTGGTGTGGGCGTTGAGGTTTCAAAAGACTTATACCATTCTGAATTAGGTCTCTACCTTGTGCTTATGTCTGAAGATGTAAACTCTTTGTTTTGAATCTGATAATAATCATGAACTCTAATCTTCTGAAACTGTAAGCTTCAAATAATCTCTTTTTTTCTATGCATTACATTGATCACAGTGTCTTAACATAGCAATGGAAAAGTGATTAAAACATAAGTTGCTGCAAGAGATTGGGCTACTACAGGCTAGACTACTTTTTTTGGATGAGGAATATTTTTGACTTTGGACTAGGAAGGTCATTTAAGGCTATGATAGGGGCTTAACAGGACATCATAATAGATGTGTGAAGCATGACAGTGCTGAAAGAAATGTGGAAAAGGGAGTACCAGCTCAATAGGTTTAAAAGGGTTTGATAAACTGTGCTAGATTTTGGCAAAGACTGTGGGTTCCTTCTCCACTCAGCTTTTCCGAAAAATCTGACCAGGGCTAATGTAAATGTAAAGAACCATTTCCCTCCTCCTCCCCCAAACAAGTCCCCCTCCCTCTTCAGCCCAAAGAGCCATCAGGGTTCCCTGCCCTGTGGGAAGTCCAAGGACCACCCACCTCCATCCAGGTCTAGTAAGGTGAGCCTCCAAAATGCCTAGGCTCCAACAAAGCCAATACATGCAGTAGGATCAAAAACCCATTGGCATTGCTCTTGAGTTCTCAGTAGTCCTCATTGTCTCTATGTTTTTTTTTCCCAAGATCGATTTATCCCAGGCTTTTTCAGACCCAGGTCAGCTGGCCTTGGTGAGTTCCCGATAGAACATCCCCATTGTCTCAGTGTGTGGGTGCACCCCTCATGGTCCTGAGTTCTTTGCTCGT
This sequence comes from Microtus agrestis, assembly GCA_902806775.1. Lineage (NCBI taxonomy): Eukaryota > Metazoa > Chordata > Mammalia > Rodentia > Cricetidae > Microtus > Microtus agrestis. Next base: position 540,408 of record CADCXT010000527.1, on the reverse strand, counting down.
GCCCTCTCTCCTTCTGCTCCTGATTTGGACCTTGAGATTTCAGTCAGGTGCTCCAATGTGGGTCTCTTTTTCTGTCTCCTTTCATCGCCTGATGAAGGTTAATATTCAGGAGGATGCCTATATGTTTTTCTTTGGGTTTTCTTTCTTATTTAGCTTCTCTAAGATCACGTATTATAGGCTCAATGTCCTTTGTTTATGTCTAGAAACCAAATATGAGTGAGTACATCCCATGTTGCTCTTTTTGGGTCTGGCTTACCTCACACAGGATAGTGTTCTCTATTTCCATCTATTTGCCTGCAAACTTCTTGGCATTGTATCATTAAGTTATTTATTTGTAGTTGTTCTGATTTTTTTAATTTAGGAACTTTATGTTACAAATTTACCTCTTAGATCTATTAAAGTATTCCAGAGATTTTGTTGTGTTATATTTTCATTTAGGCATAGGAATATTTTTATTTCTTTCTTGAATTCTTCTTTGATTTATTCATAATTTAATAATGAGTTAATTTAATCACCATGAGTTTATAGAGTTACTTGAGTTTTGTTTGCAGCAGATTTTAATTGGGCCAGTGCAGTAGCTGCATAACTAGCGGTAGACTAGGTATTACCCGCAGATTTGTTGTTTTATTGGATGAAGCAAAGGATATTCCCTGCCTTAGTTAGGGTTTCTACTGCTGTGAAAATATGTCAGGACCACAGAAACTCTTATAATGAAACACATAATTGGGATCGCTTATAGTTCAGAGGTTTGGCTTTTTATCAATATAGAGGGAAGGCTGAAGCCACTCAGGCAGACATGGTGCTGAAGAGGTTGCTGAAAGCGCTACATCAGAGTAGGTAGGCATCAGGAAAAGAGTAAGACACTGACTTGTTTGAGCATCTGAGACCTCAACACCTACCCCTACAGTTACACCCTTCCTGCATCAAAGCCATACTTCATAATAGTGTCACTCCTTATGGGTCTGTGGGGGCCAATTTCATTCCAAGCAGCACAACTCCAAAATCACAGGTCTGGACCTTTGACTCTGGACTGAGAGATAAAATACAGTGGAGGGAAGAATAGGAGAAGAAATAAAGGTATTACCAGTTAAGCGTAGCTCACAAACAATGCATAGTCCAAAGTCCTCAATCTGGACTTGATAGTCATAGTTGTGTGGCTGACAACATATGTAGCCTAGAATGGGAATCAACATAAATAGATTTTTTAATAATTAAAAAATTAAGAGCAAAGTTAGACACGTATCATAAGGAAGATAAAACATAAAATTTTATATATATAATATAAAGGGGCATTTATGTTGAGACATAGTTTCGTATAGCCCTGGCTAACATGAAACCCATTATGTTTTTCAGGGATGAGTTTTAATTCCTGATTCTTCTCCTTATAACTTTAAAGTGCTGGGTTCACAAATATGTGAACAATATTCAACTGATTGTTTTTCTTTTAAATAATAGCATGCATTTAAATTATTACTTATAGTATATAGAAGCAAAGTGAAAACATATACCCCCAAAAAGGAAAGAAGAGAATAAAAGAAATTAAAAAGATATAGATTGATAGTCTGATAGTGGAAATTGTATAAAAGTTAATGAAATCCAAAAAGGGGAATAAAAATAATAATCTATTGTTTTCAAAATATTATAGAATAGATATGTGCCTAAAAGCATAGCTGAAAGAAAATATGGTTCACCCATTTGTCCACGGGTCGTTGGATTATCAGGTGCAAATGTTTCGGTGCTGACGAGTTTCATCTGGATGGGAAAGGTTCCTGCTTCTACACTGAGGAGATACACCCAGAGAGTCAGTCACAGCAAGTCTGAACCAAGACATCAGGCCTCTCCTGTTTCCATTTAAAGGAAGAGATGGGAAGGCACCAAGGCAAGAATTCCTCCAACAACTTGAAAGGCAACATGACATCACCAAAATTCAGGGATCCCAAAACAAGAATTGTACACCCTACTCCAGAAGAATTAGAAGAAATCGACTCAAAGGTGAATTATATGAAATTAATAGAGGACCTTAAACAGGAGGTGAAAAATTGCCAGAAAAAAATAGAGATTACAAACAAAAAGGAAGAGGAAGTGTATAAATCGCTCAAAGATACCCAAGAATCCAAGAGAAACAAGAAAAAGCAATCAAACAGGTAAGGGAAACTCTTCAAGACTTGAAGGATGAAATGGAAGAAATGAAGAAAACACAAACCGAGGGAAGGATGGAGATGGAAAATTTGGGTAAATGAACAGGAACTCTACAGACAAGTACTACCAACAGATTACAAGAGAGAGAAGAAAGAATGTCAGACCCTGAAGATACCATAGAGAAAATAAAGACACTGATCAAAGAAAACAGAAAAACCAACAAATTCTCATCACAAAACATTCAGGAAATCTGGGACACAATAAAAAGACAAAACCTAAGGATTATAGGGGCAGAAGAAGGAGAAGAAGTACAGCTCAATGGTCCAGAAAATATATTTAATAAAATTATACAAGAAAACTTTCCCAACCTAAAGAAAGATATTTCTTTGAAGGTTCAACAATCATACAGAACACTGAATAGACTGGACCAAAAAAAAATCTCCTTTCCATATAATCAAAACACAAAACATACAGAATAAAGAAAGAATATTAAGAGCTGCAAAGGAAAAAGGTCAAGTAACTTATAAAGGTAAACCTATCAGACTTACACCTGATTTCTCTTTGGAAACCATGAAATCCACAAGGTCCTGGATAGATGTACTGCAAAAACTAAGAGACCATGGATGCAAGCCCAGCCAAACTTTCCTTCACTATAAATGGAGAAAACAAAATTTTCCAGGATAAAAACAAATTTAAACAATATGTAGCCACAAATCCAGCCAGCCTTACAGAAAATAATAGAAAGAAAATCACAATGCGAGGAGTCCAACAATGCCCACAATAACTCAGACATCTAATGACCCTTTATCAGCACAACTCGAAGAAGGGAAACACACAATCTCTATTACCAAAAAAAAAAAAAAAAAAAGAAAAGAAAAAATGACCGGAGTTAACAACCACTGGTCATTAATATCACTTAATATCAATGGACTCAACTCACCTATAAAGAGGCACAGGCTAAGAGGTTGGTTAAGAAAACAGGATCCAATATTCTGCTGTTTACAAGAAACACACCTCAACCACAAAGACAGACATCTACTCAAAGTAAAGGGCTGGGAAAAGGTTTATCAAGCAAATGCACCTAAGAAACAAGCAGGTGTGGCCATACTAAATTCTAACAAAGTTGACTTCAAACTAAAATCAATCAGAAGAGATAAAGATGGACATTTTTTACACATAACAGGAACAATTCATCAGGGCAAAGTCTCAATCCTGAAGCCTATGCCCCTAATATAAAAGCACCCATTTACATAAAAGAAACATTACTAAAACTGAAGGCAGTCATCAAACCACACACACTAATAGTAGGAGATTTCAATACTGCTCTCTCACCAATGGACAGGTCAATCAGAAAGAAACCTGACAGAGAAATAACAGGATTAAGGGAGATAATGAACCAAATGGACTTAACAGACATCTATAGATCATTCCACCCAAATAAAAAAGAATATACCTTCTTCTCTCCAGCTCATGGAACCTTCTTAAAAACTGACCACATACTCAGTAACAAAGCTAACTTCCACAGTTACAAAAACTATTAGTAACCACCTGTGTCTTATCAGATCACCATGGATTAAAGTTAGAATTCAACAACAATGCTACCCCTAAAAAGCCTACGAATTCATGGAAAATGGACTGTCAACTACTGAACCACACCTGGATCAAGGAAGAAATAAAGAAAGAAATTAAAATCTGTCTTGAATTCAATGAAAATAAAGACACAGCACACTCAAACTGATGGGACACTATGAAAGTAGTGCTAAGAGGAAATTTCATAGCACTAAGTGCCCACTTAAAGAAAATCTAGAGAGCACACATTGGAGACTTAACTGCCCACCTGAAAGCTCTAGAAAAAAAGAAGCAGACACACCTAGGAGCAGTAGAAGACTGGAAATAATCAAACTGAGGCCTGAAATCAACAAAATAGAAACACAGAAAACAATCCAAAGAATCAATGAAACAAAAACCTGGTTCTTGGAGAAAATCAACAAGATTGATAAACCCCTATCCAAACTAATCAAACGGCGGAGAAAGAATACACAAATTAACAAGATCAGAAATGAAAAAGGAGACATAACCACAGACACAGAGTAAATTCCTAAAATCATTAGATCTTACCACAAAAACCTATATTCCACAAAATTGGACAATGTTAAAGAAATGGACACCTTTTTAGATAAGTACCATATACTAAAGTTAGATCAGGACCAGGTGAACAATCTAAATAGACCTGTTAGTCGCAAAGAATTAGAAGTTGTTATAAAAAAAACATCCCTACCAAAACAAGCCCAGGTCCAGATGGTTTCAATCCAGAATTCTACCAGAACTTCCAAGAAGATCTAATCCCTGTACTCCTTCATGTATTCCACACTATAGAAACAGAAAAGTCATTGGCAAATTCCTTTTATGAAGCTACAATTATCCTGATACCAAAACCACACAAAGACTCAACCAAGAAAGAGAATTACAGGCCGATCTAACTCATGAACATCGATGCAAAAATCCTCAATAAAATACTGGCAAACCGAATCCAAGAACACATTAGAAAAATTATCCATAATAATCAAGTAGGCTTCATCCCAGGGATGCAGGTCTGGATCAACATATGTAAACCTATCAATGTAATCCATCATATATATAAACTGAAATTAAAAAAACCATATGATCATTTCATTAGTTGCTGAAAAAGAATTTGACAAAATTCAACATCCCTTTATGATAAAGGTCTAAGAGAGATTAGGGATAAAATGGTCATATATAACTATAATGAAAGCTATTTATAGCAAGCCACCAGCTAACATCAAATTAAATGGAGAGAAACTCAAAGTCATCCCACTAAAATCAGGAACACGACAAGGCTGGCAACTCTCTCCATACCTTTTCAATACAGTGCTTGAAGTTCTAGCAACGGCAATAAGACAACATAAGGGGATCAAAGTGATTCGAATTGGAAAGGAAGAAGTTACTTTCATTATTTGCAGATGATATGATAGTGTACATGAGCAACCCCAAAAACTCCACCAAAGAACTTCTACAGCTGATAAACACCTTTAGTAGCGTGGCAGGATACAAGATCAATTCCAAAAAATCAGTTGGCCTCCTATACACAAAGGATAAGGAAGCAGAGAGGGAAATCAGAGAAGCATCACCTTTCACGATAGCCACAAACTGCATAAAATATATATCGGGTAACTCTAACCAAGGATGTGAAGGATCTATTTGACAAGAACTTTAAGTCACTGAAGAAAGAAATTGAAGAGGATACCAGAAAATGGAATGATCTTCCTTGCTCTTGGATTGGGAGGATCAACATAGTAAAATTGGCAATTCTACCAAGGGTAATTTATACATTCAATGCAATCCCATTTAAGGTGCCATTAAAATTCTTCACAGATCTTGAGAGGACATTAATCAACTTTATATGGAAAAACAAAAAACCCTGAATAGCCAAAACAATCTTATATAATAAAGGAACTTCTGGAGGTATTACCATCCCTGACTTCAAACTCTACTACAGATCTTTAGTATTGAAAACAGCTTGGTATTGGCATTAAAACAGAGAAGTTGATCAATGGAATAGAGTAGAAGACCCAGATTTTATCCCACAAACCTATGCACACCTGATTTTTGATAAAGGAGCTAAAAGTATTCAATGGAAGAAAGAAAGCATCTTCAACAAATGGTGCTGGCAGAACTGGTGTCTACCTGTTGAAGAATGAAAATAGATCCATATCTATCGCCATGCACAAAAATCAAGTCCAAATGGATTAAAGACCTCAATATCAGGCTTAACACACTGAACCTGATAGAAGAGAAAGTGGGAAGTACTCTACAACATATGGGCACAGGAGACTACTTCCTATGCATATCTCTAGCAGCACAGACCTTAAGGACATCATTGAATAAATCGGACCTCCTGAAACTGAGAAGCTTCTGTAAAGCAAAGGACACTGTCACTAAGACAAAAAGGCAACCTACTGACTGGGAGAAGATCTTCACCAACCCTGCAATAGACAAAGGTCTGATCTCCAAAATGTATATTGAACTCAAGAAACTAGACTTTAAAATGCTAATTAACCCAATTAAAAAATGGGGCACTGAACTGAACAGAGAATTCTCAACAGACGAAATTCAAATGGCCAAAAGACACTTAAGGTCATGCTCAACCTCCTTAGCCCTCAGAAAAATGCAAATCAAAACAACTTTGAGATACCTGTCAGAATGGTTTAAATCAAAAACACCAATGATAGCCTTTGCTGGAGAGGTTGTGGAGTAAGGGTCACACTCATCCATTGCTGGTGGGAATGCAAACTTGTGCAACCACTTTAGAAATCAGTGTGGCGGTTTCTAAGGAAATTCGGGATCAACCTACCCCAAGATCCAGTAATACCACTCTTGGATATACCCAAGAGGTGCCCTATCATTTGACAAAAGCATTTGTTCAACTATGTTCATAGCAGCATTATTTGTAGTAGCCAGAATGTGGAAACAAACTAGTTGCCCTTCAATGGAAGAATGGATGAAGAAAGTGTGGAATATATACATATTAGAGTACTACTCAGTGGTAAAAAACAATGACTTCGCGAATTTTGCATGCAAATGGATGGAAATAGAAAACACTATCCTGAGTGAAGTATCCCAATCTCCAAAAGATGAATACGGGATGTACTCACTCATAATTGTTTTCTAGCCATAAATAAAGGACATTGAGCATATAATTTGTGATCCTAGTGAAGCTAAATAAGGTGAACCCAAAGAAAAACATATAGTCATCCGCCTGGATATGGGAAGTAGACAAGATTACAGGGCAAAACTTGGGAACTTGGGGATGAGGTGGCATGGGGCTAGTGGGAGGTGGGATGAGAAACGTGAGGGGGGAGAATGGGGGAAGCTTGTGGGAATGGGATGGTTGGGATGAAGGAAATGATGGACATGGGAGCGGAGAATTATATTGCCTTATTGGGTGAGCCATCTTAGGGTTGGCAGGAGACTGGACTTTAGAGGGGCTCGCAGGTGTCCAGGGAGATGTCCCCAGCTAGTACCTTTAGCAGCTGAGGAGAGGGAACCTGAAGTGACCCTATCATATAGACATACTGATGAATGTCTTGCACATCACCTTAGAACCTTCATCTGGTGATGGGTCGAGATAGAGACAGAGACCCAAATTGGAGCACTGGACTGAGCTCTTAAGATCCAAATGAGGAGCAGAAGGAGGGAAAACATGAGCAAGGAAGTCAGGACCGCGAGGGGTGCCCCCACCCACTGTGACAGTGGAACTGATCTATTGGAAGCTCACAAAGGCCAGGGGGACAGGGACTGAATGAGCATGGCATGAAACCGTATTTTCTGAGCTTGGCGGACAGTGAGGGCTGATGAGAGGCCAGGGACAATGGCACTGGGTTTTGATCCTAGTGCATTGTCTGGCTTTGTGGGAGCCTGGCCTGTTTGGATGCTCGCCTTCCTGGTCCTGGATAGAAGTGGGAGGACCTGGGAATCTGGACTGCTCTTCATTCTCGAGAGGGAGGGGGAATGGAGTTGTGGGGAGGGGGAGAGGGGAAGGGGAGTGGGGAGAGGGGACGATGTGTGTGAGGAGGGGAGGGAAATGGGAATTTTTTGCAACAACTAAAATAAAAAAAAGAATCTAATTCCAGTCCTTTGTAAGAACATCTAGTGTTCTTAATTTCTGAGCCTTCTCTCCAGTGCAAACATATTACATTACTAAAGAATCTGTATGGTAGATTTATAGTGATGAATAGTAACTGCACTAACAGAAAGGGAGATATTCTAAGGAGACACTATTTTTTTCTCAATCTGATAGTCAGACTATTGAAAGAATGGACCTTAAAAAATGGTAATCTCCCCAGAATTTCATGCTGAGAGAAGGGAAAGGCAGAGGCAGAGAAAGAACTCATTTCTTCCCCTGGAAAGAAATTTCACACAGTTCCAACAACTTGTTAAACCACCTTACAGGATGAGACTGCAGCTTAATAAAGAAGTATCAATGGTGGACAGAACTGCACACCCTTCAGGGTTGCTTAGGTGTGTGTGTCTTTGATTCTTTCATTGAAATTTTATTCTCACATCAATACCACTGAAGATGAACTTTGAGTATTTGCTGGTGATGACTTTTTCCCTCTTACCAATGTGTCCATATCAAATAAATCTCTTTTTTGTTTTCTATTATGTATTTGATTCATTTAATTGTATTATTAAGGCTCCCAACTAAATTCAATAATAATATAGTCAGTAAGATTTTGAAATGTACATTTGTGTATAGACTATATATAATGTAGACGCAGTTTCCTTTCAGAAGGTTTTAAAATAGGATATATATATATATATATATATATATATATATATATATCATAATTTTCATTTATATTAAAATCATTGTTTTTGTTAATATGTCTTAAGCAAATACAAAAGATAGAAAGACAAGACTTGGACACAGAAGATAGTGAATATACTGGTAACCCAAAATAAACTCAACAAGTAAAATACTTCAGACACAGAATTGAATATTAAAAGAAACAATGAATTATATGATATAAAACCCTCACTGGGCACTGATGGCTCATGCCTTTAATTCCAGCACTTGGGAGTCAGAGGCAGGTATATCTCTGTGAGTTCAAAGCCAACCTGGTCTACAGAATGAGTTCCAGGATAATCTCTAAAGCTACAGAAAGAAACCTTGTCTCAAAAGCACAAAAAAGAAAACTAAAAAATCTTAGCCCCCTTGTGATGACATAGACTTTTCATAAATAAATTATATTATCTCTCACACTATGTTTACTTATTTATTAATTTATCTTTGTCTTTCCCTAATTATGAGTTCCCTTAAGATGGAAGTTAGCTTCTTAATCTTGAGTCCCTAAATCATAATTTTAGATATAAAATAATTCTTGAGTGAATTTTTATCACGCAGGTATTTTTGTTATACTGCCTTGTAGCAACTATGCAACATTTCTCTCACATTCTTTTGAATATCAAGTGACCCTGGGCAAGGTAATTCAGGTTATTCTAAAGTGTTAATGTCTTTCCTTCAGGAAACTCCCAGGAATCCACAAGGATGACCCCAGCTCAGTTTTCTAGCAATAGTGGAGAGGGTGCCTGAACTGGCCATCTCCTGCAATGAGATTGGTGACTACAACAATTTTCACCAGAGAGCCATTATCCAGTAACTGATGGAAGCAGACAAAGAGATCCACAGTCAAACACTAAGCAGATCTACACAAGTCCTCCTGAAAAAATGGAAAAGGAAATGTATGAGACTTGGGATCAAGTTCATGAAGGAGGAACCCACAGAGATAGCTGATCTGAGCTTGTGGTAGCTCATGGACTCTGGACCAACAGTTAGGAAGCCTGCATGGAGCTGGTCTAAGCCCTTTTCATGTGGGTGACAATTGTGTAGGTCTATTTGTGGGGCTCCTAGCAGTGGGATTAGGGCCTATCTCTAACACTTGAGTTGGTCTTTGGAAACCTATTCTCCATTTTGGGTTGTGTTGTTCAGACTTGATGCAGGGATAGAAGCTTATTCTTACCTCAAATTGATATGCCATGCTATGTTGATACCCATAGGAGGCCTCTAAATTCCTGAAAGAGAAGAAGAGTGGATGAGGTGAAGAGGAAGGATGTGGGAAAGTGAACGGAAGGAGAGAAGGTAGGGGAAACTGTGGTCTGGATATAAATTAATTGAACAAATTTACTTAATAATGATAAAAAAAACTCCCTGCAAAAGATCTGAAGGATAATGCTTGCAGATACTGAGTTTGAGTAAATTAGTAAATAAACAAGGTGTACCTTCTTTTGACAAAGAAGGCAAAGTGTTAAAACTCAGAAATTTCTTTTATTATAATCTTGAGTTCTACCATAACAACTTCCATACTTTTGTCAAATTTTAAATTGTTAAATTTTAATGTTTCAGCCCAACTTATTCCTATAAGAAGCAGTAACTTTGATATTTTTCTACTTTTATATTTGAAATTTCTTTACTTGACTCAGACATGTACAAAAATGCTATCAGAAACTAAAATGCTAATATCACCATTATAAAAATTCAGCAGGTCATGGATCATACTTAAGCAAACATTTATTTTTCATGTTATCATATACTTTGCCTCAAGTATACACGAAGTCATATTAAAGTTCACTGGGTATTCAAAATCTTCATTGTACATAGTTTATTGACATTATGAAGAAGGCATATGGATTTTTTGATAAAACAAACATCAATATATTTCCTAGTAAAAAAAAAAATAAAGCACGGTCTCTACCCCTGACATTCACTTTAATATAATAGTATGTATTTTTCTGCTTACATTCCATAATATGCTTCTGCTGAAGCTAAATAGATAAGACTTATCTGTGAGTACAATGAAAACCTGATTGAAGACCATTTGACATTTTTAATACAACACTAAGGTGGTGGTAGGTTTTCATGACAGATGTCTAAGTTATACATAAGAACAAGACAATACTCTGAAAGGGCAGTTTGATTTTTAACTTAAATTTAGTAATGAACATGTATAATATATAAAATTCTTTTGGCAATAACTTTTTCAAAAAAGAAACATGTACTGATATAGAACAACATAAAGCTAATTATATTAAACTGAAATGTCTTCCTTGGCAATGAAATTTTAAAATTAATATTAAGTACAGTCTTTTTTATTGAAGATTGGTAGTAATTTCAAGAGCTGTCTAGCCTAAGGTACATAGTGAATCCACATAAAATAGTAATTGAAGGGATTCTGTACTCTGAGGAAGGATGAGCATGTGTTTACATGTAGTTATCACTTTTAGTAGTTGTATTGCTTTGTGTAACTTACTGACTGTTTTTTCCTCCACCAAAACATGGGAAACATTATATATATATAGTTGCTAGAAAAAGTGAGATTATGCCTGGATTAGTAAATACTCAAATTTGATTGTATTCAATGAAATTTCACAAATTTTTTAAGACAATATTTATAACTTTGATACAATTTGGGCACAATGAGTATTTAAAAGCACTTGAAAGCACTCAGTTTAAAAATAAATCCCAGTGACATTATAGAGCAACAATAACATGAAACTGGAACTGTTTATTATTAAAGATAACACAGTTTGAAAATTGTGTTAAAATCCTAAGAATTATTTACATATGACAAAAATGTAATTCAAACTTGTGAGAACAATTCAAGCTTTAATTAACTCTTGATCAGGTTCTAAATCAGCATGTATTTCACTTTTTATTAAAAATAAAAATGACTTATTCATCTTTTAATTGACAGTTGAAACAGACACAGTAACAATAAAAAATGTAAATTAAATGCCAACTACTTTAATATTCAATGATATACAGTTTGGAAGGTGGCAAAAAAAGCAACAGGATCATATCTCACTGAAAACAAGCCAGCATTCAAGACCAGTCCTGCCATTTTAGTTTCATAGCTTGCTAAAACTTGTTAGAGAAAAGAATGACTTGCAACATGTTTCTAATTATAACCATGATAGCTAGTTCTTCATTATACATTCAATAAGTAATTCAAATAAATATAAATGTATTCAAGAATACATTTTATCACATCACCCTTAAAAAGCATCATAGCCTCATTAAGATATGTAATCTGTGAGCGAGTATTAGCTACACCTGACTGTGTTTACAGCTTTCTTAAATGTGTTCGCTTATTATTATTATTTTAAAACTGCAAGTCACAAAATCCCAGTTTTGTCTAGAACTCACTATGTTGCATTACGACCTTGAACTTCTAATCTTTATGCTTCAAAATCCCAAATTCTGGGACCACAGAGTCATGCACCATCAAACTCAATTTACATTTTGGGGCAGTCGAACCCAGGAATTCATGCTTGTGAGGCATGCATTCTAGCGACAGATATTATTTTTAATTTATATTTGACAAACTGAGGAGAAAAAATGAAATAGTATGCAAGACAGGCAATTTCTATTTCATCCTCAAATATTAGTTTATGAACCAAGAAATTCATAATATATGTGGCTGCTTAATTATGATCAAATATAATGCATGATGTATTCATCAGAAGCAAAATAACATTACTGAATTTACTATTATATTTCCTATATGGAGACTATACAAAACATTTTATTTCTAGACAAGGTAATTCAGGTTATTATAAATTGCTATTCAATGCTGGAAATTGTTCCTTCTGGCTGCCCTTTGATCTCAACTTCACAACAGTTTTTATTTATGTATTTATTTATTAATTAATTTATTTATTTAATGTGCAGGCAGTCTGCATGAAACTTGTTGTTACAAGTTCTTATCACTTTTCTTTCCCTTTTCTTTTCTGAAACCAAAGTCATATTTGATCCCTTTCCTTCAGCTCTTTTACATAGAAGCACAAAATCTTTAAACTGGAAAGCAGCTAGCAATCATTAAATATGATTATCAATAAATTGTGCATGCAATTTTAGTTTATTCAGTGTCAAGCTATTATCATATAGCAGTAACAAGCACTTATCATGCAGAGAATAAAGCAATTTACATGACTATGTTTTACATAAAGAGGAAAAATCTATTTAACTTGATGTCTGAATGGGTAGCGCCAACCTCCCATGGGAGTATTATCTTGCCTTTGTTTTCAACTACCTGTAGTTTGAAATTTTGACTAGATGTAAATTTGATGGAAATGTATGTGATTTAACACCTGTTGGAAGGCCTTGCTGGATGGTCAGAGGTTGCAGTCTCTCATGGCCTGGAAACTTTTCCTGAAGTCTTAATAACATGAAGACTTCTTAATTCCCCACTGGAACTTTTTGCTTTCTCCCTGCTCTCTCTTATCAAGAGAATGTTTCTGGGATGGGAAGACCTTATCTGAAAGCTGCCTCTAAGCCAGATGATTGATTGATCTTTAGCTTGACCCATATAGCACATATTCCTGCTATAAGACTTGTCCTGGCAGTTTTTGTTTTTGTTTTTTGTTTGTTTGTTTGTTTTGTTTTGTTTTGTTTTTCGAGACAGGGTTTCTCTGTGGCTTTTGAGCCTGTCCTGGAACTAGCTCTGTAGACCAGGCTGGTCTCTGTTATAAGACTCTACCGCAACATATCAAGCCTTGGGATAGGAGTGTGCCACTTAATACAAATTAGGTTTTATCTTCAGTTTTCCCAATCCTGTATATTCCTTATACTCTGGAATAAAGTTGAGCTGATTCATTGAAGTACACCTCCCAAAGGGCTGTCTCCGGCATGTTCACATACCATACAAGGATCTCTACCATCACTTCTGCCCCTTTGTCTTTCTGGACCGACGGTCAGAGGATTTCAAAGACAAAGAGGGCCCCTACAAAATACTATTGTTTTTAACTATTTCATTTTTCCACTCATTATATAGAGTCAATATTGTCTACATAAAAGTAGAAGAGAAGGGTACATGATGAACAAAACAAATACTAAACACTTTCTCTGTTGCTAGGGACCACAGTCTTGCAAAGAAGGAAAATTTACCAAGATATACACAATATTTAATACAAATTTAAACCTAAATAGGACTCAGAGCAGTGTTTCTCATCCTCCCAAATGCTGTGTAATTTTGTTAGTGTTATAAATCGTTAAGTAAATATCTGATATACAGGATATCTCATATCCCTCCTCAAAATGCGTCATGACCCACAGCGTGAGAACAACTGTTCTAAAGAATTCACTGTTTCTATGAACTTGCACTGAGAAAGTAGAAAGTAACATATGATGTAGCACAAATAATAGAAACCCAGAGACAGAAATTGGGAAGTCAGAAAAGCAGAGAAGCTAATCACTAGAGAATTGTAACCAAGACTTGGAGATCCTTTCTTCAGCATGACTGAAGACTGACTGACTACTAAGACCCTGAGATCCTGTTTTGTATTCCTCTCTAGCATTGGGATTAAAGGTGTGCACTACCACTGCCTGGCTTCTATGGCTAAATAGTATGGCTGCTTGGATTAAAGGTGTAGGCCACCACTGCCTGGCTTATATGGCTGACTAGTTTGACTGTTTTGCACTCTCATCTTCATACAAGCTTTATTTATTAAAATATTAATAAAATATCACTAAATATGAGGATAATCAAGTAAGAATTCCCTGAGGGTGAAATAAGATAAAGATCAGAATACACGATGTAGGAGTCAAAAAATGTTGAACTGAGGAAATCACTGTTCAGGCAACATACAGTATATGCCAGGACTCTGTGATAGGAGACAACTGAAGTAAACTGAAGGGTAGCCACTATGACCATGCAGAGAGAGCATGAAGTCAGGAGCTGGGGAGCAACACAGCTGTGGGAGGGGGAAACCTAGTTATATGATAGGAAATAAATGATCATTTTGGGGCAATATACTAATTTTAGCTTTTTAAATGCCAGTCTTCAGTAATTTGTAATTATAATCTTCTTAAAGTAAGCACCATACCTTTAAATTTTATAAAAAAAAATAAAGAGAATGCAGGGAAAATACCACTGATAGGAAAGAGGTACAATCGAGCTCAAAATTTAATAGCTTGTAAGTAACACTTAGTAATGCTATCCAATTCTCCAGCTATTTTACTGTTAAGCATATACCCCCACCCCCAAATTGAAATCAACACATGAAGGATATACCTACATGCAGGATTATTCACAATCACTAAGGTATGTAATCATTCTATGATCCCAGTAATAAATTAATGGATTTTAATAAATATTTATTTATTTAAAGATTTAATATAAGCTATGAAAAAAATAAAATGTTATTATTTCCAGAACTCTGAATGAACTGGCTAAGTGAAATAACTCAGGAAAAAAGAGAAAATTATCACATGATCTTCTTTATATGCAAAATATATGATGCTGATTTTATAATATTAAAAAGTAGAAGAGTGTTTGGCACAGAATAGGAAATGTTTGTGGGAGAGAGAATGACTACAGGATGGTTAGCCAGTACAGAAATGTAGTTGTATAAGAAGCATGACTTCTAATGTTTTATACCACAATTGCATAGCCATAGTTGATAAAAATTAATAGTATGTTTGTAAATAGCTAGTTCAAAAAATGTGTAATGTTTGACATAAAAATATAGTGAATATTTGAGTTTGGCAAAATAGCTCAGTAGATATGGATACTTGACACTAAACCTGATGACCTGAGTTCAACCTGGTAATATATAGGGTAGAACGATATAAACAATTCCATCAAGCTTACTACACACATACACACACACACACACACACACACACACACACACACCATCATAAAAAATTTAAATGTAAATATTTGACATGAAAGTTTTCTAATTATCCTGGTATTATTTACTGTGAGTTATATTTATGTAACAATGTTGAAATACCACATTGTTGGGCTTCATGAGGCCCAGTGTAACATTCTGAGCCCAACTTGAGTTCATGTGAGGCCTAGTGAAACTTCCTGAGTCTGTCATGTGTTTGGAGACCTGTCTCTGGCTATGACTTCCACACAGGAAGTGACTCAACACAACCTGACCTAGGCCTGCCTCTGCCCACTCACTGCTAATGTGGCAGAATATTATGGGCCCTTGTTCCTTGCTCTATCTCAGCCCATCTCAGGCTTCCCACTCCCAGGCTCAGCCTATTTAAGTTCCTGTCTAATACAATTAAATGAGATCCTGCTTTGGTAGACTCCCAACTCAGTGTGTGTGTTTTCCCCAGTGGCCAGGGGGGAGGTTTGAGTTCCGGATGCTCACCATTCAGCTCAGCCCCAGCGATAGTCCTGAAGGTTTGGATCTTCCCCTGCCCTTTCTGCCTGAGAACCCATGTGAGGAACTGAAGAATCACTGATGGGCCAATCGTTCTGCGGGCAAGTGTACCCCCATTAAATATGGGTCAGTCCTCTTTTAAACAAAATCCTGCCCTTAGCCAAGCCTGTGAGAGGGTCAGCAGGCTCCCACCTGAATCTCTTTGTCTGCTGGTCTTTGGGAAGCTGGACCTAAGGGACCACGTGGAACACAAGGTTATGGTGATATACCTTGTAAGTCAAAAAAGTATGGTTGTAATAAAAAAGTGTTGTTTTCTACATTTTACTGAATATATAAAATTTTATATAGTATAATTTAAACAAACATTTTAGTTCTTTTTATATAAGTTTTGAACATTACAGACAGCAACCAAAGTTACTGGTTACGCTCCAAAACCTATTGCTTGAGTCAAAGAATATGGAGAAATCTATTGTCTATCTTTCATAGTACTGAAATTTTCTATTTATGCTACAGGAGAAGAAAACTAGTCATTAGCACTGTACAGTTGTTAACTCTGTGAGTTATTAAAATGACTAACCTAACAAGAAATGCTCACATAAATAATAGTGATACTAACACCATAGGAGTAACCAACCTCTTTCTGATTGTACTTAGGTGCTACAGCCCATAATGAAACCTATAACTTATGAAAAAGATCATAGCCCCTAAATGAGAAGCTAATGCTGTTGTTCTGCTAAATGGACAGATTTTGAATCCTAATCCTCATTGCATCTCTTAGCTTTCATCAAGGAAGCTTCTATTTGAGGCAGATATCAATCAACAAGGATACCCACAACTGGTAAATGTATAGAGGATAAGAAAATGAAAAGTGCTCAACCATAAATGGAACATTTACCTCAATTCACTCCTCACAAGGTTCAGAAATGATTGCAGAAGAGGCAAAGAGATTATAAGAGTCAGTGGTAGTGGGTAACAATAAGTGACTTCCTGACATAGCATTGAAGTACAAACATAAATTCATAAAAGTCATGAGCGCATACACAAGATCTGTGAAAGTTCAACTCATGACAAATACCAACATCAAGAAAGGAGATCTACACAAAGTTCTACCTCCAGTCAACGATCTACTGGTAATTGATAGCTTCTTGGAAATAGACAGTTGGTTTTCTTTAAAAGTATAGGCCCTGATAAACCTACCATGCTTCAATAGAAAACCACATATTCAGGAATACATGGATATCCCAAATGTGGCTTGATGGGATTACTAAACATTAAAAAAACATAAAGTTGGCAGGATGTGGGCAGGAGTATATCTTGGTAAAGTTAGGGGAGGGAGCAAACTTGTTCAAAATTCATTGTTAAAAAATAGCTCAATCTCAGGAGGTCCCATTTATTCAATGAGGCCCTTACTGTCTGTGCTGCTGGGGTTATGCATAGGAAGTGGTCTCCTGTGCCCACTTGTTGTAGAGTAGTTCCCACTTTCTCTTCTATCAGGTTCAGTGTGTTCAGACTGATATTGAGGTCTTTAATCCACTTGGACTTGAGTTTTGTGCATGGTGATAGATATGGATCTATTTTCATTCTTCTACAGATTGACATCCAGTTTTGTCAGCACAATTTGTTGAAGATGCTCTCTTTTTTCCAATGTATACTTTTAGCTCCTTTATCGAAGATCAGGTGCTCATAGGTTTGTGGGTTAAGGTCAGGGTCTTCTATTCGATTCCATTGGTCAACTTCTCTGTTTTTAAGCCAATACCAAGCTGTTTTCAATACTGTGGCTCTGTAATGGAGTTTGAAGTCAGGGATGGTAATGCCTCCAGACATTCCTTTATTGTATAAGATTGTTTTGGCTATCCTGGAGGCAACCCACTGACTGGGAGAAAGTCTTAACCAACCTCGCAACTGACAAAGGTCTGATCTCCAAAATATATAAAGAACTCAAGAAACTAGACCGTAAAAGGCTAATCAACCCAATTATAAAATGGGGCACTGAGCTGAACAGAGATCTCTCAACAGAAGAAGTTCAAATGGCTGAAAGACACCTAAAGCCATGCTCAACTTCCTTAGCAATCAGGGAAATGCAAATCAAGACAACTTTAAGATACAATCTTACACCTGTCAGAATGGCTAAAATCAAAAACACCAATGATAGCCTTTGCTGGAGAGGTTGTGGAGAAAGGGGTACACTCATCCATTGCTGGTGAGAATGCAAACTTGTGCAACCACTCTGGATAGCAGTGTGGAGGTTTCTCAGGAAATTCGGGATCAAGAGACCCCTGGATCCAGCAATACCACTCTTGGGAATATACCCAAGAGAGGCCGTATCATACAACAAAAGTATATGCTCTACTATGTTCATAGCAGCATTGTTTGTAATAGCCAGAACATGGAAACAACCTAGATGCCCTTCAATTGAAGAATGGATGAAGAAAGTATGGAATATATACATATTAGAGTACTACTCAGCAGTAAAAAACAAGGACTTCTTGAAGTTTGCAGGCAAATGGATGGAAATTGAAAACACTATCCTGAGAGAGGTAAGCCAGACCCAAAAAGAGGAACATGGGATGTACTCAGTCATATTTGGTTTCTAGCCATAAATAAAGGTCATTGAGCCTATAGTTCGGGTTCTTAGAGAAGCTAAATAAGAAGAAAAACCCAAAGAAAATCATACAGGCATCCTCCTGAATATTAACCTTCATCAGGCGATGAAAGGAGACAGAGACAGAGTCCCACACTGGAGCACTGGACTGAAATCACAAGGTCCAAATCAGGACCGGAAGGAGAGAGAGCACGAGCAGGGAACTCAGGACTGTGAGGGGTGCACCCACACACTGAGGCAGTGTGGATGTTCTGTCGGGAACTCACCAAGGCCAGCTGACCTGGGTCTAAAAAAGCCTGGGTTAAAACTGGTCTCGCTGAACATAGCGGACAAGGAGGACTATTGAGACCTCAAGAACAATGGCAATGGGTTTTTGATCCTACTGCACCTATTGACTTTGTGGGAGCCTAGGCAGTTTGGACGCTCACCTTACTAGACCTGGATAGAGGTGGGTGTTCCTTGGACTTCCCACAGGGCAGGGAATCCTGATTGCTCTTTGGGTGGTCGAGGAAGAGGGATTTGATTGGGGGAGGGGGAGGGAGGGCGGCGGTGGGGAAGAGACAGAAATCTTTAATAAATAAAATAAAAAATAAATAAATAAGTAAACTATTCAGAGAAAAAAATAGCTCAAAGAACTAATAAAAGTAAAATATGAGAGGCTAAAATAAAACACTATTAATAAAATGTTCAACTCTTCATAAATAAATAAATAAAACAGTTAAACATGCACTTGCAAGTATCACTACCTACGAGTGTAGAAGAAATGAAATGGTTTTAATGTATCAACATGGAGTGGCAATAAATCATTGTAGACTTGGACATGGAAATATATTTCAATAAAAGAAGGGAATGATGCAATATCATGTAAAGATATCTGAATATGAAAAAGATAGATATTATAATTGAAGGAACCTAGGTAAAGTCCTAGTTCTTTCGATTCCATTTCCATTTGTCCCTTTGGTACACAATATTTTAACTAGCAGTATTTTTCTACCATGGCCTCTCTTTTCTTAATTCAGTGTTACCATATCCCATATGCATAAATTTACTTAGATAGTTGGCAATTATCTTTCCCCTTCACTCACTAGCAAGGGAGGAACATTTTGTTTTCTAGAAAATTTGTTGTTACATTTTTTCGATAGGATGCACTGGAGAGATGGGAAATTTTCAGATTCCAATTTTAGTCTAGCTGGCTTTGATATTTCTAAAGAATTGACATGAAAACAAGATTAATGATTATTTTAATAAACACTTGGCTGTGAAGTAATAGTCAACAAAATTTACTAAGACAGACCTTCCAACCCCTATTTATTTAGTAGTGTGAGATTTATGAAAAATTATATAGTTAATACCCATGTTTTTAAAATTCTAGTACCTATCTTTCTTCATATTACATTCTTGCTTTAGGCATGAACCTTTTTCTTTGCACAAAAAGTTAAAGCAATACATTTGCTGTTGTATTGTCTTGAGTGGCACTCTGTTTTAAGTAGCTATGCAGTGTTGGATTCCTCTTTCATTGTTATGATATGGTAAGAATACTTATTTTTTATAGTGATAATCAGATAATCAAAACAACAATAAAAATCTTAGTGTAAGATAGTACTAAATAAATGGATACTTTTTTTTTAAATTTGTAGATGTCTAGTTGTGTTTAAACATCTTAAATCCAATAACATATAATTTGGGAAGAGAGGTTTCAGGCTTAATAGAAAGAACTATATTGTTATTGATGCTAACACAAAGCAAGAAGACAAAAACTTGTCTTGTCTTAGAAAAGGGTGGCTAGAGGAAAAAAAGTTGAGTTTTTATGTAAAGAGATATATTTCTTGATGAAGGTGGGTCTTGTATCTTATCTGTTGCTTTCATTGGTTAACTAATAAAGAAACTGCCTTGGCTCTCATAGGACAGAAAATTAGGTAGGCGGAGTAGACAGAACAGGATGCTGGGAAAAAAAAGCTGAGTGAGGAGTCGCCATGATGTTCCCATGCCAGACAGACGCAGGATAGAATCTCCCCGGAAAGCACACCTTGGGGTGCTACACACCTTATAAGAAATGGGCTAGTCCAGGTGCGAGAGTTAGCCGAGAAGAGCTAGCCAATAATGGGCCAGGCAGTGTTTAAAAGAATACAATTTCACAACTGTCACTTGCATAAATTGTATAATTTATAGTAATGTTTCTAAATGCATTTATGTATTTACACGTATTTTTATTTATAAAAGTATGTGAGATTATACTTACAAAAAAAGAATACAATTTCCGTGTAATTATTTCTTGGCATAAGCTAGCTGGCGGCTGGGAGCTGGGGCGGCAAGGAAGCAGCCCACAGCTCCATTCAACAATTTCTAAATTTAGAAGAAATTTTAGCTTTCCATGAGTACAAGTGATACATACCCACTTGTTAAAGAGCACTTGTTATGACTAACAATAAATCCTGATTTAGGATACAGTACAAATTTTATGAAAAGTTAAGAAAGTTAACTCATTTAATGTATGAGTACTTTTGATAATGGAAGCCAAAATTTAAAACAATGGCTTTTCTTTCAAGTTTAATTCAAACACAGTTATTAGTATAAAACTCTAATGTCAAATGAAATCTCACACTATGCAGACAAAAGTGTTCATAATAAGCACACTTTACTTCATCTGAAAACAGAAAATGAAAGAATCACTGTACCATAAGAAAACAGGTGCTAATAGAGTAATTATCATTAATTGCATAAATTAGTAATGCTCTGCAAACCAGGGAGATTTCCGTAGCAAGTTGTCTTGCTCTGAACACAAGGTGGCAAGGAAAAATGACCATTTGTGCATCATTAGCATTGGAAACACAGTTCATTAGAAATATGCAAATGAGTTAACAGCAGATCAAGACATTGAAATCTACTCAGCTGAAGATTTAAACTGCTTGCTTATACAGTCTTTTGTGATATTCCTATGTGGACAAAGTTGTATATAACAGAGAAATATAGCCATAGTATGACTTTTCAGAGGATTTTCTATAGAGGTTCATATAACTATTGTCACTAGAATATATTGCAATAGATAAATGTGGATGGTAAATGAAAAATAGCTATATTACTAAAATTTTATTCTGAAGATGAACTATACTTAAATGACATGCTTTATAATTCTGAAAGTGGAATAATCAAACAAAATGATCAAAGCTCCCAAAGTGATTGTTTAAAATACAGACTGGGAGCACTATTTCATGCTTATTAAATTAGAACCCCGGAGTCTGCAATCTTAAACATTACTCCAGAAGACTTTTATGTTCACTAAAGATTGAGAGCTGAAATAATGTAAGACCATTGCTGCTTCGTGTCAGAAATTTCCCAGATCTTAAAGCATATTCCAAGATTATTTCAGAAAAGACAGACCATAATATGTAAAGGAATGAAGTGACAAAAGCACACAAATAAATTTGGAGTACATTTTTGATAAATGTCAATAGTAATAAATGTTTCTGGTCTCTCTCTCTCTCTCTCTCTCTCTCTCTCTCTCTCTCTATATATATATATATATATATATATATATATATATATATATGAGTTGCCACATAAATGTGACAAGAGGAACATTGTATAGTGCAGTAATATTTCTGGATAGTAATTCAGAAAAGCAAAGCTTTGTTCAAATTATTCAGTTACTCTTTAATTCAGTTATTTGTAGCATCATTATGGAAATAAAAGATATTTACATATGAATACATAGGGTCCTTATAGTAGAACTTCATGAATTAATAGATGCATATTATATATTGATAATATATAGAACAGTATACTTTTTAATTATTGTTAATAGAAAAATTACTATAAGATGATTAAATCATGTTGTGAATAAAAGTAAAGTTAGGTCACTCAAGCAAAAGAAGAATTCATACACAAAATTGCATTATTTTTAACTACCAATGTGATATTCTTTAGAATGAGAATATGATACTGTATTTCCAACCAAAATAAAATAAGTTTTATCCTACTTGACAGATGAAGTGCCATTATAATGAATAATGTACACCACATTTATCTATTAAAACTGGAATTATACTTGTATTTTTAAATCACTGTCTTAGATACCTTTACCATTACAATTTTGTAGGCAAGTTTTTAAAGTTTATTTAATAAATATTTATTAATTGTGTAAAAGTGAATAAAAGATGTCATACATGGATAGGCATTATAGTGAGAATAAAGGAAAACAAACAGTTAAATTCCCAAAAGTATCTTTCATAGAGAACATGTAAAGTATAAAACTGCCTCATACACCCTAGAATAGATGTCTATAAATATGCCAACCAAACACTAATACAAGGGTTTCAGTTATCCGGGTAGTGTTGTTTTTTAATTATCTGATTTTGCTTTATCATCAAATGAATGGGTATGTACATAAGCCTATATAGTCACAGATAAGTGATACATTTCATTTTCTATCATGTCCAAAATAAACAAATGCTCTTGGCATTGTTTTGAAAAATAAGTAATTTGTCAAACTATCAGTATTTTTCATATATATATATATATATATATATATATATATATATTTACAAATATCACTGGTTTTTCCTAAGTTATTCTTTTTAAGGTAAGGATAGCTAAAATATTTTTCAAAAGTTCTTTACCTTCCAGCACAAAATTCCTATCTTTTTATAACCATGGTGTTTTTATTAGGTAATAAATATGGTAGTCTAACAAATATTATGATCAATATAAGTACACACATTAAAAAGAGTTGTATGATTTCTTTTCATATCACATTAAATCTGCCATATAAAAAATGGATGAAAGAAAAGCAAGCAGAGGATCGGGAGA
Organism: Microtus agrestis; assembly: GCA_902806775.1. Taxonomy (NCBI): domain Eukaryota; kingdom Metazoa; phylum Chordata; class Mammalia; order Rodentia; family Cricetidae; genus Microtus; species Microtus agrestis. Next base: position 517,163 of record CADCXT010000527.1, on the reverse strand, counting down.
GTGTTATGAAGAATGAGTACATCAATCCCTTGCTTTGACCCACTTTGTGAGTATCCTCACATCTCAGAGATTCACTTCTCTCTTTGAATAATAAATATTTTGTGATCATTTTTGGGGTTGATTATGATATACAATACTAATGCTAATTAATGATTTTGTCTTCAATAAAATTGTGGGCCACTTTTGCAGTTAGTGATAAACACTAATTTTGCCAAGTGAATTTGATTGTATGTATCAGTACTATATCAAATCAATGTACTTTGTACTGTCCTCTCTTCTAAGAGAGTTTATGAATACAAGGACAATATCGGTAAGATATTGGAGGGTAGCTCAACTCACATATGATTTTATATGAGATATAAAGTTTTATATGAAAACACAAATTTGGAATTTATTTATTACAGCAGCAATGCATACCCTTTCTTGATTTATTTATTTTAAACTATATTTTCAACAATGTTCAGGGACAATGCAACCCCAATGTATAATAAAAAAAGGAATTTAGAACTAGGGTTAATACATCAAAAAGGTTTTATTAACTTAAACATAAAAACTACTGGACAAGGGAAAAATTTTAAAGATACATCTTTAAAACCAAAATATAAAAGTATATGCTTATTTTTGTACATAAAACAATGACTGTATTTTGATTATAAAGCAATGCTGTTTTCAAATACTTATAGATTTTTACGGTTCAAGAAAATGAATAGGATAAAGTTGTTTTCAGGGAAGAAGAACAAAAAGTTAACAGAGAAAGAAGAACAAAAGTTAACACACATGCTGACCTGCGGATCTTTTGCTTTCTCTAGATTTATTGGTCATATTTTTCAAGGAAAAAAAGAAGCTTCCTTTGATGGCCTATTGTTTATGTAGATAACAAAAATAGTACATGCCTTCTCACTTGATGAGACAGTATTATCCATTGAAAGCCACCATTTATTTGTGTATATGAAAGGAATCAACCATATTTGAAAATTTAATGATTTTCAATGGAAAGAAATTTGTCCCTCTTGCTGGACGTATCACCACCATTACATTTGTTTACTTATTTTGCAGTCATTTTGTATGAACTATGTATTTGTTAAGGTGTCACTATACAGGTATCTTATGTAATTTATTTTTTAGTTTGAAAACAGTCAAAATCAAAAGAGTAGCTATACACAAGCTTAAAAAGAAGTGCAAAAAAAAACTAAAGGTAGGAATTGAGAGGCAGGGCAAGTTACACATCCATAATCTAAATCTAGTACATTTGAACTATTAAGGGTAAGAGTAAAGACTGTAATAAAAGTAAATTTGTTTAAAAATATTCAGTATGTTTTCCTTTCCCTCCAATGGAGATGAGTGAACTAGAGATGTCAAAACCTGTGAATATAGTAGCAGATTCACACTGCAGCAATTATTTATAGTAGGGTTAATAACCTAGGGTTTGTTGAAAAAAGCACTCTGTTGCAAATAATTTTATTTTATTTTTTTGTTGAAAATATTTCTGCCTCCTCCCCGTCTCCCATTTTTCACCCCCTCCACCCACTCCTCTCCCCCTTCCCCCTCTTCTTCCCCTCTCCCCACTCCACTCCCCCTCCACCCACTGCATTCCTCCTCCCTCTCGACTCTGAAGAGCAGTCCTGATTCCCTTCCCTGTGGTAAGTCCAAGGTCCTCTCTTCTAGGTCCAGGAAGGTGAGCATCGAAACAGGCTAGGATCACACAAAGCCAGTTCATGCAGAAGGATCAAAACCTAGTGCCATTGTCCTTGGCTTCTCATCAGCATTCCATGTCCGCCATGTTCAGAGAGTCCGGATTTATCCCATACTTATTCAGTCCCAGTCCAGCTGGCCTTGGTGAGCTCCCAATAGATCAGCACCACTGTCACAGTGGATGGGTGCACCCCTCGCGGTCCTGACTTCCTTGCTCATGTTCTCCCTCCTTCTGCTCCTCATTTGGACCTTGGGAGCTCAGTCCAGTGCTCCAATGTGGGTCTCTGTCTCTATCTCCATCCATTGCCAAATGAAGGTTCTAAGGTGATATGCAAGATATTCATCAGTAGAGCTATAGGATAGGGTCATTTCAGGTTCCCTCTCCTCAGTTGCAAAAGAAACTAGTTGGGGACATCTCCCTGGACCCCTGGGAAACCCTCTAGAGTCAAGTCTTTTGCCAACCCTAAGATGGCTCCCTTAATTAGGATATATACTTCCCTTCTCCTACATCCACCCTTCCTTTATCCCAACCATCCCATTCCCCCAAGCTCCCCCCATCCCCCTCTTCTCAGTTTCTCACCCCAATTCCCCTTACCCCCATCCCATCCCATCCACAAGTTCCCAGTTTTTACCCGACAATCTTGTCTACTTCCCATATCCAGGAGGATGGCTATATTTTTTTTTATTTGGGTTCACCTTCCTATTTAGCTTCTCTAGGATCACAAATTATAGGCTCAATATCCTTTATTTATGGCTAGATACCAATTATGAGTGAGAACATCCCATGTTCATCTTTTTGGGTCTGGGTAACCTCACTCAGGATATTGTTTTCTATTTCCATCCATTTGCATGGAAAATTCACGATGTCATTGTTTTTTACCGCTGAGTAGTACTCTAATATGTATATATTCCACACTTTCTTCATCCATTCTTCCATTGAAGGACATCTAGGTTGTTTCCAGGTTCTGGCTATTACAAATAATGCTGCTATGAACATAGTTGAAAAAATGCTTTTGTCGGGCTGGAGAGATGGCTCAGTGGTTAAGAGCATTGCCTGCTCTTCCAAAGGTCCCGAGTTCAATTCCCAGCAACCACATGGTGGCTCACAACCATTTGTAAAAGAGGTCTGGCGCCCTCTTCTGGCCCTCAGGCATACACACAGACAGAATATTGTATACATAATAAATAAATAAATATTAAAAAAAATGCTTTTGTCAAATGATAGGGCATCTCTTCTGTATATTCCCAAGGCTGGTATTACTGGGTCTTGGGGTAGGTTGATCCCGAATTTCCTGAGAAATTGCCACACAGATTTCCAAAGTGGTTGCACAAGTTTGCATTCGCACCAGCAATGGATGAGTGTATCCCTTACTCCACAACCTCTGAAGCAAAGCCTATCATTGGTGTTTTTGATTTTAGCCATTCTGACAAGTATAAGATGGTATCTCAAAGTTGGTTTAATTTGCATTTCCCTGATTGCTAAGGAGGTTGAGCAAGACCTTAAGTGTCTTTTGGTTATTTGAATTTCTTCTGTTGAGAATTCGCTGCTCAGTTCAGTATCTCATTTTTTAATTGCGTTAATTAGCGTTTTAATGCCCAGTTTCTTGAGTTCTTTATATATTTTGGAGATCAGACCTTTGTCTGTTGCACTGTTGGAGAAGAACTTCTCCCAGTCAATGGGTTGCCTTTTTGTCTTAGTGACAGTGTCCTTTGCTTTAAGAAGATTCTCAGTTTCAGGAGGTTCCATTTATTCAATGTTGCCCTTAATGTCTGTGCTGCTAGAGGTTATATGTAGGAAGTGATCTCCTGTGCCCATAAGTTATAGAGTACTTCCCACTTTCTCTTATATCAGGTTCAATGTGTTCAGATTGATATTGAGGTCTTTGATCCATTTGGACTTGAGTTTTATGCTTGGTGATAGATATGCATCTATTTTCATTTTTCTACAGGTTGACATCTATTTATGAGAGCACAATTTGTTGAAGATGCTTTCTTTCTTCCATTGAATACGTTTAGATCCTTTATAAAAAATCAGGTGGTCATAGGATTGAGGCTTAAAATCCACATATTCTATACGATTCCATTGGTCGACTTCTCTGTTTTTATGCCAATACCAAGCTGTTTTAAACACTGTACCTCTGCAATAGAGTTAGAAGTCAGAGATGGTAATACCTCCAGAAGTTCCTTTATTATATTAGATTGTTTTGACTATTCTGGGTTTTTTGTTTTTCCATATAAAGTTGATTAATGTCCTCTCAAGATCTGTGAAGAATTTTAACGGGACCTTAATGGGGATTGCATTGAATGTATAAATTACCCTTGGTAGAATTGCCATTTTTACTATGTTGATCTTCCCAATCCAAGAGCAAGGGAGATACTTCCATTTTCTGATATCCTCTTCAATTTCTTTCTTCAAAGTCTTAATGTTCTTATCAAATACATCTTTCACTTCCTTGGTTAGAATTACCCAAAGATACTTTATGCTATTATATGTGGCTATTGTGAAAGATGATTCTTCTCTGATTTCCCTCTCTGCTTCCTTATCCTTTGTGTATAGGAGGGCAACTGATTTTTTTTTCCTTTAAGCACTACTTGGCCCATCATATCTAGCCTCTTCTCGGCTAACTCTCGCACCTTGACTAGCCCATTTCTTATAAAGTGTGTAGCACCCCAAAGGCGTGCTTACCGGGGAGATTCTAGCCTGCGTCTGTCTGGCATGGGAACATCATGGCGACTCACTGATTAAGCTTCCTTCTCCCAGAATCCTGTTCTGTCTACTCTGCCCACCTAACTTTCTGTCCTATGAGAGCCTAGGCAGTTTCTTTATTAGTTAACCAATGAAAGCAACAGATAAGATACAAGACCCACCTCCATCATTTCCCCTTTTTCTGTTTAAAGAAAAAAGAAAGGCTTTCATTTTAACATAGTAAAATTACATAAAGCAAAACAGTTATCAAGGAAGAATTACAGTTACAATATTTATATCTACTTTATCTTTTATCATAACTAAGGAAAACTACAACTATGTATCCATTCTTCAACTCCATCAAAGACTCCAGAAGGATATAAAACTACCTAAGTAAACAAGAAATCCAAAACTCTAGAAATGACAGAGACATCTCGCTGCCTGTTCAGTCACCCAAAGTTCTTTTGTACCGTTGGGGCATCTATCTTCGGCCTTCAGGCCCACAGTATCCAGCAGACATTTCCATGAAGCAGGAAATTTCAGAGACAGTTCAGACACTTTCTGATGTGTCCTGCAGAATGTCTCGTAGACTTTTTCATGAATCAGGAACCCCGAAAGACCATCTCACCTTTAGGCAAGTTTAGCAGTCCTCTCTCTGCGGGTTCTTTGTGTCCAGTTTATGCATCAGTCCAGGCAAGAGTAGTTTCTTGCCCAAATGGCTATCAAACTCCATAAGGATCCTCTTCGATGCCCATCTTTCTCTCAAAGTAGATTGGTGCTGCCAGGAGCAGATGTGTCTCATTGTCATGGAAAACCCTAAGTTATTAAAACATTTAAATGCCATATTCTGCAGTCTTTGAAAGATATGAAGAATGCATTATCTGAAATATATCTATGCACATCTAAAAAATCTAACTAACATGACTACAAGCTTGACCATTATTGATGATTATCCATTAACAACCTATATATGTTACATTTTTAAATGAACTGCACAATCACAATACTTAATCAAGATCAGAAATACATATACAAGTAACAAAATTGACCTTAAAATCCATACCAATGCAAATTATTCATATCTATATCATATCCCCCTTTAAATGTAAAAGAACATTTATAAACCATATTTGGGAACATGGGCGCAGTTTTTCTCTCCAAACTGCTTCCTGCTGAATGGGGGCGTCGTTAATTAGATCTTTCATGGTGCAACCTGTGTGCCAGGGTCATCTCAGTTGGCAGTTGAGTGAAGTAATTTTTTGAAGGTGTTCACAGCAACCTTTCAGGAGGGCATGGTCTATCATACCAAATTGGGATAGAAGAAATCCACAGGGTCTCATCCTCTGTAAAAACAAAAGAAGACCCTTTCCGAAGCATCATATCCTTAGGCCCAAATTGTGAAGTCATACCCTCATGATATTCATTTTGGTTCCAGTTGGCAGCCCATATCATGAAATGTCTCTCTGTATTTAGCTCCTTTACAGTCAAAAATTTTAAAGAAAACACAATGTACATAATCCAGACCCTCTGTGAATTTTTCATTTTTACGTGGCTTATTTTTCTTTATTTCTCTTAATCTATATCTGTACTCTGTCTCTTTAAAGACTTTTTTTTAACCATAAACTTTATTTTCTATATTCTTTTTTTTCTCTCTCTCAAGCCTACGTACATTCATCCAACACTGTGATCCATTTAGTGGTCTGTCTGAATCTGTTTTATTGTGAATCTGTAATTTTGTTACTATCCAGGATCATTTCTTAAAATGTTAAGCAGTTCTTAAAAACTTAAGTTGCATCATGTAGGGGTAATACGGTACCGCCTGTGTTCTGCCCAGTAGAAACCTTAAGTGCGTGGTTATCATAGTTATTACGGTAGTTTCTGCTGACCAGCAGAGTTCAGCATGGCAGAGCTAAGCCAAGCCGTTTCTGCCTCAGAGCCCTTTGGTGCACCTGAGCTGCGCACAGTTCCAGGCACATAGCAGGTCCACATTGGAGCCGCACTCAGCAGTTTAATTCTGAGATTGAGCGTGCAGCACAGAAACTCTTTTTATCCAAGTTACAACCAAATCTGACACGCAGAGCACTGCGCAGTCTCTGTATGGCAGCAGGAATCTGCCATATTCTTCTGCCTGCTCAAGCTCGATTTCGCAGTCTGCCCAGGTGCAGGCGGGGAGCGCGCTTTAAAATGACGCAGCGTTTAAGTCTCTCTACAGCACGCCACCAACAAACAACAAAAATCTGCGTTAAACTCTGTTTTTTCTCTGTTTAAAATTAAGCTCTCTCAGGTTTTAAGTGGATTTAGCCCATCACGTCGGGCGCCATCTGTAGTACGGAGTGGCCGGGCTCTGTTCCCAGCACCCAGCCGCCCGCGTGGCTAGCTTTACCCGAAATAATTACACGGAAACTGTATTCCTTTAAGCACTGCCTGGCAAATCATATCTAGCCTCTTCTCGGCTAACTCTCGCACCTTGACTAGCCCATTTCTTATAAAGTGTGTAGCACCCCAAAGGCGTGCTTACCAGGGAGATTCTAGCCTGCCTCTGTCTGGCATGGGAACATCATGGCGACTCCGGCAACTGATTTTTTTTGGAGTTGATCTTGTATCCTGCCATGCTACTAAAGGTGTTTATCAGCTTTAGGAGTTCTTTGGTGGAGTTTTTGGGTTCGCTCTCATATGCTATCATATCATATGCAAATAATCAAACTTTAACCCTTCCTTGCCAATTTGAATCGCCTTGATTTCCTTATGTTGTCTTTTTGCCATTGCTAGAACTTCAAGTACTATAGTGAAGAGGTATGGAGAGAGTGGACAGCCTTGTCATGTTCCTGATTTTAGTGGGATGGCTTTGAGTTTCTCTCTGTTTAATTTTATGTTAGCTGGCGGCTTGCTTTACATAGCTTTTATTATATTTAGGTATGACCGTTGTATCCCTAACATCTCCGAGACCTTTATCATAAAGGGATATTGAATTTTGTCAAATGCTTTTTCAACATCTAAAGAAATGATCATATGTTTTTTTCTTTCAGTTTATTTATATGATGAATTACACTGATAGATTTGCGTATGTTGAACCAGCCCTGCATCCTTGTAATGAAACCTACTTGATCATAATGGAGAATTTTTCTAAAGTGTTCTTGGATTTGGTTTGCCAGTATTTTATTGAGGATTTTTGCATCGATGTTCATGAGTGAGATTGGCCTGTAATTCTCTTTCTTGGTTGAGTCTTTGTGTGGTTTTATTATCAGGGTAACTGCAGCTTCATAAAGGGAATTTGGCAATGACTTTTCTGTTTCTATATTATGAAATACATTAAGGAGTATAGGTATTAGGTCTTCTTGGAAGTTCTGGTAGAATTCTGCATTGAAACTGTCTGGACCTGGTCTTTTTTTAGTAGGGAGATTTTTGATAACAACTTCTAATTCTTCTCGACTAACAGGTCTATTTAGATTGTTCATCTAGTCCTAGTTTAACTTTGGTATATGGTACTTATCTAAAAAAGTGTCCATTTCTTTTAAATTTTCCAATTTTGTGGCATACAGGCTTTTGTAGTAAGAACTAAAGATTCTCTGAATTTCCTCTATGTCTGTGATTTTGTCCCCCTTTTCATTTCTGATCTTGTTAATTTGTGTATTCTCTCTCTGCCGTTTGATTTCTTTGTGTAGGGGTTTGTCAATCTTGTTGATTTTCTCCAAGAACCAGCATTTTGTTTCATTGATTCTTTGGATTGTTTTCTGTGTTTCTTTTTTGTTGATTTCAGCCCTCATTTTGATTATTTCCAATCTTCTACTCCTCCTATGTGAGTCTGCTTCTTTTTTTGTAGAGCTTTTAGGTGGGCAGTTAAGTCTCCAATGTGGGCTTCATCCATTTTCTTAACGTGGGCACTTAGTGCTATGAACTTTCCTCTTAGCACTGCTTTCATAGTGTCCCATAGGTTTGAGTGTGTTGTGTCTTTATTTTCATTGAATTAAAGAAAGACTTTAATTTCTTTCTGTATTTCTTCCTTGATCCAGGTGTGGTTCAGTAGTTGACTGTCCAGTTTCCATGGATTTGTAGGCTTTCTGGGGGTAGCATTGTTGTTGAATTCTAACTTTATTCCATGGTAATCTAATAAGACACAGGTGGTTACTAACATTTTTTTGTAACTGTGGAAGTTAGCTTTGTTACTGAGTATGTGGTCAATTTTGGAGAAGGTTCCATGCGCTGCAGAGAAGAAGGTATATTCTTTCCTATTTGGGTGGAATGTTCTATAGATGTATGTTAAGTACATTTGTTTCATTACCTCCATTAATCCTCTTATTTCTTTGTTAGGTTTCTTTCTGATTGACCTGTCTGTTGGTGAGAGAGGTGTGTTGAAGTCTCTTACTATTAGTGTGTGTGGTTTGATGACTGCATTGAGCCTTAGTAATTTTTCATTTACATAGTGTGTGCTTTTATATTAGGGGCATAGATATTCAGGATTGAGACTTTGTCCTGATGAATTGTTCCTGTTATGAGTATAAAATGTCCCTATCCATCTTTTCTGATTTATTTTAGTTTGAAGTCAACTTTGTTGGAAATTAGTATGGCCACACCTGCTTGTTTCTTAGGTCCATTTGCTTAATAAGCCTTTTCCCAGCCCTTTACTCTGAGTAGATGTCTGTCTTTGTGGTTGAGGTGTGTTTCTCATAAACAGTAGAATGTTGGATCCTATTTTCATATCCAATCTCTTAGTCTGTGCTTTTTTATAGGTGAGTTGAGTCCATTGATATTAAGTGATATTAATGACCTGTGGTTGTTAACTCCTGTCATTTTTTTCCTTTTTTGGTAGTATAGTTTGTGTGTTTCCCTTCTTCGAGTTGTGCTGATGAAGGGTTATTAGATGTCTGAGTTATTGTAGGCATTGTTGGACTCCTTGGGTTGTGATTTTACTTCTATTACTTTCTGTAAGGCTATATTTGTGGCTACATGTTTTTTAAATTTGTTTTTATCCTGGAAAATTTTGTTTTCTCCATTTATGGTGAATGAAAGCTTGGCTGGTTATAGTAGTCTGGGCTTGCATCCATGATCCTTAGTTTCTGCAGTACATCCATCCAGGACCTTCTGGCCTTCATGGTTTCCTTAGAGAAGTCAGGTTTAAGTTTGATGGGTTTACCTTTATAAGTAACTTGACCTTTTTTCTTTGCAGCTCTTAATATTCTTTATTCTGTATGTTTTTTTTATTTTGATTATTATATGGCGAGGAGACTTTTTTTTGATCCATTCTATTCGGTATTCTGTATGCTTCTTGAACCTTCCAAGGAATATCTTTCTTTAGGTTGGGAACGTTTTCTTCTATAATTTTATTAAATATATTTTCTGGACCCTTGAGCTGTACTTCTTCTACCCCTATAATCCTTCAGTTTGGTCTTTTTATTGTGTCGCAGATTTCCTAAATGTTTTGTTATCTGAATTTGCTGGATTTATTGTTTTCTTTGATCAGTGTGTTTATTTTCTCTATGGTATCTTCAGTGTCTGAGATTCTTTCTTATATCTCTTGTAATCTGTTGGTAATACTTGTCTCTGTAGTTCCTGTTCGTTTTCCCAGAATTTCCATCTCCAGCCTTCCCTCGGTTTGTGTTTTCTTCATTACTTCCATTTCATTCTTCAAGTCTTTAACCATTTCCCTTACCTGTTTGATTGCTTTTTCTTGTTTCTCTTGGTTTTCTTGGGTATCTTTGAGCGATTTATTCATTTTCTCTACCTTTTTGTTTGTCATCTCTATTTCTTTATGGCAGTTTTTTACCTCCTGTTTAAGGTCCTCCATTATTTTCATATAGTTCAGTTTAGAATAGATTTCTTCTTTTTCTTCTTGAGTAGGGTGTTCAGTTCTTCTTATTTTGGGATCCCTGGATTGTGGTGATGTCATGTTGCCTTTCAGATTGTTGGAGAAATTCTTGCATTGGCCCCTGACCATCTCTTCCTGTCCAGATGGATCTCCTCAGCACCAAACAGGGATGCCTGGTAGCCCAATGAGCCTCGGACAAAAGGAATAATGTGAGGGACAGGGTGGGGTCGAGTAGAACACAGGAGACCCTGCAGCACAAGCTGAAGTTGCCTGTCCCCCCTTGCAGGGCACCTTGAGGCCTGCCCGGTAGGCAGGCACTCACTGCTCTGTGTGGGTAGCCTTAGTGTAGGAGCAGGAAACTGTTCTTGCCCAATGGACCTAGCAGATAGCAGGGCAGGCTTTGGAGTTCCTGGGGCTGGGTCCTGTGTAGGAAAGACATCCCTGCAGCAGGAGCTGGGGGAGCAGGTTTTGTACTCTTTTCAGGGCCAAGCTGCCCCTGGATAGCACACACTCACAGGTCCAGATGGATCTCCTCAGCACCAAAACATGGACACCTGTCCAGATGCATCTCCTAAGCACCAAAACAGGTGGCAAATAATTTTAAACTAAAATTTCAAAGAAATTTTTACTTTTGATTTAATACTTAGGAAGAATTGACTTTAGTTTCAAACTCCAAATGTATCTCTACTCAATGAGAAATATAGATATTTCTGAAAATATTAAGTATAGATTACTATGTCAGCAGGCAACATTCAGACCAAGTCATGTAAAAAACCAGTGTCAATCTAAACTCATAAGAATCTTGAAAATGAGAAATTAAGTGAGATGAGTTTGTAATAATGAATTCATACATAGTTTCACAAACATAGCCTGCTACCTTGGTCTACTGGGTTACAGGTTAGAAATCTGAGACCACCCTGACCCTGACTCAGCAATCTCATTTGTTGCTTTGGGAGCCTCTCCTGCGTATCTCTTGCCACAAGACTAGCGTGGTAATAGGCAAGATACACTACCACCTAGAACCCCGTCATCTTGAAAACCATATTTGCTGCTGAACTCTAAGCTGTGGCAAGAAAAACATTATAACCAAGCTAATACCCCCCCCCCGTCAAACACAACTACACCACCTCAGAAACAACCTCTGCTGTTGTACTCTACAAAAATTTCAAAATAATAAGGACCCAAGACACTGTGGCTAGCCATCTAAGCAAGTGTTGTGGTGTTTTACACATGGAACCTGTAGTAAAAAAGACCTGAACTGCTTCTTCCATTTTATGCCTCCAGAACTCCCCTTGCTCTTATGAGGACTATAGAAAAAGGGACAGAAACACTCTAGCACCACACCTTTCTAACAAAAAATTCTACCCCACTGGCTTAGAGACATTCCCCACTGCTTCCCTATAAGTGGCCTTCATGTCAATGGACCAGAAAGCACCCCAGCTCTGTCAGATTTGTATCTACCCCCTCACAAACAAAAGAAACTCTAGTCACAATAGGCACCTTCTTCTATTATAATACACATTGTAAGATATCCTAAACACCCTTTTATGCATTGTGTTATGTCAGTAATGCTCCCTGTTTATCTCTTCCACAAACATCTCACCATCCTACATCTGAGTCATAGCTCAGAAAATAAAATCAAGGACTCCTGCTGTGGGACAATGGCCTTATATCCTGTAAAGATTTGTCATTGTGTTGGTTAAATAAAATCCTGATTGGCCAGTAGCCAGTCAAGAATTATAGGCAGAGCAACAAGAACAGGAGAATTCTGGTAAGAGGAAAGGCTCAGTCTACAGTCATCACCTAGACACAGAGGAAGCAAGATGAGAATGTCTCACTGATAAAAAGTTCCATGCCATGTAGCTAACACAGACAAGAAGTTTGGGCTAATTTAAGATGTAAGAATTAGTTAATAAGAAGCCTGAGCTAAAAGGTCAACCAATTTATAATTAATGTAGGCCTCTGTGTGATTATTTGGGACTAAACAGCTATGGGACCAAATGGGACAGAAACCCCGGTTAACAATTGGTGTTCAATTTGGGTCAACTACATCTTCATAAAACCTAAGAGAGCTTGGGAAGGAATTCTCGATACAAAAGAACAGAGTTAAGCATGAATTCTTGGTAGCAGCATTTTCTTAGGTGGGCTCTATTTGCTAGAGGCAAATGCATCTCATTTAAGAGAGGCTTCCTGACTCAGCTTTAGCTGCAAAATCCTTGCAGTTCTTTTAAGAGGCACCACCACCAAACACTTAAATGGTGTTTATCAATAGACAAAAACATGCTTCTTGGTGATGGTAGGGACCTTGAAACTCCATAGAGTGTGTGACATTAAACGTGGCTCCAACCAGTACCTCAACCATGAAGCTAAACTCTCAGAAAGCTAAGGAATGGGGTGTATCTAGCTGTCAAAGCCACAGCTTTAATCTAACCATATTTATTAGCAAATTAAAGACTCATGTGGTCAGAAAAATAGAGATATACAGTCAATATAGATTCAGATATGGTGGTGCATGCCTTTAATCCCAGCACTTAGGTGGTGGAGGCAAGCAGATCTCTGTAAATTCAAAAACAGCCTGGCCTACAGAGTGAGTTCTAGGACAGGCATAGATAACATAGAAACTCTATTACAAAGAAACAAATATGAAAAAGAAAAATTAAAGAAAAAGAGTTTAAAGTAAAGCCATATAAAGATAGAAAACACACAGAGAATCTGGATACTGCATGCTATTGTATTGTCTTTAAATGATCCAACATTTCAAAGGACCTCTGTTTGAGTTTCCGCTGAGTTCTATATCCAGAACTGCCTCAAGACTGTTGCTGAAATGATCAAACCTCATAGAATATTCCAGTCAGGACTTGCACATAATCCTAAATTTTCTTAGGTTTCCATAAGATTACCAGTACCCAGAATCAGCTTAAGAAGCCAAAAAAACTATGCCCACATTCCCAAAATATGGAATTTGGATGTTTTTCTTTGTTTAGAGTGTTGGTTACAAGTTGTTATAAATAATGGTCAGGAAGAAAGCTAATCAAAGGACATAAGATTCAGAGATTTTGATTTTAAAACGGGGGGAGGAGGCTGTGGGACAATGATCTTATACCCTGTAAAGTTTTGTCACTTGTATTGGTTAAAAAAAATGCTGATTGGCTAGTTAGCCAGGCAGGAAGTATAGGTGGGACAACCAGAACAGGAGAATTCTGGTAAAAGGAAAAGCTCTGTCTATAGTTGTCACCCAGACACAGAGGAAGCAAGATGAGAATTTTCCACTGATAAAAGGTACCATGCCATGTAGCTAACACAGACAAGAAGTATGGGCTAATTTAAGATGTAAGAATTAGTTAATAAGAAGCCTGAGCTAATAGGCCAACCCATTTATTATTAATGTAGACCTCTGTGTGTCTCTTTGGGACTGAATGGCTGCAGGACAAGACAGGACAGAAACCTCTAGTCAATAGACTGCTTTGAAGATGACCTGAGCTCAGGTCCCACTGCTAATACTAGAGAGCTGACAACAACCTATAACTACATATAACTCCAGGGCATCTGATACCCTTTTCTGGACATAGGGAAGCCTGTAATCATGTGTTCATACAACAGACAGATAACTGAAAACACAAATAATTTTTAAAATAAAAGTATATATTTGGAATCAGAGAGGAGTCCTAGATTAGAAAACAGGGTCTCTATGTAAAAGTGACATTTTAAAATAAATATGTATAATTTTTAAATGAATTTTTTGTTTCTTAATTATATTTTTCATTTATTTTGGGTCTGGTCTGCTGTTTACCCTCTTTCCTCTCCTTCCATTCCCTTCCTCAGCCTCCCCTCTACCACCCATTCCCACTCACTCTTCCTCTCCCTTCTTTCAGAAAGGAACAGGACTCCCATGGGTATCAGCATCAAGTTTAGGAAAGACAAAGCTCCTCTACTAGTATTGAGACTAGGTAAGACAATCTAGCAATGAGAAAAGGTTCCCAAAAGCCAGCTCAAGTTCTAGAACCCACTGCTAGGAACTCCATAAGTATACCAAGCTACAGAACCGTCATCCACATGCAGAGGGCCTAGGTTAGACTCATGGACTCTGTGAGCTCCATTGAGCTCAGGTCAGCTGTCTCTATGGGTTCCTATGTTATGACTTTTACCCCCTTGCTCATACAATTCGTCTTTCCTCTCTTGAATAGGACTTTTGGAGCTCAACCTAATGACTGGCTATGGATCTCTGTATTTGCTTTCATCAGTTACTAAATAAAGGGTCTCTGATGACATCTGGGGTAGTCAGTAATCCAATTGCAGGTGATGGTAATTTAGTTACCCTCTCACCTATTGCTAGGAGTCTAAACAGGAGTCATAATTATAGATTCGTGGAAGATACCCTTACATCCATGTTCTACCTGACCCTTAAAATTCACTCTTTCCAGTCATCTCTTTCAGTACCATCCCCATATATGCACTCCATAATGTGAGTCTTCAAGTTCCCATGACAAACCATCCCCAGTTCACCCCGAAGACCTATTCTATTTCCCGTTCCCAGGGATAACCATGTATCCATCTTTGGGCCTGCCTTGTTACCTACCCTCTGTGGGACTGTGGATTTTTGCCTCAGATCTTTTGCTTTATAGTCAATATCTGCTTATGTATAAGTACATACCATGTTTAGCTACATTAAGAGAACCTAAATTTCTAATAAATCATTGTCAGAGTATACACACACTTTTACCAAACTGTTAAGTTATAAAGTTAAAGGAAAAAAAATTCAGTAGCCTTCTATATAGTAGAGACAAACATTTAAAAAGAGATCGTTGAATCATTCCCATTCACAATAACCACCAAAACTAAACAAATAAATAAAATGATTGGGAAAAACCTAACCAAGGAAACAAAAAAGCACTACAATAAAAATTTAATACAATGAATAAAGTAATTAGGAAGAATACTAAAAGTTGGAAAGACCACTCATCCTCAAACATAATAAGAATCAATACTGTGAAAATGGTCACAATACCAAATTCAATATTCAGATTCAATTCAATCCCAATTAAAATTCTAGGGCCACTTTACACAGAAATAGAAAAAAAATCATAAAATCTTTATGAAAACAAAAAAGCCCCCAAGTAGCCAAAGAAATTCTGAATTTTAAAACAGGTAGTGCTAGAATGACCTTCATACCTGGTATCAACTTCTAGTACAGATCATAGTAATGAAAGCAGGATAGACTTGGCACACAAATCTTATAATGTAGACAGGAAGACTAGAAAAAGGGGGTCCGGATATGAGTCTATGTAACAATTGACATGATTTTTGTCAAGGAAGCCAAAATACACATTGGATGGCCTCTTCTACCCTTATACAAATTGTGCTGAGACACCTGGGTTTCAATATGTAGAAGAATAACACTTGACCTTCATTAACCACTGTATGAAATTCAATTCTATATGCATGAAAGACCTCAACCTAAGACCTGATACTCTGAAAGTGCTAGAAAAAAAAATGCTTCAACTTATAGATAGAGGTAAGTACATTGGAATAGGACTCCAGTAGTGTAGGAATTAAAAGTCAGAAATTGACATATGAAATCTAAATAAACTAAAAAAGAATTAAAATTCAATTATAATTGCCGTAGGGAAATGAAGAAAAATGTTCTGAAAAGAAATATAAATGATTTTTAAACTATAAAAGCTGTTTCCATCATCCTTAGCTACTAGGCTAGTTCTGATTAAACCTAGCTAAAGGTGCCATCTCACCCTAGTGAAAGTAACCATCATCAAGAATTTAACACTGTGGAAGCTGCCAAATGAAGTAAAAGTAACCATCATCAAGAAATTAATAGTATGTAAGCTGCCAAACAAAGGCAGCAATTAGTTTTACCCAGCTGCAGCATCTATGAGCCATGACAAGATAAACATAGAGGTGCAATAAGTGGAATTTACATGTCAGTGGCATTAAACATCTCTTTAACAGGAGGGAAATCATGCCTGATGCTGAAAACCTAGCCAGTTTTATTGTGCTAGTGAGATCATGGACTTAGAAAAGGATCTACTACCACTACTTTGTTAAACTATCATAATTCCTCATTACATTTTATTTTATCCTAAAGATAAATGTAGCTACCACCCCTCACCAAAGAAGCCTCTCCTCACAGAAAAGGGAAGGCATCACAGAAAACTACAATTAAACACAGTACAGAAATCAACAGATTGTAAAAATCCAGCCCGAAAGGATACATCAACATTTATGAATCTATGGCTCAGGGAAGAACACAGAATAAGAGATAGAAGGATTAAAAGAACCCAAAATCAGAATGCCTGCTATAAAACAGTCCTTCCTAGAAATTATTATATAAATACAACCTAAATAATGATGACGTTATCAGACACACTAACACCAAGGGAGACAATCTCATGGTGTCCCACATCTACATGTACAGCCAACTAATGACTGTTGACTAAGGAAAAAAGAAGTAGCTTCTCACAGAAATGAAACCCTTATTGGTTGTACAATGCAAAGTGGTTAGTCTTTAGACCACATGTACAGCACTGAGAAAAATGGATGGAGCAGGTTATATATATATATATATATATATATATATATATATATATATATATATATATTTGTATACCCGTACACATACACAGCAGTAATCAAAGGACGAAGCTATCAAATTCAGAGTTGGGAAGACAAGTAAGACATTTGAGGGAGTGTCATTAGGAGGCAGTGGAAGTAGGAAAGAAAGGAAGGAAAATGATGTAATTCTATTTTAATAAAAATTGAATTTAAATTACAGAAAATGTTAGTGTAACTGTAGGGGAAAATGTAGATTTTATAGTTAGCTAGAATGTAAAGTAGTACCAGTCTCTTTGAAAATCATTCTGGTAGATCTCCAAAAACCTATAAATTGAAAGAATCCTGACCCAGCTATACTGCATCTAAGGAAGGACCCAAAAGAATCTACATCCTACTTGTATATCTGTGTTCATTGCCACCATATAGCTATAAGTATAGATATATTCCAACTGACTAATGAATGATGAAAATGTGGTGCTTATGCACAGAGTGACTTTATTCATCTGTAAAAAATAAATTGCAAGTAGAAGGATGAAATTTGAAAATATTGTACTGAGTAAACACAGAATGCTCCTACACAGAGAGGACCAAGAGGTAAGTGACTACACACCCTGTGGGGCACCCCACTCTCTAGGCCATCCATACTGAGGCAAAATCCTAGACCCCTCACCCAACATCCTCGACTTCTCTAGCCTGCCAGCAGGTAAGGTTCTTTTAGGCAGTCTGTTCTAATACCCTCATTCTATCCATTAGACCATGCAAGCTACAAGTCTCACTCTACCCCCAAACCCTCTTATTCCTCCCCCCAACTCCACAACCTCAGTGGAACTCTGAAACACAGCCTACTACTACACAGAGAGGACCAAGAGATGCGTGACCATAGACCCAGCCAAAGAATCCACTCTCTAGGCCCTCCATACTGAGCAAAACCCTGGGACTCTCCTCCACCTGCCTATGCCTCTCTAGCCAGCTTGCAGGTGAGGTTCCTGCAGGTAAGCTGCTCCAAAACTCTCATCGCATCAACTGGACTCTGAAAATATTGTACTGAGTTAGGTAATCTGGTCTCAGAATAACAGATACCATATGTATCATGTATCATCATGTATCTTACTATAGCGTCACTGAAAATTGCTTTTATTCATAGTGGAAAAAAAATGTTCTTACTTTGACTATGACCACAAAATTTTACTTAATAAATTAAAAAAAAACAAGAAAAGCAGAAGAAAAAGAATGTCTTTCAGCCTAACTACATCACTTTATTTCTAGGACTTCAAAGAATTGCTCTATTGATAGGATGATCTGAAAGGCCCTGTGCAAAATATAAAACACCACACACCTGTCAGTTTTACTTGGAACGAGGAAATAAATAAATCAATGTTTAGAGTTCATATCAGTGGTGATCACATCATTTTATTCCCTCACAGCCTTGGAATCTGAAGCAAGAAGAAAGTCCCTTTGTGTAGGAGCATAGGGGATTTTTGATGTAATGCATCTTTCTGAGAACAGGATAACTGTTTAAGTCTGATTATGCCTTTATAAAACTGCATTTATGCGAAAAGTAAAGAATTGACTTAAGCAACTTTATTTTATCTAGAGCCCAGCACTGGTATGCAAATGCTCAAAAAAGTTAGTAGCTAAGAGAAAAAGAAGCATAAATATTCAAAAGAGGCAATTTGTGACTTTGAAGCTCCATTCTGTTAAAAAAAAAAAGAAGATGTTGGGATGGAATGATTGTAGAGGGAAGTAATAAGAATCTCTCCAATTAATTTGTTTATATTGTCTTAAACTGTTGTGTTTTCGTTCAACTTAGCAGCAATTGTATTGTATATCTTTGGTGAGAAGTCATAAAGGTTATTGAACTCAGCCTGTGTACTACTTATGTGATACAAAGAGGGCACATTTCATAGAATTTGCTCCATGTGGTCAAAGCGCTACACTAAGCAGAAACTTTAGGGTTCTGAGTAGGCTATCATGGTTAATCACATTTCCATATCATTTTCGTTCTTTATTTTGCAATAGTCAAGCACCATATTGTCAGTTACTAGCAACAGAAAGTTACTTGTTACAGTTCAGAATGTTTTGAAGTATATAGGTTAAAGCATGAATAAATATGGAGTTGAGTAAAATGTTTACATCATGATTCATAGAATTTTTTTTTCTGTTTCATTTTGTCTTTTCCTCATGTTCTTGTATGGTACAGGGATGTATGAGATTTTTTGAAACTCTGTGATAACCTAACTGATCTCATTCATGAAATCCCTACCTTGGTGACACAAGATTCTCCCATAATATCTACCACAAAATACTATTATTTCATTGATTATGATTCCACATGTGAACTGAGGGTCAGGAAAAACAAAAAATATCCACTGTGCAGCCTTTCTCCTGTGTAAATTATATTTTTAATAATCTGGTGAATTGAGTACTCCTATTGTAATATATTCCACTTTATTAGATTTGGCTCCAAAATTACAATTGTAGTAAGAAATAAAGCTATTGTTTGATGAACAATTGCTTATTTCATTATAATAAATGTAATTGTGTTCAATACATGTACTGAGTTCACACTGTAATACTTTCTAAATAAAAGTACTTTTTAGATATTTTACTCTATAGTAAATCAGTATAACTTAATTATCTCCTATTACAATGTAACTACATTCAAATATTTAAATTATACATATTAAATTTATGGTAAGCTGTATACCAATTGACTTTATAACAAAAAAGTCAGGAAATTTTTAATCAACTTGAATCTTTTAAGAGATGTCAATGGTTATTTATATTTCCCAATTAATACAACAGAATAAAGACAACAATAGCAATATTAATGGATAGTTAAGGTATCTCTGGCGATCTGATCATAGTGACAGACATATTTATTCCCAACATTTGGAAAGCAGAGGCAGGCAGATCTCAGTGAATTGAAGTACTGACTCATTTACAAAGTGAGATCTAGAACAGTCAGGGATGTTATATGTATTGACTGTGTCTGAAATATAAAAGACAAAGAGTAAAAAAGAAACAAAAAAAGAAGGATTCATTTATAAAGGGGTTGTAGCAGTTTTTAAGAGCCCTGGCTATTCTTCCACAGGACTTGATTTTGATTTCCAGCACTGATGCAGCAGCTTACAACTGCCAGTAACTCTACCTCCATGGGATCTAATATCCCCACACAGACATATATTGAGGCACAACAACAATGCACATAAAATAAAAATGAATAAAAAATAAAATTAAGAAAAAGAGAAGCCTCTGGTGTTACTAGCAATGGTGGCAAATACCTTTAGTCACAGAACTTTAAAGTCAGAGACAGGTGTATATCTATGAGTTCAAACCCAGCCCGGCTTATAATTGTGAAAAACAGTCTCAAAAAAAGTCTCTGGTGAACTTTCATTGGACATAATTTTTTTTCTTCTCATGAACTCTTATAAATATTATTAAAGCAATAACTATTACTAAATAATACCTTGGATCCCTTAGTAAATAATCAAAGATATAAACTCCCAAATTTTACTTTCTGATTACCATAGCACTTCTGTCTGAAGTGACTGATAGGCAACTAAGTACAATGGAGAGCTCAGAATTTCATAGTTACAGAAGATAATTACTTTATCTTGGTCAAATTTTAACCTTCTAGCACAGTCATTCCTTGTTCTACTCCGTATCTGAACAAATAAAAACTCTTAGGAGGTATTAACTCACTATAACATTAGTTTGTACCAATATGAGAACAACGAATATCATTAGTTTGGGCCTATAGAAAAACTTCATCCATCTTTGTATATCTACCTCTCTGATGTATGCTCCAATATATTTTAATCTTACCTTGATTTATGCTTCATTTGTTATACAAAATAAAAATTTCTTGAAACTGCTTTCACACTAGAACACAGAATTTAGGGTAACCTACATTTGTGTTCCTGGGCCATGATCACTACAAATGTCTCCAGAACAAGGTATATCTCATTCTCTTTAAGAGCTGTGGTTTTTATGCCAAAAGAAGTATGTAAATTTTGCATTTTGATTATACACGGAGTAACACCAAACAGATTGACTTGAACAGCAGAAGAGACTTAGGACATTTAAACATTGTTGTGATTGGGAAAAGATGGGGAATTTTGAAATTGTGTTGTGATTTGTTCAGAAGACCATGGAAATCATGGGGGAGTAGAATGCAGTCATTTGAATGAGGAATGTCCCCCATAATTTAAGGTATTTGAACACTTAATCTCCAATTGTTGTTAGTAGTTGTTAAGGTTTAAGAGTTGCAGCCTTGCTGGATGAGATTCACTTAAAGTGGACTTTGGAAGTTTAAAAGAATCAAGTCACTTCCAGTTCATTCTCTATGCTTTGTGCATATTGTTTAATGTGTGAGCTCTCAACATCTAGTCCTTGATGGAAGCCTGCAGCTTTCTTCCAGATTTCACCACGATGATGGATTCTTATCTTTCTGGATCCATAAGCCAAAATAAGCTCTTTCTTTTCTTTTTCTTTCTTTTTTTTTTTTGGTTCTTTCGAGACAGGGTTTTTCTGTGGTTTTGGAGCCTGTCCTGGAACTAGCTCTTGTAGACCAGGTTGGTCTCGAACTCACAGAGATCCGCCTGCCTCTGCCTCCCGAGTGCTGGGATTAAAGGCGTGTTCCACCACCGCCCGGCTAATAAGCTCTTTCTTAAACAAATTACCTTGTCATGAGGATTTATAACAGTGAAAGTCAACAATTTCTTCTTTAATCACATATAAGAATATTAAGAATACATATTTAAGTTTGAGAGATTCATTACTTTGATACCCATTTTCGGGGGGAAATTTTGTGTCACAGGTTACTATTATCTATTTAATATTTCTTAAATAGTAATTGTTTCTGAAGTTATATAATATCTCCATGAGTTAGTTTTGTATGCAAAGTATACCCTTACTACAAAAATATAACAGAAGAAACAAATAGGAAAATGGGTAATTGCCATGTTTTAAAAGGATCATTGGTTAATTTTTGTGTTGTTTATTGTTTGTTATACTCTTCACAGACCTAGAAGAAGCCTCTAGTTAACAAAACAACATAAGATCTGATGCTCAAAACTAGAGGAGTAGTTTTTAATCTGTGAATCATAATTTATTTGGAGGTTAAATGACCCTTTCTTAGGGGTTGCATATCAAATATCTTGCATATCAAATATTTGCATTATAATTCATAACAGTACAAAAATAATGGTTATGAAGTAACAACAAAAAAATTCTTGATTGGGGGGGTCACTACAACATGAGGAACTATGTTAAATTGTTATGGCATTAGGAAGGTTGAGAACTGTGCTAGAGGAAAAAGTGAGAAGTAGATGTCAACTCATAAGCACATGATTTTCTGAACTGAACACTGGTAGTGCAGGAAATAACACCAACAACTGACAAATTGGATCTTATGAAACTAAAAAAACCTTCCATATTTTCCGTATTTCAAAGAAAACTGTCAATCAAATGAAGAGGCAACAGATAGAATTGAGGAAAATTGTTACCAACCATACATTTTACAGAAGATTAATGTCTGTAATATACAATAACCAGACGACTAAACATTTATAAAGGAAATAACCAAATAAAAAACTAGACTGTGGAACTTAAAAGAAAATGCAATCAGTTAATAAACACTTTAAAAAGAACTCAACATTGTTAGCTCTCCAGAAAATGAAGATTAAAACTACTTTTAAGTTCCATCTCACCCTAGTAACAAATATCATCATTGAAAACAAATTAAAACAAAATATTGGTCTAGCTGTTGGGGAGAAGGAACTTGTCCCCATTCTTAGTGGGAATCCACAATGTTGGGAACAAAATGAAAAGAGTTAGCCTGCGATGAAAGTTTAGAGCTCGCATTTGCAACCATAAGCATAAAGCAGAAAGAGAATGGGAGTTAGAGTGAGATTATGAACTCTCAAAACTTCTTCCCAGTGGTGTACTTTCTCCAGCAAGACTATATCTCTTATATATCCCCTCAAATACACCATTGATTGTAAAGTAAGTATCAAAATATTTGAGATTACTAAGGATAATTCTCATTTACAGAGCTGGAAATGCCCCCTTAACTGTTCTCATCTTAACAATAAATGTTTCTTTCAAAACAAGACTTAATCAAAACAATGATCTTCCTATTACTCTTTTCCTTTCCAAACACCCAGAATCTACCTTACTGTTAGTTTGCTAAATGGCTGCATTGCATTGACCTCTAAGTGTTTTTGATTTTAACCATGTCCCTGTTTGTCCTCAAACACAAATAATTTTCCTTTTGCTTTGCATGGCAGTAAATAAAGAGATAGATATATGATCAAAATGCTGACAGTAATAGATTTAAGTGCTCAGCCTTAAATGGGACATCTTTATTAACCCCACTAGCACAAAATTTCAAGGAACCATGTATAAGAGATAGAAAGACTCTAAGATCTGGAGGATGACTATGAAATATTGCCTTCTGTATATGGCATAGTTATCAAAATCATGAACTCACAGTGGCTTAGGTTATTTGCAAAAGACCTACATAAGATCAACCCAGTCACGATCTTGGTATAGATATGATGGATAGGTTTCAGTGTCTATCCATTACTAAAGAGCTATTAGTAGTTGGCAGTTGCTGGTGAAGGGAGGATTTTTTTGGAGGATTGCAGGAAACCATGGATTTGGCTTAGCCTTGCTGCATTAATCAGCATGTCAGATAGGGTTTTCATGTTAGGCACCCTGGCTTCTGGGGTACAATGTGCCTTCTACATCTTAAGAGGCTGATGTACTCCCCCAGACAGTGAAATGTTCAGGTTGTTTTGTGTTTCTCTGTATGTTCTCTTAATAGTTAAGGAAACATGGAAACTATATAGAACAATTGGTCTAGGGTATCAATCTTGTGTACGCTGTATGTCTTGCAAATGTCACTGTATCCCAGAAACTTCAATTGTATTGATCTTGACAATTGCCATTATATTCCTCATATTTCTTCCTCCGAGTATGGCTGGTGAGACTGAGCCTTTCCTCTTCCCAGAATTCTTTTAATGTGATCACCACACTTATACTCCTGCCTGGTTATTAGTCAATTCATGTTTTATTAAACCAATACAATCAATAAATCTTTACAGGGTACAAGAGCATTATCTCACAGCAATCAAAAACAGGAACAATATGACATTGGGAAAGGAAATAGTGGGAGGAATGTGAGTGGAGGTTGAGTGGAGAAATGATCACATTTCATTTTATATATGTATGGAATTCCCAAAATAATTAATAAAAGCATTTTTTAAGAGAATCAGAATTGGAAGCATTTATAGTATTGTGTATAATTCAATGCAGAATCCCTTGCTGCTTGGAAAATATCCCTGAAGTCACAAGTTTTTGCTAATGAAGAGATTTCTAATTTTGTAGGTTCCTGGTCCAGGGCATGATTTCTAGCTAATGAAGGTTTTGTGATGGGAAAAGAACCTACCATGTGACTTCCAAAAGAACTGTACTCAACATTTGACTTCAGTGAGCAAAGTCAGGTGGAGTTTTAAAACATAGGTGTTGATACTTGCTTAAACCATATAATAACTGGCTGCTTCATTCAATTATAACAAAAATATAAGGTTAACCAATTTACCCAAATGTTTGCCCTTATGAAGTCTTGATGGAAGAAGGTCATTGGTTAAATAAACTGCCTTGGCCCTGATAGGTAAGACCACTAGTGGGTGGAGTAAACAGAACAAAATGCTGGGAGGAAGAGGAAGTGAGGTCAGAAATCATGTAGCTCCTCTCAGAGCCAGACGTGATGGAGCAAGCTGCTAGGTCAGACATGCTGAATCTTTCCCAGTAAGACTGGTGCTATGTAGATTATTAGAAATGGGTTAGGCAAAATATGAGAATTAGCCCATAAGAGGCTAGAGCTAGTGGGCCAATCAATGTTTAAAAGAATACAGTGTCTGTGTAATTATTACAGGGCATAAGCTAGCCATGTGGGTGGCCGGGTGCCAGGGACGCAGCCCCACTGCTCCAATTACAACAAAATGGCGCCCAGACATGTGGACAACTGCATCCACTGAAAGCCTGAGAAAGCTTGGGAAAGAGTAAAGCATGTTTTCTTGGTACCAACGATTTCTCGGGTCTACTCTGCTGGCTAGAGGCAAGCAAGTGCTCTCATCTAAGAGAGGCTTCCTGACTCAACTTTAGCTTCAAAACCCTCCAGCTCATTAAGAGTTCTTGCCACGAAACACTTAAACGGTGTTGACGAAAAGCTGAACGCATGCTTTTCGGTTTTCAGCCATAGCAGGAAAAAAGCTGCGCTGTTTAAAAATGCCGGCTTTCTGGGCTGTCCTGCCAGGGCAAACTCTGACTCTTTTACGCAGGCAGTTTGTGCTGTTTGCAAGCACAGGCTGCTGAAGCTCACTTGCTGGCAGGGACATTGAAACGCCATAGACTTGTGGCAATAAACATGGCTACAGCCGGTACCTCCACCATGAGGCTGAAAGCTAAGGGATGGGCTGGATCTAGCTGCCAAAGCCATGGCTTTAATCCCACCCATTTTGCTCAGTAATTTAAAGGCTCATGTGGTCAGAAAAAGAGAGATATACAGTGAAGAAAGTTTCAAAGACCAAGAAAATTTCTAAATGGTTTACTGTGTGTTAAAAATATATGCAGACTAAAAGTTAAAGTTCTTAAAGTAAAAAACAAAATAAGGAAGAAAGAAAGTAGTTGGGTATGGTAGTTCACACCTTTAATCCCAACACTTCGGAGGCAGAGGGAGATTGACCTCTGTGACTTCAAGGTGTGGTAGCACACGCCTTTAATCCTACTGCCTAGAAGGCAGTGACAAACAGATCTCTGTGAGTTCAAGGTGTAGTAGCATACACCTTTAATCCCAATGCCTAGGAGGCAGAGACAGATGGATCTCTGAGATTTCAAGGACAGCCTGGTCTACTGAGTTATTCCAGGTCAAAGATGCAGAGAACCAGTCTCAAAAAGCAAAAAGTAAAAATAAACAAAATAGAGGTTAAAATAAAGTGCACAAAGATGGAAAATACACAGAGAATTTTGATACTGTATGCTATTATGCTCTGTTTGAGTTGTTTGAATGCTGAGAAAAGAGAAATAGCTGCTAAAAGATATTTGTTTATAAATGCTGCTGAACTAATCCAACATAGATATTTTGAGATTGCCTTGACTTTGAAATTTGGATCTAAGGACATGATGCTTTGGAAAGGAGTTTCTTATTTTGTTTTCACAGAGGGTGAGAGTCTGTGGATTGTTTCTATTCCAATATGGTATGATGGACCACACCTTCCTGCAGGGTTGCTGTGAACACCTTCAGGAAATTGCTTCGCTCCACTGCCAACTTAGATAAAACTAGCACAGAGGTTATACCATGAAAGACCTAATTAACAACGCCCCCATTCAGCAGGAAGCAGTTTGGAGAGAAATAACTGCGCCCATATTCCCAAAAATTGTTTATAAATGTTATTTTACATTTAAATGGGGGGTATGATATAGGTATGAATAATTTGCATTAGTATAGATTTTGCTTTATTGATAGAGATTTTAGGTCAATTTTGTTATATGTATATGTATTTCTGATCTTTATTAAGGTATTGTGATTGTGTAGTTCACTTAAAAATGTAATGTATATAGGTTGTTAATAGATAATCATAATAGTCAAGTTTGTAGTCATGTTAGTTAAGATTTTCTATAAGCATTCTTCATATTTTTCAAAGATTATAGAATATGGCATTTTAAAAGTTTTAATAACTTAGGACTTTTCATGACAATGAAACACTCTGCTCCTGGTAGCACCAATCTACTTCAAGAGAAAGATGGGCATCGAAGAGGATCCTTATGGAGTTTGATAGACATTTGGGTAAGAAACTGCTCTTGACTGGACTATTGCATAAACTGGACACAGAGAACCCACAGAGAGAGGACTACTGAACTTCCCTAAAGGTAAGATGATCTTTCAGGGTTTCTGATTCATGAAAGAGTCTGCGAGACATTCTGCAGGACACAACAGATAGTGACTGAACTGACTTTGAAATGTCCTGCTTCATGGAAATGTCTCTGGATACTATGGGCCTGTAGGATGAAGATGGATGCCCCAATGGTACAGAGGAACTTTGGGTGACTGTCCAGGCAGCGAGATGTCTCTGTCATTACTAAAGTTTGAAAGCTGCTTATTTCTTGTTTGCTTAGGTAATATTGTATCTTTCTGGAGTCATTGATGGAGTTGAAGAATAGTTAGTTATAGTTATATTTTCCCTTAGTTATGATAAAGATAAAATAGATATAAATATTATAATTTTTACTTGATAACTGTTTTGTTATATGTAATTTTGCTATGTTAAAGCCTTCCTATTTTGTGTTTAAACAGAAAAAGGGGAAATGATGGAGGAAGGTCATTGGTTAAATAAACTGCCTTGGCCCTGATAGGTAAGAACATAGGTGGGTGGAGAAAACAGAATAAAATGCTGGGAGGAAGAGGAAGTGAGGTCAGAAATCATGTAGCTCCTCTCAGAGCCAGACGCGATGGAGGAAGCCGCCAGGTCAGACATGCTGAATCTTTCCCGGTAAGACCGGTGCTATGTAGATTATTAGAAATGGGTTAGGCAAAATATGAGAATTAGCCTGTAAGAGGCTAGAGCTAGTGGGCCAAGCAATGTTTAAAAGAATACAGTGTCTGTGTAATTATTTCAGGGCATAAGCTAGCCATGTGGGCGGCCGGGTGCCAGGGACGCAGCCCCGCCGCTCCAATTACAACAAGGTCTGAACTTATTTCTTCTAAATATAAACATAGTTTAAAAACTAATAGGAATTTTCAGGAAAGTCTATAATATGTAAATATATAAAAACAGAACCATATTTACCTGATACATAAAAAATTAAAACATAATTTCTTTTAGTGATATTTCATAAGCAATTCATATTTAATATTTGTTCATTACCTGTTTAAACTGTTCTATCCAGCATGTAGTTCCTGATTTATAGCCCATATTTGAATAAAGGTGAAATAAAACATGTATAATGTTCAAAATAAAATTTATATTTAGCACATTTTATTATGTCTAAAGAGAAGTATACATATCTATATATATTTGTGCATGTATAATTATGTACATGTACATGTAATATATACCATATATAGCATATCATTTATATAACAGAAAAGCAGTATATATTTTAGGGCAAATAGAATGTCCAAATGTAAAATGTGATTTATTTTAAAGTTCTCACAACATACAGTCAAAAACTGTATTACTTTTTTTCAGGTGCCTATTGAGAAAATCTAAAGAGAAAATGGAAAGATTAAAGAACATTAGATCTTTGGTTTAGTTAAATTGTTTATTTAATCAATATTACTGCTATTCTATGCTAGCTATAAAGCGGACCAAGAAGACTTAATTAGCTTTTCAAACTCATTATGTGCCATGTTTAATTTCATGTTTGTCACATTTGAATTTGTTTAAGCTTTAATAATATTCAAGTTCTTGTACTTGTATTAAAGATAACATGCGCTAGAGGATAATGAATATATTAATCTCAGTAAGTCATTATTGCTATAAACACTTTAAAATTTATCTAGGTAAATCAATTATATTTCCCATTACATTTATGAGACAGATTACTTCCAAATAGTGGAAAATTGAACCTTATTATTTATTTTTATGTTTATTCACTACTCATTAAATAAGTAATTTCTCTGACCATTGTTTTCTTACTTTAATAACATTACCAACACTACTTTTAAAGAGTTTTGTCTATTGAATGCACAAATATTGAGTTAATTGAACTTTTTATCATTTAGTTAAAACCAAAAGATGTTTTACTACTAAGATAACATTTAAAAAATATAGAATGGCTTGATGATAACTCTTTAACCCTAATTTGAGTGTTAGTTGCTTAAATAAATACTACTTTGATTGCCTTTTAAAATAAATATTTACTTTCAAATAAGTTCAATTATGTGTATCTACATGGTGAGTGTGGGCAGATGCCTCAGATCAGAAATGTCAGATTTCCTAATACTTTAGTTATAGCCAGTCGTGAGTTACCTGATATGGGTGCTGGAAAATGAACTCCATTCCTCTGAAAGAAGACCAAGTCGTCTTAACCACTAAGTCATCACTCTAGCTTCTTATTGCACTTCTTTTGAACTTTGGTTTGAATGCTAGCATTTTTCCCCTACTTGTTATTATTATCCATATCATATACACTAAGTATCTATAACTCTAATTTTGTCAACTCATTTGTTTTTCACTTAATTCTAAAGTCACTGAGAGTCATAAAAAATAATTGGCCATTAGTTAGTACAAATTTATTCCTACTATTCAAGAATTTCAATGACAATATATATTATATTTATATATATAGTTGGTCAAATGGCAATGCTATTTTCTATGTAGTAAAAAGTCTTATGTGCTGAAGACATGGTCCTCAGTAGATGTACTCATTATTGGTGGAATGAATCAGAAGGTCTCTGACTTAGAGTTTGGGCCTTTTTTCATAAAATAGCTTTTTGTAGAGATGCCTTTAGCATCAGTATATTATCCTTATTCCTCACCTCTCTGAATCCTTGTTTTCTCATATTTAAAAAAATACACAGTTGTATTCTACCCTAGAAGTTGACCCATGATGGTCAACTACATCACTGGTCCAAAAATAACAGGGCAAATGAACATGGTCTGCAATCTGTGAAATTGTGAGGAATAGTAAACCGTTTTTTTCTTTTAAAATGTCTCTCTCGGGTATTATTCATAGTATGCATGAACCCACGCAGACACAGCAACAGAGACATACAGACAGACAGACAGACAGACAGATAGACAGACACACACACACACATTGTAATAAAGTGTCTTCCAAATTGTGACCATATGTAATGATTTGGTTTAGCTTTTTATTGTTTTTAATATCAGAGAATATAAAAGCTACCTAATATATTTGACTGGAATGTTAGTTTAAAACAATATAGTCAGTTTATTATTTTTCCCTTTAGAGTTTGAATATCTGTGATCAAGAATCTGATTTCAGGTGCCAAACTGTCTTCAATGTTTTCTGGAAATTTATTATTTATGTAATCATTTAATAGTAATTTTTGAAAATCTTAAATTACTCAACTATAAATTGGATGCTTCAATTCAGTTTTACCTTTGAATTTCATGATTTCATTTTTTTAGCTGAACATAATTCCATTGCGTATATGTATCATGATTTCATTAGACATCCATCAGTAGTTAATGTACATTTTTACTCACCAAGTTCTGACATATATTTGCCAGAATAATCTGTTCTCTAATTTGTGATTTTCCTGGTTTTCACCATTCCAAATATATCCCATCTAAAACTTTTATCAGAATTATGTTCTTGTACCTCATATTTAGTCCCATTTTTTTTCAATAGAAGAATGGATAAAGAAGGTGTGGTACATATACACTTTAGAGTTCTACTCAGCAGTAAAAAACAATGACATCTTGAATTTTGCATGCAAATGGTTGGAAATAGAAAACACTATCCTGGGTGAGGTAACCCAGACCCAAAAAGTTGAACATGGGATGTACTTACTCATAATTGGTTTCTAGCCATAAATAAAGGGCATTGAGCATATAATTTGTGATCCTACAGAAGCTAAATAAGAAGGTGAACCCAAAGAAAAACATTTTGTTATCCTCCTGGATATTGGAAGTAGACAAGATTGCCGGGCAAAAATTGGGAAATTGGGGGTCTGGTGGGATGGGGGAAAGGGGAAATGGGGAGAGAAAAGTGAGAAGGGGAGGATGGGGAGATCTTGGGGGAATGGGATGATTGGGATAAGGGAAGGGTGGAAATGGGAGCAGGGAAGTATATATCTTAATTAAGGGAGCCATTTTAGGGCTGACAAAAGACTTGACTCTAGAGGGTTTCCCAGGGGTCCCCAGCTAGTTCCTTGGGTAGCTGAGGAGGGGGAGCCTGAAATGGTCCTATTTTATAGCCATACTGATGAATATCTTGCATATTACCATAAAACCTTCATCTGGCGATGGATCGAGATAGAGATAGAGACCCACACTGAAGCATCGGGTTGAGCTCCCAAAGTCCAAATGAGGAACAGATCGAGGGAGAACATGAGCAAGGAAGTCAGGACCGCAAGGGGGTGCACCCACCCACTGAGACTGTGGGGCTGATATAATGAGACCTCACCAAGTCCAGTTTGTCTGGGACTGAAAAAGCATGGGATAAAACTGGACTCTCTGAATATAGCAGACAATGAGGGCTGCTGAGAAGCCAAAGACAATGGCGTGGAGGTTTTGATTCTACTGCATGTACTGGCTTTGTGGCAGCCTAGCCTGTTTGGATGCTCACCTTCCTAGACCTGGATGGGAGGGGGGAGGTCCTTGAACTTACCACAGTGCAGGGAACCCAGACTGCTCTTCGGACTGGAGAGGGAGGGGGAGCGGAATGAGGAGGGGGGGAAATGGGAGTTGGGGAGGAGGTGGAAATTTTTAATAAAAAATAAATAAATAAATAGACTAATACACTATGAAAAAAAAATCCAAGTGGGAACTACCGGTGGCTCGAACTAGGCTTGCAAGCATATCCAACCTGTAGCCTGAAACCCATGTACAACCACGATGACAGCTACAAATGTGGCCCAACGCAACATCAACAGCTTACTTAAAATGCTATGAAGTTTTGCCCCTGTTTCTGTGACTCAGACTTTGAGGTTCTTGGGTGTAAATGTTGTAGCTAATAATAGCTTTTGCAGTGTCAAAGGCTGGACGCCCCTGCCGGAGCAATGAGAAATGATCACATACTAGAGCTTCTGTGAAGGCAATGGCAATGGCAACTTTTTGTTGATAAGCTAATGACTGGGAATAAGAACTAGAGAGGGATCCAGGAAACCCTGCCAAACGCTAAGGACGGAGCCCAGTGCATTTCTCTTTCCTTCCTTTTGACCTGGTAGGCCATTACTTCCTACATATCCACGCTTTCATTTATTACATGGGTGTTGAATGGAAGCCAGAGTTCTTTGTTCAGGCCAGTGTTGACTCTGCCTCAGGAGAACTCAC
Source organism: Microtus agrestis (assembly GCA_902806775.1). Lineage (NCBI taxonomy): Eukaryota > Metazoa > Chordata > Mammalia > Rodentia > Cricetidae > Microtus > Microtus agrestis. Next base: position 485,383 of record CADCXT010000527.1, on the reverse strand, counting down.
CAACTAGACTGTGCCTGTCTTAGCTTGACCTATCAAACATGTTCTTACCCATCACTGATTATCACCACTCAGAAAGCATTCATTCCTGGAGATTTGCCAGTGTTTCAGGGAGAAGACTGTTGCTTTTTGAATTACAAATAACCAGGCATGTATAATCTCCTATAAAGGACTGATAGAAGGATACCTAAGAACCACTAACACCTGAAGAGTCACCATAGGGGTTTTCCACTGATGTCAGATACTCTGCAGGAGACATTTAAAGAAAATACCGATTAGCAATTCCACCACCAATTAATGTGTATTTGAGCATCCAGGAGGGACCTTTTAATATTATACCAAACTTTTTTTTTAAAAAAATGAAGAATCAAAGGCCATAACCTCTGCCCTTAATAAATCAATTTGTTTGGTGGCAATGAGAATGAGAGATTACCCATTACCCATTTTGGGTTATTCCTTCCTTAGTGGAAGCAGACTGATCCATGGCTAGGGTTATATCTGTTACTAAGACCCATATGGCATTGTGGCAATCTGAGGAAAAACAGAAACATACTTTCTCCCAAGACTTAGCGGTGGAGCAGACAAATGACATTGGAGGGAGATAGGATCTCTCCATCTAACCAGGAGCAGGGGTATATCCCTTGGCAAAGATGTCCAGTGCTTGTAAGATGGACTGTGCTCTTTGTCATCAAAACTGAGAAAGTTTAAAACTAGGTGAGGATCTCGTCTCTCCTAAATTCTGGCAATATTGTCTTGACCAACAGCTCCTTATGAGCTCTGTTTGTTCTCTCAACAATGGCTTGTCCCTATGGATTGTAGGAACTTCCATTGGTATGAGAAATCTTTCAGGACTCCAGAAAGTCATTGAATTGTTGGTAAGCATTGGCAGGACCGTAAATGCAGACAGATAAACATACATACATAAAAAAAATTAAAATGAGACAAAATGCTAAAATGTAAAAATATTCTACCAAATGAATATGTCACATAAATCATCTATTTATCTATATGTCTGTCTATCTCTCATCTATTTACCTATCATCTCTGTAGCTATCATCTATGTAACTATGTATCTATATATTTATCTATCATTTTTCTAGCATTTATTTATTTCCCATCTATGTTGTAGTGACATTTAAATTGTATTTTAATAATATAATGACTTCCATAATATCTGAAAATAAAACAGTCCCACTGGTAAACCTTAGAGACTGGGTTATGGTAAAACACACCTTTAATTCCAGTAGCTACAATGACACAGCTTTAATCCCAGTAGCCATAATGATGTAGTAGATGGTGCGGGCTGTGTCCCGCTGCCCAGCTAGTTTATCCCCTGAAATAACCATATAGAAATTGTATTAATTAAATTACTGCTTGGTCCATAAACTCTAGTTTCTTATGGGCTAACTCTCACATCTTGATTCAACCCATTTCTAATAATTTGTATGTCACCATGAGGTCGTGGTTTACCGGGAAAGATTCAGCGTATCTGACCTGGCAGCTAGCTCCATAGTGGCAATCTCTGACCCTGCTTTTTTCCTCGTGGAATCCAGTTCTGTTTTTCCTGCCTACCTAAGTTTCTGCCCTATCAAAAGGCCAAAGCAGTCTCTTTATTTAATCAATGAAAGCAATACATCCTACACCATAATGACAAGCAACTTTAATCTCAGTAGTCACCCTACTGGTGTTACATGGCTTTAATCCCAGTGGTACATGCCTTTAATCTCAGCCCTAGAGAGGTATATAAAATGGGGGAAGACAGCTCTCAGACACAATCTCATTCTGAGATTCCAGAAGGCAGTATCACCATTTCATTTCAAAATAAACCTGCCTTCCTTTTAGGTTGGTGATTTCAGATAATCTGCCACATTGATAGGATGTTTACTAACACATGGCCTAACTTTCTGAAGTCAAGGTAAAAGCTAGTGTCTGGATGTTTTGCTTTTCAGATCTTCATGATGAACCCCAATTTCTCTCTCTGAGATTTTATTAATTGTACTTTATTTGTCACCTATATGGATCCTGACTCCACACCTACAGAGACTGGCTCAAAAAATCTGTGGCTGAAGGTCTCCCAACCCCAGCCAATTGACATGATTTCACCTACTAATTGTTTTTTGCTTTTTTTTGTTTGTTTGTTTTTGTTTTTGCCAAAACCCTGTCACAGCAAAGCCACCCATTTGGTGGGCCCTCTGCATGGTGACTTGGCCATTTCTGGGCATGCACACAATTTCCCCCCTGCTGCACTTCCTGCTATATGATGACTTGCACTGCTTCTGGTTTGTGTTCACAGATTGTGAGCTCTGGGTTCCTTGATATACTTGCTACTAAAAGGTTCTTTCCATGTATGGAATCAATTTAATTACTCTTAATTTATAAAACATATTTGTTGAGTATTTAAGCATGTGTCAATGTGTAATTGATTGGAACTGTTCATGCCACAACCAGTTGCATCTCTCTGCCACATGCCCACAGCCACGATAACTACCAGCCAGTAAAGATTATTACACCTACAACAATTTAGTGAAATCTCATAACAGAGGAAATTTCATTAGATTACTATATAAATAAATAAGAAAATTATATAATTGCAGACCATATCACCATCCAGGAATTTAATAACCTTTTTGCTTATATTATGAATGATATTCTACAAGGCTTATACGGTTTTTGTGATACATCCATTTATTTGATATTGTGACTTAGATTTGTTTTTCATACTATATTCTGAACAATGATTTGATAACAGGGCCAATAATAAGGCACTTTTAAAAATGATTCCAATATTTATAGATTGATAAGGAACTGATAGCTGACTAAATTTATACAACTGAAAATCAAATGTTAGCTGAAAAAATTAATATCATTGAAAATGATAACATTAATTTGACAGATAAAATTCAATCTATGTCAAAGGGTGCTTTAAAATTATCTGAAAGTATTCATACTGTTGAATTTGACAATTATATTGTGCCAAAAATTTATAAGTTAGGAGCAGATAGAGTATCTCACCAGGAAGGCACTATGCATGCTATCCAAATAATATTTAAGGATGAAAAGTTGTCATTAATGAAAAATTTCATACCTTGAAATCATATGTGCTGAATGAAGACCGCAAGTTATGTGAGTCAATGAAATCATTATAAATAATCACAGGTCAAGACATTCTGGCTTTACAAAAGAGAGTTGTAAAAATATTTGAAATGATTGAAGAAATTATCAAAACTGATGAAGAGAGGGTAGAGATACAAAGACAGGATTTAGCATTGCTGGTATATGTCAGAGGCAGAGAAGACTTATCAAAGGTTTTAGTTAATTAACCTGTAATCACTTCTGACAAACCACCCAGTGCTACATACCTAAAAGGATTCAGAGAATATAAATGGAAACCTATAGTTATGAATGATCTAAAGGAAATTAAGCAAAGAACAGTATCTTATGGCTTGCATTCACCATTTTTATGGAGATCGTGAAAATGTGGTCTTCAAGCAATAAGGCTATCCCACAAAACTCACTTGAATTAGTTTCAGCAGTCCTGGAAGTTGGGCCACAACTACTGTGGAAATGCTAAGAATGAGAATAGGCAAAATGTTTAGACCAACAGGGAAAACTAAAAGGATTTCAAGCTTTGCAAGATCACATTTGTGGCAAGGGCACTAATGCTGATCCACAGGATTAAGTACTTTATGATGCCCACATCTGTCCTTATGCTACACAGCAGCCTTAAATGCTTGAGACAGCATTCAAGAAAAAGTACTAAACCAAATAATAAGGTTAAATAAGGCAAAGAGAACCCTTTAGTGACTTTTTACAAAGGATAACTAGGGCAGTCTAAATAGGAGTAACAGACCCAGAAACTAGATGAATACTTATTGGATCTCTGGCTTTTGAAAATAGCAACTTAGAATGCATGAAGATATTTGGACCTTTAAAATTAAGATCAGAACCAATGGATGAATGGATTCTTCATACAGTAAACATTGTGGAAGTTGTCTATAACACTGAGGCTTGGGTAGGAGAAGCAATTTCCAAAAGTATGAGGAGAAATCAAAATAACAAATGTTTTAATTGTGGTACAATAGGATATCTGAGAAGGGATTGTAGACAAGGAATTCCTAGAAACAATGTCTCTTCTGGGAAATGCAAAAAAAGAAAGTCTCAGTATTCTGGATTATGTAGAAGATGTGACCAAGGCAAACATTGGACCAAAGAATGTAGATCAACAAAAGTCAGAAAAGGCAACCTGATACCATTGGGAAACTCCTTAGGGGGCATCTCACAGGCCCCAAGTCAAAGGTGGTCTAGATATTCCTAGTAACTGTTGAGAACATGTCTCACGGGGAAAATTAAAACTTCCTTGCCTGCTATAAAACTTATACTGTTCTGGATGACGGAATTAACATGGAGGGTAAATAAAAAATTCTAATATAAAATAGGAAATGTATATTTTGGCAGACTTCTATATGTGATCAAAGACCAAAGCTAAGAATGCACATAAATAACATTGAAATTGAGGGAATACTGCACACAGGTGTGTATGTGACTATTATTATTCCAGAATCTTGGCATCCAGATTGACCTCTTCAAAACGAAGAAGTTCAATTCCTAGGAAATGGAACACTATCTCAAGTAAAACAAAGCACAAAATAGGTTGAATGCACAGTTCCAGAAGGACAGAGAAGAAGGCTGAGACCATATATTGCTAATATTGCAGTGAATTTATGAAGTTGTGACCTGCTGCAGCAATGGAATACCCAGATTAACATTCCTGCAGTCCTAGAAACTCATGTTCCTAGGAAAGATATAAGGTACTATCAAAGATGGTCATCAACCATTCAGACTATGCAAGAACTGAAAACAACTAACATACCTTCAGAGATTCCAATGGCCCTACTTTTAAAATGGTGAAATGAGGAACCAATATAGATTAAACAATAGCCTTTAACAGAGAAGAAACTGCCGGCTTTAGAACAGCTGGTACAAGAGAAACTAGATGCTTACCATACTGAAGAATCAATCAATCCTTGGAATTCTGTATTTTTTGTTAAAAAGAAATTGGAAAATGGAGAATGGTGACAGATTTAAGAATTGTCAAAAGGTAATTCAACCTCTCAGCCCTATTCAATCTGAAATTTCTTTGCCTTCCCTAATACCCAAATAATGACCTCTAGTAGTCATTGATTTAATAGATTGTTTTTTAAATGATACCGTTACAAGAAAAGAACAGAGAAAAATTAACTTGACAGTACCTACTTATAATAATTTGCATCATACTTGGAGGAATCAGTGTTTCTCCCACACAGAATGCTCAAAATTCTACCCTGTGCTAAACTTTGTAAGCCAGCCATTGGAAACAATACATAATCAATTTTCTAAATCTATAATTTACCATTACATGGATCACATTTATTCTATCTGAGTCAAATGTAGATACCTTAGAAAAAAAATCGTTGAAGAAGTAAAGAAAATTTTGGCTAAATGGGCATTAAAAATAGTTGCTGAAAAGGTGTAAAGAAGAGATTCTGTCAATTACATAAAATAGTTTTATAGAAAATTAGAACACAAAAAGCCCAAATTAGGAGAGACTGATTATGGACACTTAATGACTTTCAAGATTGTTAGGAGACTTTTCCAGTCTACAACCCACTGTTGGTATAACACCTGATTTAATATTTCATTTGAATATAACCTTAGATAATGATAAAGACTTAAAAAGTTCCAGGAAATTAACAGCTGAAGCTGAGAAAATAATAACTGTGTTTGAAGAGAAATTACAGGAGGCACATGTAGATTGGGTAGATCCAAATCTTTATTGCATAGGTCATATTGCTTTCCAGAATTACCCTTATAGGAATTTTAATGCGTAGGGAATATGTTATCTTAGAATGTATGTTTTTGCCACATAAACCAATTAAAAAATAAAAACTTTTGTGGAAAAATTCTCAGAAAGAATTATGAAAGAAAAATTGAGACTTTGTTAACTAACAAGAATAGACCCAACTGGGATTATAGTGCCTTTTACTACTAATGAAATTTAAAAGGCAAATGGAAAAAAATGAACCCTGGCATAGAGTTTATGTTAATTTTTATAAGTGATTAATAACAATTATCCCTAAAACCATAGTATCAAACTTATAAAGAGAGCTCTACTTGGATTCTTCCCCATATTGTATTACATACCAATAACTGGAGATCATACATTCTATACTGATATAAATAAATCAGGGATGGCTGGTAACAAATGAGAAGAATTAGGTAAGGTTAAACAAAGCCCTTATAATTCTATGCAAAATGCAGGGTTGTATTCTATTATCATGGTACAAAGAAACTCTCAATATAGTTACTGATTTGTAATATACAGAAATAGTTTTCTTACATATTGGAAGTGTTGAATTTATATAAGATGATGCAGAATTGTCTTCATTATTTATTCAGGTTCAAGATATAATCAGGTATAGGATTTGTATATAAATATTCTGATCCCATACATACCTATACCTTTCAGGTCCTCTAACACAATGCAATGCTGAAATTGCTTGATTATAGATTGGAAATGTGCTGAAGGCTTCAGAATATCATAAAAACATGATGTCAATAACAAAGGTTTAAAGAAAGAGTTTTCTATTACAAGGCAACAAGCTAAGGAGATTGCAAGGAAATGTTTTACTTGTTCTTTCTATAACCAAACACTGTTACCTGTAGGGAGAAACACAAAGTGTACTCAAAGGTAAAAAATCTGGCAGATGGATGTGTTCCACTTTGCAGATTTTGAAAAATTACAATATGTACATAACACCATTGAAATTTATTCAGGTTTTCAATGGACAACTGCTTTGTGCTCAGAAAAGGTTGATTCAGTAATACCTCATTTCTTAGCAGCAAGGGCCTTCATGGCTATACCTGCACAAATCAAGACAGATAATGGTCCAACATATGTATCTAAGAAAATGAAACCATTTTTGTTTATTATACCATAAAATATATTACTATTATAAATAATAATCCTACAGGTCAGTCAGTTATAGAAAGATCAAATAGAACTATAAAGGATATGTTAAACAAACAGAAAGGGATGGAAAATATTCCCATAAAGTGATTGCTTTATTAACCTTGAATTTTCTTAATGCTATGAGAAATGATCAATGGCAGAAAAAAGACATTGGATAATAGAAAAAAAAACTTTTGACTTAAATCAGCCAGTGTAATTCAAAGATGTGCTGACCTCAGAATGGAAACCAGGAGATGTGCTTCATTGTGTAAGGGGTTTTGTTCTTGTTTTCACTGATAAGGGATTTCCCTCTATATGCTGTGACTATCATTGGATAATAAAAGAATGGCTTTGGGCCTCTAGCAGAGCTATAGGGGAACAGAGATAGGCCAGGAAAACCAAACTGCATGATGGAAAAAAAAAGAGGCAAAGTCAGGAAAAAGTGATGGAGCCATTACCGGAGATAATTTTGCTAAAATTTTGCTGGTAGGCCACAACCTCGTGGTGATGCACAGATTAATGGAGATGGGTTAAATTAAGATGTAAGAGTTAGCAAATAAGAAGCTAGAGCTAATGGGCCAAGCAGTGATTTAATTAATACAGTTTTGTGGGATTATTTTTGGGTCTAAGCTGTCAGGCTGCCTGGAAACAAGTGGTCTTCTCCCTCCAAATAATTGGTGTCCAACTTGTGGCATAAACCCATGACACTAAGGTTAACAGTCTCATGCTCTAATGACTGTGAAAATCTTGTATTTTATTTAAAAATCAAAGGAGGGTTTTAACTTTCACAAAGTAAAATTACATAACATATAGGCCATCTTCAAACACTTTAGACATCTACAGAATATGGCATTTAAGATGCTTTAATAACTTAAGTTCACCTTTTTTTGTGACAATGAGACATATCTGCTCCTGACAGCACCAATCTACTTCAGAAAAAATAATGGGCATTGAAAAAGTCCACATGCCATTTATTTTCTTTATGGCAAAATTATTCCACTGTACAAAAGTAATGCCCCTTCCTCAACTGCTGACATTATGGTGTCCTAATTAGACAAGCAGAACCCAAGATATCCTTCTTTACAGGAGAGTTTGTCCAATATGCTAGGTCTGTATGCCGAAGATGGGTGCCCCAACGTTGCAAAGGATTTGGGTGATTGTCCAGGCAGTCAGCCGTTTCTGTCATTATTTACATTTTTTGAAAGTTGCTTGCTTGCACTTCCTGCTTACTCAGTTAATATTATTTCCTTCTTTGGTTTCTGAGTCAGTTGAAAATTAAATTTCAGTAGTTATAGTTTAGCAGAAAACAAGTTATTACAGAAAGTAAATTAGGTAAATGAGGTAAAATACTTTGGACTCACCAAGATAAGATAGATATGAAATATTTTCTCTAAATTTGTCAAATGCAAATGAACTAGACATTATTGAATTATTTATTGCCTATATATATATATATAGTCATTGTACTTATTATAGTTTTCTTGTATTAGTTATAGCCTTTTTTTATATTAGACAAAAAGGGAAATGTAGTCACGTTTCTATTGTATTTTAATGTATAAAGAGTGCCTGAAAATTTGAAAGTAAAACAGTCTCACTGGTCAACCTTACATACCAGGTTATGTTAACACACATCTTTAATCGCAGTAGCACAATGGCACATACCTTTCTCAGTAGTCACACTAGTTTTCACACTAGTAGTATTTGGGTTTTGTATGCCTTTAATTCTAGTGGTTCATGCCTTTTTTTTAGTCATAGAGAGGAATGTAAGACAGGGGAAAATATCTCTCTGTCACATTCTCATTCCAAGATTCTGGGAGGTAGGAATGCCAATTGAGATTGAGGTTGAACCCCAAATTTTCTCTCTAAGTTTTTATTTATTGTGCTCTACTATGTAGGTATGTATGTACATATGTATGTATGCATCTATTTATATCATCTATCTATCTATCTATCTATCTATCTATCTATCTATCTATCTATCATCTATCTATCAGTCTGTCTATCTATCAATCTGCTAATATGTAATTAAGACGCTTAGCTAAAGAAAATTACTAAAGAGTCAAAAATAAGAAAGGAAAGAAAGAGGACTTGGGGGAGATAACAGAGTTTTGATAACAATAGTTCCTAGATTTTTGATATGAGGCATAAACTCTGAAATTTTGTTCTGAGAACATGCTTGGGGGTAGGGAAAGAGACAGCTCCAACTGTAAAGCCATCTTTTATTTTTAGTTGAGGCAGAACTACATTTTTCTCTTATAAGTAAAGTGATATACATGTTTAAATCTAATTTTTAGGTGGTATGATAGGTACCAGAACACAGAACTATCAGGACCACATGGATAAAGAGTAGCACCAAAAGAAGGAGGAGGCCAAAATGATGGACCCACATCCAAGCAGAAGTCTGAGAGGGGCCCAGAAACTTCACTGTGGCCTATGTGCTCTGTCCTGCAGTAAAGTAGATGCCTATGCTGCTCACATGAGGGGAGCCAAACTCGAGAAGGTCTTTGAGTTGCACACTATGCCAGGAAAGTCTATACATCTAAACCCACACCATGGAGTTTCATCTACACCCAAGGCTGAGAGAGCATCCCTGAGACCTCAATCAAGCAGGAAGATCACACCAGTCACAGCTCACACACCTCAGGCTTGGCTAGAGCCAGCCTATGAGCCCTCATCTTCTGTACTGCCTGCCACTCACCTCATTTTTCCCTGCTAATGTGAATTTTACACTCCGCAAATAACAGGTCACTCTAACCTCCATGTCAGAACCACTTTGAGGGGGACAACAGGAGATCAACAGTCAACAGGGATGGGAAATTTTATCAGACATTTGTCTTGTGATTAGTGGTGAACTTCTGTGTTTCTTTAGGCCAGAGTCATATGCCCACATGGTATCTTCAGACTAGCAAATGTATTCAGGAGCCAAGACTTTGTTCAGCCTCCTGGGGAGTCAGACTTTATATAGAGACATGAGGTCTCCAAAACAGAAAATGGTACCTTCTTAACCATAAGACAGACGAAAAAGACAGACAGCACAAAAGACTAAAGAATGGGGAGTCCTACCTCTTATCTGCCCAAGGAACAGAGGGGTCTTTTTACTTAAAATATATCATCTTGAGGGTGTTGGCCAGCACTATGAGTGAAGAGAGGATGATGACTAGAACGTGTTCCAGGCAAAACACAAAAATTACATCCACAATGAAAAATTAGGAATCTGACCAGGCAATCTCAAAACCTGAGTTAGAAGTCCCTGTTCCAGGAGCCCAATGTTGCTGGGTCCTAATATCTTTCTCTGGGGAGAAGGTGAGAAGGCACTGTTTCAGCATTTCAGACACTGGGAGTCAGATAGGTATACAGCAGACTTGTGTATCCACACACATACACATCGTGTTAAAAACACTTTATAAATGAGACAGCAAAATCATATTTGTTGAGAATGTACTCTTGCTTTGTAATTAATACATGTCATTTGAATATGTTTTCAGAGAGTGACGAAAGAATCAATCTGCTCCTGATTGAAATCCATAAGCACATACAAATAGTCCTGTTCTGTGAAAATTTGGCTTCTAGCTATAAATAAAGGACACTGAGCCTATAATTCGGGTTCTTAGAGAAGCTAAATAAGAAGGAGAACCCAAAGAAAAACATATAGGCATCCTCCTGAATATTAACCTTCATCAGGCGATGAAAGGAGACAGAGACAGAGACCCACAAGGGAGCACCGGACTGACATCTCAAGGTCCAAATCAGGAGCAGAAGGAGAGAGCACGAGCAAGGAACTCAGGACCGCGAGGGGTGCACCCACACACTGAGACAATGGGGATGTTCTATCGGGAACTCACCAAGGCCAGCTGGCCTGGGTCTGAAAAAGCCTGGGTTAAAACCGGTCTCGCTAAACATAGCGGACAAGGAGGACTACTGACAACTCAAGAACAATGACAATGGGTTTTTAACCCTACTGCACCTATTGGCTTTATGGGAGCCTGGGCAATTTGGATGCTCACCTTACTAGACCTGGATAGAGGTGGGTGGTCCTTGGACTTCCCACAGAGCAGGGAACCCTGATTGCTCTTTGGGCTGACGAAGGAGGGGGAGTTGATTGGGGGAGGGGAGGGGAGGGGAGGCGGCGATGGGGAAGAGACAGAAATCTTTAATAAATAAAAAAAATAAATAAATAAAAACAAAAAAACAAAAACAAAAAAAAACACAGCTGCTGGAGTTAAAAATCAAAACAAGGTCCTGAGAAATGGTTCAATAAATAACAGTGCTTGCTTTACAAACCTGAGAACCTGACCTCATATCACCAGCATACATTTTAAAGGCTGGGCATCTCCCTGCATGACTATTACCTTTGCATTTTAAGGTGGAAATAGTAGATATATAAAGCTTGCTGAGCAGCCTTCATAACCATGATGGAGAGCTTCCAATACAGTGAGAAACCTGGTTTCAAAGAACAACGTTGAGAGTAATAGAGGAAAACATCTAATATTATGCTCTGATCTAGAAATGTGTATGTATTTCTATGACACACAGTTACATGAATAAAACAAACACATATACCTACACCTACAACCACAACACACAGACAAACCAAAAAAAGAAATGAAACTTTGCAATTGAAAACTTCAGACCCTAAAAATGGGACTTAGTACCACAAAATACTATGCTGAAATATAATATTTCTTGGGGTGTAAATGTAGAAAGCAGCACATATTTTCCATGGTTTCTCAGTTGAAAAGATTATGTGCTTATTCATGCATCTTAGAAAGTCCCTTAGATATTAGATTAAGTAGTGTCATGTGAGAAATGAAATGAAGCGTGAGCTATAGGTGCTTGAGGTAATGGGTATCTATATTTATCCCTTGATTTATAAATTGCTTGAAAGTTGTAATTAGTCATGCTTTTAGAATAACTTCCTTTAATTATGTCCCGACTGTGTGTAATAAACTCTGAAGTTTAAGGCATTTTTCTTAATACTTCATAATTATTCTGTTATGTTTTATAATGATTTATATTTAAAGTGCCTATATTTTGGAAATACATGTATATTAATTTCAAACTCTCATCATCTAACAGCTTCTATTAAGATGATTTAGCAGTTTATTTCTCTTATAATTATTAACAGTGCCAATGATTCATAATTTTCCTGCAGAGAATTTCTTTTGATAGGCATATTCAAAAATTTGCTGTCAAATAAGTATGACTGATATGTTTATCTTTTATGTTACACAAAAGTTGTTTTAACATTGATTTGTCCAATCAAATATTAACATAATTTTTTTTCTTGTTTAGATCATGTTGCTGGGAAAAGACTAAAGTTTAATTTAAAAAATCCATTTTAGCCTTTGGATCATCTTTCATTAATCAATAACTTTCTTTTCCAGCCTCCTCCCATGACATGGATCCCTTCCACAGATGGGTTCAAATAATACTGCATCCACATGCTGCCCTCACTTGGGTGAGGAGTCTGCAGAAGCACACTCAGGATGATCTGTGTGCTTCTAATCCCAAGTCCTTGTGAGGGAGAAGCAAAGTCTGTGAGTTAAAGCCACACTATAAAAGCCCAAATAATTACAACAACAACTCCACCAGGTTGATATGATGTCATGATGCTGATAGCTCTACTATAAGACCTGTTTTGGATACCAACTCATCAAGATGGTACGAACATGTCTAGCTAAAATTCATGTAGAACCTGTTAGGGCTTTAAGGGGAATTCTGAATACAAAAGAACAGAGTTAAGCATAGTTTGGTAGCAGCATTTTCTTGGCTGGGCTCTATTTGCTAGAAGAGGCATGGCTCATTTGAGAGAGGTTTTCCTGATTCAGCAGTAGCAGAAAAAAGTCATGTCACTTTGAAATGCTGACTTTCTAGGCTGTACAGCCAGCGTGACCTCTGGATCTTTCTGGAGACAGAACATTTGGATGGGGCTTGTGAGCAACATGCTGTGGCTTGCTTGATGGTGACATGGACTGGCTGTGTGCCTGAGAATAGGGCTTGGAACATGGTTCTCAGAGGCGCCAGGGCTCCACCATGCTGGACTGGGGTGTAAGCAAAAAGTACCATGTATACCATAGTGATGGCACAGCTTAAGTTTTAAGAAGTGTTTAGCATTTTAAAAAGCACTCCTAGACAATAAAGAATTACATATATGTAATTCAGACAAATCCAGATGAGTCATGGTATTGGATAAATGTATGTAGGCTTGTAAGAGAGAGGAAAACAGTATAGACAGCTATAAATAGAAGTAAATGTTATTTTTAAAGGTACATTTTTAAAAGACAGTACAGACAGCCATAGATTAAAGGAGTAAAAAGAAAATAAACCACACAAAAAAGGAAAATTCACAGAGAGTCTGAATTTTGTATATTATTGTGCTATCTTTGAATTTTTTGATAGTGAATAAGCTAAGTACAAAGAAGCATTTCATTGTGTGGGCTGCTAAGCGAAACCAGCATGTATATTATAAAGATATCATGACTTCCAAATTTGGTCTAAAAATATGTTGCTTTGAAAAAGACATTCTTCTTTTTTTCCACTGAGGATGAGAACCTGTGGATTACTTCTAGACTGGTATGGTTTAATGGAACAAGACCCCCCAAAGGTTTCTGTGAACACACCCCAAAATTACTATGCCCAGCAATCAGTATGCCACAGTATGGAGAAAACAATACCTATATTTCCAAATAAATTGTTTGTTTACATTTAAAGGGGGATATGATATAGATACGAATGATTTACATTGGAATGGATCTTGGTTTATTGAAACAAATATAGGTTAATAAATAATTATTTATAATAGTCAAGCTTGTAATCATGTTAGGTTTTGTAGATGTACAGAGATGTATTTCAGATGAATAGGCATTCTTTAAGCCTTTTAAAACTACAGAATATGGCATTTAAAAAGTTTTAAGAGCTTAAGACTTTTCATGATATTGAGACATATCTGATACTGGAAGCACCAATTACTTCAAGAGGAAAATGGACATGGAAGTGATGTGGGAGTGATTTCTTATTAATAAAAAAACTGCCTAGGCCCATTTGATAGGCCCACCCTTAGGTGGGTGGAATAAACAGAACAGGATGCTGGGAGAGAGAAGCTGAGCGAGGAGTTGCCATGATGTTCCCATGCCAGACAGACGCAGGCTAGAATCTCCCCGTTAAGCACACCTTGGGGTGCTACACACCTTATAAGAAATGGGCTAGTCCAGGTGCGAGAGTTAGCCGAGAAGAGCTAGCCAATAATGGGCCAGGCAGTGTTTAAAAGAATACAGTTTCCGTGTAATTATTTCGGGTATTAAGCTAGCCATGCGGGCAGCCGGGTGCCAGGGACGCAGCAGCCCTGCCGCGCCTTATTACTACATGGAAGAGGCTTCTTATTGAGTTGGTTAGACATTGTGACAAGAAACTGTTCTGGTCTGGACTTCTTGAGAAACTGGGCATGCAGGACCCACAGAAAAATGACTGTTGAACTTGCCTAAAGCTGAGATGGTCCTTTGGGGTTTCTGCTACATGAAAGTGTCTGCCAGACATTCTGAAGAACACAGAAGAAAGTTACTGAAAAACTGCCAATATGGGCAGAATTGTCTTTGAAAGTGTTTTGCTTCATGGACATCTGCTGGAAACTATGGGCCCTTAGGATGAAGATGGATGCATCAACAATAGAGAAGAACTTTGGGTGACTGTCCAGGCAGCAAGTAGTCTCTGTCAATTCTAGAGTTTTGGAAGTTTTTTATTATTCTATTTATTTAGGTAATATTATATCCTTCTGAAGTCTATGATGGAGTTGAAAAATTTATAGTTATAATTATAGTTTTCCTTAATTATGATAAAAGATAAAGTAGATATAAATATTTTAACTGTAATTCTTGCTTGATAACTGCTTTGTTATATGTAATTTTACAATGATAAAGTTAAAACCTTCTTTTGTTTAAACAGAAAAGGGGAAATGTGTGTGGGAGGTCCTTCTGTCTATGTGTTTCCTTTATTAGTTAATGAATAATGAACTGCATTGAGACTAAGGCAGGGAAGAACAGAACTAGGCACTGAAAACTAAGCTGAGTGCTTAGAGGAAGAAGGGAAGAGTCAGAGAGAAGCTATAGAGCCATCAGAGAGAGATGCTGGGAGTTTTACCCAGTAAGCTACAGCCACATGGCAACATACAGATTAATAGAAATGTAAATTAACATAACACTTAGTCAATAAGAAGCTAGGGTTAATAGGCCAAGAAGTGGTTTATTTAATACAGTTTCTGTGTGATTATTTCAGGGCTGTGCAGCTAAGAATCAACAGCTTCCTCCTACATTGAAGATCTTGTTTAGGATTTTAATTTTTATATATTTACATATAGATTGTTAAGAATCTATATTTTTACTGTCAGAATTTTTCTAAGTTAATGTATTTGAGGAGTATATAAGGTACTATAATTTATAGATGATAAGTTTGTTATTAATATAATTTATTTATATTTCCCTTCATAATAAGACAGAATTTTAATGTTTACATAAATTTTCAGTAATATATTGGCCACCAAGAAAGGAAACCATCCTGACTGAACCTTCATCTGGCGATGGATGGAGATAGAGACAGAGACTCACAGTGGAGCACTGGACTGAGCTCCCAAGGACCAGATGAAGAGCAGAAGGAGGGAGAACATGAGCAAGGAAGTCAGGATCACGAGGGGTGCTTCCACCCACAGAGATGGTGGGACTGATTTAATGGGAGCTCACCAAGGCCAGCTGGACTGGAACTGAATGAGCAGGTGATCAAACTGGACTCACTAAATGTGGCTGACAATGAGGGCGGATTGAGAAGCCAATGATAATGATGCCAGATTTTGATTCTATTGCATGTACTGGCTTTTTGGGAGCCTATTCTGTTTGGATGCATACTTTCCTAGACCTGGATGGAAGGGGGGGCTTGGAATTCCCACAATGAAGGGTACCCTGAGTTCTCTTAGGACAGGAGAGCAAGGAGGAGGGGAAGTGTGGGGAGTAGCAGGGAAATGGGAGAATGGGAGGAGGTGGAAATTTTTAATAAATGAATAAATTAAATTTAAAAAGAATCTGTGATGAAATAAAATTAAATTACATCAGTGTCATTTAATTAATAAAGTTAGCTTATTTGCATTTTAATTTTCAGTGTTTTTATTTATTCATTTATTTGTGTGTGTGTGTGTGTGTGTGTGCATGTGGGTGTGTATGTGTTTTACTTGGATGCATCTCTTTGTACCATGTGTGATTTCATAGGCCAGAAGAGGCATTAGATTCTTTTAACCTGGAACAACATATCATTTTGAGTGACCATGTTGGTGCTAGTAATTGAACCCAGATCCTCTGGAAGAACAGTCAGTGCTCTTAATCACTGAGCCATCACACTAGCAAAAATTTTCAGTTTCTGTTTCAATGTCAGAAGTAGTGATAGAAGAGTAGAAAGTCTGATTATTATTTTTAATGTTTTTATGCCACAAATTAATTGTTACTTTTCATTGCTGGTGTTTGTGACTCTGTTTTCATCTGAACCTTCTCCCAATCTTATTCACATAAAAACAACATAGTCCAGTTAATCTAGACACTACATCCCTGAATGGAAATAATCAATGGCAAGAAAAGAAAATTCACATGATTCCAATTGAGCACCCTTCCTCTATGACAATACACTGAACTGTTGAGAATTGGATAGAGGACATGGAAGTCAAATCAAACATTTCCAGGTGGTGGACTGAGAGGTCACTGGAACAGGTTAAATAAGGAACTAACAGCATTAAATCTAAGAGAACCCTTAAATCCTGGAAAGTAGCTATTCATCAGAGAAACTATGCAGGGTGTGTGTGGGAGGTTGGGGTGGAGCTAAGTATGAATTACATTAGGTTTACTTAATCATCAAGACATGGGTAAAACTTCAGAAAATATTTGAAAAGGGTCTTATTTGTAGTATGAGGTTAAACACAGGAAACTCATGATGTGCCATCAAAATTGAACTTGGAAAGAAGCCAAAACCTTGTGTCAATATTTCTCTACTTCCAGCTAGAGCTTCTGATGTTCTTTATGCTAATCAATTTCCTTTCAACTTTCAAGGAAATAAATCACTAAAATAATCAATTTTATTGGCTCGGTGCCAGTTCTATCCAGTGCTCAGAACCTTCTAACACTACATATAGTATGTGTGTGTTCTTGTATATGTTGAGCGAGGTAAAAATCCTTCTCTTCAAACTGCCTAGGCTACCACAAGGCCAGTGTATGCAGCAGGATCAAAAATCCATTGCCATTGTTCTTGAGTTCTCAGTAGTCCTCATTGCCCACTATGTTCAGCAAGTCCAGTTTTATCCCATGCTTTTTCAGACCCGGGCCAGCTGGCCTTGGTGAGTTCCCGATAGAACATCTTTTGGATGCTCACCTTACAAGACCTGGATTGAGGTGGGTGGTCCTCGGACTTCCCACAGGTCAGGGAACCCTGATTGCTCTTTGGGCTGATGAGGAGGGGGACTTGTTTGGGGGAGAGGGACTTGATCGGGGGGGAGGGAGAGGGAAATGAGAGGCAGTGGCGGGGAGGAGGCAGAAATCTTTAATAAATAAATAAATTTAAAAAAAAACTATAAAAAAATCATTCCCTTCAGAATACAGTTCCCTTCAGAATTATGTACTAATGAAATACTCTAAAAGAAAAAAAAAGGAAAAGAAAACATGCAAAGGGGTGCTAACTAGTGTTTTAAAACAAAACCAGATTTACACCAGGAAAAATAGAGAAAACTGTGCACTAGCATGAGGAGCGATAATGCATGTAATACCAATTGAGAAACAGGGATAAAATAGTTAAGAAAATGAGAAAGGATTTTCTTATGATCAAAAGAGTAGCATAAAATATTTCAACAATTTAAGAAACCTTTTAAATACATGTGTTTCTTGCATATTCCTGAAAAAAAACATTATTTATAAATAACATGGGATGTTTTATTTATAATATAAAACTCCTTTGTATTAGTTACAGTGATATAAAAAATGGAAGAACCTTGACAGTCTTTCTATTTTTGACTACTTAAGAATAGGATCCCCCAAACGACTTCCAAACCTTTCAGTAATTAACGTGTTTGTAACAACTTATTGTTTGGAATAAAACACTATACATTCTAAAAAAAAGGAAATATATGTTAATTATGTTAATGCTTCCTTAACTTTGATTACATTTTTGGTAATTGTTATCTGCTTTGTAGCTGTCACTAACATAAATATTTTACTTTTCCACATGAGGTTGTGTCATTTTTTAAAATTTATTCATACTTAAAGTAGACTCATTAGCTTCAGAATATTTTATGTTATAGAAAAATACCATTTTTGTGACAGGACACAAAGAAACCTTAGTCAAGTCCATAAAGTAAACAGTTCTGAAAAGAATAATGCTATGATTAATATTTAAAGAACACTAAGGCTTGATTTTTCTTTTACTGTGATGAATATGGGTAGATTACTAATCTTTAGTAATATGAATATAGTAAGCCATATTTTAAAACTTTTATGATGGCAAGAAAAGCTTAAAAAGAGTAATAATGGAATCATTAGCACAGACCTTTTAAAAAACACTTTAGTGAATCAGTGCTTTATTTATAAAATGAATAGATCAATTTAGAAAATAGGAACTTAGGAAGGATTGCTAACCTGAGTGAAAAAATAAGGATATACTAGAAAGTGCAAAATGAATCATCTTTTCAATGAATTCAAGAACTCACTATATTGTTTTCAACTGTATTTCTTGACATCAGTTTTTATTAAGACTATACAAGGAAAAGCTATATTACTCGCTAGTAAAGTGTGAAGAGTAGATCAGTATTATATATAATCTTTGCAAGTCCTATTGGATATAGGTACTATGTCTACTTGCCATAGTTTGAAAGGCTCCTTATTATTATCTATAATTATAATTGAAGATTTAGTGATACCACAACCTGAAGGCAAACGTCCCGTGTAATAAATATAAAAGTAAGTTTGCTTTTGACAAAACACTGAAAGATCCTCAAAAAATAGAACACGAATTACTAAAATAAATGATTAGGAGTAATAATGGAATCATTAGCACAGACCTTTTGAAAAACACTTTAGTGAATCAGTGCTTTATTTAAAAAAATGAATATTAAATTTTGGCCAGCTTCTATTACTTCATACTCCTATAAGTGATCAAATTATTATATGTAGGAAAGTCAGATAAATTAAGAATTGTGATGTTTCAAAACAGAAAAGATTTTGTTCTTGGGATATAAAATTTCATTATCTATATGGTACTGCATTGAAATAGTTTTTATTTACTATTAACAATTAATTACATACAAAGGTAAAAAAGGAAGAGTAGGATCATTTGAAACTCAAATTATAAGTTGAAGTTTGATGGAAATGTGAAAGAAGACTGCTATGAGAAAATCATAAATGCTATATGGGCCTTATTGTCTCATTTTGAATGTGTACTTTTAAACATATGTCTTCTCTTTCCCTACTATACTTTCTTAAGCATTGCTTCCTTTTTTGTATGTAAGGAAATAATTAAAATTCATCATCTCAACATGTCTGGGTACTCTCTCCATAAATTGTTCTATTTACCTGTTAACCTAAAGTATCTCATGAGTGAAAGATACTACATCCTTCACAAAAATTATGAGGAAAATTTATTTTGCTAAGTATTATATATACTTACTCTATAAGAGTTAAGAAACCAAATAGAAAATGGCATCATTTTCTGATTCAAAAAGAAATATACCTTCATGAAAAAGGAACAAAAATCATATTTAATTAAAAAACAATTGTAAAATTCCTATATGAAACATATTTATTTTATTTTTATTTTATTTTTAATTCTCAGATAATATCATACATCCACTCTCTCAACCCCTCTCAAATATGTGCCTCCCTTTTTACCTACTCAATATCTTGGTCCCTCTCTTTTTTCAAAAAACCCAACAAACAAATAAACAAATAAATAAAATAAAAACCAAAGAAGACAAACCAAAAGCCCAACAAAACATGGAGTTGAAACTGTGCTGGCCAACTACTCCTGATTGTGAGGAATGTCCTGGAGAATGATTAATATACCCAGTGTTTCTCAACTCAAGAAAACTTGTTTTCCTACTAGTATTCTTCTAAATACATATTACATTGTAGAAAGAAGGGGAAAGGGAGAAGGGAGGAAAGAAGGAAGGAAATAAAGAAGAAAGTAAAGAAAGAAGAAAGGAAGGAAGAAAATATATAGTATTAGAGACTTTCAAAACAAAATGAAAACATATACATCATGAACAGACATCTCATCAATATATTTTTAATTTACAAGTTTTAAAACATTTGTTTTCAACAAAAAGTTGATTTGAAAGTTTTCATAGCAATAAAAAATTGCTAGTGATATATTGCTATTTGCATAGCTAAATACATTTTCAACCCTTATCAGAAAAGTTTCTTGCAGTAGAAGTTAACTAAAAGAGATCAACAACTGAACAATGTACACAGAATACTTAATTCTAAATGGAATGTCTTGATCACACCCCTCCCCTTAATGTTCCAAGAATCTATACAGAATATGAAATGGAAAGATTATAGAAACCAGAGGTGGTAAATACCTTCCAAGAGATTCATTTCATTTTTGGAGAGCTTTACAATTTAAATTAGCCTAAGAAGATGCAAATGGTCTTTTTTCATTCACACATATAATATACTCATTAATAACTTGAATGAACCCAGATCACATTTCTGCTTTATTAGCCACAATATAAACACAATGTCTGGTCTAGCTAAATGAACATTTATTTATGTTTACATTGTCTATAGAATATTCCTAAAGAATATGAAGTGTTCCTGTGGTATTTATTTGGCATACAGATTGTTTCAGTGCATAATGGCTTAATAACTGTATTATTTCACTTTATTTAACAAGTAAAATTAAAATAGAATCTTTTAATAGATTATTGAACAGAATATTTGCAAGTCCAAATTGAGTTATGAGCAAATTATGATATTTATCAAGAATTTTCTTTTTCTTAAATTCTTCTTTTATAATATAATAAGACATAACTTCTTTTGCCATATTTTACCAAGATGTTGACTAGACTACCTATTTAAAAATCAGAATGTTTTTGATCTTGGCCATTCTTACAGGTGTAAAATGGCATCTCAGAGTTGATTTTCATATCTCTGATGTTGAGCATTTCCTTAAGTGTCTTTCAGCCATTTTAGATTCCTCTGTTGAGAGTTCTCTGTTTTGGTCTGTACACCATTTTTATTGGATTATTTGTTCTTTTGATGACCAATTTCTTGAGTTCTTTGTATATTTTGGAGATCAGGCCTTTGTTTGATGTGGGCTTAGTGAAGATTTTCCTTCATTCTGTAGGCTTTCATTTTGTCTTGTTTACAATGTCCTTTGCTTTACAGAAGCTTTTCAGTTTCAGGAGGTCCCATTTATTAATTGTTTCTCTCAGTGTTTGTGCTGCTGGGGTTATATTTAGGAAGTACTCTCCAGTGCCAATGATGGCAACTTATGCTGGAGAAGTTGGGGGAAAATAGAACACTTCTGCATTGCTGGTAGGAATGCAAGCTGTTACAACCCCTCCCAATTGCAGTGTGGTGATTTCTCAGGAAATTAGGGAACAACATTCAAGACCCAGTAATACCACTTTTGGGTATATATCCAAAGAATGCTCAATCGTGACATAAGGACATGTGCTCAACTATGTCCATAACAGCTTTCTTTGCATAGCCAGAATCTGAAAACAACCTAAATGCCCCTCAAATGAAAAATCGATAAGAAAAAATGTGATACATTTACACAATGGAGTACTACACAGAAGAAAAAATAATGACATTTTGAATTTTGCAGGAAAAATGGATGGAGCTAGGTAACATTATTTTCAGAGAGGTAACACAGACACAGAAAGACAATTATCACATGTACTCATTCATAGGTAGTTTTTAAACATAAAGCAAAGAAAGCCAGCCTCCAAACCACAATCCCAGAGAATTTAGTCACTAAGAGAAACTTACATAGATTTAATCTACATGGAAAGTAGAAAGTAGAAAAAGACAAGATCTCCTGAGTAAATTGGGAGCATGGTGATCTTAGGGAAGGGTTGAAGATGGGAGGGGAGAGGCAGGGAGGGGAATGGAGAAAAATGTAGAGCTCAATAAAAATTAAAATAAAATCAATTCATTTAAGTTTTTATTAACTACAGTAGAGAAACCAATCAGAACAGCAAACTCTTATTCCCCAGGATTTCTAAGTTCTCTTTACTTCTTATACTCTGTTTAATCCTAGGCATACAACATTTTAGAATCCCATTGCACATTTCTTGATAATCCTCATAAAATACTTACACTTAGAAAAAGAGAGAGTGATTAAAGGCAAAACAAAACAGAACTCACTGTATTACATTTGGTTTAATGAAACTTTTTCTTGAGAACAAATGTTTTAAAACTTGTAAATTAAAATTACATTGATGAGCCAGGTGCTGGTGGTGCATGCCTTTAATCCCAGCACTCAGGAGGCAGAGGCAGGCAGATCTCTGTTAGTTCAAGGCCAGCCTGATCTATAAGAACTAGTTCCAGAGCTAGGGGCTTTGTTTACAAGCTACCCAACCAGCAAGGAGTGCTGATCTCGGCACCAGAAGAACCTTCTCGGGGTGAGTGTCTCTCTGACCCGCGGCCAAAGCGGGCCAGGGAACTGTTTCCTGCAGGCCCTATACTCCTGCATACCGCCTCTCTCTTCATACCTAACCCACCGGGTACCCAGAACCCTCCCTCACTTCTCTCTCCCTGCCATCTCTGGGCAAATAACATCACCCAGCTCAGCCCGTTTGGGCGCTGGGGCAGTATGCAGAGGGCAGCCGGGCGGGCACGAATTCCTCTGGCCTCAGTAGCCTGCCTGCACGTGCAGGTAGGCACCTAATTTACAAGCTTCCCAACCAGCAAGGAGAGCTGATCTTGGCTCCAGGAGATCCATCACTGGGGCACCTAGAGAGCCATCACGGGAGAGTCCCAACACAGGGAAGTAACATCAGTGGGCAAGGAGACCTGATCCTGTAAAAGAAGATCCTTAGGGGAGCATTTGGAGGAAGAGAAGGGCAGACGCCAATGCAGGAATTCACCCAACAATCTGAAAAACAGCGTGAAACCACCTGAACCCAGGGACCCCACATCAGGAGGACATGAACACCTTAATCAAGAAGAAGGAGAAAAAATGGAATCTTTGAAAGTGATTGACATCCTTAAACAGCATGTAAAAAACGCCCTCATGGAAATGGATGAGAAGTATAACAGAAAGTTTGAAGAATTTAATAAATCAGTGAATGATACCCTCATAGAGATAGATGAGAAGTATAACAGAAAGTTTGAAGAATTGAATAAATCAGTGAATGATACCCTAGGAAACCAAGGAAAAACAATCAAACAGATAATGGAATCAGTTCAAGACCTGAAAACTGAAATGGAGACAAGGAAGAAAACACAAACAGAGGGCCGTCTGGACATTGAGAATCTAGGTAAACGAATAGAAACTACAGAAACGAGTATAACCAACAGAATACAAGAGATTGAAGAACGAATCTCAGACGCTGAAGACACCATAGAGAAAATAAAAGCACTGATCAATGAAAACAGCAAATCCAACAAGCTCTCATCACAAAACATTCAGGAAATCTGGGACACAATAAAAAGACCAAACCTAAGAATAATTGGAGTTGAAGAAGGAGAAGAAGTGCAGCTCAACGGTCCAGAAAATATATTTAATAAAATTATAGAAGAAAACTTTCCCAATCTAAAGAAAGATATACCTATGAAGATCCAAGAAGCTTACAGAACACCAAATAGGCTGGATCAAAAAAGAACATCCCCTCGCCATATAATAATCAAAACACAAAGCATACAGAATAAAGAAAGAATATTAAGAGCTGCAAAGGAAAAAGGCCAAGTTACTTATAAAGGCAAACCCATCAGACTTACACCTGACTTCTCTTTGGAAACCATGAAAGCCAGAAGGTCCTGGATAGATGTACTGCAGAAACTAAGAGACCATGGATGCAAGCCCAGACTACTATACCCAGGCAAACTTTCGTTCACTATAAATGGAGAAAACAAAATTTTTCAAGATAAAAACAAATTTAAACAGTATGTAGCCACAAATCCAGCCTTACAGAAAGTAATAGAAGGAAAATCACAAACCAAGGAGTCCAACAAGGCTCACAATAACTCAGATATCTAGAGTCCCTTCACCAACACATCTCAAAGAAGGGAAACACACAAACTCTACTACTAGAAAAATGACCGGAATGAACAACCACTGGACATTAATATCACTTAATGTCAATGGACTCAACTCATCTATAAAAAGGCACAGGCTAAGAGATTGGATACGGAAACAGGATCCAACACTCTGCTGTCTACAAGAAACACACCTCAAACACAAAGACAGGCAACTACTCAGAGTAAAGGGCTGGGAAAAGGCTTATCAAGCAAATGGACCTAAGAAACAAGCAGGGGTGGCCATACTAATTTCTAACAAAGTTGATTTCAAACTTAAATCAATCAGAAGAGATGGAGAGGGACATTTTATACTCATAACAGGAACAATTCATCAGGAGGAAGTCTCAATCCTGAATATCTATGCCCCTAATGTAAAAGCACCCACGTACGTAAAAGAAACATTACTAAAACTCAAGGCTGCCATCAAACCGCACACACTAATAGTAGGAGACTTCAACACTCCTCTCTCACCAATGGACAGGTCAATCAGACTGAAACCTAACAGAGAAATAAGAGAATTAATGGAGGTAATGAATCAAATGGACTTAACAGACATCTATAGAACATTCCACCCAAAAAGAAAAGAATATACCTTCTTCTCTGCAGCTCATGGAACCTTCTCGAAAATTGACCACATACTCGGTAACAAAGCAAACTTCCACAGGTACAAAAAAATATGCATAACCTCCTGCGTCTTATCAGATCACCATGGATTAAAGTTAGAATTCAACAACAAAGCTACACCCAGAAAGCCTACAAACTCATGGAAACTGAACAGTCAACTACTGAACCACACATGGATCAAGGAAGAAATAAAGAAAGAGATTAAAGTCTTCCTTGAATTCAATGAAAATAAAGAAACAACCTACTCAAACTTATGGGACACTATGAAAGCAGCCCTGAGAGGAAAGTTCATAGCACTAAGTGCCCACTTAAAGAAAACAGAGAAAGCACACATTGGAGACTTAACAACCCACCTGAAAGCTCTAGAAAAAAAAGAAGCAGACTCTCCTAAGAGGAGTAGAAGACTGGAAATAATCAAACTGAGGGCAGAAATCAATAAAATAGAAACACAGAAAACTATCTAAAGAATCAATGAAACAAAAAGCTGGTTCCTGGAGAAAATCAACAAGATCGATAAGCCCCTATCCAAACTAATCAAACGGCAGAGAGAGAATATACAAATTAATAAGATCAGAAATGAAAAGGGTGACATAACAACAGACACAGAGGAAATTCAGAGAATATTGAGATCGTACTACAAAAGCCTGTATGCCACAAAACTGGAAAATGTGGAAGAAATGGACACTTTTTTAGATAAATACCATATACCAAAGCTAAACCAAGACCAGGTGAAAGATCTAAATAGACCTGTTAGTCGTGAAGAATTAGAAACTGTTATCAAAAACCTCCCTACCAAAAAAAGCCCAGGTCCAGATGGTTTCAATGCGGAATTCTACCAGAACTTCCAAGAAGACCTAATACCTATACTCCTTAAGGTATTTCACAATATAGAAACAGAAGAGTCGTTGCCAAATTCCTTTTATGAAGCTACAGTTACTCTGATACCAAAACCACACAAAGACTCAACCAAGAAAGAGAATTACAGGCCAATCTCGCTCATGAACATCGACACAAAAATCCTCAACAAAATACTGGCAAACCGAATCCAAGAACACATTAGAAAAATTATCCATTACGACCAAGTAGGCTTCATCCCAGGGATGCAGGGCTGGTTCAACATACGAAAATCTATCAATGTAATCCATCATATAAATAAACTGAAAGAAAAAAACCATATGATCATTTCATTAGATGCAGAAAAAGCATTTGACAAAATTCAACATCCCTTTATGATAAAAGTCTTGGAGAGATTAGGGATACAAGGGACATACCTAAATATAATAAAAGCTATTTACACCAAGCCGACAGCTAACATCAAATTAAATGGAGAGAAACTCAAAGCCATCCCACTGAAATCTGGAACAAGACAAGGCTGTCCACTCTCTCCATACCTCTTCAATATAGTGCTTGAAGTGTTAGCGATAGCAATAAGACAACACAAGGGGATCAAGGGGATTCGAATTGGCAAGGAAGAAGTTAAACTTTCGTTATTTGCAGATGATATGATAGTGTACATAAGCGACCCCAAAAACTCCACCAAAGAACTCCTACAGCTGATAAACACCTTTAGTAATGTGGCCGGATACAAGATCAACTCCAAAAAATCAGTTGCCCTCCTTTACACAAAGGATATGGAAACAGAGAGGGAAATCAGAGAAGCATCAACTTTCACGATAGCCACAAACAGCATAAAATATCTTGGGGTAACGCTAACCAAGGAAGTGAAAGATTTATTTGACAAGAACTTTAAGGCATTGAAGAAAGAAATTGAAGAGGATACCAGAAAATGGAAGGACCTCCCCTGCTCTTGGATTGGGAGGATCAACATAGTAAAAATGGCAATTCTACCAAAAGCAATCTATAGATTCAATGCAATCCCCATCAAAATCCCATCAAAGTTCTTCACAGATCTTGAGAGGACAATAATCAACTTTATATGGAAAAACAAAAAACCCAGGATAGCCAAAACAATCTTATACAATAAAGGAACTTCTGGAGGCATTACCATCCCTGACTTCAAACTCTATTACAGAGCTACAGTAATGAAAACAGTCTGGTACTGGCATAAAAACAGAGAACTCGATCAATGGATTCGTACAGAAGACCCGGATCTTAACCCACAAACCTATAAACACCTCATTTTTGATAAAGGAGCTAAAAACATACATTGGAAGAAAGAAAGCATCTTCAACAAATGGTGCTGGCACAATTGGATTTCAACCTGTAGAAAAATGAAAATAGACCCATATCTATCACCATGCACAAAACTCAAGTCCAAATGGATCAAAGACCTCAATATCAATCTTTACACACTGAACCTGATAGAAGAGAAAGTGGGAAGTACCCTACAACAGTTGGGCACAGGAGATCGCTTCCTATGTTTAACCCCAGAAGCACAGGCATTAAGGGAAACAATGAACAAATGGGACCTCCTGAAACTGAGAAGCTTCTGTAAAGCAAAGGATACTGTCACTAAGACAAAAAGGCAACCTACTGATTGGGAGAAGATCTTCCCCAACCCAGCAACAGACAAGGGCCTGATCTCCAAAATATATAAAGAACTCAAGAAACTAAACTTTAAAATGCTAAATAACCCAATTAAAAATTGGGGCACTGAGCTGAACAGAGAATTCTCAACAGAAGAATTCCAAATGGCCAAAAGACACTTAAGGTCATGCTCAACTTCCTTAGCGATCAGGGAAATGCAAATCAAAACAACATTGAGATATCATCTTACGCCTGTCAGAATGGCTAAAATCAAAAACACCAATGATAGTCTTTGCTGGAGAGGTTGTGGAGGAAGGGGTACCCTCATCCATTGTTGGTGGGAATGCAATCTTGTGCAACCACTTTGGAAATCAGTGTGGCGGTTTCTCAGGAAAGTCGGGATCAACCTACCTCTGGACCCAGCAATACCACTCTTGGGAATATACCCAAGAGATACCCTATCACATGACAAAAGCATTTGTTCAACTATGTTTATAGCAGCATTGTTTGTTATAGCCAGAACCTGGAAACAACCTAGATGTCCCTCAGTGGAAGAATGGATGAAGAAAGTGTGGAATATTTACATACTAGAGTACTACTCAGCAGTAAAAAACAATGACTTCTCGAATTTTGCATGCAAATGGATGGAAATAGAAAACACTATCCTGAGTGAGGTATCCCAGACCCAAAAAGAGGAACATGGGATGTACTCACTCATAATTGGTTTCTAGTCACAAATTGTGGTCATTGAGTCTATATTCTGTGATACTAAAGAAGCTAAATAAGAAGGTGAACCCAATGAGGGCTGCTGAAAAGCCAAGGTCAATGGCACAGGGTTTTGATCCTACTTCATGTTCTGGCTTGGTGGGAGCCTAGCCAGTTCGGATGTTCACCTTCCTAGACCAGGATTGAGGGGGAGGACTTTGTACTTCCCACAGGGCAGGGAACCCTGACTGCACTTCGGTCTGGATAAGGAGGGAGAGGAGGGGGAGGCGGGGAGGAGTGGGAGGAGGGGGAGGGAAATGGGAGGCGGGGAGGAGGCAGAAATTTCTCTTTTTTTTCCAATATAAAAAAACTAAAAAAAAAAAAGGATAGCTTACAAACTTTTGGTTGGATGTCCAATGGTTAAAGCTCTAGTGATAATATTCTTATAGGAGACCTTGAGCTGCTAGGTAAAATTCTTACAAAAAACAGTTTCCAATAGAGAGCTTAAAACAGCTGCCTAACAGGTACTCAAGCAGGTAAAATATAAATCAACAGATAAAGTATACAATAATCAACAAATACAGTATATTAATTATAATTCAGATATGGGAAGTGTGTATATTAAATGTAATACTTATTCTACAACAGTTTTATAAAAAATGAGGCTTATGGCTAAATCTTATCAGTTTTGCTTGTTAAGATATTAAGTTCTTAATTTAAACCAGTAGCCTGTCTGATATAAAAGGACAGGATAGAATCTGGATAATGGTTTAACAAAATTTTGACTAGGATCAAGGTTTCTTATACTAAACAGTAGACTCATTGATAATTTTTAAGATTGATTCCTGGATATTTGCCTTTGCTAAATTCAAAGGCCAAAAACAATGGTCTTTTCCCAGATCATTGCTACAAGTTATGCACCTGTATTTTGCTAAAGCTATAGCAAAAAATCCCTTAAAGGATTTTATGCTAAATTCTACAATTGGCTTTTCCAATGGAGGAACTGCATATATGGCTAATTATAATAAAAATTATGGAGCATAACAAGGCTCCTTCAAAGCAACTCATACAAGTTGCCAGCAGATCCTGATGCAAACGGATCTGGCTTGTTGACACCAAGCTGACCTTTGCTAAGACAAGGTGAAAAGCCCTTGCAATGCATCATGAAAAAACCCGACCTATATATATTTGGGGTCGAGGATGTGTTTGTGCTTTTTTCACAGAAAGAAAATGAATTCTGAACGTGATGTCGAGGCTGCGGACACAGAAGAGTTCCAGACTTCCAGAGGTGATTGAGGAGAGATCTTTGGTCCGGTCTTCCCTACCCCCAAGGAAAGGAGTGCCTGCTGACAAAACCAGCTACACCACTCTGCATGGTGTCACCCAGCCCCCAGAATCCAGGGAGACCCGGCTGACATAAGGGCCAGGATGTGCTCCATGTACCTGAAACCAGCTCGCCTCACCCTGGCTACCCCACCTGTCCAGGAGCACAAATGCTAAACTGCTTCTGCAGCTTGAACTCTGGTCTGCTTTGGAGCTGAGTTGCAGACTAAACATCAGACTGCTTTAAACCTTGGGACACAGAACTCATTTTAATTAAAATATTAACCTCTCTTCACTTAAGAAGGGGGAAAATTGGGGGTTCCTGAGGCTGTTGCCCAGAGGCTGGAACTGGCGATATATGATAACAACAATGTAGGTCATTGTACTCCCACTGAATTTGAGCTAATGATACTTGTAACTGCTTATAGATAATGGGTAAAGTCTGACACATGTTGTAAAGTGTTTGGTTTTAATGCATAGGTTTAAAATTTTGGATTTTGAGCCCTTTTACACTGCCCTAATTTTTTGGCAGGCAGCACACGTAACTTTATGTGGAGTAGGCACTTAGGAATGTGGTCATTCCATAGGCCAGACTAAAAGGTGAATACTGGGTTGGGAAAAAGCCCTTTCTTCTTATCTGGAGATGGCGTTACTGGTGCCAAAACTATATCATTATATCTTTTGTTTGAGGAGCTCTTCAGAGTCTTTTCATTAATGACAGACGCAGTTACCCAATGACGGGAGTTAATGTGGATCCTCGCCTGAAGAGCACACCATACAGAGGTTGTAGAAACCGGCTCAACATGGCATGGTTCAGGTATGAGGGTGCTCTCCACATGGCCTAAGACAGGGTACCCTGTGATCTGCTTACTTTAATCCTGCTAGATGCCTTTTACTTGAGGAGCTCCAAGGACGGGCGACTTATGGCAGGATAATCCCCCAACCTAAGGCAGGGCCCTGGGAACTCTAGGAAGGGTAAGGGGAAAAAAAAAAAGGCCTGGTCCCCACTTGACCTAGTAGTCATCGGGCACCCCTCTGTTCCCAGGAGAGAGGGATCACTTCACCACCCGAGAGGAGGGTCTCTCCTTGTCTCAGTCCCTTCTCCTTTGCTCTGACACCATGGTTGACTCTGACTGGTGCTCTCCACTTGATAGCTGCCTGCCTTTGTATGGGAGGGGGGAGGGGATCTGTTGGGAGCTGTTTCCCCCTAGAGATCATTGCAGGAACCATCGCCCTGGGGAGACTATGGGGAACCCCACACCCATGGTTGTACTGGGATTGGTTCTGTTGCCCCACACCCAGTTGAAGCTGTTAATGGAGAAAAATAAAATAAATAAATAAATAAAAAAAATAACTAATGGATTAAATTTTACAAGATCTTAAAGCCTGTATCTGATATATGATAGTTCAATAAAATTTTTAAAAGTCAAAAAAAAAAAAAAATACAACCACATGATTTTATTTTGTACAGTTAATAATCTTGCAATAAAATGACCAAATTAAAAAAAAAAAAAAGAACTAGTTCCAGAACAGGCTCCAAAGCTATAGAAAAACCCTGTCTTGAAAAACCAAAAAAAAAATACATTGATTATATATTCATGATATATATAAATATATGCTCATAATGTATCTTGTTTCCTTTCTTTTTTGGACAGTTCCTAATGCTGTATAATTTTTCCTTCCTTCTATCTTTCCTTGCTGATGGAGGAAAGTCATTGGATAATTAATAAACAAACTGATTGGCCCTGATAGGTTAGAACATAGGTGGGTGGAGTAAATAGAACAGAATGCTGGGAGGAAAAGAAAGTGAGCTAAGATGCCATTTCCTCTCCTCTCTGGGGCAGATGCAATGAAGCTCCGACCCAGGATTGACGTAGGCTAGAATCTTCCAGGTAAGCGCACCTTGGGGTGCTACACACATTATTAAAAATGGGCTAGTCCAGGTGCGAGAGTTAGCTGAGAAGAGGCTAGATATAATGGGCCAGGCAGCGTTTAAATGAATACAGTTTGTGTGTTGTTATTTTGGGGTATGAGCTAGCCAGGCGGCCAGGAGCCGGGCTGTGGGAAGAGGCCCTCAGCTCCTACTACACCTTCCCTTCCTCCCCCTTTCTTTCTACAGTAATTACTGACTTAGATTTTTGTTTTGTATCCTTAATGCGAAGCTTTAAATTCTCAAAAATTCTGAGTGAAATAAAAAATATGCTTATGAATTTAAATTAGTTATTTTTTTGTGTGCACTTACACATAGATATTCTTGTATCATCTTGTAAAACACATTGTATTTTTATAATATCATAATACTACAAACTGTTTTCCATTAAAGTTTATAGTGATTTAAAGGGTAATGTTAGGGAAACAGGAGAGATATTTTAGTGGTTAAGAGTGGTTCTGGCTCTTCTAGGTCCTAGGCTTTGTATCCCACCAGATGATTGGCAACTCACGCATGTGTGCAAGGGTTTAAATGAGTCATACATGAATGCAACCATGCATGCATGCATGCACGTTGGTCATGCGGGGCCCAGATGATGGGTGACTCACACACATGTGCAAGGATTTAGCTGAGTCATACGTGGATGTAACCACATAGGAACACATGTGGGTCACTTGGGGCCCTTTCTGCCCAAGGGACTGTCCGCGTGTGCCTGCCTTTACAACCTGAAAGTGCAGCCTTATCTGTGGCTGAATAATTACATTCCCCCCCTTTTGTTTTTTATAAAAATTTGGGGGGGTTTGCTGGTCTTAATGGATGTGTATGGAGTGTTGTAAGGTCCCTCATGACTGCTTCATGCTGACTTCATGGGTGATGAGGAGTTGAGATGCTTGACCGTGTCCTGGGGTGGTTGATTATTGTTATATTTTCTGGACTCTGAGGAACCGTCTGGCTGGCAGTTTGGATCTCACAAGATGCTGGAATGGCAGACAATTATGACTAGAAAAAAAAATTTAGATTCCAGTGATAAGAAAAGAGAGTCCCAAGCTGGAGGATATAGGAGGGTTCTTTTTTTGGTGGGTATAGAGGAGGGAATTTCCCATGGGTTCTTAAGACCAGGAATGATAAGGGAAGAATTAAATGATACTTATTGTGAGCAAGACTGGTCCGTTTAGATAGGTCCAATTGCCATCCTGGAGCTTATAAAAATATTTTAGAAGAAATAAATTTTAGACTTATTAAAAGTTTATGATTACAATGATAGATTGGAAGATGGTGGGAGAGGGGGAAAAGGGAGGAAAATAATTAAAAAGAATAATTATTAGACTCGTTAATATTTTAACTGAAGTATATTTTTGCATCATGGTATTACCTTAACATCCAGGAAACACTGCTGCAGTCAGTGGTAAACCTGTTATGTTAAAGTTTCTTTTGTGATTTTGGAGTTTGTGGCTAAAAACTCATTATTGTTTCTTACCACCTGGGCTTTTGACAATCCTTGTACCTCTGGCTCTATGTTTTATGATGGTCCCTGTAATAACAGCTGAGTGGTTAACTGGAAATTTAAGCATGACATTGGAGATACAGAGAAGTTGGTAAAGCATATAGGAGGAAGAGGAAGAATATATGGAGTTTTTGGTGGAAGAGAATTGAGTAAGGATGAGGTTTTTATTTTTCTGGAACTTGGTGTCCTCTGGAACTTAAGGGAACAGGGCCCTATTTGAGTTACTGTATGTGAAGGAGTATCTTGAGCTGGAAGAATAAAATGTTTCAGGTGGGACAGGTGAATCCAATGAGGAAGTCCCTCGAGCTTGGCAGCTGTGGGAGTTTCAAGATTTACTTTAAAGGAACCCTGCCATTTAGGGGAAAAGGGTGAGGGGTGTTGGTCTGGGGGAAAGAATAGTACCTTATTTCATTTTTGACTGGCAGTGGCCATGAATTAACACATGGTCGAAGTAATGAGTATTCGGTAAAACCCCATAATAGGGAGCAAGGATGGGATAACGATGGGAGAAGCAGGTGATCAGGAAGGGGAGAGGTTTTGGGTGAGAGGCTGGGGTCTAAAACTGTCCACCCTTACATGAGTTTAAAGGGTGAGGTGAAATGCAGGGCTTTGGGGAGAGCCCTAAGCCTTAGAAGGGCCAAAGGCAAAAGTTTTACCCAGTTGAGTTGAAGCTCCTGTGAAATTTTAACAAGAACATTTTTTAAAGAATGGTTAGTTTGTTCTACCTTCCCTGAAGACTGAGGGTGGTATGCGATGTGAAAATGCCAGGGGATGTTAGAGCTTTGACAAATTTTGGGAAATCTGAAAAGTGAACTCTGGGCCATTATCCATATGAAGAGAGGATGGGATTCCAAACCAGGGGATAATTTCTCAGAAAAGAACATCAGAAACTGTCTGGGCCCTCTTATTAATGCTGGGAAATGCTTCAATCCACCTAGACATTGTGTCCACCAAGGCCAGGAGATATTTAACTCTTTTGAGCATGGGCATATGAATAACTTCCAGCTGCCAGTCAGTTCCTGGAATGGAGCCCCTGGCCTGCTGGGTGGGAAAAGGAAAGCTATGGTATTTAGTCTTGGGATCTGACTTTTGGTGGATTTGACAAGAGGCAGTGATAGTTTTTAAGAACTCTAAGTCCTCAGGGGTGGGTTGGAGGTGAGCCTTGACAAAATAAAACAGAGCATTACTATTAGGATGAAAAAGCTGATGTAGGTACTGGGAGTCAGGGAGTATCTGTGAGAATGCAGGCTGTACTGTATGAAACCCCTGAGGTGACTGAGGTAGTTTTGGGTTCTGGAATGCTACTGTTTTAGCTGCTTGGTCAGCCTGATTATTTCCCTTGGAAATAATGGAACAGTCGGTCTGATGAGACTGAATAATTCCTGTAGCTTTGGGGAGATGGAAAGCTTTTAACAGGCCCATAATGTAACCTGAGTTAGTTATGGATCCTCCTTTTGTTGTAAGAAGCCCACACTTTTCCCAGATAGCTGTGTGGGACAGGAGGATATGAAAGGCATATTTGGAGCTTGTGTAAAGATTTAAAGAGTGTCCTTTTGCTAACTGGAAGGCACGGGTAAAAGCTATCAACTCAGCCTGCTGATCAGTGGTATGAGCAATGAGTACCCATGCCTCCACTACACCAGTATCTGATACTATGGCATAGCCTACTCTACAGGTCTCATCACATAAAAAGGAGCTGCCATCTGTGTACCTGGGAGAAGGTGTGCAGAGAGCAAATGAGGGATGGTGTGTCCAGCTTCTGAAAGCTGCCTATCACATGTGCACAGGGGGTTGGCATGACTATGTCACACTGATGACGCAGATGATGGATGACTCATGCATGCATGCAAGGGCTTAGCTGAGTCTTACATGGATGTAACCACTCATGTGCGCATGTGGGTCATATGGGACCCAGATGACAAGCAACTTGCGCATGCATGCAATGTTTTAGCTGAGTCATATGTGGATGTAACGGCACATGCATGCACGTGGATCACGCAGGGCCCTTTGTGCCTGAGGGCCTGTCTGCACAGGCCTGCCTTTAGAAACCAGAAGTGCAGCCTTATCTGTGGCTGAATAACTACAATCAGTAGGAAATTTCAGTGAGTACTGAAAATTCTCCCATGACTAATTGCCAACAGTTTAATATACCCCTGACTTTAAAAGGTAGGAGTATAACAAAAGGACTGTATTAACATAGAATTTGAAAGTCATGTGGTACATTCATCACTCAAAACCTTGACTCTAGCCCTAGACCAAAAACTCTCCCTGGGTAGAATCCCAAGTTATCTCCATAAAAGGAGATAGAACATAGTGGATCCTTAGACTTTTGTTTTAGGTAGCAACAAACTACTTTCCTATTTCAGAAGCGCGAGGTCTGGCAACTAGCCACACCTGTTTACAACAGCCTTGAGAGTACAGAACTCTGATTTACAACTAGGTGGGACCTTTGTTTAAGTTAGAAGCACAATAATCTCAAACTAAAAACAAGTCCCAAACTCTCTGACCTTATTCCTCTTTGGGCCTCCACAATTTCTCCCTTTTTATTAACTTTAATAAAGCCTATGCTTCTGCACCAGGACATATAATCATGCCTGCCTTGGGATGAACACTTCTTCATTTCCCAGTCTTACCTTGGAATATGCATTTTAATTTATGCAAGTCCGTGTCTTAGGTGTCTGGGGACAAAAAGGATCAAATCCCATTCCTGACTGCCAGCAGACTTCTGTAAACAAAGGGTTAAGGGACAAAGGACTGGGTTCTGCATCTTCAAGCTAGGTTTTTGTCAAGAGAGTTCATTAGCAACTAGCTAATGGTAAACAAGCAGATAATACTTTGTGCTATGCATACTTCAATGACTAATATATCTCCTTATTAAAGGAATAGAAGATCATCAGGGTTGGGAATGCCCACTTGTAAATTGGTCTAGAGTATTTAGCTATATCAAACTCTAATTTGTCTTATCAAACATATAAAATTCACTAATTCATTGCTAATGTCAAACTTTTCTCAGACAAGTTTTACATGTTTTCTAATCATTTCATTTTATAATAAACATTGCTAGTGTCAAACTTTTCTCAGACAAGTTTTAAACATTTTCTAATCATTAACTTATAGTGAACATTAATAGTGTCAAACTTTTCTTAGGTTCTGATCATTTTCTAAGCATTTACATCTTATAGCAAACTAAAGCATCAACAGATCAATACCATAAACATGATTTAACAGGCCAATAACATAACACATTTAACAAATCTTCATCTTCTTAAGTCCATTTTAACCAAAAGACAAGAAGATTTTTATAATGCGTAAGAGTCCAAATACAATAATGCTTTTAAGTAGCTGTCCCAGTCTCTGAGCAGCAGGAAGAAAACCCTTAGGCTACCCTCCTCTTATCTGAAGAGGGCTTTTAATCCCCTTTTTTCCCTTAGGGGAAAACTGAGATCCCAGTTCTCAGGCTTTATTAACATTTTAACATCATTTTGAATACCTCATTGTGAATCTGAGTTATGTGTTTTTTTTTTTTCCTGTTCCAAAGTAAACAGGATTCAGACAGTAAGAAGTAGTAATTATCAAAGCTGTTGCAGCAGGGTCTCAGTAACTATGTGAATCCTGTGTCTCTGGAAGCAGCCCAGTGTCCTGTAAAGCAGAATGGCATCCGCTGTGTAGAATGGTGGCAGCAGAAATTACTCTCTGTGTGGTCAGGAAAACATGTGGGCTGTAACAGCTATGATGTCATTGAGTCTGGTGTTCTACTGGACACACTGACCCAGGCATTCTGGAAGCCATCTCGTTTAATCCTCATCCTGTGAAAAAACACAGGCATATCCTAGACCCTAAATTAATACAGGGTCGGGTCCTTCCCATCTTCCAGTGAAAGGGTCTCTCCACCTTGTTTCAGCAGAGGTTGTTTTTCTGTCATTATGCCACAATGTCTGCCGCTGATTGCTCATTGACATCCATATTTAAAAAGTTTAGTAAATGTGGGATTTGAGGACATAATTCTCCTGCTTTTATCTTTTGAAGTTGTGTTTTCAAGGAGCTATGAGCATGCTCAACAATTCCTATTCTTGAAGACTATAAGGAATACCAGTCTTATGTTTGATATTCCATTGAGCACAAAATTTCTGAAATGCTTTATTAACATATCTGGATCTATTATCTGTATTTGTTATTTTTGGGAATCCCATACATGAGAAGTACTTTAAGCAATGAGTTATTACATGCTTGGCAGCTTCCCCAGTTTGTACAGTAGCCATCAAGAATCCTGAATATGTCTTGACTGTCAAATGCACATACCTCAATTTTCCAAACTCTGAGACATGAGTAACATCCATTTTCCATATGAGATTAGGAAATAGTCCTAATGGATTTACCCCGAAATAAGGTACAGGTATATATTGTGGGCATATATCACATTGCTTCAAAATTTGGCGAGTAGCTTCCCTTGTTAACTTAAATTGTTTTTGTAAACTTAGACTATTTTGATGGTGCAGAGCATGAGACTGTTGGGCAATTTCAACCTATGATAGAGCAACTATTTTTGTAAGATTATCGGCTAAAGCATTACCTTCAGCTACTGGACCTGGAAGATTTGAATGTGGTCTGATATGTCCAACAAAACATGGTAACTCTTTTTGTTTTCTGAAATTAACTGAGAGTATACTGAAAGCAAATCTTTGGGAATCTTGTGGTGCCAAAGAGATGGTATAAAAACAGTCTTTTAAGTCTAAAATGATTTTATGGGTACCTTTTGATATAACTGTAGGTTCTGATGCTCCCACAACTTTTGCATTAACTTCCCTTAAGTCCTGAATTTATCTCTACTTCTCTGACAAAACAAAACAAAATATGCAAGGAAGATGAATATAAGAATTTTCAAGTTAAAAATTTAAATTTATAGTTAAAGTTAAGTGGCTCTAGTTTATAATCCTAGTTTTATTATTGATACGTTACCAACTACAGTACTTCTCATGTTTGTTAATACTAATAATTGTCTCACAGTTGTCTTTTCAGACAACTATTAGCTGACTATTTAGCACTGTGCTTACAAAAACATGTTAACTCCAATTGATACAGTTACATCATAACCCAAACACCTAAGCTCAGTAAATATTACAGGAAAGAGGAAAGAAAGATCTTGAGTTAAATGATCAAGAAATCTGGAGTAGAGGTTGTGTATGCTCTATTTGAGAGGGAAGGTTTACCCATGAACTCTCAATTATATGAGTGCCTAAAAAAGAACTTAACCATAATACCAGTTCACATGTCAGTGTGGATCAGTGTAAGTTTACAGAGCCCCAAACATTGATGGACAGCCACAGAAGGGAGGTAAAGTGATGTAAGTATGATAGACATATGAAACTGATAGAAAAAGAAAGAAGACAAAAAAAAGAAAAAAATAAGAAATACTGCTTCTGTAAGTAGTTATCTATTATACACTATATATAGTGTATATATACTATACATATAAATCTGGAAATATAGATCTTCTCAAGGAATATTACTGTTATTAATTACTGGATATTACTTTATTATCATCTACCCCGAAGAAGTCCTGTTCTCAAGATGACATTTTTTATTTCCGCACAATTAACAGGTATATTTATATGATATATTATTCAGTCCTTCTACAAAGCAAATTGGAATTTTACATTGTCCAAACAGAACTTTTTCTGTTTGGATATATTAATGAAACTGTATTTCAAAGTGCAAAGAACAAAAATACAATTAAAATATTTTGACTCTTCTTGGTGTCAACATGGAAGAGAAATTATCAGATATGAGGTCAAGGGGTTTATAAAATTTAACTAGTACTTAATATAAACACATTTTTTGAACTTTAATATGAACACATTCTTTGAAATCACTGTGAAATCACTGGTCATACTTTTTAGAGTGGCTAGATTTCTGCTTTTCAAGTTGATCACATCTTCAAACCCAGTTTACTTGCAGCATGGACGAGTATCTTAGTTCACAGATTTTGCAGGTGTTATTGCTGAATAATATAAATAATAGTGAAACAAAAGTTTATACTTTATAGTGTATATCCAGAGATGGATTACATTTGTGTAAGTACTCACAAAATGATGACAGCTAACATTTCAGTCTGCCAAAATTACTGGAATTCTTTTCATGTTAAAGAGTCATCAAGTTTTCATTAGATTGCAAGTTCATGATGACATATCTATGTCTATATCTATCTATCTATCTATCTATCTATCTATCTATCTATCTATCTATCTATCTATCTATCTATCTATAACTGTAGATAATAGAGTCTTCATCAAACAGAATACAGATATTAAGTTCCTAGGGTTGCTATATCCAATCGTCATAAGGATTTCAGTTTTAACATCTTCCAATTTCCAAGCCCTTGTGACTTAGTCAATAGAAATTGGAGGAGACTCAATGAGTAGTGTGGTAAATATGTCTCAGTGTTTCTTAGCATAAATTAGAGCGTACTCTCAAAAATTAAGAGTGGACAGTGTTCAAACTGGCTCTCTACATATTTAGAATTTCTTTGCTCTTATTTCCAATTTCACTAGAAATAATTTTCTGGGGATGATTGTCCTGTCCAAGTGTTGATAGATATATTTGATTTGACTCTATATAAGGACATAATGGCATATCCTTGTAATTTGTCTGAAAGCCTCCTGACACAGAATAATACTATGAAATTTTTGGCTTTTGAAATGAAATTTCAATAATTATCTAGTAATATATTTCTGATAGTTTTAGCATGATAAGTAAGCATCCTCCCAGGCCTAGACATAGGACTAAAATCCAATTTGGATGACTATTTTTACTTGTCAACTTATCAGAACTCAGAATTATATATTAGATAGGTTTGCAGGCACTTATATAGGAAAATATTTTTAACAAAAACAAGAAGACACATCTAAACTGTGGGCAAAACTATTTTATGATCTTGTAGCTATAATGAATAAAAAAGGAGAGGGTTCTGAGAAAATGCATTCACCCTTCTCTTTTCCCTGTCTGTAGATAAAATATGACAAGAAGCTTCAATTTCCTGCTCTTCTGACTTCCCTGCCATAAAGATTTTTGAATTAAAATAAACCTTTTCTACCCTAAGCTTCCTTTGTATGAATCTTTTGGTACAGCAACAGGAAAAGAAACTAAGACACAATTCTCATGACCAACAATTAAGAGTTCTGAAATTCCATTTCTCAGTTTCATAAAACTTTGATTATGAAGGAGAATTTCAGTTCTAATGTTCTCCAAGACTGGTAAAACCAAACTTACACCTAAAATCAACTGCAACCAATTTATGTTCAGTTTTCTGATTTAAAAACTATCTTTCAGTAGAAAAAAAGTGAATTGGGCTTTTTCACAGGATATCATAGTCCATGATGGAAGAAAAACATGTATAAACATTTATGATACATTACTGTGCAATCTATAAAGAGTAGGTAGATACTTTGAAGGTTGTGCATGTTCAAGTTAAGTGGAAAACAACCTGAAAATTATCAATTGACAAGACCCTAACAATGCCATGACAATGCAATTTAAATACTATATTATTATAATCAAAATACTGAATACCCCTGTGTAATAACATTTAAGATTATTTTGTTAAATTAGTTAACTAATTACTTGACCTGTGTTTGTGTAAATATGTGGGCACACAGGTACAATGGCACAAATATGGAATTCAAGGAAACTAGTAGCAGTCAGTTTTATCTATTATATGTATCCTAAGAGGTCAAGTCTTGGTGGTAAGTGACTTTAACCAAAAACACATATCCTGAGTTACATATTAGAAAATAAATATCTTAGTAAATACATACTATAGACTTAAAATAAAAATAAATGTAAATGAATGAGGTAAGTAACCAACCACCATTAGAATATGATAATGATAATTGCCAGAAACAAGAAACATGGATAAAGGATACTGTCATGGGTAGAATCTTCAAGGGTTATTTAATTTGCATAGCATCAAACTTTTCCCTAAACTTCTCTACAGAGAAATATTTAATAATATCTATTATGATTTCAACATGAATTGAAAACAGTAGAAATTTATTTTCTTCTGTTAAGTATAGAAATTAGTAATTCAGATTCAATAAAATGTAGAAAAGACAAATAAATGTATTACAGAAAGCCCCACATTAATCAAGGATCAAGTTTAAGATTAGAGCAAGCAATGCTGTTATAATCTGATATAAAGTGGTATCAAATATTCATTTGTATTATTTTTCTTTATGTTGCAAATTATCCAATAATGAGAAAACACCAGAAGAAAGAACTGATCAACAGTGTGTAAAATACTTAACTGAGAATCCTCACATATATCACAGTTATGAATTATATGGAAAGAATAAGACATTATCAATGAGCAGAGGAGAATAAAGAGAACTGACCAGTAAATAAAATGTGGGACTTTAGAAACATTTTAAAATATGTATGTTTGACATCAGTATTGGAGCATATATTATGAGTCAGAGAATGTAGTCATGCTTTTCTTTCCTGTCTGCAAGTTTACAAATAACTGACACAGAGACTCAATATTAATTAAGAATGCTTAGGTAATAGTTCATGTTTATTACTAGTTAACTCTTATATTGTAAATCTTTCTTATGTATGCTAATACCATGTATCAGTACCTTTTTCAGCATGCATGTTTATCACCTGCTTCCTCTGCATCTTACTCAATGTTCCTTACACTTCACTCTTCTTTCCAGCATCCTCCTAGTCTGGCTTTCCCATCCAATCTCTTCTTGCCCTGCTATAGGTCAGTCATCTCTTTACTAATCACTGAGAGTAATACGTATTTGCAATGGTCAAAGATTATTCCACAGCAAAAGAACATTACTAGAAACACTGGTTAAATATGGGCAGTAGAAGTTCAGTTAACAATGTTCAGAGCAGCATCATTTGTAATAGCCAGAACCTGAAAACAACCTAAATGCCCATCAACTGAAGAATGAATAAAGAAAATGTGGCACATTTACACAATGGAGTATTATTTAGCAGTGAAACAATCACATGATAAATTTGTAAGCAAATGGGTGGAACTCGAAAAAAATCACCCTGACTGTGGTAACCTAGACCCAGAAAGACAAACATGGTGCATACTCACATATAAGAAGATATTAGATGTAAACCAAAGGATAACCACAACCTCAAAGAAGACAGGAATCAAGAAGGACACCTAGATGGACAAATGAATCTCCCTGGGAAGAGGAAATAGATGAGATGTCCTGGGAAAATTGGGAGGTGTAGAAGAGATGGGAAGAGTATGGGAACATGAGGGATTGATATGGCCATGTTGAGGGAGGGACAGAGAGGGTGAGCAAGAAAAGACATATCCTGATAGAGGGAGTTATTATGGGTGTAGACAGAAACCTAGTACTAAAGAAATTTGCAGAAATCTACAAAGATGACCACAGATAAGACTCCTAGCTATAGCAGAAAAGATGCCTGAAGTGGCCTACTCCTGTAATCAAATTAGTGACTACCCTAACTATTATTATAGACCCTAAATCCAGTAACTGCTGGAAGCAGATGCAGTAATTCACTGCCAAGCACTGGGCTGAGTTCCTAGAGCTCAGTTCAAGAGAAGGAGGAAGGAACTTATGAGTGAAGATCATAATGGGGAAAACCACAGAGACAGCTGGCCTGAGCTAGTGGGAATTAATGGACTCTGGACTGACAGTTGAGGAGCCTTCATGGGAACAAACTAGGCCCTCTGAT
Organism: Microtus agrestis; assembly: GCA_902806775.1. NCBI lineage: Eukaryota > Metazoa > Chordata > Mammalia > Rodentia > Cricetidae > Microtus > Microtus agrestis. The sequence goes on along the minus strand of CADCXT010000527.1, from coordinate 442,844 downwards.
AGTGGGTGAAAGTGTGTGACTTATCTGTTTGTGTGGCCCCTAACAGTGGGGCCAGGACTTATCCCAGGTGCTTGAACTGGCTTTCTGGAGCCCATTCACTATGGTGGGATATCTTGTTCATCTTTGATGAAGGAAGGAGGGGTCTTGTCCCGTTTCATCTTGGTATGCCAGACTTTATTGACTCCCTAAGGGAGGCCTTTCCCTTTCTAAGGAGTGGATGGGGCTTGGAGGGAGGGGACTTGAGTAGCAGGAGAAAGGAAGGAGAGGTAACTGGGGATGGTTTTTAAAATGAAAAAAAAATTAAAAAAATAAAAAGAGTAATGTACTAATGCTTATTGATTAGTTTTTTATTATTTATATTTTCTTTTTGTCAATATTATATATATACAGTATATTAAAATCATATTCATCCCATGAATCTCTCTCATCTCCCTCCTACTTTTGTTGCTTAATAATTACTGCTATGAACTTCCCTCTTTTCCCCAACAAATCTCCCTCCCACTTTCATTACTTATTTTTGATAGATATGTTGTCGTCATGGAGGATATGACACAAAGTGAACCTGGAACTGTATTCAGGAATGTTGTAGATTGTATTTACAGTTGTTGTGCCTATTTAGTTATTCTAAAAAAATGATTTTTGAAATATGTCTAAGATAATGAAGTGATGGACAACCATTCTGTTATGCTGTCTATGCATAAGTAAGATAGTTAACCTAGCAAGATTAGTGCAATCAATGAAAATGGACTCAAAAGAAAATTCTGTTTAAAATGAGGTATTGAAAAACAAGTGAAACTAACATGAAGTTATGGAAATCAGAATGTTGGTTGCGTCTATGGGAGTTTTAGATAGCTTTCTATGGTGATCCTTGGATTTATGTATTCATTAAGACATATGTTTGTCAAAAAGCATCATCTGCACTCTAAGGATATTTGAGTATGACTATAATGAATTTTATGCAAATATAAAATTCAATAAGTCCTACATTACATTTTGAGCAAAACATGAACTGAACAAAAGTATGGAAGGAATGAAATTATGATTAATAGCCACCACACAAATTTCCCACTTTCACTAGGAGACATGTATCCTATCATATATTCACAACATATGCTATTTTTCTGGTCAAAATACATACTCAAAAGAATATCATTAATCATATTCACAAACTAGTAAACTTCTTTCAACTAAATAAAATTTTAGTATGGTTTCATCCCTTGGATTATACAAACATTTCTATCCCATTAAATGTTTTGTGAATACATATTATGTTTTTTCTTAAAATTTCCATATATCATGGCAAAACTTTTTATTAAAATTTATGCTGCAAGTCTCTTAATCCAACCAATCTCTGTGCTAAAAAATAAAGGTCATTTGATTTGCAGTAAAGTTACATTAATAATATTTGTAATTACAAATATACACACAGGAAAAAGATCCAGTCAGTAATACAACTTTAAATTTTGGCTTTTTGATCAAGTATGTATGAAAACAGCATGTTGTTCTTTCTTTGCTACAGTAAAAGCAACATGATAAATTGATGCAAATAGGCAGTAATTGTCAAAATCATCTTTATGTGCAGTTGAAAATATATGTACAGACTGTTACAATTGCTTTCATCAACATTATGAATCATATTTTAGATAATGAAGAGATTACAGAAGGAAGTTGGCAGACATAAAAGTTTCCATAGTAAAATGATTACAGACAACTGATTATTCTCAGCAAGTCTTGTGGTTAGGGCCAGGTGGGCAGAGCTTGTCTTTGAAATTCATCTCACACCACTAACTAACTGTGCTTTCTCATGGCCCTAAATCATATCAGCCCTCAAGGTAACCCAAACACCATTCTTCAGGATTCCACCCCCAGGGTTTGTTCCAATGTTGAATGGCTGGCTTCATATTGTCAAGAATAGCCTGTCTTTCTTTCCTGTCTAAAATGTACCAGGGGTTTCTCATTCTGGCTAGCCTCTCCATAAATGGTAATTCATGCCATTCCATACATTTTCCTTCATAATTTGCCCATCTTCTGCCAAATCTCCTATCATGAGCTCGTTCTGTTCTAGGCTATCTGTAAATTCCCCCAGAGAGCGAGCCAGAGTCTTAATCATAACATTAATGGCCTGAATCAAGGGAGGGAACTGACGCATCAGTTCCTCCCTATTCAAGGAGCCAGCCGTTGGAAATGTTTTCTGGTTCCTTGAACAAATTAAGTTTTTGTCAAGAGAAAAATAGAACAGAAGAAAAAGATAGCAGAGTCAATGCAAGAAACCATCACCAGGAACAAAATGAACGAGGTCGTTGAGGCTAATCAGGCACCTCAACTGGAGCAGACTGCCAGGGAACCGCCAGGGGCCAAGCTCCAGGAAGCACGAGCCCCTTCTTTTGAGATGGCCACCACCTGAGAGGCATTTTGTCACACAGGCGAGACAGCCGTGGCTGTAGCAGGAAGCCTTGACTAATGTCTAGAGAGAGATGAGAAAAAAGTAAAGGCAAGAATTACCAGTATTAAAAACTTTTGGCAGAATTAACAAGAATAATGCATATTTTTAAAGTGCTCTTATCAATATCCATCAGAATGTCTTGATGGACTCATAAAGCGTATTCATCTTTTGGTCTCCTAAGCTCTCCTAAACTTGGTCCACCAAGATTGGCATCTGGAATCATATGATAAAGCCATGATTTTCATTTGCTCTTTTGAAGAGTTTTTGGGTTGACTAGACTCATAGCACAATGACCCTGCTAGATGGCTTCTAGAGAGGGAGAGAGAAAAGAAACTTGACTACCATTCAATTTTTAAGTTAAAACAATAGGTAACCTGTGTCTCCTCGCTTCAGGGAGGTACTACAGTTTCAGTTTGTGGTGGATTTTGAAAGACTTCCTGGATTTCTAGGTCACCAATAAAAATTGTTTAATTGTGCAATTATATTTTTTCTTCTTATCATTATTATTATATTTTATTTTTTAAAAAGATAACAAACTATCTTTTTTTCATTATACATACCAATTCAATTTCCCATTCCTTCCCCTCCTCCCATTCCTTCCACTGAGATCCTATCCCCAACCCCCATCTCTGGGAAGGCACATTGCTTTGGGGAAGGTCCACGACCCTCCCTATCATACCTAGGCTGAGCAAGATGTACATCCAAAAAGATTAGGTTTCCAAAACTCCAGTACAAGCAGTAGGAATAAATCTTGGTGCCACTTCCAGTGGCCCCTCAGTCTGCTCCAGCCAGGCAACTGTCAACTACATTCAGAGTGACTAGTTTGGACCTATGATTCTTCGTACACTGTCTAGCTGGAGTGGGTGAGCTCCCATTAGCTCAGGTAGACTGTTTCAGTGGATGTACCCATCATGGTCTTGACCTTTTTCTCATATTCTCATTTCTCTCACTCATCAAATAGACTTTGCGAGCTCAGTCCAGTGCTCAATGTGGGTCTCTGCTTCTTTTTCCATCAGTTGCTGGATGAAGGTTCTATGGTGATATTTAAGATATTCATCAGTCTGACTACAAGGCAAGGCCAGTTTAGGCACCCTCTCCTCTATTGCTTAGGGTCTTAGATGGGGTCATTCACGTAGATTCCTGGGAATTTCTCTAGATCCAGGTTTCTTGTTAAACCCATAATGACTCTCTCAATAAATATATCTCTTTCTTTGCTTTCATCTCTATCCTTCCTCCATCTCGACTATCCCATTCCCTAAAGCTTTCTTCTTCCCTCCCCACCCCCACCTCTGTATTCCTCTTCTGCACTCACTTCTTCATCCACCCCCATGCTCCAAATTTTCAACTTTGTCAGGCTCTATTTTAACTTTCCAGGTGAATCTATATATGTTTTTCTTGGGTTTCACATTATTACGTAGCTTCTCTAGGATCATGAACTATAGGTACAATATCCTTTGTTTATAGCTAGAATCAACTTATGTGTGAATACATCCATATTCATCTTGTCAGGTCTGAGTTAACTCTGTGAAGCAAAGGGCACAGTTAATAAGACCAAAGAGCAGACTACTGTATGGGAAAAGATCTTCACCAATTCCACATCAGACAAAAGAGAGATATCCAAAATATAAAAAGAACTCAAAAAATTAGACATCAAAATTCCAAATAACCCAATAAAAATGGGGTACATAACTAAACAAAGAATTATCAATAGAATAATCTCAATTAGCTGGAAGAAACTTAAGAAAATGGTCAACATTCTTAACCATCAGGGAAATGCAAATCAAAACAACCCTAAGAATCCATCTTACACAAGTCAGAATGGCTAAAATCAAAAATCCCAATGATAGCTTATGCTAGATAAGATGTGGAGTATGGGGGAAACTCATCCATTGCTGGTGCGAATGCTACCTTGTACAACCACAATGGAAATAAGTATGGTGGTTTCTCAGAAAATTGGGAATCAACCTATTTCAGGATCTAGCAATACCACTCTTGGGCAATTATTTTTAAACATTTCATCAACAGGAATCCAGAAATCCTGGTATTTCCATAGTAGAAATTATTTTTTGCAAAGTTGTATCATATTTCCTGGATACTTTCAAACTAGTAGTTCCCAAATTTAAATATAAAAATGTCACCTATATATTGGATAGTCTGGTAGTAACAGAGATCAGTTTTCCCATTTTCAAAATCAAAGGAAGAATTGTAGAGTCATTTAAGAGCAAGGAACATACCCAAGAGTATAAGTGCTACTGAGAGACAGCAAGTGAACTTGTCCTGAATACCATTGTTTCTTCTCTTAAGCATTTCATTGGAATATTTATTTTTATCCATACATGTGGAAAATAGGGATACTTTGAGATATGCTTTGTTCTCTAAGTGTTTTGTTTGCAAAGATATTTATAAAACAGAGGTGATAAAATACAGACAAATATATTTGTATGCTCACTGTGTTCTCACAACACTCAAATTACAATTTGGCTGTCAATGTTTAGTCTACACAAATAAAATAATCTGAGCTATGAACTTACTGCTAATACCTTAAGTAGTTACAATGTTCATGTGATTAGACATTCAGAACTCCAGATTGCCTATTTCTAAGAATATAAATATTTTGCTATAGTACTTCATTTTATGTTGTTTTTCTCATAGTGATATTAAATTTTATTATTTGTCGAGTTCTCATTCATGAAAAATGATTTTGTCATACAAATACAAGAGTGATAAATTAAGGTTGCACAAAATTATATATATTATGCAGATTATAGCAAACATCATATCAAGATTATATTTTAGTATGTGATCACAGTTAGTGACATTTTAATAGATGGCAATATTGTATTCCCTTCAAAATAAAAGTAAGCATTCATATGTAATCACAGTTCTAAGGGAATAATGTTCATAAAGTAATTGAAGCATTTCTTTTCTTTTCTTTTCTTTTTTTTTTTTTTTTTTGATTTTCGAGACAGGGTTTCTCTGTAGCTTTTTGGTTCCTGTCCTGGAACTAGCTCTTGTAGACCAGGCTGGCTTCGAACTCACAGAGATCCGCCTGCCTCTGCCTCCAGAGTGCTGGGATTAAAGGCGTGTGCCACCACTGCCCAGCTTGAAACATTTCTATAATCATGGTTTTAAACATTATTCAATACTACATAGACTGAAGAAACTTACTCGTTTCTTTCATTTTATTTTTTACTTTCATGATTGTACTTTAAGAGATGGTCTTAATAAGAATTTATTTTCTCACAAGAAATGTAATACACACTCGTGAATATTTCTTTTATTTTGACTACTCTTTAATTATTGTGTATTTTTTCATCTAAATTGGAGTCTTAAATTTCTAAATTTTTAATATATCCCTAACAGTCTAATTAAAAAAAATACATAAAATCATGACATTGTAAATGTTAATAATGTGACATCAATCACATGCTTTGATTCATGCACAATTTTTGGAATGTTTAAACAAAGTTAAATTTATCTTTCTCCATCATATTGTAAGTTATTTTTTAGTCAAGTGCTACAATTTTTTTCTAGATTATTGAAATGTAAACTATGTTTTGTCATTGATTTAGTCATCCTACTCTATGCCAGATTATCAGATACTTCTACTTGTTTAAATATATTCCCATCTATCTCTCTCCCCTAAACAGGTTTTAGTTGTAATTAATAAAATGTGTTCAACAGTTTATCATACTTTTTTATTGGTTTCAGTACTATTATTACATTTCATCTAAAAGGAAACACTTGCTACATGTTAAAAACTGGAAATTTTGTCTCATAGTCCATTCCTTCTGCATCCTAGTAAATACAATCTCATTTATAAATTTGTTCACACTAGCAGTCTGAGAGCCACTTTTGTCATTTGACATTCTCTTACAAAGATGCATACAATAAATACATCAACTAGATATTTTCTTGTTGTTTGAAAAATTATTTGTTGTCCATGAATGCTAATCAAAGTTTTATTAATAATATTCAAAAACTGGAAACAAACCACATGACATTTGATAAATGAATGGTACATCCTATTTTACCTCAATAATGCATACTACATATCTCCACTTCTTTTCAGTCTCCATAAATATCATCATGGTTTACCAAACCAATATTTTCTATTGAATCATGTTAACAAATCCTTGAAATGTCTCTTTTTTATGCTAAATTGACAGTATCTGTTCTCTATTCATTGGAATGTTATATGATGATTGATGACTGAGTGATTAGGAGCACTTGGTGTTTTTGCAAAAAACCTGCATTCAAGGTATCCAATAAACTTTTATGGCCTCCACAGGAACGTCATGCATGTGATGTACATACAAATGGACACACACAAACACACAAATGAATGAATGAATAAACAAATAATAGACAGATAGATCATCTGCATTTTGACCATCTTTGGATTTCTGTGATGGTTTCCACATGATGAAAAAAAAAAACTTCTTTGATATGGACTGAGAAAAACACTTTTATCTTGACTGCAGTTAGGAATTTTAACACATGTTTTTACATAAATATTTGTACATAAAAACTTGTCATAATGTTTTACCTTTTAGCTAATTTATATTTTCTAGTTCCTAATTAAAGGTAGTACTTTATTATTTCCATGCTTTGCATTTTTTTTAATTTTACATTTAGATACAGAAATAACTGAATTCTATGTGATGACTCCATATACTTTAATTTTGAAAAGTCAAGTATCTATACAATTATGAAACTTACTAATTTACAGGTTCTACCCAAAAATTTTAGAACTAAATTTAGAAAGTTTTTTGAACTTCTATTTTCACAGGTTAGAAAATATGACTAGTTCAAATGTGGTAAAATGTCAAGAACAAAAAGCAAGCAAATGAAATTCCTAAGCTTCTATTAACTATAATACTGCCTGTACCTAAAAAGAGAATAAATAGATCTCAATGGGCATGGACATTACAGACCTGAGGAATCTGAACTAAAATTATAGTGGGAATTAATGAACCAATGTCTAATTTTCCCAAACAAGTGGCACAGTGATTGCTCTAGCAACACCCATTGAATAAGATGTGCATCACTGTTTTCTGGGCAATCAACATCTTAATTATTTTTAAGAAGTATTACTGAATCATCAAAAGCCATTTCATTAACATCTTTATCAGGTCATTAAAAATGGTCAGAATCCTTCTCATAAAAGAAATTTCATAAAACTAGTGTACTGTAAAATCAAGTTCTCAATTGTCTAGAACAAGCAAATATTTCACTTCAGAAAACATGATATGCAAATGAGTGCAAAATATTGAAGCATAACAATGAATCTGAAATCTAGGAGTCTTTCAATTCATGTTAAGTTAATATATAATATATAGACACATTTCCAAAGAACAGGCCCTATCAGACTGGTAGAAATTGGTATATTCTAAGTTTGGAATATATATATTTTTAGATCCTTATTGTGATATGCTTACTTGGGGTTAAAGAGACTGAGATAGAGAAAGTATACGTTACTTATTTGTGTGTACACAGTTCATGTCCATATTCTTTTCTAGATAATAAATTTGTCTTTGTGTTTTCCTGTGTTTTCAGTCCAAAAGAATTTAAAAGAAGGGTTGCTGATAAATGCTGTTTATATTTGAACATATATGTAATAGAGACTAAAATTCAACTTAGACACTATTTTTTTAGCCTTGATCCTATAGACTAAATATTGTTCTTTAGTCTGATGAATTTCTCATAGTCTAGTAAAGGCATCTTATTTACTCTTTGTGGTAGAGGAGAATTTCATTTGTCTTTTCTTACTCAACAATACTTTTAAAGTTTTTTTTTCCATGTACACAGTGAGAGAATTTCAGAGCTATGTATTACACTGAGAATTCTACATTTTTAAGACTCGAGAGGAGGGTCTCTCCTTATCTCAGTCCCTTCTCCTGTAGATCTGACACCATGGTTGACTCTGCCGGGTGCTCTCCACGTAATAACTACCTGCCTTTATATAAGAGAAAGGGGGAATCTGTTGGGAGCCGTTTCCCCCTAATAATCATTACAGGAACTATCACCCTGGCGAGTCTGCAGGGAACCCCACACCCATAATTGTGCTAAGAATAGTTCTATTGCCCCACACCCAATTAAAGCTGTTAATGGAGAAAAAATAAATAAATTAAAAAAAAGAAAAAAAAAGAGTGATATTGACCCATGTCTTTTACAGACAAGGTCTAAAAATGTTTTACATATTTGGACTTGTGAGTAGAAGTTAGACTCTGATAAGGAAAATTAATATATTAATAAATTTATAAAAATAAAATAAATCAGTTATGACAGAATTGTTGAAATAAGAAGCGGCGGGGCAGGAAGATTCTAGCCTACATCCATCTTCGATGGGAGCTTCATGCCTCTGCCTAGGAGAGTGGAGCTATCCCGTCTGCCCGCTAGACAGGAGCATGGTGTCTCTTGGCGTCTCTCTCTGAGGCGTCTGGCTCTGAGCGGAGTTGCATGCTTTCTGACCTCACTTCCTCTTCCTCTCACCATTTTCTTCAGTTTACTCCACCCACCTATGTTCTAACCAATCGGGACCAAGCAGTTTATTTATTGCTTATCCAATGAAATCAACAGATTGATGACACTCCCACATCACTTCCCCTTTTTCTGTTTAAACAAAAAGGAAAGGCTTTAACTTTAACATAGCAAATACAATATTACCTAAGCAAATAAAAAGTGAGCAATTTTCAAACTCTAGAAATGACAGAGACTTCTCGCTGCCTGTACAGTCCCCCAAAGTTCCTCTGTACCGTTGGGGCATCCATCTTCAGCCTACAGGCCCATAGTTTTCAGCAGACATTCCACAAAGCAGGAAATTTCAAAGGCGGTCACTATCTGCTTGTCCTGAAGAATGTCTTGCAGACTCCTTCATGAATCAGGAACCCCGAAAGATCATCTCACCTTTAGGCAAGTTCAGTAGTCCTCTCTCTGCGGGTTCTCTGTGTCCAGTTTATGCAATAGTCCAGGCAAGAACAGTTTCTTGCCCAAATGGCTATCAAACTCCATAAGGATCCTCTTCGATGCCCATCTTGCTCTTGAAGTAGATTGGTGCCGCCAGGAGCAGAGTGTCTCATTGTCATGAAAAACCCTAAGTTATTAAAACATTTAAAATGCCATATTCTCTAGCGTTTGAAAGATATGAAGAATGCCTATCAGAAATATATCCGTGCACATCTAGAAAATCTAACATGACTACAAACTTGACTATTATAGATGATTATTAACAGCCTATATGCATTACATTTTTAAGTGAACTACACAATCACAATACCTTAATCAAGATCAGAAATACAGAGACATATAACAAAATTGACCTTAAATCTCTATCAATAAAGCAACATCTATACTAATGCAAATTATTCATACCTATATCATATCCCCCTTTAAATGTAAAAGAACATTTATAAACAATGTTTGGGAATATGGGCGCAGTTATCTCTCCAAACTGCTTCCTGCTGAATGGGGGCATAGTTAATTAGGTCTTTCATGGTATAACCTGTGTGCTAGTTTCATCTTAGTTGGCAGTTGAGCAAAGCAATTTTCTGAAGATGTTCACAGCAACCCTTCAGGAGGGCGTGGTCCATCATACCATATTCGGATAGAAGAAATGAACAGGGTCTCATCCTCTGTGAAAACAAAACAAGAAACTCCTTTCCAAAGTATCATGTCCTTAGATCCAAATTGCAAAGTCAAGGCATTTCCAAAATATCTATGTTGAATTAGTTCAGCAGCATTTATAAACAAATATCTTTTAGTAGCTTTTGCTCCTTCCTCAGCATTCAAACAATTCAAAGAAAGCACAATAGCATACAGTATCAAGATTCTCTGTGTATTTCCCATCTTTGTACGGCTTTATTTTAACTCTATTTCATTTATTTTTACTTTTATTTTATATTCTCTGTATCTTTGTCCTGGAATAACTCCGTAGACCAGGCTGTCTTTGAACTCTCAGAGATCCGCCTGTTTCTGCCTCCCAGGCATTGGGATTAAAGGTGAGGTGTCTGTTACTACACCTTGAACTCACAGAGATCTGTTTGTCTCTGCCTTCTAGGCACTGGGATTAAAGGCGTGTACTACCAAACACAACTACTCTCTTTATTTCTTAATTGTTTTTTACTTTAAGAACTTCAACTTTTAGTCTGCATATATTTTCAACACACTGTAAATCATTTAGAAATTTTCTTTGTCTTTGAATCTGTCTTTACTGTATATCTCTCTTTTTCTGACCACACGAGCCTTTAAATTACTGAGCAATATGGGTAGGATTAAAGGCGTGGCTTTGCCAGCTAGATCCAGTTCATTCCTTTGCTTTCTGCCATTCCAACCTTGTGGCTGAGGTACCGGCCAGAGCCGCCTTCAGTGCCACAACTCTACAGTGTTTCAAGGTCCTTGCCAGCAAGCGAGCTTCCGCAGCCTGGGCTTGCAAACCGCACGACCTGCCCACGTAAAAGAGTCAGAGTTTTCCCTGGCAGGACAGCCCAGAAAGCTGGCATTTTTAAACGGCGCAGCTTTTTTCCTACTATGGCTGAAAACCGAAAAGCATGCATTCAGCTTTTCATCAACATCGTCTAAGTGTTTCGTGGCAGGACCTCTTAAAAGAGCTGCAAGGCTTTGCAGCTAAAGCTGAGTCAGGAAGCCTCTCTTAGATGAGAGCTCTAGCAAGCAGAGCAGACCCGAGAAACTGCTGCTAACAAGAAAACATGCTTCACTCCATTCTTTCCCAAGCTTTCTCAGGCTTTTTGTGGATTCAGTTATCCTCACATTGGGCAGCCATCTGTTGAAATAGCAGCGGCGGGGCAGGAAGATTCTAGCCTACATCCATCTTCGATGGGAGCTTCATGCCTCTGCCTAGGAGAGTGGAGCTATCCCTTCTGCCCGCTAGACAGGAGCATGGTGTCTCTTGGCGTCTCTCTCTGAGGCGTCTGGCTCTGAGCGGAGTTGCATGCTTTCTGACCTCACTTCCTCTTCCTCTCACCATTTTCTTCTGTTTACTCCACCCACCTATGTTCTAACCAATCGGGACCAAGCAGTTTATTTATTGCTTATCCAATGAAATCAACAGATTGATGACACTCCCACATCACAGAATAATTAATTTCTTGAGTTTCTATCTTAAATAAGTTTTAGAGATACTGCTTTATAATTTTCAACTACAAATAAATAGATAAAATGCTTTGAAATGTGTAGAAAATTCAAAAATACAATTTTAAAATGATGGGTGACTTTCCCACTTATTAGATCCAACACACATATTATATATTGCATATTGAAACCACTGAGTTTATACCAGATTATACAAAATTGACTTCATTATTCATTCAGGAGCCTAATCAGTAATAGGCTTTGTCCAATATACATAACACACATTCGATCCCATATGGGTGTGCCAGGTCCTCTAGAGTTAACCAAAGTTGGCTGCTTCAACATAGCAAATGAGAATTTGGGCGATTACTCAGATAGTTAATTGTTTCTGTCATATATTGTTCCCTTTGGAAGCTGCTTGATTGCACTTCCTGCCTGCTCAAGTAATATTACTTCCCTCTCATGCCTTTGATGGGGTTTAAGATTCGATAATCATAGCTACATTCCTCTTATGATGTAGCCAAGCTTATTTCTGATATGATTTAGACTCTTCTGGATAGAATGTTTATTAAAACATTTGTCATGTGTTCCTTGCTTAATATTGCTCACGTTGTTTGTAATTTTATAATTGATATCTGTTTCTATTGTATATAGCTTTGTATTGGGTTTGGACGCTCTTGTTTAGACAAAAGTGGGAGGTTATGTGGAAAGCCTTGTTAACCAATAATCTTTAAGAGATGGGACTTAGTTAAGGCGTGGCTTTGCTGGGATCCAGGTAAAAAGTTGTGCACCTCCATGTGTGCTCTCTCTGTGCCTTTTACCTGTGGGACATTGCTGTGCTTGGATTGCTCATTTCCTGTTTTGTGAGTTTTTCCCCTTAGAATAAATAAAATATAACTGTTTTATCCACAGGTTATCATAATTTACGTCTCTAAGTTAATAGCTCCATTTAGTCTTTCATATATTAATATAACATGCCTATGTAGAAACAATTATCAATTTTCTGCTTTCAAAAGTTGTATCCATAAATTTCTCACAACTTATTTATTTTTTTAGTCCCAAATTCTACATATCATCCACAAACTATAATTTACTTATACTATTTGTCTCAAATTTATCAAGTTTCTCTCTTGAAAATAGAGCTTAAGGTCCCAATCAGGAGCAGAAGGAGAGAGCGCACAAGCAAGGAACTCAGGACTGCGAGGGGTGCACCCACACACTGAGACAATGGGGATGTTCTGTCGGGAACTCACCAAGGCCAGCTAGCCTGGCCTGGGTCTGAAAAAGCCTGGGATAAAACCGGACTCGCTGTACATAGCAGACAATGAGGACTACTGAGAACTCAAGAACAATGGCAATGGGTTTTTGATCCTACTGCACGTACTGGCTTTGTGGGAGCCTAGGCAGTTTGAATGCTCACCTTACTAGACCTGGATAGAGGTGGGTGGTCCTTGGACTTCCCACAGGTCAGGGAACCCTGATTGCTCTTTGGGCTGATGAGGAGGAAGACTTGATCGTGGGAGGGGGACTTGATGGGGGAGGGGGAGAGAAATGGGAGGAAGTGGCGGGGAGGAGGCAGAAATGTTTAATAAATAAATAAATAAATTTAATAAAAAAAGAAAAGAAAATAGAGCTTAATCTTTTATCTGTGCAGTCTGTTCTACCACTGTCCTCCTCAACAACTAAAATTGACTCCTCTCCTTTCTCCTTATTCTCATTTTTAACTGGCTTAAATTCATTGTATCTTTGCAGCCAGAGAAATACTTTAATAGCATATTAAACTAAATAAATATTCCATCTTGTCTGTTCAATAATAGTGGTTTTACTCACTTCTCTGGCATCATTTTCATCTCTCATCCATTACTTTCAGTTACTACAGTTCTTCAGGTCTTCAGGTGAATTTAACACTGTCACACACCAGGACATTGCATACCTTTCTCTCTACAACAATTGCATTTTGTTTCTTTTAATTCACCTTGAAAAGTGCTATTCATTTTTTCTACTACAATTTAAGTGTCACATTCACAAAAAGACAACCCCTGTAATTTTTCTTTTATTTAGCCCTGTTATTTTTATTTATTTTTTTTTATTTATTGAAGATTTCTGTCTCTTCCCCACCGCCGCTCCCCCCTCCATCCCCCTCCCCCAATCAAATCCCCTTTCCTCGACCACCCAAAGAGCAATCAGGATTCCCTGCCCTGTGGGAAGTCCAAGGACCACCCACTTCTATAGCCCTGATATTTTTTATATCATTTACCACAATTTACATTCCATAATTACGTGTGAAAGTGCCTGTTTAATTAACATTTCCCACACTACATTGCAATTTTTATAGATACTTTATTTATAAATAGGTCATTTACTTCCTTAAAGAGCAAGTTAGTTTTTCAATCAGCTTTCATAGCAAGTTTAAAAATTTCAGTTTGCCTTTTAATGTTCTTTCCAATTAACTCTCCCCATCTGGCTGTATTCACTTCCAAGAGAGATAAACAGGGAAGATGAAATCCACATGTGGTGAGGTCTTCCAAATGCTAAACCATGTGCTAGAATATTTACCTGCATGGTCTAATATGTTCCTCATGATAATCATTTAGAAAGAGATATTATTGTCTTTCATTTTACAGATAAGAAAATTGAGTCTCAAATAGCAAATGCCTTGCCAGAAATTTTGGAATTAAACCCAGAAATGGGAAAATAATCCTTGATCTATTTTGTGCTTGCCTCACTTCATACTTGCATTACTCATACTTGTTCCTCTTGCTGTTTCACACATGCACTCCTACCTCAGATTGTTTAAAATAATCTCTTGCCTCACCATGCCACATCCTGACTTTTGTTGAACCTTTCCCAGAGCTTTTCTTTAACACTAGTTTTCACAAATAACTTTGAAATGACCCTTGTTCGCATAGCATTTAATCTGTCTCATTTAATAGGTTCTTATATTCCTTTCTCAGTGTGTGGAAAGGATAATCCAGCTATTTAATTGTATGTGTACAGACAAAGAAGCAAAACTTCTGGATCTTGTAAATACAGGCTGCTTTTGAGGATGCTTTGTCTGTGTTGTTGAATCTGACAAGCTCTAGAGAATAACAGCCAATTTTCCATTAGAATGCTGAAAGCCGTAGATATTTTTACTTGTAGAGGAATTTCCTGAATCAATAGTAAATCAATTCTGAATGTTCTTTTTCATTAAGTGCTGTCAGCATTGCAAACCACCTTACCATATTGTATACTGCCAGGATATATTCAGTATGCAAACTTTCAGTTATCTTGTCTCCTATTCTTGCTTTCAAATCTCTCTTATGTATAGATCTTATGCATCTAGATCTATGCTTAAGGTTATTGACTGAAGAATTGATGTGCCTAAACACCAGTGACTTTCTGATAAAGTCACCAGTGCCCCTGTTTTTTCTTAATTATTCATTTTTGAAATTTTTATTTTTCTTCTTTTCATTAACAGTCTTTGATAAATTCATTAATTTATCAAAAAGTTTAATTTATTATTTTATGAATTTTAATTTATCAAAATGTTAATCTATTCTTTCCATTTTTTTAGAATTGCTGCAGTAGCTTTGTTCTTATCATAAATGGTAAAAACCAAAGCACTGTTTTTTTCTTTATATATTTGCAAATCTTAAACCTTTCACATAAAGTAGAGCTTTATAGCTTATGTTTATATATACATATATGTTATAGGTTAAAGCTACTGCAAAACTAAAAAAAAGTTATTTAAATGCAAGTACTGTGGTACTCCAAAAGTCAATCTGATAAGTGAGTAGGTTTTTAAGTAATGTGTGTAGACAGTGGTTACACTGTGTATAAATTAGACTGATATTATTCATATCGCAAACATTTTTAATAGTCCAAAACTTTATTTTGCTACTCAGAACAGTGAATGCTTTAAAAAATTAAGTATTTTTATTGATTTTTTCCCATTGGTTTTTCAAAACAGGGTTTCTCCATTTGAGTGAATTCTTTTTGTAACTCTGGCTGTCCTGGAACTCACTCTGTAGACGAGGCTGACTTGAGCTCATTGCTCCTCCTGTGTATGACTCACAAGTACTGGAAGTATAGGCATGTGTCACCACCCCTGGGTAATTATTGAAACTGTAATGTTATACTTTTAATTATGTATGGGTGGATAGGTGCAGGTGAGGGCAGGTGCCTATAGAAGTCAAAATAGGGCATCAGATTTCCGACATCTAGTTATAAGTAGTTATATACTGCCTTATGTAGGTGATGGAAACTAAACCATGGTCCTCTCCAAGATTAGAATACCTCTTAACTGCTGAGTCATCTCTACAGCCTCTATTTATGAAGATTTTCATTAATATTTTAAAATTATCGTTATAGACACCACATGTAACAGAAACCAGAGTATGGAATCTACATACTACTAGAAAGAACTATACCACAATCTCTTTTCTTCTACCTGAGTCTGCAGTGCTTTATTATGTTTACACACACACACACACACACACACACACACACACACACACACATATATATATTATTTCCAAAGTAGATTAATCAAATTCTGATAGTTCCAGAAATATGCTCATAAAAACCACCAGAAATAATGATTATCTACAATTGGACATTTGAGAATTCACTCAAACGGACAAACAAAAATAGCATTGCTGGCTACATCTCATTGAAGTTCCAAAATTAACATTGTTATTTATAAATTTATCTAAGTTTAGACTTCAGGAGTTTGACAAATAAAGATTTTCTTTCACAATGCTAAACAAATAGAAATATTGCATATGCTAGGAAATACACTATATACACAGGAATTAACAATATGTTATTTTATACAATTGTATTCTTGCAAAAACTGATTGTTAATAATCTTTAAGAAACTTGTTAAACAGAATTCTTGGTAATTTTAATAAGTCATGCATTTGGCAATACAAAATCAGCCATATAAAATTAAAGCATTATTCACGTATATTAAATTCCCAAATCTTATATAAAATAGCAACAATTTAGCAAAGAGTACAGTTTGAAAAAATTTGAAAGTCTTATTTTCTTATACTTGGTTCAGTAAGTTCAGTAAGAGAAAATTGCTTTCTAGCTGCCATCAGATCAATTAAATTGTCTAGGTTCAAGAATTCTTATACTTTTTTGCAGCAGCAAACACTGTTTTAAAGTTCAGATATCCTATGATATGATGAAAATATGAATTTTTCTATGTTTTAGATACTTTGTCATGAGTCAGAAAGTATATTGTGAGTTACTAAGGAAGTTTCAGAAATGTAGGCAGTTTAAAGCATATCTTTCTGTCTAGAATACTCCTTCAACTTAGCTTATTTCATCATTTAGATTTTAGCCTTGAAATGTCTCTTATTCTAGAATTCTAGCCATTATCTTCTTTATGTACTTAGAAAGTATTAAATTAATTTTCAGTTTACATTTCTATTTCATTTCCTGGACTCAGCTATCACAAAAACAGTACTTATGTTTATTATTTATTCAGTCTCATTTATATAAATTAAGAATGAAAAATAATCAGAGAAATTAACAATTTTTAAATGTTCTTATTAGCAAGTGAAATAAAATCAGTTTCTATTAGGACATTTTCATATATATGTATATATATATATGTATACACACACACACACATATATATATGTATACACACACACACACACATATATATATATATATATATATATATATATATATATATATATATTACATTTTTGAGTGTATTCACCATTGTCATTAACCATTATTAATGGCTCTTTTCATCTATGATTCCTGTAAAACTGTCTCTTCTTCTTAAGTATTCAACTAAACCTTTTATTTTCCTTGTAAATATAATGTGACTAATTGGATCTCTCTCTCTGTCTCTATCTCTGTGTATGTGTCTCTGCCTCTGTCTCCCACTCAGACACACACAAACACACACACACACACACACACACACACACAACAGGGAAAAGAAAAATCATAACTATGCCAGGGTTTATGAGACTAGAGAACAGAGCTTTAAAAGAAGTTTTAAATAAGTGTTGAATACCAAAAGAAAGGTTAAGCAAAAGATTTGTGCCAATACTAACAAATGTACTTTGCATTTTCATAGATATAAATTGATATTGTTTCTAGCACAAATTTCTCTTGCCTCCTCATCAGAAATCTTAGCAAACTACATATATACTCTTTTTTTTCTTTTTAAAGTTTTAAATCTTTACATATCCTAATAAAATAAACACTATGAGTTCTATTTGACAAGTTCAAATTATCAAACCACTGGATGTAAGCTCAAATAGTAACAAGAAAGCCTGGGAAAAAACTGGCAGCTAATAAAAATGACATAATCAATTGTAATAATACAAAATTGTAAGGAGGAAAAAAATCTAGATAGGATGAAACAGTAGAATGAACTTGAAAAAGAAGTGCTGATATCATATAATATATAATTTAAGGGCTCATGTCATTGCTCTGTTAATTAAAATAAATTGGTCGAAGACTTTTTCATCAGATTGATATAAGCTTGTGACAGTAAAGTAGATGAGTGACATAATACAAAATCAGATGTTTATAATTTGATTAAATATTCTAAACCATCATATGTGGGAGGGAAATCTCATATCACCTCCCCTTTTCTGCTTAAATAAAAAAGGAAGATTTTTAACTTTAAAATAGTCAAATTACATACAACAAAACAGGTATGAAGCAAGAATTATAGTTACAATATTTATAAATACTTTATCTTTTATCAAAACTAAGGAAAAGTATAGCTTTAAACTATATAACTCCATCAAAACTCTAGAATTGACAGAGACATCTCACTGCCTGGACAATCACCAAAAGGTCTTCCGTTAGCTTGGTGTTGTCAGGAGCAGATATGTCTCACTTTCACGAAACGTCTTAAATTTTTAAACATTTTAAATGTCATATTCTGAAGGTCTATAAAAAATTAAAAAAAATACCTATCTAACAGAAATATATCTTCATATATCTAGAAAATCTAACTAAAATGACGACAAACTTGAACAAGATTGACCTTAAATCTTAATCAATAAAGCAAAATTCATACTAATGCAAGTCTCTATAGCATATTCTCCAATAAATGTAATAAAATTTATAAACAGTATTTGGGAATATGGGCACAGGTCTGTCCAAACTTCTTCCTGCTGTTTATTGGACAAAGTAATTTTTTGAGAGTGTTCAGAGTGACCTCTCGGGGGATTGTGGTCTATCAAACCATATTAGCCTGGAATGAATCCACAAGTTTTCATCCTCTGTGGAAACAAAAGAAGATTTTTTTTTCCCAAGCAGCATATCTTTAGATTCAAATTCTGAAGTCAAGATACCTTTATAATATACATGGTGGTTTAGTTTAGCAGCCCATATATTTAAATGTATCTCTGTACTTAGCTCCTTCACAATCAAAAAATTCAAAAACACACAATAATATACATAATCCAGTCTCTCTGTGAATTTGAATTTTCCATTTTTGCATGGTTTATTTCTCTTTACTCTTTTTAATCTATGTCTGTCATTACTCTGTCTCTTTAAATACTTTGTTTTATGTTTTAAAACCATTTACTTTGTATAACTCTCTGGTGTATGAAGTTCTTCTGTCTATGTGTTGCTTTCATTGGTTGACTAAAGAAACTGCCTTGACCTTTTGATAGGGCAGCACTTAGGTAGGTGGAGTAGACAGAACGGAATGCTGCGAAGAAGGGCAGACAGAGAGCCACCATGGAGCTGCCAGGTCAGACATGCTGAATCATTCCCAGTAAGCCATGACCTCATAGTGAACACAGATTAATGGAAATGGGTTAAATCAAGATGTGAGAGTTAGCCAATAGGAGGCTAGAGCTTATGGCCGAGCAGTGTTTTAATTAATACAGTTTTTGTGTGACTATTTCAGGGGCTAAGCCAGCCACTGGAACAAGGAGCCCCAATCCCTGAAATAGATTGGTGCCCAAAACAGGCCTTCTTCTCCTCCTGTGACAACTCTCTACATTCTTTTGCTTTCTCCAAAACTCATGTACATTTATACAACACTGTGACTCATTTAGAGGTCTTTTATGGCTGAATCTGTCCTATTGTGTATCTGTAATTCTTTACTGTCCAGGAGTGCTTCTTTAAATGCTAAGCACTTCTTAAAAACTTAAGTGGCACCATTGATAGAGTAAATATGGTACTTTCTGCTTGCCACACCCAGTCCAGCAAGTTGGAGCTCCTGGCTGCCTCCAAGAGAAATGCACAATGCCCCTTCTCTAGCTACACAGCTGGTCCATGTTGACATCAAGCAAGCTTTTGCTTGTTGCTTACAAACCCCATTCAAATGCTTGGTTACCTGAAAAAAAAAAAAAAAAAAAAACAGAGATCATGCTGGCAGCACAGCCACGAATGTTGGCAATAAAATTGGTGCAGCTTTTTTACTGCTAGCACTGAATTAGGAAAACTTCTCTTAAAGAAACTGTGGGAAGCCTTCAGCTGAAAAAAAAATGTATCTAAACCTTGTGTTTTTGTGCCTTCTCAGGTTTTACATAGATTTAGTCCACCATTTTGGTGCACCAATTTGTTCGAGGGAAATCCCACATAAATCATATATTTTCATTCAGTAAAACCAAAATAGAATAATTGCAATTTTACTAAATGCAATGTACATTATTATAGAAGTATGAAATATTCAAAACAACTACTATATAAGCTAAAGGGAAAGCTCTAAGAGAATTACAAATACACTCATATATGAGTTCAGGTGAATAAAATAGCAAAAAATTTTATTATAATAAACAATATGCTTATTTAGGATCAATTTGTTTATTAACATAAATAACATTGACATTCATAATATAGGGTATTTAAAGGATGGATAGTTATGCTATAAGCTAAATGTTGCTAAATGATAAATATAAGAAGTGAATATATAGTGTTCAGTATATTCATATTCTTGCTCTAATATTTTCACAATAAAACATAGAAAACTACTTTAAACTGCTGGTATATGTTTTAATACAGAGAAATACATGGAGTTTTAATGAGGAAAGTGGAAAGTGGGGGTTGAAGATGAGTAGCATCAAAAGAAGAAAGTCATGAAATGTTAATTGGTTACAAAATATCAACAAGTCTTCAATGAAGAGACTTACAGAAGAGTAAGTCTCAAATGAATACAAAATGACTGAAAAGCATGCTAAGACATGGTCATGAAAAGTACTAGAATTCTCTGACAAAATATTTTACTTTTTCATATTTGTGGGTTAAAATGATCAGTTCAATATCAATGGCTGATTTATATGTCCAATATTGTCACAATTATCTGATTTTAATCATCTATACCTATCTCTCCTTTTTTCTTCCTGAGAAAATACAATGAGCATTGCAAGCATTTTGTCATTCTGTGCTTGTAGCTATCTTTAGAATACATTCCCATACACAGATGTTGTTAGATTTTAGGGTGAGTTGTGCTTTATGAGAAGCAAAGTGGTATTAGCCTTCATGAAAAGAGTTTATTTATTAGAGTTGGAAAGACCAATATAGTCCAAAAATCTTTAGCTTAGCTAGGGGCAGAAAGAGGTGTCCACATCTTTAATCTTAGTACCTAAGGAGGATCTCTATGAGTTTGAGGCCAGCCTGGTATACAGAGCTAGTTCCAGGACAGCTAGGGCTGTTACACAGAGAAACCTTGTCTTGATGTGGGTGCACCCTCTGTGTGCTGTTATTACCATTAATGAATAAAGAAACTGTCTTGGCCTGAGAGGGTAGAACTTAGGTAGGCAGGAAAGACTAATGCTAGGAGGAAGAAGGCAAAGTCAGAGAGATGCCATGGAGCTGACAGAGACAGATGCTGGGAATTTTACCCAGTAAGCCACAGCCTTGTGGCCATACACAGATTACTAGAAATGGATTAAACTAAGATGTAAGGGTTAGCCAATAAGAATTTAGAGCTAATAGGTCAAGCAGTGATTTAGTTAATACACTTTCTGTGTGGTTATTTTGAGGTTAAGCTAGCTGAGCAGCTATGAAGAACAAGCAGCCAGCCTTCTCTTCAAGATTGGTGCCCACATGGACAAATAAAATTCACATAAAAAGTGGCATTTTCTTGGATAAGCTCTGTTTTCTAGAAGCAAGAAGAGGCATGGCTCCTTTAAAAGAAGATTTCCCAATTCAGCCATAGCAGGAAAGAAGCTGTGTGGTTTTAAAACACAGCTTTCTAGGCTGTGCCGCCAGCATGAACTCTGGCTATGAAGCATTTCAATGGTAATTTTGGGCCCACATGCTTTTGTGGCCACTTGGGGTCAGGAGGAAAGTGGCTGAGACCATGCCCACAGCTCAGCACTCTTCACCTGGGAAGGCAGTGGCATCAGGTCTACTAGTCTTGTACAGGCAGGAGAGCATGGTGGGTTGCCGCCACCATACACAGTGATATTTCCAGGCTGCATGACCTATTTAATTATTATTCATATAAAAAGGGTTTATGTGCTGCACGATCATTTTTAGAGTTAAAGTGCTGAGTATGGCTCCTACCTGGTGGTCCTTGAACCTACACCATTTGGAAAGTGGAGAGAGGTAGAGCCAGCATCCAGAGCTGCTGCACCAAAGCTGCTAACCATTTTAAAAGCTATTCAAGACAGTAGAGAATTGCAGATAATGCAGTAAGGACAGATTCAGACGTAAAGACCTCTATATGGGTCACAGTGTTGGATAAATGTATGCAGACTTGGAAGAGAGAAGAAAAAGAGTGTAAAGAGTTGGAAAAAGTAAAAATAAATCTTTAAATAAGCAGAGTACTGACAGCCATTGATTAAAAGGAATAAAGAAAAATAAGCCACATAAAAATGGAAAATTCAGAGAGTCTGGATTATATATTTATTTGGTTTTCTTTGAATTTTTGGCTGTGAAGGATCTAAGTACAGAGAGACATTTCATTATATAGACTGCTAAGTTAAACCAATATAAAGGTATCTTGATTCCAAACTTTGAGTCTGAGGATATGTTGATTTGAAAAAGAGGGTTTTTTCTGTTTTCACAGAAGATGAGAACCTGTGGATTTCTTCCAGACCATTATGGTTTGATGGAACAAGATCCCCTGAAAAGTTGCTATAAATACCCACAAAGGAAAGGCTTCTCCCAATAAACAGCAAGAAGCAGTTTGGAGAGAGATAACTATGCCCATATTCCCAAATATTGTCTATAAATGTGTATTTACACTTAAAGGGTGATATGCCATAAAGATTTGTATTGGTATGGATCTTGGTGTATTAATGCAAATTTAAAGTCAATCTTGTTATATGTATATTTATGCTCTTGAATAAGGTATTATGATTGTATAGTTAATTTAAAAATGTAATGTATAATTAAGAAATGTAAGTAAATACTCATTAATAATAGTCAAGTTGATAATCATGTTAGACTTTTTACATGTATAGAGATCTATTTCAGTTAGATAAGTATTCTTAAAATCTTTCAGAGACCTTCAGATTATGGCATTTAAAATGCTTAAGGAACTTAAAACTTCTCATGACAGTGAGACGTGTCTGCTCCTGGCAGCACCAGTTACTTCAAGAGGAAGATGGGCATTGAAGAGGCTCCTTATGGAGTTGGTTAGTCATTTTGGCAAGAAACTGCTCTTACATGGACTGCTTAACTGGACATGCAGGACCCACAGATTAATGACTGCTGAACTTGCCTAAAGGTGAGATGGTCCATTATGGTTCTTGCTTCATGAAAGCGACTACTAGACATTATGTAGGACACAGAAGAAAATGTCTGTCATGGTGTAGGAGGTCCTTCTGTGTGTGTGTTGCTTTCATTGGTTAGTTAATAAAGAAACTGCCTTGGCCTAGTTGATAGGGAAGAACTTAGGTAGACAGGAATAATAGAACTGAATGTTTGGAGGAAGAAAGGCAGAGTAGGAGAGAGACACCATGGATCCTCTGCCTGAGATGGACACTGGGTAGAATCTTTCTCAGTAAGTTACTGCCATGTGGCTATACACAGATTAATAGAAATGAGTTCAATTAAGGTGTGAGAGTTAGCCAGTAAGAGGCTTGAGATAGTGGGCCAAGCACTGATTTAATTAATATAGTTTCTGTGTGGTTATTTCGGGGCTAAGCTAGCCAGGCAGCTGGGATGAACAAGCAGGCCCTCTCCCTACAACGCTGTCAAACTGCCAATATAGCCAGACCTGTCTTTGAAATTTCCTGCTTTGTGGAAAAGTATTATGGATACTATAGGCCTTTAGGCTGAAGATGGACACTCCAACATTATAGAAGAACTTTGGATGACTTTCCAGGCAGTGAGATCTCTCTGTCAATTCTAGAGTTTTAGAAGTTGCATACAATACACTTCCTTGTTTACTTAGGCAATATGAAATCCTTCTGGAATCTTTGATGAATTCAAAGAATAGTTATTATAGTTTTCCTTAGTTATGATAAAAGATAAAGTAGATATAAATGTTGTAACTGTAATTTTTGTTTAATACCTATTGTGTTAGGTGTAATTTTACAATGTTAAACTTAAAGCCTTCCTTTTTGTTTAAACAGAAAAGCAGAGGTGATATGGGATTCTCCTTTGTGTGCTGTGATTACCATTAATGAATAAAGAATCTGCCTTAGCCTGATAGGGTAAAACTTAGGTAGGCAGGAAAGATTAATCTGAATGCCAGGAGGAAGAAGGCAAAGTCAGAGAGATGTCATGGAGCTGCCAGGAACTGATGCTGTGAATTTTACCCAATAAGACTCAGCCTTGTAGAAATACATAGATTACTAGAAATGGGGTAATCTAATATTTAAGAGTTGGCCAATAAGAAGTTAGAGCTAATAGGCCAATAAGTGATGTAATTAATACAGTTTTCTGTCTGGTTATTTTGGGGGTGGCTGGGAAGAACAAGCAGTCCCCCTCTCCTACACTATCTCGAAAAAATCAAAGAAACATGTAATGGCGTAATCGAATGCAGACAGATTGTAACGAATGCAGACAGCTTTAATGGGGAAATAGACTTACAGAACCACCTTTCCCGCGGAGACCAGGAAATCAGAAGCCGTGGCTGGGAGCACGCTCGCCAAATTTATAGGCAAACATTAGCCTGAGGCAAATACACCCCTTAAGGGGTGGCACTAATACCTACAGAAACAAAAGCATTTCATAAAGGAGAATGGAAGGGGATATGTTGTGAAATGGTTTCAAGGGTATGAGCATAGACAGATGTTTGGAAGAAACCAAAGGAACTTTAGGATAAGAGGTACCTGGAAGAACGGTGGAACAACTATTAACCCTGGTTAATAAATGAATTGTTTGCTGTGACTGTCATCACTTTCTTGGCACTTTATATCATTTCCATCATTTTGATTTATAGTTTAAAAGAGAACAAATGAGATTTAGGATCCTTGGAACTAGTAGCATCAAAATAATTCTCATTGACTCCTCTTGAATAAGAGTTCTGCTGAATTTGAAATCCTAATCCTAGTTTTAAAGAGAGTGGTAAGCTGATGGTCTTTGAGTCAGAAATTGTTTTCTGAATTTAGCTTCAGAATTATATTGTTCAAGAAGTCCTTGTTTTTTACTGCTGAGTAGTACTCTAATATGTATATATTCCATACTTTCTTCATCCATTCTTACATTGAAGGGCATCTAGGTTGTTTCTAGGTTCTGGCTATTACAAACAATGCTGCTATGAACATAGTAGAGCATATACTTTTGTTGTATGATAAGGCCTTTCTTGGGTAAATTCCCAAGAGTGGTATTGCTGGGTCCATGGGTAGGTTGATCCTGAATTTCCTGAGAAACCTCCACACTGCTTTCCAGAATGGTTGCACAAGTTTGCATTCCCACCAGCAATGGATGAGGGTACCCCTTTCTCCACAACCTCTCCAGCAAAGGCTATCATTGGTGTTTTTGATTTTAGCCATTCTGAGAGGTGTAAGATGGTATCTTAAAGTTGTCTTGATTTGCATTTCCCTGATCGCCAAGGAAGTTGAGCATGACTTTAGGTGTCTTTCGGCCATTTGAACTTCTCTGTTCAGCTCATTGCCCCATTTTGTAATTGGGTTGATTAGCCTTTTACAGTCTAGTTTCTTGAGTTCTTTATATATTTTGGAGATAAGACCTTTGTCAGTTGCGGGATTGGTGAAGATTTTCTCCCAGTCAGTGGGTTGCCTTTTTGTCTTAGTGACAGTGTCCTTTGCTTTACAGAAGCTTCTCAGTCTCAGGAGGTCCCATTTATTCAATGAGGCCCTTACTGTCTGTGCTGCTGGGGTTAAACATAGGAAGTGGTCTCCTGTGCCCACGTGTTGTAGAGTACTTCCCACTTTCTCTTCTATCAGGTTCAGTGTGTTCGGACTGATATTGAGGTCTTTAATCCACTTGGACTTGAGTTTTGTGCATGGTGATACATATGGATCTATTTTCATTCTTCTACAGATTGACATCCAGTTTTGCCAGCACAATTTGTTGAAGATGCTCTCTTTTTTCCATTGTATACTTTTAGATCCTTTATCGAAATTCAAGTGCTCATAGGTTTTTGGGTTAAAGTCAGGGTCTTCTATTTGATTCCATTGGTCAACTTCTCTGTTTTTATGCCAATACCAAGCTGTTTTCAATACTGTAGCTCTGTAATAGAGTTTGAAGTCAGGGATGGTAATGCCTCCAGATGTTCCTTTATTGTATAAGATTGTTTTGGCTATCCTGCGTTTTTTTGTTTTTCCATATAAAGTTGATTATTGTCTTCTCCAGTTCTGTGAAGAATTTTGATGGGATTTTGATGGGGATTGCATTGAATCTATAGATTGCTTTTGGTAGAATTGCCATTTTTACTATGTTGATCCTCCCAATCCAAGAGCAAGGGAGATCCTTCCATTTTCTGGTGTCCTCTTCTATTTCTTTCTTCAATGCCTTAAAGTTCTTCTCAAATAGATCTTTCACTTCCTTGGTCAGGGTTACCCCAAGATATTTTATGCTCTTTGTGGCTATCGTGAAAGGTGATGCTTCTCTGATTTCCTTCTCTGTTTCTTTATCCTTAGTGTATAGGAAGGCAACTGATTTTTTGGAGTTGATCTTGTATCCTGCCACATTGCTAAAGGTATTTATCAGCTGTAGAAGTTCTTTGGTAGATTTTTTGGGGTCGCTTATGTATACTATCATATCATCTGCATATAACGAAAGCTTAACTTCTTCCTTTCCAGTACAAATACCCTTGATCCCTTTATGTTGTCTTAATGCTATTGCTAGAATTTCAAGCACTATATTGAAGAGATATGGAGAGAGTGGACATCCTTGTCTTGTTCCTGATTTTAGTGGGATGGCTTTGAGTTTTTCTCCGTTTAATTTAATGTTAGCTGTCGGCTTGCTGTAGATAGCTTTTATTATATTTAGGTATGACCCTTGTATCCCTAGTCTCTCCAATGCCTTTTTGCAGGCAAATGGATGGAAATTGAAAACACTATCTTGAGTGAGGTAAGCTAGACCCAAAAACAGGAACATGGGATGTACTCACTCATATTTGGTTTCTAGCCATAAACAAAGGATTTTCAGCCTATAATTCGGCTGAAAAACTCAAAAAACATATAGGCATCCTCCTGAATATTAACCTTCATCAGGAGATGAAAGGAGACAGAGACAGAGACCCACATTGGAGCACCGGACTGAAATCTCAATGTCCAAATCAGGAGCAGAAGGAGAGAGAGCACGAGCAAGGAACTCAGGACCGCGAGGGGTGCACCCACACACTGAGACAATGGGGATGTTCTATCGGGAACTCACCAAGGCCAGCTGGCCTGGGTCTGAAAAAGCCTGGGTTAAAACTGGTCTCGCTAAACATAGCGGACAAGGAGGACTACTGACAACTCAAGAACAATGACAATGGGTTTTTATCCCTACTGCACCTATTGGCTTTATGGGAGCCTGGGCAATTTGGATGCTCACCTTACTAGACCTGGATAGAGGTGGGTGGTCCTTGGACTTCCCACAGGGCAGGGAACCCTGATTGCTCTTTGGGCTGACGAAGGAGGGGGAGTTGATTGGGGGAGGGGAGGGGAGGCGGCGGTGGGGAAGAGACAGAAATCTCTAATAAATAAATAAATAAGAATTATATTGTTCATTCAGGTTTGGATAGTATACTGAATGGTGTTTTGGATATTTCAGGTTAGCAAGCAGACTAGAGAGAAAACTGGTGGTAGAAGTAGATATTGTTCTAGATGGTAGTGATTACTTTCTCTGAGATGATGTCATCTGAGTTTAATGGCCTGTCCTATAGAAAATATCAATCACCCCAAAAGAATAAGCAACCAGGAGCCAAAGACACATAGAATTAAAATATTCAAGGACTATAGATTCTGAGATAGTCTTAACTCATCCTGAAAACTAGCTAAGAAATGTCACAGCCAGGAGGTCTGTAAACATAAAGGATAACTTCCAGATGGAAGCCAGGATAGATTGCCATAGTTACTTGTAAAAGAAGACAAACTACCAAAAAGTGAGAATATAAGTGTCTTAAATCATGTAAAATAAATAGTTATGTTCTGGAGGAGGGATTGTTTTTACTTAAAACAAAATTATTATCCCCCCATTCATCCATTATCACCTGCGGCAGTTTAGAGATCTGGGGTCACCAGAGTGAAAGACAAAACCCTCACTAGATGCAGCACACAAGGAAAGAAGACTCTGCACCCCATCTGGGCTACACACTAGAGCTGATCCTGTTGTAGAGGACACAAGTAAGCAAGGTTTGAGGGTATGAGAGCAACAGAGCTGATCACACACTATTCCTTGTCTGTCATGTTGCATGGATGAGGGAGAGATGTACTCATCTTTATGGCCCTTGCTACTTGCAGCAAGCAAGAGAGCTGGTCCCAGGGACATAAGAGTAAAAGAACTAAGCTCTGCCCCTTAGTCCCTCACCAGTGGCAGCTCACAGCATAGTGAACCTGCATCCTGTATCCTGCCTGGGGAGCACACTAGAACTGACTGTGTTTTGTTTTTTGTTTCTTTTTTTTTTTTTTTTGCTTTTTTGTTTGTTTTATTTTGGTGTGGGGATGGTCAGGTTAGACAGCCCTGAGGGAATGAGAGCTGGCCTTGGTGGTATGAGTGAGGGTGAGTCAAATCTGAGGACCTAAGTGCAGGAAAATTGGCCCCAGTTCTTGATGAAGACTGGATTGGGCGAGCTAGCCTAAGCAGTGCTGGAGAAATTGCCTTGGTAGTGACTATAAAGAAAAGCTAGCAGGCTTACCAACCCAGTTTCTAGGGCTGTATTTTGGGCCAACCCTACCTACACCACATCTGTGAACAGTTGGAGCATGTGAAGAGTATGAACCTACAGATCCAAAACAGCAGCATTTCAACTGACACAGTTCAACAAGAAAATATCCAAATGGAGCCTCACTAGATTCCATTATTGGTGCTATAGCAAAAACCAGAGGCCTCAAGACAAACCAATGACTAGAGGCAATGAACACTAGCAAGTAGTGATGAGTGGACTAAAGGGTAAATTGTGTGACTCAAGCGGCTACATTACATCTTCAATTACAGGATCTTTCTCCTTTTTTGTTGTTTGTTTTTATTTTGATTTGCTTCCTTGTTTTTTTTTTTGTTGTTTGTTATTTTTAATTTGGTTTTGTTTTAGATAGAGGTTGTATAGACAGAGGGTAGATGTGAGGGCATAGAGAGATAAGTAGAATCAGAATGCATGATGTGAAATTTACAAAAACAAAGTTTTAAAAAGACAGAAGTATAAGCATAAAAAGGCAATTGTATGTCTCCAATAACTTGAAGTAAGTTATGACATCACTCCCGGCAGTCTAAAATGGCTTTCTGAAGAAAAATGTTCAAGGTGAATTCTCCAAAGTGAACTGTGTCTTGGAAGAAACATAGGGAATGAGGGGATAACTTGTAAAATTATATTGTAGAATACAGAAAAATGAAAAAAAGGATTATTGAAAGTATTAACTACTGATCAGGATCAGGAGGTGTTTTTGAGTTGGTTTTAAACAGGCTTCCCAGAAAAGTAGAGAGAAATCTCAAAAAAGGCTGACAAGTAAGCGTTGTCAACATTTTTATGGCTGGAACAGTATTAACTATGGAGGGATACACCCATGGTGACAGGTCTTAAACTTTTAATCCAAATCAAAGATTGGGAGAAGGGGAATGTGATAGATAGCATACAGGGCAGACAGCTTTGAGTGTATTTTTACCCTGTGGAAGTGTTCTAAGTTAGAACCAAAGTTCTGAATTAATGTGTAGAGAAGATCCCAAAAAGGTGAATTCAGCCTTTTAAATATACTTATACTGAACATGGTGATGGTATTGTTTGTGCAACTGTTATAATTAATGGAGAGAGATAATTTCCTTCTGAGTCTATTAACAGCTGATTTTAGAAGAATGACAAATATTGAAGGACACTGAAATAGATGAGGTGGGTTGTAGGCTTGGAAGTAATGTAGGATCATGAAATTGTTGCTTGGAGAAGTGCTAGCCAATACTATAGAATAATGATTCAGGAACGAAAGCCAGGGGATTACTAGATAGTCGGGATGGCTCCAAAAAACAAATGATAATATAACCTATAAGGACAATTGATTCATCTGAAGCCCTTTCCATTTTAATGTGGGATACTCTTATTCAAACAGTGAACATATCCAGTATAATCAGTAAATATTTGAAGTTTTTGTTTGGGTGCATGTAAATAAAATCTATTTGTCAATATTTTCTTGGCCTAGCTACCCTACATTGGAAAGGCATAAAATAGAAGACATCTGAAAACTACTTCCGAATTGACCTGACAGCCTCTGAGGAAAGTCTCGAAAGTGGTCGTTTATACTGAAGAACTCCCTTGCCAATGAAAAAAGGCTCGATTTAAATTTGGATGGTTTTTAGAGAATCTAGTCCTCAACCGCCCTAGGTCAAGATGGAAGTTCTGTTTGGAAATTAACAGAATTTTATTTTATATTATTATAGTTTTTGCCTATATATTCTCTTGTTGGATATGAAATACCATATTTCCTTAACATCTACTTTTAGGGAATTGAGAAGAATCCTTTGATTTTCTTTCTTTTTAATTTTATTTTCTTTCTTTTTGAAGTTTTTCTCTACTAGTTGTACCTGTAAATATATAATTCTCTGGTGTTAAATGTAAATGGAGGGTGTCTATGCCTTGCCTGGTCACAAATGATACCCTTCTAAAATAATCACTCAGTAGTTTAATATTAATTACAAACTATTTTGAATATGAGTTCAGAGTTATTATTAAATAACTCTTGAAAATAAATTAACCCATTTCTATTAGTCTGTATTTTAGCATGAAGGCCATGACTTGTTACTTCACATTTTGCTTCCCCAGAGGCTGCTTGCATCTCTCCGACTCTGCCCTCTTCTCCCTCCTATTCTTCTTGGATTACCCACATGACTCTATTCTGCCTGGCTATTGTCAAAATCATCTTCTTTATTAACTTACGGTTATAGAACATTCACAGCATACAGAAAAACATCCCTCAGCATTTCTGTTTTTCTGTCTAATTGAAATGAAAGGTTTTAAATTTAACATAGTAAAATTACATATAACAGTTATCAAGCAAGAATTACACTTACAATATTTAGATTACTTGAAATTGGCAAAATTAAAGGAAATACTCTATCATCTATCACATCTTTGTGAGCCTAAAGATTAACATCCAATTTATCTTTTATAATAACTAAGAAAAATTACAGTTAAAATTATCTAGCCATAAACTCCATCAAAAAACCCAGAAGAATATAATATTACCTGAGTAAACAGACAGTACAAGCAATCCACTTCCAAAATTGCAAAAAATGATGGAAACAACTGGCCTCCTGGGCAGTCACCCAAAGTTTCTCTGTAATGTTTCGGCATACAACTTTTGGCTACAGAACTCAAATATCTCATAGACCATTTTCAGGAAAAGGAACATTTGAAAGACTACTTACCTTGTCTTGAGAAGGTTCAGCAGTTTCTTTACCTTGTATACTGCTTATCCAGATTGACAAAGTACTTATTTTCAGCAGTCAAGGCAAAGGCAGTGTTTTGCCCAATAGGCCAGTTTTTCCAAGAAGAAAACAATCTCCATATTCATGGCCTTTGGTGCCCATCATCCTTTCAAGAATAAATCAGTGCTACCAGGAATAGATGTGTATCACATTGGAAGAATTTTAAGTTATTAAAATATTTTAAATGCCATATTCTGAAGGCCATTGAAGTGCCTGAATATTGCATATCCATCTGGAACATATCTTTGTATACATAGAAAATATGACTAACATGACCTTAAATTTTACTATTATACATGGGTAATTAGTCTATATTTCTTATTTTTAAATACATATTATAAATTTAAATGAGCTGTAGAAACTCAATACCTTAAACAAGAGCAGAAATAAACATAGAGTATAATAAAATCAACCCTAATCTTATATCAACAAACTAAAGTCAATGCAAATTCAAAATATTTTGAGATTAACAATTGTTTTTAGATTAAGAATTTATCTACAATAATCTACCCCTTTTCCTCTTTTCTATATCGTATCCCCTTTTCTCTTTTGAAAGAGATAGACTATCAACGATAATAATTTGTAATCAACGCCCTTTAAATGAAAACAAATATATATATAAATTTGGGCATAGTTTTCTAGACTACCACCTGCTGATTGTTGGCCTCTTAAAAGGACTACAAGGTTTTTGTAGCTAAAGGTGAGTCAGGAAGCCTGTATTAAATGATATGGGCTTTCCTCTGGCAAACAGAGCAATCAAGAAGTTGTGCTTAACTCTGTTCTTTTTTTGTCTAGAATTACTTCCTACATTCCAGGTTTTATGTGGATATAGTTTCCCACGTTGGATGCAATTTGTTGACATAAGTTTCTGTCCCTCCTAGTCCCACATCTGTTCCATCCAAAAGAAACACACAGAGGCTTGCATTAATTATAAACTGGTTGGCCTATTAGCTCAGGTCTTTTATTAAATCTTATATCTTACATCAACCCATAATTCTTGTCTGTGTCAGCCATATGACTTGGTACATTATATCAATGAAGTATTATTTTCTTGATTCTTCTATGTCTGGGTGACAACTACAGACTGATCCTTGCCTTTTCCCAGAATTCTCCTGTTCTTATCACCCCATCTATACTTAGTGCCTGATTACTGGCCAATCAGCATTTTATTAAACCTGTACAAGTGACAAATCTTTACAGGATAAAAGACCATTGTCCCAGAGCAGACCATAGTTTATTCTCTTTAGATTATTCTTTTAATCTATGACTCTCTTTTATTCCCTCTCTCCCAAACCTATGCTCATTTATCAAACATATTTTGATACTTTTGGAGGCTTTTTTTGTCCAAATATGTCCTTATTGTGTATCTATAATTTTTTCTGACCAGGAGAGATTTTAAACTACTAAGCAGACATGGTTTGGACCAAAGCCACAGCTTTAGTGTCTGGGTCAGCCTTGCTTAGCTTTCTCACATGGTGGGGGTACCAAAGAGAGACATGCTTACCTCTCCAACTTTGGGAACTAGTACTAAGCAACATGCAGCTATCTTCTTAAGCCCATAAGCAGCAGCACAGAGAAATCTCTTCACGATGAACCATGTTAGAGACTGTGGAAACCCACCTGTGGCTGAAGCCCAGCATGGTCAGGGGACTTGATTATATACCTACCACAACTGCAATGAGAGACATCAACGTTGAGCATCCTCTTCTCTCCATTTTGTATATCAACAACCTTTTTAAAAAGCTTTGGTAAGTCTCATGTGGAAATTCTGGCTGCAAATTGAAGCTCCAAATGTAAATGGAGGTTTGCTCTGGCACCAAATGTATATTGAGGCTTTTTCTGTCCTCCCCAGTCCCAATGCCCTTTTAAAATAATCACTCAGAGACTTAATATTAATTACAAACTATTTGGCCTATTAGCTCATCTTTATTATTAACTAGTTCTTACAATTAAATTAATTCTTTTCTACTAGTTTATATTTTGCTGTGAGGGTTATTGCTTTTTATCTCACTTCTTGCTTCCCCAAAGGCTACTGGAGTATTCTTGACTCTGCCCTTTTTCATTTGGATTTCCCAGTTGGTGCTATTCTACCTGGCTATTGGCCAAATAAACTTCTTTATTATTCAATGGTAATAAAACATATTTACAACATACAGAAAGACATCCCACAGCAGTACTCTATTTTGGGGGGAAGGATGGAAAACTTGTTCGCCATTTGAGGTCTTGGAACAATTGAGGCCATATTCCTCTTTATTATTCTTCCTCATCATAGAACATGACATCTCTGATCCAGAGGAAAGGTGATTTACTAGTAGTTGTAGGACCAAACTGTGGGTATCTCATTGTTATATGGCCTGCTAAGGGATTTAAGGGAGGGCATCAGATTTCCCAGGGATAGAGTTACAGATCTTTGTGAGCGAGTTGATACAGGTGTTATAAATTGAACTGGGACCCTCTACAAATCACTATTCACTCTTAACCACTGAACCATCTCTCTAGCCCTTCAAGTATTTATCTTGATTGAGCATATATATGTAAGCTTTTATATATGTCAAGTAAAGCAGATCAATAGCTTATGGAAGTCAGATTGTTTCAGATTGAGGTTTCGTATTAATGCACTGAAGTTAAAACATTGATCAGCTATGTATACTATGTATCTGTCAATCATCTTTATTGTCTAGGAACCTACTGTGACCTAGACCTTTTATTACCTGCTTATATTTGTTTCTTTTATTGATATTATTTTATCATGCATAAAAATCTTTCTTTTAAAATATGTTTCATATAAGCATACAATTAAATATTTCTACTGCTTAAAGGTTCTTATTTAAATATTTAATATCTTGAAACATATCAATATAAAAAACAAATTTGTCAGCTTACAATAATAAAGTTGATTCTAAATAATACTAAAGATGTAATGTAACCACATGTTTATCTGTCCATACATTGTTGAATTATAAATCTTTCGTGTTCTTTTTGTATTATTTAGTTACTTTTTGGGTTTTTTTTTTCAGGGTTTCTCTGCCTTTCTTTGGAATTTGTCCTGGAACTTGTTCTTGTGGACCAGGCTGGCCTCAAACTCACAGAGATTGGCCTGTCTGTGCTTTCTGCTTCCTGTGTGCTGGGATTAAAGGTGAGTGACACCACCACCCAGAAATTTAGTTACTATTTAAAATGATTATTTCACCTGAATGACATTGCCTGGTGAATTTTCTTATGAACAAGAAAGGAAAAGTTCAAAAATACAAAGCCAAATTTTTTCCTGTATGGACCCTATAATTATAGTTCTTGTTAGGAAAGGTATTTATTACTCTGAAGAGTAGGTTCTTTTTTTTTTTGATAGGCTAAGGAATGAAAAATATGTTTTTTTCTTCATTGCTTCATTTTTTTTTCTTCTTGTATATTTGTATTGGTGAAGTGAGTAGGCTAGACAGGATATTACTATGTCTTGTTTTCATATCTCTGATCTGAGATATTTAATTGCAGAAATTTACTATGTTTACATTCAGTACTATTATTGATAGCAATTACTTACTCCTGCTTAATTAATTTGCTACTGTTTTGTATATTTTTTGTTCTATTCACATTTTATATTTTTTATCTTTGTGGGCTAGTTCTTCTAAGCATAATTTATTATTATTATTTGTTATTTGTGTATATGTATATGTGCATAGGCATGTATGGAATTAAGATAACTTCATGTAGTATCCATTATTATTGATATAGGATTCAATCTAGCATCTTGTGTAAAGCGAAAGTGTTTTTAACAAATCTTTTTGTTTCTACTTATTCTGAAAATTCTTTATCAGTTCTTAATTTCTGAAGGATAGCTCTGTTAGGTATAGGACTTTTGGTTGACTGTTGATTTCTTTCAGAACGTGTATTGTGACATATTTCCTTGTGACATGTATATGTTAAGAAAATGACTTTAGTCTTAAGAGTGAATATTTGAAATATGCTTGACACATTTATGAGGCGATTTTTAAATTCTGTCTCAGCTGGTACTTTTGACAGCTTGACTGCAGCTATAAAACACTGCATAGAGCATTTTTTTATCAGATTTGTTCAGAGTACAATTGATCATACTCTCCATGGATGTGTATGACTTTTCTAAGATTTGAGTGGGTGCTGAGTAATTATTTTAATGAGTACCTTTACTATTCTGTTGTTTTATTTCTGGTTTGCATAAAGTACAAAAGGGCACAAAGGGTGAATATTCGCTCATTTTATGATGTGAAAAGAATCACATATAGTCTTCAATTTTTTTTCATTTGATTGATTTTTTTTCTGTACTCAAATCCAGATATTTCTTCGTTTGATTAGTCTAGCTCATTACTGAGGCTTTCTATTAAAAATTTATTTGACATATACTATTTGTAGACATTAAAGATTTTTATTATTTTATTTCCATATGTGCATATAATTTGGTCTCATCATATTCAGCACTGCAATTACCCCTTATTAAATAATATTTTTCACCTTTTTTCTTTTATTACTGCTATATTCTTTTTAGGACCTACTTTCTACATAAACAGGAAAACATGCAGTACTGTCACTTGACATTATGCAATATTTTTTTTTACTTCATTTTAAATGATTCCTATTTGCATCCCAATTATAAAGACTACTGAAGGTGCTTTTATTTTATGGCTGGATAGCACACACAAGATTTTGGTTATCCATTAATCTGAATATATAATTTGAATATTTTCTATGATAATTTGACTGTTTAAAATAGTATACTGATAAATGCAAATAAACTGGTAACTTTATACCACATCATCTTTGTTTTTCATATACTAGGCCATATTAAACTTCCATTTAAGATTTCAGACATGTACACACATACTTTAAAATAATTCACAATAGCATTAGTAGTTTATTCTGATTCCTGTTTTGCACATTTTCATTTTTGGTTTATGTTTATTTGTTTGGTTGATTGTTTTTTTTCTTTTGTTGTTATTTTCTTTTCATAGTACTGATTTTGACTGGTATTAGGTAGAATCTCAGTATTGTCTTTATTTTAACTTCATTTTAATTTCCCAAATGTTAGGTCCCAAAGGATCTATGGGCAAAAGGCTGACTGTCTTGCTTATTTAACATACCATAGTACACAGGTACCCCTCTCTGCACTTCTCACCCAATACCCCTACCCTAAACCTCTCTGTAGGGTTAAGCCCAGCCCATTGGGGGAGGGTTTGCCTCAGGCGAATGTTTACCTATAAATCTGCCGGGCATGCGCCCAACCTTCCCTTCTGCTTCCTGTTGTCCGGGGGATCCATGGTACTGTAAGTCTATTTCTCCATTAAAGCTGTGTATATTTTTTACAATCTGTCTGCACTCATTTAAGCCGCTACATTTTGGCGTCCAACGTGGGGTAATCTTGCCCCCGCCCTGGCATGGGGGGCACAAGCTTGATCTTTACCAGCCTTTGCAAGCAAGATTAGCTACCGGAGCTCAGGAAGCACGATTGGACTCAAGTGCATAGCCTGCTAGCTAACACAGCACGCTCCCAGGTGCTGCGCCTGCTCACCAGAGCAATTAACCCCTCCCTGCCTGCCTTGGCATTTGGAGCGGAACCCCAGAAGCTCAGGTACATGTGGTTTTGCAACAAAAGGCGCCACAGCGGCATATTTGGTCTGATTCAAAGTGACCCCTTCCGTGACCACTCTAACTCCTCAGGCAGAACAATACTTTCGGTTTTGAGTTGTTTAAGAGCAGCTCCTGGGAACTGGAACCCTATCTCGAGTAAGGCAGAGCATGAGATGGGTTGAATGTATAGTCCCAGAGGGACAAAGAGGAAAATTAAGGCCATATGTAGCCAATATTGCAATGAATTTATGGGGTCATGACCTACAACAATGGAATACCCAAATTAATATTCCTGCTACTATTAGAGCATATATTTCTGAGAATAATATTAAAAGATATTACAAACGGAGAAAACCGGTCATTAGGGCTGTACAAGAACAAGCAATTTATGTCCCTTCAGCGATACCAACAGCCTTGCCTCTAAAATTGTTGACTGAGAAACCAATATGTACAAAGCAATAGCCTTTAACTGAGGAAAAGTTACAGGCTTTAGAACAGCTGGTACAAGAACAATTAGATGCTGGACATATAGAAGAATCTACCAGCCCTTGGAATTCTTCTGTATTTGTGGTTAAGAAAAAATCAGGTAAATGGAGAATGGTGACAGATTTCAGAGCTATCAACAAGGTTATTCAACCTATGGGCCCTCTGCAATCTGGAATTCCTTCGCCCTCTTTATTACCAAAAGGATGGCCTCTCATAGTCATTGATTTAAAGGATTGTTTTTTTCACTATACCTTTACAAAATGAAGATAGAGAAAAATTTGCCTTCACAGTGCCTACTTATAACAATTCTCAACCTTCGAGGAGGTACCACTGGGCCGTCCTCCCCCAGGGTATGTTAAATAGCCCCTCCTTGTGCCAATATTTTGTGAATCAACCATTCCAAATGATCCACAAGAAATTTCCCAAATCGATAATATATCATTACATGGACTACATTTTGTCATCTGATTCAAACATGGATACCTTGAACAGACTGTTTGAAGAAATAAAGATACTTTTACCTAAATGGGGATTGCAAATTGCTCCTGAAAACATTCAGAAGGGAGATTCTGTTAATTATTTAGGTTATAAAATAGGTTTGCAAAAAATTAAGACACAGAAAGCACAAATTAGGAGAGATCGACTACGGACTCTTAATGACTTTCAAAGACTGTTAGGAGACATTTCCAGTCTATGACCAGGTATTGGGATAACACCTGATCTACTAATACATTTTCACAATACCCTGGATGCTGATAAAGATTTAAACAGTCTCAGAGAATTAACAGCTGAAGCAGAAAAGGAACTGACAATGATAGAGGAGAAATTACAACAGGCACATGTGGATAGGGTGAATCCAAAGCTCGATTGTATTCTTGTCATATTACCATCAAAAATTTCTCATACAGGAATTTTAATGCAGAGAGATGATATTATCTTGGAATGGATCATTTTTACCACATAAAACAAATAAGAAACTGAAAACTTATGTGGAAAATGTCTCTGAGTTAATTATAAAAGGCAAGCAGAGACTTTGTCAACTAGCAGGCATAGACCCAGCAGAAATTATAATGCCTTTCACTGCTGATGAACTAAAGAAATTGTGGGAAGATAATGAACCATGGCAAAGAGCTTGTGCTAATTTTTTGGGAGAAATTAATAGCAACGATCCAAAAAGCAAGAAGCTTAACTTCATAAAGAGAACTTCTTGGATCCTTCCTCGAATTGTCCATGATGCTCCAATAACTGGAGCCCGTACATTCTATACTGATGCCAATAAATCAGGGAAGACAGGTTACAAATCACAAGATTTGTGTAAGGTGGAATAAAGTCCTTATGATTCTGTCCAGAAGGCAGAATTATATGCCATTCTTATGGTGTTAAGGGATTTTAAAGAACATATTAATATAGTTACTGATTCACAATACACAGAAAGAGTTATTTTACATAATGAAACTGCTGAATTTATACCTGATGATACAGAACTAACCTCATTGTTTCTCCAGGTTCAAGATTTGACCAGGAACAGGCTTTGCCCTATGTATATAACACACATCCAATCCCATACGGGTCTGCCAGGTCCTCTAGCACAAGATAATGCAGAAATTGATCAATTATTGATTGGTAGTGTGCTACAGGCCTCTGAATTTCATAAAAAACATCATGTTAATAGCAAAGGTTTGAAGAAGGAGTTTTCTATTACATTGCAACAAGCTAAAGAGATTGTAAAGAAATGCCCTACTTGCTCTTTCAATGACCAAACGCCACTGCCTGCAGGGGCTAATCCAAAGGGCACTCAAAGGAATGAAATCTGGCAGATGGATGTGTTCCACTTTGCAGATTTGGCAAATTAAAATATGTTCATCACACCATTGACACTTATTCAGGCTTTCAGTGGGCAACTGCTTTAAGTTCAGGAAAAGCTCATTCAGTAATCACTCATATATTAGAAGTCATGTCTATCATGTGTATACCTACAGAAATAAAGATGGATAATGGTCCTGCTTATGTCTCTAGGAAAATGAAACGATTTTTTGACTATTACAATATCAAGCATGTTACAGGTATACCATACAATCCTACAGGTCAAGCAGTCATAGAAAGATCAAATCGAACTATAAAGGATAAGTTGAACAAACAGAAAGGGGTGGAAAACACTCCTAGAAATGGGTTACATAATGCTTTGTTAACCTTGAATTTTCTCAATGATAATGAGAAGGGAACAATGGCTGCAGAAAGACATTGGATAATGGAAAAGTCTACTGAACTAAATCAACCAGTTTATTTCAAGGATGTGCTGACCTCACAATGGAAGCCAGGAGATGTGCTGCATTGGGGAAGGGGTTTTGCTCTTTTCTCCACAGGTGAGGAAAAATTGTGGATACTGTCAAAATTAATAAAGGTTCGGTTTGAAGAAGAGAAGCCACGTGGAAAAAATAAACAACAATTCATTCACAAGGATGGCGAACATACTGATGGTAAGAAATACAAATAGGTTGGGGGCAGGGTTCTTTTCTTATCTCCATAGGAAAATACTCATCTTCAAAGAATTTAAGGGATCATGAATATTTAATTACTGATGGATGGACATATTCTGTAAGTATTAAATATATATTTAATATATATATATATTATATATATATGTCTTATTATACATTTCTTTATAAATATGTAGAGCTGGTTTTGGAGTTGGACTATGGCTCAGTCCCTCTTCAGTCCCAAGCCTGTTGATAAGAGATATTTCACAGTTTCTGTCTCAGGTCAGGAGCCATGAAATGGGACAGAATAAGAATAATTATATACTTGAAAAACTTTCTTTGCCTTTCCTCATATCTGTGTCTTTCTATATATGTCAGTATATATCTTTGTTTTTAATGTTTAAACTTCCCATAACAAGCAACAAATTTTCCTACAGTAATCTTTGAAGTTTCCAGGATGAAGATGGGGCCCCACAACATCAACTTAATCTGGTTGTTATGATGTCATGAATACTTTTTTTTAAGCGCTAAAAATTAAACCTGTTTTTTTGTACCAAGTGCACGAGACAATTTCAAATGGTGCACATTTTTGAGAACACTCTGGCTGGACCTTCTCAAAACGATCAGAGACTAGTTATAATTTTCTTAGGTCAAAGGTTTATTTGGGAATTTTACCATCATTTGCTTTCACAGGAGCCCCTAAGAAGAACGTTGCCCCCATGTCAGGTAGAAGCAATTTTAGAGGATGATGTCACCTTTCCCAACAGAGTTTGCCCTCAGGGTTAGGGACATCTTTTAGTGGTTGATTCATGGTTGAGAGGATGGGGGGAAATTTTATGGAGTTAGGGGTATTTTCAAAAAAAGGGGGGATTAACTGGTTTGATGGGATGATTGCTATTTGTGATTTACTGTTTTTAGAAAATTGTATTGGTACTGTTTCCTGTATATTGATATATTAAATATTGAATGTGAGTGTTCCTACCTCTATTTTTGTAGAAGTGTATCCTTATAATTTTGTCTATATTGTATTGATACATCTACCATATTACAATGTACATGTCTACCTCTGATACTATTTATATAATAACATTGTTTACATTTGATATGTAATGACATTGTTTACAGTTGAAGATCATTGTCTTCACATATTGCACAGTTGTTTATTCTCTTAGTCTTCAAGTTAGATAGGTATTGAGTATTATATGTTTGTCATATTTATTTTTAGGTTAATCAGGTCTTTTAGATACATAGAGATGATATTTATTATAGATAGTATAATCTACAGCCTCTTCGAAGAGCTGTAGAAAATGGCCTTTAATCTAACCTAGAATTCTGTGCCAATGAGACACAATTACTCCTGGCAATGCCACTCTACACGTGAGAGAACTTTGAGCACCAAAGACACTCCATTGTGAGCTTGTCTTCTTGGCAGAACTGGCCTTGGGGTTAAGAGAAGCCCATGCCTCAATTATTGACAAAGATGTGAAACAGGATTTTTTTATCTTGCCAAGACAGGGTAGGATAATTCTAAGAAAGTTCCTTGCATTTATTAATGGTATGTCAGTTATGTTAGGCCTTAGCCAAAGTTGGCTGACTCAACATTGCAAACGAGACTTTGGGTGATTGCCCAGGTAGTCAGTTGTCTCTGTCAATTGTTGCACATTTTGGATATCTCTCGTTTGTTAAATAATATTTATTCCCTTCTCAGATCTTTGACGGAGTTGAAAATTATATAATTGTAGTTACTCTCTACATTATTTAAACTCCTTGAGATAGAATGTCTAGCAAAACATTTGTTCTCAATAGTGTTTGTTATATTTATTATTTGTTATTATTGTTTATAGTTGTAGTTGGTTTAGTTCTGTCTTATTTAGACAAATGGGGGAGATGTAGGGTTAAGCCCAGCCCATTGGGGGTGGGTTCGCCTCAGGCGAATGTTTACCTATAAATCTGCTGGGCATGCACCCAACCTTCCCTTCTGCTTCCTTTTCTCCGTGGGAACCGTGGTACTGTAAGTCTATTTCTCCATTAAAGCTGTGTATATTTTTTACAACCTGTCTGAGTTCATTTATGCCGCTATACCTCTCCAATCCTTGAGATTCACTTCCTTTTCCTATATAAACCTGCCTTTGAATCTCATGCTCTCTTTGCTCTCCTAGTCCTTCACTTACGGCTCCTGGTCTCTGTTTTCTGCATTCAATTCTGTCACTCACCTCATAGCCTAGTCTATTCTGTTAGTCATGTTCAGCATGGACCCTTCCAGATACCTATGTCTTTTCTCTCTCACACATCTACAACAAAAGCCCTCTCTTTAACCATACATTGGAAGAGTCATATCTTTGTTTTCATTCATCAGACAGCTGAAAATGCTCTATTTGCTGTCCATTTCTAATTTTTCATCCAAAAAATGTTTTTAGATTAATTTCTTATTTGTGGGCCAGCAAACAAGTACTTTTCCCCACTCTGTAGACCATCTGTAATCTCTATTAAACATCAAGAGATATTTATTATTGAAACTATTAAATACACCAAAGAATGACATTGAAGCAGATAATATAAGAAAAACTAATATTGTCATGAATATCTGTAGTACAAGAAGTGTTCTGCAGATTCACTGTAATTGTCATTAAATTTTAATAGAATTCTACACAGAAATAGATTAACATTCATAAAATATGCATGGAATGTCAAACAGCCAAAAAAAGGTTCCTAAGGGCTAATATGAGAGTTATCAAAGTAACCAACTTTAAATTATAATGAAGAATTCTTGAAAAACAGTAACAAGATACTGACACAAAAAATAACACATTGACCAAGTAGAATAAAAGACCACAATTTAACATTATATAGCTATAGTTATCTTTCTTTTAAAAGATCAAAA
Organism: Microtus agrestis; assembly: GCA_902806775.1. NCBI lineage: Eukaryota > Metazoa > Chordata > Mammalia > Rodentia > Cricetidae > Microtus > Microtus agrestis. The sequence goes on along the minus strand of CADCXT010000527.1, from coordinate 399,913 downwards.
TATCCACTTAAAAGTATGCAGAGTTTTCTCAATGAGTAGGTGTGGAAAAAAGGAAAAGATTAAAATTCGATCTCATTTCATCTTATACAATAATTCAGATAATAATGGATAAAAGTTGGGAGAAAATACAGACATCACTATAAGATCTTGGTACAGATTATCAATTTTCAATAGTATGTCAAAGGCTTGGGACTTAATGACAAGAAGTGATAAAGGAAGTGTATGAAATTATACATATTATATACAATGAACAAAACAGTAAAGAACAAGTAGCTGTAATTTTTGGTTGTCTAACTATGAACTTCCTTTGTAAGGATTTTCTTCTTTTCAAAATCTCTATGCTTTTGCTAATATGTCACATTATTGTTACGGAATGTCTTTATATTTTGTTCAACAATCTGTATACTTCTATATCACAATGAAACTCATGAAAAATCTAAAACATTCTGTTATTTATTTCATCACTATCACTGTATTTATAAACCATTTCTAGAAAATTGCTGTTATCTGGACACAAATTATTACCTTTTTTCACAATTTTTTAGTGATGCCATATTGGAATTTACATGTGTGCTTGGTTATATCTACCATATTTTTATTGCAAATGTCATTCTCTTAAGATGTTGATAAAAGTTTCAGTTTGGTATATAATACTGACATTGATTGTAGTTGATGCCATGACTCATATTTTATATAGTTCTTTAGCTACAATTAATTTTTGGGGATACAATCTCTATTGATAAAGGATGGAAAAACTATAGTGCTACCAATTACTGTGAGGCATGTGAGAGTAAATTTGTGGTGTCCACTGTGTGGCAGCTCTATTAATGGGAATGATCAAAATAAGAAGATTCCATATATTTTCCAAAAACATACTGAAGAAAATTCTATTGTTTGTGATTCTCTCTGTCATTGATGACCACAGAAATCCAGATTAGAGCATAGTTCAATAGACAACTGATCGTAGAGAATCTGGAGGCAAAATCTTTGGAATTACTTCATGGTACCCACTTCTAGTTCTGGTGATGGTATGTATCTATGCAAAACATAGTGTGATATATTTTTGTAGAACCATAGTGGTTCTTCATAGTAATCAGTAAAGACCTAGTAGTAGTATGTCATAACATATAGCACCAGACAAATGATGTTAAACTAACCTAGCAATGCTCTCTAAATTGCCCATTTTTTGTACAAGTAATAATATAGGCTCCCATATGGCAATCCAGATCTCAGTTCTTGAAAATGGCACCTGTTCCATTATCTTCTATACTGACAGTTTCTAGTAATGCATTTGTCATATCATCTCAAATATTGATTTCAAAACTGCTCTGCTATGTCAAGTTGAATTCTTACAGTTGCAACACTGTGTTAACATTTTAAAATAATTTTGGTCTCCAGGAGTATGTCTACTAAGACACTATAAGCTTGAGTGTTATCTGTGTTTTCAGGATTAATACTACCTTCAGCGGCCTAAACTCTGGTGGTTGGTAGAAAATGTGAAATCTTTCTCCATTATAAAGCCACCAATAAGAGTCCAAGTTGTTCCCTTACCTTAACTATGTGGTACACTTTTGACCATCAGATATTTTCCAGTGCCTACAATTACTAAAATTCACCTTGATGAACTTTTCTAGTTTTTTTCCCCATCATAGAATAGTTTCTTTCCCATCTAAAAAAAAAACATTGGGGAGATAGCGTCTTATCTCCTGAACATACATACAAACTTTTCAATAATATGAGTTCCAGATTCTCCTTTACCTAGCTCTAATATGTTCCATAGCATTTGACTGAAAATGTAGTTACTTACCTGCATCTTTTGGTGAAAAATAGTTTTGAAATGCTGCATATCTTCTAGAATGGAAAAAAGTCATCATAAATGAAGTATATAGAAGATACTCAACAAAATAAGCCTTATGTTATGACTAGAAAGATTATTCTTCATATCAATTCATTTACATGATATCAAATTGTAGTCATGTTAATGTACAAACACTTTAGTCTGAAGTGCTTTGTTATATCAATTTGAAATTACAGAAATGATGAACTCTCTTTTTAAAATGCAGTATTTTTCAACAAAAAGTCATAAACATGTGTCTTCAATATCTGCATTTTACATTCTTTTTTTTCTTTTTCTTTTAATTTATATATTTAACATTTACACATCCTCCCATCCTCTCTTTTCCCTCCCACTCCTCCCACTCACCCTCACCCTCACTCTCCTGTCCTACGAGAAGTCAGGGTATCCTGTCTTGTGGGAAGTCCAAGCCCCCCCACTCCATTCAGGTCTACGAAATTATGCATCCAAACAGACTAGGCTCCCAAAAAGCCAGTACATGCAAAAATCAAAATAGAGTGTCATTATCATTGGCTTATCAGTCCATTCTCATTGTCAGCCACATTCAGAGTCTGGTTTGATCAGATGCTCCTTCAGACTCAGTCCAGCTGGCCTTGGTGAGTTCCGATTCGATCAGTACCATCATCTCCAAGGCTCACGCTCCTGACTTCCTTGCTCATGTTCTCCCTCCTTCTGCTCTCCAGAAGGGCTTTGGGAACTCAGTACAGTGCTCCAATGTGGGTCTCTGTTTCTGTCTCCATCCCTCACCAGATGAAGGATCTATGGTGATATGCAAGATATCCATCAGTGTGTCTATGGGAGAAGGCCAGTTCAGGCACCCTCTCCTCTGCTGCCCAAGGAACTAACTGGGGACATCTCCTTGGACACCTGGGAACCCCTCTAGAGCCAAGCCTCTAGCCAACCCTAAAATGGTTCCCTTGGTTAGGATAACTTTTTCCCTGCTCCAATATCTACCCTTTCTCCAACTCAATTATCCCATTCCCTCAAGATCTCCCAAATCCTCTCCTTCTCCGTTCTCTCTCCCCATCTCCTCTTCCCCCTAATCCACCCTCACCCCCAAGCTCCAAACTTTTGTCCAGCGATCTTGTCAACTTCCAATATTCAGGAGGATAAATATATGTTTTTCTTTGGGTTCACCTTCTTATTTAGCTTCTCTAGGATCATGAACTATAGCTCAATGTCCTTTGTTTATGGCTAGAATCCGCTTATGAGTGAGTACATACCATATTTCTCTTTTTGGGTCTGGGTTATCTTACTCAGTAAAGTGTTTTCTATTTCCATACATTTTCATGCAAAATTCAAGATGCCATTGATTTTACCGCTGAGTAGAACGTTAAAGTATATATGTGCCACACCTTCTTTATCCATTCTTCTATTGAGGGCACCTAGGTGTTTCCAGGTTCTGGCTATTACAAATAGTGCTGCTATGAACATAGTTGAACCAATGCTTTGGTAGTATGATTGGGCATCTCTTGAGTATATTCCCAAGTGTGAAATTGCTGGATCCTGAGGTAGGATGACTCCTAGTTTCCTGAAAAACTGCCACACTGATTTCCAAAGGGGTTGCAAAAGTTTGCATTCCCACCAACAATGGATGAGTATTCCTCTTACTCCACAACCTCTCAAGCATAGGTAATCATTGGTGTTTTTTTTTATTTTTACCATTCTGACAGGTGTAAAATGGTATCTCAAAGTTGTTTTGATTTGCATTTCCCTGATCACTAAGGAGGTTGAGCATGACCTTAAGTGTCTTTTGGCCATTTGAATTTCTTCTGTTGAGAATTCTCTGTTCAGTTCAGTGCCCCATTTTTAATTGGGTTAATTAGCATTTTAAAGTCTAGTTTCTTGAGTTCTTTATATATTTTGGAAATCAGACCTTTGTCTGATGCAGGGTTGGTGAAGATCTTCTCCCATTCAGTAGGTTGCCTTTTTGTCTTAATAACAAAGTCCTTTGCTTTACAGAAGCTTCTCAGTTTCATGGGATCTCCTGAAACCTTCTCTCAAGGTCTGTGAAGAAATTTGTTAGGATTTTGATGAGGATTGTATTGAATCTATAGATTGCTTTTGGTAGAATTGCCATTTTTACTATGTTGATCCTATCAATCCAAGAACAAGGGAAATCCTTCCATTTTCTGGTATCCTCTTCGATTTCTCTCTTCAAAGACTTAAAGTTCGTTTTTTTTTTTTTTTTTTTTTTTTTGGTTTTTCGAGACAGGGTTTCTCTGGGGTTTTGGAGCCTGTCCTGGAACTAGCTCTTGTAGACCAATCTGGTCTCAAACTCACAGAGATCCACCTACCTCTGCTTCCCAACTGCTGGGATTAAAGGCATGCACCACCACCGCCCGGCAAGTTCTTGTCAAATAGATCTTTCACTTCTTTGTTTAGAGTTACCCTAAGATATTATATGTTATTTTTGGCTATCGTGAAAGGTGATGCTTCTGTGATTTCCCTCTCTGCTTCTTTATCCTTTGAGTATAGAAGAGCAACAGATTTTTTGGAGTTGATCTTGTATCCTGCCACATGACTAAAGGTGTTTATCAGCTGTAGGAGTTCTTTGGTAGAGTTTTGGGGGTCACTTATGTACACTATCATATCATCTGCAAGTAACAAAAGTTTAACTTCTTCCTTTCCAATTTGAAACCCCTTGATCTCTTTATGTTGTCTTATTGCTATTGCTAGAACTTCAAGTATTATATTGAAGAGGTATGGAGAGAGTGGACAACCTTGTCGTGTTCCTGATTTTAGTGGGATGGCTTTGAGTTTCTCTCCATTTAATTTGATGTTAGCTGTCCGCTTGCTGTAAACAGCTTTTATTTTATTTAGGTATGACACTTGTATCCCTAACCTCTCCAAGACCTTTATCATAAAGGGATGTTGAATTTTGTCAAATGCTTTCTCAGCATCTAATGAAATGATGACATGGTTTTTTTCTTTCAGTTTATTTATATGATGGATTACATTGATCGATTTGCGTATGCTGAACTGTCTCTGGGATGAAGCCTACTTGATCATAATGGATAATTTTTTAATGTGTTCTTGGATTCAGTTTGCCAGTATTTTATTGAGACTTTTTGTGTCGATGTTCATGAGGGAGATTGTTCTGTAATTCTCTTTCTTGGTTGAATCTTTATGTAGTTTTGGTATCAGGGTAACTGTAGCTTCATAAAAGGAGTGTGGCAATGACTCTTCTGTTTCTATTTTGTAAAATACATTAAGGCGTATAGGTATTAGCTCTTCTTGGAAGTTCTGGTAGAATTCTGCATTGACACCATCTGGTCCAGGGCTCTTTTTGGTAGGGAAGTTTTTGATAACAGCTTCTAATTCTTCACGACTTACAGGTCTATTTAAATTTTTCACCTGGTCTTGATTTAACTTTGGTATATGATACTTATCTAAAAAAATTCCATTTCTTTAACATTTTCCAATTTTGTGGCATACATTCTTTTGTAATAAGCTCTAATGATTCTCTGAATTTCCTCTGTGTCTGTGGTTATGTCCCCCTTTGCATTTCTGATCTTATTAATTTGCATGTTCTCTCTCTGCCATTTGATTAGTTTGGATAAGGGTTTGGCAATCTTTTTGATTTTCTCCAGGAACTAGCTTTTCGTTTCATTGATTCTTTGGATTGTTTTCTGTGTTTCTGTTTTGTTGATTTCAGCCCTTAGTTTGATTATGTTTGATTATTTCCAGTCTTCTACTCCTCCTGGATGAGTCTGCTTCTTTTTCTTTTTGAGCTTTCAGGTGTGCTGTTAAGTCTCTAATGTGTGCCTTCTCTGTTTTCTTTATGTGGGCACTTAGTGCTTTGAACTTTCCTTTTAACTCTGCTTTTATAGTGTCCCAAAGGTTTGAGTATGTTGTGTCTTTATTTTCATTAAATTCAAGGAAGATTTTAATTTCTTTCTTTATTTCTTCCTTGACACAGGGGTGGTTTCGTATTTGACTGTTCAGTTTCCATGAGTTTGTGGCTTTCTGGGGGTAGCATTGTTGTTGAATTCTAACTTTATTACATGGTGATCTGACAGTACACAGGTGGTTACTACAATTTCTTTTTATCTATGGATGTTTGCTTTGTTACCAATTATTTGATCAATTTTCTAGACGGTTACATGAGATGCTGAGAAGAAGGTATATTCTTTCCTGTTTGGGTGGAATGTACTATCGATGTCTGTTAGATCCATTTGGGTCATTATATCGGTTAGCTCTCTTATTTCTCTGTTAATTTTCTGTCTGGTTGACCTGTCCATTGGTGAGAGCAGAGTGTTGAAATCTACTATTAGAGTGAGGGGTTTGATGTATGCTTTGAGTTCTAGTAATGTTTCCTTTACATATGTGGGTGCTTTTATATTAGGGGCATAGATATTTAGGATTGAGACTTTATTTTGAGACTTATTATTCCTGTTATGAGAATAAAGTGTCCTTCTCTTCTGATTGATTTTAGTTTGAAGTCAACTTTGTTAGATATTAGTATAGTCACATCTGCTTGTTTCTTTAGACCACTTGAATAGAAAACCTTTTCCCAACCCTTTACTCTGAGGTAGTGTCTGTCTTTGAGTTTGAGGTGTGTTTCTTGTAAACAGCAGAATGTTGGATCCTGTTTTCATATCCATTCTCTTAACCTGTGCGTTTTTATAGGTGAATTGAGTCCATTGATATTAAGTGATATTAATGACCAGTGGTTTCTAACTCTGGTTATTTTTTCTGGTGATAGTGTTTGTGTGTTTCCCTTCTTTGAATTGTGCTGGTGGACGGTTGTTAGAGGCTTGTGTTATTGTGGGTGTTGTTGGCTTCTTTGGTTTGTGGTTTTCCTTTTAGTATTTTCTGTAAGGCTGGGTTTGTGGCTAAGTATTGTTTAAATCTGTTTTTGTTCTGGAATATCTTGTTTTCTCCATTGATGGTGAATGCGAGCTTTGCTGGATATAGTAGTCTGTGCTTGCATCCATGGTCTCTTAGTGTCTGTAGCACATCTATCCAAGACCTTCTGGCTTTCATGGTTTCCATTGAGAAGTCAGGTGTAATTCTGATAGGTTTTGCTTTATATGTTACTTGACCATTTTCCCTTGCAGCTCTTAAAAAGTTTATTTCCTCTATAGTATCTTCAGTGTCTGAGATTCTTTCTTCTATCTCTTGTATTCTGTTGGTTATGCTTGTCTCTGTAGTTCCTGATCGATTACCCAGATATTCTATATCCAGCCTTCCCTCAGTTTGTGTTTTCTTCATTACCTCCATTTCATTTTTCAAGTCTTGAACTGTTTTCATTACCTTTTTCATTGCTTTATCATGATTTTCTTGGGTATCTTTGAGAGATTTATTCATTTCTTCTATTTTTTGTTTGTCTTCTCTACTTCTTTACAGCAGTTTTTGTCATCCTGTTTAAGCTCCGCTATTATTTTCATAATGTTATGTTTAATGTATATTTCTTCTACTTATTCTGGAATAGGGTGTTTGAGTCTTCTTGTTGCATGATCCCTGGAGTCTGGTGTTGCCATGTTGCCTTTCAGGTTGTTGGAGGAAATCTTGCATTGATGCCTGCCCATCTCTTCCTTCAAATGCAGCCAGGAGAGTCTTGGTGTCTTGGTCCAATCTATGCTGTGACTGACTCTGAGTGGATCTCCTTAATGCAGGAGCAAGAACTGTTCCCCTCTGGATGGATATCCTCAGTGCAGGAGTAGACACTGTTCCTGGGCCAAGGACCTCACAGCCAATAGGACAGGCTTGAGGGGGTGGGCAGGGATGTGTGGAACAAAGAAGCCCCTGCAGCAGGAGTTGAAGGGGCCCAGTGTTCTTTTCTCAAACATTCCACTGTGCCCAGGGGTGACATCTACTCACAGGTCTGAAAGATTGTCCTTATCACAGGTACAGGACTCTTGGAGGTCAAAGGACCCCACAGAATAAAGGATGAACTTGGGGGGAGGGGAGGGTTGTGTGGACCCAAGAAGACCCTGCAGCAGGAGCTCGAGGTGTTATTTACTCCCCTCCAGCTAGGCCGGTGCAAGCTCACACCTCTGGTTGGGTAGCCTCAAGGCCAGAGCAGGAACTCTGCATTTTACATTCTTATTCAAATTAGATGAAAATTCATTAGAGAAAAGGTATATTAAAGTATCAGTATTTCAACTTTAAGTTCCTGGTATATGAGTTGACAATAGAGAAAAAGTGAGGCCGCAATAAAAGCTGAGTTTTGTAATCAATTTACTTGAAGAGATGTGTGCTAACAGTAAAATACTGTAAATAGGTTTGTTCTTTGTGGGCTATAATACCCATTTAAAATAGTCTTTACTATTTGAGAAAATAATACCTTTTACCTATTTAAATCATCTATTGTAGAAAAATAATAATCTTATAGTTTTCCAGTTGATTCTAATATCAAGACAGCTGGCTTTATATTTGTATATAAGATAATCTGATGGAAGTATTATAAATTTTATGACTTGTTTCTTAGATCAAATAAGTGTTTTGTGACTCAGCATGGTACACTGTGACGGTGGGAATTATATTAAAATAAAATGGCGTATTTAATATTGGTTAGACTCTTACTATTTAAATAGTAATGTTATTCTCCTAATTATTATTTGTTATTTGAAATATTTTGGGCAAGCAAAGTATAAGAAATATAATAACCACTGTTTATTTACTAGAAGATAGAATTTGTGCTGGTAATTTTATAAACCAATAGTTGTAAGAAGATTGTTATCCAAGTTGAAACTTCATTGTAATATTAATTACTAAGAATGTCAGTCACTTGGTACAGAGAAAATATGTCATACTGAATTATACTTCATCATAACAGAAAATAAATTTAAATCAAAATAAAATTAATTTCTAAAATAACCAAGACAATTCATTTTGCCTTTTTTGGGATGAGTACCCTATCAAATTATAGAAATACTCACATAAAAGACCAATCCTCTAAAAATAATCAATTATACAATCTCCTTTAACAATATCACTATCAGTATAGTTTTTGTAGTGTCCAATAATAAAAGCTTTTAAGAAAATGCTGGGCAGTGCTGGCACATGCCTTTACTCACAGCACTTGGGAGGTAGAGGTAGGTGGATTACTCTGAATTCAAGGCCAGACTGGTCTACAAGAACTAGATCTAGAACAAGCTACAAAGCTACAGAGAAAACCTGTCTCAAAAAAAAAAAAACAAAAACAAAATAAAACAAAACAAAAAGCATAACCTAAATAGAATTCAAAATACACTTTGAGTAAAATGTTACAACATCTGGAGGGGTTCAAGTTCTATCTGGACTAACTATACAGTCCTTTACTGAAGCATTTAGGAGAATGAGTCAGGATAATTAATCTTTGTTTTGGCAGAAGTGTCACCTCACCTCTGGCATCAATACACTCAAAGTGTCTGGAATATTTCACTCCAGGCCCAGGTATCCATATGTCCAAAGAGGCTGGAAGGTTCACGTGGAGGCTCCACCAAAAGCCCCCTCATCGAGAAGTTGCCTCAGTCCAGACTCCACCCCTGAGAAAGACCACCAAATGATGACCTCTTCCCAGAAATGCTCAAGACCACTAACACGGGTGATGAAGGAAGGTCATTGGTTAAATAAAGAAACTGCCTTGGCCCTGATAGGATGGAAAATTAGGTAGGCGGAGTAAACAGAACAGAATCCTGGGAGGAAGAGGAAGTGAGGTTAGATGCCATTTCCTCTCCTCTCTGGGACAGACATGATGAAGCTCCGATCAGGATGGTCATAGGCTAGAATCTTCCCATTAAGCGCACCTTGGGGTGCTACACACATTATTAGAAATGGGCTAGTCCAGGTGTGAGAGTTAGCCGAGAAGAGGCTAGATATAATGGGCCAAGCAGTTTTTAAATGAATACAGTTTGTGTGTTGTTATTCCGGGGCATAAGCTAGCTGGTGGACAGGAGCTGGGCAGCAGGAATGCAGCCCGCAGCTCCTTCAACACACAGGGTATGTAAACTGCCCCCTAGAGAACAAACAATTGGTGCTCTGGTCTTCCTTTCCCATTTCCTCTCTGGGTGGCTGGAAAGCCATCTGGGAGCACTTGTATCCATAAAGTCTGGGCTTTTTCTAATTTGGTTTAATTTGTTCTGATTTGAATTGTTGTGTCAGCAGAAAGACTTATTGGGGTGAAATGAAAATTTTCAATCGGACGTACCACTGCGGGTGTGTTTATTTCTTACACTGGCCTGGGAAATGTGTTGGGAAAATACTCTTATTTTCTGCACCGGTTCCCCACACCTGCTCTCTGCCAAGCTAACATCAGCTTCGACTTGGTAAGTTGCTATTTCCAAGTCATTGCCTTATAGGCATAGGGCCTCCTGCCATATTTGGGTTGTCCTGTGAAAGATGTGGCTCTGCCAGGCTTCTAACCAGTTAATGAGACAAGGACCTGCATTGTCCTTTTTTCAGAAGATGCTCTGTTCAAGGGAATTACACCTGACTCCGTTTTTTGATGCAAAGCCTACCACAGTGGATTCACTGCATTAGGTTTCAAGTACCAGGCCAGACAGGTTCTATGAGGTGGAGAAAGGGAAAATGAAGAGGGCTGACTTTGAGTAGGGACAGAAGAACAGGCACACAGATTGAAAAAAGGCATACAAAACATTACTTAAGATTACTTAATCAAGACTGCTGCTGAGGGCCATGGCTGTCTGGGTCCACAGTCCTATCACAATCAGGGTCTGTGTTGATGTCAATGCTCCATTGTAACACCAAAGACCACATGAATGCCAGATGTCTAGGCTATGCTAGTTTCTAAGGACTATGCCATTACTGGGGCCTTGCTGATATGAGTGGCCTGCCACACAAGGTTGTGGTGTCCTTCAGTCCCAGGCTGTGGCTTAAGGCCATGTCTGGGTCTACGGCCCAGCAGTAACCAGGATGCCAGTTGATGTTTGTGGCTCCTGTTACCACCAAGGCCTGTTCTGATATCCAAAGTCTAGACAGCCACCTGAGACCATGTTGGTGTTTGAGGGCTTTCCTCCTGCCTAGGGCCATACAGTTCTGGGTTGCCTATGCTGATGTATGAACAATGATGACAAGTGGGCTCAAGCTGTTGCTGACGGCTTTGTCTGGGTTCATGTTCCTGCTACAGTTGGGTTCTGTGATGATGTCCATGGTCTGTGTTGCCACAGAGGATCATAGGAACCATGCTTGTTGAAACCCAAGGACTATTCTGAGTCTGCCCTACCCCTCACTGACTGTGGGGTAGCTGATCCTGCAGAAGAGCTGGCCTTGCTCCCCACCACTTGGGAGAGATGGCCCAATCCATCACTATTGGCACTGGAGAGCTGGCCCAGATGGCATGGGCATGTAAAAGATGACTCTGCCCCTCACCTGAAGGGAGGTTCTCAGTATCCCAGACCAACCTACTCAGTTACCACCAAGACCCACATTCTGGGGTTTGGATTAGCCCACCCTAACATCTACCTTATATATGATCTGCTGCAGTGTATGAAGACTGATCCTATAGAACAGGGTGCATTGCCATTTTCCTTGTTGTCACCCAAAATTTAAAAGTAAGTTCCTATTGTTGAAGACACACCACACTTCACATACAGGGCTTAGAAAATTGATCTGTAACTGTAACAACAATAAAGGAGAATGGTCATGAGTTTGAGAGAGTGGAAGTACAGGAAGAGTTGGAAGAGGAGACAGATTGGGGGATTTTTAAATTTTAACTAAAGGTACTTTACATTATGATATTGCAATGAATCTATGGGGGCAGGGAATGGAAAATTGTCATTTGAATGAAATTATTCCCATAGGCACCGATGTTTGAACATTTCATTTCCCATTTCTGAATCTGGGGAAGTTTAGGAGGTAAGACCGTGTTGGAGGAAGTATGTCACTTGGGTTGGACTTTGAGGGTTCAAAGTCTCCTTGACTCTTCCAGTTCAGTCTCTCTGAATTATGTTTGTGCTTGTATGCGTGAGATATCAACACTCTCTCTCAGATTTTGTACCTGATACATGCTGCCACACATCCTCATCATAATGAATTCCTATTCCCTTTAAAGCATAAACCAAAATAAACTCGTTATTTAAAACCTAACATAGTCATCTATTATCACAGCAACAGAAAATAAACACTAATACAGAAGCTAATTGCGGATTTTTTTTTCTTATTCATGTTGGGAGAATTCTGTAACTTCTGGGTTTTTGAAATATACAGCAACTGCTTTTTATGAATTCATAGAGTAAAATATTTCTGTTTTATTATTAGTCTGTTTATTTCCTAGATTGCCTCAATCAAAGTCCAAATGGTGAAGTTATTGTAGATTTATGAATTAAATTTTGCCTTGATATGAATATATATATATATATATATATATATATATATATATATATATATATATTGGACCTTTGTTCCAAAGGGAAAAGAGTACTTTTTTTGAGGGTGGGAACAGAGAATATGAGGCTGGATGGGTAGGCTAATGGGGAGAATCTGTGAGGAGCTGGTGGAGAATAAAGAATATGCTCAAACTGCAGTGCATGAACATCTTTTTAATAAGAAAAAGTCAATTATTGTGAAAAGACATGGCAGAATACAGCAAGCATAATTGCAGAAACAAATAATTGAAAACTCAAATCTTCAAATGTAACCATGAAGCAAAGAAATTAGTGGAAGTAGCAAAGTTTTTTTTTAACTCTCTAAGCCCACCTGGGTGACATACTTATTTTTTCCCAACAAGGCCATACTTGTAAACTTCTTTAAATAGTGCTACCAACTTGGGTATTACATATTACAATCTGTGGTGGATGTTCTTATTCATATCACCACACCATAGCATATTATTATGAAAAAAAACTATTTTTGCAGTATATTAGTTTTCTTCAGTTATGACAAAAATGCAAATAAAAATTCTTATAAAATAAAGAGAAATAAATGGTTTGGAACCTACAAATGAATGTTCCTGCCACAAATGACATAGTTGTCTTTTATGAAAATGCAAAGGGCTCTTGAGTATATTTGTTAGAATTTTTAATGGAAATCATCAAAGTAGCCAGTAACAGCATCATTACACAAACTTGTTTTTACTCAATACAAATAATAAAAAACTAATAAATCCAATAAAATCACTATATACATACTCATAAGGTGCAAGAAACCTAGAAATGTTAACAAAATATGGGCAAGATGTGTATTTGTCTTAGTTTCTTTTCCTATTGTTGTACTAAAATATTATTTAAAAATCAAGGACTTGAGGAATTATTTTGGGTTCTAAATCAAGGTATTATTAAATCATACATCCTAGTGGGAAATTCACAGTAGAAGGAGTCTTAAATAGCTAGTCAAAGTACTTTCACAACCAGGAACTACAGATGCAAACCAGTCCTTAATTCTCTTTTTCTATTTTCTACCGTCAGTCCAGAATGTTCTGCCCAGGAAATGGTATTAACCACAAATAAGATAGATAATATCGTTTCACATAATGGAATCAAAATACCTCCCTATATGCAGACCCAGAGCCCCATCACATTCATGGTTCCATATTCTGCCTAATACACAATTAATACTAACCATCACACACTGAAATGTTGTTCAGAGAAATTAAAGAAGTAATTTTTCATATATACTATCATTTACAACTAAATTGGTTTTAAACTATATATTTTCCTCATGTTTATGACAAGTGTCACTGAAATTGTAGTTACAATTCCAAAGGATTGTATATAATTTGTAAAGCTCAATCTAAATTTTTTAAAGAACTACAAAATATTTAGAGTGACCTAAGAAAAAAAGTTGAAGAACAAAATAAATTTACTCATCTCCAGAGAGTATACTAGTAAGTAGTCTCTGGTATTGGTTTAAATATGAGGTGATAGAGGCAGTGAAATTATGGGAGCTGCATAAATAAACAACATACATACGTAGATAATTATTATACAAAGTTGTCATGTTGAGGCAATGTGGAATGGGCATCGTTCTGAGCACATGTAAATGAAGCATACGAAAAAGAGAGAACATAAACACTTACTTTACATAATTTGCAAAGCTGTGTCATAGTTCTCAAAGTAATAAATCTCATTATAAAACATCTCAAGAAAGCAATGTAAATGTGCATGATTTTGGGATGGAGCAATATTTCTTATGCAGAATGTGAAGAACAAATCTCTCAAAACAATATTTTTTCTTCTTCATTAAAGTAAAGCTTTCTTCCCTCTCAATATATTTACACAACCAAAAACTAAACAGGGGCTACAAACTATTCACAGTACATATTTATGACTGAGACCATGAATCTATTATGTGTAAATATCTCATAAAACTCAATAATATAATCAATAGCATCATATTTAAAGACAAATTTTACAAAATAATATGAATAACAAATAAAATTATAGAATGATGATACACTCTATTGAAACTATAAAGGCCATATATAATACTTATAAATTGTCACTAGTGATATATAATATAATGTGATTTCTTATATCACTTTTAGAAGAGTAAATTGATATAATTACTCTAGAAGCATACTATGTAAATTTCCCAAAAGTTAAGCATATCTCATAAAATCAACAACTTTATTCATTAGTTATTTATCAATAAAATAAAAGTAAATATATTTGTATCTAAATGTCCATAATAGCCTTACTTAAAATGTCCAAAAGAGTAAATTGACTCAAATGAGCATGGAAAACAAAATAGGTCATTATTTTGTTGTATATTCAGAGAAAGGACTGAACAATAAAATTACATGACAATTATTGTCATAGTTAGCAGATTTTTCAACCTTCCAAACCCATGTTACATGAAAGAATCAAAATAAAAATATTGCTTATTACATAATTTCATTAAAATTAATATATGTAAAATTACTTACAATAAAATTACAATATAATTGAATAAAATGTCATGATTAAACCCATCACATTGTAGAACAATAATAAATAAAATCCAACACAAAAGAAAGCATCCAAAACACCTGGAGTACTGTGAGAGAAATCAAATCATTGTTTCCAGTTGAGAATTTCAGAGGGTTAACTGGCCAGATTCAAATATGTACTTTTCTAATTTTAGGTTCCATTGATGGCTATATGTGTATACATTTATAACATTCAATTTACATAATAAATGTTCTTTATAGTTTCACAAATTATATCTCATTAGTTAATAATTATGAAATCAGTAGACAAGAAATAACAATTAAAATTTCAAGCAAACATGAAACAGCATGCTAAAGAAGATGAAGCAAAGAAATTTTTGTTCATTGGTGGTGGGAAATGAAATCAAACTGTCATTATAGAAGACAATTGCAGAGGTTCCTAGACTTTTAAAAGCATATATTTTCATATATTCCAACACTCTTAATCTTCTCTCCCAGGGCACTGAAGACATAATCTCATAAAATTCTTTCCATTTACAATTATAGCTTTTTTTTCTAACAGCCAGGCCAACTTGAAGTAAAAAGTGTGTTTCTTCCAAAACAAAATATGTAAGCAAATTTGGCACATTTAGACAACATGGCATAAATGAACTATGCAAATCAACATAAAGTAATATTTTATACATTTCACTAAGTGAAGACAAGACTCAAAAGGCTGCACACCATGATCCCAAATTCATGTGTTGTTGATCCAAATATGTACAAATAATGTGAAAAATTTAAATACATATCAGAAAATATTTTGGTCAACATCTTGCAATGGAAAGAGTTTAATTTCTATCCATTGAAGGTAAGATACACAAGTGAGAAAGTAAACATGATTTGCATGATGATTAAATGAATTTCATTCTTACAAATTCTCAGAATATGTATTATTTCAAGTATAAAAATATTACATTGTTCAATAAATTGAAGTGGATTTAAGGTAGCTCTAAGAAAAATCAATCTTAATAAAAAAGAAATGTTGTCGCAGATGCAGTATCTGTATGTATAAAAAAGAATTTCAGATGCACTTAAAAATTACAGTGGTTTAGGAAAGCAGTAGTAGTAATTTCTCTTTTAGACTGTTATATTTCTGTAAGTCGTTGGTTGGTATCAGGCAAGAATTTCCACCTATTGTGCTATCCTTAAGTCCAATTAGAAAGCCTTTGGTTACTACCAAGATATAAGTGCCACTATTGCACCCTGTAGGATATCATGTCAGGCTGACTGTTGTAGTTGATAGATGTTACAGCTGGGTATGACTATTTATTGTATTTTTCCCTTGATAGATTGCAAAATGTCTTCAATACTCTGACAGATAATACTCATGGAAGCAGCTTTGTGGTCAGTTCCAGACTGTTTTCTCCAAGTCTTGTGTCTAAAGTGTGTGATGCCTTTAGCAGTAAGGTTTTACTGTCCAATTATAGAAGTAAACCAATGACAATAAGAGGAGCCTATATTATTTAGGAGTTTCTTTGATTTCTCTTAAGACCAGCAATTCAGAGGGAGGTTTCCCATGACTAACACATTGCTACTTACTAGTGTAAATAGGGGGAACATTATCAACCCTTCTGCACTAACTTCATTCAATATATATATATATATATATATATATATATATATGTGTGTGTGTGTGTGTGTGTGTGTGTGTGTGTGTGTGTGTTATGTATGTCTTTTTAAGCTTTTATATAACAATATTTACTTGTGTCTTTCTTCAGTGTTATTAGTGTTATTTATTACTTCTACCACCTGACTGTTGCTTCCTTTCCAATTTTTTCCCATTTATAGATTATGTATTCTAATATCTCCCTCCCTATTGCTCCTCTCTAATATCCCCCATGATTTTTGTTTGGTTTATAAACATCTGGTGTCTGTGTTTATTATAGGTTATATGTCCATCACTACATTTTCATAGCTAGGACTTCCAAATATGTTGGAACATGAATTGTCATTCTGTGTTTCAGATGCTTTCCTCAATTTAATATTCTTTAGTTCCATCCATTAAACTGAAAATTTTATTATTTCCATTTTTCTTTCCATCTGAACAAAATTCCATTGTGAATATGTATTATGTGTTCTTTATCTATTCCCTGAATGGCATATACTGAAGACCATTTACTTTCTTTTTTTTGAAGCAGATGGATATCATTAAAGAAATCTGTAACTAGTCAAACTCCAGAGAACTGACCATAAGGTGCTCAGCCGCAACTGGAACACAAACCATATAACTAAAGTTCAGGAAACATAAGAACTAGGACTGGAATGCCTGCTGTGAAACGGTGTGGTTTTTGTTTTTTCTTGTATGACAATGGAGATGAACACATGAAATCTCAAAAATATAGTTCCTTAAGCAATACCTACAGTATGACACAAGTTGACATGTCATTGTTTGTGAGGGATATCTCACAAAACATCTCTCATAAATAAAAAGGTATACGCAATTAATGGCTACTGAGAGAGAAACACTTTTCTTCAGTGAAATGCCTTCTGATAGGTTACACAATTCTAAGTGGTCAGTCCTAAACCCATATACATATAGGCAACACTGAATGGAATCATATATATATATGTATATATAGTTGTGTGAAATATATGTGTATATTTTAAAGAAATGTTCATTTGTTTGAGTCTGAGGGAGTAGGAACATTAAAGAAGAGTGTGGGACACAGGGAAAATAAATACAGTAGCACTGAAATATGAGAATCACAAAATAGTTAAGCACCAATAATACTACTTTAAAAGCAATTTACAGAAAAGTTTAAAGTATGTTTTTTTCCCTCAACTATCACTCTCTATCTCACCGAAATTAGGTCTGTTGCCATACATTTTGAAATCCCCTTTGAAGTCTTAATAACTTCTTTTCTATATAAACTTTTATACCCAAGTGAAGATGTTTCAATTTGAAGTGGATCAGACTTGGAATTGTCTGCACTAGAGAATGTTATATGTTATAAATTAAACCTAAAGAAAATAGAAATCATATTTTAAATATAAACATAAACCTCTGAGTAGCCTAGCACACTGCAAATTCCTTCTCTACCTTTATATCTCTCCAGGGCTATTTGACAAACAATCTAGGAAACACTTCTATTGGGATTTTTCATATGGCTTGTATTTAATTTTGAATATGTGTAGGTGTTCATTTCACCTGAGTGTTCTGTCAAGAAAGCACTTCCAAAACGGTGATATTCAAACACTTTTTGCTTTTTCCTTTGTCAATTAGAAATATTATTGCTTTGATAAATCTATCTTGATATATACCAGCTTGAAGATCTTCAAAACCCTCCACATTTTAAGGAAGTCAAATGTTTTATCAGTTGTTTAAAATTATATAACCATTACAATGAACACTAAACAGATACTGAAAAAGAAAGATAAATCTGGTAAATATTAAAGATTTATAAATTTTCTGACTTTCAAGGTAAAATTCTGAAATAGGTGTAACAATCCATTTGACATCATAAAGTATACATTCTATATGTTTTACAAAGATAAATCAAGTAATATTAAAATCAAACTTAAAATTTATGACCAAGAATAGTGTCTGATGCATGCAAATACTGCAGTTGGGAAAATCTTATAGGAAGATTGTGGAATTCTTTAGACAGAGGTCTCTGTCCATCTGTTCCCACAGCTGTTTAGTCCCAAAGAAACACACAAAGGTCTAGATTAATTATAAACTGGTTGACCTATTAGCTCAGGCTTCTTATTAACTAAGTATTATATTTTAATTAACTCATAATTCTTGTCTGTGTTAGTCATGTGTCTTGGTAACTTTTATCAGTGTGGCATTTTCATCTTGATTCTTCTGCATCTACAGACTGATCCTTTCCTTTTCTCATAATTCTCCTATTCTGTTTGCCCACCTATACTTCCTACCTGGCTACTGGCCAATCCACATTTTATTAAACTAATACAAGTGACAAATCTTTATAGAGTACAAGGTCATTGTCCCACAGTACTTCCCCTTTCTTTTCAAAACAAGAATTCTGAATCTAATCTCCTTTGTTTTGAACTTTTCCTGACCAATATCCATAGCAGCTTGTAACCAACACTGTAAACAAAGACAAACATCCATCATCAATTTTTGGAGAATGTAGGTGTAGTTTTCTAAGTTACATCCTGCTTGTTAAAGGCACTAATAATGTTATGAAGTACTAAAGAAAATGTAGCGTGATAGTCAGGTCCTGACTGGAATATTCTGTGTGGCTTAATCATGTCAGCCAACAGTCTTGTGGTTGTTCTGGATATAGAATTCAGAGGAAATTTCAACAGTGGTCCTTTTAAATGTTTGATCATCTGGACCATCTGCTCCTCACCGAGAATTTTCAGGTGGTCTTCCTTGATCAAATTTGATTTTTCTTGACCCAGAAGAACCCACAGCTTCTCCTTTTCCATAGAAACAAAAGCTAAACCTCTTCTCCAAAGTAACAACTTTTAACTTAAATTTTAAGCTCAAATCATTTTCAAAATATATATGTTGGATTGATCCAGCAGCATTTTATTCAAATGTCTCTTAGCAGCTGTTGCTCCTTACTCATTTGTCAGACAATTAAAAGAGACCACAATAACATACAGTATCCATATTCTCTGTGTATTTTCCATCTTTATGTGGCTTTATTTTAATCCCTATTTTTACTTTTTTTGTTTTTTGATTGCTTTATAAATAACACCACTCAAAATTTCCACTTTCTCCCCTCCTCTCATTTTCCTCCTGCTTCCCCAACCATCCTCCCCACTCTTCATCACGTCCTAAGAGAGGGTACCCTGCCCTGTGGAAAGTCCAAGGCCCTCCCCCACTTTATCCAGACATAAAAGGATGTGTATCCAAATAGACTAGGATCCCAAAAAGCCAGTACATACAGTAGAGACAAATCTCAGTGTCATTATCATTGGCTTCTCAGTCGGCCTCAATTGCCAGCCACATTCAGAGACTCCAGTTTGATCCGATGCTCGTCAGTCCCAGTCCAGCTGGCTTTGGTGAGCTCCCATTAGATCAGGCACACTATCTTAGTAGGTGGACCAACACCTCGTCGTCCTGACTTCCTTGCTCATATTCTCCTTCCTTCTGCTCTTCAACTGTATCTTGGTAGCTCAGTCCAGTGCTCTGATACGGGTCTATGTCTCTATCTCCATCTGTTGCCAGACAAAGATTCTATGATGATATTAAAGATAGTCAACAGTCTAACTATAGGACAAGACAAGTTCAGTTTCCCTCTTTTCCAGTGCCCAGGGTTCTAACTGGAGACATGACCTTGGACTCCTGGGAGACCCTTCAGGGCCAAGCCTCTTGCCAACTCCAAAATAGCTCCCTCAATTATGATATCTTCTTCCCTGCTTGCATATCCACCCTTTCCATCCCACTCTCCAAGCTCTTCCCAACCCTCCCCTTCTCCCTTCTCTCTCCCACTCTCCCCTTTGCACACCCCAACCCCACACCCATGCTCCCAACATTTGCCTGGCAATCATGTTTACTTACAATTTCCAGGAGGAAATTATATATGTTTTACTTTGGGTTCGCCTTATTAGCTGTTTTAGTATCACTAACTATAGTCTCAATGTCCTTTGCTTATGGCTAGAATCCACTAATGAGCAAGTACATACCACATTAGCATTTTTGGGTCTGTGTTATCTCACTCAGGATAGTGTTTTCTATTTCCATCCATTTGCACGCAAAATCCAAGATGTCATTTTTTTTTTACTGCTGAGTAGTACTCTAATGTGGTAGATGTGCCACACTTTCTTTATCCATTCTTCCATTGAGGGGCATCTAGTTTTTTTCTAGGCTCTGGCTATTACAAATAATGCTGCTATGAACATAGTTGAACAAATGCTTTTGTAGTATGATTGGGCATCTCTTGGGTATATTTCCAATAGTTATACTGCTAAATCCTGAAAGTAGGTTGACTCCCAATTTCCTGAGAAATGGCCACACTGATTCCAAAGTGGTTGCACAAGTTTGCATTCCCACCAGTGATGGATGAGTGTTTCCCTTACTCCACATCCTCTCCAGCATAGGTTATCATTGGTATTTTTGATTTTAGCCATTCTGACAGGTATAAGATGGTATCTCAAATTTGTTTTTATTTGTATGTCCTTAAGTATCTTAGCCATTTGAAATTCTTCTACTGAGAATTCTCTGTTCAGATCAATATCCCATTTTTTAACTCTGTTATTTAGAATTTTAATGTCTAGTTTCTTGAGTGCATTACATATTTTGGAGATCAGACCTTTGTCTGATTTTGTATTGGTGAAGATCTTCTCCAATTCAGTAGGTTGCCTTTTTGTCTTAATGACTCTGTCTTTTACTTAGAGAAGTTTCTCAGTTTCAGTAGGACTCATTTATTCATTGTTGCTTTTATTGTCTGTGCTACTGGGGTTATACATAGGAAGTGGTCTCTTTTGCCCAAGTATTGCAGGCTACGTCCCACTTTCTCTTCTATCAGGTTCATTGTGTTCAGATTTATATTGAGGTCTTTAATCTATTTGGAATTGAGTTTTCTTCATGGTGATAGACATGGATCTATTTTCATTCTTTTACAGGTTGACATCCAGTTATGCCAGCACCATTTGTTAACGATGCTTTCTTTCTTCTTCCATTGTATAATTTTAGCTTCCTTGTCAAAAGTTAGGTGTTCATACATTTGTGGATTAAAATTCGGGTCTTTGATTTGATTCCATTTGTCCATGTCTCTGTTTTTGTGCCAATACCAAACTGTATTCATTCCTGTAGCTCTGGAATAGAGTTTGAAGTCAGGGATGGTAATGCCTCTGTAAGTTTCTTTATTGAATATGATTGTCCTTGATTTTTTGTTTTTCCATTTAAAGTTGATTATTGTTCTCTTAAAGTCTGTGAAGAATTGTGTTGTGATTTTGATGGAGATTGCATTGAATCTATAGATTGCCTTGGGTAGAATTGCCATTATTACTATGTTGATCCTACCAATCCAAGATCATGGGAGATTCTTCCATTTTCTGGTAATCTTTTCAATTTCTTTCTTCAAAACCTTAAAGTTCTTGTCAAATAAGAATTTCAGTTCCTTGGTTAGTGTTACCCCAAGATATTTTATGTTATTTGTGGCTATCATGAAAGGTAATGTTTCTCATATTTCCCCTCTACACTTCTTTTTCCATTGTGTATAGGAGGACTACTGATATTTTTTTTTTAAGTTGAACTTCTATTCTGCCACATCACTGAAGGTATTTTTCAGTTGTAGGAGTTATTTGGTAGAGCTTTTGGTGTCACTTATGTACAATATCACATCATCTGCAAGTAACAAAAGTTTGACTATTTCCTTTCCAATTTGATCTCCTTATTTTGTCTTATTGCTATTGCTAGAAATTTAAGCACTACATTGAAGAGATATGGAGAGAGTGGACAGCCTTGCCTTTAAGTGGAATGACTTTGAGTTTCTCTCCATTTAATTTGATGTTAGCTGTCAGCTTGCTGTATAATGCTCTTATTATTATTCCTAAGTAAACAGGAAGTGCATTGTAAACAACTTCCAAAAGTCTAGAATTGACAGAGACATCTTACTGCCTGGACAGTCACCTTAAAATTCTTTTGCACCACTGAATATCCATTTTCAGTCTACAGGACCATAGTGTCCAGAAGAGTTTTCCATGAAGCAGAAAATTTCAAAGGCAGTTCCACTTATATTAGCAGTTTGTCAATTACCTTCTATGACCTGAATGACACCTGGAAGACTCTTTTATGTAGCAGGAACCACAAAGGATCGTCTCACCTTTAGGGAAGATCAGCAGTCATTTTTCTGTGGGTCCTGTATGTCCAGTTAAGCAGTCCAGACAAGAGCAGTTTCTTGCCCAAATGACTAAGAAGCTTCTTTGATGCCTATCTTCTCCTTGAAGTAATTAGTGATGCCAGTAGCAGACATGTCTCATTTTCATGAAAAGTCATGTTATTAAAACATTTTAAATGCCAAATTCTGAAGGTCTCTGAAAGATTTGAAAAATACCTATCTATCTGAACTACATTTCTGTACATCTAGAAAATCTAACTGACATGACTATAAGCTTGAGTATTATAGAAGATTATCTATTAACTTATATTTCTTAATTATACATTACATTTTTAAATGAGCTACACAAACACAATAACTTAATCAAGATCAGAAATACAGATACATATAACAAAATTCGCCTTAAATTTTTTCAAAAGCAAGATCCATACCAATGCAAATCTTTATAGCATATCCCTCTTTAAATGTATACCAACATTTAAAGATAGTATTTTGGAATATTGGAATAGTTTTTACCATACTTCTTCCTGCTGATTGGGGGTTTTGTTCATCAGGTTTTTATGGTGTATCCTGTATGCTGGGTTCATCTCAGTCAGCAATAGGGCAAAGTAATTTTTTGAGGGTGTTCATGGCAATCTCTCAGGAGGCATGATTTACCAAACGATATT
Source organism: Microtus agrestis (assembly GCA_902806775.1). Lineage (NCBI taxonomy): Eukaryota > Metazoa > Chordata > Mammalia > Rodentia > Cricetidae > Microtus > Microtus agrestis. The sequence goes on along the minus strand of CADCXT010000527.1, from coordinate 376,774 downwards.
GGTCTAAAAGCAATCCACAGGTTCTCATCTTCTGTGAAAACAAAAGAAGAAACTCTTTTCTAAAACAACATATCCTTAGACTCAAAATTTGAATTCCAGATACCTTTGAAATATATATGTTGGTTTAGCTTAACCACCCATACAGTGAAATGTCTCTCTGTTCTTAGCTCCTTCACAGTCAAAAATTTCAAAGAAAATACAATAATATACATAATCCAGACTCTCTGTGTATATTCCATCTTTATGTGGCTTATTTTTCTTTACTCCTTTTAATCTATGACTATCTGTATTCTGCCTTTTTAAAGACTTTATAATTTTTTTATAAATAATTATTTTATTTTATGACTTTCTATAGTCTTTTTCTTCACTCTCCCAAACCCATGTACATTTATCCAACCCTATGATTAATTTAGACTACTTTTATTCTGAATCTGTCCTTATTGCATAATCTGTAATTCTCTACTATCTTGACGAGCTTTTAAAAGGATAGGCAGCTTAGTTGCAGCTGCTTTGGATGCTGGCTCTGCCTCTCTCTCAACTTTTAAAATGGTAGAAGCACCACCAGTGCCACATCTGGGGATACCAGGCAGGAGCAGTGCTAAGCACTCCAATTCTGAGAATGAGTGTATAGCACATAAACACTTTTTATCTGAGTAACAGCCAAACCTGCCACACAGAGCACTGCACAGCCTGATCATTTCTGTGTATGGTGACAGGAATCTGCCTTGCTCTCCTACCTGTGCAAACTTAGTAGACCTAATCTCATAGACTTTCCAGACAGGGAGCGCTGAACCAGAGGCTTGGTCTCAGCTATTTTCCTCCTGACCCTGATTGGGCACACAAACACTGGGCACACAAACACCCGAGCCCACAAATGCCATGGAAATGCTTCATAGGTGGCAACATAGCCTAGGAAGCCATTTTTAAAACTGTGCAGCTCTTTTTCTGCTACAGCTGAATCAGGAAATTATCATCCAAATGATCTGTGGCACACTGCCTACAAACAATAAGAAGCTATATTAAACTCTGTATTTTGGGGTCTAAATTTTCTTTACAAACTCTCTTAGGTTTTAAGTGGATTTTTCTGGCCTTGTGGGCATCAATTGTTGCAAAGAATGTGCCAGCACCACCAGGTCGTGGCCTACCAGCATTTTTTCATCATGTCTTCAGCTACGGATCCACCGTGTTTCTGACTCCATCTTTCTTCCTTCCAGCATACAGCCTAGCTTTCTCGGCCTAGTTCTTTTCTTCCCTGCCACAGGCTCAAAGCAGTCCTTTATTCATTAACCAATAGAAGCAACACATATACAGAAGGACCTCTCATACCATTATACTACCCTGAATGTCTGATTTTGGAAGCTAAGTAAGGTCAGGCCTAGTTAGTACTGTCATGGGAGACCACCTGGGAATACCCGGTGCTTTAGGATTAAAGGCATGCACCACTGCTGCCTGGCTAGCTCAGTCAATAGAGCATGAGAATCTTAATCTCAGGGTGGTGGTTTAGTGCCCCATATTGAGTGCCAATTTGTTGGGAGAGAGCATGTTGATTTCTGGATGCTTAGTTACCTTAGCCCAAAATAATCACACAGAAAGAGTATTAATTAAAACATTGCTTGGCCCATTATCTCTAGCTTCTTAATGACTAATTCATTTATTAATTTAACCCGTTTCTGTTAATCTGTATATAACCATAGGCAGTGGCTTACTGGCTAAGATTCAGCCTGTCTGACTCTGGTGGCTCCATGGCTTCTTTTTTTACCTTCCTTCTCCCAGAATTTGTTTTAGTTTTCCTTGCCTAGCTCTATTCCCTTACAGCTTTGCTATAGGCAAAAAGCAGTTCCTTTATTAACCAATGAAAGCAACACATAGACAGAAGGACCTCCCACATCAGTCCTCCTTCTACAAATTCTATAGTTCAGAAAGTTGCTTACATTGCACTTCCTGTTTACTTAGGTAATATTGTATCCTTTTGGAGTCTTTGATGGAGTTGAAGAATACATGGCTATAGTTATAGTATTCCTTATATATTTTAAAAGATAAAATAGATATAAATATTGTAGCTATTATTCTTGATTGCTAACTGTTTTGTAATATGTAATTTTACTATGTTAGAGTTAAAACCTTCCTGTATATTTAAATAGAAAAAGGGAGGGGGTGTGGAATTTTCCTCTGTATGCTGTGATTACCATTACTGAATAAGGAACTGCTTTGGACCAATAGCAGGACAGAACTTAGGTTAAGTAGAGAAAACTAAGCTGAAGGTTGGGAGAAAGGAGGTGGAGTCAAGGGAGAAACCAGGTAGCCCCATCTATAAATACAAAACTGGTTCAAATTTTACAAAATAACAAATGTTCAAAATTCATTGGCATTAGTTATCCATTCAGTATCACTTCCTACAGTATTTTTCATGCTTTTATAGGCTTTAAATTTTTGGAAATTTTATGCAATTATATAATATATTCTGGTAATTTTTACATTTCATCATCTTCTCTCATCCCATTCCACTTCTGCTGAACTCCTTTTTTTGCAATTAATCTCTTTCCTTACATTATACATATATCAGTTTTGTTAATTGTATTTTTTTAATTTTGGGACTGTCTTAGTTAAATTTTTATTGCTGCAATGATATACCATGACCACAGCAACAAGAGGAATAATCTATTATCATCAAATGGTAGGCAGCATGTAAGCTTGCATGCAGACATTGTGCTGGAGAGGTTGCTGAGAATTCTATATTTGGGTTTACAAGCAGCAGGAGGAGACCGAGACAAACTGGGCCTAGCTTAAGCATCTGAAACCTCAAAGCCTGTGACATATTTCTTCCAATAACACCAGACCTACTCCAACAATTTCACACCTTTTAATAGTGCCACTCCCTATGAGACTATGAGGGTCATTTTTTGTTCAAATCATCACATCAAGTTAGAAAAAACAATCTAGAATTCAAATAGAAATTGTTTATTACACTGAGAGCAAAAGCAAAAAGCTCCTTCCAGTTTATGCCCAGCACATTTGAAACTAAAGGAAACTACTTCCATTGGGATACAGCTAACATTTTATTAACATGTCAAGCTACAAAAATATATATGGCATGTTCTTATTTTTATCAGTAAAATGGGTGTTTACATCATTGTACCAAACAAAACTGTTTGCGAAAGGAGGCTGAAGAGATGACTCAGTGATTAAGAGCAGTGGTTGCACTTCCAGATAATTTCAATTCAATTCGCACCACCCACATGGAAGCTCACAACTCTGCTTTAAGGAGATTTGATGTCATTTCTGACCTCTGCATACCCAGACACAAATAATGGCACAGACATACATTTGCAAAATACTCATAAACATATAAAATAATAACAATAAATGCTTTTAAATATCTGTATAAATGAATTAAATAATGTAAAAGAGGATCTTGTTAAAGTGTCTTTATTTTTTTATTTTATTTTATTTATTTTATTTTTCTCCATTAACAGCTTCAACTGGGTGTGGGGCAACAGAACCATTCCCAGCACAACCATGGGTGTGGGGTTCCCCGCAGTCTCCCCAGGGCGATGGTTCCTGCAATGATCTCTAGGGGGAAACGGCTCCCAACAGATCCCCTCCCCCCCACCCATACAAAGGCAGGCAGCTATCATGTGGAGAGCACCAATCAGAGTCAACCATGGTGTCAGACCAAAGGAGAAGGGACTGAGACAAGGAGAGACCCTCCTCTCGAGTGGTGAAGCAATCCACCTCCCCTGGGAACAGAGGGGTACCCGATGACTCCTAGGTCGAGTGGGGACCAGGCCTTTTTTTCTTTCCCCCATACCCATCCTAGGGATTCCAGGGCCCTGCCTTAGGTTGGGGGATTATCCTGCCATAAGACGCCAGTCCTTGGAGCTCCTCAAATAAAAGGCATCTAGCAGGATTAAAGTAAGCAGATCACAGGGCACCCTGTCTTAGGCCATGTGGAGAGCGCCCTCATACCTGTACCATGCCATGTTGAGCCGGTTTCTACAACCTCTTTATGGTGTGCTATTCAGGCGAGGATCCACACTAACTCCTGTCATTGGGCCCCTGCGTCTATCATTAATGAAAAGACTGTGAGGAGCTCCTCAAACAAAAGATATAATGATATAATTTTGACACCAATAACTCCATCTCCAGACAAGAAGAAAGGGCTTTTTCCCAACCCACTATTCACCTTTTAGTCTGGCCTATGGTATGTCCTCCTTCCTAGGTGCCTACTCCACATAAAGTTACGTGTGCTGCCTGCCAAAAATTAGGGCAGTGTAAAAGGGATCAAAATCTAAAATTTTTAACATATGCATTAAACCCAAACACTTTACAGCATGTGTCAAACTTTTCCCAACATCTATAAGCAGTTACAAATAACATTAGCTCAATTTCAGTAGGAGTACAATGACATACATTGTTGTTATCAAATACCACCAGTTCCAGTCTCTGAGCAACAGTGACAGGAACCCCCAATTTTCCCCCTTCTTAAGTGAAGAGAGGTTAATATTTTAATTAAAATAAGTTCTGTGTCCCAAAGTTTAAAGCACTCTGATGTTTAGTGTGCAACTCAGCTCCAAAGCAGACCAGAGTTCAAGCTGCAGAAGCAGTTTAGCATTTGTGCTCCAGGACAGGTGGGGGAACCTGGGTGAGGCGAGCTGGATTCAGGTACATGAAGCACTTCCTGGCATTTATGTCCGCCGGGTTTCCCTGGACTCTAGAGGCAGGATGACACCCTGCAGAGTGGTGTAGCTGGTTTTGTTAGCAGGCACTCCTTTCCTTGGGGGCAGGGAAGACCGGACCAAGGACCTCTCCTCAATCATCTCTGGAAGTCTGGCACTCCTCTGTGTCCGCAGCCTCGACATCACGTCCAGAATTTATTTTCTTTCTGTGAAAAAATCACAAACACATCCTCGACCCCAAATATATATACAGGTCGGGTTTTTTCATAATGCATTGCAAGGGCTTTTTCACCTTGTCTTATCAAAGGTAAGCTTGGTGTCATCAAGCCAGATCCGTTTGCATCAGGATCTGCTGGCAACTTTTATGAGTTGCTTTGAAGGAGCCTTGTTATGCTCCATAATTTTTATTATTGTTAGCCATATATGCAGTTCCTCCATTGGAAGAGCCATTTGTAAAATTTAGCATAAAATCCTTTAAGGGATTTTTTGCTATAACGTTAGCAAGATACAGGTGCATAAATAGTAGCAGTGATCTGGGAAAAGACCATTGTTTTTGGCCTTTGAATTTAGCAAAGGCAATTGTCCAGGAATCAATCTTAAAATAATCAATGAATCTACTGTTTAGTATAACAAACATTGATCATAGTCAATATTTTGTTAAACCATTATCCAGATTCTATCCTGTCCTTTTATATCAGACAGGCTACTGGTTTAAATTAAGAGTTTATTATGTTAACTAGCAAAACTGAGAAGATTTAGCCATAAGCAGCATGTTTTATAAAGCTGTTGCATAATAAGTTTTACATCTAATATACACACTTGCCATAGCTGAATTATAATTAATATACTGTATTTGTTGATTTTTGTATAATTTATCTGTTGATTTATACTTTACCTGCTTGAGTACCTGTTAGGCAGCTGTTTTAAGCTCTCTATTGGAAACTGTTTTTCGTAAGAATTTTACCTAGCAGCTCAAGGTCTCCCATAAGAATATTATCACTAGAGCTTTAACCATTGGACATCCAACCAAAAGTTTGTAAGCTATCCTCTTTTTTTTAGTTTAGTTTTTTTATATTGGAAAAAAAGAAATTTCTGCCTCCTCCCCGCCTCCCATTTCCCTCCCCCTCTTCCCACTCCTCCTCCCCTCCCCCATCCTCCCCCTCCATATCAAGACCGAAGAGCAGTCAGGCTTCCCTGCCCTGTGGAAAGTTCAAAGTCCTCCCCCCCTCACACCTGGTCTAGAAAGGTGATCATCCAAACTGGCTAGGCTCCCACAAAGCCAGGACATGAAGCAGGATCGAAACCCAGTGCCATTGTTCTTGCCTTCTCAGCAGCCCTCATTGTCTGCCAAATTCAAGGAGTCCGGTTTTATCCCATGCTTTTTCAGTCACAGTCCAGCTGGCTTTGGTGGGCTCCAAATGGATCAGCCCCACTGTCTCTGTAGGTAGGTGCACCCCTTATGGTCCTGACTTCTTTGCTTGTATTCTCCCTCCTTCTGCTCCTCATTGGAACATTGGGAGCTCAGTCCAGTGCTCCAGTGTGTGTCTCTGTCTCTATCTCTATCCTTCGTCAGATGAATGTTCTTTATTTATCTCTAGAAACCAATTATGAGTGAGTACATCCCATGTTCATCTTTTTGGGTCTCTGTTACCTCACTCAGGATAGTGTTTTCTATTTCCATCCATTTGCATGCAAAATTCGCAAAGTCATTGTTTTTTACCGCTGAGTAGTATTCTAATGTGTATATATTCCACACTTTCTTCATCCATTCTTCCATTGAAGGGCATCTAGGTTGTTTCCAGGTTCTGGCTATTACTTATTATTACTTACTATTACTTTTATGTCTTAAAGTTCTTGTCAAATAGATCTTTCACTTCTTTGGTTAGAGTTACCCCGAGATATTTTATGCTGTTTGTGGCTATCGTGAAAGGAGAAGCTTCTCTTATTTCCCTCTCTGCTTCCATATCATTTGTGTATAGGAGGGCGACTGATTTTTTGGAGTTGATCTTGTACCCGGCCACATTACTAAAGGTGTTTATCAGCTGTAGGAGTTCTTTGGTGGAGTTTTTGGGGTCGCTTATGTACACTATCATATCATCTGCAAATAACGAAAGTTTAACTTCTTCCTTTCCAATTCGAATCCCCTTGATCCCCTTATGTTGTCTTATTGCTATTGCTAAAACTTCAAGCACTATGTTGAAGAGGTATGGAGAGAGTGGACAGCCTTGTCGTGTTCCTGATTTTAGCGGGATGGCTTTGAGTTTCTCTCCGTTTAGTTTGATGTTAGCTGTCGGCTTGCTGTAAATAGCTTTTATTATATTTAGGTATGACCCTTGTATCCCTAATCTCTCCAAGACTTTTATCATAAAGGGATGTTGAATTTTGTCAAAAGCTTTTTCAGCACCTAAAGAAATGATCATATGTTTTTTTTTCTTTCAGTTTATTTATATGGTGGATTACATTGATAGATTTTCTTATGTTGAACCAGCCTTGCATCTCTGGGATGAAGCCTACTTGATCATAATGGATAATTTTTCTAATGTGTTCTTGGATACGGTTTGCCAGTATTTTGTTGAGGATTTTTGCGTCGATGTTCATGAGTGAGATTGGCCTGTAATTCTCTTTCTTGGTTGAGTCTTTGTGTGGTTTTGGTATCAGAGTGACTGTAGCTTCATAAAAGGAATTTGGCAATGACTCTTCTGTTTCTATATTGTGAAATACATTAAGGAGTATAGGTATTAGGTCTTCTTGGAAGTTCTGGTAGAATTCTGCATTGAAACCATCTGGTCCTGGACTTTTTTTGGTAGGGAGGTTTTTGATAACACCTTCTAATTCTTTGCGACTCACAGGTCTATTTAAATTGTTCACCTGGTCCTCATTTAGGTTTGGTATATGGTATTTATATAAAAATGTGTCCATTTATTTTACATTTTCCAGTTTTGTGGCATACAGGCTTTTGTAGTAAGATCTAATGATTCTCTGAATTTCCTCTATGTCTGTGGTTATGTCCCCCTTTTCATTTCTGATCTTATTAATTTGCATATTCTCTCTGCCGTTTGACTAGTTTGGATAGGGGTTTATCAATTTTGTTTATTTTCTCCAGGAACCAGCTTTTTGTTTCATTGATTCTTTGGATTGTTTTCTGTATTTCTATTTTGTTGATTTCTGCCCTCAGTTTGACTATTTCCAGTCTTCTACTCCTCCTAGGTGAGTCTGCTTCTTTTCTTTCTAGAGCTTTCAGGTGGGCTGTTAAGTCTCCAATTTGTGCTTTTTCTGTTTTCTTTAAGTGGGCACTTAGGGCTATGAACTTTCCCCTTAGGACTGCTTTCATAGTGTCCCATAAGTTTGAGTAGGTTGTTTCTTTATTTTCATCGAATTCAAGGAAGACTTTAATTTCTTTCTTTATTTCTTCTTTGATCCAGGTGTGGGTCAATAGTTGACTGTTCAGTTTCCATGAGTTTGTAGGCTTTCTGGGAGTAGCATTGTTGTTGAATTCTAACTTTAGTCCATGGTGATCTGATAAGACACAGGAGGTTACGAATATTTTTTTGTAACTGTGAAAGTTTGCTTTGTTACCTAGCACGTGGTCAATTTTCGAGAAGGTTCCATGAGCTGCAGAGAAGAAGGTATATTCTTTCCTATTTGGGTGGAATGATCTATAGATGTCTGTTAAGTCCGTTTGATTCATTACCTCCATTAATTCTCTTATTTCTCTGTTAGGTTTCTGTCTGATTGACCTGTTCATTGGTGAAAGAGGAGTGTTGAAATCTCCTACTATTAGTGTGTGCGGTTTGATGGCATCCTTGAGTTTTAGTAATGTTTCTTTTATGTACGTGGGTGCTTTTATATTAGGGGCATAGATATTCAGGATTGAGACTTCATCCTGATGAATTGTTCCTGTGATGAGTATAAAATGTCCCTCTCCAACTCTTCTGATTGATTTAAGTTTGAAGTCAACTTTGTTAGAAATTAGTATGGCCACACCCGCTTGTTTCTTAGGACCATTTGCTTGATATACCTTTTCCCATCACTTTACTCTAAGTAGGTGCCTGTCTTTGTGGTTGAGGTGTGTTTCTTGTAAACAGCAGAATGTTGGATCCTGTTTGCGTATCCAATCTCTTAGCCTGTGCCTTTTTATAGGTGAGTTGAGTCCATTGACATTAAGGGATATTAATGACCAGTGGTTGTTAACTCCGGTCAGATTTTTAGTCATAGAGTTTGTTTGCTTTCTTTGAGTTGCACTGGTGAAGGGACTCTAGATGTTTGAGTTATTGTGGTCATTATTGGGCTCCTTGGTTTGTGGTTTTCCTTCTAATACTTTCTGTAAGGCTGGATTTGTGGCTACATATCGTTTAAATTTGTTTTTATCCTGGAAAATTTTGTTTTCTCCATTTATAGTGAATGAAAGCTTGGCTGGGTATAGTAGTCTGGGCTTGCATCCATGTTCTCTTAGCTTCTGCAGTACATCTATCCAGGACCTTCTGGCTTTCATGGTTTCCATAGAGTAGTCAGGTGTAAGTCTGATAGATTTACCTTTATAAGTAACTTGGCCTTTTTCCTTTGCAGCCCTTAATATTCTTTCTTTATTGTGTATGCTTTGTGTTTTGATTATTATATGGCGAGGTGATGTTCTTTTTTGATCCAGCCTATTTGGTGTTCTGTATGCTTCTTGAATCTTTATAGGTATATCTTTCTTTAGGTTGGGAAAGTTTTCTTCTATAATTTTATTAAATATATTTTCTGGACTGTTGAGCTGCACTTCTCCTTCTTCGACTCCAATTATTCTTAGGTTTGGTCTTTTTATTGTGTCCCAGATTTCCTGAACGTTTTGTGATGAGAGCTTGTTGGATTTGCTGTTTTCTTTGATCAGTATGTTTATTTTCTCTATGGTATCTTCAGCGTCTAAGATTCTTTCTTCAATCTCTTGTATTCTGTTGGTAGTACTTGTCTCTGTAGTTCCCGTTCGTTTACCCAGATTTTCCATCTCCATCCTTTCCTCTGTTTGTGTTTTCTTCATTACATACATTTCATTCTTCAAGTCTTGAACTGCTTCTCTTACCTGTTTGATTGCCTTTTCTTGTTTCTCTTGGTTTTCTTGGGTATCTTTGAGCGATTTATTCATTTCCTCTACGTTTTTGTTTGTCATCTCTAATTGTTTGTGGCAGTTTTTCACCTCCTGTTTAAGGTCTTCTATTATTTTCATATAATTCACTTTTGAGTCGATTTCTTCTAATTCTTCTGGAGTAGGGTGTACAATTCTTCTTATTTCGGGATCCCTGGATTCTGGTGATGACATGTTGCCTTTCAGGTTGTTGGGGGAATTCTTGCATTGGCGCCTTCCCATCTCTTCCTTCAAATGGAGCCTGGAGAGGCCTGGTGTCTTGGTCCAGTCTTTGCTGTGACTGACTCTCTGGGTGTATCTCTTCAGTGTAGAAGCAGGAACCAACCCGTCCAGATGGAACTCCTCAGCACCACAACTCGGACGCCACTCTGGGTGGTAGTCCGTCCAGATGGAACTCCTCAGCACCAGTCCAGATGGAACTCCTCAGCACCTAAGCAGGGCCGCTTGGTAGCCCAGAGATCCGGAGACCAGCGGAAGGACATGGGGGCGGCGCTGGGTCCAGGAGACCAATGGAGGCCCTGGAGCACCTTCTATAGGTGCCCGAGCTCCCTTACAGGGAACCTTGAGGCCTGCCTGGAAGGCAGGCACTCCCGGCTAGCTCTGGATGGGTAGCCTTAGTGAAGGAGCTTAAAACCGGTTTCAGCACTGGTCCGAGCAAAAGGCAGGGCAGGGTTGTGGGGTGGTGTGCTGGGGGGTTGGGTCGTGCCTAATGAAGACAGCCCTGCAGAAGTAGCTGGGGGAGGGGAGTTTGTGCTAGCTTCTGGGACACACAGCCCCTGAATAGGAGACACTCACCGGTCCAGATGGAACTCCAAAGCACCTAGGCAGGGCTGCCTGGTAGCCCAAAGATCCGGGGACGAGAAGAAGGACCTGGGAGGCGGCGCTGGGTCCAAAAGACCACTGGAGGCCCTGGAGTACCTTCTATAGGTGCCCGAGCTCCCTTACAGGGAACCTTGAGACCTGCCTGGAAGGCAGGCACTCCCGGCTAGCTCTGGATGGGTAGCCTTAGTGTAGGAGCTTAAAACCAGTTTCAGCACTGGTCCGAGCAAAAGGCAGGGCCTTAAAGTGTCTTTAAATACTCGGTAGCTCTGTTTGAATAGATAATTCTAAATATGTGCAAAATCTACATAGTATATAATAAACTTCAATCAAAGAAATATTTTTGTTTATTTTATTTTTTTTAGTTGTTGCAAAAAAATTTTTCTGCCTCCTCCCCGTTTCCCCTATCCCTTCCACTCCTCGCACACATTGCCCCCTCTCCCAACTAACATACTCCTCGCCCCCTCCCCAGACTCCATTCCCCCTCCCTCTCAAGAATGAAGAGCAGTCCAGATTCCCTGCCATGTGGGAAGTCCAAGGTCCTCCCACTTCTATCCAGGACCAGGAAGGTGAGCATCCAAACAGGCTAGGCTCCCACAAAGCCAGTTTATGTATTAGGATCGAAACCTAGTGCCATTGTCCTTGGCTTCTCATCAGCCTTCATTTTCTGCCACATTCAGAAAGTCCAGTTTCATCCCATGCTTATTCAGTCCCAGTGCCTTTGGCCGTAGTGAGCTCCCAATAGATCAGTTCCACTGTCACAGTGGGTGGGTGCACCCCTCGTGGTCCTGACTTCCTTGCTCATGTTCTCCGTCCTTCTGCTCCTCATTTGGATCTTAGGAGCTCAGTCCGGTGCTCCTATTTGGGTCTCTGTCTCTATCTCGATCCATCGCCAGATGAAGGTTCTAAGGTGATATGCAAGATATTCATCAGTATGGCTATAGGATAGGGTCATTTCAGGTTCCCTTCCTTTATCCCAAGCATCCCATTCCCCCAAACTCCCCCTTTTCAGGTTTGTCACCCCATCTCCCCTTAGCCCCATGCCACCTCACCCCCAAGTTCCCAGGTTATGCCCTGTAATCTTGTCTACTTCCCATATCCAGGCGGATGACTGTATGTTTTTCTTTATCTTCACCTTCTTATTTAGCTTCTCTAGGATCACAAATTATATGCTCAATGTCCCTTATTTATGGCTAGAAACCAATTATGAGTGAGTACATCCCATGTTCATCTTTTTGGGTCTGGGATACCTCACTCAGGATAGTGTTTTCTATTTCCATCTATTTGCATGCAAAATTAACAAAGTCATTGTTTTTTTACCGCTGAGTAGTGCTCTAATATGTATATATTCCACATTTTCTTCATCCATTCTTCCATTGAAGGGCATCTAGGTTGTTTTACAGGTTCTGGCTATTACAAATAATGTCACTATGAACATAGTTGAACAAATGCTTTTGTCATATGATAGGGCATCTCTTGGGTATATTCCCAAGAGTGGTATTACTGGATCTCGGGGTAGGTTGATCTCGAATTTCCTGAGAAATTGCCACACTGATGTCCAAAGTGGTTGCACAAGTTTGCATTCACACCAGCAATGGATGAGTGTGCCCATTACTCCAAAACCTACCCAGCAAAGGCTATCATTGGTGTTTTTGATTTTAGCCATTCAGACAGGTGTAAGATGGTATCTCAAAGTTGTTTTAATTTGCATTTCCCTGATCACCAAGGAGGTTGAGCATGACCTTAAGTGTCTTTTGGCCATTTGAATTTCTTCTGTTGAGAATTCTCTGTTCAGTTCAGTGCCCCATTTTTTAATTGGGTTAGTTAGCATTTTAAAGTCTAGTTTCTTGAGTTCTTTATATATTTTGGAGATCAGACCTTTGCTGTTGCAGGGTTGGTGAAGATCTTCTCCCAGTCAATAGGTTGCCTTTTTGTCTTGGTGACAGTGTCTTTTATTTTACAGAAGCTTCTCAGTTTCACGAGGTCCCATTTATTCAATGTTGTCCTTAATGACTGTGCTGCTGGGGATATGCATAGGAAGTGATCTCCTGTGCCCATCTGTTGTAGGGTACTTGCCACTTTCTCTTCTATCAGGATAAGTGTGTTCAGCCTGATGTTGACGTCTTTAATCCATTTGGACTTGATTTTTGTGCATGGCAATAGATATTTATCTATTTTCATTCTTCTATGGGTTGACAACCAGTTCTGCCAGCACCATTTGTTGAAGATGCTTTCTTTCTTCCATTGAATACTTTTAGCTCCTTTATCAAAAATTAGGTGTTCATAGGTTTATGGGATAAAATCTGCGTCTTCTACTCTATTCCATTGATCGACTTCTCTGTTTTTATGCCAATACCAAGCTGTTTTCAATACTGAAGCTCTGTAATAGAGTTTGTAGTCAAGGATGGTAATGCCTCCAGAAGTTCCTTTATTGTATAAGATATTTTGGCTATCCTAGGTTTTTTTGTTTTTCAATATAAAGTTGATTAATGTCCTCTCAAGATCTGTGAAGAATTTCGATGGGATTATAATGGGGATTGCATTGAATCTATAAATTACCCTTGATAGAATTGCCATTTTTACTATGCTGATCCTCCCAATCCAAGAGCAAGGGAGATCCTTCCATTTTCTGGTATCCTCCTCAAATTTTTCTTCAATAACTTAAAGTTCTTGTTAAACAGATCCTTAACATCATTGGTTAGTCTTACCCCAAGATATTTTATGCTATTTGTGGCTATCGTGAAAGGTGCTTCTCTGATTTCCCCCTCTGCTTCATTATCCTTTGTGTATAGAAGGACAACTTATTTTTTGGAATTGGTCTTGTATTCTACCACACTACTAAAGGTGTTTATTAGCTGTAGGAGTTCTTGGCTGGAGTTTTTGGGGTAGCTCATGTACACTATCATATCATCTGCAAATAATGAAAGTTTAAATTTTTCCTTTCCAATTCGAATCAATTTTATCCTCTTATGTTGTCTTATTGCTATTGCTAGAATTTCAAGCACTATATTGAAAATGTATGTAGAAAGTGGACATCCTTGTCATGTTCCTGATTTTAGTGGGATGGCTTTGAGTTTTTCTCCATTTAATTTGATGTTAGCTGTCAGCTTGCTATAAATAGCTTTTATTATAGTTAGGTATGACCCTTGTATCTCTAATCTCTCTAAGACCTTTATCATAAAGGAATGTTGAATTTTGTCAAACGCTTTTTCAGCATCTAATGAAATGATCATATTTTTTTTCTTTCACTTTATTTATATGATGGGTTACATTGATAGATTTTCATATGTTGAACGAGCCCTGCATCCCTGGGATGAAGCCTACTTGATCATAATGGATAATTTTTCTAATGTGTTCTTGGATTTGGTTTGCCAGTATTTTGTTGAGGATTTTTGCGTCGATGTTCATGAGTGAGATTGGCCTGTAATTCTCTTTCTTGGTTGAGTCTTTGTGTGGTTTTGGTATCAGAGTGACTGTAGCTTCATAAAAGGAATTTGCCAATGACTTTTCTCTTTCTATATTGTGAAATACATTAAGGAGTATAGGTATTACGTCTTCTTGGAAGTTCTGATAGAATTCTGCATTGAAACTGTCTGGACCTGGGCTTTATTTAGTAGGGAGGTTTTTTATAACAACTTCTAATTCTTTGCGACTAACAGGTCTATTTTGATTGTTCACCACGTCTTGGTCTAACTTTCGTATGTGGTTCTTATCTAAAAATGTGTCCATTTCTTTAACATTTCCCAATTTTGTGGCATACATGCTTTTGTAGTAAGATCTAATGATTTTGTGAATTTCCTCTGTGTTTGTGGTTATGTCTCCCTTTTCATTTCTGATCTTGTTAATTTGTGTATTCTTTCTCTGCCATTCAATTAGATTGTATAGGGGTTTGTCAATCTTGTTGATTTTCTCCAAGAACCAGCTTTTTGTTTCATTGATTCTTTGGATTGTTTTCTGTGTTTCTATTTTGTTGATTTCAGCCCTTATTTTGGTTATTTACAGTCTTCTACTCTTCCTAGGAGAGTCTGCTTCTTTTTTTTCTAGAGCTTTCAGGTGGGCAGTTAAGTCTCCAATGTGTGCTTTCTCCATTTTCTTTAAATCGGTACTTAGTGCTATCAACTTTCTTCTTAGCACTGCTTTCATAGTGTCCCATAGGTTTGAGTATGTTGAGTCTTTATTTTCATTGAATTCTAGAAAGACTTTAATTTCTTTCTTTATTTCTTCCTTGATCCAGGTGTGGTTCAGTAGTTGACTTTCCAGTTTCCATGAGTTTGTAGGCTTTCTGGGGGTAGCATTCTTGTTGAATTCTAACTTTAATCCATGGTGATCCAATGAGACACAGGTGATTTCTAATACTTTTTTTTGTAACTGTGTAAGTTTGCTTTGTTACCGGGTATGTGGTCAATTTTCGAGAAGGTTCCATGAGCTGCAGAGAAGAAGGTATATTCTTTCCTATTTGGGTGGAATGATCTATAGATGTCTGTTGAGTCCATTTGATTCATTACCTCCCTTAATCCTCTTATTTCTCTGTTAGGTTTCTGTCTGATTGACCTTTCTATTGGTGAGAGAGGAGTGTTAAAATCTCCTACTATTAGTGTGTGTGGTTTGATGGCAGCCTTGAGTTTTAGTAATATTTCTTTTATGTAAGTGGGTGCTTTTATATTAGGGGCTTAGATATTCAGGATTGAGACTTTGTCCTGATGAATTGTTCCTGTTATGAGTAAAAAATGTCCCTCTCCATCTTTTCTGATTGATTTTCATATCCAATCTGTTGGCTTGTGCCTCTTTATAGGTGAGTTGAGTCCATTGATATTGAGTGATATTAATGACCAGTGGTTTTTATCTCCTCTCATTTTTTCTTTCTTTCTTTCTTTTTTTTGGTAGTAGAGTTTGTGTGTTTCCCTTTTTTGAGTTGTGCTGGTGAAGGGTCATTAGATGTCTGAGTTATTGTGGGCATTGTTGGACTCCTCGCATTGTGATTTTCTTTCTATTACTTTCTGTAAGGCTGGCTGGATTTGTGGCTACGTATTGTTTAAATTTGTTTTTATCCTGGAAAATTTTGTTTTCTCCATTTATAGTGAAGGAAAGCTTGGCTGGGTATAATAGTCTGTGTTTGCATCCATGGTCTCTTAGTTTCTGCAGTACATCTATACAGGACCTTCTGGCTTTCAAGGTTTCCGTAGAGAAGTCAGATGTAAGTTTGATAGGTTTACATTTATAAATAACTTGGCCTTTTTCCTTTGCAACTCTTAATATTCTTTCTTTATTCTGTATGATTTGTGTTTTGATTATTACATGGCAAGTAGATTTTTTTTGGTTCAGTCTTCTCGGTGTTCTGTATGCTTCTTGAACCTTTAAAGGAATATCTTTCTTTAGGTTGGGAAAGTTTTCTTCTATAATTTTATTAAATATATTTTCTGGACCATTGAGCTGTACTTCTTCTTCTTCTTCTAACCCTATAATTCTTAGGTTTGTTCTTTTTATTGTGTCCCAGATTTCCTGAATGTTTTATGATGAGATTTTTTTTGGTTTTGCTGTTTTCTTGGATCAGTGTGTTTATTTTCTCTATGGTATCTTCAGTATCTGACATTCTTTCTTCTATTTCTTGTAATCTGTTGGTAGTACTTGTCTCTGTAGTTCCTGTATGTTTCCCCAGATTTTCCATCTCCATCCTTCCCTCGGTTTGTGTTTTCTTCATTACTTCCATTTCATTCTTCAAGTCTTGAACCACTTCCCTTACCTGTTTGTGATGTGGGAGTGTCATATATCAATCTGTTGATTTCATTGGTTAAGCAATAAATAAACTGCTTGGCCCGATTGGTTAGAACATAGTTGGATGGAGTAAACAGAAGAAAATGCTGGGAGGAAGAGGAAGCGAGTTCAGACTTCATGCCGCTCCTCTCAGAGCAAGACACTCATGATGAAGCTCTGACCCAAGTTGGACGTAGGCTAGAATCTTCCCAGTAAGTGCACCTTGGGGTGCTTACACACATTATTAGAAATGGGCTAGTCCAGGTGTAAGAGTTTGCTGAGAAGAGGCTAGATATAGTGGGCCAAGCAGTGCTTAAATGAATACAATTTGTGTGTTGTTATTTCAGGCATAAACTAGCCAGGCGGCCGGGGTGCTGGGGATGCAGCCCCACTGCCCCTTATTTCTACATGTTTGATTTTTTTTCTCTTGGTTTTCTTGGGTATCTTTGAGCGACTTATTCATTTCCTCTACCTTTTTGTTTGTAATCTCTAATTGTTTATGACAGTTTTTCACCTCCTGTTTAAGGTCCTCTATTATTTTCATATAATTCACTTTTGAGTAGATTTCTTCTAATTCTTCTGGAGTGAGGTGTACATTTCTTCTTATTTCGGGATCCCTGGATTCTGGTGATGTCATGTTGCCTTTCAGGTTGTTGGAGGAATTCTTGCATTGGTGCCTTCCCATCTCTTCCTTCAAATGGAGCCAGGAAAATCCTGGTTTCTTTGTCCAGACATTGCTGTGACTGACTCTCTGGGTGTGTCTCCTCAGTGTAGAAGCAGGAACTGTTCCTGTCCAGATGAAATTCCTCAGCACCGAAACATGGATGCCTGGTAATCCAATGACCCCCGGTCAAATGGACGAACTTGGAGAGCAGGCCGGGGTCGAGTA
Organism: Microtus agrestis; assembly: GCA_902806775.1. Taxonomy (NCBI): domain Eukaryota; kingdom Metazoa; phylum Chordata; class Mammalia; order Rodentia; family Cricetidae; genus Microtus; species Microtus agrestis. The sequence continues at coordinate 359,517 of CADCXT010000527.1, read as the reverse complement.
GAACACAGGAGACCCTGCCGAGCAAGCTGAAGGTGCCTGTGCTCCCTTTGGGCGTCCTTGAGGCATGCCTGGTAGGCAGGCACTCATTGCTCTGGGTAGGTAGCCTTAGTGTAGGAGCAGAAACCTGTTTCTGAGCAAAGGACCTTGCAGACCATTCAAGCTGGGGGGGTTCGTGTGTAAGAAAGACAGCCCTGCAGAAGGAGCTAGGAGAGGGGGAATTGTGCTCTCTTCCAGGACAATCTGCCCCTGGATAGCACACACTCACCTGTCCAGATGGAGCTCCTCACCTAAAGAGGGAAGGCTGGTAGCCCAATGAGCTATGGACAAATGGAAGAATGTGGCAGGCAGGGTGGGATCCAGTAGAACACAGGAGACCCTGGCAGGGAAGCTGAATGTGCCTGTGCACCCTTTGGGGGTCATTGAGGCCTGCCCAGTAGGCGGGCACTCACTGCTCTGGGTGGGTAGACTTAGTGTAGGAGCAGAAACCTGTTCCTGAGCAAAGGACCTTGCAGACCACGCAGGCTTTGGGGGGGTCTTGTGTAAGAAAGACAGCCCTGCAGAAGGAGTTGGGGTGGGGGGTTTGTGCTCTCTTCCGGGACAATCTGCCTCTCGATAGCACACACTCACCCATCCAGATGGACCTCCTCAGCACCTAAAGAGGGACCCCAAAGAAGAAGTATTTATATATGACTACCAAATGTGAAAATTCAAATAAGCCTCTCATTTCAATAATCTACTTTTAGTATCATTTGCTACTCCTAGTCAGTTGACTAAAATGAAGGTTATATTTTTAAAAAATCAGTAAACTTAGGCTATAAAAACTACATCATTATTCCTGAAAAAACGTGAAAACCAAGAAACTTACATTAATTTTTTGATCATATTAAAGAAGACATTACTGAATATTTTATAGGATACTTACACTATGCACTAAAATAAGGTCACATGTAAGTTACTGGCTTATGTACTTACTTTATTTCCAGTTTTATTTCTAATGCACAGATATATCTTAATGATACAGCATGAAGTTTGGAAAGAATCTCATGAGATAACCTACTGTTTTCCATTATAATTAGGCATTGTTTCTCTAAAACATTGCTAATCATGTTTAACAAAAATTAAGTAAAATAATCTACTGATAAAGCAATCATAATTAGTGTGTGAAATATCTGAAGTAAATGTTTCCCAAAGTAGTTATACAGAATTTAGCAAAAATCAGAAAGAATCAGTATTTTTGATCTTGGCCATTCTTACAGGTTAAAGATAGAATCTCAGATTTGTTTTGATTTGAACTTCTCTGATGACTAAGGATGTTGAACATTTCCTTAAGTGTATTTCAGCCATTTTAGATTTCTCTGTTGAGAGTTCTCTGTTTATGTCTGTACTCCATTTTTTTTTGCATTATGTGTTCTTTTGATGATCAATTTCTCGAGTTCTTTGTATATTTTAGAGATCAGGCCTCTGTCTAATGTGGGGTTAGTGAAGATCTTTTCCCATTCTGTAGGCTGTCATTTGGTCTTGTTGATCATGTCCTTTGCTTTACAGAAGCTTTTAACTTACGCAAGAGAGGTTGTTGGGAAAAGGGAACACTTCTGTATTGCTAATAGGAATGCAAGCTGGTACAGCCCCTTTGGATGTCAGTGTGGCGATTTCTCAGAAAATTAGGAAACAACCTTACTCAAGACATAGTGTTACCTCTTTTGGGTATACATTCAAAGGATGCTCAATGGTGCCACAAGGAAATGTGGTCAACTGTGTTCGTAGCAGCATTGTTTTTCATAGCCAGAACCTGGAAACAACCTGTGACCAAAAAATGGATGAGGAAATTGTGGTACATTTACACAATAGAGTACTACACAGCAGAAAAAATAATGACATCTTTAATGTTACAGGAAAATGAATGGAGCTAGAAAACTATTTGAGTGAGGTAACCCAGATACAGAAGGTCAATTATCACATGTACTCACCTCATAGGTGGTTTTTAAACATAAAGCAAAGAAAACCAGCCTACAAACCACAATCCCAGAGAACTTAGACAACAAATGCGTACACTAAGAGTATGTTACATAGATCTAATCTACATGGTAAGTAGAAAAAGACAAGATCTTCTGAGTAAATTGGGAGCATGGGGACCTTGGGGGAGGGTTGAAGGGGGGAAGGGAAAGGCAGGGAGGGGATCAGAGAAAATGTAAAGCTCAATAACAATCAATAAAAATCAGAAAGTATTATGTTTTCCTTAAGTTAATTTTAGGTTTCCTCCTTAGGATGAATACTCAATTCACTTTTGGATAATGTATTTTTACTTTGGAATAGGAATTCACTATTTGATAACATATATGTTTAATTGTGGTTCAAATTGTTTGCATTATTAAAAGGAGACTGAATTATTAAGACTCTGTCCTAACGAAAAGCATGGCAGTATTGGGTAGTGTGGCCAACTTTAAGGTTCACTAGGAAAATATCCACATCCTTGGCCATTTTGATAATTCTTCCTATTTCTATAAAGGTAAGAATCTTCTGCCACATGATCCAACAGCAATATTCTGCCTTACCACAGGCCTATAGCATGAAATAAGCTGATAATGGAATCAAGTTTCTGTAACTATGAGACAAAATAAATCTTTCTACTATATAAGTTTTCCTTTTTGCAATTTTCCATCAGTCAAAATTGTCTGGAAAATATATTTATACATGCTTTTTAAAAATTTTGTTGAGAATTTAACATCTTGTGTATTTTTATAATTTTCAACTCTTCTACCTATTCCACTCTTCCCACTCCTCTCATGATTTTTATTTCTCAAGTTCTCATCAAATTCTTTCATAAATATTACTTTGTGTGTGTGTGTGTGTGTGTGTGTGTGTGTGTGTGTGAGTGTGTATGTGTGTGTGAGTGGTGTGTACAACCTGCTGAATTTATTTAGTAGTGTGAGTATATAGCCTGTTTGTATGTACAGGGCTAAGGTCTAACCACTTGAGATTGGGTAGAGTATACTATGGTCTTGACTCCATAGAAAACTTGATTCTCTCTTTGTCAACATCAATTACAATAAAATTGTCTGTAGCTCTTCATTTAGGGATAGGCCTCACATGATTCCCACCCAACCACAGTGATACATTGACCTATGTGGTAATAATGTAAGTCTTGCTTAGTCAGTCATATGAGTTAGGTTTCATGGGTGCAGTTTAAGCATCCTCATCATCTGGCTCTTAAAATCTATATGGACCATTTCCCCTGACATTCTCTGAGTCTAAGGATTATTGTAGATGGCATAATTGGTGATTAGCTTCCCAAAGTTACTTATTTTCTGTAATTTTTTTCTTTACCACTTTGCAGATTTTTGTAAGAGCTGCTAGCTGTAGCATAAAGAAGCTTCTTCTGTGAGATGTGTAAGTTAGACTTGTATATGTAAGGGTAAGTATTTAGAATATAGTTAGAAATTTTATTGTTTTAGCAAAATGGCTGTAATAGGTTCTCTTCTAGATTCTATTGACTCTTCAGCCATGGGTAGTTGGATAGATTTGCAGCAACAGACATGAAATTTCTCCTACTGAGCAAGAGTTAGGTCCAACTAGAAAGCTGCTGGGTATTCCTCAAATAAAAGTGCCACTACCGCACCTCTTGGATATCTTGCACGGTCAGTTATTGCTGTGATTTGTTAGTTTTATTTGAGTAAGTTTGTTGGTTGATTTACTCCTTTGGCACCATGAATATCACTATTCAATATTATGATAGATAGTTCAAGAAGGAAGTTTCCAGGTCATTTCCAGCTTGGTTTCTGTAAGTCCTGTGTCTAAAGTATGTGATATCTTACGCAATTGGGAATTACCTTCAGGTCCTGGGAGGCAAGGAAAGGCAACGGCAATAGCATCTATCATTTTAGGAGTATCTTGGGACCCCCTAACCAACAATTCAAAAGCATGCTTTTCATGTGAGGTCCTTTTATATATTTAATATTCCTCTTGTGAGGAGGAATATTACAATGTGTGGTAAAACTACAGTTCTATTATATATCAGTATGTTTTTAAAATGTTTCCTTGTTGACTTTAAAGACATCCTTATTGTTATCTCTATTTCTTCTCTTTCCCTGTTTGACACTTCCTACCTCTTTTTCAGTTATCCCATGAACAATTTTCACTTTCCCCTGTAATATTACTCATGCCCTAATATGTACCTCTCTAAAGTTTCTTTTATATTTCATTTCCCCGATCCCTTTCTACTTTTCTAGCTTTTGCCATTACATCAGCTTATATGCTCCAAAAGTTCAGCGCTAAGAGCCACAAATAATAGAAAATGTGTTTGTTAATTTTAGTTAAATAAAGCTAGAGTGAAACAAACAAAAAGGAGCAATTCAGTACTTCTTCTACTCATTTAAAATTGACTCAGTTATATGGTCAATTTTCAAGGAATAATACATTAATACACAACTGAATGAAATGTATACTGTACAATGAGAAAAGTTGATTTATTAATATTTTAATGGTTTCTTCCAAATATTCAGTCCGACAAAAGCTACTTTATAATATGTAAAGATCTGATGCATCTAGCTATGGTTGTTCTTGGCATCAGGAACCATTTATGCAAAGGTCACATTAATATTGTGTATGATTGTCTATGTATGAGAATGCAAACCATTATTATGACAGGTAGGCATCTTCTAAGGGATCTGATTACATCTGACCTTTTGAAGTCTCTAGTGAGCAAAAGTAACTTAAAAGAAGTGTTTGTGCATGCATAAGACAGAGCTGGGATTCCATACCCTGACTGTATCCAAGAACAAATGCAATGTCAGCACAACTTAGCCAAAGCTTATAGAAAATAATTTCTTCTATGATTTTACATCATAAAAATATATGGTCTATAACTGCATGTGTAATAAATTTAAATAATTTCTCATCAATATAATTTCAAAGAAATCATTTCAAGGAACATCTCATTTTATAAATTCAAGATGCATTTTTAATAAATATTTATTTCTTAAAACCATTGTCAAACTTCTAAAACTAGATTTGCTTTCAGTATGCCTAATAATATATTGATATTACGGATTCTAAGATATATGTATACACATGTAATGATACTTCATCTAAAAGAAACACAGATGTAGGTTTGTTTTGGTTGTCTTATTTTTCTGAACATACTTCATCAAAGGGTCAAGATTTATAACAAATAACCTTCAATATATAATAAGAATAAGAGTAAATGTATATCTGTAAATATATATCTTATATTTTTATTGATGTAACTATCAATTAAATTGCAAAATAATTGGAATTAAATTAACTGATTCATATAAAAGCATGTTAATAATTGTCATCATATCTCACATTTAAGTGAGTCAAATTAAATGTAAGTATATCACATTTGCAATTTTGACAATATTCCTTAGGTTTTCATCATTATACATATATTAAAATAAAAACATAAAAATTTCTAGCATTATATACTTAGTAATATAAATTTATTCTACAAGAAATTGGTGCAAAGTTGAGCCTAACTGATCAGAAAATGTGAACAAGACATGATACTGGTAATTTGTGTCAAGGATAGTTTGTTCAAATAACACAATTTCATACAAACATAGCATTATTTAGGTCAAAGTTGAAACCTCAGAAGTAAAGAAACCCATGGCTTCTCTCTAATAGATAATGAAAATTTTCTCAAGATTCATGCCGATTTCTTTCCCTAGTGTCTCCTTATTTTCAAATTTTATACATATATCCTACTTTTATTTTTTAAGAATATTAATTTTTGTTGAAAATTTTACAATTGCAATAGCAAAGAGAAATAAACTTGTGGTAATTGGAGTGGTATTAATAAATGATTCAATGATGCCATGATTCAAAATGTCTTTGCCATGCTCAAAGAACAATGATATCACAGAATGTATTTGAATTTGCATACTTGAGTATTTCTGAGCAGTAAGGAACCATTAGCTAACAATGCCAATGTATAGCTGAGTAAGAAGACAGAAGCAGGATGCTCCTGCTGGGAAGAAGCATACACTGTTTTTGGAGATACTGAAATGATTCTATATGATTTGCTATTTTGCCACATTTGCTTCTTCTGGAGATAATCATGCTTTGAAAGGTGAAAATGGTTTAGTTATGAAAATAGGCTGTATAGTTACTTTCTTTAAAATGTAGATACCTTACAATAATTATAGAAATTTATATTATTAATATGTGTCAAATGGTAATTAACATATATGTATGTATTATTTTCATAGAATTCACTGATGCATAAGTGATATATTAAACATGTATTTCATCTTCATAGATATGGATCTAATTTTCTTTCAATGATGAAATGATAAAGATTGTTCCTTTCATTACTTCACATTATCCTTCTAATTACTATCTGTAGCATGGAAAATAAAAGCCCGGAGACAGATATTGGGGTTCAACTTGAAGATCAAAAAAAAAAAAACAAAGCAGTCAGGGCAAAAACTGGAGGATCTCAAAGGCCAGATGATGCCAGGCTGAGAACACCAGTAGATAGCTACTTTCAGTTAAGCAGGTTTCAGTCCTACATAGCAGTCACTACTCCTGATTCAGAACCTAGGAATCTGACATCAGGTATTGATTCTGACAGTAACAGTTCTGCAGAGAATGAAGAAAGAGGTTGTTGTCTAGGCAGGAGAACCTGAAGCTAACATACTAGAACAAGGAGTTATCTCAGCAGAGCAAGGTGCTACATCTGTCACAGGAAGTGATACGGTCCCTCAAAGCAGTCTTCCCAGAAACCCAATGTTCTCCTTTATGTGGATGATGAGGGAAAAACTTGTACAGTATATTTGGAACAGTGAACCAGTGCTGGGGATCATTGGCTCTCAGCCTTACAGTTTAGATACAGATGCATTTCTAAGTGGCTCAAAGGACAAGCATAAATGTGTTCTCAATGTAACCAGAAAGCTAACCTCTTTGACATAATTTTCCTTTATGCCCAGTCCCTTGGAGCTTTGGATCCTAGTGAACAGGATTCTGTAAAAAGTGACTTAGTGAATGAACAAATGCCCAGGAGGCAGGCTGAGCTAGAATCTTCACAGTGCTGGCTCCAACTTCAGGTCATCATTGATAAATGCACTATACTCCACAACCGTGTCCAGGACTTAGAAATCTGTATTATATGACATCAGAATTAAGTTGTACAGTAGCACAGGAGCTGCCAAGCATTTTGTGGGAATGGCTCACCCTCCAGCCACAACCAGCATTAATGCTCCTCCAAAAAGTCCCTCACACTATCTCAGATATGAAACTGTCAAATTATAGCATATTGTGTTGGTTTGAGCTGCCTGGTGATATCACAGTTTTCTTCTCAGACTTCCTTCCAGGCATTGGTGTTAAGATGTTGAATACTGCCAACATAAAAAACAGCTAAACTAGTCAGCCATACAGGTCTGGGAGTGGTGGCACACACCTTTAATCCCAAGACTCAGGAGACAGAGGCAGATGGATCTCTGTTAGTTCAATGCCACCCTGTGCTATACAAGACTGAATGTGTGTAAAAGAGAAGCAGAGTTCAAATAAAGGTAATCACAGCATTTGGGAGTCAGACACCTTTAATACCAGCACTAGGGAGGCAGAGACAGGATTGATATGGCTGGGCAGAGAAAGGAGTGTAAGAAGGAAGAGACAGGAACTCAGTGAAGTGTGGGGTGTGGAGTCTTCAGGATTTCTGTAGATGATCTCATCATTTTCAGTCTAAAAGAGTCGGTAGCTGGCTGCTTTTCTTTTTTGATCTTCACGTTGAAATCAAATATGTGTTTCTGTTTTTTTATTATTCATGCTACAAGTAGCTTTTGAAAGAAATTCTTCATGAAGAAATGAATTAACTAGAATTTCAGTAATTTTAGGTTTACTAGAGAGCAAGACTGGCAGAGTTTCACTGAGGTCAAAGGACAGAGCATTATTGAAGTACACAGTGTCCAACTGTCTCTGAAAAAAGGGAGTGTAGCCCCACCAAAACGGAGTTTATTAGGGTGAGGGAATGGCTGCAAATAAATAATCTGTCCCTACAATTTACCCCACATCTTCTCCAGCTTACATTGTCATCACTATTTTTGATCTTGATCATTCTTACAGGTGTAACATGCAATCTCAGAGTTGTTTTGATATGCATTTCTCTGATGTCTAAGGATGTTAATCATTTCCTTAAGTGTCTTTCAGCCATTTTAGATGCCTCTGTAGAGTCTTCTCTGTTTAGGGAACACAGCATTTTTGCATTGCTAGTGAAAGTGAAAACTGGTATGACGATTTCTCAGAAAATTAGGAAACAACCTTCCTCAAGACCCAGCAATACCACTTTTTAGTACGTACCCAAAGGATGCTCAAGCATACCACAAGGACATGTGCTCAACTATGTTCATAACAGCATCATTTATTATAGCCAGAACCAGAAAACAATGTAAATGCCCCTAAAATGAAGAATGGATAAGGAAAATGTGGTACATTTACACAATGGAGTAATGCACAGCAGAAAAAAAAGTGACATCTTGACATTTGAAGGCAAATGGATGGATCTAGAAAACAGCATATTGAGTGAGGTATCCCATACCCAGAAAGACAAATATCATATGTACTCACTCATAAGTGCCTTTTAGTCATAAAGCACAGAAAAACCAGCCTACAATTCACAATCCCAGAGAACCTAGTCAACAATGAGGACCCTAAGAGAGACATACATGAATATAATCTACAAGGACATTAGAAAAAGGCAAGATCTCCTGAGTAAATTGGGAGCATGGGGACCATGGGAGAGGTTTGAAGGGGAAGAAAGAGGAAAGCAGGGGAGCATAGAAAAATGTATAGCTCAATAAAATCAATAAAAAAGGAATCTGTAAACAGAAATTCTTAGAGGATGCTGTTGTCTTGGGTCAGAGTTCTGAGACAGGCATAATGCATGGTTTTTATTTCTGGAAGTGGCTTTTTTTCTTCTTCAACAGGGTCTTCAGTCAGCCTAAGAAATAAATTATGAATACAGATCAGCATCACCTTAATAACTGACCAATTACATTCTGATTGTTGTAGTAGGATGGGCTCCTTAGATAGAAGGGTCAACTGGGAATTGGCTTTCAGATAATTCCCTAATGTTAGTAGTAGATGCTTGATTTGGGGTAATGCCTTAGTTTCTGAAGATATTTCTCTCCGTTACAACACTCTATTTTCTTAAGCCCTGAAGTCTCTAATCTGAGAAAAGAAATATTATTTTAAAGATATCTGTGTAATGTTTCTCCTTGATTTCCGTAGGCAAATGATATTTCAATGCCATGATCAAAGAATCAATGAAATGAAAAGCACTGAATATTATTTAAAGCAATATACCAAGTAATTCTCATGTATCCAAAAAAGGAAGAAGAAAAAAAAAGATGAAAGAAAACTACTGTTGTGTAGCAAAGGACTGAAACCTTAGAAAAACGTATGTTCCAAATGATAATATATGAAATATTTATCCAAGAATATTATTAAATACACATGTCCATATTATTTGTCTAGGATTCTGATTCATTAAACGTAGAATTGAGTCCTATCATCATTATTTTACAACCAGTTCATCTACTAAGGATAATCATATCATTTCTTATTCAAAAATTGAATGTGTACAGCAATGTAAGCTAAAGAATGCCCCACACTCGGCTGTTTTAGACAAAGTATTTAGAGCACAGAGGAGAGGTTTTAAAGATCACATGGAGACATGCTATTTGAAAGGAATAGTGGTATCAGATTTTCTATTAATTTGCTTACTAGGTAAACACATTTCTCATTATGTTTGATGACCTCAGTTTAATCATTAGTTCCTATATTTGTTAAGGGGACTCCTACAACTAACTCCCACAAGTTCTCTTCAAACCTCTAATTAAAGTATTCTGGTAGAAAGTCCTCTTTAAAATAACTAAGTGAATGTAAGAATTTTGAGAAGGGTACTATCAGAGTTAGTAGAGAAAAGATAACCTTTGAAATCAAGCTAAAGAAGCTATTTCCTCAAGAAGGAGAATGTATGCACAGTCAAATCCTTATAAGAAGTCAAGTACCAATTCCTTTTTAAGTTAGAAATTCCTTCTGTAAAATGTAACTCAAGAAAATTGGCAAGATAAAAACAAGTGCTTAGTTAAGATCTTTAGGAGACCAAATTAAAATTTATACTCCAGTGATACTTTAAGAATATAAATTTAAAAAACAAATATTGCAAGAGAAATGCCAAATTTCAGAAACAAAGGAAGAAGTCTAGGGTGTGCTAGTGCTATTAAAAGTATTATTCTAAGCTGGCATTAAAAAAGAAATTCATAACTTTCTTTTTTTATTTTTTTTATTGAAAGAAAGAAGAAAAAAAAGAAATTCCCACCTCCTCCCAGCCTCCCATTTCCCTCCTCCTCCTCCCACTTTTCTCCTCCTCCCCCCACTCCTCTCCCTCTCCCTCTCCAGTCCGAAGAGCAGTCAGGGTTCCCTGCCATGTGGAAAGTCTCTGGTCCTTGCCCCTCCATCCTGGACTAGGAAGGTGAACATCCAAACTGGCTAGGCTCCCACAAAGCCAGAACATGAAGTAGGATCAAAACCCCGTGCCATTGTCTTTGGCTTCTCAGCAGCCCTCATTGTCTGCCATGTTCAAAGAGTCCGGTATTATCCCATGCTTTTTCAGTCACAGTCCAGCTGGCCTTGGTGAGCTCCCACTAGAACAGCCTCACTGTCTCAGTGGGTGGGTGCGCCCCTCGTGGTCCCGACTTCCTTGCTCATGTTCTCCCTTCTTTTGTTCCCCATTGGGACCTTGAGAGCTCAGTCCGATGCTCCAGTGTGGGTCTCTGTCTCTATCTCCATCCATCTCCAGATGAAGGTTCCCGAGATGGTTCTCCTGGTGCTGAGATCAGCTCCCATAACTTTCTTTAAACTACAAAATCTCCCTCTCCAAATTAGCTGAGGAAACTGAAAACAAGAGAGAGGGAGATATTTAATATTGTTTGATGATTACATTTCAATTTCTAATCCAATCCAAATCAAGACTCTAAAGAAAACAAAATAGAGATCTCTGGGTATGCATAGTTATAGGTTTGTTTAGAAACAGATAAAAATATTGGACATATGGGACAGAATATTTACAATTCAAATTGGTCAACTGATGGCTCATTAGATCACTTAATTGTAGGGGACTTTTCTAACTATTGCCAGCAGATGTGTAAATGGAAGGAGTTATATATTCATGCATTCTTCTATCTTTGATCTAAACATTGTCTCTGTTCTTCATCTTTTCCACCTCATATCCTTCTAGCTATGAAACCTGAACCAAAAGATACTCCTGTTGCGGGAGGTCCTTCCGCCCCTCCAACCAATAGCTGCTGAGATGCCAGCCCATTGGGGCGTGGTTTCTCTCCCTTTAAAAGAAGCGGCTATTTCCTTCCTCTCTCTCTTCACTTCCTGCTCTGCTGGAGACTAGACTCCCTTCCTCGTTGCACAGATGGCTGTTGTCCGGGACGGTGGTCTGTAAGTTTTTTCCTTTTTAAATAAATAACACCCTATTAATCATAACTCCAAACTGGTGTGGCATTGTTCGTGACTTATGCCTTCATTTTGGCACCCGAACGTTTGGCTTTTAGGACCTCTCCTTCCCCCGCTCAGCTGCTGGCCGTGAGTTCGGCTGGGCGCAAGCCCTCCCTTCCTCAGCTGCGGCCTGTGCCTTGCGGTGGCTGTGTGACCTGTGCCCTTGTGCATGGAGCCAGCAGTTTAATATAAATTATCACTCACTGGCTTTTCTTGCTGCAGTTCTTTGCTTTTTTAGACACCTCAGATTGACTTAAAGTCCCCAAGCACCCTATTCTGCCTCCCCACGTGGATTAAAACTCCACAGGCCCGCGTAATCTCTGCCTGAATGGTTTACTCTTTTCTGAGTTGTTTTAAAATCTCCCTTGCAAGTATAGCTTTTAAGTGGTTCGAAACAGAACACGCGGTTGCCGGTTGCAGAAGCTGCAACCCCTCACCTGGAGGCATACATGGCTTCCGGGTTACTCTTCTCTACCCCTGGATTCTGGGTTTATGGTTCCGTGTACACCGTTTTTTGTTTAGTTCGTGACTTAGGCCCCAGTGCCGAGTCGGAGATACACTCGGCCTTCAGGCCCATAATATCCAGAGAGGCAGGACGATCTCTGAGGCCAACTGGGCGGTGGTGGCATACGCCTTTAATCCCAGCACTCGGGAGGCAGAGGCAGACGGATCTCTGTGAGTTCTAGGCCGGCCAGGCGGTGGTGGTGCACGCCTTTAATCCCAGCACTCGGGAAGCAGAGACAGGTGGATTTCGGTGAGTTCGAGGCCAGCTGGATAATAGGTAATATGGCAGTTTTCGTTTCCAACATGAATTTAACTGTTTGGGCTACCAATACAATGGGTCTTATCATGCAAGGTTTATATGACTATGAGGATAACTTAATTTACTGGCTACTAGGTTTTAGTATTCTTTTGAATATTCTATCATTTAGGAAGAATATGGTACTCCTAAGAACCATAGGTCAGGAGATTCAGGATTCAAAAGAGGCAATAATAAAAGGACTTGAAATGATTGAAGAAATTATTGAAGCTGGTGAACAGAGTAATAAGGCACAAGGACAGGATCCAATGCCAACACCAGCTATTAGAACTGGCTTACCCAAGGTTTTAGTGGCATACCCTATACTTAATTCTGACAAAGCATCAACTTCTAAAGGCTCAAAGGGAGTCAGAGAAGCTAGATGGACACCAATAGCAATGAATGATCTAAGAGAAATTAAGCAGGCTATTATTAATTTTGGCTTGCAAAATGCATATGTAAAGGAAATGATAAGGACTTGGGCTTCTAATGCTAGAGCTACCCCCTATGATTTCTATCAGTTAGTGTCTGCAGTTTTAGATAAGGGACCTTCCTTGATGTTTGGAATTTACTTCAGAGAAGAATCCAAACATATGGAACAGCAAGGAAGAGCAAAAGGTATTGAGGTTTCCCAAGATTAAATTCTTGGTGCAGGAGAATATGCTGATCCACATGTCCAAGCTCTTTATGACGATGAAGTACTGTGTCTATGTCACCAAGCAGCTTTAAATGCTTGAAATAGGATACAAGATCCAGGAAAAAGGGTTGAATCATATACCAGAATTAGGCAGGGACAGAGAGAACCCTTTATTGACTTTTTGCAAAGATTAATTAAGGCTTTGGACATAGGGGTAACAGACCCAGAATCTAGACTAATACTTCTTGAATCTCTAGCTTTTGGGAATGCAAATATAGAATGCAAAAAGATAATTGGGCCTTTGAAGTCTAGATCTGCACCTATGGATGAATGGATTCAGCATACGATGAATGTTGAGGCGTTTAGCTATAATGATGAATCTTGGGTAGGAGAAGCAGTTTCCACAGCAATGAGGAGACATCAAACTGCCAGGTGTTTTAATTGTGGTAAATTAGGACATCTGAAAAGGGATTGCAGGCACAGAATTTCTAGGAATAATATCTCCTCTGGGAATGACAAAAATAGGAGACCTACGCATTCAGGTATATGTAGGCGATGCGGTAAAGGCCGACATTGGTCCAACGAATGCAGGTCAACAACAGACAAACAAGGCAACCCGATACCGCTGGAAACTCCTTGAGGGGCCTCTCACAGGCCCCCAAGCCAACAGTGGCCCAGTCATTCCCAGTCACAGTGGAGAACGTGCCTCACCAAGAAAATTAAAAGCTCCAATTTCTGCTGTAAAAATTAATACTGGTCTAAATGATGAATTACGCGTGGAGGATGAGTCAAAAAAACCAGTAGGACAGAGTAAACGTATATTTTGGCAGACTTCTATTAATGATCGAAGACCAAAGCTAAGAGTCTGTATAAATGGCACTTTTATTGAAGGCTTATTAGACACAGGTGCGGATGTAAGTATCATTACTCCAGAATCCTGGCATCCGAATTGGCCTCTTCAAGAGGTAGATGTTCAGTTTCTGGGAATTGGAACCCTATCTCGTGTAAAACAAAGCACAAGATGGGTTGAATGCATAGGGCCTGAAGGGCAAATAGGAAGACTAAGGCCATATATAGCCAATATTGCCATAAATTTATGGGGCCGTGACCTGCTACAGCCATGGAATACCCAGATTAACATTCCTGTAGTTCCAGGAACTCATAATTCTAGGAAAGATATGATGCGGTATTATGGAAAAAGGTCACCAGCCATTCAGGCTGTACAAGAACATACAACAAATACCAAACCTTTAGAGGTACCAACAGCCCTACCTTTAAAATGGCTAACTGAGAAGCCAATATGGATCAAACAGTGGCCTTTAGCTGAAGATAAATTGCAGGCATTGGAACAGCTGGTGCAAGAGCAACTAGACGCTCACCATATTGAAGAATCAACCAGCCCTTGGAATTCTCCTGTGTTTGTTGTAAAAAAGAAATCTGGTAAATGGAGAATGGTGACAGATCTAAGAGCTGTCAACAAAGTAATTCAACCTATGGGCCCACTACAATCTGGAATTCCTTTGCCTTCTCTACTACCAAAAGGATGGCCTCTTATAGTTATTGATTTGAAAGATTGTTTTTTCACTATACCGTTACAAGAAAAGGATAGAGAAAAATTTGCCTTCACAGTGCCTACTTATAATAATTCTCAGCCTAATAGGAGATATCAATGGACTGCCCTCCCACAGGGTATGCTCAATAGTCCTACATTGTGCCAATATTTTGTAAGTAAGCCATTGGAAATAATTCGTAAACAATTCCCCAAGTCCATAATTTATCATTACATGGATGACATCTTGTTATCTGATTCAAATAAAGATACTTTAGAAAGGATGTTTGCAGAAGTAAAGAAAGTCTTGCCTAGGTGGGGATTACAAATTGCCCCTGAAAAGATTCAAAGAGGAAATTCTATTAACTACCTAGGTTACAGAATAGGGTTAGAGAAAATTAAAACACAAAAGGCACAAATTAGGAGAGACCGGTTAAAGACTCTTAATGACTTCCAAAGATTGTTAGGAGATATTTCCTGTCTACGACCAGCTGTTGGGATAACACCTGATCTAATAGTTCATTTAAACAAAACCTTAGATGGTGATAAAGATTTGAATAGTCCAAGAAAACTGACAGGTGAAGCAGAAAAGGAACTGACAATGATTGAGGAAAAATTACAGGAGGCACATGTGGATAGGGTGAACCCAAATCTTAGCTGCATCCTAGTCATATTGCCTTCCAGAATTACTCCTACTGGGATTCTAATGCAGAGGGAAGATATTATTTTAGAGTGGATATTTATACCTAATAAACCAAGTAAAAAATTAAAAATTTATGTGGAAAAAGTGTCTGAATTAATTATAAAAGGTAAGCTGAGACTTCGTCAACTAGCAGGTATAGACCCAGCAAAAATTATAGTGCCTTTTACTACTGAAGAAATAAAAAAGTTATGGGAAGACAATGAACCATGGCAAAGAGCTTGTGCTAATTTTTTGGGAGAAATTAATAGCAACTATCCCAAAAGTGGTAGACTTAACCTCATAAAGAGAACTTCTTGGATTCTTCCTAAAATTGTACGTGATGCTCCAATAACTGGAGCCCGTACATTCTATACTGATGCGAATAAATCAGGGAAAGCAGGTTACAAGTCAGATGAATTGAGTAAGGTGGCACAAAGCCCTTATAATTCTGTCCAGAAGGCAGAATTATATGCCATTCTTATGGTGCTAAGGGATTTTAAAGAACCACTTAATATAGTTACAGATTCTCAATATGCAGAAAGAGTTATCTTGCATATTGAAACCGCTGAATTTATACCAGATGACACAGAGTTGACTTCATTGTTTATCCAGGTACAAGACATAATCAGGAACAGGCTTTGTCCGATGTACATAACACACATCCGGTCCCATACAGGTCTGCCTGGTCCTCTAGCCCAAGGCAACGCTGAGATTGATCAATTATTGATTGGAAGTGTGTTGCAGGCCTCAGAATTTCATAAAAAGCATCATGTCAATAGTAAAGGCCTAAAGAAAGAATTTTCCATTACTTGGCAACAAGCTAAAGACATTATAAAGAGATGTCCTACTTGTTCTTTCTATAATCAAACACCGTTGCCTGCAGGGAGTAACCCAAAGGGTACTAAGAGAAATGAAATCTGGCAGATGGATGTGTTCCACTTTATGGAATTTGGTAAATTAAAATATGTACACCACACCATAGACACGTATTCAGGTTTTCAATGGGCTACTGCTCTGAGTTCAGAAAAGGCTGATTTAGTAATCACACATTTATTGGAAGTTATGGCCATCATGGGTATACCTGCACAAATAAAGACAGATAATGGTCCAGCATATGTATCTAAGAAAATGACACGCTTTTTTGAAAATTATAATATAAAAAACATTACAGGTATACCAAATAATCCTACAGGTCAGGCAGTTATAGAAAGATCAAATCATACTATATAGGATATGCTGAACAAACAGAAAGAGACTGAAAATACCCCCAGAAATAGATTACATAATGCTCTATTAACCTTGAATTTTCTTAACGCTAATGAGAAAGGAACGACAGCAGCAGAAAGACATTGGATAATGGAAAAGTCTGCTGAACTAAATCAACCGATTTATTTCAAAGATGTGCTGACCTCTCAATGGAAGCCAGGAGATGTGCTACGTTGGGGAAGGGGTTTTGCTCTTGTTTCCACAGGAGAAGAAAAGTTGTGGATACCATCAAAATTAATAAAGTTTCAATTTGAAGAGGAGAAACCTCTTGGAAAGGAGAAATGACAACCCATCCACAATGAAGATATTCATACAGGTGGTAAGAAAAACATATAGAATGGGGGCAGGGTTCTGTTCTTATCTCCATAAGAAAACAGTCATCTTTGAAAAATTCAAAGGACCCTGGATGTTTGGATACTGACAGATGGAAAAATACCTGCCCAATAGGAAATATCAAGAAAACTGAATGGGTTGTGTAAGTAAAATATATTAAAACATATTTCTAAATTTATAGAGCTGGTTTTGATGTTGGACTCTGGCTCAGTCCCTCTCCAATTCCAAGCCTGTTGGTAAGAGAAAAACCCAGAGTTTCTGGAGTTTCTGACTCATGTCAAGAGCCATGATATGGGACAGAAAGAAATATGAGTTTAAAAAACATCTTTGCTTTTTTTTCATATCTATCATACTTTTCATTGAATATATCTATCATGCCTTTCATGTCTATATATGTCTATATGATTAATGCTTAAGTTTTTCACAATGGACAATGAGTCTTTCCTGAAGTGACATTTGAAGTTTCCAGGAAGAAGATGGGGCCCCACAACAACAACTCTACCTGGTTGATATGACATCATGATACTGATAGCGCTACTACAAGACCTGTTTTGGGTACCAACTGCACAAGACGATCCCAACTTGGTTAGCTGAAATGGTGCACATCTTGTACAACATTCTGGCCAGACCTCCACAAAATACTCAGAGACTATTTGCAATTTTAAAAGACATTGATCTTGAAATTTAACCATCATTTTACTTTCACAGGATCCCCCAGAAAGAACGTCGCCCCCATGACAGCTGGAAGTAATTCTAGAGGACGACGTCCCCTCTCCCAGTAAAGTTTGCCCCTGGGTTTAGGGACATCATTTAGGGGTTGGGAGGTTGAGGGAGGAATTTTATAAGCTCAGGGATCATTTTGAAAAAAAAAAGGGATTGATGGGATAATAGATTTATAATTGTGAGTTACTGTTTTTAGACAAATATATTGATATCGATTTTTGTATATTGATACAAAGTTAAATTATATTGACTGTTGTATGCATGCATGTTTCTACCTCTGTTTAAAACATTTTTTATGTATTGACATATATTGTATTGATATATATATATATATATATATATATATATATATATATATATATTGTATATATTTACCATATTGCAGTGTACATTTCTACCTCTGATTAAGATACTCATATATTGTTTGTATATTGATATATATTTACCCATATTGCAATGTATATTTGTACATTGTTTATATTTGGAGGTCATTGTCCTCATTTGTTTCACAGTCGTTTATTGTCTTAGTCTTTAAGTTAGATAGATATTGAGAATTATATAGATTATAGTCATCTAAGTTTGTCATTTATAATTAGACTAATCATGTTCTTTAGATATATAGAGATTATACTCAGTATAGACAGACGGTCTTCAACCTCTTCAAAGAGCTGTAGAAAATGGTCTTTAATCTAACTCAGAGTTTTGTGGTAGTGAGACACAATTGCTCCTGGCAAAACCGCGCGCTATTCCCAAGAGAATGTTCAGCACCAAAGACACTTCACCTGGAGCCTTTCTTTTTGGCAGAATTGGCCTTGGGACAAAGAAATGCCCATACCTCAGCCACTGACAGAGATACAGAGCGTGCATCAATGGATAAAACAGGACTGTCATATCCTGCCAAGACAGGGTAAGATAGTTTTGAAAAGTTGCTTGCCTTTGAAAATGGTATGTCAGTTATGTTAGGCCTTAGCCAAAGTTGGTTGCTTCGACACTGCAAACATGACTTTGGGTGATTGCCCAGGTAGCTAGTTGTCTCTGTGATTTGTTGCATGTTTTGGAAATTGTTTTACTGAACTTTCTAATTAGTCAGGTAACATTATTTCCCTTCTCAGATCTTCGATGGGGTTGAAGACTACATAAATGTAGTTACTTTTCTCTCATGACTTGGCCAAGTTATTTATTATACAAGACCTAAGCTAGTTAGAATAGGATATTTGTACTTATTGTATATAATTTTGTAGTAGGTTTAGAACTTTCTTACTTAAACAAAAGGGGAAGGTGTTGCGGGAGGTCCTTCCGCCCCCTCCAACCAATAGCTGCTGAGATGCCAGCCCATTGGGGCGTGGTTTCTCTCCCTTTAAAAGAAGCGGCTATTTCCTTCCTCTCTCTCTTCACTTCCTGCTCCGCTGGAGACTAGACTCCCTTCCTCGTTGCACAGATGGCTGTTGTCCGGGACGGTGGTCTGTAAGTTTTTTCCTTTTTAAATAAATAACACCCTATTAATCATAACTCCAAACTGGTGTGGCATTGTTCGTGACTTACGCCTTCATACTCCGATACTTTTGATCCTGCTAATGAGCCCTACAATTTTATCCTCAGCATTCAATTGCTCCTTCTGCCTCATCAACCTCTTCTTTCCCTCCAGAAATTGGCTGTTCCAGTTGCCCAACCCTCATACCTACTTTCACCACCTACCCCTCATTGCCTGCTTTTTTGCCACTACAGACCCCTGCCCTAGACAATCCAATCTGGCTACAGTTCTCCCTTTGTGAGAGGTAGCCAGAGTGGATAGACTGGTTAAAGTTCATTTCCCCTTCTCAGGGGGCCATCTAGCTAGAGATCAGTTTACAATATGCATCTTGGAGGGTCTTCAAAATGATGCCCTCAAGTCAGTAAACTATGATAAACCTTAGGATATAGTCCAGAACAGACAGGAAAATCCATCTCAGTTCCTAAAATGCCCCACAAAGGCACACTTACAGTATACAGACTTAGGTGTAGAACCCCAAAAGCTGATTGTGGTGGTGCATACTATTAGGATTTGCTGAAGGAGGTAGAGGAGAGGAACCGCTGGTGAATTTGCGATCAGGTGAATGGGAGAAGTAAAAGAAATGGAAGCTCCTTCTTTGACTAAAAGATCCCTACCCAGTAAGGGCACAGGAGAGGTTGACACTATCAAAAATGAATGAGTGAGAGGAATACCCTTGCAAACCCATAGGGAAGACAACTACTTACGATGTGTTTCTTTTCTCAGAGCTTCTCCAACATTAGGGTTAAGCTTCGGTATCTGGAGAGGTGGCCCCTTACCCCACAGGCAAAAGTCTTAGCAGTGGCCTTTAAAATTTATAGTGAGAGATGATAAAGCCCGTAAACAAAATACCAGATGCTGGCCAAGGCCATCTGACCGGTCTTAGAGTCTGCCCAGAATCCCTTGCCCCCTGGGTCTTAAGAACCACCAGGTCTCTGTTTCAAATGTGGTCAACATGGGCCCAGGGGCTAGCTTTCCCGTAAAACTGATGGTCCATATCAATCATGTCCAAAGTGTTATCAAGAGGGACACTTCTCATTTAGCTGCCTGTTGAAATAGCCGCGGCGGGGCTGCGTCCCCAACACCCCGGCCGCTTGCACGGCTAGCTTTACCTGAAATAATTACATGGACACTGTATTCTTTTAAGCACTGCTTGGCCCATTAGCTTCAACCTCTTAACCCATTTCTAATCATCTATGTAGCACCATGAGGTGCGCTTACCAGGAAGATTCTAGCCTATGTCCATCTTGGTTCTTAGCTTCATCGAGAGTGCCTCAGAGAGCAGAGCTATCCCGTCTGCCTGCGAGACAGGAGCATGGCGTCTCTCTCTGAGGCATCAGGCTCTGAGCGGAGCTGCTTGCTTTCTGACCTCACTTATTCTTCCTCCTCGCATTTTCTTCTGTTTACTCCACCCACCTATGTTCTAACTAACCAGGACCAAGCAGTGTATTTATTGCTTAGCCAATGAAATCAACAGATTGATATATGACACTCCCACATCAGCTGCCCCATGTATCTTGTGTCACAGACCACCCTAAAGCTTATTTTATAGTCTGGCCATTGATGACTAAGGACACCTGAGCTCTCTTGACCCAACCACTGTCATCTCTGACAGGAAGGCATGGTGGATGTCATGGTATCAGGGTGATCCCTCTTCTTCTTCTTGGATAGCTGTGACATATACTCAGTACTGAAGGAGTTTTGGGGACCCACCTCGTCTTGTCTCACTTGTGTGGGTGTAGTGGGGCACCCTTACTTACCTCACCACATCCACCACTTAATTACATTTTCAGAGATATTCCTATGACTTATTTATTTTTGCTAGTGACAACCTGTCCTGTGCCCTTACTGGGAAGGGATCTTTTAGACTAAGTAGGTGGACTCCCAAGTCTGGGACACTCCCAAACCCTTCTGTTGCTAAACACCATTCCCTCATTGCCATTCAATTACAGCACCGTATGTCATATATCACCCAAGCCCAGTACCCACTCCCAGTCCAGAACCTTACAGGACTTAAATCTAAGATCTCTGACCTCCTAAGAAAAAATCTACTCTGTCCTATGTCATTTCCTTTAACAACCCTCTACCTGCAGTTAAGGAACCTAATGGAACCTACTGCCTGATCCAAGACCTCTGGCTCATTAATTATGCAGTGGTCCCCTCTTTCCCATGGTGCCTAACTCCTACACCCTTCTTTCCCCTCTTCTCTCAGGGATCTCTCACTTTTCAGTTCTGAATCTCAAGGGTGTCTTTTTCTTTATCACTCACAGCTCTCAGTCTCAAAATATATTTGTTTTACCTGGACTGACCCTCACACAGCTCACCTGTATTTTCTCACCCCATGGATTCTGGGACAGTTTATGTCTATTTGGCCAGGTCCTCTCTTCTGACCTACTCACCCTGTCTCTCCCCAAGTCTAATTTCATACAGTATGTAAATGACATTTTAATTTGCAGCCCATCCTTAGAAATTAGCCAAATGAATACCTCTGCTCTTCTAAATTTCTTGTCTAGCAGGGGCTGTAGAATTTCATCTTCCAAGGTCCAACTGTTCATTCTTCAGGTCACCTACTTGGGAGTTACCATTACCCTAACCCACAAAGCTATTACTTTTAGACAGAAAAAAAAACTAATTCTGTCTCTTGCAGTCCCTTCTATTAAAGAGGACATTTTATCATTCCCAGCAATGGCTGGCTTCCTGCATTCTTGGATTTCCTCTTTTTCTCTCCTGGTCTGTCCCTTATATGAGGCAGCTCTGGGCTGCTTAAATGAAACACTTATTAATATTAACACAAAGCACGTTCAAAAACTCTAACAAGCTCTCCTTTAGGAGCAAACCCTTTATCTCACAGAACTATAATGTACTTTCTCCCTCTGTGTAACAGAAAAGGAGAGATATGCCCTTGGGGTTCTAGGCCCCCAGCTAGGACACTCTTTTGCACCTGTAGCATACGTGTCAAAAAAATTTAGACCACAACAACAAGGGAATGGAACCTTGCAGCTGCCCAGTTCTAATGTGGGAGTGATTTCTTATTAATAAAGAAACTGCCTAGGCCCCTTGATAGGCCAACCCTTAGATGGGTGGTGTAGACAGAACAGGATGCTGGGAGAAAGAAGCTAAGTAAAGAGTCGCCATGATTCTCCCACTCCAGGCAGACACAGGTTAAGATCCTCCCTTGTAAGCCAGCTCGTGGGCTACCCAGATTATTAGAAATGGGTTAGATTAATATGTAAGAGCTAGCCAATAAGAGGCTACAGATAACGGGCCAGGCAGTGTTTAAAAGAATACAGTTTCCATGTAATTATTTTGCGGCATAAGCCAGCCATGCGGGCAGCCAGGTGCCGGGATGCAGCCCCGCTGCCGCTCCTCTTACTACAGAGTTCCTTAATCATGAATCAAAGAAAATAACATTTGGGTTACCCACTACTATTTTCTCCCTCCACAACATGTCTCATCTCTTAAAGCTTACAAACTCCCCCACCTTCCTGAGTTCTTTATTTCTAAGTGGCTCTAGTGGACTATGCCACAGTTACTTTCCAAACATGCCCACCCCTCAATATCTCAAATCTCCTCCCTCAACTTAATATTGACTATTCCCCATCTCATTCTTGCATTGAAACCCTAGAAGAACAATTGCCCCATCCTTCACACATACAGGAGCACACAATACCTCAGGCTACCTATACCTAGTACAAAGATAGTATCTCTTTTTTGCATGAGGAGATCCAAAGACTAGTCTACATTATAGGGTCAGATATTGGTTTGCTGGAAGCACAGGTACTACTCACCCACACAACTAACACAAAAGCTGAGTTAATAGTTTTCACTTTTGCCTTCCAATTGGCACAGGCACAATCCCTAAGTATTTATACAATCTCGAAATAACATTTTTATATCCTCTTGTCCCAAACTGTTATCTGAAAAAAGCATGGGGTACTTAAAACAAAATGAAGATCCGTAACTAACTTAGATAAAGTTATGGTTGTGCTAAAAGCCTCCCATATCCCCCAAACTGTAGGGATTATTCATTGCCAGTCTCATCAGACTGGCAGCTCTATTATTTCTAGGGAAACAACCAGATTGAAGAAGACACTAAAGCTGCAGCCCTCTGAGGCCCAGACTCACCTAATCCAGTATAGGGAAGTCACACACTGAAGCCCACATTCTCACTGTCACCACTGACATTCAAGAAGTTCTATTCTACTTACACCAGCTATTTCATCCTAATAGGCTCTGTCTCATTTTGTCAAGGCTCACCTCCAGTCTACTTCTGAGGATTACGTTTCTTAATAACTATCATTGCTTCTTGTCAAACCTATCAGATGTCAGATGCTAATTCCAGATTTCATAGCATCCCTTTTCCTACTCACCAGGCCAGGAGCCCTCTCAAAGGGACTTACTTGGTACTTGACTTTACCCCATGCCCACAATCAGATGAGTTGAACATCTCCTGGTATTAGTGGATACATTCTGAGGGTACACAGAAGAATTTCAGACCTCTAAGGAGAAAGTCTAGACAGTTTCTGACATCATTCTCCAGGAAATTATTCCCCAATTTGGAATTCTATGCTCTACTCAGTCAGACAATGCTACTGAGTTCTCCTCTCTGATCTCTCAAACCCTATCTAAAGCTCTCAACACCCCTTTACATTTTCACATCCCTTACCACTGCCAGTGTTCAGAGAAGTTATAACAAACGAAGTATTCCTTAAAAGACATTCTTGTTAAAACGTCACCATAACTTCACCTTGACTCTGTAAAGCTCTTGTCTCTGGATTTGTTCAGGCTCTGGGAACTCTCCAAACAACCCCTTTCCATTTCACTCTTTGAACTCATGTATGGACAGCTGGCTATAACCTCCTGTCTCTTACATAAATCCTCTTCTCTCCCTGATCACCTCCTTACAACCTTACTTTATCACTTTTACTCCCTCCTATGGAACTTTACTGATTATACCCTAACTCAGGCATGTACTGACCCTTGTCTATCTCCAGTCAACATCTGAGATCAGGTTCTTCTTTCTCCTCCATACCAACAGCCATCACCCCTTTTCCCTAAATGGCAGGGCCCCTTCAAAGTAGTTCTTGTAAGTCCTACAGCTGTTAAGTTTGATGGCCTTCCTCATTGGATTCATTTATTTAATCTCAAACCTTTTACTCACCTCCCACCACAAGCTTATACTTCTTCATACACAGCAACTCTAACGGGAGCCTGTTCCCATAATCTTTGCAGGACAACAAGATCAACTGCCTTGTCTCTAATCTCAGAAGAATTAGGCTTCACCCTACAACCATACTCTACTGGATCAAAAGCTCCACAGTGATGTGGGAGTGTCATATATCAATCTGTTGATTTCATTGGCTAAGCAATAAATAAACTACTTAGTCCGATTGGTTAGAACATAGGTGGGTGGAGTAAACAGAAGAAAATGCTGACAGGAAGAGGAAGTGAGGGCAGAAAGCATGCAGCTCTGCTCAGAGCCAGATGCCTCAGAGAGAGAGATGCCATGCTCCTGTCTAGCGGGCAGACGGGATAGCTCTGCTCTCTGAGGCACTCTCGATGAATCTCCAATCCAGGATGGACGTAGGCTAGAATCTTCCCGGTAAGCGCACCTTGGGGTGCTTACTCACATGATTAGAAATGGATTAAGAGGTTGAAGCTAATGGGCCAAGCAGTGCTTAAAAGAATACAGTGTCCTTGTAATTATTTCCGTTAAAGCTAGCCATGTGAGTGGCAGGGTGCTGGGGACGCAGCCCCGCCACCTCTTATTTCAACACCACATGCTGTCTTTCCTGACTTCTCTTCCTTTCCCAAGGCTGACCTGCATTCTCCTGTTTCTACTGATTACACCATGCTTTATCAATTTCCTTTCGATTTATCCCCAAAGATTCATTCAAAACTCTTAATCAAACCAATTAGCTGTTGTTACAGGGGTACAATCCACTAGCCACAGAGATGGAAGAAGAAGGACCATCAAGCATGCCCAGGTATGTTCAGAAATCAACTACCTTTCTCTCCTGAGTGTTAAAGTGATGCTGTGATGATAAGGGAAGGAATGGGTACTTTAAAGTTTGCCTATATAAAGATAAAAGGTAAAAGTCAACTTGGATTCACTTCAGATAGGTCAGCACCCACATCGATTGATTGTCAGGGCCCAATAATTTTTTTCTTCCTAAATTTCAATTTATCTTCTGCTCTGTCAGCATCTCACTAGATCCAAGAAATACTGGGAAGTTCCACATGGCATGAGTCAGCCATGAAATGACCATCTACTAGCATGCCAGCATTCCCCCAAAGATGGTTGACATGACACCCCCTAAGTCAGCATGAAGTAGTCTTGAGAATTCAATGTCCCTATACCTGCCTTACTTGGTACCACCTTTAATTAATCACCCTTAAATAATAAAAAAAGTAGGAAATGTTAGGATTCTAGCATTTTACTGACCCTTTCCCTCATTAGTTGGCAGTCCACTGGCATTCAGGCAAATAACTATCCAGTTCAGGGACCTTACTACTGTATGTCACTATGTTATGCTTTACATGGCAACATCTTGCATTGTGTGACTATATCATGCATTGTGTGTCTATGTAAGGCTCTGTACACACCACACATGCAAACTTTCCCTTTTAAGTAAACTTCACCTGCTTGTTCAGCCCTTTACTTCCTCTTCCCAGGTCAACTGACAAAAGTTACCTGTTACTCCCTGTTCTTATAAACCTCGCTGTTGGTTTGTTGAGCTCGGTGGCTCATTCACCATCACTACAGTCACTGCCAAACAACATTAAGGGAATGAAAACAGCCTCCTCTACTTTGTTGCTTTACGAAACAGTGAAGTGATTTGTATGATAAACTGCAGTCAATTTTTATGAAACAAATACTTCACTGAACAAGACATCATTCCTAAATACTTATACCATTGTCAGAAGGCATTGTTTCCTAAGGCTTTTTTCCATTTATGTATTTCTTACAACTATAATTGTTAAGTGTTAAGTCTTAAACCCTGGGACAAATGACTGATGCGCCTCTTTAACATATCAAAGTTGACCTATCTGCAAGATTCTCTAAGTATCTTTCAGTCTCTAAGGTTTTGGAACCAGATGAATGAGGGAAAAAAAAAAGAAAAAAAAAGCGAAAAGAACTTCGCCTAGGCATGGTGGAAGAGAATAACCACAGAAAGGGACATCTGGGAGAGTCCAGAGAGAACATGACCCGGAGTCATGTGAAGAGAGGGACAAGGGCAAGTGAGAGGGGTAACAGAAATGGTTAGAATATATAGGGAAGAACATCTGGACAAATGGCAGACCAGTCCTTGCTTGGACTGGAAATGTTCAGGGTAGGGGGTGTGTGGTATGCAAGGCATAATAACTCAGTAATCAGTAGGTACTGAGGGATACAGGGAGAATCTGGTGGCCAGGTATGCTTTGGTATGTTAAATAGGCACCTCAGCCTTTCTCTCTGGGTTTAAAGTTATTCAAATGAAAATTAAACTATGAAACTTGCAGGTAAATGAGTGCAGTTGGAAACAATAATTTATAGTGAGATAATTTCAATCAAGAAAGATAAGCAAAAATATTTTCTCCTATCTGTGTATGCTAGTTTCTGATTTTTTTTTATTTAGAATATCCTTTCAAGGAGAGAAGACAGATAGCAGTGATATAATGGTTTAAAGATAGCTATTAGAACAAGAAAGTTCAAGTGATACAAGGGGGATGGGAGAGTAGAAGAAGGATTACAAGAAGGGATTAATAAAATTAAAGGCCTTTTATAAAAGTCCTGGAAACCTAATTACTACGATAGGAACTTCCTAAACATATATACACACATAGAAAAAAGAATTATAATTTAATTACCATATAATTAAATATTAGTGTTCTTACTAGAAACTACATGCTAACTAATGAAAATGCCAGGAATGGGTCACCTGTTTTGGACTTATTAGTGAATGAGATCCCGAAGCATTACAGGATATTGCCATTTCTATAAGTTACCCTCCAGAACTTGAAGGTAAGACCCTATCAGTAAAGACACTGCATACTTGGAAATTGCAAGCTTTTACTGATCTAGAAATTTCATCACTACTGTTGAACTTTCATAATGCTGAAAGATGCTACCTATGATACTGGGAATAAAAATAATCATTATTCTTACTCAGATATTCTCCCTGTGAGTGACAGAAACATACACTCTGATGTGATAGTGGTCTGAATATCATGGAAGTAAACAAACACTTAATTGATTCCTAATGATTTACATTATACCCATAGATTAATGCTTCTCTCAACTCTCACCAAAGGAGTTTCAATTTGCAGTCGATATTGACTAATACAAAGACCAACAACTGGTCAAAGTGCAGAGAACATGTTACTTCAGAATGTTTAGCCATACATGGAATATCGATATCAAAGTTCTTCCTCTCAAGGTTTCAGAATCACTAGGGAAGTAACCACAGAAAGATTTTAAAAGACAGTGGAAATGGAGGAAGGCAAAGGAACTGTGTCCTCTGGAGATGACAGAGCATGTACATATATGAACTCAAAAAGAATGTGATAATATTCATCAGTCACATGAAGTTCAAGCCAGACAAATCCCAACATGGAGAAGAAATGTGGACCTGAAATTGCACTCTTAGCTATAGAACCATTGGCTATAGTGAGCTGTTGGAATTAAAGTAAGTTTTCTTTAATATTGTTATCCATAGATATTAGACTGTGCCTAGCAAAGGCAATCCATCCAAAAATATATATAGACAACACAAATTGGATTTGATGGGTTTAAAAATAAAGAAGACACAAAATTAGATGGGGAGGAATCATTGGAGGAGGTGAAGGTGGGGTTGATATGTTGAAAACACACAAAGTAAAATTCTTAAAAAAAATTAATTTGAAAACAAGGGTGTAAATTATCTCATTATTTTACTATCCTTATATTCCCATATCCTTTCCATCTGAAGGGCAAGCAGAGTCTAATATGAAATTTGGACTTCATGGCCTTTTAAATGTGTTGAAAAACTTGAAATCTGTGTGTGTTTATTCACCCAAATGCTAAAATCTTTAACTTGTTTCAGTCGTTAAACTTGCTTCAACAATATCTGCAATTTTTCAGCCAATTGATCTTTATAAGTGCTCACTGACAGCCAATCTTTCAGACTAGCTGAGAGCAGTAAAGTAAAAGATGTATGTTTTCTCCTATTAAAATGATAGTTTTTCTTTTTTAAAAGCTACTGAGCATTTATTTCAAAATAAATCCTTTGTAATATAAAATTGCTGACATATGCTATACTCCAGATGCACAGTTTCTTCCAATGCCCCATAGAAATATTCAATGGATTAGAGCTCTAATCAGGAACCACATAGGAAGTATCATTTCCTGTACAGTCATACTTCACATTTTTCATCTATTTTTTCTGAAAAGCATAAATAACTCATAGAATGATTGAGGCTTTTAGAATAACTAATGCATAACACTGACCCGAAAAGTGCTTACCAAAGAGTAAAAACTAACAGCAGTTACTGAAAATTGGTAGTGCTATAGGTAGCAATAAAAGTTACAGTAGAATCAGAGGAGCAATGCACTCAGGAATAACATGATAAAATCAGATTAGAAAACACCTTAGCAAAAGTAAATTTGTTCAGGGCAAGTTTTGTTAAAACTTACTAAGGTTTCCTCTGATATGGTTTGAACTTGCTGTTTTTAATTTTTTTTTGAGCTATATATATTTTTTCTTCTCACCTCCTCTCTACCCTCTCATGGTCACCATGCTCCCAATTTACTCAGGAGATCTTGCCTTTGCTACTTCCCATGTAGATTAGATCCATGTATATCTCTTTTAGGGTCATTTTTTTTTGTCTAGGTACTCTAGGATTATAAATTGTAGGCTGGCTTTTCTTTTCTTTATGTCTAAAAGCCAGGGTCTGGGTTAACTCACTCAATATGATGTTTTCTATATCTATTCATTTGCCTGCTAATTTCAAGATGTCACTTTTTTCTGCTGTGTTGTACTCTATTGTATAAATGTACCGCATTATCCTTTCCATTCTTTATTCGAAGGGCATATAGATTGTTTCTAGGTTCTGGATATGATAAACAATCCTCCTGTGAACATAGTTGAGCACAAGTCCTTGTGGTATGCTTGAAAATCCTTATGGTATATACCAAAAAGTGGTATTGCTGGATCTTGAGAAAAGTTGTTTCCAATTCTCTGAGAAGTCGCCATAAGATATCCAAAGCATCTGTACCAGTTTGCACTCCCACCAGCAATGGGGTAAAGGGAATACTTCATTAACATATTCTCACTAATGGAGCCAAGTCTGTCAGTGAGTTTAATCCTTTTGTTCTGCATCTTTGCAACAAATTGAACCAATTCCAGTTTACTTTGCCAGGTGTGTATGTATCTTAATAATTTTTTATAAATCATTTTGTATTGCAATGTTTGCTATAGTTTATTGGGATTGCAGTCAACTTTGATATTTTAATAACACTGGCATCATAATAATGCTGAGATATTCAGTCCCCAATTTGGCATAAATTCACATTCATTCATCTATTTTTGAATTTAACAATGGACAAACCTTTTGTCAAATATATCCTTAAGTATTTTGTGTATCTCATAGTTTCATAAATGGTATCACTTATTTAATTTAAGTTTCTTTAATTTTGTTCTTATGATATACTAAGCTTGTGTCTTACAAACTTGTTTAAATCATTGATGTGTGAATTTTACTATGATTTGGGGAAAGGGACATTTCTCCTTAGAAAGTCATCTGTTTTTCTTCCTTTTCAATCTGAGATTTTAAGTTACTTTGTTTTCTTATTGTTTTGTCTAGAAATTTCACTATAATGTTAAAAATAGTGGTGAGAGCAAACATATCTTGATTCAGACACATTAGGGGAAAGTCATCAGTCTTCCACAATTAAGTAAAAGGACTATATCTTGGTGCTGTTTTTAAAAGGACACACTTTGTTAGACTAGACTGTGAAAGTCACATTTTTATCCCAGTTTACCAACTTTTGTTTAAGAAGAGATGCTGGGTTTATATTTTTTTCTTGTTTTTCAACTACTGAGATAATTATGCTTACTTTTACATCTTATTTATAGAATTTCACTGAAGTGTTTTGGCATTAAACCCTATTTGCCTATATAATATGTATATTAATGCTAATATTCCTTCTTGTTAATATTGACAAAAATGGAAAACAACTAAAATACCCATAATAAAGTCAGGATTAAATAAACATTAAAAAATAGATGAATTTAGATTCTTATTTTTTCTTGTTGTTGTTTGTTTATTTCTTTATTCATTTGAGACAGGGTTTCTCTGTGTAACAGTCCTGGCTGTCATATAACTCCTTTGTAAATCAGCCTGGCCTCCACCTCACAGAGGTATGCCTGCCTCTGTCTTGCAAGTGCTGAGATTAAAACACGTGTACCCTCACCAACAGGATTTAAGTTCTTATTCTTATATGTAGAAATAATAATACTCATTATAAAAGTGAATCTTAAAACATTGAAATTATGATAATGATATGCATACATTTAAAAACTACAAAGAAATGGGAGGCATCAGCATACTGACAGGTCTGAGAAAGAGCAAATAGCCTCCTTCTTCTCACAGAAAGACTGACTGTAAACAAGTGATGTGAAATTCTCTATGCAAGAAATCAGAAACTAATTAATGAATGTCTTTACTTGAATCTTATAAATTATACAACTGTGTCCAATATAGAAAAGCATCATATAATCAGCAAAATCCTCCTGGCTCTGTCTAGGGTTGTCCAGAGAACCAGCCTGTGGCTAGTTTTGAAATTGATTGGGTTGCTCTCTTACAATAAAAATAATGGTAGTTCAAGTTATTTTCATAGAGCCATTGTACAAAAGCCACATGTGCATGCTTCTTGGAGATGAAAACTGTGACAGCAGTTCCAAGAATTCATTATCACATCATTTACTGGGAATCCCCTTTTCTTTAAGCTTCATACATGCAAGTAGGAAGAGTGGCCATGCTTTATTCCATGAGATATTAATGCACTGTATCAGGTAATGTGAAGAATCATTTACAAGGAAATGGACCAACAGATAAAGGCACTTGCTGTCAACTTACTAAACTGAGTTTAAATTCAGAACATACAGAATAAGGAGAGACTTTTTCTTCTTATCCTCTAACTTAGATATGTGCTCCATAGAAGGTGTAGGTGTGCATGCCACTCCCTTTCAAACGAATAAATAATTAAACAAACAAACATGGGACAAATCAACAAAAAAGAACTCTAAATGAACAAAATATTCAGTAACTGACTGCTGGCTCAAATAGTCTAACGAACAAAAAAGATGAAGTAAAACACAACCACATTGAAGCACATTGTAATTAAATTGTCAAAGTTGAAGAACAATGTTTTCTAATAGGAATTACCTAGATAAATAAAATCAAATAACTTAAGGAGCTAAAAAGAACAGGAAGAAGCACTTTGATAATCTTAAACAGGCCAGGAGTATACATCTGCTTTAAATTCAACATAATATAAACAAGAATCTGAATAAAATAATGAAACAAAGTCTTGCCTGGCTCCCTCACGGCTAGCTTTACACCAGAAATAACAACACACAAATTTTATTATTTTAAACACTGCTTGGCCCATTATATCTAGCCTCTTCTTGGCTAACTCTCGCACCTGGACTAGCCCATTTCTAATAATCTGTGTAGCCCACGAGGTGGCTTACCAGGGAGATTCTAGCCTACATCCATCCTGGGTTGGAGCTTCATCGCCTATGCTTCAGAGAGCAGAGCTATCGTGTATGCCCAGGAAAGGGGAGCATTGTGTCTCTGAGCTCACTTCCTCTTCCTCCCAGCATTCTGTTCTGTTTACTCCTCCCACCTATGTTTTAACCTATCAGGGCCAAGCAGTTTCTTTATTGCTTAACCAATGAAATCAACAGATTGATATATGACACTGCCACATCACTTCCCCTTTTTCTGTTTAAACAAAAAAAAAAGGAAGAAAGAAAGTAATTGGGTGTGGTAGTACACACCTTTAATCCCAACACTTGGGAAGCAGAGGGAGATTGACCTCTGTGCCTTCAAGGTATGGTAGCACACGCCTTTAATCCCAGTGCCTAGAAGGCAGAGACAAGCAGACCTCTGTGACTTCAAGGTGTGGTAGCACATGCCTTTAATCCCAATGCTTGGGAGGCAGAGACAGGCGGATCTCTGAGAGTTCAAGGACGGCCTGGTCTGCAGAGTTACTTCAGGTCAAAGATATACGGAGAACCTCTCTCAGAAAGCAAAATGTTAAAAGGAAAAATAAACGAAATAGATGTTAAAATAAAGCTGGACAAAGATGGAAAATATACAGAGAATATTGATACTGTATGCTATTATGTTCTCTTTGAATTATTTGAATGCTGAGGAAGGAGCAACAGCTGCTAAAAGATATTTGTTTATAAATGCTGTTGAACTAATCCAACATAGATATTTTGAAAATGCCTTGACTTTGAAATTTGGATCTAAGGACATGTTGCTTTGGAAAGGAGTTTCTAATTTTGTTTTCACAGAGGGTGAGAGCCTGTGGATTGCTTCTATCCCAATATAGTATGATGGACCACACCCTCCTGAAGGGTTGCTTGTGAACACCTTCAGAAAATTGCTTCGCTCAACTGCCAACTGAGATGAAACTAGCACACAAGTTATACCATGAGAGACCTAATTAACGACGCCCCCATTCAGCAGGAAGCAGTTTGGAGAGAAATAACTGTGCCCATGTTCCCATATATTGTTTATAAATGTTCTTTTACATTTAAAGGCGGATATGATATAGGTGTGAATAATTTACATTGATATGGATTTTACTTTAGTGATATAAATTTAAGGTCAATTTTGTTATATGTATATGTATTTCTGCTCTTGATTAAGGTATTGTGATTGTGTACTTCACTTAAAAATGGAATGTATATAGGTTGTTAATAGATAATCATAAGAGTCAAGTTTGTAGTCATGTTAGTTAAGATTTTCTGGATGTGCATAGATATATTTTAGATAGGCATTTTTCATATTTTTCAAAGATTATAGATTATGGCATTTTAAATGTTTTAATAACTTAGGGTTTTTCATGACAATGAGACATTTCTGCTCCTGGAAACACCAATCTACTTCAAGAGGACGATGGGCATCGAAGAGGATCCTTATGGAGTTTGATAGCCAATTGGGCAAGAAACTGCTCTTGTCTGGACTATTGCATAAACTGGACACAGAGACCCCACAGAGAGAGGACTACTGAACTTGCCTAAAGTGAGATGATCTTTTGGGGTTCCTGATTCATCAAGGAGTCTGCAAGATATTCTGCAGGACACAACAAATAGTGACTAAACTGACTTTGGATTTTCCTGCTTCATGGAAATGTCTGCTAGATACCATGGGCCTGAAGGCTAAAGATGGATACCCCAACAGTACAGAGGAACTTTGGGTGACTGTACAGGCAGCGAGATGTCTCTGTCATTTCTAGAGTTTTGAAAGTTGCTTACTTTTTGTTTGCTTATGTAATATTGTATTCTTCTGGAGTCGTTGATGGAGTTGAAGAATAGATAGATAGTTATAGTTAGTTTTCCTTAGTTATGAAAAAAGATAAAATAGATGTAAATATTGTAACTTTTAATTGATAACTGTTTTGTTATATGTAATTTTGCTATATTAAAGTTAAAGCCTTCCTTTTTATTTGTGTAAACAGAAAAAGGGGAAGTGATGTGGAGTGTCATATATCAATCTGTTGATTTCATTGCTTAAGCAATAAAGGAACTGCTTGGCCCAAATAGGTTAAAACATAGGTGGGAGGAGTAAACAGAACAGAATGCTGGGAGGAAGAGGAAGTGAGCTCAGAGACGCCATGTTCCCCTCTCCCGGGCACACAAGATAGCTCTGCTCTCTGAGGCAAACGCGATGAAGCTCTGACCCAGGATGGACATAGGCTAGAATTTTTCCCGGTAAGACTGATGCTACACAGATTATTAGTAATGGGCTAGTCCAAGTGCAAGAGTTAGCTGAGAAAAGGCTAGATCTAATGGGGCAAGCAGTGTTTA
The DNA here is from genome assembly GCA_902806775.1 of Microtus agrestis. Taxonomy (NCBI): domain Eukaryota; kingdom Metazoa; phylum Chordata; class Mammalia; order Rodentia; family Cricetidae; genus Microtus; species Microtus agrestis. Next base: position 325,409 of record CADCXT010000527.1, on the reverse strand, counting down.
AAAGACTACAGTTTGTGTGTTGTTATTTCGGGGCATAAGCTAGCCAGGTGGCTGGGGTGCCGGGGATGCAGCCCCGCAGCTCCTATTACAACAACAAAGGTTTTGGAAAGTGAATTCAATGTAGGGATCAAAATATTGAAGAAAACACAATATAAAAAAAGAAGTTGAAAGTGAAAAATTAGCAATCTTTTTAGAAAACTCAGTAGAAAGACTTACCAAAACGTATCAAGATTACATTAAGAAATGAAAACACAACCAGGTGGTACTGGCACACATTTTTAATCCCAGCACTCAGAAGGCAGAGACAGGTGGATTTCTGTGAGTTTGAGGTCAGCCTGGTGTACGGGAACTAGTTCGAGAACAGGCTTCAAAACTACAGAGAAGCCCTGTCTCAAAATACAATAAAAATTTTGAAAACACAGCAATTTCCTTTTGGATGAGTTTGTTTTTTTCTCTTATTTATTTATTATTAATTAAAGATTTCTGCCTCCTCCTCGCCATCGCCTCCCATTTCCCTCCCCCTCCCCCAGTCAACTCCCCCTCCCTTATCAGCCCAAAGAGCAGTCAGGGTTCCCTGCCCTGTGGGAAGTCCAGTGAGTTCAAATGTGAATTCTTCATCTCTCTCTGTGTATCTTTTACTTGTAGTTACTGACCTGTCTGGAGGCTCGGTGTTGAATGTTTCTGATCCGTGTCTGTGCTTGATGACTGTGAATATATGTATTTTCCTTTCTGTGTCTGTTATGCCTGCTGTGTGTATCTATAACTAATGAAGGGCTTTTAACTGCATATATTTAACAACACAGTAAAGATAGCATGGTAAAAGGATAAAGAAAATTTACAGAAATCTTGAAGGAAAATAGTTATTTACCGACCCCAACTATACCTGTATAACATTCAATATTGCATGCATACAATGTTATTCACATGTATTCACATTGCTTACAGAATTTAGGCTGGATATTTTGTTTTAAGGTTGCTTCTAACCTTAAAGCTTAGGAAGACTTAAGAGAGTGGAAATAGCAGAGTGGATATGATTAAAACACTCTGTAATTATTTTTGAGATTTTCAGAAAATAATCATCCCTTAGACTTAAAAATGAATATAATCTAAAATTGAAAGGATAGGAAAGAATATTACATACAAAGAATAACTAAATATCAGAGAAAACAAATTAAACATTTAAATTATCATTTATATATAAAAGTATCCTATATAAAAAGGGATAAATTATTAGATGATATAACATTAACAAATTCAAAGGCAAATTACACAAGCAAAAGGAATAGCGAGTAATAAATTAATTATGTTTACTCTCCCATGTAATAAAAAGGAAAGAATAGCTACTATTGGGGAATAACTTCAAAATGAAGTATAGGAGTTGAATAATGTTATAGATTAAATACACCCAAGATAAATGTACAAAAAGTTCAACATAATTGTAACAGAACATATTCTTAACATTAACAGATAGGGCCTTGTCTTTGTTAGACTAGATTGCAAATCAGAAAAAAAATCTTTCAGATTCATTCTAGCATATTCTAATAAGATACAATGACTTATTTTTAATTTTGTTTCATATTTTTCTATTTATTTATATTTGTATAGGCTTTGTGTCCTATAATATGATCTGTTTAAAGAAAAATTTCCTTTGGCTGCTGAAAAAAGTGAAATGTTGAAATCAAACTGCATGTGCTTGTTAATCCAATTGCTCTTCAGTGAAGTTTGTTTTTGAAGTTTCTTCAGAATTTTTTTTTTATTTTAGTTTGGATGATATATCTAAAACTCAGAGTAGGGTGCTGAGTATAGGCCATTAAATATTTCTACAATTAGTGTTTGAATAATTATGTGATCTTTAACAAATTTTAATATTGTCTCATGAACTTAGAAGACCCTACATTTGTAGATATATATTTAATTATTATATCATCATGATGAATTTTTCTTTTGAATAACAAGTGGTAAATTTCTAACCTCTTCTGACTACTTTTTGTTTAATTTTCCCTTTTTAAATATCAGAATGTTTCAAGCATGCTATTTTTAACTTCTGTTTGCTTGGTTAATTTAAATCCTTCAGCTCTCAGACTGTAGGTTCCTTTGATAATGACTGTTGAAAACAACAGTTTGACCTTGGGTACCTATTATAGCTTCTCTTACTCAATATAATGTTTAAAGTCTTATGTAAACCAATGAAATGAAAAGATAAAATTTATAAAAAATTTAAAAAATTAAAATCTTTGCAGATGACATAATCATACAGTAAATTACTTTTAGTAGCATTGACATTTTCACAATATTAAGTTGTAGTAATCTGTAATCACAGAATGTCTTTCCATCTTCTAGTGCCTTTAATGTTTTTATGCAGTGTTTTTAATATTTTATTGTAACTCTCTTTTAATACTTGCTAAAGTATTGTGGTGGTTTTTGAACGAAAATGACCCCCAAGATTCATATATTTAAATACTTGGTCTCCTGTTATTAAAACTGTTTGCTAAGGATTAGTAATGTGACCTTGTTAGAGGAGGTGTGCTTCATACTTATAGACCAGGATATAAGATCTCAGCCACTGTTCCAGTACTATACCTTCCTGCTTTCTGCCATACTCAAGCCATAATGGCCAGATTAAATGGACACAAACTTCTAATATCATTTTAACAGAAATAGAAAAACACTGGGTCTTGAAGTTCTTAATGAATCCTGAGCAAAAAGAATGACGCATCAGAATCACATGACTGGATTTCTAACATATTACAAAGTTTCAAAGCCATCACTGTATTGGCACAAAACAGACAGGTAGGTAAAATTAAGTATGTTAGAAGACCCAGAATTTGATCCACACATTTTATAATCCAACAAATTTTTAACAAATATACCAAAAACAGACACTGGAAAAAAGAATCTAACAATTGTGCTAGAAAAAGTGAATATCCACATGGTAAATAATAAAAGTAGATCGATATACTTTATCCTCTGTAAAAATAAATTTTAAATGGATCAAAGATTTTAATATGTATCTCAAAACTTTGAAGCTTTAAGCAGAAATCAAGTTATAGGTTTTCTGAAACATTCTCTAATAGTTTAGAAAATAATACCAAAAACTGTCAAACAGAAGTGCAATAAACTTAAAATTTTTAAACTTGCTGCACAGGGAAGAAAATAACCATGTAAAGACAGCCTAGAGACTAGGAGAAAGTCTTTTCTATCTATATATCTAGAAGATGATAAAATTCATAAAGTATTAAATGAACTTGTGGTGATTAGTTGCTATTTTGTTTCCATTTTTGTTTTGTTGTTATTTTTTGTTTGTTTGTTTTTCAACTTGGCATGAACATATCTGAAAATAAGAATCTTACTTGAAATACTGTGTCCAAAAGATTGTCCTGTAGGCATGTCTGTTGGTCATTAAAATAAAATGACAGAATTTCTTCACATTCACTTGTCCCTCCCAATTCCATCCTCCCCTCTTCCAATCAATTTCCTACTCTTTTATTATAAAATCATTGTTGTTGCATATGCATATAAACGAATAAGCATTCAAATACAACCTGCTGAGTACATTCAGTGTTGCTTCATGCTTATACTTCTTGGTTTTGGATAGAAGCATTCAAAAGACTCTACTCTGGGGAAATCTTACTCTCCCTTATCAGATGAAGTCCTGTGAAGTTTCTCCTACCTACATCAAGTTATCCACAGTTGTTGGAATTGTCCAGATGTTGTTTAGGCAACCATGTGTAAGTATTTAGAATACAGTTAAAATTATACTGGTATAAGAATGTGGTGGTAGTATACTCTTCCTCTAAGGTGTATGAAATTAGTGATTGCAAGTGGAAAAATTTATAGTACCAGAAATTATTTCCCTTTTGTTAAGTGGGCCTTGAGTTTAATTAGAAAGCTCTTGGTTACTGTCAAGATATAAATGCCACTATTACACATTATGGGATATCTTGCCATGCTGGCCAATTTTATGGTTCAGAGACCAGACAACTGTGTTCAGTGCCAACTCTGGGAATGTGGTGCTGGGCTGTATAATAAAGCAAGTTGAGCAAACCATTGTAAGCAAGATAGTAAGCAGTTTTCTTTCACAGGCCTGCTTCATTTTCTGTCCTGCTCCTTCATGTACAGAATTCCCTCAAATGATGGACTACAATTCGGACATGTAGATCAAATAGATTCTACCCTTTCCTTGTTGTTTTAGTCAAGTTTAGACAATAGAAAACAAACTAGAATAAACTACTGCCATGAAATATTTAAAACACTGAAGAAAGAATATTTAAAAACACAAATTCCTAAACCAAAATATTTCAGTTTATAAATGAGATAATTAAGTAAAACAGGTAGTTCTTAAAAGATACCTTTTAATGGCTAATAAACATGAAAAAACTCACAATATTCAATGTTCATAGCCAACAGCAAAATAAAAATTAAAACAAGAGAACTTTCTTTTCACTTCAGTAAGAACTGGCTATTATTAAGTAAACAAAAATAGCATATGCTGATGAGGATTTGGGGAGAGGAATTTTTATACATTATTAGTTTCTTTTTGTTTACCTCTGGAGGTTTCTCAAGAAACTAAAGAGAGAACTGACATATGGGCTGCATCTATTACTACTCTACTTATACTTGAAAATGCATAAGTCAACATATCATATAAGTGCTTACAGATCTATTTTCATTGTTGTTTTCTAGTTACAACATCCAAGTTGAAGAAACAGCCTAATTGTTCAATAGTTAGTGTAATGGAAAAATATATGTATATACTATGAAGATTTATTAAGTCATAAAAAGGAATAAAATGCTTTCTGGAAGTTGATGTAGCTAAAGAACATATTAGTCAAAATAATCTCAACTCATGAAGCCAAATATTGGATATTTTCTATTATTTGTTGATTCTTTAATTATACAAGGTACACAAAGCCATATGTGTACACAGTGAGACTGTGTGATTCTATGTATTTGCCTGTGACATAAACATAAATGGGAGATTGAACAGAAGAAGACTAGCAGGAGGAGCAAAAAATGAGGAGGAAAGAGTTGTGATGGAAGTTTAACTATAGTCAATATACATGATACTCTTGAATTAAAATTTGATGCATATGTGTTTGATATATGACATACATATTATATATAATGAATATATATCAATAAAAATATTCAGTTATATTTCAGGAAAATGTAATACCAGACTTAATTCGTATTGGTAATGAAATAACTGTATTAAACAATCTAGAAGTTCCTAAATAGTGTTAAGATAGAAGAACAATATAATACAACATTCATACCTCTAGGTCATTCTTCAAAGTATTAAATTGACAATTAATAATTGTTGTCTAATATTCACTTATTAGACAACACTCTTTACAATGGCAAAATGTTTGAACCTATATACATCCATTAGAACATAAAGATAAAGAAAATATAACACATGTATAAAGCAAATTATAATAAAATACAGCTTACAGAGCACAAATTTACAATACTCAACATTGTGAATTAAAATTGAGAATATTAAATTCAATATGTCAGACTAAGAAAGACAAGTACATGATTCCACTTATGTGACATCCATAAAATCCTAAGGCTCATAGCATCAAAGAGAAGAATGGATGTAACAGGAAAGAGGAAGTGAGAAGTGAAGAAAATCAGAAATTAAGGTCAATAGGCAAAAAGTTCTAGTCAAGCAAGATCACTAAAGTAAAAAAGGTGCCAATAGAGATGACTCAGCAGTTAAGAGCACTTGTGGTCTTCCAGAGAAGTGGGGTTCTATTCACAGAACACATACAATACCTTATAGGTGCCTGTAGCTCCAGCTCCTCAGAATTAGATGATTCACAGGGCCACCCACACTCAGAGGATATATTATCAGTAGCAGTGACTGAAGAATGGAGACTCTGACTACCCAATCTGCCTACACATCAAGAAGGAGCTTCAGTGATGCAGCTTAGTTATCATCAATGCTAGGGAAGGCTTTTCTGTGATGCAGATGCCTTTGAGTCACCAATGGTCCTGTGAAACACCCCTCATCTGTACTTCTGTATGTAACCTCAAATAAACTCCTTGACTCGATGATCTTGAATAGATTTGTTTCTTCAGCCTGCCAATATTGTATATGGGGGTGAACAGATGTTCACTCATGTCTCCACCAGAAAAATCACAAAATAGTTATAAATAATTGGAATAAAACATAAGCAAACAAATGTTAAAATATCATTATAGAGTACTGTCCCTATTTTTATATGTTAGAGTTCAAAGAGAAAAAGTATGGCCATCAAAATTAAAGGGATTTTCATTGTATTACTCCATTATTAATGGTATTCACTTCTTTCAATAGGCAACCTTTTTAAAATGGAGATGAATTACTACATTTGCCTCAGGTATTATGTCTACCCTTTAAATTACCATGCACATTAGCAATCATAGTCTCAGCCATCACAAGAATTAAGCACAGATGTTTGTTCTCAGTAGTTCACAGAATATGAACACATTTTGAAAGCTCACTATCTCAAATATGCCATGATGATGGAATATTAATTTGTCAAAATTTGTACTACATTCAAAGATCTTATTTAAGTAGAAAATGTATATAATCCAAGTTTGCATTTCACAAAAATCTGGTAAATATAAAATGTGAGAATAGTTTCATTTTTTCTATGTTTCTTTGAATTTTGATGTAGGCATTTTTATGAAGACAGACCTTCATAAATTTTTCCACTGAATAGACTGACCAGCAGATGGCATTATTGTAATTTCAAAATGTCCTTAAGTAAAATTAGGAAAACAAGACATGAACAAATTTAATCTTGCGAAATTTTGTCCTTCACATTTGTAATAAAATTGTGCTTGATTTTTTGTTAATGATTCATATTGAACAGATATAGAAATAGAGCCAACTTACAAATTTTAAATACTGGACAACAACATATACACTTAGGAGAATTTTTTTCATACCAATAAAGTTAAATGGTCTGTGTACATATCAAAAAATACTTACATCCATCATTTAGAGTTTTAAATTAGCATGATATTATTTTATATATACATTTATTTTTCAAAATGACTTTAAACAAATGAGACTTTATATAATTGATGATTTTTCAGTGCCAATGTTCAGTAATATGCTCATAATTGATGAGAATCTACAGGATAGTAATAACTATGGATGTTCAGAGAAGAAAGATTGTGAAATTTTCAATTAAAAAACACCTTCAGTATTTCTGACTATTGTGAATAATCATAAAATAGAAAGACTCTGCTGAAATATACAGGGGAGTTTGAGACTCAGCTAAACTATAGAAATAAAAAAGAGCTGATGATTACCAACTAACTCATTGTTAGGCTTATGACACATAAAACAAACTTGAGTCACTCCATCATGGATGTTTTATAAATAACAATAATGTATTGTCAAAATAAGAGTTCAAATCTCCCCTTGTCCTGCTTCTTACACCCTATCTCATCAAATCACAACTTTCAGCTTCCATCCTCAACTATTTTGGGGAATCCACAGAGGAGAGTTGATATGAGTTAATGAACATTCCTTATGACTTCCATCTGGATCATGTCATTTTATTCTTTGCAGCAGCAGATGCTTATTTTCATGATCTATTTCAAGGTTGGGTTTGAGAATCAGACAACAATTAACAATGTCTTTTCTACATACGCTTTTAAAGATGTGTATCTAAAGTTGTCTTTATTCTAAATATCAAGTAAGATAAAAAAAACCAACTGATCACACATGCTACAAGGTTCTTACCCTATCCAGAATGTATGTTATAACTACTCCCATCAGAGTATGTTTCCAACGCACTAATAATGTTGATGCTATAGATGCTATGATGCTGTGCTACGTTATGTGAGGAAAAGGAAAAATTTGTCTATTTCATCTTTTCTTTCTGACACTAGCTCAATGCAACATTATGTTTTGCTTGCTGATATTTGTGTTGAAAATAATTATCACAATCACTCTTTAGTATACATTCAACAAGCTTTTAGTCCCATATAGAACAGCATGAAAATGACACACAGATGCTCTATTCAGATTGCTCCTATCCTTCATTGCCAGGAAAATGCCATTTGATAAAACTCGCATGACTGAATTTCCTCTATTCTAATAACAGCGAAACCTCAATTCTCCCTTACAGCTGCTATTCATCCTACACCATATAGTATGTTTTTCATGTGTTTTCTAGTTCCATAAAATTTAAAAGAGTTGGATTTTATAGCAGAAGAAACTGAATCAGAAAAATTGATTTCCAGGTGGTAGTACTGAAGGTGAAACTGCTGTTTTTCCCAGTGCCTAGATTTGTGTGATTAAATAAACAGGCTACCCAAGGATTTTTCTGGCAAGAATCAAACACTCACTGATCCCATGTAAAACTGTTTTTATTACTCAGTGTAAAAGCTGATAAACAATAGAGCTAGTCAAACACTAAATATTATCTCTTTTCCTCATTTTAATGAGAAGAAAATCCAGATCTAGACTTGGATGCTTAGTGAATTAATGAGATGAAACAAATTCTGTCTCCTTACCCTATAACTATTCAATGGTGCTAAGATTAGGGAATAAATTAATTTCTTTTGTGTATGCATTCATGTGAAAACCAAACATAAAATCATTTTCTCATTGACTATGTTGTTGCTATCAATCAAGAGAAAATGTTCCATAAAGGAAAACATATTTGTGAATACAGAAGCAGGGGAAGGTTTTTGTGATTAGGTATATATCGTTCATTTCCCTTTCTATGCAGGCTGCTCCAAGATTTACAGATAGAGGTCTAATTTTTATGACTCTTATCCTACTCTGAACAGTGTGTCAGCATGTAGTAGTATAATATTCTTTGGTGAATCATAACACCCTACTAAAATAGTTCACCCAGTCATTATCTGAATTGTTTTGTAGTATTCTGTATGCTATATTATACTTGAAAGAATAACTACAACAAAGTTTGGAATAAACATACATTCTCTTCATTTCTAAAGGTCCATTTTCTGCAGAAACCCACTCTCGTTTAAACATGTGAATACAGACTCAGAGAATTTATGATGTTGAACATTGCAGCTGTATAGATGGAGGCTGTTTGTTCACTTCCTGGTATCCCAGACCCAAAATAATCACACAAAACTGTATTAATTAAAACAACACTTGGCATGTTAGCTTATGCATATTTATAGCTTGCTCTTATATCATAAATTAACCTATATCTATTAATCTGTGTATCACTGCATGGTAATGGACTGCCAACAACTTTCCATGCAGCATCAGTTGCCTGCAGTGGCTACATGGTGACTCACTGACTATATCTTCTTTCTACCTCTATCTGCTTGGAATTTCCACCTTACTCTATTATGCTAAGCCACTGTCCAAAACAGCTTTATTCATTAACCAATAAAAGAAACACATATACAGAAGGACATCCCACATTACTTTCCCTTTTCTGTCTAAATAAAAAGGAAGATTTTAACTATAATATAGTAAAATTATATATAACAAATCAGGTATCAAGCAAGAATTACAGTTACAATATTTATATCTCTTTTATCTTTTGTCATAACTAAGGAAAACCATAACTACCAAATATTCAACTCTATCAAAGACTCCAGAATTATATAATATTACTTAGTAAACAGGAAGTACATTGTAAGCAACTTTCAAAACTCTAGAATTGACAGAGATACCATTCTTCCTGAACAGTCATCCAAAGTTTTTCTATATCATTGCAGCATCCATTTTCAGCCTACAGGCTCATAGTATCTGGCATACTTTTCCATGAAGCAGGAAATCTGAAGTTCTTTTATGCCTTGTACTGGAAATATTCATGAGTTTCTTTCTTTTGTGTCCTGTAAAATATCAGGCAGTTGTCTCTCGAAACAAAAACCCTGAAGGACTATCTCACCTTCTTTAAGCAACTTCAGCAGTAATTTTTCTGTGTGTCATGCATGTCCAGTTTATACAGTATACAATCAAGCAGTTTGGACAAAAGCAGTTTCTTGCCCAGATGGCTAACAAAGTCCATGGGCTCTTTGATGCCCATCATCCTCTTGCTGCTGGGAACAGATATGTTTCATTGTTTTGAAAAGTCTTAAGTTCTTAAACATTTTAAATGCCACTTTCTGTCAGTCTTTGAAAGGTTTGAAGAAAAGCTATCCATCTGAAATATATCTCTGAACATCTAGAAAACTTAACTAATTTGACTACAAGCTTGACTACTATGGAGTATTTTTAACCTGTAATTTTTTAATTATACATTACACTTTTAAATGAGATTTACAAACCTAATACGTTAATCAAGAGTAAGAATATACATATAAATAATTGAATTTAAATTTGTATCAATAGACCAAAGCAAAGTGTTAATCTCTAAATCATATACCACTTTAAATGCAAATAAACATTTATAAACAATACTTGGGAGTTTTGATGTAGTTCTTTCCAAACTGCTTTCTGTTGGTTTTGGATGAAGTAATTTTTAGGGGTTCACAGAGACCTTTCAGGGGGTCTTGGTCCCTCAACCTACATTAGTCTGGAAGGAATTCACAAGTTCTCATTCTCTGAGGAAACAAAAGTAGAACATCTTTTGCAAAGAAACATATCTTAGACACAAATTTTGAAGTCAAGATATCTTTAAAATGTATATGTTTTTTTAGTTTAGCAGCATGTAAAATGAAATATCTCTCTGTACTTATTTCATTCATGATCAAAATATTCAAAGAAAACATAATAATATAAATAATTCAGACTCTCTGAGTATATTTCATCTTTATGTGGCTTAATTTTTTGCTCTATTACTTTCTTTTAAAAGTTTAATATTTATTTTATTATCTTTGCTCCTTTAACCTATGGCTGCCTGTACTCTTTTATATCAGAACTCTCTATACTCTATTTCCTCTCTCCCTCAAGCTTACATATATTTATCCAACACTGTGGCCCATTCAGTGGTATATTTCTGTCTGAATCTCTCTTTATTGCATATCTGTAATTATTTTCTGATCAAGATCACAATTTTTCCCAATTGCTAAACAGACATGTCTAAGAACATTTTTGCCACCCTGACTGTGGGCTCCACCCAGTTTAACATGGCAGAGGCATGTTCACTGCTTCTGACACTGCCAGGCAGGAGACATCCTCACAACCTTAACTCTGGGTAGCACTGTGCCAGCATATAAACCCATTTTATCTCAATAAAAGCTAAATCAGCCATGCAGTACAGTGTGAAGCCTAGAAATATCACTGTTTATGGCCATGGGAATCTGTCATGCTCTCCTGCCTGTGCACACATAGCAAAGGCAATCCAGCCACTTTTTCTAGGTGGGGTGCTTTGCAGCAGTCACGCTTTCAGCTACTTTTCTTCTAACACTGAGTGGGCATACAAATATCCAAATACAAAGTGCATGGCTTGCCATGTCTGTTAGCTCCTGTCCTTTTCTTCTGTGAGGTCTGTTTGCTAGAGTCAAGCATGACTCGTAAGAGTCTTCCTGATTCAGCTTCAGCTGCACTAAACTTGTATCTCTTTAAAGAGGTTTCACAACCATATACCTAAGTGATGTTTAAGAATAGCCAACAGCAAGTTTCTTGATGGTGGCAAGGATCTTGAAACTCCATAGACTTGTGGCAAAAATCATAGTTCCTGTCAGTAACTTCACCATGAATCTTGACTTTTGGAAAACTAAGAAATGGGATTGATCGAGCCCTCAAAGCAAAGGCTTTAAGCCTATCCATATCACTTAGGAAATTAAAGACTTATTTGGTCAGAAAAAGAGATATACACAGTAAAGATAGACATAGACCAAAATAAAATCTATAAATAATTTACACTGTGTTTACAAATATATGTAGGCTTTGGAGAAAAAAGAAAAAAGGATAAAGTTCCTAAAAAGAAAAGAAAGAGAGTAGTTGGGTGTGAAGGCACACACCTTTAATCATAGCACTTGGAGGACAGAGGTAGGCAGGACTCTTTGAGTTCAAGGACAGCCAAAGACACAAAGAGAAACCCTGTCTCAGAAAAAAAATCAAAAGTAAAAGTAAAAGAAATAGAGTTCAAAATAAAGCCATATAAAAATGGATAATACATAGGTAATCTGAATACTGTGCATTATTGTATTGTCTTTGAAGTGTTGATGGCAGAGGAAGAAGCAATGCTTCTAAAAGACATTTGATTTTAAATGCTGCTGGATTAATTCAACATGTATATTTTTAAAATGCATTGACCTCAAAATTTAGGGTCAAAAGATATCTTATTTTGGAGAAGAGGTTTAGCTTTTGTGTCCACAGGAAATGAGAGGCTGTGAATTTATTCTGGGTTAAGAAAAATAAGGGTTGATCAAGGAAGACCCCCACGAAAAAATCTCAAAACTGAGCAGGTGGCTCAGATGATCTTACATTTTGAGGACCTCTATTGCAGTTTCTTCTGAGTTCTATATCCAAAACAGCCACAAGATTGCTTGCTGAGATGGTCAAGTATCATAGAATATCCCAATCAGGACTGGACCATAATTATAAATTTTCTTGTTGTCCCCATAATATTATCAGTGCCCCCAATCAGCAGGAAGTAACCTTGAAAAATATGCCCACATTTAAAAAAAATGGATTATGGATGTTTGTCTTTGTTTAGAGTGTTGGTTACAAGTTGTTATGGATAATGGTTTGAAAAAAAGCTAAACAAAGGGGAAAGATTCAGAATTCTTGTTTTGAAAAGAAAAAAAAGTGCTGTGGGACAATAGTCTTGTATCCTGTAAAGATTTTTCACTTGTATTGGTTTAATAAAATACTCATTGGCCCATAGCAAGGCAGGAAGTATAGTGGGGCAAATATACTAGAATTCTGGGAAGAGGAAATGCTCAGTCTGCAGTCATCACACAGACACAGATAAAGCAAGATGAGAATTCCTCATTGATAAAAGGTACCAAGCCACATGGCTCACACAGACAAGTATTATGGGTTAATATAAAGTATAAGAATTGGTTAATAAGAATCCTATAATAGGCCAGCCAGTTTATACTTAATATAGGCTTCTGTGTTTTTATTTGGGATGGAATGGATGTGGGATCAGGCAGGACAGAAACCTCTGTCAACAAAGCTGATTTGAGCTACAGTGTATTTTCTGGCAAGTACCATCCACTACATGTCTTTTGGTGATTGAGAGCTTATAAATACCTGACATAGATATTACCAGGAATTCAAATGACCAAAACAACTGCCAGCTAACTCCATTTCTTTATTGTACAGCATATACAGGCAGCTCTGCAACAGGGCTGCTAACTAAAGGCATGTGCTTGCATTTTAAAAGTAAGCAATTCCACACTACAGGGTTTTCCTCTGTTCAATCCTTTTCTGATAAGCCTCACAATTCTTCTGATGACAACTATGAAATTGTCTTCAACCTAATTAACTTCTATGATATTTTAGTGCTAAATATATCTAAGCCATAAAATGTTATTCTATGCTTGTTTAACATTTAGGAATTGTTTCCTGGACAAAATATTAAATTTAAAACTACCAAGAATTTTAAATAAAGATTTGTTTGTCCTCTGGCTAATCATGAATCAAACAACTTTTAGATCAATTAAATAAATCACTTTAGAATCAGTCTATTGCTTTCTTGATTACTAAAACATTTTTTCTTTGTATGCTATAAGTCATCTATAAAATTATACAACTAATAATCTCCTAGACTCTTGAGTGGATAGAGTTCATGTTTGTAGGAGTGAATGATTCATTTCTTGTAGTTTGCTCATAAACACTGAAGATAAATATCAGTATATACTTTGAAATTTTGTTGTGATTCTTTTGAATACATTTTGTAAATGTAATACTTTCCAATAAGTTATAAAGAGGCAATAAATACTAAGAACCTAAACTATTATGCATGTATGACTTTTCTATAAAATATAAGGAAATAATTCAGGAAATAAAATATTTTAGAGTAAGGTGTTGTTTGTGAAGATACCATGTTTAAAGTTGGTTACAGAATATGCAGCAGAAATTTTGACTGCTCTGATTCTTAATATTTCCCAAGATAATTGACAACTAAAATATAATGTTAGATTTTTTTCTTGTAGTAATTAAATCATATAGGTTTCCTCAACAAGCAATATAGTGAAAGACTCATCCCAATATATGGTCTGATGATGTTTCAAATTCAAGCTTCATGTTCTGATAATAGTCTCTATTATAACAGAATTCTCTAATGAATGACAATAAGATGATATACTGATTAGTATTTTGGTCCTTTTTAATATATACAGTGTATTATTTTCATTTTAATGTGAAAAATGAATAAATACTAGAAGTCAACATGAGCTGAGTTAAAACAAACAGCCCAAGGAAAATAACACTAAGATTCATCAAAGAGTACCTTTGGTAATTACATGTATTTGTAAACAGTAAAATAATCAAAATCTAGCCAAATTGAAGACTTCATTAAGTGTATGATAGTTATATTTTTTAAATTAAATTTATTTATTTATTTTACATCTGGCTGAAGTTTCCCCTCCCTCTTCTCCTCCCATTCCTTTCCCTCTGCTCCACTCCTAACAACTAGTGTGTTTCTGTTCAGAAAATTGTAGGCCTCCTATAGGTATCAACATAGCAAAGCATATGAAGTTGCAGTATGACTGAACTCCTCCATTTGTATTGAGGCTAGTTAAATCAACTCAGTATGAGGAGTAGGTTCCCAAAAGTCAACCAAAATGTTAAGGCCAGCCCCTGCTCCCACTGTAAGGAGTTCCATGAGTAAACAAATCTATACAACTGTCACACATATGCATAGGGCCTCATGCTTGGATGAGGGGCAGATGCATAGGGGAATATAAGGGATATGGTGGGTGTGGGGTTGGGGAGAGAGAGTACTGAAAGACACTACAGGAGAGGCGAGGCATTTCAGTATCAGATAGACACCTCCTGCAAGGCCAACTCCCAGAAATCCACAAGGATAACCCAGGCAAAGCTCCTACAAAAAGTGGATATGCAGCCTGTGCTAATCATCTTCTGTGACCAGGTGGTGCAGGACAATTCTATATTCTGTCCATTATATTTTAAATAAATGTTGATTGGCTGATAGACAGGCAGGAAGTATAGGCTGGAAAACTGGACAGGAAATAGAGGCAGGGCAATAATAAGAGGAATATTTTAGGAAGAAGGAAGCACTTCCCCCAATCCTGTCTCAACCACCTAAGAAGCAAGATGTGACCTACCCTGCTTAAAAAGGTACCAAGCCATGTGCCTAACATAGATAAGAATAATGGGCTATATAAATTATAAGAGCTAATATGAAACCTGAGATAATTGTTCAATCAGTTTATAATTTATGGAGACCTCTATGTGATTTTCTTTGGGGCTTACTGGCTGTGGGAACTGGGCAGGACAGAAACCCCAACAAGCTGGCCTGCATGCTACAACCAGGCAAGACTTCAAGTGGAGAGTTTAGGACATCTACTCAGCCCTGCCTGTGGGATGTGCTTGGAGATATTAAATGTAGTGAATAGATTGAGGGACTCACTGACCAAGGACTGGTACAGCCTTAGACCCATGTCATGAAAGTGACCCCACACCTGACATAGCCTGTAGTGCCAGAACACAGAGGCTGGATATCCCAGAGACCTATAATAGAATCAAATACAACTGAAGAAAAAAATTGTCAAAGAAATGAGGCCTAATGTTATTTTTGTTACATTCATAAATTGGCGCCTACACCATCTGTCATCTAAGAGGCTTCATCTAGCAACTGATGGCAACAGAGACAGAAAACCACAGCCAAACATTAGTCTAAACTTGGAAATCTTGTCAAAGAGATGGAGGACGGATTATGTGAGGCATATGGGTCAGGGACATCACACAGACACACACACACACACAAAAAAAACCCCACAGAATCAACTAACCTGAGGTTATAAATCACAAAGAATGAACCAATAGCTAGGAAGCATACATGTTACTGACCTAGATACTCATATTTTTTATAAGACCCTCTAAAAAAAGGAGAGGATATACTCACTCTTGTTGATTGTAAAAAAATACAATAACTTAGAAGTTTTATTGTTTTGATAAAAAGTTTTAGAGCATTTGCCAAGCATTAGTTTCGACAAGACAAAAAGTCAAAGAGATAGCAACAATCAATGATGCATTTGTTCAACAAATCTTTATTACCAGAATTTCAAAGAACAGATAAGAACAATATTCATCTTAATGTTCTACACAATAGAAACAGAAAGGACATTGCCAAACTTTTCTCTCAGGTGACCAATACCATCATACCCAAATCACACAAAAATGCAACAAAAAGAGTATATGACCAAGGATGGTATGCTGTATCATAATTTCTATGCTGGACATCTATTTCTAGCATGTTGAGGGGCCTCCACACTAATTGCTACAGTAGTTATACAAGTATGCGCACTCACTAATATAGTGAATGTTTCCCTTTCCTTACATGTGTGACACCACCTGTTGACTTTTTTCTTTAATCACAGATGTTCTGAGTGAGGTAATATGATATCTTAAAATAGTTTTCAATTGCATTACTCTGATGGATGAGGATATTTAAAAATATTTCTCATTCGTTTACATTTCTTCTTTTGAGATTTTTGTTTAAGTTCCTGTCACAATTTTGAATTATGTTGTGCATTTACCTTGTGTTTTAATTTTGTATTCTTTAAAAATTTTAGATCCTAGCCAGCTGTAAAATGAATATGTACAGTGTATTTTTTTCGCTCATATCCTGCACCTTCACAATGCTGGTGCCCTTTACCATGCTGAGTTTCATAAGGTCACATTTGTCAGTTTTTGGTGTTAAAGATTGTACTTTTAGATTCTTGTTCAAAATGGATGTTCCAGTGAAGAAGAGTTCAAGCCTTTTCCCAGTTTTCCTCTGCCAGATTTAGAGTATCTGTTCTATTAATGTCCATTTCTTGATTAATTATTAGGCCAAGTCAATACATTTTTAATTGGCTTATTTAGGGAATGATTTAAAAAATGAGAAATAGGATAAAATAATTCCCATTTACTCAAATATGAATAATTTTATCAAAAATGATTTTATGGAAAAATAAGAGGTGATCTATTTTGAACATAGTAATTTCAGGTTCCAATTTGTCATCCAAGTAGAAGTCAGCTTGATATCTTAGTCTAGAATTTGAGAGGGAACTGTACATTAGGAATATATATGTTTTGTCTTTCAACTTTGTCAGGAGCCACATTTTGGGGTGAACAATGCTGGAGACAACAAATTATAGCTCCTCTTCATCCATGGTTCCTGAAATGTAGGAAGCAATTCTTTCCAGGCAACACAGAGGCAGTTAAATGATCATGTTATTTGAGGGCCAAGGAAAATACACCTACATTCCCTAGGACCATATATATGGCATCTACATATGCATTGGCAATTTTACAGATGATTCTAGCTATAGCAATTCTACTAGTGCACTTGTTCTTCATGTTCTTTTTTTCACATTCCACACCATTGGCTTCTGAAAATATGGACATGCTGCACAATAATATGAGTCTTCCTGATCTGATGGATCAGAAAGGCATTAAAGCTGTAAAGTAGGTCGTGGGGGAAAAAGCCTAACTGAAGGAAGAATTGGGTAAAATGAAAAAAATTTTTCTTTGCCTGATTATAAAAATTGGCAAAAGAATTATACTGAAACAAACGAAAAAACTTGGCTATGATGAATAATGTTTCTGAAGAACCTAAGACTTTAGGGCTGACTGTCTATGTTCTTATGGATCAAAATTTTAATTGTGAGGAACAACAATGGGAAAGGTACAACAATGGAATAAAACCCATTAAACTCTGCTTCTGTAAACTACAAGTAGTTAGCCTGTGAGGTGAAAGCCTCAGAAGTTATTTTATGACTAGCTAAGCTAAAATTTAAGAATGTGGTGGCTTCATGGGGCTTGGGATTTGGGAAATATGATAAATGATGATGTTCTGATTTCAAATAATCTTTATACTTCTTTTGATCTGCTTTGTCCATGTAATGATTAACCTATGATAAGAAAAAGGAATCATTTTACTTGTGTAAAATTTATAATAAAAGACTGAGGTTTGAAGCTCATGGTGGAAGAACCTGCCCTGCAGGTGATAGCCTGTCAGCTTGCATCAGAATCTTGTGTTCGTGTACTCACTTTGCCTTCCAGACATCCTAGATTCGAGACCCAATTCTCTGCCAAGGCTGGTTCCCAGAAGAACCCTCCTAGCCACAGTAGAATCATGTGTTCCAGGGTAGGCACATGAGGACTAGAATATGTTAGGTGGGAGGAATAGAGATGAGAAGAAAAAGCAAAAATATTGGACAGTGCAGGGAGGGCAACTCAGTGAATACTGACTTGACCCGTGTTTATTTTCCATACACTTTTTTACTCAAATATAAATGGGAGAAAGAAGGAAAAAGACTGCTTTAACATGATACAAATGAAAACCAAAGCAGTTACTTGACCCAATACTTGAGACATCAAGTCATTATTCCTTGGAAAAAAACATTTCATTGTTAAGGCAGGGAAACCATCCTAGACCACGTATCCTGAAGGCATCCACTCCCTAGGTCAAACCTTCTATTTCAAAAGAAGGAGAAATGTGCTTGAATTCTCTGCCCTTTGGTCAAGGTGAAGTGGATGTACCTATATACGCCATCTTAATATCCAACACCACGTAACCACACCCTAGGTTGTGGTGTATAGCCACAGTTGTTGTCAACAACTTTGAGCAAGCTCAAACTCTCTAGAAGAATAGGCTCACATTTGGCCTCCACATCACCTGTGTTTTGTATTTAAAATCAGTAAACAGGATGAAATCTTCAAATGGATGAGAATACAGAGGAAAAGGGGAAATATAAAGGAATGAAATATTCTGGGTCTTCATTGTTTAATAGTAGAAAACAAAGGAGGAAGTGTTACGATTCCAGCCACACAATGTGACTGACACTTCTGGGTTCCAGGGCCATGTATGTGTGAACATGTGCTCAGGCAAAATACCTAGCCACCCCGGGGACCTTAAAAGGTAGTATGTGACCTATGTGTGGCATGGTTGCATCACCTACATATGACGCAGCTACATATCTCCTTGTGTGCATACATGAGCTCCATCATCTGCATATGACATACCTACATCAACACCCTGTGTGCATGTGTTAGGCAGCCTTTAAAAGCTGGACACGTCATCTTCAGCTCTCTCATTTTGCATACCAACTTCACCAGGCCTATATACATCTCTTGTAATAAACTCCTAAGCAGGTTTGTTGCATGCTTCATGCTTCCTTCTCACTCAAGCCAGGTAATTTCAGGAAGGAATAAATCATGTAAAAGTTACCAATGAGGTAGGAGAGAACTGAGAAAAGTCATCATCTGCTGTTAGAATCAAAAAGACAGAGATCTGAGAATTTCCCATTATGCTCTGTAATATATAGGTCATTGGTGATTAAAAAAAATGGAATTGAAATAAAAAATTGAAGAGAATATCAGACTCTTCATTATGTTATACTGTAAATGAAACCAGATAAATGGTGTAGCCGTTACAGAGAGATGTGAAATTTGGGGAGGATTTTATTTAATTTTTGTTGGAACTCACAAGATTATACAGTGAATGTATAGCTGACAGACCAATAGACAGTTTCACAGGAAATTTATATATTCACATCCACATGAAGAACCCATTCATCAAAGCTGCAGAGACAATTGTATTTTGGAAAAGTTGCTGTCAAATCTGTAATATTGAAGACAATATTCTCCCTCCAAAATAGATTCTTTCCCCAAATACCCCAGCATTGTCACTTCCCCCTTCACAGGCAATGGAATGACTTGCCCTGAGGCATTAGAGTGATAACATTCACTCTTGTTTTTTAATCAATCAAATTTACATAAGGTTGATCCCCCACAATTACCTTTGCTAACAGAGCACATAGGCACTTCAAAAAGATAGGATGACATCTGGGGTTCAGGGATGTTTATTAACTTTATCAAATGTTTTGGAATGTTAGATATTTCCCCTTGGAAGTTGAGTCCTTCCTGAATGGTATCACCCCCTTCCAGGAGTGCTGCTTTGTCAGGTTCTACCTGCCTCTTAGTGATTTTCAAATGCATATGGTATTATTCTTTTGCCTATGGAATTTTTTAACCATGTCTGTAAAAAATAAAAACCTAGTGGAAATCGCCTCTCTTCACTGCTCCTGAGCCTATACCAATAAAGAACATGTAGAGATAACATACATGAGTTGATTTATTCTGTTTACCCTGAAATCCAATTACTCATGTATTTGCTTGCCATAGCAAATTTTATCTAGACACTGAGGAGGAGCTCAGACTGGTACTCAAGGCCCCCAGTATATTTTAGGATGGGGAACATGACAAAAATAGATGTCAACCACAGGTATTTGAATAAATTGTGGAAGGGAACAGGACAAAGGAAAAAGAGAGCAGTAAGACTAGGTAGGATTGAGGAAAAAAATATAGTACCAATATTACATATAATACAAACTCTATTTCCTCTTATTTCTGATCTAAGAATGTAATAATGCATACTTCAGTAAATTATAACTTTGTAGACTAAGTAGATTTTCCTATTGAACGAAGAAAATTCTGTTTTACCTTTCCTCATTCTCCTTTTTGTTCCTGCTATTGCTCTTCAAAAATGTTTGCATTTTTCTGTGCTGGAATAAAGTAATTCATGTCCTTCATGGTCTAGTTGAAAATCCTTCACTGAGGCCCTTTCACCACTACTCTAGCTATCCATAAATTGGTTACAGTCTCTAACCTCATAATTTAGTCTTTAAGCATATATCCTCTAAAACCATCTAAATTTGACATACTGATTTTTCTAGACACTATAATGTTGGCTTCTTAAAAAAGAGTCTATGTTATATATATGAGAGTCTTCATGAACTATGAAATTATCTGTTCTTAAGTCTGAAGTATCACAAATATCTAAATAGAATATTTGTTGAATAAATAACCGTAAAATATTAATATATTTCAGGCATGTGGACTTCCAAAAACTTTTCAAATGCTTCTATTTGATTAGTACTTCTGATATGTTGACCTATATTTCACCGGTTCTGAAGAGTATGCCTGAAGAAGCATGGGATTTGGTGTTAGTAATACTGCACTGTGATCTTAACCATAGCACTAACTGATGCCTTACAAAGAAAATTGCCTCGCTTTTTCATGAAATTAGTGCTATTTATCATGTGGTTTCCTGAACCAAATATAGGTGTTCTATTTATTCTTTATTACTGACTCCATATACACAAATAATTCTGCTTTTTATGATAAGAAATTATTATTTCTTTTATTCTAAAATTTAAAGAAATATAATACATTTAAATTGCATTTTCTTCCCAAATGTATTCTTGGGAAGTTTTCCAAGTGTTATCAAATAAGGTTCATCAAATACATTATATGGTGACATCAAATAATAAAATTAATCACTAGCATACTAAAAGGAAAAGAGATGACTAGAATGTGCTGAAAATTAATTGACTAGTTGATTGCATGGGCTAAGTACCAATTCAAAGATATCTCCAAAATCACAATGAATCAAGAACACGGTTAAGTTCATTTTTTAAACAGTATTCTATTTTGGTCTTTCGAACAGTGAGCAAGATTTTGTTTATTTAAGAAATGATGTTCTTTTCTTTTCTCTGTTCCTCTTCTTCTGTAAGTATAAAGAAATTTTAAGGATTGAAGTTTTTGCCCAATTTGTATGTTAATAAGTAAGCTTATAGCACCTATAACAAAAAAATTTGTGAAGATGATAGATTATTACTCAGTCATATCTGTAGTTAAAATTTAGTCTCCTGTGCCACACGTGTGTGGTGATTTGTATTATCGAAAATGAATCCTGAAACAAGGGATCCTAAAATTTTAGAGCAAATATGATGTTCCGGATTTACTAAAGAAGTATATATTATTGTTATTTCATTGGATTGTGGAGGTAGAACCTACAGCATGCAAGTTTGTTACCAATAAAAATATTTTTTTAAAAGAAAATTCCAACTAAAAGTAGTCAGTGTCCCATTCAAAAGGATTAGAGAATTATTGAAAGTTGTGTCCGTAAGTAGAGTATTGACATATTTTTCATCCCCACTCATCCCTTCAACTCCAGCTGTGTACTTGCCATTCCCTCTCAAACTCATGAATTTTTATTTATTATTGTTATATATGTATATATAAATATTTTAAATACAGTCTATTGAGTCTATTTAGTGTTTATTTGTGTGCATGTATATATATATATATATATATATATATATATATGTGTGTGTGTGTGTGTGTGTGTGTGTGTGTGTGTGTTTCTGTTCCTCATGTCCTTTCCTTTAAATTTTGACCAGATGTGGAATTCTTTAATATGCTACATCTGCTCAAAAAGAAAATAAGTTTCTTTGATACAGGGCAAATGTTCGCGGAAACTGCTCATTGGTTCCCAGCTGCCCAGAACTTAAATAATCACTCAGAATCTATATTAATTGTAATACTGATTGGCCAATAGCTTAAGCATATTCCTGGGTAACTCTTATATCTTAAATTAACCCTCTTCTATTAATCTGTGTATTGCCATGTGGTTGTGGCCTACGGGTAAAGTTCCATTTGATTTCTGTGTCCTGCAGGCTGCTACGTGACATCTCACTGACTTCACCTACTTTCTCCTCTATCTCTGCTTGAAATTCCTGCCATTATCTATTCTGCCAAGTGACAGGCCCAAAGCAGCTCCTTTATTAACCATAATAAAATATAGTCATAGCATATAGATGGGAATCTCACATCAAATGAGAGCTGTATATCTCTGGGTATAAAGGTGGGTGTTTAATAGGTATTGAGAATGCAGTTAAAAATTCTACTGGTATGGGAAAGTGGCAGCTATATGGTCATTAGGGACCATGATCTCAGTAACTATGGAACAGGCATTAAGAACACTTAGATGGCAGCTGATTAACCCCAATATAAAAGCACTACTAACTATTGCACACTTGAGCCATTGTGGATATCTCATGCTGATAAGTTTTGTGGTCAATGAGTATTTATAGATGTGTGTGTGTGTGTGTGTCTATGTGTATTCATGTGAGAGGAAGAAAAAGTATGTCACAGAGTAACATGTAGATCAGACAGATAACTTCACTAATTATGAATACAAATTTTCATCATACTATGCAATTCTTATAAAAATACTGTCCATGCTTTTACAAAATATCTTATCCATCATCATGATGTTCTACACAGTATTGCTTCTGGTCAAGGATAATTTGATATTTAATAAACTGTGGAAATGGGCCCAATTTTACAAATTTACTGAACATGTTTTTCACCACCATCTTGTAGTATCTCTTTTAAGTAATAGTGGAAGAACTTTTTGAAATTTCAGTCACACATGCAGCTAGGTATTAGTAATTTGGTAGACTTTGGACAACATTGTACAGGAGTTTAAATAATCGACTTGACTACCCAGTTATATATCTAGCACAAGTAAAATTCTTAAAGATTTAGAGATAATATATATAAATAATTAGGAAAGATGCAGTGTAAGTTTTCCTTCTGGGTTTCAGTTACCTTAAACTCATTCAGTTAAAAATACATTGGTGTGAGAAATCATATTATCCCTATAAAAATAAATGCATTATTTTATTAAATATACAAATTTAAAAAGACTACCTATATCAAAATTGCATCAGAATTGATTTGTCTATTTATTTTCTCTACTCTAGTACTTTTCTGTTTTCACATGGCCTTCCTTGTATTAGTGTCAAGGATGAATTCCTTGTGCCTTGATATTCTCTTGTCTTTTTTGATGATTGGGTAAATTTGTAGTGAACACTCTACATGTTGTCTCATATTTTAACTTTGCTATAACTCTATAATTCTTTGGTTGTTTTTCCTTTTCAGAGTTTTTTATATATATATATATATATATATCATACCACTGCCCTTGGGAATACAGGGATTCTGTTAAAAAAATGATAGCATGTTGCAATCTTCATTGTATATGAGTAACAAGTGTGTTCCCATAATAGTCTTTTACTGCCAAATTTGAACTTTGATTACAATGTGTGTCATTTGTGTGTCTATTTACTTATCATGGCTGGAGTTTAATAAAATTTGTTAAATAGTGATGATTTTATTTTCTCATTTGTAAAGTTTCAGACATTTACAAAATATCTCTTGCTCCTGTCTCTTGTATTTAAGATGCCTATAATGCATATACCACTCAGTATAGTAACAATTTTTATTAAGTACTCTTAACTTTTTCTGTATATTTTTAAGCCTACCTACTTCAGTATTCAAATTACCTCTTTTTAATAAAGAATATAATTGACTGCCTACAGCCACTAATATCATGTTTTCCCTGAATTTAAAGTCACAGTCTTCTCTGTATTAACTTGAACATTTAATTTAAATTGCAATGATAGCCATGACCATAATGTTATTTCAGAAGGCCCAAGCTAAGATATGGAGCATTATATATGTAAAATAGAAGATTTATCTCTAATGCTTTCTTTATTACAAACCTCCCTGTTTCAAGGACTGTAGATATCTGATTAGAGCCACTGACATTTATCACCACCATTACTGTAATCTTCATCCTCCACCTTCTCAGTCACCCTATGCCTACTTCTTATCTGCCTCTTACTCCTTCTCTTCTTGCCTACTATAGGTGCCATTCTTCAATAGACTTCTTAGACATTTGTCTCTAGTTCAGTGTTTTGTTTCAGAATTAAACTTGCATAAGTATACACACAATGGTGTAAAGTTACTGGAAGTTGTTTCATAGTAACTATCACTTGAATATATTTCAACATATTTAACATATATGACAATTTATGTTAGCTCTATTGGGGAAAAATCATTTTCATTTTCACTGTGTGTCTGTAGTTCTCAAGAGAATGTTCTTGGTATACTTCAATTTACAGTAGCCTAGAAAATGACTTATAAAAGAGAGATGCTTCAGATATTCTAATTTCCACCTAAAATTCTTTTAACTTCATCATATTTTCTCAGGTCAATATGTATCCTTTTGATAAAATAATGTTTGCTGCATTATTTACTTTTTATAAATCAAATATATATGACAATAAAAGTTAATACTGTATTCAAATCCAGATACAAAAATGTGCCTAAGTTCAAAACAAGATGTATGTATGTATATATGTATGTATTTATTTGGTTGATTGGTTTTGGGACCTATGTCCTCTGCTGGTTTGTAATTTGTTGTGTACCTCAGGCTGGCATTGAGTATGTGTTCCTCATAACTCAACCTGCTGATGGCTGGCTTGACAGGCTTGCAGGATCCGGACTGCTCTAAAACCTTACTTTTGTAAATTTACTCTTTGTCCCAGTAGAAAACACTTCAGAAATTTTCACAGTGAAAACTATATAAATCTACTGCAAGTTCTTCTGTTCCAGTCATTGCTTTTCACACAATTCTAAATTTTTATAATCATAAATAACATCTATCTCTTCAGAAACTTCTATTCAACTCTTCTTTTAAAATTATTTATATTGAGCTACATATTTTTCTCTACTCCTCTTCCCTTCTACTCTCCCCTATGACTCACACTCTTCCATTTTACTGAAGAGACCTTGTCTTTTATTACTTCCCATGTAGATTAGATCCATGTACATTTCTCTTAGGGTCCTCTTTGTTATATAGGTTCTCTGGGATTGTGAGATGTAGGCTGGTTTTCTCTGCTTTATGTTTAAAAGTCACTTATGAGTGAATACATATTATATTTGTTTTTCTGGGTCTGATTTACTGTTATCAAATGTAGCTTGTTCATTCCTAGCTTCCAAGACCTGAAATAATCACACAGAAACTATATTATTTGCAATATTGTTTGTCTAATAGTTTAAGCTACTGCTCGCTATTTATTTTAGCTTAAATTAACTCATTTCTATTAATTTCTGTACTGCCATATGGCTGTGGCCTACCAGTAAGGTTCTGTCCAGAATTCAACATCTGTCTCTTGTGGCAGCTACATGGCTTCTCCTTGACTTCACCTTCTCTTTCCTCCTCTGTCTTCTCAGAATTCCCACTTTGCCATATTCTACTAAACCACTGGCCAAAAGAGATTTATTCATTAACCAAAAAAGCAACACATTGACAAAAGGACTTCCCACACTATTTCCCATTTTATGTATAAATAAAAAGGAAGCTTTTAACTTTAATATAGTAAAATTGAATATAACAAAAAAGTTATCAAGCAAGAACTAGGTATGATATTTATATCTACTTCAGGCTTTACCATAATTAAGGAAAACTATAATTATATCTATCTATTCTTCAACTCCATCAAAGACTCAAGAAGGATATAATATTACCTAAGTAATGAAGAAGTACATTGTAAGCAAATTCCAAATCTCTAGAACTGACAGAGACATCTCATTGCCTAGAGAGTTGTCCAAAGATTTTTGTGTAACCTTGGGCCATCCAGTCTTTAGCCTACAGGCAATAGTATCCAGCAAACTTTTTCTTGAAGCAGGAAATTCCAAGATCTGTTCTGCCTTGTAATGGAAAAATCCATCTATTGCTTTCTTCTGTGTTTGGCAGAATGTCTGGCAGACCGTTTCATAGAGCAGGAACACTGAAGGGTGGTCTCACCCTTAGGTAAGTTCAGCAGTCATTTTTCTGTGGAGTCTGCATGCACAGTTCATACAGCATAACATCAAGCAGTCCAGTCAAGAGCAGTCTCCTTCCCAGATGTTCAACAAACTCCATAAGGAGCCGCTTCAATACCTAACATCTTCTTTTAGTAGATTGGTGCTGCTAGGAGCAGTCGTTTCTCATTGTCATGAAAAGTCTAAGCCCTTAAAAAAATTAAATGCCATATTCTGTAGTCGTTGAAAGATCTGAAGAATATCCATCTGAAATATATCTTTGTAAATCTAGAAAACCTAACTAACAGGATTTCAAGCTTGACTGTTATTGATGACTATCTATTAACCAATATTTCTTAATTATGCATTACATTTTTTCTTACTTTTTCTTTTTTTAATTAATTTTTATTGAGCTCTACATTTTTCTCTGCTCTCCTCCCTGCTTCTCCCCTCCTCTTCAACCTTCCCTCAAGGTCCCCATGCTCCCAGTTTGCTTAGGAGATCTTGTCTTTTTCTACTTCCCATGTAGATTTGATCTGTGTAATGATCAAATCTACATGGGAAGATCAAATGTGTTAATGAGTGTCCTCATTGTTGTCTAAATTCTCAGATATTATGGTTTGTAGGCTGGTTTTCTTTGCTTTATGATTAAAAACCACTTATGAGTGAGTACATGTGATAATTGTCTTTCTGTGTCTGGGTTACCTCACTCAAAATATTGTTTTCTAGCCTCATTTTCCTGCATAACTCAAGATGTCAATATTATTTATTTGCTGTATAGTACTCCATTGTGTAAATTTACCACATTTTCCTTATACATTCTTTGGACAAGGGGCCTTTAGGTTGTTTCCAGGTTCGGGCTATGACAAACAAAGCTACTATAAACATAGTTGAGCATATGTCTTTGTGGCATGATTGAGCATCCTTTGGCTATATACCCAGAAGTGGTATTACTGGGTCTTGAGGAATGTTGTTTCCTAATTTTCTGAGAAATTTCCACACTGACATCCAAAGGGATTGTGCCAGATTGCATTCCCAACAATAATGCAGAAGTGTTCCCTTTTCCCCACAACCTCTTCAGCAAAAGTTCTCATCAGTGTTTTTGATCTTGGCAGTTCTTACAGGTCTAAGATGGAATCTCAGAGTTGTTTTGATTTGCATTTCTATGATGACTAAATATGTTGAACATTTCTTTAAATGTTTTTCAGCCATTTTAGATTCCTCTGTTGAGAGATCTCTGTTTAGGTCTATATTCCATCTTTTTATTGGATTATTTGTTCATATGAGGACCAATTTCTTGAGTTCTTTGTATATTTTGTAACTCAGACCTCTGTCTGATGTGGGGATTGTGAACATTACATTTTTAAATGAGCTGAACAAACGCAACACTTTAATCAAGAGTATATATATATATATATATATATATATATATATATATATACCTTAAATTTGTATCAAAAAACTAAGATCCATTCCAATACTAAGTATCCATCATTATATCCTATCCCCTTTTAAATGTAAAGACACATATATAAACTATATTTGGGGATTTGAGCATAGTTCTTTCCAAACTGCTTTCTGCTTTTTGATGGGTGATGTAATTTTTGGGGTGTTCATGACAACCTTTTGGGGGTCTTGGTCCATCAAACAACATTACTCTGGAATTAATCCACAGAGTCTAATATTCTATGGAAACAAAAGCAGAACCTCTTTTCTAAAGCAATAAGTCCTTAGACCCAAGTTCTGAAGTCATTAAACTTTAAAATATCTATGATTGTTTAGTGTAGCAGGCCATACAATGAAATGTCTCTCTGTACTAAGCTTATTCACAGTCAAAAAATTTAAAGAAAAAAAAAACAATAATATTCATAATCCACACTCTCTGTATATATTCAATCTTTACCTGGCTTGTTCATACTCTATTAATTTTTAATATTTATTTTATTATCTTTAGTCTTTTAATCTATGATTCTCTGTACTCTGTCTTTTAAAGACTTCGTTTTATTCTTTTTTAATTTATTTTCTTTTTTTTGTAACTCTCTACAATTTTTCTTCTCTCTCCCAAGCCTATATACATTTATTTATCCAACAGTGTAATCCATTCCATTTAGAGGTCTTTTCCATCTGGATTTTTCTTTATTGCTTATCTGTAATCCTTTTCTGACCAGAACCACTTTTTTCCCCCCTAAGGGAGCATAGCTCAGGCCGATAGGGACCTGCATGCCTGCTTATTCTACCCAGTCCAGCATTGTGGAGGCATGTCCAATGCCTCTGTAAGCAGCACATCAGCACATACTGCTCCAGTTTCTAGTATTCAGCAGGGCTATGTGGAGCCATTAAGCAATTTGTAACATGCTGCTCACAGACCCTAATTAAATGCTCCATAGCTGGACCTCCTGAAAGAGTCACAGCCATTTGTGCTGGCAAACCACGAAGCTGCCATTTTTTCCATATTAAACTTGTAGTTTTATTCAGGCTTGATTTTCAACAAATGTTTCAGGGAGAGCTGAAGGAAAGGGAGAATCCTATGGGGGCAAGGGCTTCCCAGATGCCTGAGGAGGGATTGTGTCTGCTTCCACCCTCCAAAAAAAGGGGCTTGGGGAAGAGACACAGGCAGGGAAGGGGGCTGGTCCCCAGTCTGTACAAGTGGTGGTTTGGGGTGAAGGATTATGGAGAGCAGGGGACCAGACCATGGATAAGTGGAATAAAGGAACAAGATCCTTTGCCAGAATCCACAGCTTTCTGATTCCATATTGAATTTAAAAGAAAATAAGGGAGGTGGGGGGACTTAAACCACAAGGAGTACCCAATTCCTTTTACCCCACCAGGGCTGTGAGGGAAGAGGCAAGTAGCTTCATTCCTGGCCAAGGGAGTTAGGTGAAGGGCAGGGTCTCCCCGACAGTTTGAAGTGGTGAGGAAAACCAAAATAAAACATGAAATAAATTGTATAGCAGTCTAGCCAAGGGCCCAGCTAGAACAGAACCCAGCTCCGGGAAGGACCTCTGTAGGCTCAAGGATCTCTGCTGCCACCACTGTCACTCAGTGAGCCAGTTATTTTGCCATGGCCTTGATTGCAACAGCTCCCTCCTCTGTCATGGCAGACAGCATTGTGATCAGGATCTTTCTTCCACAGTCATACTCTGCTCAGTCTCCTTGCCAAGATCTCCCTCGGTCAGACAAAAGTCCTCTTGTTCCTCCCCAATGTCCTGCAGCAGGGATAGGTACCCATGCTGGATTTCAATCTACTGGAAATCATTCCTTTTGATGTTTGCGACATCCATATTATGAGTTGATGGACAGGTATCTTCATATTTCTTCCCAGTAAAAATGTCAGTACCAACCACGTGAACCTTGGCATGGCCATGCTTGCCAGTCTTCAAAGTAGACATCTGGACAATCTTACATGGCTGGCCTTTGAGCACCACAAAACATAATGCTGAACACTGCATTGGGAAGGTGGCTGAGGCCCCTGCATCTCCTGTCTAGAAGTCCAAATCATCTGCCATTTTAAGAGGCTTCGATTCCAACTTGTACAAATGTACTGACTTGACCCTGTCCGCTGCTCGCCCATCTGCTGCCTCTAGCACCACTGCTACAGCTGCACACGGGTCTTAGTACAAAGAACCGTTTCCCCATGGACAAATCAAGCAGCCCGTTTTGAAACTGCACAGTACTGCTGAGTAAGGAAGCATTCTCTTAAAACAATCAGGCCTCTGCTTGTTTTTGGCAAACAGAGCCCACCTGAGAAAATGCTTAACTTTGTGTGTGTGTGTGTCTAAAATTTCTTTTTTTAAGCTTTCTCAGGTTTTACGTGGATTTAGTTGGAATCCCAC
This sequence comes from Microtus agrestis, assembly GCA_902806775.1. Classification (NCBI taxonomy): domain Eukaryota; kingdom Metazoa; phylum Chordata; class Mammalia; order Rodentia; family Cricetidae; genus Microtus; species Microtus agrestis. The sequence goes on along the minus strand of CADCXT010000527.1, from coordinate 295,010 downwards.
ATCATATGTTGGTTTAGCTTAGCAGTGCATACAATGAAATGTTTTTCTGTACTTAGCTCATTCACAGTCAAAAACTTCAAAGAAAATGCAGCAATATACATGATCCAGACTGTGTATTTTCCAATTTACATGGCTTATTTTCTTACTCTATTACTTTTTCTACACGTTTTATATTTATTTTATGATCTATACTTCTTTAAACTATGACTGTCTGTACTCTTTCTCTTTAAAGTCTTAGTTTTACTTTTTTTTTCTTCTTTAAATCCTAAGCAGTATGTGTAGTGACCAATTCCGCGGTGCTGCCTGCTTGCTCTCCCTAGTCCAATATGGTGAAGGCTTGTTTGCTGCCTCTGAGAACCATTCTTTCTGCCCCAGATCCAGAGATGTAGTGGGTCTGTGTCACCATAATGCAATTTGTAACATACTGCTCACAGATCCCAATGAAGTGCTCAGTATCCTGAGTTTGTGCTGGCAGTACAAATCAGGAAGCTGCCATTTTGAATTCATATATTGTTTTTTACTGCTACTCCTGAATCAGAAAGACCACTCTTAAAGAAACTGTAGAGCTCCTACTCACTACCAGCAAGCAGAGCCCATTCAGGAGAAAAAAAAATGCAGCAAACTTTGTTGTTGTTTTTTGTGTGTATGTTTGTCTAGAATTCTTCTCCAACCTCTCTCAAGTATTATGCGGATTTAAGTGGCACACATTAACATGTCAATCTGTTGTTGGAGACTGCTCCTTCATTCCTGGCTGCCCAGATCCAAAATAATAACAAAGAAACTATATTATTTGTAATACTGTTTTGCCAGTATTAAGTGTATGGCACTTATATCTTAACCCATTTCTGTTAATCTGTGTATTGCCACATGATTGTGGCCTACCAGTAAGTTTCTGTGCAGCTCCGGCATCTGTCTTCTGTGGCAGCTACATGGTGTCACCTTGACTCTGCCTACTCTCTACTCCTCTATCTACTTGGAATTTTTGTCTTGCCCTATTCTGATAAGCCACTAGCTGAAAGAACTTTATTCATTAACCAATATAAGCAACACATAGAAAAAAGGACTTCCCACACTAGGTTACCTCACTCAATATATTTTCTAGATCCATCCATTTGTCCACAAATTTCAATGTGTCATTATTTTCCACTGTGCAGTACTACATTGTGTAAATTTACCATATTTTCCTCGTCCATTCTTTGGTTGGGGGTCATTTAGGTTGTATCTAGGTTCAGGCTATAACAAATAATGCTGCTATGAACATAGTTGAGCACATGTCCTTGTGGTATAATTGAACATCCTTTGGGTATATACCCATCAGTATGGAGATTTCTCAGAAAGTTAGGAAACAACCAACCTCAAGACACAGAAATAACAAACTATTTTTAATAGAGTTTTAAATTTTCTCATTATAAAAGTAGCATTCTATCATCTTAGAATTGGTAATTAATTAAAGTAATTGGTTTTAGTGTTGATTCTTCATTAGTAAGGAAGCAAATGGCAGAAGCACTACAATATCACTCTTTGTGCTAATTTCTTCTACTTTGGCTGCAGATTCTATGACCTGACACTCTTCTCTCTTAATATGTGCTTATATAAAACAATTTTTTATACATGAAAAGCTTTTTTTTTCTGGAAGAATATTAATGTTCAATGTCAATGCCTAAGATACTTTAGACCAGATTAAATATCAAGACAGGGGATTTAATTCCTATTATTATATAAAAAGAGATTAAATAAAAATTTACATCTGTTTTTTGACAGGTGTCTAGGCAATAAGAACTGAAAGGAATTTCGTCACTGAAAATAACTAAAGTAAAATATATATGCATAAGTAATATGAAATTATCTATATTAAACTGATTTCATTTTGGTTAACAGCAAGAAAGTTGATAGACTTAAATATATTCATTTACTGTAAAATAAGTACTAATCATGAAACACATACTGATACACACCTCTTGGATAGTGATTATGTAAAATTAAATTTTGTCTCTGTAATGCTGATACAATTTGGATCCAGGGAAATCTCTTTGAAAAATCATAAACTGTCTTTATAACCCCAACAAAATATTGATATACTTTTAATGAATGTTTGATTTTCTTTGAATAAACTTTAAACTATCCATTAAACAGATGCATGTGGAATGTCTATTATACTCATGACCACCATTATTCACCCTTTCCTTCACATTAAAAGCATTTTATTTAGCTCTTATTAAAAACATAATTATTGATAACACAAAATAACATTTATAGAGTATCTACCAAATCTCCATGAATTATGCCATATACTAAGAAGAGCTAAAGGTAAATATTATAACATTGTTTTTATCTTTCATAATTCTAGTGTACATTTGTAGACAAGAGAAATGTCCGTATCCTCATATAAGGCATGACATAACATGAGATATTATCAAATGGTTGATTCTCTAGCGAAATCTACATCAAACCTTAAAGGCTTGGGAATGTTAAGGAATAAAGAAAAAAATACTTCTTCATGTTAGTATTCAAGAGAAATCTGCTAAATATGTGAGTGAAGAAATGTGACAGCACTTATACTATTAGATATCCATGTTTGCATGCAATTATAATATGTAATGTTAGATTTTATATTCATTAGTAAGCTGTTTTTCCACACTAAAAGTTTATCATTGTGACTATCATGAGTTTTTTTTTTTAGAAGAAACATAACTATTTTACTGTTGGAGTACACTGTGGCTTCAAATCTACATATATTCTGGATTTACAAAATTGTAAACAAACTTAAGAGATTAAACAGGTCTGAAAAAAACAAAAGAGTATAAAGAATATTGACAGATAAATTTTGTCTAACAAAATAGTTTTTAATCAATGTAGACAAATTTACTTCTCAGTTTATCCTTTGTGTTCTTACCTCTCTATCATCTATATGAAAGAATTGCAGAAGGGATGTTAAAGATATTAAATCTCTAAGGCAGCAGTGTACTTTAGTCTTTCATAAAATTGGGGAGTTAAGCAGTAGTGTAAATGGTTGAATAAAGAATAAGTTCCAAGTATGACAAACAATAATATGGATTAATCTAAGGCCATGCTAAAGTTGAAAGTTACACACACTATTTTTTCTACTCCCTCTATTCTAGAATGAGAATCTAGTACATTATTCAATATAATTTAAAGTTGGTTTTATTGGTTATGTTACCAGCGAAATAAATGCAGTTCAGTTTCTAAAGTTCCTATGATCATGGGAGATACTGTCAAGCCACAGAGACAGACATCTGCTATGTGGAATCTCTTATAATCTCTTTGTACTGACAAGTGATAATGAAACACTCGGAGGACTCCTCTTCAATTCTTACCAATCTAAAGATGTGCATTTTCTTGACTCCTGGAGACAGGAATAAATCATAAATGAGAATATTCCTACAGGAGGGAGCTGGAAGGAGGCCACTCAATTAATTTTCAAGACTGCCTAGGAGGAATAAGACTAAAAGAAGCTGTTCTTCGATGGAAAAAATATATATACAACTTATAAAAAAAACTTACACTTAGCCATTAAAAAATTTGCTAAGTGATTTACAAGACTAGTTTTCTTTCTCTTTTGACTATAAAAGGTATTGTGTTTTTAAAAGAATTTGTCACTTTCAAAATACAATTATTCCTTAAAAGGACAAAAATACAGTCTTTACTTCTGTTACCCTTAAATCTTCTAAAAGTAAAAGAAAATAATTGCTTTGTTTGTCTTCTTCCCAAAGTTAGATAATGTAGAACTGAATATGTAGCTAATCTTTAAAATAGAACTTGTTATATAGCAAACATCTAAAATGCATCAAATTATCAGATACTTTAGCATAATGTGTTTGATACATGCATATAAGGTTGAGAAATATTTAAATAAAAAGACAAATCTTAAAATTTAATGTAATATAATAATCAAAGTGTGAAATATCTATTAATTTGGAGATTTCAAGCTGGTAACCAAAAGAGATTTTTCTACTCTGAGAAATTTTTATTGCCTGGTTCCATCTCTGTTTATGATGGGAGCAGAAATAGGAGATGGTAAGACAGCACATGATTTCTTACAGAAAATTTTCAGTATATATTGCATTTAAAGGTTATAATTCTTTTTTTGTTTATTCAGCTTTATTATATATGAATGCTAATCCCAAGTGGTCAGGCATGGAAAAATCCCAGGATGAGCTAAACTCTAGATACTCAAAGTCAGACAATTATTTCAATGGATTATTTGCAGGCTTTGTCTGATAGAAACCTCAACATCCTGAAAAAAATAGATCACATTAAATGAATAATTTATTTTAAAAATTATGTGTTTGTTTACCCAGGAATGACAAACAAAATCTGGGTAAATGAACATATAATTCTTAAAATAAGACAAAAACCAAAGACTGGGACTGATTTCCACAGTAAGCAATCTAAGAGGGGAGACAATTCTCAGCAAGAAAGACAACCAAACCCATATGACAGTACAATTCATAAACAATTGAAGATTTTTATTTTATTGTAAACATTTTTCCTTAAAATAATCTGTTTTCAATCATATTAGATTATAATGGGAAATAGTCTAGATAGGAAGGAACAAATAAGGGAAGGAGGGAAGGAAGGAAGTAAAGAAGAAAGTAAGGAGGGAGAAAAGGAGGGGGAAGAAGGCAATAGTAACCAACTCACTCATAATTTCAATCACATATCAAGATTTTTTTAAATTATAAACTGGCTTATTACATCAGGCTTTTTTCTATTTTACTTTTTAAAAAAGAAAATGATCTTTCTTTTCAATTTAAATACCAATCCCAGTTCCTACTCCCTCACCTCTTTCCATTTCCTCCATCTTCCCCCCTATCCCAATCCCTTCCCACACCTATAGAGTGTAAGGCACACTGCTCTTGGGAAGGTCCAAGGCCCCGTACTATATCTAGACTGAGCAAGATCAAAAGAGAATGGGTTCCCAATAAGTCAGTACAAGCAGTAGGGATAAATCCTGCTTCCACTGCCCTTGGCCCCGCAGTCTGCCCTGCTATACAACTGTCACCCACATTCAGAGGGTCTAGTTTGGTCTGATGCTGGTTCCTTCCCTGTCTGGCTGGTGTTGGTGAGATCCCATTAGCTCAGGTAAACTCTTTTAGTGGGTGTCCCCGTCATGATCTTGACTTCTTTGCTTGTATTCTCACACCTCCCACTCTTCACCTGAACTTTGGAAGCTCAGACCAGAGCTCTATTGCAAGTCTCTGCTTCTATTTCCATCTGTTGCTGACTGAAACTTCTATGGTGACATTTAAGATAGTCAACAATCTGTCTACATGGGTAAGGCCCATTTGGGCACTCTCTCCTCTAATGCTTAAGGTCTTAGATGGGGTCATCTTTGTGGATTCCTGAGAATTTCTCTAGAGTCACTATTCTTGCTAGCCCCATAATGATGCCCTAAATCAAAATATCTCTTTTCTTGCTCTCATCTCTGTCGTTACTTCATCTCAACTATCCCATTCCGTCACCCCCCCTTTCTCCCCTCCGTCTTCCCTCACCCCCATGCTCCCAACTTTGTCAGATGATCATTTTTATTTCCCCTTCCCTGGTAGATCTATATGTTTTTTCTTAGAGTTTGCCTTGTTACTTATCTTCTCTGAGGTCGTGGACTATATTTTTGTTATCCTTCGCTTTACAAAAATATCCATTTATGAGTGAGTAAATACCATGCTCTTCTTTCCATGTTTAGGTTACCTCACTCAGGATTATTTTTTCTAGTCCTATCCATTTGAACTCAAATTTCAAGATGTCAGAATATTTTTACCCCTGAGTAATACTTCATTGTGTATATGTACCTCATTTTTTTCTTTATCCATTCTTCAGTTGAGGGGCATCTAGGTTGTTTCCATGTTTTGACTATGGTATATTATGGTATATTCCTTTTGGTATATGCCCAAAAGTGGTATTGCTGTGTCCTGAGGTAGGTCAATTCCCAATTTTCTGAGAAACTGACATACTGATTTCCATAGTAGTTGTTCAAGTTTACATTCCCACTCGCAATGGAGGAGTGTTTCCCTTACTCCACATTCTCTCCAACATAAGCCATCATTAGTGTTTTGGACCTTACCCATTCTGACAGGTGTAATATGGTACCTCAGAGTCATTTTAATTTACATTTCCCTGATGGCTAAGGATGTTGAACATTTCCTTAATTGTCTTTCTGTCATTTATGATTCTTCTGTTGAGAATTCTTTGTTTAGTACTGTGCCCCATTATTAATTATATTATTTGGAATTTTGATGTCTAATTTCTTGAGTTCTCTATATATTTTGGAGATCTGTCTTCTGTCTGATATGGATTTGGTGAATATTTTTTTTCCCATTCATTAGATTTCCTATGTGTTTTATTGACTGTGTCCTCTGCCTTACAGAAGCTTCTCAGTTTCAGGAAGTCCCATGTATTTAATGATGCCCCCGGTGTCTGTGCTACTGGTGTTATATTTAGAAAGTGTCTCCTGTGCTCATACATTGAAGGCAACTTCCCACTTTTTCTTCTATCAGGTTTAGTGTGGTCAGATTTATATTGAGGTCTTAATTTGATTTGGACTTCAGTTTTGTGCTTGGGGATAGATATGGATCTATTTGTATTTTTTCTATATATTATCATCCAGTTATGTCAGCATTATTTATTGAAGATATTTCCCTTTTTCTATTTTATAATTTTATCTTCTTTGTCAAATTGAGGTGTTCATAAGTGTGGGGATTAATATCCAGGTCTTCGACTTAATTCCATTGATAAACACTGTCTTCTTTTATGCCAAGACCAAGCTGTTTTCATTTCTGTAGCTGTGTGAAACAGCTTGATGTCAGGGATGGTGATGTCTCTGGAAGTCTCTTTATTGTTCACAATTGTTTTGATTATCCTGGGCTTGTTGTTTTTCCATATGACTTTGATTTTTGTTTTTTTTTCAAGCTGCAAGAAGATTTGTGTTGGGATTTTGTTGGGATAGCATTGAATCTATAGATTGCTTTTGGAAGAATTGTCATTTTTATTATGTTCATCTTACATATCAAAGAGCCTGGAAGGTCTTTCCATTTTCTGGTATCTTCTTTAATTTCTTTCTTCAAAGACTTAATGTTCTAGTCGAAAAGGCCTTTAACTTCTTTGGTTATTGCTATCCCTAGATATTTTATGTTATTTGTTGCTATTGTGAGTGGAAATGTTTTTCAGATTTCAATCTCAGCTTCTTTATCATTTATATATAGAAGGGAGACTGATTTTTTTTAGTTGATCTTGTATCCTACCATGTTACTGAAGGTATTTATCATGTGTAGGAGTTCCCTGGCTAAGTTTTGTGGGTCACTTATGTATGCTATCATATCACCTACAAATAGTGAAAATTTGACTTCTTCTTTTCCAATTTGAATCCCCGTGGTCTCTTTTTGTCTTATTGCACTAGCTAGAATTTCAATAACTATGTTGAATAGATATGGAGAGAGTGAACAGCCTTGTCATGTTTCTGGATTTAGTAAAATTGCTTTGAGTTTCTATCCATATAATTTGATATTGGCTGTCAGTTTGCTGTATATTGCCTTTAATATGTTTAGATATGTTCCTTTAATAGCTGATCTCTCCAAAACTTTATCATGATGGGGTTGGGGATTTTGTTAGATGCTTTTTCTCCATGTAATCACATGATCATATTTTTCAGCATATTTTATAGAAAGTTTCATTGATAGATTTTTATAGGGTGAACAATACCAGCATCTCTGGATGAACTCAACTTGATAATGGTGGATGATTTTTCTTTATATGTTTTTGCATTCAATTTGCCAATATTTCATTAAATATTTTTGGATCTATGTTCATGAGTGAAACTGGTCTGGAATTCTCTTTCTTGGTTGCATCTTTGTGTGGTTTTGGTATAAGGGTAACTGTAGATTCATAATAGAAATTTGGCAATGTTCATTCTGTTTTTACTGTGTAGAACATTTTGAAGAGTAGAGGTATTAGCTCTTCTTTGAAGTTCTAGCAGAATCTTCCCTGAAACTATACATCTCTGTGCTTTTTTTTTAGTTGGGAGGCTTTTGATGATTGCTTCTATTTCCTTGCAGTTTATATGTCTATTTAAATTGTTCACTTTGTCTTTATTTAATTTTGGTATGTGATACCTATCCAAAAAAAATGTCCATTTCTTTTACACTTCCTATTTTTGTGGAATACATGTTTTGTATTATAACCTAATGATTCTCTAGATTTCTTCAGTATCTTTTGTTATGACCCCCTTTTCACTTCTGATTTTGTTAATTTGCATGATCTCTCTCTGACTTTTGTTTAGTTTGAATAAGGGTTTGTCTATCTTCTTGATTTTCTCAAAGAACCAGCTCTTTGCTTCATTGATTCTTTGTATTGTTTTCTTTGTTTCTATTACATTAATTTCAACCATCAATTCAAATAGTTCCTGTAATCTACTACTCCTGGGTAAGTATGCTTTTTTTTTTGCTTCTAGAGCTTTCAGGTGTGCTCTTAAGTCACTAGTGTGAGATTTCTCCATTATCTTCATGTAGGCACTTTGTGTTATGAATTTTCTCATTAACACTGCTTTCATAATGTCCCATATGTGATGGAGGAAGGTCATTGGTTAAATAAACTGCCTTGGCCCTGATTGGTTAGAACATAGGTAGGTGGAGTAAACAGAACAAAATGTTGGAAGAGGAAGTGAGGTCAGAAAGCATGCAGCTCCTCTCAGAGCCAGAAGCCTCAGACAGAGACACCATGCTCCCCTCGCGATAGCTCTGCTCTCTGAGGCAGAGGCATGAAGCTCAGACCCAGGATGGACATAGGCTAGAATCTTCCTGGTAAGCACACCTCATGGTGCTACATAAATGATTAGAAATGAGTTAAGAGGTTGAAGCTAATGGGCCAAGCAGTGTTTAAATGAATACAGTTTGTGTGTTGTTATTTCGGGCATGAGCAAGCAGGTGGCCGGGGTGCTGGGGATGCAGCCCCACCGCTCGCTCTTACTACAAATGGCGCCCCACGTTGGGCGCCACAATGTAGCGGCGAAAGAGAATGCAGACAGATTGTAGCGAATGCAGACAGCTTTAATGGGGAAATAGACTTACAGAACCACCATTCCTGCAGAGACCAGGAAAGCAGAAGCAATGGCTGGGAACACGCTCGCCAAATTTATAGGCAAACATTAGCCTGAGGCGAACACGCCCCCTAAGGGGTGGGACTTATCCCTACACATATGTTTGAGTTCATTGTGCCTTCATTTTCATTGAATTCTAGGAAGTCTTTCATTTTTTTTACTGGTTACTCGACTCAGGGGTGGTCCAATTGATACTGTTTAATTTCTATCAGTTTGTAGGCTTTCTGCAATTAGTGTTGATCTTAAATTCTAACTAAACCATTGTGGTTCAATAAGATACAGGGAGTTATTTTTTTATACAGCAGAAGGAAGAATCCTGCTTTCATATCCATTCTCTTAACCTGTGTCTCTTTATAGGTGAATTGATTCTATTAATATTAAGAGATATTAATGACCCTTGATTGTTAATTCCTGATAATTTTTGGTGGTAATGCTTTAGTGTTTCCCATCTTTGGGGTTTGCTGGTGTGAGGTTATATATTGTCTGTTTTTTGTGGGTGTAGTTAGCTTCCTTGTGGTGGAGTAATACTTTCTATATGGCTGGATTTGTGGACAGGTGTTGTTTAGATTTTGTTTTGTCATAGAATATATTGTTTTCTCTATTGATAGTGATTGAAAGCTTTGTTAGGGGTAGTAATCTAGATTTGAATCCATGATCCCTTAGTGTCTGCAGCACTTCTGTCCAGAACCACCTGGCTTTTATGGTTTCCATTGAGAAGTCAGGTGTAATTCTGAAAGCTCTTCTTTTATATGTTACTTGGCCTTTTTTCATTTGTAGCTCTTAATATTATTTCTTTATTCTGTGTGTTTTGCATTTTGATTATTATATGGTAAGAGGACTTTTTCTGACCAGTCTATTTTGTGTTCTGTAAGCTTCTTGTACCTTCATAGGCATAACCTTCTTTAGAATGAGAGAGTTTTCTTCTTTGATTTCTGTTGAATATATTTTCTGTTCATTGAGTTAGAATTTCTTTTGTTCTTCTATCCTTGTTATTCTAAGTTTTGGTCTTTTCATGCTGTCCCAGATTTCCTGGATGTTTTCTGTTAAGAGTTTGTTGTATTTAATGTTTTCTTTGCCCAAAGAATCTCTTTCCTCTATAGTATTTTAACACTTGAGATTCTCTCTTCTAGTGCTTCTATTCTGTTGATTATGTTTGCCCCTCTAATTCCAGTTTGTTTACCCAGATTTTCCATATCCAGAATTCCCTTGGTTTGTGTTTTCTTTATTGCTTCTATTTCAGTCTTCAAGTCTTGAACTGTTTGAACTGCTTGCTTCATCTGTTTGTTTGTTTTTGTTGTTTTGTTTTGTTTTTCTTGGTTTTCTTTGGGAGATTTATTGATTTCTTCTGTTTTTTTTATTCATCTTTTCATCCATTTCTTTAAGGGAAATTTTAATTTCCACTTTAAGATTCTCCATCATCTTCATAAAGTTACATTTTCCTCTGCTTCTTCTGGGTTATTATGGCTAAGTTTTCCTAATGGATAACCTCTGGGTTCTGTTGCTACCATGTTTCCTTTTAGGTTGTTGAGTTAATTTTTGTATTAGCTCCTTCCCATCTGTTCCTCCACTTGGTACAAGCAGTGTCTTTGTTCTTTTTTTTCAATCCTTGCAGTGGCTGCCTATGTCTTTGAGAAATGTTCTTGGTCTTCTCTGTGTTATTACTTAAAAAAAAAAACAATCCAAATTCCCACAGTCTCTCCTCTTCCCCCTCTCTCCACATACCTCTTCCCCACCCCTCTCCAATCTTAAGAGAGGGCAAGGCATCTTGCCCTGTGGAAAATTCAAGGCCCTTTTCATTACGTCCAGGTGGAGGAACATATACATCCAAAGAAATTAGGATTCCAAAAAGCCAGTACATGTAGTAGAGACAAATTCCAGTGTCATTGTCATTGGCCCTTCCATCTGCACCAACTGTCAACCATATTCAGAGGGATTAGTTTGATCCTATGCATGTCTATTATTTCCAGTCCAGTTGGAGTTGGTGAGCTCCCATTAGCTCAGGCATATTGTCTCAGTGCGTGAAGCCCTCATGGCTTTGACTTCCTTGCTCATACTCTCCCTCCTTCTGCTCTTCAACTAGATCTTGGGAGCTCAGTCCAGTTCTCCTATGTGGGTCTCTGCCTCTGTTTCCATCTGCTGTTGGATGAAGGTTCTATGGCGATATTTAAGATAATCATCAGTCTAACTACAGGGCAAGGCCACTTCAGGCACTCTCTCCTCTATTGCTTAGGGCCTTAGCTGGGTTTGTTCTTGTGGATCCTGTGATTTTTTTCTAGAGCCAGTTTTCTTGCTAACCCCAAAATGGCTCCCTCAATCTCAATCAAGATATCTCTTTTCTTGTTCTCATATCTGTCCTTCCTCCATCTCAACTATCCTATTCTCTCAACCTCTCACGAACACTCCCTTTCTCTCCTTCCCTTCTCGTTCCCCCTTTCATTCTACCCTATGCCCTCATCCTCCAACATTTTGTCAGGTGATCTTGTCTGCTTCCAATTTCCAATTTCCAGGAGGATCTATATACATTTTTCTTTGGGTCCACCTTATTACTTAGCTCCTCCAGGATCATGAACTGTAGGCTCAATGTCCTTTGTTTGTGGCTAGTATCCACTAATGAGTGAGGACATACCATATTCATATTTTTGGGTCTGGATTATCTCACTCAGAATAGTGTTTTCTAATTCCATCCATTTGCATGCAAAATTCAAAATGTCATTGTTTTTTACTGCTGAGTAGTACTCTAATGTGCAGATGTGCCACACTTTCTTTATCCATTTTTCAGCTGAGGTGTATCTAGGTTGTTTTCAGGTTCTGGCTATTAGAAATAATGCTGCTATGAACATAGTTGAACAAATGCTCTTTTTGTAGGATTGAGCATCTTTTGGGTATATTCTCAAGAGTGATATTGATGGGTTCTGAGGTAGATTGACTCCCAGTTTTCTGAGAAACTACCACACTGATTTCACAAGTGGTTGTAAAAGTTTGCATTCCCACCAACAAGGGATGAGTGTTCTCCTTACTCCACATCTTTTCAATCATAAGCTATCATTGGTGTTTTTTTTAATTTTATTTTAGCCACTCTGACAAGTGTAAGGTGATATTTCAGAGTTCTTTTGATTTGCTTTTCCCTGATAACTATGGAAGTTGAAAATGTTCTTAAGTATCTTTTGACCATTTGAAATTCTTCTGTTGAGAAAACTCTATTAGTTCAGTATACCATGTTTTAATTGGGTTATTTAGAATTTTAATGTCTAATATCTTGAGTTCTTTATATATTTTGGAGATCAGTTTTTGTCTGATGTATATTGATGAATCTTCTCCCATTCTGTTGTGGTGGCACAAGCTGGTAGGATTTGTTGAAGAAGGCAAAGGCAGAAGGATTACAATTTTGAGGCCAGCCTGGGGTAACTTATATATGCCTGTTTTAATTAGAGTTAGGAGGATTTTGAACCCACTGATGTAGGCTGAAGATGATTGTTTTCTTATTGCAAAGAAATGTCAAAATATTAATTAAGAATCTACAAATGTAAAAGCTGCTAATCTCTTCAAATGTAATACATGATACATCTATCAAAATGAGTATTTAAGGAAAAAGTGACAGGAAAGTTGTTAATGGCAGTAGAGTAGGTTTAAAACAAGCTGTTTCTATTCAGAAGTTTTTTTTTAATCTTTGAATGCTAAATAAGCAAATGGTCATTGACTATAATGAAAGTGAGATCTTTAAAATAAAATTTAAATTTCATACACACTATTAGGGAATTTTTGCATTCATGCCTGGTTATGTGCAGTTAAGGACATCAAATTATATGGTAAGAGTACAATGCTAGTGCCTATACTGAAGTAAATGCTTAAGAACTGAGAAAAAATTGGAGGCTACAGATCCTTTTGCAGTTGTACAGTACAAACTCTGTAGTGGAGGGTTTCTTAATGCTATTTATGTTTTAGCCATGCTGGTTTTTTTTTTTTGGATTACACTGCTGGGTACCTGTTGACATCATATTTTCTAACAAGTGAGAGTAAAAAGCCTGACTGAAATATCAGATTCCTTTATCATCTTTCTATACTTCCAAGAACACATAAATATTAGAGGAAAGAAATAAATGCAAACAGTCCTCACTGTACATAGTCCATTCATTTATGTTTTTTCCCCACTCAAAGATGTACTCTCAATATAAATCTTTTCTTAAGGCTTTCCAGAATTAGAAGCTGGAAGCAATCACTCCTACAAACAAGATTATATGAGACTTCATCTGTACTAATTAGAATTTCTTTTTCTGTGCATTTTGTCATTAAAACATATGAATGCCTTTTTATATCATTCTAATACTTCAAGAAAAATATTTTGTTTATCTCTATACATTGAAGATTCACATATCTTGAATAATATTAATCTATTAACATTTTGGTCAACAGTTACTTTGACTGTCATCTGTAAATATTTCATTACTACATATATACACATATGAAATAAAGAGGTGGATAAGAAGGAAGAGTAATGATGGACTAGTAGAAGGAACAGAGTCATGTGAATACTTTGTTCTTGTTGGTGTACCACTCTGGCAGTGGTGGGAAATGGGAAAATGGAGTCAAATTATAATGCAGACTAAAGACTCATGCAATAGAAAACTATTCAGAGCTTTTGACATTATATATTCTTAGGGTTAATAAGAATCACTAGAATAAAGTGTAAATCACAAGGACAAGTTTCAATTGGCAAAAACATGTTTTTCCATAAAGACATTTAAACAAACAACAAGTGACATTTGATAATAATCTGAAATAAACTCACTCCTATCTACTACACCTGGGAAAAGCACAAAAACTTAATCCTAGACTGATTCTGAATTTTGAAAAAAAAAAAAAAAACAAAGTCACAAAAATCTTTTCTTCTATTCTTGGAGTCTTCTAACAAGCAATCAGAATTCTCCCCCCATGACTCTGTTCTTGGACCATGTTCTTAGTGCTGATGAATAGAGGAGTTTTTAAATGTTAATGATTTAAAGGAAAAGAGCAAACATGGGTGATGCTTCCTCAAAAAACGTTTATATATATATATATATATATATATATATATATATATATATATATATATATATGAACAGGAGAATATTGAGAAGAGGAAAGCCCATTCCTCTGCAGTCGTGACCCAGCCACAGAAGAAGCAAGATGTGAGTGCCTCATGGAAAAAGGTACAGAGCCATGTGACTAACACAGATAACAACAATGGGCTAAGAAGCCTGAGCTATTGGGCCAAACAGTTTATAATTAATGTAGACCTCTGTGTGATGTCTTTGGGACTTACGGACTTTGGGGATCAGGCAGGACAGAAAACTCAGGTAACACAAAGTCATTTAAACAAATCAAAAGAGACAGTTAATATGAATAATATGAAGTAAACTTACTCCTATCTACTACCCCTGGGAAAAGCACAAAAACGTATTCCAAGAATGATTCTTAATTTTGAAAAAAAAAAAGTCACAAGAATATTTCATTCTTTTCTTGGAGTCTTCAAACAAGCAATCAGAATTCTCCTCCCATGACTCTTCTTGGACCATGTTCTGACTGCTGATGAATAGAGGAGTTTTAAAATGTTAATGAATTAAAGGAAAGAGCAAAAATGAGTGATGCTTCCTCAAATAACTATTGTTTAAATATATAAAATATGAATATACATATATATACTTATTTTTAATGTAATACAGTCTTATATCTTTCTACATAGTCATTATATATTATATTATGTTATATTATATTATAAAGTAATTTACAATATTTTGAATTTTATTAGCAGCCTTTGATTTTATTTTCCCTTTGGTTGCTGACCTTACATACTTGAAACACATTTCCCCTATTTTCCATTGTAGCATTATTCCTGAATGTGATCTTAACAGTACAGAAAAATAAATACCCAGTTCTTAAAATTATTACTTCAAAAATGGCAGAGAATTTTAAAATTTCATATATGATTTTGTAACTGATTATAGTAGGCTTGTATCTCAGTAAGTAAAAACATGAAAGCACACTAAAGTAGTAAATGCTTAGACAGAAAGTTTACTACTTGCAACAGTCAAAGAGCTACTGGGATTGTTTACAAAGCAACTTTCTGTAAAGAGAGAGCTTATGGGAATTTAATTATAGAGATTATGTTTAATCACAGGAAAGTTCGGAATCACAAAAAATTCTTGAACATATTCAAGTCCAGGCTCTATTTAATGGAAGTAATGTTCAAAAAGTAAATAAGATTTACATAATTCTGAGGAGATAATTTAGTATTATACTGAGTCATTTGCTCTAAACCACTGAAAAATAATATAGAATGAATCAATAACCTTAGCTTATACTTTGTCTTGTTATCCTATGCTTTTAGTTGAAATAAATGTATGAAAGAGCAAATCTTCCCCAAACAAACAAATAAAAACAACTGATATTTTGCTAAAACCTTCTTGAAGAATAAGAAGTTTTCTTTCACTGTAAATATAGAAGAATATAGAATCTTGTCTCTCTTAGGAGCCAACAGTATCTAAAAATTATTCCTCCTAAATTATTTTACTTAGAAAGGTCACTAAATAGTAGAATTGCAAACCAGTTAAATTGGGCTTTTAGTATTTTTATTGATGATTTAACAGTTTCACTCACATGTAAAATGTATCTTAATCATATCCTTCTTAACCTCCTCCCTTCTTGTTCACTTCAACACCCCCTCCACCTAACATGTTCTTCTTTTCTTTTATATTTGAGAAGACTTTTCAAAGTTTTAATTAATTTTTTTAATTTATTTTATACACTAACCAATATTTGCACTTCTTCCTCTCTTCCCATTCTGTCCCCATCCTCCCTTCTACCCCCAATCTATTTCTCCTCCTTCTCCTTTTAGAAAGGGACAGGCTTTCGATTTTTTTTTTTTTCGATAAAGCATGCCATGATATCAAGTTGAGGCAGAACTAAACTCCTCCCTGTGCATCGAGGCTGGGCAAGGCATCTCATCATAGCAAATAGTTTCCAAACACCAGCTCATGCATCAAGGATAGGTCCTGGTCCCACTTCTAGGACCTATCAAACTGTCAAACACATGCAAGGGCCTAGGCTTGTCCTATGCAGGTTCTCTAGCTGTTGGTCTTGATGGGGGTAGAGAGCATTTTTGGGTTAGAGAGAAACCTGATGTCAGGGAAACTCCCAGAAATCCACAAGGATGACTCCAACTGAGACTCCTAGCAACAATGGAGAGGGTGCTTAAATTAGCCTTGTAAGCAGATTGCTGACTACCCTAATTTTCATCATAGAGCCTTCATCCAGTAACTGATGAAAGCAGATGTTGAGATCCATAGCCAATTACCAGACTTAGTTCAGGGAGTCGTGTTGAAGAGAGGGAAGAGGGTTTGAGCTAGTGGGGTCAAGGCCTTTTGAGAATTTTATGTACAGCTGTGATTGTTTTCAATAAATATATCTTTCATTTACTCTCATCCATTTATACTCTCAAACACTTATTGTCTCAACTTCATAGACTATTTTTTTATCTAATGACGTCACATAGTGATATCTGTTTGGACATGGGTGTGTATTCCTTAAAAATGACTACTATTCCAAGCAGGTCTCAATTGACAATAGCTTCTCAGGTAGAGATGGCAATTAATGATGCTCTCTTCTGCCTATGTTTGTATTTTGGCTGGATTGATCTTTTGCTGTTGCGACCACCTCGACCAGCAAGGAAGATGCAACACCGGACTCTTCTTTCAGCAGTTTATTCAGGAACCTTGAACATTCTTCGAATACTGGGGAAAGCCAACCCACAGCTAAAGTAGTCCCTGGTCAGCCAGCCCCAGCAAGCTACGTGGGAAATGCGGATAGGTCTAGGTACACAAAAGCAAGCCACATTCTCAGTTTAGGCCATATATGGAATGGTATGTAACTTAGACCACCTTATCAGTCTTAGCCATATATGGGAATAGTATGTGACTTAGAGCACATTCTCAAGAGGGGGTGATGGGCAGAAACCAGCGCCACCCTCATGGCACTGCACAATGCAGCTTTCTACATTTTGCAGGTCTTTTGAATGCATTCAAAATTTCTGAGTTTTTCTGTTAAAAAATGTCACACCTGGCTAACATTAGTTCACTGTACTTTCCTTCTGGTTCTTACAATCTTCCCAACACCCCTTTTATGATAATTCACAAGCCCTAATTGTCAGACTTTGATACAACTATCAAATTTAGGACTAAGCACTAGTTTCTTATTATTTGCATAGTTACCCGCTGTTTGTCTATGTACTAATTGACATATACTACAAAAGGAATGATGACAGCTAAGAGAACTATGGAAACATTTATAGGATTAGAATTTAAGGGTCAGCTAATTGATACATCCATCAAACATAATAACTATATTGGATTCACCCCCAAGTGGAACCAACTCTGTTATTGGAATTTTGGTTCATATAATAGTGCCAGGCATATCCTATATTATAGAATGGGCCTTAGCGCTAACCAGGAAGTGATAGATTATATTCAGAACATATATGCCATTGTTGTACCACTGGGCATGTTTTGCTAGATTTGTCGTAATTATAGCCCATGGATTCATATCTGTCTTCTTCCCCCTGGTAATGTGCATAGAACCTTCTATCACCTTTATTGTTAGCCAGTAGGAATGAAGCTTCTATATTTAATAGGGATTTCTCCACGTGTTATGAATCATGTATGTGGTGCATTTGTGGAAAACAAAAAAAAAAGGTTTCATCTTGTGAAAAACCTAGAACAATGACAATAGCATGTAATGTTAGAGGAAACTATGAGATCCCACTGCTCCAGAACTAGAAATGAGTTTGGCCATGTCAGGTTCTGGGCTTTGAATTTGTTATTCTATGGTATCTAGGAGATGCTCTTTCCCTCATAATACAGTAATTCTATTTCAAATCTTTTAAAATTCATATATATATATATGAATTTTATATATATATATATATATATATATATATATATATATGGAATCTTCTACAGTAGTAGTCAGTTTTTCACTCTATAATTCCATTTTTATTTACTTGACACTACTCATAACACAAATATTGAAGATGGTGGGGAGTATAGTGCATTAAAGTACAGGATTATAGTAAATTAAGACCTGAAGTCAAAATCAAGAGTCAACAGGAAAGGATAAGTAATGCCTTGCGAGTTTTAGACAAACACCAAAAATCTATACAACAAAACAGAGGATATCAACCTGGAAAAGAGAGTCTGGGGATGCTTGTGAGCCAGAGCATATGAATGTGACATGAGTGCTTACTCTCTCTACTGAGGACTCAGAGCATGCTCAAGTCTATATGTAAGAAGTGAATGCACTTTTGTTTCCCAGCCACTCTGTCCTGAACAATCACACAAAAGCTATATTAACTTCAATTGTGTTTGGGCCAATGGTTTAGCAGGGTAAACCTAGGTGGGAAATCAGAACATAGATGGAGAGAAAGTAGATGGAGTCAGGAAGACTCCAAATGAGACAGATGCCAGAACTGTACTTCCAGCATTCTAACTATTAAGTTTATCATATCTAAAGCAAGAAAGCTCCTGCCCTTTTAAAGAATCTGTGCTTTTTTTCTACATTTAAATTCCAGACATGTTTTTAGGAAGGATTTTACAGGTAATTTTTACAGTTAGAAAATTTTTAGAAAAATTAAGCTAAATAATTTACTCAGACACATATATAGACATATACAAAAGCACATGTATATGTACATGCACACATAGACACACACAAATACATCAACACCACCATCATCACCACCACCCATGCTACCACTACCACCATACCTTAATTGGCAGCTGAAATATATTACTTTAAACAATTAAATCAGATATAAATTTATTTAGATCTTGATAACAATACTCATTAGCTATCTGCTACTCTTTCTGGCTTTAAGTGTTTATTTACTTTTTGATGCATAAGGCATTGAGAATTGCCAAGAGAAAGGAAACTTTGCATTAGAAATCTTCTATACTAGTGCTGTATGATCTTTTGGATTGTATATTTATCCTTTGTGCAAAAAAGACAAATGATGTCCCAACCTGTGTGAGGGGATTCCATAATTGTTTAGGAAGACAGAACACAACTAAGCAACTAGAGGCATTTAAAAATATAGTCCTCACATGCTTATTCCCTCAAATTTGGATGATAATCTCAGAGAACTTTATGTCATCTACTAGAAAACAAAATTGAAACTGATACAACAGTGCTATACTTTCTCCACTTCCATTCATCTGTACCTGACTTTCTTTAAAGTGTGTCAGCACACATTAAATTCCTTGTCTTGAAACCTTAGTTAGGTTAATACTAGTGGGTGGGAAATTCAGCAGTAATTGAAAAGAGAAGCTTAAAACCACAGGGCATACAAAACTCACTTCAATTTTTCAGCAACTGAAGGTAGAGGCACTCATGACAAAAAAAATATGTGTGTGATAGGTGAACTAAGATAAAAAGGCCCTTAACTTTCTAAGCTAGTGTTACCTCTCTAAGAATGTTTATTTCCAGCCATAAATTTGCACATATATTTCAAATTTCATATTCATTCCATTATGTATATGTACTGCATTTTCATTATCCATTTATTAGTTGACATCTAGATTGTTTGCACTTTCTCTCTACTGTGAAGAGTATGGAAATTAAAATGGCTGAACATGTATCTCCTAAGTAAAATACAGCATACTTTCAGAACAGGTACAGTATAGCTTTTGTACTAATTTCCATATTGATTTCCATAGAGTTTGCATATGTGTACACTACTAGTAAAAATGAATAAGTGTTCTTATTTCACTAAACTCAGGTTGGCATTTGTCACTGTTCTAATTTTATTTCACAACATCTGTGTATATTATGACTATCAGTCCTCAGGGATTAGGTCTCTAAGTCAATTCCACATAGATTCCTCCAATTTTTTATCTGATGTTTGTGAGGTATTTAGCAATACTATCTTCAGGTCCTACAAGGCAAGCAAAGGAATAACTTATTTTATTTTGTTAATCTATTTAATTCCCATGATCAATAACTCATGAGAAGCATTACTATTCATGACACTGAGACTCTTGTGAGGAGATTCAAAACCATGAGAAACATGATTTCAGTCAAACTGTATATTTTATTCATATACATAATATGGAGTATCAGTTTTGTGATTTCTTTGTATAATCTAAAAACTAACCTTCTACCAGATGTACAGCTGGTAAAAATTTTTTTGTATTTTATAGGCTGCCTCTTTACTTGAATGATGCTATTTTTTTGATACAGATGTTTTCTATTTCTTTTAAGTACTATTCGTCAATTCATAGTCTTAATATATGAACTACCAAAGTCCTATTCATAAAATCTGTGCACTTGCCTAAAGATGAAACATATTTCCTAAGTTTTCTTGTATCAGATTCAGTCTATCAGGTCTTAGGTTAAGGTTTTTTATCCATTTAGAGCACATTTTCTCTCATATGTTGACATTATCTTCAAGTTGTTAGATATGTGTTCTTGAATTGGAGAATATATAGTAGTCAGTAAATTAGGAAGGCATCATAAAGAGGAGTGTATTAGGGAAGGGTCTAGAATGCAGGGGTTAAAAAAGATTATCAATCACGAATTATGAAAATGCTCTGATGTGGGATTTCCTTCTGTATGCTGTGATTACCATTAATGAATAAAGAAAACTGGCTGGGCCTGATACGGTAGAATAAAGGTAGGCTGGGAAACATAAATTGAATGCTGAAAGAAAGAAGGGCAGAGTCAGAGAGAAGCCATGGAGCTGCCAGAGATAGACACTGGAAACTTTACATGGTAAGCCACAGCCACGTGGTGATATACAGATTAATAGAAATGGGTTAAATCAATATAAGAGTTAGTCAATAAGAACATAGAGCTAATGGGCCAAACAGTGACTTAATTAATACAGTTTCTGTGTGATTATTTTGGGTCTAAGCTAGCTGTCTGGCAGCAACTAACACAAGTGGCCTTCTCCAATAATGATCTATCTACAATGTCTTGACTATAGCCTGTTCTTTCAAAGACATTTTCTCAATTAAGATTCCCTCCCCTTAGATGACTATAGCTCCTGTCAAGATGACATAAAACTAGCCAGCACATGGATTTTTGTTCATCAAATATCTTCCTCCAAGGCTCAGGGATCAGTGAAGAAGATTATGTAGAAAAATTGTAAGATCCAAAGGTGATGGATAACTCTAATGAAATAATGCTTTCCAAACACAACAAGGCTGAACATATGAACTCAGAAAGATGATAGCACGCAAAATTCTTGTACAAGTTCAAACCAGATAAATAAAAAAGTACCAGCATTGAGAAGGGAAGTGGACACAGAAATCGCACCACAGAATTATCTAGAGACAAATTTAATAGAGACATTAAAACAATTAATATACCATATTTTTAATGATTATTATTGAGCTCTACATTTTTCTCTGCTCCCCTCCTCTTCAACCCTCCCCCAAGGTCCACATGCTCCGAATTTACTCAGGAGATCTTGTATTTTTCTACTTCCCATGTATATTAGATCTATGGATACATCTCTTAGGGTCCTCATTGTTGTCTAAATTTCCTGGAATTGTGATTTGTGGGCTGGTTTTCTTTGTTTAATGTTTAAAATCCACTTATTAGTGAGTATGTGTGGTACTTGTCTTTCTGTGTCTGGGTTACCTCACTCAAAGTGATGTTTTTAATACCTTCTTAACAGATGTTTCTTTCTAGTTTGTGTTAACTTGACACAAAATTAGCCAGCAAAGATTCTTACAAGAACTCAATAAATATCAACAAAAAAGTTAGCCATGTCATTGTAGGCCTATAATTCCAAAACTTTAAAGATGAACTCAGGAAGGTCAGTTCAGTAGTTCTCTTGTGTATACCCAGTAGTCAGTTATGCTAGTCTAAATGAGACCTCATTTCTGTTGCCTTAATCTTTGACCTGCTATTTTTTTTTGCCATCTTAACACAAACTAGAGTAATCTGGCAAGATTGAACTACATTTGAAAAAAAAATATTTCAACAGTTTGACCTATAGGTGAGTCTATGGAAAATTTTCTTGTTTCAAAATTTATACTGGAAGGACCAGTTCCTTGGCCAGGTAGTCCTGGGTTTTATTTAAAAAAAATCAAACTAATTGAAGTATGGAGAATTTGTCAGTAAGCATCATTCCTTGGGAATGTTTGCTTCAGCTCCCGCTTTTCATCCCAGTAGTCACAATGACACATACTTTTAATCAAAGTAGCCACACAAACTTGACATACAAACCAGGCAGTAGTGGTGCATGCCCTTAATCCCAGAACTAGCGAGGATTATAAAATGGAAGGAGACAGCTCTCAGCCTCAGTCTGATTTCTGAGATTTCCTGAATGTAGATCACCATTTTTGGACTTAGATTGAGGTAAGAGTCAGTGGCTGGCTGCTTTGCTTTTCTGGTCTTTAGGTTGAACCCCAATATTTGTCCCTGAGTTTTTATTAATCATGCTTCAAATCCCTTCACCTGTCTTATAATCATCTTATTACCATTTATAAAGATTATGTTTTCATGAAACAATCTCCAAAAAGACTGTATCTGTTAACCTAAAGAGACTGGTGATTAAATTTTTTAAGCACTAGTTGTAGGGATGAAATCATCCAAATTATGGCAGGCAAAGAGAAAATATGCATTACTGAAACAGCTTACCTGAGCTAATGGGTGCTCACTGACTCCAGACTGACAGTGGGGAAAGCAACATAGTACCAAATTAGGTCCTCTCAATGTGTGCGACATTTGTATGGCTAGGGTACTCTGTAGAGCCACTAGCAGTGAGTGGTACAGGCATTTATCCCTACTGTTTGAACTGGCTTTTGGAGCCCACTCTCTTTGGCAGTGTATCTTTCTTGGCCTAGATATAGTAGGGAGGGATTTGGTCTTGCCTCAAAGTGATGTGCTAGACTTTGTTGACTCTCTTTAGGAAGCCTTACTCTCTATGAAAAGTGCATGGGTGCCTGGTAGGGGGGAGGTGGAAAGAGTGTCAGGAGGAGAGGGGTAAGGAAAATGAGAAATGACTATTTTTAAAAAAATAAATTGATTAAACGACTAAAATGAAAAGAAAATATGAAATAAAACAGAATGAATTGTAGACTTTATTGACAGGAAACACATATGAAACTCTTCTTCTGATGTATCTGTTGATTTCTATCAGTTTAAAAACTGTCTGATTTTGAGAACTGTGCACAGATTTATTACATTTCCCTATATAGTATTTTTTAAACTCTCTCTCATTGTAGCTCTCAATCCTTAGGTAATAACATCCTAAAAATAGACAAATCCATTTGATGCCTATATTCTTTTTCAAGTGAGAAGTGGTGATAAAGAAAAAAAAGACAGGGACACAAGGGCTCCAGATATAATTTGAAATTTCAAATTAATGCATTAAAAATGTGACCAGAGAAAAGATGTTTGTAAATTAGTATGAAAAGAAATTCCATTAAGAAATATAAAATATGAATAAAGCAAGTGTACTTAGCCAGTAAATAATCTTTCTAATCTTATATTTATTTTCTTTAATAATTAGCATCTGCATCCCCCCTGGGGACCTCAGTGCCTAGGTTCCCTGAGACAGAGAGTGACTGTACAGAGTGGACCAAGAGGTGGGTGACCAGCTTCCCAGATGTAGAGACCAGTTTCTAGACACTAAGCACCAGTGCAAAAGCTTTGACACACCTCAGTGCACAAACTCTTATCCTTAGGCAAGCCACATGTAAACAGGCTGCCCCACAGCACTCCCCATAATATCCTGTAATCTGCAGATCCTACCATGCTGCCAAATATGCCAATTCCCTGTGACATCAGTGGCTCCCAGAGACACAATAGTAACTGCACAGAGCAGTCCAAGAGCTGCTTCCTGAGACACAGACAGTGAAATACATTGATACATCCAAGAAATGATCCCTGAGACAAAGGTACCAGTTGCATCTATCAGAGCAAAAGGCAAAAACATTGCCTACATCAAATTGAGGAAGAGAGGGATAGATGCCAATGCAGAAATACATTCAACAACTTAAACAGCAATATGGTACCAACAGAACCTGATAGTCTTACAACAGAAAAACCTAAGCATCCCAACTCAGAAGAAGCAGAAGAATATGAGTTTAAAATAACATTATGAAGATGATAGAGACCTTTAAGAAAAATTTTCTAAAGTAATGAAGGAACACACAAACAAAAAAATCAGAAGAAATCAATAAATCTATTAAAGAAGGCCTAGAAAAACAAATCACAAAGGTGAAGGAAACAGTTTAAGAGCTCAGAATTGAGGTAGAGCCAATAAAGAAAACACAAACTGGGGGAATCCCAGAAATGGAAAATCTGGGTAAATGAACAGTAACTACAATTGCAAGCATAACCAACAGAATAAAGATCATGGTAAAGAGAATCTCAGGCACTGAAGTTATATGCCATAGAGAAAATAGGTTAATCAAAGAAAACATTAAAGTCAACAAATTTATGACAAAATTTCCAGAAAATCAGGGACACCATGAAAAGACCAAATCTAAGAATAATATTGATTTGGGATGTGCTTCTGTATATGTGTTGCTTTAATGGTTAATGAATAAAGCCGCTTTTGTATATGGCAGTGAAAAATAAAGCCAGGCAGGAAATCTGAACAGAGATATAGGGAAATGGTAGGCAGAGCCAGGGAGAATCCATGTAGCTTCCAAAGGAGCCAGACATGCAAGAACCATTACCAATAGGCTAGAGCCTCAGGGTGATACACAGGTTAATAGAAATTGGTTAAATTGAGATGTAAGTGGTAGTTAATAAGAATCTGGAACTAATAGGTTAGTGTTGTAATTAATATAGTTTCTTTGTGATTATTCAGGTCTGAGCAGCCAGGAAACAAAGTAGCAGTCTCTGCCTACATTATGTGGATAGAAAAAAGAGAATACCAGTACAAAGGCACAGAAAATATGTTCAGCAAATCATAGAAGAAAACTTTCCCAATCTTAAGAAGTAAATGTCTATGAAGATACAAGAAGCTTACAGAACTCCAAATAAACTGTACTCCCACAGAAAGACCATTTGCCACATAATAATCAAAACACAAAATAGACAGAATAAAGAAAGTATATTAAGAAATGAAGGGAAAAAGACCAAGTAACATATAAAGACAGATCCATCAGAATAATACCCAATTTATCAATAGAGACAGATGGAGGTGGGTCTTGTATTTATCTGTTGCTTTCATTGGTTAATTAATAAAGAAAACTGCTTGGCCCTAATAGGACAGAAAATTAGGTAGGCAGAGAAAACAGAAAAGAATTCTGGGAGAAAGAAGCCGAGTCAGAGAGTTGCCATGATTCTCCCACTCCAGACAGACGCAGGTTAAGATCTTTCCTGGTAAGCCACCTCATGGGCTACACAGATTATTAGAAATGGGTCAGATCAAGATGTAAGAACTAGCCAATAAGAGGCTGGAACTAATGGGCCAGGCAGTGTTTAAAGGAATACAGTTTCCGTGTAATTATTTTGGGTATAAAGCTAGCCGTGCGGGAGGCTGGGTGCCAGGAACATAGCCCGCGGCTCCGTATCACAACACAGTGGTGCCCAGCATGGTAATGAACTCCATGTAAAACCTGAGAGGGCTTAAAATGGAGAGAGAATTTAAGACAGCTTTTTGCTGTTTGTGGGTTGCGTGCCACAAAGAAATTTTCCTGACTCAGCAGCAGGAAAAAATGGCTGTTTTAAAATGCCGGCTTTCTGGGCTGTGCCACCATTGCGTTCTCTGTCTGGCTCCTGAGGGAGACAGTCTTTGAATGGAGCATTTGGATTAAAATGCTATGATTTGTTTGATGGCATCTAGACTTGCTGTGTGCCTAAAAAGAAGTCATTGCATGCTGTGGCTCAGAGGCACAAGCAGCTCCGCCATGCTAGTGGTGCAATGTGCAAGGATCAGAGGCACAAATGGCTCAGCCACGTTGGACTGGGCTGGGAAAGCTGGCAGTACCTGTTTTTGACCTAGGGATGTGACAGTTTAGATTCTTAAGTGTTTAGTGATTTAAAGGCACAAATCAAAAGTGCTCCTGGATAGTAAAAGATTACAGATTCACAATGGGACAGATCCAGACATAAAAGACCACTAAATGAGTCACAATGTTAGATAAATGTACGTAGGCTTGAGACAGAGAAGAAAAAAAATAGAGAGAATAAAGTTAATGGTTTAAAAAAAGGGTATAGTCTTTAAAGAGACAGAATACAGATAGTTAAGAGATTAAAAGAAATAAAGGAAAACAAGCCATGTAAAAATGGAAAATTCACAAAGAGCCTGGATTCTTTGTATTATTGTGTTTTCTTTAAAACTTTTGACTGTGAAGGAGCTAAATACAGAGAGACATTTCATTGTTTGGTCTGCCAAACTACATGTATGTTCTAAAGGTATCATGATTTCAGAATTTGGGTCTAAGGATATGATGCTTTGGAAAGAAGTTTCTTCTTTTGTTTTCACAGAGGATGAGACCCTGTGGATTATGTCTATCCCAATATGGTATGATAGACCACGCCTTCCTGAAAGGTTGCTGTGAACACCTTCAGAAAATTACTTCACTCAACTGCCGACTGAGATGACCCTGACAAACAGGTTACACCATGAAAGATCTGATTAACAGTGCCCCCATTCAGCAGGAACAGTTTGGAGAGAAAAAAAAAACTGTGCCCAAGTTCCCAAAATATTGTTTATAAATATTCTTTTACATTTAAAGGAGGATATGATATAGGTATGAATAATTTGCATTGGTATGGATTTTAAGGTCAATTTTGTTATATGTATATTCTGCTATTTATTGAGGTATTGTGATTTTGTAGTTTATTTAAAAATGTAATTTATAATTAGAAAATATAGGTTGCTAATGGATAATCATCGATAATAGTAAAACTTGTAGCTATGTTAGTTAGATTTTCTACATATATAGAGATATATTTCAGTTAGATAGGCATTCTTCATATCATTCAAAGACTACAGAATATGACATTTAATGTTTTAATAACTTAGGGCTTTTCATGACAATGAGACACTTCTTTCTCCTGGCAGCACAAGCTACTTCAAGAGGAAGATGGGCATCGAAGAGGCTCCTTAGGGAGTTGGTTAGCCATTTGGGCAAGAAACTCCTCTTGCCTGGACTGTTGCATAAACTAGACACAGAGAACCCTCAGAGAGAAGACTGCTGAACTTGCCTAAAGGTGAGATGATCTTTCGGGGTTCTTGATTCATGAAAGAGTCTGCGATACATTCTGCAGGACACAGCAGAAAGTGACTGAACTGTCTTTGAAATTTCCTGCTTCATGGAAATATCTGCTTGACCCTATGGGCCTGAAGGCCAAAGACAGATGCCCCAACGGTACAAAGGAACTTTGGATGACTATCCAGGCAGCGAGATGTCTCTGTCATTTCTAGAGTTTTGGATTTCTTGTTTACTTAGGTAATATTATATCCTTCTGGAGTCTTTGATGGAGTTGAAGCATGGTTAGTTATAGTTATAGTTTACTATTGCTATGATAAAAGATAAGGTAGATATAAATATTGTAACTGTAATTCTTGCTTGATAACTGTTTTGCTATATGTAATTTTACTATGTTAAAATAAAAGCTTTCTTTTTTATTTAAACAGAAAAAGGGGAAATGATGGAAATGGGTCTTGTATTTATCTGTTGCTTTCATTGGTTAATTAATAAAGAAAACTGCTTGGCCCTAATAGGACAGAAAATTAGGTAGGCAGAGAAAACAGAACAGAATTCTGGGAGAAAGAAGCCAAGTCAGAGAGTTGCCATGATTCTCCCACTCCAGACAGACGCAGGTTAAGATCTTTCCTGGTAAGCCACCTCATGGGCTACACAGATTATTAGAAATGGGTCAGATCAAGATGTAAGAACTAGCCAATAAGAGGCTGGAACTAATGGGCCAGGCAGTGTTTAAAGGAATACAGTTTCCGTGTAATTATTTTGGGTATAAAGCTAGCCGTGCGGGAGGCTGGGTGCCAGGAACATAGCCCACTGCTCCATATCACAACAAGAGACTCTGAAACATAGAAGGTCCTGGACAGATATTATATAGATAGTAAGAGACCATAGATATCAAGCCAGACTGCTATACCCAGCAAAACTTTCAAGCACTGTAGATGGAGAAAACAAGATATTCCATGTCAAACCATATTTAAACATTAACTATCCACAAATGCAGCCATACAGAAAGCAGTAGAAGAAAAACTCTATCCCAAAGATGTTAGCTGTACACAAAAAGGCACAGACAATAGGTAATCATACCCAAGCAAATCTTAAAGAAAGGAAACACAAGCATATGATCACCAGAAATAACAGGAATTTATAATCACTTGTCATTAATATCCCTAATTATTAATGGACTCAATTCACCTATAAGAAGAAAGAGATTAACCGAATGAATATGAAAACAGGATCCATCTTCTACAACACGTAAGAAACACACCTCAACATCAAAGACAGATATTTCTTCAGAGTTATGGGTTTGGAAAAGACTTTCTAATCAAATGGACCTAAGAAGCAAACTGGTGCAGTTTTCCTAATAAATAACAAAATAGACTCAAACTAATGATAATTAAAAGAGATAAAGAATAACATTTCATATTCATCACATGAAAAAGTCAATTGAGATAAAGTCTCAAACCTGAATATTTATGCCACAAATACAAGGGCACCCATATTTGTAAAACAAACACTCCTAAAGTTTTAATCATAAATCAATTACCCCAGTAATAGTGGGAGCTTTCAACACCCAACTCTCAACAATAGACAGACATGTCTGTCAAACAGAAAATTAATAGAGAAACAGGTGAAATAAAAAATGTTTGACTCAGATAGGTTTAATAGACATAATTAGAACATTCTACCCAAACACAAGGGACAATACCTTCTTCTCAGCACTTCATGGAAACTTCTCTAAAATTGACAACATACTCAGTCACAAAGAAAATCTCAACAGATACAAAAATATTGAAATAATCCCCTGTATTTAACGGATCACCATGGCTTAAAATTATAAATCAACAGCATTGCAAATTACAAAAAGCTTAAAAGCTTATGGAAACTAAATAAAGCTCAACTGAATTACCATTGGTTCAAGGAACAAATAAAGAAAAAAAATTAAAAACTCCTTAGATTTCAATGAAAATGAAGTTACAACATACATCAGTAAGATAGACAAATTGATATATAATCTTATCAAAATGCAGAGAAAGATTATCCAAAATAACAAAATAAGAAACCTAAATGGGGACATAACAATAAACACTAAGGAAATCCTGAGAACCATTTGATTATGCTTCAAAAACCTGTACTCCACAAAATTGGTAAATTTAAAGGAAATGCACAACTTTTATAATGGGTTCCATATTCCAAAATTAAATCAAGTCCAGATAAACAAGTTAAATATACCTATAATCTCTAAGGAATTTCAAGCACTACTTAACAGCCCCCCCCCTAAAAAATTACTCAGGACAAGATGGTTTCAGTGAAGAATTCTACCAAAATTTTAAAGAAGAGCTAATACACAATACTCTTCAAATTGTTTCACACAATAGATAGAAAAGGAAAATTGCTATATTCCTTTTACATACTTATCCTGAACCCCCAAACTACTCAGGATCTACTACAGCTGATAAAAAACTGTTGGTAATGTGTCAGGATACACATTTAACTAAAAAAAAAATCAGGAGCCCTCCTATTTACAAATGATGAATGGCTATGAAAGAAATCAGAAAACCATCACCCTTTACAAAAGCCATAATTATAAAATATCTTGTGGTATATCTAACAAAAATTGAAAGACCTGTATGACAAGAACTTTAAACATCTAAAAAAAGAAAATGAAGAAGATATCAGCATGGACGTCAACATGTAAGATTACAAATCAATCAGTATCTATTACCACACACAAAACTCAAGTACCCATTGATACCATTCCTGGGCATATACTCAAAGAATTATCAATCATATCACAAGGATACTTGTTCAACATTGTTCATAGCAGGATTATTCATAATATCCAGAATCCAGAAACAACCTAGATATCCTTCAACTGAATGATGGATAAACAAAATATGTTACATTTATACAATGGGGTATTACCTAGCTGTAAAAAATACAATGGCGTCATAAAATTTGCAGGAAAATTGATAGAACATGAAAAGTCATCCTTAGTGAAGTAACCCAGACTCAGAAAGACAATGTATGTTCTCGATCATAATTGCATATTAGACATAAAGCAAAGGATAACCGTACTACAATCCACAGCTCCATAGAAGCTAGGTAGCAAGAAATATTCTAAGACAAACATATGGATCACCCTGGGAAGGGGGGGTTAGATCAGATCTCCTGGGTAAACTGGGGGCACGGAAGTGATAAAAAAAGATGGGAGATGAGAACATACAGGAATGGGAGGGTCAGTGGGGGAGAGGAATGGAGTTGGAAAGGAATGAAAGAGAGATCTTGGTAGAGAGATCCACTATGGGTTAGGGAGAAACCTGGTACTGGAGAAATTCCCATGAATCCTCAAGTATGACCCCCAACTAGGAATCCTAGGAATAGTGGAGAGAATATAGAAATTGGCTCTCTCCTGTAATCAGATTGGTGAATATTCCAGCTATCATCACAGAGCCTTCATCAAGTAACTGATGAAACTAGATGTAGAGATCCACAACTTTTATCAATGGCTTCTCAGTCAGCCCCCATTGTCAGCCACAATCAGAGAGTCTGGTTTGATCACATGCTCATTCAGACCCAGTCCAGATGGATTTGGTGACCTCCCATTAGAACAGGCACACTGCCTCAGTTGGTGGACCAACCTCTCGTGGACCTGACTTTCTTGCTCATCTTCTCACTTCTTCTGCCTTTCAATTGGACCTTGGGAGCTCAGTCAGTTACTCTGATAAGGGTCTCTGTCTCTATCTCCATACATCACTGGACAAAGATTCTATGGTGATATTCAAGATAATCATCAGTGTGATAGTAGGGCAAGAAATGTTCAGGCACCCTCTCCTCTGCTGTCCAAGAACCTAGCTGGGGACATCCCCATGGACACCTAGGATCCCCTCAAGAGCCAAGTCTCTTGCTAACCCTAAAATGGATCCCTTAATGTAGGTATCTTCTTCCCTGCTACTATATCCGCCCTTCCTACATCTCCACCCTCCCACTCCCCAAAGCTCTTGCTTGTCCTTCCCTTCTCCCTTCATTCTCCCCCTTTCCCCTTCCCCCAACCTCACCCTCACCCTTTCCCCCAACCCCATGACCAAAACTTTTGCCCTGCAATCTTGTTTGCTTTCAATTTCCAGGAGGATCTATATATGTTTTTCTTTGGGTTCACCTTGTTATTTGGCTTCTCTGAGGTTGTGAACTCTAGGCTTAATGTCCTTGATTTATGGCTAGAATGCACAAATGTGTGAGTACATACCATATTCCTCTTTTTGGGTCTGGGTTATCTCACCCAGGATAGTGCTTTCTATTTCCATCCATTTGCATGCAAAATTCAAGATATCATTTTTTAGCGCTGTGTAGTACTCTAATGTGTACTTTGCACACTTTCTTTAATCATTATTCCATTGTGGAGCATTTAGGTTGTTTCCAGGTTCTGGCTATTACAAATAATGCTGCTATGAACATAGTTGAACAAATGCTTTTGTAGTATGATTGGGCATCTCTTAGGTATATTCCCAAGAGTGGTACTGGTGGATCCTGAGGTAGGTTGATTCCCAACCAAGCAACAAACTGAACTCTGGAAATCTAATCAAAGGAAGGGAGGAAGGGATATAGAAAAAAAAAGTTAAAATCATGTTGGGGAAACGTACAGAGAAAATTGCTCAGAAAACTCATGGACTCTAAACCAATGCCCATGGAGCCTTAATTGAACTAAACTAAGCCCTCCATATGTGGTGAAAAAGTGTAAAGCTTGAAATACCTGAGAAGCCACTGTAAGTAGGACCAGGATCTATGCCTTGAGCATGAGATAACTTGTTGCATGGTATTTTCTATAGTGTGATGGCATGCTCAAACTGAATGCAAGGCTGGGACTTGATCCTGCCTCCAATTAATGTGCTTGACATTGTTGACTCTCTATGAGAACTCTTACCTGTGGAGCGTAGTGAATATTTAAATATATATGTATATATATATATATATATATATATATATACATATTTAAATTTATATACTTAGAGGTCCGTATATAAATTATATATAAAATACCCATTTTTTGTTTTTAGATTGAAAGGGACATAGAATGTACATTTTTGTCTATTTAAAAGGCACGTGCATCTTATATGAAGGCTATGTGTTTGTTTCTGGCTGAACAGAACTGAAATAATCACACAGAAGTTACAACACTGCTTGGCTTATTAGCTTATGCATATTTCTAGCTCACTCTTATCTTTTAAATTGGCCCATTTCTATTATTTTATATTTTACCATGAAGCTTGTGGCCTACTGGCAAGATTCGGGTTGGGAGATTGTGTCTTTCCCCTCTGGCAGCTACATGGCATCTCTTAATGCTACCTTCTTTCTTCCAGCATTCAGTTCAGTTTTTCCCACTTATCTCTACTCTGCTAAGCCACTGGCCAAAACAGATTTTTTAATTATCCAACAAAAGCACACATAGAAGTATTTCTCATACTATTTCCCCTATTCTGTTTAAATAAAAAGGAAGGTTTTAACAAATTTTTCCTCCAACATGGTTGGCTATATCCACATAAAACCTGAGAAAGCTTGGAAAGGAATTCTATACACAAAAAACCCACAGTTTAGCTTTATTATTATTATTATTATTTATTATTATTATTATTATTATTATTATTATTATTATTAGCTGGTGGCATTTTGCAGCTTTCTTAAGACTTCCTTAAGAGGGGTATTCCTGATTCAGTGGTAGAAAAAAAAACTGTGCAGTTTTGAAATGACAGCTTTCTGGGCCATGCTGCTAACAATAAGCATTAATTCTGACTCTTTTGGGAGGTCCCACTATGGCGCTTTTAAATGGGGTTTGTGAACAGAATGTTACAAGTTGCTTAATGACAACACAGACTAGCTCTTGTAGAAGGAGTGGCAGGCTGCGGCCTGGCTCCTGCTCAGCTCCCACACAGTTAGCTTTACACCCGAAATAACAACACACAAATTCTATTCATTTAAACACTGTTGGCTCATTATATTTAGCCTCTTCTTAACTAATTCTCACATCTTGCTTTAACCCATATTTAGTCATCTGTGTAGCTCCACGAGGTAGTGGCTTACCAGGAAAGATCTTAAACTGCGTCCATGTCGGAGAGGAGAGTTAGGGCATCTGACCCACTTCCCTTCTTCCCAGCATTCTGTTCTGTCTACTCCACCCACCTATGTTCTGACCTATCAGGACAAGCAGTTTCTTTATTAATTAACAAATGAAAGCAACACAGAGAAAGAAGACCCACCTACATCAAGCTGTGACCCAACCCTGGAACAAGGTGAAAAGAATGGCTTGCAGAGGCAGTGAGCAGACATCTACATGTTGGACTGGGTAGATCCAAAAAACAAAGCAGACTTAGTCCTTGTAAAGCTGTTCAGAATTTTAGGAAGTACTCTTGGACAGCAAATGATGTCAGATACATAATAGGACATCTTCAGACATAAAACATCTCTAAACAAGACACAGTATATTTAAAAATGTGCATAAGCTTGGGAAATAGAAGAAAAAGTAAAGAGACAGTAAATATAATATTTTTAAAAATATTTATTTATTTATTATGTATACAATATTCTGTCTGTATGTATGCCTGCAGTCCAGAAAAGGGCACCAGACACCATTACAGATGATTGTGAGCCACCATATGGTTGCTGGGAATTGAATTCAGTACTTTTGGAAGAGCAGGCAGTGCTCTTAACCTCTGAGGCCATCTCTCCAGCCCAGTAAATATAATATTAAAGAGTACAGTCAGTCATAGATGAAAGGAGTAAAGATAATAAAATAAATATTAAAATTTTAGAAAAATTATTACAGTAAAAAAATAAGCTACATAAAGATGGAATATATACAGAAAGACTGGAATCATATATATATATATATATATATATATATATATGATTGTGTTTTCTTTAGATTTTTGACTGTAAATGAGCTAAGTACAGAGAGACATTTCATTGTATGGGCTGCTATGCTAAATCATCCTATCTATTTTAAAATTATCTTGATTCCAAAATTAGGGTCTAAGAATATGTTGCTTTGGAAAAGAGGTTCTGCTTTTATTTCCACAGAGGATGAGAACCTGTGGAATCCTTCCAGACTAAAGTGGTTTGATGGACCAAGATCCCCCAAAAGGTCATGGTGAAACCCCCAAAACACTTTGCCCAACAGAAAACAGGAATCAGTTTGGAGACAAGTACCCCCAAATTCCCAAATATTATTCATAAACTTTTGTTTACATTTAAAGGGGGATATGCTATGGAGATGGATACTTTGCATTGGTTTGAATCTTAGTTTATTGATACAAATTTTTGGTCAATATTGTTATATATATATATATCATATATATATATATCACTTATATATCTGTGTATATGTATATATATATATATATATATATATATATATATATATATATTTCTTCTCTTAAAAATATAATGTTTAGTTAACATGTAGGTTAATAGATGGTCATCTATAATAGTCAAACTCCTAGTCAGGTTAGTTTGGTTTTCTAGATATATAAAGATATATCTCAGTTAGATAGAATGATTTTTTTAAATCTTTTGGAGACTTTCAGAAAATGACATTGAAAAGATTTTAAGAACTTAGGACTTTTCGTGACAATGAGACGCATCTGCTCCTGGGAACACCAATTACTTCAAAAGGAAGATGGGCATCAAATAGGCTCTTTATGGAGTTTACTAGTAATTTGGGCATGAAACTGCTCTTGCTTAGACTTCTTAATGTTATACTCTGTTAGCTGGATGTGCAGGACCCATGGAGAAATGACTGATGAACTTGCCAAAGGGTGAAACAATCCTTGAGGGTTCATGTTTCATGAAAGAGTATGTTAGACATTCTGCAGGATAGAAGAAAGTGACTGACAAACTGCAAATATAGTTTGCACTGTCTTTGAAATTTTCTGCTTCATGGAAAAAAGTCTGCCAGATACTATTGGACTGTAGACTGAAGATGGATGTTCCAATGATACAAAAGAACTTTGGGTGATTGCCCAGGCAGCAAGATGTCTCTATAAATTCTAGTTTTGGAAGTTCCTTACAAATCACTTCTTATTAACTTAGATAATATTATATCCTTCTGAGGTCTTTGATAGAGTTGAAGAATAGATAATAATAATTATAGTTTTCCTTAGTTATGATAAATGATAAAGTAGATATGAATATTATAACTATAATTCTTACATGATACCTATTTTTATATGTAATTTTACTATGTAAAAGTTAAAGCCTTCCTTTTTATTTAAACAGAAAAGGAAATGGTTTGGGAAGTCCTTCTGTATAAAAGTTGCTTTTATTGGTTAATGAATAAAGAAGCTGGCTTGGACTGTGATAGGGCAGAGTAAGTGAAACTAAATGAATGCTGGGAGAAAGGAGGTAGAGTTGAAAGATGTCATTTAGCTGCCAGAGGGGAAAGAGACGAGCTGAAATGTAGAACCTTGCCTGTAGGTCACAAGCTTCGTGGTACAATGTAAAATAATGGTAATGGGTTAATTCTTGTTGTAAGAGCTAGGAATAAGGTTAAGATACTGACCAAACAGTATTGCAAGTAATATAGTTTCTATGGGTCTGAGCAGCTGGGAATAAAGAAATGGTCTCCTACTACAAGTGTGTAATAGATTGAACATATAATTGAACTGGATTTTATGCTTATGTATTAAACTACAGTTGGAGATTTGCAATTATTGAATTTTTGTCTATATTCTTCACTTTTAAAGGAATGAACACTCCCACAGCATGTAGAGATATTCATTTGTGAAAGATAATTTGGTGGCTTTATCTATATTACTTGTTTCTTTTTAAGAGAAAGAAGGAAATCTCTCTTGATTAAAGTAGTTTTTTATAAACTTTCAGATACAGTGTTAAAAGAATGAAATTTAATATGTGTCAGTGATTGCATTACTAAAGTGTTAAAATATATGCTTTCAGGAACTTATAAGTTGTATTCAACACAAATCTCATCCTTAGTATTAGAATCCCTTTGGCAAAGAGGCAAAGACTGTTCAGTGACCCCCCCTAGGTATATGGAGAAGTTGACAGGAAATAAAAATGAATAGAAACAGCATTCTTTTCTCAGAGTGCAGAGAAACTTTAATTGACCCAAGGATAGTGGCTATTTCCAAAGATGTGACATTGCCTTACAATTATTTTCTAGCCCCAACAATTCTGCTCTTTTCATGACCATGTACTTATCTCAACATGGTAAAGTTTTCATTTTGGTAAAGATTCATTTCTTTGACTTTCTATGTAGGGGGCAGCATTTACATTTCCATGCATATATTTTATTATGTTAGATGTGTTATTTGTCTATTCTACTCAAGTAGAATAAAAAAAAGCTTGAGGTAAAGTTGTATCTATTTTAATGTGTGGAACAGAGACTGTAATTCTTCATTTAATGGGGGTTGGATGTTAGAACCAACCATTATTAGCTTTCTACCTGGTCTCAATCAGTATGCTACTACTTTAATGTACTAAATTGTTGGAATAAATTTCTCTCTCTCTCTCTCTCTCTCTCTCTCTCTCTCTCTCTCTCTCTCTCTCTCTCCAGATTTCCTGGAGTTTTTCTGCCTTGTCATAAGCCAAAATAGCTTCTTTATTAACCAATGGTAATAAAACATGTTTACAACATCTCTTCTTTACTGTCCAAAAAATTAAGGTTTTAACATTAACATAGTAAAATTACATATACAAAACAGTAATTAAGCAAGAATTATAGTTACAATAGTTAGTCCATTACATCTGGCAAATTGAGGATAATACTTTATCTTCTAGTCTATCTTTGTGAGTCTAACGTTTTATATCTAATTTATATTTTATCATAAATAAGAAAAACTGTAGGTATATCTCTCTCTCTTTAACACATTCAAAGCTTCAGAAGGATATAATATTACCTATGTAAATAAGAAGCACATTGTAAACAACTACCAGAACTCTAGAATTGACAGAGATATCTCACTGTTTGAATAATCATCCAAACTTTTATAACATTGGGGCATCCAGCTTCAGCCTAGAGACCCATAATATTTGGCAGACTTTTGAGTGATACAGTCAGATCTATTCTTTCTTGTACCTGCAAAGTTTATCAGTATTTTCCTTCTGTGTCATGCAGAATGTCTGGCAGTTTCTTTTGTGAAGGAGGAACACTGAAGGACCAGTCTGTCTTTTGGAAAATTCAGCAGTCACTTTTCTGTGGTGGTGTGGGACAATTGTCTATATTCAGTCAATTATATTTTAAATAAATGCTCATTGGCCAGAAGCTAGGCAGGAAGTATAGGTGGGTAAACCATACAGGAAGTAGAGGAAGGTCAAAGAGAACAGGAGAATGATGGGAAGAGGAAAGCTTGGTGTGCAGTAATTGCCCCACTACATAAGAAGCAAGATGTGACTGCCTTGCTGACAAAGATACTGAGCATCGTGGCTAACACAATAAGAATAATGGGATAATATAAGTTATAAGTGTTAATAAGAAGGCGGAGCTAGAGCTAGAGGCCCATTCAGTTTATAGTTAATGTAGAGCTTTGCATAATTTCTTTGGGAGTTATTGATTGTGATCAGGCAAAACAGAAAACCTCGGACAAGAAATGGTGCCCACATGGATAACTCTATTCACATAAAGCCTGGGAGAACATGGGAAGTTATTCTAGATAAAAATAATAGAGTTAATCATGGCTTCTTAATAGCAGCATTTTCTCAAGTGGGCTCTACTTGCCAGAGGCAAGCTCTGTCATTTGAGAAAGGCTTCCTGATTCAGCATTAACTGTGAATCCTTGCAGCTCTTTTAAGTGGTACTGCCATGAAACACTTAAATGGTGTTGATGAAAATCTGTCTACATGCATGTTGGTGGTGGCAGAGACCTTGAAATGGCATAGAGTTATGGCAATAAACATGGCTCCGCCATGAGGCTGGAATCTCAGAATGCTAAGGAATGAGCTGGATCCAGCTGTCAAAGACACAGCTTTAATCCTCTCCATATTTCCTAGCAAATTAAAGACTCATGTTGTCAGAAAAAGAGAGAGAGATAAAATAAAGAGAAATTCAAAGATTAAGAAAACCTCTAAATGATTTACAGTGTGTTAAAAATATATGCAAACTTGGGAGAGTAAAGAAAAAGGTTAAATCCTTAAAATAAAAAAGAGAGTAGTTGGGTATGGTGGTACACACTTTTAATTCCAATACTTGGAAAACCAAGGGACACAGACCTCTGCAAGTTCAAGGTGTGGTGGCACACACCTTTAATTCCAAAAACTAGTGAGGCAGAGACAGGTGGATCTCTTTGAGTTCAAGGACAGCCTGGTCTACAGAATGAGTTCCAGGAGTGCCAAGGATACACAGAGTACCTGTCTCAAAAAGCCAAAAATTAAAAGTAAAAATAAAATAAATAAATAAAGCCATGTAAAGATGAAAAATACACAGAGAGTCTGAATAATATAGGTTATTATGCTCTCTTTGCATTGTTTGAATGCTGAGGAAGAAGCAACAGCTGCTAAAAGATATTTGCTTATAAATACTGCTGAATTAATCCAAGATAGGTATTTTAAAAACACCTTGATTTCAAAATTGAAGTCAAAAGGTGTGTTACTTTTGAAAAGAGGATTTGCTTTTGTTTCCAGAGGAAATGAGAGGCTGTGTACTTAATCTGAGTTAAGAAAAATCAGGTCTGATCAAAGAAGACCACCTGAGAAATCTCCAGTAGTAACAAATGGCTCAGATGCCAGAATGCTATATCCAGAACATATTCAAGATGCTGCCTGAGATGATCAAGCCTCACAGGATACTGCAGTCAGGACTTGATCATAATTTTGAATTTTCTTTAGGTCCCCATAAGATTATCAGTGCCACCAACAAGCAGAAAGTTGCCTGGAAAACTATGCCCACATTCCCTTAAAATGGACTATGCATATTTTCCTTTGTTTAAAAAATAGAGGGGGAAGTTGTGTGGGAGAATTATCTGTATTCTGTCAGTAATTTTAATAATTGCTGATTGACCAGTAGCCAGGCAGGAAGTATAGGTGGGTAAACCAGACAGGAAGTAGAGGTGGGTCAAGGAAAACAAGAAAAATTGGGAAGAGGAAAGCTTGGTGTGCAGTCATTGCTCTGCCACAGAAGAAGCAAGATGTGACTACCTCACTGATAAAGGTACTGAGTCTTATGGCTAACACAGATAAAAATAATGGGATAATATAAGTTATAAGTGTAAATAAGAAGCCTGAGCTAGTGTCCCAATCAGTTTATAGTTAATGTAGACCTCTGTGTGATTTCTTTCGGACTTAGCAATTGCAAGAACCAAACAGTACAGAAAACCCCAACAACACTTTGGGTCCTGGATGGCCATTTCATGGAGCATACAATTAGGAAGTCCAGACAAGAACAGTTTCTTGCCCAAATGGCTAGCCTTGTCACATTAAAGGCAAATTCCATAATGAGTTTCTTCAATGCCTATCAACTTCTCTGAAGTGCTGCCAGAAGCAGACATGTCTCATTGTCAAGAAAGTCTAAGATCTTAAAACATTTTAAGTGACATATTCTGTAAGTTTTTGAAGTACTGAAGATTATCTATTTAACTGGTATATATCTCTGTATATCTAGAAAACCTTACATGACTAAAATTTTATTATTATAGTGACTATTAATCTCTATTTTGTAATTATTCATTACATTTTTTTCAATGAGCTGTGCAAACACAATACCTTAAACAAGAACTGAAATATATATATACACAGTGTAACATATCAAACTTAAATTTGTATCAATAGACCAAGATCCCTAACAATGCAAAATATTGTCCCCTGTAAATTAAAACATTTATAGACAATCATATAAGGAATTTGGGCTTAGCTTTTTTCTAAACTGTTTCCTGTTAGTTGTTGAGGAATGTATTTTTAGGGTTCATAAAGAACTTTCAGGGGCTCTTGTTCTGTCAAACCACATTAGACTGGAAGGAATCCACAGGATTCCATCCTCTGTGGAAATAAAAGCAGAACCTCTTTTCCTAAGTAACATATCCTTAGACTCAAATTTTGAAGTCAAGATAATTTTAAAATATATTTGTCAGTTAAGTTTAGCAGTCCTGAGAAACAAATGTCTCTCTGCAGTCAAAAAATTTTTAAAAATCACAATATGCATAATATAGACTCTCTGTGTATATTCCATCCTTATGTAGCTAATTTTTACTCTATTAGTTTTAGTATTTATTTTGTTATCTTTACTCCTTTAATCTATAACTGTCTGCACTCTAATCTATACTATTCTTCCTCTCTCTCTAAAGCTTATAGACATTTTTCAATATACTGTGAACCATTTAGATGTTTATTTTTGTCTGAACATGTCTTTATTGTATATCTGTAATCATTTTCTTACCAAGATACTTTTTTTAAATGCTAAGTGGGCCTGGCTAAAACTGACTTCCTGTCTCTACCTCCTGTTAGCTCCACCCCTTCCAATGTTGTGGATGTATGTTCACTGCCTCTGCAAGCCATGTTTACCATCCCAGCTCAAGGAACACAGTGGGTCTATGTTACCACTAAACAACTAGTAGCATGCTGGTCACAAGCCTCATTTAAGTGCAGGACCTCCTTATGAGCCAGGTTCACACTAGCAGCATGAACCAGGAAGCCATACAGTTCTTTCTGCTAATGCTGAGTTCTACTTTTAAAGTAACCACATCTCTGTTTGCCACCAGAAAACAGAGTCCACCTGAGAAAATGTTAGTACTGAGAAGTTGTGTTTAACTCTCTTCCTTGGTCTAGAATTTCTTCCCAAGTGCTCCCAAGTTTTAGATGTATTCAGTTGTACATGTTGGTACCATTTTTTAAGCAGAGACTGTTTCTTCATTTCCCTGCTGCCCAGACCTGGACAATCACACAGAAACTACAAGGATTCCTAGCTAACAGTAAGCAACAGTGAAGAAGATGCCTAAACTGGCCTTCTCCTGTAATCAGATTGATGAATACTTTAATTGTCATCATAGAAATTTCATTCAGCAACTGATGGAAGCAGATACATAGATCTACAGCAACGTACTGGGCAGAGTTTCTGGATACCAGTCCAAGAGAGGGAGGAGCCGTAATGTGAGCATGATAGTAATACCCACAAGAAACTACTGATCTCAACTACTGAGATCTCACTGACTCTAGTCTGATAGCAGGGGAAATTGCATAGGACCAAATTAAGTACACTGAATGTGGGGGACATTTGTGAACCTTGGACAATCTATGGGGTCATGGGCAGTTGGATCATATTTTATCCCTAGTTCTTAAACTAGCATCTTGGAACCCATTCTCTTCGGATAGATACATTGCTCAACATAAATATAAGAGGAAGGAACTTGGTCTTGCGTTCAAGTGAAGTGTCAGACTTTGTTGAATGGCCATGGGAAACCTTACCCTTTCTGAGGAGCAGATGAGAAGTAGGGGGATGGATGTGACTGATGGGGGGGGAGCGAATGGAAATGTGGTTAGCTATGTAAAATTAGGAAAGATGGTGCTAGAAAATTTCTTAATAAAAAAGGAAGAGAAAAGTTTTTTTTTAGTTGGGCATTGGTGGCACATACCTTTAATTGTACCACTTGTGAGTCAGAGGCAGTGAGATCTCTGTGAGTTTGAGGCCAACCCGGTTTATAAAGCAAGTACCAGAACAGAATCCAAAGCTATACAGAG
The DNA here is from genome assembly GCA_902806775.1 of Microtus agrestis. Lineage (NCBI taxonomy): Eukaryota > Metazoa > Chordata > Mammalia > Rodentia > Cricetidae > Microtus > Microtus agrestis. The sequence continues at coordinate 253,025 of CADCXT010000527.1, read as the reverse complement.
AAACCATGTCTTGGACAAAAAAAGAGAAAGAAAAAAAAAAGAAAGTTCTTTCTTGTACCAAGGAATTTTTATTCAAGGCAATTACCTAACTTTTCTTCTATCAGGTTGTATTTGGTCTTGTGTTTATGTCCTTGATCCATTTGGAATTGAGTTTTGTGCTTGGTTATAACTATGCATCTATTTGGGTTCTATATGAAAACAAGCAATTTGACCAGTACCATATTTTGAAGATACTGTATTTTTCCTTTCCAGAGTGCATTTTTTGCTCCTTTGTTGTTGTGGGAGCTTTTGTTGTTGTGGGATTGTTTGTGACTTACGCCTTCATCTGGCACCAAAATGTGGGGCATTCCTTCTCTAATTCCAAGCCTATTGTTAAGAGAAAAACCCGGAGTTTCTGTCTCATGTCAAGAACCATGATATGGGACAGAAAGAAATATGACTTTAGAAAACATCTTTGCTTTTCTTCGTATCTATCGTACCTTTCATTGAATATATCTATCATGCCTTTCATTGAATATATGTATGTCTATATATGTCTACATGATTAATGTTTATGTTTTTCACAATGAACAATGAGTTTTTCCTGAAGTGACATTTGAAGTTTCCAGGAAGAAGATGGGGCCCCATCACAACAACTCCACCTGGTTGATATGACATCATGATACTGATAGCGCTACTACAAGACCTGTTTTGGGTACCAGCTGCACAATACGGTTACAACTTGGTTAGCTGAAATGGTGCACATCTTGTACAACATTCTGGCCAGACCTCCACAAAATACTCAGAGACTATTTGCAAGTTTAAAAGGCATTGATCTTAAAATTTAAGCATCATTTTACTTTCACAGGATCCCCCAGAAAGAACATCACCCACATGACAGCTGGAAGTAATTCTAGACTACGATGCCCCCTCTCCCACTAAAGTTTGTCCTTTGGGTTTAGGGACACCATTTAGGCGTTGATTATAATTAGTATAAGTTGAGGGTTGGGGGAGGAATTTTATAAGATCAGGGATATTTTTAGAAATAAAAAGAAGGAAAATTGGATGATGGGATTAGATTGGTACTTGTGAGTTATTGTTTTTAGACAAATATATTGGTATGAATTCTTGTATATTGATACAAAGTTAAATTATATTTACTATTGTATGCATGCATGCTTCTACATCTGTTTAAAACATTTTAATGTATATATATATATATATATATAGTATTGATATATTTATATTTACCATATTGAAGTGTACACTTCTACCTCTGATTAATATACTTATATATTGTTTATATATATATATATATATTTACCATATTGCAATGTTTACTTGTACATAATTTACATTTGGAGGTCATATTGTCCTTATTTATTGCACAGTTGTTTATTGTCTTAGTCTTTAAGTTAGATAGGTATTAAGAATTATATAGATCAATAGTCATCTATGTTTCTCATTTATGATTAGAATAATCAGGTTCTTTAGATACATAGAGAATATATTCAGTATAGATAGATAATCTTCAACCTCTTCAAAGAACTGTAGAAAGTAGCCTTTAATCTAACTCAGAGTGTCATGGTACTGAGACCGAATTGCTCCTGTCAACACCAATCTCTCCCTGATAGAATGTTGAGCACCAAAAAGACACTCCACCTGGAGCCTTTCTTCTTGGCAGAACTGGCCATTGGGCAAAGAAATGCCCATATCTCAACCACTGACAGAGATACAGAGTATCCGTAAATGGATAAAACAGGATTATCATATCCTTCCAAGACAGGGTAAGAAAGTTTTGAAAAGTTTCTTACCTTTGAAAATGGTATGTGAGTTATGATAGGCCTTAGCCAAAGTTAGTTGCTTCAACGATGCAAACGTGACCTTGGGTGATTGCCCAGGTAGCTAGTTGTCTCTGTGATTTGTTGCATGTTTTGGAAGTTGTTTGATTGAACTTCCTAATTACTCAGGTAACATTATTTCCCTTCTTAGATCTTCGATAGGGTTGAAGACTATAACAATGTAGTTACTTTCCTCTCATGACTTGAACAAGTTATTTATTATACAAGACTTAAGCTAGTTAGAATAGGATATTTGTACTTATTGTATATAATTCCATAGTAGGTTTATAAATCTCTTACTTAAACAAAAGGGGGAAATGTTGTGGGAGCTCCTTCTGCTCCTTCAGCCAATAGCCCCTGAGATACCAGCCCATTGACTCTCTCTCTTTAAAAAAGATACCAGCCTGTGGTCTCTCTCTCTTTAAAAAAGTGGACACTGCCCTCTGCTTGCTCTCTGCCTTGAAACTCTGCTTCAAGTGAGTAGGTTCCATTCCTGATTGCACAGAGGGCTCTTGTCTGGGATGGTGATTTGTAAATTTTTCCCCCTTAAATAAATAACCATTCTATTAATCATAATTCCAAACTGGTATGGGATTGTTTGTGACTTATGCCTTCACTTTGTAAAAACTTAGGAGTTTATAGCTGTGTAGACTTTTTTTCTGTCTTAAATCTGATTCTACTGACCAATGTGTCAGTACTTATGTCAATATCATGTTTTTTATCACTATAACTCTGTGGTATAACAGTTTATTTGCTTGTTTGCTTAAATGCCTTCTGACAACATATTGATATACATCTTTTAATGATATATTTTTAAAAATGTGCATTAGTGTATTAGCTACATGTATGACTTGTGATGTAAGATCCTCTAAAACTGGAGTTATAGACAGTTGTAAGTTGCCGTATGGGTGCTTGGAATTAAACAAAAATTCATTGGAAAACAGATAGTGCTTTTAAATCCTCATCCATCTCTCCAGCCCCAGATATATTTGCAATTCCAGGAATACTCTGCTCTCTTTTCTTAAACAATAATTTGAGAACACTCAGATTGGTATCTATAATGCATCATGAACAGATTTGCTTGCTGTTTCTCTCTCCAGTTATCCTTGGTCTATAACAAGAATGATACTTATTCAACAACAGGTGAACTCTGCCATGGGGTAAGATGCCTTTAATCATGGGGAAATCTTATTAGTTTGACTATAGATTCAGACCAAGTAACCCTTACACTTTACACCCAAAGCAACAACAACTACTTCTGTGTGTTTCTCATAGTCAGTACAAAGGCTTGTGTTCATCATCCAGCTCAATGAGTTGCTGAAAGTTACTGCCTGGAAAGGAGATATTCAGATTCATTTTGACACAATTAACCATCTAGTAGCCACCAAGAAAAACAGGCACTTGATTATTTTATATTTATTTTTTCCCTTTTGTTTTGTGTTAAGGTTTGTGAATTTTGAAGTAGAAAATATGTCAATAATATCTCTTAATATACTTGCATGTTTATTCCATTATCTTTTCTATTTCTACATATGTTTTTACTTAAATGTTTATTGGTACTGAACTATATTTTCTTTATGAGCATTATTTAGCTTTGAATCTGAATTTTTTGAAAATTGTTACATTATAAGTTACAATTTGCTGCACCCCTTCACCTTATTCTGTGATATTGTGAAAGTGGCTATAATCCGTTCTCTTTAAGGTTTGTTTTTGTTTAACAGCAGCCCTTAGTATTAAACTATGTGAGTCATACTGTCAAGCTGAATAATCATTCTGAAGTCTTCATCTGAAGTGCAATTGGTTAAGTGATTTGTGTCCCTTGTGGCAAGCAAATGATTCCTAGTCTTTTGAGAATGTCAATAGTCAGGGACCCCCCCAAAAAAAAAGAGAATGTCAATAGACATTTTAAAATGAATGCTTGTTTTGATTATTTCCTATTATAAGTCACTTTCACTCACTTGTACTTTAGAATTAAGGTATGTTCTAAGACACTAAAATATATATTTTCAAACATTATGTATACAAAGAATGTTATAATCCTTTAGTACTTAAACTCTGAACCTACTATTTGGATGGAATCATATCATTTACCTTTGAATATACTCTCTATGGAGTATAACTTGTAGTGTTCTCAAACCACCAAGCATAGAAAATAATAGGGATCATGTTCTTTTCTTTCTTTTTCTGGGGGATTACACTTCTGTTATATCCTAATGTTTGATTAACATTAATTAATGGATGTTGTTCCACTTTCTAGTTGTTAATAGTAGAAAGGAATACTTGTTCCTGTTACACTCTCATGAACAGAAGAATACATCTGTGTTCAGCTACTGAATGAAATTTATTAGAGAACAATGTGGTGACAAAACAGTAGAATTTTAATCTATCCAAAGAAAAACTATCCAAAAATAAACCAAGATCAAAATGTAATTTTAAAAAATAAAAATAATGAAAAAATGATTTCTTTCATATCTACAGTGGTATGTTTGTCATATTATTTGTAGGAACATCATAAGAAACATTATTTCATTCAGGCAAGGAAAACATGACCAAAAACTTGTTATTGGAAGTTTTAAACATTTCTATAACTGTAAAAATATCTTTACCTTGCATATCTAAATAGATAGATAGATAGATAGATAGATAGATAGATAGATAGATAGATAGATAGATACAGAGATATATTATGTATATGCTCTCCTCAAGATCAGGTTCCTATAATACAATACAAAGGATGCACATATTAAGTGAATGAGTTTTTTGAAAATTATTTTCTTAATTTTACGTTATTAAAATAATATGTTTATGAAAAAGTTGCTAAAATATGCTATCGCTGAACCTATATTCCCCCTACCTACCTATTATGTGAATTTAAATTGAGACAGGGTTTCACAAAGTTTTGCAGGCTGGCCTCAAACTCATCAGGTCCTCTGTCAAACCTGGAATATAGAATTATCTTACTCAGACTCTGAATTCCTGAAAATAAAGGCTTATATAACAAAATTGAGGTTTCAAATTGTTAAGTATCTAAGTAATGGCTAGAATGAATTTATACTCTTAATAAAAGAAAAAAAGATATCCTCTGTTGTTAAAGGACTAGTGTTTATTAAAATGTTAACTATACTGTGCATTTGATTCTGAGATTTTGACTTTCTTGCATTCTTCTTCTATATTATACTAATTAGATAACATATCATTTACGCTAATAAGGATATATTGTACAGTTTACTTTGATCTTCTCAAATTCTTAGGCTTATAGTGATGTAATATCTATTAAAATTCTGTTCAATAAAAAAATTATAAACAAGAGACAAAGAAAATTTGCAAACTTTCAGTCTACCATTTAATAAATAACATATGTCATATTCTTTGCATAATTTTCTCCTGTGTCCTATGAACCTTAAAATTCAGTGAGGAATAAAAATTAGTCAGTATTTATATTTTCCAGACAACTATTTGAGAATCTATTAGAGTAAAGTTCCTTTCTGGGGATATGTGAGTCATCAACCATGAGAAAATATGAATTCATTTAAATTCTGTGCAACACAACTTAAAATCATATTTAATCTGCTGACATTTAAAAATATTTATAACCTATAACATCAAGATTAATTATGAGGTCAAGCATGTCAGAAATATATTATTACTGGAAATGAGCTATCATTTAGATGCTGCTATAGGCTAATCATTTTCTCTGCCTATCTGTGCCAACTATAAAGCCTTTTAATAAGAGATATAAATCTTGTAGATATAAATGTTAGTTTTCTCTACCTGCTAAAAGTGTGCCACAAACATTTCCAAAATAGAGTATATAATTCTATCAGGAATTGTATTCATTAACATAAGAAAAAATCTTTTTTTACCGTATCAGAATCTTAAAACTTTGTCATACATCAAATCTTTTATTCACTATTTCTTATTTGTAAGTAGGGTAAAAGACATACTACATACCTGACAATAAACTGATAGTTTGCATCCAATAATATTACTAGAATAACTATGTTAACTAACCTATCATGTTTTTCAAAAAGTCTAAATAAAACTTATCATTGTTTATAACATTTTCTTCCCTAAAATATACAATTAGAATGGTTTATAATGTAGGTTGTGCTAAAATGAATATGAAATAACAAATCTTTTGAAATATTTCTGTTCTGGATGCAAAAAAATGAGCACTAAAATAATTTTCAAACTTTTATGCATTAACAAAAACTGGAGAATTTATAAAAGCACAGTCTTTCAAACTTCCATCTAGAGTTCCTGCTTTAATGAATCTAGAGACTGGTAATTTGAATTTGCTACTCATTTCCAGATAATGCTCATGACAATACTCCAGTTTTCTATCCGTTATATAAAGAAAGACTCCTTATCTTATACCATAAACAAAAGTTATATAAAAGTATGTGAAGAACTGAAACTTAGGGAAAATATATCTTATTGGCATTTTCTATGGATTTCAAATTCATAATAATTTGTTGATTATAACTCCAAATATATAAGAAACAAAAAATTAAATTATAACCAAATGAAAGCATTTGCACTGTTTGCTTTCTTTTTTAAACAATTCAACTTAATGAATGACTAACTGAAAGTACTGTAAATTTCATATAATATACAAACATGTAAATTTAAAAATCTCACCTAAGCAAACTCATGCTTAACTAAAAGCAATACCCACTGAAACACATTATTTTTTTAATAGTTTTAAGACAGAAAACAGTCTTGAATACAGGAATTGTTGAGTGAAAAGGAATGTGCCATTATTATTCCTAAAATGTACAACAGAAAAAAGCTTTTCTAAAATTTTGAGCAAAATTTAAAGCAGTTTTAATTAAATACTAGCCAGGTAGATGGGCTGTGGCCAGGTCCTCATCTGGGCCCCAAATCACATTTTTCAAGTGTTTAAAAAGGGAACCACTTAATTCATTGCATTTCCCATCAGATTCAGACAGAGGCAAGGATATATCATCATCATGTATCTCTTTGGTTTTTTTTGTTGTTGTTGTTTTTTCAAGACTGGGTTTCTCTCTATCTTTGGAACCTGCCCTGGAGGTAGCTCTTGTAGACCAAGGTGGCCTCAAACAGAAATCTGCCTGCCTCTGCCTCCCGAGTGCTGTGACTAAAAGCATGTGCCACCACTGCCCAGTCTCATCATGTATTTTCTACCAAAGTATCTCTTGCCTGCATGATCAAGCACATCCCATGTAGTTGGTTCAAACAAACATTTTTTAGGGAAGTGAAAACATGTAACTTGCTATTTCCCTAAAATTATAGCTCCCAGCATTCCAGGAAGTTATTTTGTCCTTGGGCAAGCCGTACTTTCAAGGTAACTTTAGCTTTTATATTTTTGACTTGAGTTGTATGCTGAGTCAAATCCTTGACTCTGTGATAGATACCTGTTTATATTGGAACCCAGTTACCATCAGATTAATGGTACACACACAGTAAACAGAAGGGTTAAAGGCTCTATGGTGACTGGTATCAGAGTTGATATCTAGAATGAACCTGCAAATTGACAGGTCACTTCATTTATTTTATCTCAGGTCTCCTTTCTGCAGTGTTTCTTGGCTGCAGCCAGATTGTAATCCCAAATGGTTTGTATAGAAACAGCAATTTTATCTTAAAGTTATATAATACATCTTTGCTCAACATTAAGCAGGCCATGTGCCCTATTGTATTGTAGAACTCTTTAATTAATCTGTTTAGAAATCTGGGCCCACTTTCCCGGTATGCCATTAGTATTATAAGTAGCCATTTTGTCCCCTATGTTAAGGAGATTCCTTTTAACTAAGCACAACTGCAAAAATAGTTCTGAACATACGTAGGCCTTAACAGTACAGTTTATAATAAAAAAAATCTGAATTAAAACTCTTTTAATACCAAAAGAAAAATTTTAAATTTTGAATATAGTCCACAGGAAAACTGGCAAATTTTCTTTCTTTGTCCTGATGTAATCATATAAGAATACCACAGTTTCTTATATGATTCAGCTTACCAAAACATCTACATCTTAACAATGTTAACTAAATAAGAAAGTTAGTCATACATTCTGAAATCAGTCTCTGTTAGCCTGAATAGACCTTAGGTAAGGAGAGACACTGTCAGACTACTTAGGTCATTGTCTTGCTGTATCATGGGATGGAAATACTTCAGTCTCTGGTGTTTAATATTTTGTGCTCACTGCAGTGACCTTAAAATTTTATCCTTTTATGTATCTATTTATCAAGATTTAAAAAATATAATAAAATATTTTATAAATTTAAAATCTTCTACAGAATCCTGCACCCACACTTGGGGGACATAGGAGGTGAATAGGCTGTGCCCCTGTGGCCATGACCGCCAATTCCCTAAGACCCTCACATGGGAGAAAAGCAAGGGGCCCCTCCCCAGTGCCCTAGGCATTTCTAGCTGCTAGCAGGGAGATAGAATCCTCAATTCACCCCGACCACAAGTTGATGTTCCCTGTAAGCTCTATGGAACCCTGAAAAATACAGCCTGCACCAATACTGAGTGGACCCAAGAGCCTGATCCAATACTGAGTGGACCTAAGAGACAGCCACAGCAAGGAATGAACCAAGAAGCCAAGACACTACCGGCCTTATTTGAAGGAAGAGATGGGTAGGCACCAATGCAAGAATTCCTCCATCATCCTAAAAAATGACATGGTAACAACAGAACCCAGCAGACACACAAAAGGAAGACTTAATCACCCTACCCCAGATAATGTAGAAGAAAACGACATTAAACATAACTTTATGAAAATAATGGAGACCTTTAAAAAGGAAGTGAAAAACTCCCTTAAAGAAATAGAGGAGAAGACAAACAGAAAGCTGGAAAAAAATTATAAATCCCTCAAAGAAATCCAGGAAAACCAAGAAAAAGCAATCAAATAGGTGAAGTAAACAGTTCAAGACATGATGATTGAAAACAAAAACTGAAGGAACTCAGGAAATAGAAAATCTGGGTAAACAAACAGGAACTACAGAGACAAGTATAACCAACAGAATTACAAGAGATAGAAGAAAAAATCTCAGGCCCTAAAGATACTGTTGAGGAAATAGACTCATTAGTCAAAGAAAACACTGAATCCAACAAATTATTAACACAAACTATTCAGGAAATATGGGACACCATGAAAAGATCAAACCTAAAAATAATAGGTGTAGAAGAAGGAGAAGAACTGCAGCTCAAAGGCACAGAAAACATATTCAATAAAATTATAGAAGAGAATTTTTCCAACCTATACAAGGATATCCCTATAAAGGTACATGAAGCCTACAGAATACCAAATACACTACATCAAAAAAAATCTGCTTGCCATATAATAATCAAAACCACAAAACATACAGAACAAAGAAAGAAAATTAAGAGCTGCAAAGGAAAAAGTTTAAGTAACCATATAAAGGTAAACCTATCAGAATTACACCTGACTTCTCAATGGTAACCATGAAGGCCAGAAGGTCCTGGAAAGATTTATGCAGACACTAACAGACCATAGATGCAAGCCCAGAATAATGCACGCAGCAAAGCTTTCATTCACCATTGATGGAGAAATCAATATATTCAATGACAAAAACAAATTTTAAAAATCCATATCCACAAACACAGTCTTACAGAAAATACTTGAAGGAAAACCTCAACCCAAGGAAGCTTACTACACCCACAATAATACAGACATCAGATAACCCCAAACCAGCATAACACAAAGAAAGGAAGCACACAAACACTACTACTGAAATATAACTGGAGTTAACAACCACTGGTCATTAATATTGCTTAATATCAATGGACTCAATTCACCTATTAAAAAGACACAGGCTAAGAGAATGGATATGAAAACAAGATTCAGCACTCTGCTGTTTACAAGAAACACACCTCAACCTCAAAGACAGACACTACCTCAGAGTAAAGGGCTGGGGAAAGGTTTTCCAATCAGAAGAGATGGAGAAGGATACTTTATACTCATAACAGGAACAATTTATCAAGATGAAGTTTCAATTCTAAATATCTATACCCCTAATACAAGGGGACCCACATATGTAAAAGAAACATTACTAAAATTTAAATTGCACATCAAACCCCACACACTAATAGTAGGAGATCTCAGCACCCTTCTCTCACCAATGGACAGGTCAAACAGACAGAAATATAACAGAGAACTAACAGGTGTAATGAATCAAATGGTCTTAACAGGCATGTATAGAACAGTCCATCCAAACAAAAAAGAATATACTTTCTCCTCAGCATCTCATGGAATCTTCTCTAAAATTGATCACATTCTCGGTAACAAAGCACACATCCACAGACACACAAAAAATTGCAGTAATCCACTGTGTCTTATCAGATCACCATGGAGTAAAGTTAGGATTCAACAACAATACTACTCCCAGAAAGCCTACAAACTCATGGGAACTGAACAGTCAACTACTGAACTACGCTTAGGTCAAGGAAGAAATAAATAAATTAAAACCTTCCCTGAATTCAATGAAAATGAAGGCACAACGTATCCAAATTGTGTTACACGATGAAAGTAGTGCTAAGAACAAAGTTCTTAGCACTAAAAGCCCCCATAAAGAAAACAGAGAAAGTTCACATCAATGTCCTAACAGCATGCCTGAAAGCTCTAGAAAAAAAAAAGCAGACTCACCCAGGAGGAGTAGAAGACAGAAAAATATTCAAACTGAGGGCTGAAATCAACAAAATAGAAACACAGAAAACCATACAAAGAATCAATGAAACAAAGAACTGGTACTTTTAGAAAATCAACAAGATTTACAAACACTTACGCAAACTAATCAAAAGGCAGAGAAAACATCCAAATTAACAAAAATCAGAAATGAAAATGGGGACATAACAACAGACAAGGAGGAAATTCAGAGAATCATTTGTTCCTAATATAAAAATCTGTACTCAACAAAATTGGAAAATGGACAATTTTCTAGATAGATACCATCTACCAAATTTAAATCAAGATCAGGTGAGCAATTTAAATATACCTATAAGCAACAAGGAGATAGAAGCTTTCATCAAAAACCTCCCAATCAAAAAAGGCCATGGCCAGATGGTTTTAGTGCAGAATTCTACCAGAATTTTCAAGAAGAACTAATACCTATACTCCTCAAAGTATTCCACATAATAGAAACAGAAGGCTCATTGACAAATTCTTTTTATAAAGCTACAGTTACCCTGATATCAAAACCACACATAGATTCAACCAAGAAAGAGAATTATGGATGAATCTCACTCATGAACATGGATGCAAAAATTCTCAATAAAATACTGGCAAATTTAATCCAAGTATAGATCAAAAAATCTTCATCATGATCAAGTAGGCTTCACCCAGAGATGCAGGACCAGTTCAATATACAAAAATCTATCAATTTAATCCATCATATAAATAAACTGAAAGAAAAAACATATGATCATTGCTAAAAAACATTTGATAAAATTCAACACCCCTTCATGATAAATGTCTTGGATAAATTCGGGATACAAGGATCATATCTAAATATAATAAAAGCAATATACAGCAAGGCAACAGCTAACATCAAATTAAATAGAGAGAAACTCTAAGCAATTCCACTAAAATCAGGAACAAGACAAGGCTGTCCACTCTCTCTCTATCTCTTCAACATAGTTCTTGAAGTTTTAGCAATAGCAATAAGACATCATGAGATCAATGGGATTCAAATTGGAAAGGAAGAAGTCAAACTTCATTATTTGCAGATGATATGATAGTGTATATAAGTGACCCCAAAAACTCTACCAGAGAATTCCTACAGCTGACAAATACCTTCAGTGAAGTTGCAGGATACAAGATCAACTCAAAAAAAAAAAGTAGCCCTCCTATACACAAAGAATAAAGAAGCTGAGAGGGAAAGAAACATCACCAATTAGAAATAGCCACAAATCACATGAAATATTTTGGGTAACTCTAACAAAAGATGCGAAAGACCTATTTGACAAGAAATTGAAGTCTTTGAAGAGAGAAATTAAAGAAGATACCAGAAAATGGAAAGATCTCCCATGCTCTTGGGTAGGCAGGATCAACATAGCAAAGATGTCAATCATACCAAAAGTAATCTGTAGATTTAATGCAATCCCCATCAAAATCCCAACACAATTCTTCACAGACCTTGAAAAAACAATCAACTTCATATGAAAAAACAAATAACCCAGCATCACAAAAACAATCCTGCACAATAAAGAAACTGATGGAGGCAATACCATCCCTAACATCAAGCTGTATTACAGAGCTACAGTAATGAAAACAGCTTGGTATTGGCATAAAAACAGAGATGCTGACCAATGGAATTAAATTGAAGTCCCAGATATTAAGCCACACACCTACAAACACCTGATTTTTGTCAAAGAAGCAAAAATTTTACAATGAAGAAAAGAAAGCATCTTCTTCAACAAATTGTGCTGGCATAACTGGATATCAACTTGTGGAAGATTGAAAATAGATCCATATCTGTCTCCCATTCACAAAACTCAAGTCCAAATGGCTTAAAGACCTCAATAAATCTGACCACACTGAACCTTATAGAAGAAAATGTGGTAAATAACCTTCAATGCATGGACACAGTAGACCACAGACAACAAAAGCAACAATAAATAAATGGGATCGCCTGAAACTGAGAAGCTTCTGTAGAGCAAAGGACACTCAATAAGACAAAAAGGCAGCCTACTGAATGGGAAAAAATCACTAATCCCAAATCAGACAAAGGACTGATCTCCAAAATATATAAAGAACTCAAGATATTAGACATTAAATTCTAAATAACTCAATTAAAATGTGATATACTGAACTAAATAGAGAATTCTCAACAGAAGAATTTTAAATGGCCAAAAGATACATAAGGCCATGTTCAACTTCCTTGGCTATGAGAGAAATGCAAATCAAAACAACTCTGAGATACCATAATACTCCTGTCAGAATGGCTAAGATAAAAAACACTAATGAGAGCTCGTGCTGGAGACAGTGTGGATCAAGGGGAATGCTCATGAATTTCTGGTGGGAATGGAAACTTGTGTAACCACTTTGGAAATCAGTGTGGAGTTTTCTGAGAAAACTGGGAATGAACCAACCTCAGGATCCAGCAATACCACTCTTGGGAATATACCCAAAAGATGCTAAATCATACTACAAAAGCATTTGTTCAACTACATTCATATCAGCATTGTCTTCTATAGCCAGAACTTGGAAACAAGCTAGATGCCCCTCAACTGAAGAATGGATAAAGAAAGTGTGGCACATCTATTCATTAGAGTAATACTCAATGGTAAAAAATAACGACATCTGGAATTTTACATGGAAATAGATGGAATTAGAAAACACTAGACGGAGTGACATATCCCAGACCCCCTAAAAATGAATATGGTATGTACTCACTCATAAATGGATACTAGGCATAAACAAAGGACTTCTAGCTTATAGTTCATGATCGTAGAGAAACTAAATAATAAGGTAAACCCAAAGAAATACATATATAGACCCTACTGGAAATTAGAAACAGACAAAAATTTGGGAACATGGGAGCAGGGGATAGAAGGAAGGAGAGAAATGGGGGATTGAGGAGAACTTGAGGTAATGGAATAGTCGAGATGGAGGAAGAACAGATATGAGAGCAAGGAAAGAGACACCTTGATTGAGGAAGCCATTAAGGAGGTAGCAAGAAACCTGGATCGAATAATGCCCAAGATCCTATAGGGATGACCCCAGCTAAGACCCTAAGCAATAGAGGAGAGGGTGTCTGAACTGGCCTAATCCTATAATCAGACTGATGATTATTTTAAATATCACTGTAGAATCTTCATCCAACAATAGATGGGAACAGAGCAATGACACACATCAGAGCACTGAACTGAGCTCCCAAAATACAGTTGAAGATTGGAAGGAGTGAAAGTATGAACAAGGAATTCAAGACCATGAGGGGTTCATCCACTGAGACAGTTTGCTTGATCTCACCAACTCCAACTGGACTGGGAGTCAAACTCTGAATGTGGTTGACAGTTGGGGCAGACAGACGTGATATGGAAGAGTCTTCTGTTTTGTGTTGATTTCATTGGTTAAATAAAGAAACTGCCTTGGCCCTTTAATAGGACAGAAAATTAGGTAGATGGAGTAAACAGAACAGGATGCTGGGAAGAAGGCAGTGAGCCAGTCGCCAAAGCTCTCCTCTCTGAGTTGGACACAGGTTAAGAATATTCCCGGTAAGACATCACCTTGTGGTGCTACATTCATTAGAAATGGATTAATCAAGATGTGAGAATTAGCCGATAAGGGGCTAGAGCTAATGGGCCAAGCAGTGTTTAAAAGAATAGAGTTTCTGTGTAATTATTTCAGGTATAAAGCTAGCCAGGAGCCGGGGTGGCAAGATCTCAGCCTGCAGCTCCTTCTACAGAGTGGCTGCCCAACGTGGTAACAAACTCCACGTAAAACCTGAGAGAGCTTAATTTTAAACAGAGTTTAACGCAGATTTTTGCTGTTTGTTGGTGGTGTGCCATAGAGAGATTTCCTGTTTCAGCAATAGCGGCAGAAAAAAAGCCATGTCATTTTAAAGCGTGGCTTCCTGGGGCTGTACCACCACTGAAAACTCCCCAGCTTTAAAGCATTTCATTGGCTTTTATGGGACTTGATGTTTCTGTTCCTGCTCAGGATCGGGAGGAAAGTAGCTGAGACCATGCCCTTGGCTCAGCTCTTCCTGCCTGGGCAGATGGCAGAATTGGACTTGGTCAGGCTGGAGAGCATGGCGGATTCCCACCACCATACAGATACATGTTTTCAGGTTGTGCAGTGCTCTGTGTGTCAGATTTGGCTGTAACTTGGATGAAGAGTTGCTATGCCGCACACTCAGTCTCAGAGTTAAAGTGCTGAATGTGGCTCCTACCTGGTGGCCCCAGAGCTAGCACAAAATGGTACATTCTCCATTTTGAAATTAAAGAGAGGTGGAGCCGTGACAGGGTTGACTGGGCAGGGCAATACCTGTTTTTGACCTAGGAATGTCACAGCTTAGATTCTTAAGCACTTAATGATTTAAAAGCACAAAACAAAGTGTTCCTGGATAGTAAAAAATTACAGATTCACAATAGGACAGATTCAGGCATAGGCTTGGGAGAGAGAAGAAAAAAAATACAGAGAATAAAGTTAATGTCTTAAAAAAAGGGTAAAGTCTTTAAAGAGATAGACTAAAGTAAAGTGATAGAGTAAAAATAAAAAATGGAAAATTCACAGAAGTCTGGATTATGTATTTTATTGTGTTTTCTTTAAAACTTTTGACTGTGAAGGAGCTAAGTACAAAAAACATTTCATTAAATGGGCTGCTAAGCTGAACCTTCATATATGTTCTAAAGGTATCTTGACTTCAGAATTTGGATCTAAGGATATGATGCTTTGGAGAGGGTCTTCTTTTGTTTTCACAGAGGATGAGACCCTGTGGATTACTTCTATCCCAATATGGTATGATAGACCACACCCTCTGGAAAGGTTGCTGTAAACACCCTAAAAAATTACTTCACTCAACTGCTGACTGAGATGAACCTGGCACACAAGTTACACCATGAAAGATCTGATTCCTTGATATCTTTCTTTAGGTTGGGAGAGTTTTATTCTATAATTTTATTAAATATATTTTCTGGACCATTGAGCTGTACTTCTTCTTCTTCTACTCCTATAATCCCTAGGTTTGGTCTTTTTTATTGTGTCCCAGATTTCCTGAATGTTTTGTGATGAGAATTTGTTGGTTTTGCTGTTTTCTTTGATCAGTGTGTTTATTTTCTCTATGCTATCTTCAGTATCTGAGATTCTTTCTTATATCTCTTGTAATCTGTTGGTAATACTTGTCTCTGTAGTTCCTGTTCATTTACCCAGATTTTCCATCTCCATCCTTCCCTCAGTTTGTGTTTTCTTCATTACTTCCATGTCATTCTTCAAGCCTTGAACCATTTCCCTTAAATGTTTGATTGCTTTTTCTTTTTTCTCTTGGTTTTCTTGGGTATCTTTGAGTGATTTATTCACTTCCTCTATCTTTTGTTTGTAATCTCTAATTGTTTATGTCAGTTTTTCACCTCCTGTTTAAGGTCCTCTATTAATTTCTTATAATTCACTTTTGAGTCGATTTCTTCTAATTCTTCTGGAGTAGGGTGTACAGTTCTTCTTATTTTGGGATCCCTGGATTCTGGTGATGTCATGTTGCCTTTCAGGTTGTTGGAGGAATTCTTGCATTGGTGCCTTCCCATCTCTTCCTTCAAATGGAGCCAGGAGAGGCCTGGTGTCTTGGTCCAGACATTGCTGTGACTGACTCTCTGGGTGTGTCTCCTCAGTGTAGAAGCAGGAACCGTTCCCATCCAGATGAAATTCCTCAGCACCAAAACATGGATGCCTGGTAATCCAATGACCCGTGGACAAAAGGGCGAATTTGGAGGGCAGGGCGGAATCGAGTAGGACACAGGAGACCATGCCGAGCAAGCTGAAGGTGCCTGTGCTCCCTTTGGGGGTCCTTGAGGCCTGCCTGGTAAGCAGGCCCTCACCTCTCTGGGTGGGTAGCCTTAGTGTAGGAGCAGAAAATTGTTCTTGAGCAGAGAACCTTGTAGATCAGGCAGGCTTGGGGGGGTCGTGTGTAAGAAAGACGGCCCTGCAGAAGAAGCTGGGGGAGGGGGATTTGTGCTCTCTTCCAGGACAATCTTCCCCTGGATAGCACACACTCACCCTTCCAGATGGAGTTCCTCAGCACCTAAACAGGGATGGCTGGTAGCCCAATGAGCCGGGGACAAAAGGAAGAACGTGGCAGGCAGGGCGGTGTCCAGTAGAGCACAGGAGACCCTGGCAGGCAAGCTGAAGGTGCCCGCGCTCCCTTTGGGGGTCCTTGAGGCCTGCCCGGTAGGCAGGCACTCATCTCTCTGGGTGGGTAGCCTTAGTGTAGGAGCAGCAGACTGTTCCTGAGCAGAGAACCTTGCAGATCAGGCAGGCTTTGGTGGGGGGGGGTGTGTAAGAAAGACGGCCCTGCAGAAAAAGCTGGGGGACAGGGGTTTGTGCTCTCTTCCGGGACAATCTGGCCTAGAATAGCACACACTCACCCGTCCAGATGGAGTTCCTCAGCGCCTCAAGATATTTAAATATTTTTGACAGATCAAAGATAGAATGCATGTAAAGATTAGATTCAGCTTGTGTGACATAGCTTATGATTCACAGTTTAAAAATATTCTTGTAGGATTTGGGTGGTGCTGTCACGTGCCTTTAATCCCAGAACTCTGGGGGCAGAGGCAGATTGATCTCTGTGAGTTTGAGGCCAGCCTGTTCTAAAAGAGCTAGTTCTAGGATAGGCTCCAAAGCTACAGAGAAACCCTCTCTCAGAAAACCAAACAAACAATTCTGGAAGGTATTTTCTTGATAAAAGGCTGTTTGTTGTTATCAGTGTTTGCTTATTAACATACCTTATTGTTATGGAAACATGAAAACATTATGAATAAAACAGCCATAAATGCTGCATGATTATAAACATAAATGTTTATTTTACATAGTTTCATGAATTAATAAAAATATTCAATAATATTTATGGCATATATTTTGTAAATTCATTAAGTATTTGGAAACAATGTAGTATAAAGACACATGCAGGAAGACTCTAGAATAAATTCTTATGGATTTGATTTTAATTCAAATTTTACTACCTGTACAGTATTCAGATACTAGTCTCTCTTTGTGAACTGCTATTTCTTATGCATTTAATGGAAAATGTAATAAAACCTATTCTATATGGTTGTTGTGAATATTAAATGTTATAGTACATGTGAAGTCATCAGGAAAGGCTCAATAACTTTAGTTGCTGTGATATGTGATCATATATTCAGTTACATACTTTGTAATCATTGACTGTAAAAGATATTAGATTTGATAATCTGTGGCTTTCAGTATAGAAATTTTATAAATATTAACTAAATGTATTAGATTGAAATTCAAGAATCCCAGGATATTACAGATTATGTTATACTGTAGGTTAAATTATGTTGAATAAATTACTGTGATGTTTAGATACAAGCGTACATATGTTAATCTTGAATGAACGTCTCTATGATGAGTTCTGAGAGCTTCTTAACAACTACCTCTCTCCAAATATTTCTCCCACTACAGAAATTATAGTCTTTAAACTGAAATTACTTTTTTTGGAAACATATTTTTATCAGGTCTTTTATTAGTGTTTAATTTTCAAGAGACAAATTTGTTTGTAGGACATTTTCATAAGAAATTATAAACCAAAGTAACTTAAAAAGTTTTGAAGCAATTGATACTTACCACACCCCAAGATAGAATCAGATATTCTGTAAGTGAGAAGGTGACATTGCATTACCCACTACCTGAAATGCTTTCTATGAAATGGTTTTTCAGGGTATCAAACATGAAAATAAAAGAACATTACTAAAGTAAAATTGATGAGCAAAATCAAGCTTCATACACTAGTTTTAAGGTTAGTTTTTTACTGACTCATTTCTTATCCCATATTTTTCTTTTAGGTACAAGGCAAAATTCATTTGAATTTTCCCAAGAGCAGAATAATTGAGAGAGTTATTTAGGCATGGGAATTATACTATTGTTCTGAAATAGATGGAACAAAAATGTTGTGGGGAGCAACAGCAAAAGAAAAGCAGAGGATATAAGGGTTTGGGGAGGATCTATTAAGTATTGAATGAAAACTTCCAAATAATTTACATGGAATACCTTCCCACAGAACTGCTTGAAAGAGACTTATGTATACCAAGTAACTCAAGTCTGGGTTTCTTGGAAGGTTATCTTGGTTATAATTGGAACTAACTGTCTGGCTTTGCCTTTTAATAAATCTTTTATTGGAGTAGGTGGTGAAGTATTCAGATTCAGTGTGTTCTAATGCTTTATTTCATATGCAGTCGCACAAATATTGTATTGAATGCCAAAAAACATGATATAATTATATATTTAATTTCTCATCTTTGTTTGTCACTTAAGAGTGCACATCACTTTATTGCTTTCGTTTTTAATTTTCCTCTTGGGTTAAAGACAAAGTCTGATAATAGCAAATAATTAAATTGCTCTTAGTTCAGAATGCCAATGAGATTTGATTGAAAATATCAATGGGCTTCCTAAAGAAAGAATTAAATCTAAGATTTTTTTCTTGATAATGTAACATGAAGGGCTAGCTTTGTTGGGGTTTCTGTCCTCCCACCAGGTCCCACAGCCAGCAAGCCCCAAAGAAAAATCACACAGAAATCTCTATAAGTTTTGAAGCTGATTAGCCCATTAGCTCAGGCTACTTATTAGCTCTTGTAGCTTATATTAACCCATTATTCTTATCTATTTTTGCAATATGGCTTGGTACCTTGTTTTAGCTGGCAGGTCATATCCTGATTCCTCAGTGGTCTGTGCAGGACTGGGAGGAATCTGCTTCCTACTTCCCAGAATTCTCCGGTTCTCATTGCATCATTTCTACTTCCTGTCTGGTTTTCCCACCTATACTTCCTGCCTGGCCAATCAGCGTTCATTTAAGACATGATTACCAGAATACAGACAATTATCCCACACCACTTCCCCATCAAAAAAAAAGAGGAAAATATCCATAGTCCAATTTTTGGGAGTGTGTGCATAGTATTCTAGGTTACCTCCAGCTGTTGGGGGGGGCACTGATAATCTTATGGGGACCTAAAGAAAATTTACAGTTATGATCAAGTCCTGACTGAAGTATCCTGTGAGTCTTGATCATCTCAGGCAGCAGACTTGAACCTGTTCTGGATGAAGAACTTAGATATCTGGGGCATCTATTCCTGCCAGAGATTTCTCAGGTGGTCTTCCTTGATCAAAGCTTATTTTTCTTAACTCTGAATAAATTAATAGCTTCTCATTTTCTGTGGAAACAAAGGCAAAATATCCTCTCCAAAGTAACATACCTTTTGACTTCAATTTTGAAGTCAAGGTATTTTCAAAATACCTACCTTGGATTAATTCTGTAGCATTAATAAGCAACTATCTTTTAGCAGCTGTTGCTCCTTCCTCAGCATTCAAACAATTTAAAGAGATCATAATAGCATACAGTATCAAGATTCTCTGTGTGTTTTCCATCTTTATGTGACTATATTTAAAACTCTATTTCTTTTATTTTTACTTTTAACTTTTGGCGTTTTGAGACAGGTTCTCTGTATATCTTTGTCCTTGAATTCCCTCTGTAAACCGGCTATCCTTGAACTCACAGAGATCCATTTGTCTCTGCCTCCACAGTGCTGGGATTAAATGTGTGTACCACCACACCCAACTACTATCTTTCTTTCTTTTTTTATTTAAGACTTTAAACCTTTTTTAAAACATATATATATATATATGCTTTAAAAAGTTAATATATATATTATATATATTATATATATAATATATATTATATATATTATAAAATAATATATAAAAGTTAATATATATATTAACACACTGTAAACCATTTAGAGGTTTTTTTATCTTTGAATCTCATTCTCCTTACTTATTTCTCTCTCTTTTTCTGATCATGTGGGTCTTTAATTTGCTAAGGAATATGGAGAAGATTACAGCTGTGGCTTTGACGACTAGATCCAGCTCGTTCCTTAGATCCTATGGCATTTCAAGGTCCTTCCCAGGAAGTAAGCTGCAATAGTGTGTCCATAGCTTCATAGTCAGGACTGCCTGCTTGAAAGAGTCAGAGTTTGCCCTGGCAGGATGGCCCAGAAAGCTGTCATTTTAAAACAGTGCAGCTTTTTTTCCTGCTACGGCTGAAAAAAGAAATGCTTTACTCTATCTAGTCTTTCACAAGTTTTCTCAGGCTTTCTGTGGATGCAGTTATCCACGTGGATGCCATTTGTAACATGAACAAGGCCTGCTTGTTGGGGTTTTCTGTCCTGTCCAGTTCCCCACAGCTGTTTATCCCCAAAGAAAATCACACAGAGATCTCTCTGTTATAAAACTGATTGGCCCATTAGGCCAGGCTACTTATTAGCTCTTGTAGCTTATATTAACCCATTTTTCTGATCTATTTTTGTCATATGGCTTGGTACCTTTTTCAGCTGACAAGTCACATCCTGCTTCCTTGGTGGTCTCCACAGACTGGGGGGAATCAGCTTCCTCCTTCCCAGAATTCTCCTGTTCTCATTGTATCATCAGCTTTATTCTCATTTCACACTATTTTCCATATTTGTATGTGTGAAAGAAATAGAGAGAGATAGAAATAGAGCCAAATAAACCGAGAGAGGGACAAATAGAAGCACAGAGAGAAGGAATTAAAAGTATATGTATACTATATCTTCACCTTAGATTTGAAAGTAATATTGCTCTCTATGTAGACAGACTATTAAGGACTTGAACCAGTTGCATTCATGTGGTGTTTTGTCCAATTTTTCCATTAATCTCATCAGCTGCTAAAAATATTTTAGTTTGTTTCTGAAATGCCTCTTAAACATCTTGTTATATCTATTATTAATATATACATTCTAAGATCTAGCAGCTGTTATGTCCAATCGGAGGATATCCACCCGAACTCTGACTTTCATAATTTGCAAGGTTTTTGAACTTTTTTCTTCAAAGAAATACAAGATCTTGTTATATAGCCCACACTAGTACCATGATTGCCCAGCCTCTGTCAATCAAATTCTGCTATTATAGGTGTATTCAATATGAGACACTTGGCTCAAAAGCATTCTTTCTAATAACCAAGTTTAATTAGAATGATTAAATTTTAATGATTCATATATGACCTAATGATATATTTTTCAAGTCTCACATAAGCACCACCGCGATAGATCCAAAGACATCCTGCCTTCCCAAGTTCCCAGTGTCACCTGTTTCCACTGTGACTTCCTTAGACAGATTCGAAAATTGGAAGGCATCTAAAAAAGAAAGACAGATAGACATGCATACTTCTGATTTATATAAAATCTTTTTTATCAACTTCTAAGTTCAACTTTGCAGATTTGTGTCTGCAAATCTGAGGACCTGAAAGAATGGGGCAGACTACAGCCTAATGCTGTAGATAGCCTTACATTAGTTTCAGTGGTATGCTATATATGAATGTAACAAAGAAAGCAATGATCCAAGGAAGAATGTTTGAGTTTAGAAAAACATGATCTGAAAAAACATGTTAATAAATGTCAATAAGCACATACTAAATATATCCAGAGAAGCTCTTTCCTATAACTTTCTCAGGAAAGACCAATTTAAACACAGTTGCCTGAATCATACTATAGATTATATCTGGATAAGCACAAAAGCAAGGTAGTATGCCATATTGAAGCCTTAATTAATTATTCTTTATTAATAAAAAATTCAAGAGGCAAATACTGGGGTAAGAACATGAAAAGTCAGAAAAGCAGGAGAGAAGCCATCAGTGACTTCCTACCTCTTCTGTTTTATCCTCCACATAGGGCAAGATCCTCTTTCAGCCCCACCTTACTACTTCCTGCCTCTTTAAATGTTTACAGTCCTTCAAAACTCTATGGTTAATTTTAGTCAGCTAGTGACTAGCTTCCTTTGACTACAAGCATGTTTTATTTGTCAGAACATAATAAAAATATCACATAATACCACATTCAAATTCAGGGTAGACTGACAAGATTAGGTTATATAGCTATGGTCTCACATCTAACAAGAATAAAAGGTTTCATTAATTGAATCTAAATTTTGTCACAGCAGGCATGAAATCATGTTCAAAACAATCTAGGTAACAACGTATACCTGAACTAAAAGGCCCTTAGACTTTTTCCTGGAGCCTCTCTCAGTTCTGAAGACACTATTCACCATGCATCATTCATTTCACTGTGTTCTAATAACTTTGAATCTATAAAACTAGTTATTTTAATTTTTTCTCCATAAGGAGAAATCACTGTTTAGTGTAAACTTTTTTTCTATTTCAACATATCTAATAGAACTAATCACTATATCCCAAATTTCTGATACCATTGTCTGATTTTTCTCATGATTGTTATTTCTCAAGTGTAAAAATGTGTTATTTCTATAAGTGACCAGTACTATCTATTATTTTTCCTTAGTAAGTACTTGATAAATATTAGATGAATAATATCATTATTTCTTATCTATTCTGGGTGTGTTTGTTGATGTTAAACTTCAAAAATTGGAATAAGAAATATTAGTTTCTTAAAAGATATGACTATTCTAAATATGTGAAATTAACTTGCACTTCTCAATCTTAGAAATGGATTGAATCAGTGATTCAACATTTCAGAGAAACTAAATATTTAACAATTAACTATAAAATGTAAAATCAAACTTGAAACAGTTATAGTTAATAGTATAAAGGTTTATAAATTACAGTAATATAATTTTGTATTACCATTCTTGTCTAAATTAGTATTTCTATTGCTATTACTATGACCAAAGGCAACTTAGTGTTTATTTGGCTTATATATCCTGAGAAACACTCTATTGAGGGAGGAAGGCAAGGCAGGGACTAAAACCTGGCAGGAACCTGGATATAGGAATTGATGCTAAGAATGTGAACTAGTAATGCTTACTGGTCATTTCCTTATGGATTGCTTAGCCAGCTTTCATTTAGAACCCAGAACTCGCAAATCCAGGGGTGGCAGCACCCACAAGGAACTAGGTTCTTCCCCACCAATAACTAATTTAAAAAATATGACCTACAAGCCTGCCTACAACCTGATCTAATGGAGGTATTATCTCAACTGATACTCCGTCCTCTAAGATAATTTTAGCATGTGTCAAGTTGACCTAACACTAGGCAGTACAATATTACCAAATATTGCAAAACAATGTAAGTAATAGAAAGTAGTAACTAATTTCCAAAAGTAAATGTTTTTGAATAGTATTTGGATCAATGGAATAAGATATTTAGGAGAACTATTCAAGAAATAGGATTAAATAGTCATGTCATGTGGTTTAATTATACAAAAATATCATCTTTAAAAATTAAGTCTCTTATATATTTAGGGTTGTAAGTAAAACCTTTAATAACTGAGCCATCCGTTCAGTCTTAATGTGGCCCATGCTAGGCTTGAATTTGTGTTCCTCCTGCCTGTTGCAAAGGATGCCAGGCAGTTATGGCAGAAGCCTTTAATCCCAGCACTCAGGAGGCAGTGGCTGGTGAATCTCTGTGAGTTCAAGGCCAGACTGGTCTACAAGACCTAGTTCCAGGACAGGTAGGAATGTTATCTGGTCATTTCTCTAGAGAAAATCTCACCCACAGCAAGTCACTCCCAAGTGTCATTGGCTAAATGGATCTAGCTTGCACAACGTTTCTCATTTTTTAAATTAAGAATGTGCTAACTCTAACATAAACTATGTACAATAAGAACTATCAATTATTGTCAGAAGAAATAGAAGTTAAGAATATGAAAATGAAACTACAACCAACAAGAATAACAAGAAAGACTTTCTAAATATCTAAATCATAGGTAATATTCTAATAGCTATCTTATCCTGAAGAGTCCATGTCTTGTACCTAATATACCCTTAACTAAAATACAAGAGAATTGCAACTTTAACTATTTAGTATTCAAGCCCTTTGAAGACATGAGAAGAAAAATAGTATTAACTGAATAAGCAGTAAGTAGAAGCAAGCAAATGCCATAAGATGCAAGAAATGACAGAAACATATGGTTGCCTGGATAGTCACCCAAGATTCCTCTGTGTTATTGTGACATTCCCCTTTAACTATAGGCCTACCTAGAATATCTGAAAAACCATTTTCAGAAGCAGAAAATTTTGAAGGACTGACCTACCCTGTCTTGGCAAGGTTCATAGGTCACTTTTCCTTATATCTTGCTTGTCCAGAATGGACAACATGCTTACTGTCAGTATTTGAAGCCAGAGCAGCACTTTACCCAGTAGGGTAGTTTGCTAAGAAAAAATCCCCATATGGAGTATCTTCAGTGCTCATCATTCTCTCAGGATTAAACTGGTATTGCCAGGAGCAGTTGTGTCTCATAGCAACAGAATTCTAAGTCACTAAAACATTAAAATGCCATATTCTATAGGTCTTTGAAGTGGTTGAATATTACCTGTCTGTATGGAATACATCTTTGGGCATCCATAAATTGTAACTGACATTACTATAAATATGAAAAATGCAGTTTACTATTAACCTGCATTTCTTAATAACCTATATATCTTAAAGACTAAAGCTTCACATTATAAAAATAATCTGTAAACATGTATACAGTATAAGGACAATGTCACTGAAATTGTGACAATATACAAAAATATCTTAATCAGAGGTAGAATATGCAATATGACAAAAAATCTTATTTTGCCTCAATATACAAAATATCCTAAACATAAGAGGAAACATATCTATAGTATAACAAGAGTACTCATATTTGTAACAATATACAAAATATTTTAACCAGAAGGAGAAATTATGCATATATAATATGAAAAATATAATTTTGAATTTGTAGCAATATAAAAATTATTTTAAGAAGGAATATTTGTATGAATATATAACACTGCAAATTATCTAAAACTGATACTTGCTATTTTAGTTTACAAGTACATACAATAAATGTGCCTTGTTGTCCTATCCTATATGTCCCCTTTTCTCTATTACAAATGAGATGCCTGAGTCAAATATTTATTGTTTCACCCCCAACCACAACAACTTATAACCAAACATTACTGATTACAATTATCTATAGCTGTGAGAAAAACGAATTAGCAATCCATCCCAGAAGTACAGGCTGAAACTGCACACAGCAGACCAAGAGGTAAGTGATCTGTGAGCTAACTGGGCACTTCAATCTCTAGGCACTTGATACCTGGTCAAAACCACAGAACTCTCACCCACCAACCTCAGCTTCATTAGTTTCCCAGAAGATAAGCTTCATGCAGTTAGGCTGCTCCAACTCCCCCAGCCCATTGATTGGCCCCTGTAAGCTACAAGTCCCACTCAGTCCCCAATTCCTTCTATCCCCTGTGACCTCAGAGGAACTCTGAGGCACAGGCTACAGCTGCACAGAGCAGATAAAAAGTTGAGTGATCAGCCAGCCAGCTGAGCACCCTACTCTCTAGGTCACCAGTAGTAGGAGAAAACCTCAGGCCCTTCCCCAACCTGCCTCCTCTTCACTAGACAGCCAGCAAGCTTCCTTGCATGTAGGCTTCTAGCCAATCTTTGTTTTTATTGACAAAAAAAAAAAACTTTTGCCTCCTCCCTGCCTCCCATTTCCCTCCCCCTCCTCCTGCCCTCTCCCCCTCCCCCCACTCCTCTCCCACTCCCTCTCCAGTCCGAAGAGCAGTCAGGGTTCCCTACCCTGTGGAAAGTCCAAGGTCCTCCCTCCTTCATCCAGATCTAGGAAGGTGAACGTCCAAACTGGCTAGGCTCCCACAAAGCCAAAACATGAAGTAGGAACAAAACCCCATGCAATTGTCCTTGGCTTCTCATCAGCCCCCATTGTCTGCCATGTTCAGATGGTCCAGTTTTATCCCATGCTTTTTCAGTCACATTACAGCTTCCTTGGTGAGCTCCTAATAGATCAGCCCCACTGTCTCAGGGGGTGGGTACACCTCTCATGGCCCTGACTTCCATGCTCATGTTCTCCCTCCTTCTGCTCCTCATTGGGACTTTGGGAGCTTAGTCTGATGCTCCAGTGTGGGTCTCTGTCTCTATATACATCCATCGCCAGATGAAGGTTCTATGGTGATATGCAAGATATTCATCAGTTTGGCTATAGGACAGGGTCATTTCAGGTTCCTTATCCTCAGCTGCCCAAGGAACTAACTGGGGACATTGCCCTGGGCACCTGGGAGCCACTCTAGGTTCAAGTCTCTTACCAAACCTTAATTAAGTTATGTGATTCCCTGCTCCTCTATCCAACCTTGTTTTATCCCCAATCATCCCGTTTCCCCAAGTTCCCCTCATCCTCCCCTTCTCACTTTTGTCTCCCTGTCTCCCATTACCCCCATCCCACACCACCCCCAAGATCCCAAATTTTTACCCAGCAATCTTGTCTATTTCCCATAGCAGGGATAATAACTATATGTTTTTCTTTGGGTTCACCTTCTTATTTAGCTTCTTTAGGATCACAAATTACAGACTCAGTGACTTTATTTATGGCTAGAAACCAATTATGAGTGAGTACATCCCATGTTCCTCTTTTTGGGTCTGGGTTACCTCACTCAGGATAGTGTTTTCTATTTCCATCCATTTGCATGCAAAATTAGAGAAGTCATGTTTTTTTATGGCAGAGTAGTACTGTAATGTGTATATATTCCAAACTTTCTTCATACATTCTTCCATTGAAGGACATCTAGGTTGTTTCCAGGTTCTGGCTATTACAAATAATGCTGCTATGAAAATAGTTGAACAAATGCTTCTGTCATATGATAGGACATCTCTTGGGTATATTCCCAAGAGTGGTATTGCTGGGTCCAGGGGTAGGTTGATCCCAAATTTCCTGAGAAACCACCACACGGATTTCCAAAGTGTTTGCACAAGTTTGCATTCCCACCAGCAATGGATGCATGTACCCCTTTCTCCACAACCTCTGCAGCAAAGGCTATCATTGTTGTTTTTGATTTTAGCCATTCTGACAGGTGCAAGATGATATCTCAAAGTTGTTTCGATTTGCATTTCCCTGATCGCTAAGGAGGTTGAGCATGTCCTTAAGTATCTTTTGGCCATTTGAAATTCTTCTGTTAAGAATTCTCTGTTCAGTTCAGTGCCCCATTTTTTAATTGGGTTAATTAGCGTTTTAAAGTCTAGTTTCTTGAGTTCTTTATATATTTTGGAGATCAGACCTTTGTCTGTTGCAGGGTTGGTGAAGATCTTCTCCCAGTCAGTAGGTTGCCTTTTTGTCTTAGTCATAGTGTCCTTTGCTTTCCAGAAGCTTCTCAGTTTCAGTAGGTCCCATTTATTCAATGTTGCCCTTAATGTCTGTGCTGCTGTGGTTATACATAGGAAGCGCTCTCCTGTGCCCATCTGCTGTAGGGTACTTCCAACTTGCACTTCTATCAGGTTCAGTGTGTTTAGATTTATATTGAGGTCTTTAATCTATTTGTACTTGACATTTGTGCATGGAGATAGATATGGGTCTATTTTTATTCTTCTACAGGTTGACATCCAGTTGTGCCAGCACGATTTGTTGAAGAAGCTTTCTTTCTTCCATTGTATACTTTTAGCTCCTTTATCGAAAATGAGGTATTCATACGTTTGTGGGCTAAAAACCCGGTCTTCTATACGATTCCATTGGTCGACTTCTCTGTTTTTATGCCAGTACCACGCTGTTTTCATTACTGTAGCTCTGTAATAGAGTTTTAATTCAGGGATTGTAATGCCTCCAGAAGTTCCTTTATTATATAAGATTATTTTGGGCTATCCTGGGTTTTTTGTTTCTTCCATATAAAGTTGATTATTGTCCTCTCAAGATCTGTGGAGAATTTTGATGGGACCTGGATGAAGATTGCATTGAATCTATAAATAGCCTTTGGTAGAATTGCCATTTTTACTATGTTGATCCTCCCAATCCAAGAGCAAGGGAGATCCTTCCAATTTCTGGTATCCTCTTCAATTTCTTTCTTCAATGTCTTAAAGTTCTTGTGAAACAGATCTTTCAGTTCCTTGTTTAGAGTTACCCCAAGATATTTTATGCTGTTTGTGGCTATCGTGAAAGGTGATGTTTCTCTGATTTCCCTCTCTGCTTCCATATCATTTGTGTATAAGAGGGCGACTGATTTTTTGGAGTTGATCTTGTATCCTGCCACATTACTAAAGGTGTTTATCAGCTGGAGGAATTGTTGGGGGAGTTTTTGGGGTTGCTTATGTACACTATCATATCATCTGCAAATAACGAAAGTTTAGCTTCTTCTTTTCCGATAAGAATCCCCTTGATCCCCTTTTGCTGTCTTATTGCTATTGCTAAAACTTCAAGCACTATATTAAAGAGGTATGGAGAGAGTGGACAGCCTTGTCGTGTTCCTGATTTTAGTGGGATGGCTTTGAGTTTCTCTCCCTTTAAGTTGATGTTAGATGTCGGCTTGCTGTAAATAGCTTTAATTATATTTAGGTATAACCCTTGTATCCCTAATCTCTCCAAGACTTTTATCATAAAGGGATGTTGAATTTTGTCAAATGCTTTTTCAGCATCTAATGAAACAATCATATTTTTTTTCTTTCCTTTTTTTATATGATGGATTACATTGATAGATTTTCGTATGTTGAACCAACCCTGCATCTCTGGGATGAAGCATACTTGATCATAATGGATAATTTTTCGAATGTTTTCTTGGATTCTGTTTGCCAGTATTTTCTTGAGGGTTTTTGTGTCGATGTTCATGAGTGAGATTGGCCTATAATTCTCTTTCTTGGTTGAGTCTTTGTGCGGTTTTGGTATCAGGATAACTGTAACTTCATAAAAGGAATTTGGCAATGACTCTTCTGTTTCTATATTGTGAAATACATTACGGAGTATAGGTATTGGGTTTTCTTGGAAGTTCTTGTAGAATTCCGCATTGAAACCATCTGGTCCTGGGCTTTTTTTGGTTTGGAGGTTTTTGATAACCACTTCTAATTCTTCACGACTAACAGGTCTATTTTGATTGTTCACCTGGTCCTGGTTGAACTTTGGTATATGGTATTTATCTAAAAAGGTGTCCATTTCTTTTACATTTTCCAGTTTTGTGGCATACAGGCTTTTGTAGTAAGATCTAATGATTCTCTGAATTTCCTCTGTGTCTGTGGTTATGCCCCCTTTTCATTTATGATCTTATTAATTTGCATATTCTCTCTGCCGTTTGATTAGTTTGGATAGGCGTTTATCAATCTTGTTGATTTTCTCCAGGAACCAGCTTTTTGTTTCATTGATTCTTTGGATTGTTTTCTGTGTTACTATTTTGTTGATTTCAGCCCTCAGTTTGATTATTTCCAGTCTTCTACTCCTCCTAGGTGAGTCTGCTTTTATTTTTCTAGAGCTTTCAGGTGGGCTGTTAAGTCTCCAATGTGTGCTCTCTCTGTTTTCTTTAAGTGGGCACTTAGTGCTATGAACTTTCCTCTTAGGACTGCTTTCATAGTGTCCCATAAGTTTGAGTATGTTGTTTCTTCATTTTCATTGAATTCCAGGAAGACTTTAATTTCTTTCTTTATTTCTTCCTTAATCCAGGTATGGTTCAGTAGTTGACTGTTCAGTTTCCATGAATTTGTAGGCTTTCTGGGGGTAGCATTGCTATTGAATTCTAACTTTAATCCATGGTGATCTGATAAGACACAGGTGGTTACTAATATTTTTTTGTAATTGTGGATGTTTGCTTTGTTACCGACTATTTGGTCAATTTTCGAGAAGGTTCCATGAGCTGCAGAGAAGAAGGTATATTCATTCCTATTTGGGTGGAATGTTCTATAGATGTCTGTTAAGTCCATTTGCTTCATTACCTCCATTAATTCTCTTATTTCTCTTTTAGGTTTCCGTCTGATTGACCTGTCCATTGGTGAGAGAGGAGTGTTGAAATCTCCTACTATTAGTGTGTGCGGTTTGATGGCTGCCTTGAGTTTTAGCAATGTTTCATTTATGTATGTGTGTTGAAATAGCAGTGGCAGGGCTGCGTCCCCAACATCCCGGCTGCTTGCACAGCTAGCTTTACCCGAAATAATTACATGGACACTGTATTCTTTTAAGCACTGCTTGGCCCATTAGCTTCAACCTCTTAACCCATTTCTAATCATGTGAGTAAGCACCCCAAGGTGTGATTACCGAGAAGATTCTACCCTACATCCATCTTGGGTCAGAGCTTCATCCCTCTGCCTCAGAGAAAAGAGCTATGCCGTCTGCCTGCTAGACAGAAGCATGGTTTCTCTCTCTGAGGCGTCTGGCTCTGAGTGGAGCTGCATGCTTTCTGACCTCACTTCCTCTTCTTCCCAGGATTTTGTTCTGTTTACTCCACCGACCTATGTTCCTACCTATCAGGGCTAAGGCAGTTTATTTAACCAATGAAATCAACAGATTGATATGACACTCCCACATCATATGTGGGTGCTTTTATATTACGGGCATAGATATTCAGGATTGAGACTTCATCCTGATGAACTGTTCCTGTTATGAATATAAAATGCCCATCTCCATCTCTTCTGATTGATTTAAGTTTGAAGTCAACTTTGTTAGAAATTAGTATGGCCACACCTGCTTGTTTCTTAGGTCCATTTGCTTGATAAGCCTTTTCCCAGCCCTTTACTCTGAGTAGGTGCCTGTCTTTGTGGTTGAGGTGTGTTTCTTGTAAACAGCAGATTGTTGGATCCTGTTTTCTTATCCAGTCTCTTAGCCTGTGCCTTTTTATAGGTGAGGTGAGTCCATTGACATTAAGTGATATTAATGACCAGTGGTTGTTAATGCAGGTCACTTTTTTAGTCATAGAGTTTGTGTGTTTCCCTTCTTTGAGTTGTGCTGGTAAAGGGTCTCTAGATGTCTGAGTTATTATGGTCATTGTTGGACTCCTTGGTTAGTGATTTACCTTCTATTACTTTCTGTAAGGTTGGATTTGTGGCTGCATATTGTTTAAATCTGTTTTTATCCTGGAAAATTTTATTTTCTCCATTTATAGTGAATGAAAGTATGGCTGGGTATAGTAGTCTGGGCTTGCATCCATGGTCTCTTAGTTTCTGCAGTACATCTATCCAGGACCTTCTGGCTTTCATGGTTTCCACGGAGAAGTCAGGTGTAAGTCTGATAGGTTTACCTTTATAAGTAACTTGGTCTTTTTTCTTTGCATCTCTTAATATTCTTTCTTTATTCTGTATGTTTTGTGTTTTGATTATTATATGGCAAAGGAATTTTTTTTTGATCCAGCCTACTCGGTGTTCTCTATGCTTCTTGATCCTTCATAGGTATATCTTTCTTTAGGTTGGGAAAGTTTTGTTCCATAATTTTATTAAATATATTTTCTGGACCGTTTATCTTCCCTTCTTCTCCTTCTTCTCCTCCTATTATTCTTAGGTTTGGTCTTTTTATTGTGTCCCATATTTCTTGAATGTTTTGTGATGAGAGATTGTTGGACTTGCTGTTTTCTTTGATCAGTGTGTTTATTTTCTCTATGGTATCTTTAGAATCTGAGATTCTTTCTTCTATCTCTTGTATTCTGTTCATTATGCTTGTTTCTGTAGTCTCTGTTTACTTAAATTTTCTATGTCTAGCTGGCCCTCTGTTTGTGTTTTCTTCTTTGCCTCCATTTCAGTTTTCAAGTCTTGAACTGTTTCCATTATATGTTTGATTGTTTTTCCTTGGTTTTCTAGGGTATCATTCACTGATTTATTCAATTCTTCAAACTTTTTGTTATATTTCAAATCCATTTCTATAAAGGCATTCTTTACATGCTGTTTAAGGGTGTCAAGATCAGATCTCCATGCCCAATGATGGCTTTCCCCAATGCTGGCTCCCCTGCACTGAGATCAGGTCGCTGTGCTGGTTAGGTTGCTCTTAAATAAAGTGCTTACCTTGCTTGGTGGAGGCAGGCTTTTGTAACAAAGGAACTCATGCCCACCTTGTTGCCCTTAGGATTCAGACCCAGTGCCCAGACAGGATGCGCTGGGTGATGTAATGTGCCCAAAGAGGACAGGGGGGCTGAAGGGGGGAGGGTTCTGGATGCAAGCTGGGTGGGATAGGAAGAAAGAGGCAGTATGCAGGGGGTAGAGGCCTTGCAGAGAGCCCAAGAAGAATAGGGGGTTGAGGAACTTCTGAGTTCCCTGTCCCGGGCTGCTGCCATGGGGTCAGAAACTCACCCCAATGCTGGCTCTCCTGGCGCCGATCCAAAGCTTTTTTTTTAATTATCCCATATACCTTTCCTCTCTGTGTTTTTCCCTTTTCTAATTTCTATATATCTTACTTTTATTCTTATTCTATGGTTGACTAAGTGCTATGTGGTTGGCCCTTGATGTCCTCCTCTCCATATTCTCTTATTCTTTCTTGTCTTCCCAGAATTCTCCTTCACTTTATATTATCTGCTTGTTAGTCCCATTATCCTTTCTAGTGCCTCACTATTAAGCATTCAGCTCTTTATTAGCCTAATATCTTTTTAGACAAATAAGAATCCCTGCTTCACAGGATTAAATAAATGCAGCATAAACAAAAACAACAAATCATTTCATTATTAATGTTCCAGAGCAAAAAGAATAGTAACACACCTTAAAATAATATTCTACAACAGAAGTTAATTAAATAAAATTTCAAAAATAGAGAGAGGAGAAAAATAAGCTTATACTAAATAAAAATCAAAAATAACTGAGGAATTAAATCTGACAACAACAACAAAAATGAATATCAAGACTAATAGTGTAATTGGGAAAATGTAATTCAAACCCACAGTGATGTATACCATGTCATGTCAATAAGATTTTTTACCATAAATAAACAAAGCCTCATGAAATTGTGGATAAATAAGAACTCTCATATATTGTCGATAGGAATAAATGTGAGTGTAATCATGATAGGAAAGAGTATGAAATTTTCTCTAAAACCTAAATAAAGTATCACAATATAATAGTCTAGCAATTACATTATCCCACTTCTGGTTATATTCACAAAAGAACTGAATACAGTATGTTCAATAGATGTCTACATGTGTTTTTTGGGGGGAAATAGTAAGTAGATATAGGAGTACCACTGGATAGTAAGAATAATTTCTAATGATTGATAACATAGTAGGATAACTACTGTTGACCATAAGTAATACGTTATCTCAAATTCTGAGTAGATTGCATTTGGGTTTTCACAAGACAGAGAAAGTATATTTGTCTCAGGTGGTAGCTATGTCAATTCCTAGTGTCTGATTATTACAAATAGTATATATTCACTAAATTGACAAACTTTTCCCTAATAGATATGTATAGCTACTCTATACCAATAAAATATAAGCATATTTATTGATTTTAATACAACTTATTTAACTGCAGGCCTTTGTGTTTCTCTGTGAGTATTTGAATATGAGAAGAGTATTAAAGATGGTATAGAAGTACATGGATTTGGAGTTTTAGGCAGTTGTGAGTCACTTGAAATGGATGCTAGGAACCAAATCCCAGTGCTTTGGAAGAAGAGCAACTATTCTTAACTTCTCAGTTATTAAATTTTGCATCAGGAAAAATATTTAGAGTAAGGAAAATAGATTCAGAGCCTTTCTGTCAATATCAAGTACAGAAGAATG
The DNA here is from genome assembly GCA_902806775.1 of Microtus agrestis. Classification (NCBI taxonomy): domain Eukaryota; kingdom Metazoa; phylum Chordata; class Mammalia; order Rodentia; family Cricetidae; genus Microtus; species Microtus agrestis. The sequence continues at coordinate 219,074 of CADCXT010000527.1, read as the reverse complement.
ACCATGAGGAAACAGTAAAATTTTCATAAATAATAATGCAAGTATGTCAATACATCATTTTACAGGTTTTGGTTTAAGAAAATTTTATTCTGCCAGAGTGAATAAAAACCAGTTTGTTGTCTAGAGGAAGACCTCATTTATTATAAAGACAAACCCAAATAATAGCAGACATTTTTTGATGGTCATGATGGTCTTTGAGAGTAATCCCAGGAGTTAGGGACTACCAACTGAAAAACTACAAGTTTGAAACCAGCCTAGGCTACATAGTGAAATTTAGACCAGTGTATGCAACAGTAGTGATACCATAATAAACATGAATTCAATAAAATGTTTGAGAAAATTTATCATGCAAATGCCTATCAAAATATAAAATAACATAGCAATATTAGAAAAACAAATGTCAGAGAAACTGATGGAAGCTAACAAGATTTAAAAGACATTATAGGACCTGGAGAGAAGACACAACGCTTGATTTATCCCTCTTTTAGAAGTATTCTTCTTGGTTTCCAAGCATACAGACTGGGCAGCTCACAACTGCTTATAACTATAATTGCAGATATTCAACATAACCACCCCTGTGGGAATACAGACTCACTTCTTCAAACATGGACACATGCAATCATCCATGCAAACACATTCACATAGTTAAAATAATAAAATAATTTTAAGAAGACATTGTATAATTATTAAAGGGTCAGTTCTCTAGCACATAAAACCATTAATGTACAAATGCCAAACAAGAAATTATCAAATATGTGACACAACAGCCAATAGAAACACAAAGAGAAATCAATAAATCTACTATTACTATTGCAGACTTTATGATATTTTATCACTAACTGAAAGATCCAGTAGAAAATTTGTCAGGAAGAAACAGTATTGCAACAAGAACCTTTTTAAAATTTAAAATGTTATTGTCAATTTTTTCTTTTAAGAATTTCAGCTAAAAGCTGCAAGTAGCTTTGGCTTTTAGTCTGTTTTTCTAATAGAAGTAGAAAATTATTTTTATTCTATGTTATGTAGTACCTTGTATCATTTTTACAATATTCTGAGCAGTGGATGATTGATATAGAAGCCTTTCAGGGCCAAAGACAAGATGATTTAGTGAGGAAAGGCATTTATTACCACGACATAGCACCTGAGTTTGGAAACCAGGCTCCACATGAAGAAGGAAAAAGATTCCTTATCCTATGACCTTGAAATGCATCTGTTATCTTAAGGTATGCACACACGGACAAAAACATACACACAATGCTACCTATTTATAGAGTGGCATGACAATTCAACATTCAAAGAATGTGTATAATAAATCAGAAAATTAGCATAGGTGTGGGCGCATATTTTGAGTTTACACAAAAACCATTGCCCCGGTTTGAGTTGGTTACATTAGCTTTGGAAACAAGGTGTCTCTGCCCTTAACAAAAGCCAGGATGTCTGCTCCTATCTTCTTTTGTTAAAGTGTGGATTACCTGAGAAGAGGTGTTGACTGAAACTGGTCAGGATGTCTGTTGCTTTCTTTCCTTATGCAATTTGGAGGTTGTCTTATAGAGATGCTAATTCAGGGCCTACCTGACTGCTAGATGCAGATGTGACCAGAGCCCAGGCACCCGGTTGCCTAGGCAACAGCCTTTGTGTGTTCCCGCTCATTTGGTGTGGGTATATAAAATGTTTGGGGGAATAAAGGAAAGAAGCCTTTTCCATGATGACGGTCTAAGTTGTGTCTGATTATTCCTCGTGACTCCGTTCCAGTCTAGTTAGAGAATCTGTGTTGGACCCACACAGGATCCGACACATAGGTATCTTTTTTCTCTTTACCTTCCCATAATACACAAATGATAATTATCTTGGTAGGGAATGGTAAACTAGTTATTTAATTCCAGTACTTCGAGGGCAGAAACAGGTCTAGTTTCTGTGAGTTTAAGGCTAAACTGGTCTATATAGTTAGTTTCAAGCCAGGCAGCATTGCAGAGTGAGAGGTCCTTTCAAAACCAAATCAAATCCAAATATAATTATCACAACTTGCCTTATAGCAGTTGATAATGTTGATTCATCTGCAATTCCAAGAATAAAAATTTGAAACTTTACAAGCATGAGTTAGAATCCAGTCTGTATTGAATACTGAATTCATGTTCACTTCTTCAGCATGTCCTACCCTCATGTAGGGCCGTAATTAGACTCATACTGAGTCTCAAAATCATTTCAGGAATCGGATAGAAAGATTGTAAGCACCAGCAGTAGTGTAAAACTGCTGTAAAATAATATTGCATGTATAAGTTCACAAAAAAGCACCTGATTGTACACACAAAATATGTGTAGGATCAAGCTGGCTAATTAAATTCTAAGGAAGTATGGGAGATTGGCACATAAAGACCTACCCCTAACTAAGGAGTTATAATCATTGATTTCTGGAGAGAGAGAGAGAGAGAGAGAGAGAGAGAGAGAGAGAGAGAGAGAGAGAGAGAGAGAAGAGAGAGTTTTCTTCAGGGATAAGTTCATGAGAGGCAACAAATATTCTTGTAGGTGTACTGACATACATGTACACACAAGCAGTACTTGGTAGATTCTGTGTGTTTAAAAGAAAATCCAAGAACATGTGACGTTGGAAGGAAAAAATGATGGAGGGATATAGAATAATTGGGACACAGAGAATTGGCAATAGATTAATTTGATCAAGGGACCTTATACATGTATATGATATTCTTAAACAGTAAAAATTACAAATAAGTCAAGACAAAAAAAAACTGTCTTGAAGTTTTGACCAGGAGATAGGTATACAAAAATTAAAATACCAGAAAATGGTCATTGTTTTCACTGGGTACTCTTTTGTTTTAAGGTCTTGGATAGTATGCAGAGATCTGAAATAGTTGACTCTGGTAGATTTTTTTGCCAGATTTTTATTTGTTTTATATCAGATTCATCCTCTAGAATGTCTTATTTTACTGATGTAACTGACAGGAATACATAAGTACTGAAACAGTTTCTAGTGCAAAGAAAAAAAATAGAACAAAAAAAGAATACAGCAAGATTCAAAGAAGTAAAGGAAAATCTGTTATCTTTAAAGAATACCTAGACACTAAACTGTGAACAGAAAGTACTCTGCATTGCAATGCTCTTATTATAAGTAGTTTATATAGAACACCATTCTTTTTGAAGGTAATAACTGTACATATGCACTCTCATGCACAACTTGTTTTAATCTATGTGTTGTCAAGCAGGGTATACAAACTAAAAATTGACCATATCATTATTGACTAAAATACCATTGTATTTCGGGTAATATTTTTTGTGTCACCTTGTAACACTGTGGTCCAGCTTGTTGGTGTTTCTGTCCCGCCTGGTCCCATAGCTGGCAAGGTCCCCAAAAAAATCACACAGAGGATTCCATAAGATTATAAACCAATTGGCCCATTAGCTCAGGCTTCTTATTAGCTCTTGTAGCTTATATTATATCTATGTTAGCCATATATCTCGGTACCTTTCTCAGCATGGCAGGTCACATCTTGCTTCTTTGGAGTCTGGGAAGGAGTGGGGGGAATGGGTTTCCTTCTCAGAATACTCCTGTTTTCCTCACCCCACCACTACTTCCTGTCTGGTTGACCTGCCTATACTTCCTGCCTGGCAAATCAGCATTTATTTAAAATATGATTGACAGAATACAGACAATTCTCCTGCAATAATGTAAAAATCCAGAACTTGTTGGTATGTGTTGCTGTTGATATATGAATAATGATGTACATAATCACAATAGAATAATTTACACTTTGAAACATAGAATTGACAAAGTTATTTATATTGCTACACAGAAGAATCTGAAGCCCTGGTTTGATATGTTAAACACAATTGTACATATAATACTATTTAATTCTCAAAAGATCAATATAAGATGATGCTAGCTATTGATATAACTAAGTATATTAAAAATTTTTCATGTACTACTTCAATTCATTACACAAGTATTGATAGGTGATACATTTGTCCCTGATCAATTTAAAATTTCTTCTGGTTTTTACTGTGATGCTTTCTTTAATCCGTTAGTTTTAAATTTTGTTAAATGCTTTAACTACCAATGCAACGGTTATCCTGTTGTGATTTTTATTTATATTTATATAGGGGTTATTAATTATTTAGTTTTATTTAACTTAATTGTGCAAGGAATAGCCATTTGAGAAAAAAACATCTTATATTCTTTTCAGAGGATTATGCCTTTAGTAACCTATAGAAAATTTTCATAAACTAAGTAATTTTTGTCTATTTTACTACCGACAAATTCTTTTTTTAATTTTTTAATTGATTGTATTGAGTTATACATCTTATCTGCTTACCTCCCTTTTTCTCCCCTAGCCTTTTACTCCCACCCATGGTCCCCATGCTCCCAATTCACTCAGGAGATCTTGTCTTTTTCTACTTCTCATGTTCTTATGTCTTTCTGAGAGTCCTCATTGATGTCTGGGTTCTCTGGGCTAATTTTCTTAACTTTATGTCTAAAAGCCACTTATGAGTGAGGGCATATCATATTTATCTTTCTAGGTCTAAGTTACCTCACTCAATTTGCTGTTTTCTACATCCATCTATTTGCCTGCCAATCTCAAGATGTCGTCATTATCATCATCATCATTATTATTATTATTATTATTATTATTATTATTATTATTATCATTATTGCTGTGTAGTATTCCATTGTGTAAATGTACCACATTTTTCTTATTCATTCTTTGGTCGAGGGGCATATAGGTTGTTCCCAGGTTCTGGCTATGACAAACAATACTGCTATGAACATAGTTGAGCATATGTCCTTGTGGTATGATTGAGAATCCTTTGGGTATATACCCAAAAGTGGTATTGCTGGGTCTTAAGGAAGATTGTTTTCTAATTTTCTGAGAAATCACCATACAGATATCCAAATGAGCTGTACCAGTTAGCACTTCTACCAGTAACACAGGAACGTTCCCTTTACCCTACATCCTTTCCAGTATAAGTTGTCATCAGTGTTTTTAATATTGGCCATTCTTACAGATGTAAGATGGAATCTCAGAGTTGTTTTGATTTGCTTTTCTCTGATGGCTAAGAATATTGAGCATTTCCTTGAATATATTCCTTTCAGTTCTATCAATGGTGCCTGTGTAATTATTTTACACCACTAAATTCTTAGTTCAAATATTAATTTTCAGAGAAGACTTGCCTGATTTTTTCAGTGTATATATTTTCTGTAAGTACTTTCCATTTAAATGCCTTATTATTAAAATTCTTTGCACAATTATTTTCACTTTTGTTTTATTTTTCTCCTGTTTCCTTCTAGTACATTGTAAATCAGACTCAAAGATCTTATCATATCCTCAATCTTAAAATGCTATTGTAAATTGGTTATTTAATATCTTTGGAGTAAATAAAGTATCCTTCCTTCATGATTATGCACATTATAAGATGCTGCCTCTTTAGAGAATCTTTCAGAGCCCTCAGTAATTTACAGATAATGAAAAACACAAAAAGATGTGGTTAGTGTTTAGTTTAGTGCTTAAATATCTATCCTGAGAGTAGTAAACAAGAATATATGTGGATCTCATTTGCACCATTGCCAGCTAGAGCTAACTTGTGCAAAAAATAATACTTAACCCATATCTTAAACATTTTTGTCCCAAAACTTACAAATTGATGTCAAGTGTGCAGCCATATCTCTATGTTGAGATGCAGCTTTCAAGAAAATAATTAAGTTAAATTGATATAAGAATGAAACAATATTTTGATAAATTATGACTTTATAAAATATTTTAAAGTTAATGATATTTTGTGTATGCCAGCTCTTTCCTTTATTCCATGCCCCACAGTTTTTTCCTCCTTTGTTCTGTATTTCTCTATTTATTGCTCTACAAATTGGTTTTTAAAGCAAAGTGAGAATACAGAAATTGGTAACCCAGGAAGAAATCTGTCACTAGAAATGGAATTTCCTAATCTCTCATCTCTCTCTCTCTCTCTCTCTCTCTCTCTCTCTCTCTCTCTCTCTCTCTCTCTCTCTCTCTCTCTCTCTCTCTCCCTCCCTCCCTCTTTCCATAGACATAATGACAAACAGACAGATATATGCATGTGGGCTCAATCAGTAACTTGCTTGCTATGAAAACATGAGGACTTGAGACTGGTCTCCAGAACCAAGGTTAAAAACCAAAACAAAGCTGGCCTTGATGTATGAATCACAGCTCTGGGGATAGGAAGGTAGGCTCCTCTTACCCAGGGCACCCTTGCCAGATTATATCATCTATTTGCCCAATTCCAAGTCAGTGAAATACCTGCTTCAAAAACAGAAAGACTATACCTTTTTAGTAACATCCTAAGTTTTTCCCTATTTGCTACCTCACACAAACATACACATAAAAATGAGAGATGGAAATGCATATATAGAAAATGAGAGAAAAAAGAGTTCCTAGAAAAGTTTTTAGCATTCGTTTACTGTCAGTATAATTTCTTTCAAGGCACACTGTTCTTTGGAGTCTATTCCTAATCATATTGCTTTAAAATAAGATAATTCACAAGAAAAAACTACTCATTTTACTAAGGCAGACCTCTTTTCTTCAGGTTTAAGATCATATGTAGGAAGATTTCATGGAGAGTCTATCATCTGCAAGTTTCAATTGACTATGAATAGCAAGACAATATACAGTTTTAATAAGAATAGCAACTAATAGTAAGCTCTTATTTTCTGGTAGACATGATTTAACTTATATGCTCAGCTATGTCAACATTCAGTTCTCAGATGGAAACAGGAATAGAGTTACAACAATTTGATTTAAACCCTGTTGACAAAGCAGGACTTCTAAGCCATGGCACCTGAATTTGCTTTTGTGCTTGAATCTTTATGGTGCTCTATCCTTGATGAAATGGAGTCTGTAGTTTAAAAATATCATCTGATGAAATGAAAGTTCCACAGTGTCAACCTGTTCTCCAGCATCTTCTGAATATCTGTTTATTTAACTGAAGAAACATTTTTTTTAAAATTATTTTATGATCATGCGATGACTCAGTTCCTTTCAGCATCATGTTCACATTCTAAACTAAAGATAACATATCACTACAGGTGCTTGTACCAGTAAAATCAGCTCCACTCTGGAATTCCATTTTACATCATGATACAAAATTATGATCATTTGACCAAGCATTGCTATATTAAAATGAGATCCTGCAAATATCACATTCAGTTAAAGGTATATTTTTGAAAATTGACAAATAAATATCATGTTCTAAGACTTCGGGAACATGGATATTCTTTGACACAAATTTCAAACTTTTTTTTTTCTGAGTCAGGGTTTCTCTGTACAACATCCCTGGTTGTCCTGGATCTCGCTTATTAGAACAGGTTGGACTTGAACTCACAGAGATCCACTTATTTCTGCCTTCTTAGAGCTAGGATTAAAGGTATGGACTATAACTACCCACCCTCTCATTTAGATTTTTATTTGTCATTTTCAGAGCCATTTCTTATGTCCTATTTTAACCTCTCTCCCAAAAATAGTGTCATAACAAAAATATGTGTATAAAGCTAATAAAATTTTTGACCAGTAAAAAACAGTTTGGGAAACAAGGACCAGCTTTTCTTCATTAATCATCTTATATTTGATTTACCTATTTTATCAAAATATAGAGACCCAATTCTAATTTCATCTGTCTCCTTTATATGAAGGGTAAAGAAGAATATATTTTCCTCAAATTTCTATTTTCATAATTTAAAATGTTGTCATGGATATCATTCATCCAGTATTTTTGAAGATTAAATAGCAAAAAGGAATCATATACAAAACACCCTTTTGTGTATAGCATACACTGCATACCCAATATACCACAGAATATTCAGCAAATATACTAATTTTTGTACCCTTCAGTCTTTTTATATTCATAAATGGCTTGAAAATTATAAATTTTTTAAAATGTATTAAACAAATCAATGTACCAACTTTAGCTACAATAAAATTTTTTTTCTTATTTTGAAACAGTAACATGTTGCACATTTCATGTTTTTCCCTTTTTCAGAGATGCTTCATAGGACAATCCATGGTCAGTTAGCCATGCAACAAACTACAGATGCTCCTTAATTAACAATGAGATTATGTTTCAATAGAGGTATGTTAAGTTGAAGACACCATAAACTGAAAATGCCTTTATTACAACAAACCTAGCAAGCAAACATGGTTTATCAAGGTCATGATCTGTATAATATCAGTTGTTTACGTTCATCACCATATGGTTGTCTAGGAGCTGTGACTTACTGCTGCTGGTGTGCATTGCAAAAGGGTATTGTATCACATTTTACTAGCCAAGAACTTAATTAAAAAAAATTAAAATTTGAAATACAGTTTTACTCTGTGTTGGTAGCTTCTACACCTTCATATGAGTCAACAAGTGTGGTGTGCCTGAGCTACATATTAGTCTTGCGTCTTTGATATATGCTTTCATTACATAGCCCAAGTTTGCCTTCAATTCAGTAATGTAGCCTACATGAGCTTCAAATTTAGGGTACTTCTGTCTCAGTTTCTTCCTCAGTAATGATATTGGAGGTATTCAGCACCACTCCTGGCTGAAAAGCATAAACTTAATCATAAGTACAGAAATATGAACTTTCAATAAACTCAGTGCTTTGCTATATATTGGAAACCTGACTACCAATATTTGTATTAGATACCAAATGAAGAAAAAAAAATAAAAGGAGAACAAGGCTGCTCCTTGGTAGAGTGGAGGTTTATGGAGAGAATAGTCAGAGGCAAAGGCATCTGAAAGTTTCTGCAGTATACTCAATGTATCAACTTAGTGAAGCCATGTGAGGAGAGGGGGTAAAGGAGAGGGAAGAGACAGGAGGGAATATAACAGGAGACCAAGAAACCAAAAGTCCAAATGGAACAAAAAGTAGAATAAGCAAAATTGCTTCATTGTATAGGAATCAGAGAAGCTGTGATGAAAGCCCAGTCCAGTCCCTGCTCTGGAGATGTTTAGGGTAGGGACTGGAATATGCCAGCAAGGAAGACCTGTTACAGATAGGGGTTAAGAGATACTGGGCAACTTGGCCAATGTCACCTAATATGTTAATAGTCATATCAACCCTTTGTCATAGGTTTGAGACCTAACAGACACTTAAAAGTATTGAGAGGTTGGAAATTTGAAAGGTGATTTGAGAGTTATTGTGTCCTCAAAAAATTGATTGATGTTAAAATTGGAGTTGGTTTCCTATAAAAGAATAAGCATAAGCTCTCCCCTCTCTGTGTTTTTCTAATAAATGATGCACTGTGCCATGGTAAAATGCAGTACAAATTCAATTATAAGACACTTGCAATTTGATGTGAATTTCTTATCATCTAAAACTAAGAAAAAAATGTTCAGTACTTTATACATTTTTCACAATAAGGTATTCTGATATTGTAGCAAAGAAAGAACAAAGAGACTTAAATTAGATAAACTTACTTATCTTAAAAAATAGTAGTAAAATATTATAGATCTGCAAATGCTCATCTACTATATGCTTGAGGGCAAAGTAAAATTTTAGTACATATTTATCTAATTCCTTATCTAAGCATAAGGCTCAAAGAGTGTCGACTATGAAGTTTCATGCTTGAATGAGAGAGTGGTGTACTTTAGATAAATAAGGGGCAGCAATTTGTTTAGAGTATTAAGTTTTATCCATAATGGGTTTTTTTAATTACTTTGTCACTTTTCAGAAATAAAGTTTCTTCACACTAATTTGAGACATTAACTATTTGTGGGCAGAGGTTAAGTAGCAGACATTTCAGAACTGAAATAGTAAAAACAAAAGGAAATGACCTCTATCTGCCAGTCTCTTCTTTGCAGAGAAGTTGATACTCACTTCTTACATAGGAAATATAAACCACTCTACATGGACAGTGTGTCTTTGTGTCTCAAATGCTGACAAATAGCACTTGATGAATATTTTGGCCAATATTGTCTATACATACATTATCAAATGGAATTGCTTCTGAGATAGAAAATAGCCTCTTAAAGCTGTGTGAATTCCACAGAAGTAAATATTTTGAGTGAGCATCCTAAAAGTCATATTCTTATTTCTTGATCCATAAACACTCATTTAAATATGCCTCAAATTCCCATTATGACATTAATTGTGCTGTTATTATGTGCTATTTGAAAAATCCTTGAAACAGAAAAGTCTGGCTGAGGGCTCAACTTTTGTTTAGTTTTATATTTATTGATTACCACAAGAAGATTATCATAAATACATAGTTTTTAGCTTTGAGTTATCAAGGATAAGAACGGTGTTCAATGTACATAAGCATGGCTTGAGTCTATCGGTTGACTCCCACGTGGATGTAAACTTCACAGGCCCGCACAGTCTCTGTATATGATTGGGCAGGGACAGAGAGAATCCTTTATTGACTTTTTGCAAAGATTAATTAAGGCTCTGGACATAGGGGTAACAGACCCCGAAGTTAGACGAATCCTTCTTGAATCTCTAGCTTTCAAAAATGCAAACATAGATTGCAAAAAGGTAATTGTGCCTTTAAGGTCTAGATCAGCACCTATGGATGAATGGATTCAGTATACGATGAATGTTGAGACGTTTAGCTATAATGATGAATTTTGGTTAGGAGAAACGATTTCCAAAGCAATGAGGAGACATCAAACTGCCAGGTGTTTTAATTGTGGTAAATTAGGACATTTGCAAAGGGATTGCAGGCAAAGAATTTCTAGGAATAATATCTCTTCTGGGAATGACAATAATAGGAGACATCGGCCTTTAGGTATATGTAAGAGATGCGGTAAAGGCTGGCATTGGTCCAACGAATGCAGCTCAAGAACAGACTGAAGGGGCAACCTGATACCATCAGGAAACCCCTTGAGTGGCCTCTCGCAGGCCCCCAAGCCAGAAGTGGCCCAGTCATTCCGAGTTACAGTGGAGAACGTGCCTCACCAGGAAAATTAAAAGCTCCAATTTATGCTATAAAAAGTAATACTGGACTAAATGACGAATAACATGTGAAGGATGAGTCAAAATATTCAGTAGGACAGAGTAAACATATATTTTGGCAGACTTCTATTAACAATCAAAGACCAAAGCTAAGAGTCTGTATAAATGACATTTTTATTGAAGGCTTATTAGACACAGGTGCAGATGTAAGTATGATTACTCTAGAATCTTGGCATCAAAATTGGCCTCTTCAAGAGGTATATGTTCAGTTCCTGGGAATTGGAACCCAATCTCATGTAAAACATAGCACAAGATGGACTGAATGCATAAGGCTTGAAGTGCAAATAGGAAGACTAAGGCCATATATAGCCAATATTGCAAAACATTTATGGGGCCGTGACCTGCTACAGCAATGGAATACCCATATTAACATTCCTGTAGTTCCAGGAACTCATAATTCTGGGAAGGATATGATGAAATATTATGGAAAAAGGTCACCAGCCATTCAGGCTGTACAAGAACATACAGCAAATACCAAACCTTTAGATGTACCAACAGCCCTACCTTTAAAATGGTTAACTGAGAATACAATATGGATTAAACAGTGGCCTCTATCTGAAGATAAATTACAGGCATTGGAACAGCTGGTACAAGAGCAACTAGATGCTCACCATATTGAAGAATCAACCAACCCTTGTAATTCTCCTGTGTTTGTTGTAAAAAGAAATCTGGTAAATGGAGAGTGGTGACAGATCTAAGAACTGTCAACAAGGTAATTCAACCTATGGGCCCACTACAATCTGGAATTCCTTTGCCTTCTCTGTTACCAAAGAAATGGCCTCTTATAGTTATTGAATGGAAAGATTGTTTTTTCACTATACCGTTACAAGAAAAGGATAGAGAAAAATTTGCCTTCACAATGCCTACTTATAATAATTCTCAGCCTACTAGGAGATATCAATGGATTATCCTCCCACAGGGTATGCTCAATAGTCCTACACTGTGCCAATATTTTTAAGTAAGCCATTGGAAATAATTCGTAAGCAATTTCCCAAGTCCATAATTTATCATTACATGGATGACATTTTGTTATCTGATTCAAAACTAAAGATACTTTAGAAAGGATGTTTGAAGAAGTAAAGAAAGTCTTGCCTAAATGGGGATTACAAATTGCCCTTGAAAAGATGCAAAGACGAAATTCTATTAATTACCTAGGTTACAGAATAGGGTTAGAGAAAGTCAGGACCTAAAAAGCACAAATTAGGAGATGCCAGTTACGGACTCTTAACGACTTCCAAAGATTGTTAGGAGACATTTCCAGTCTACGACCAGCTGCTGGGATAACACCTGATCTAATAGTTCATTTAAACAAAACCATAGATGGTGATAAAGAGTTGAGTAGTTCCAGAAAACTGACAGCTGAAGCAGAAAAGGAACTGACAATGATTGAGGAAAAATTACAGGAGGCACATATGGATAGGGAGAACCCAAATCTGAGCTGCATCCTAGTCATATTGCCTTCCAGAATTTCTCCTGCAGGAATTTTAATGCAGAGGGAAGATATTATAAACCAAGTAAAAAATCAAAAACTTATGTGGAAAAAGTCTCTGAAATAATTATAAAAGATAAGCTGAGACTTCATCAACTAGCAGGTATACACCCAGCAGAAATTATAGTGCCTTTTACTACTGAGGAAATAAGAAAGTTATGGGAAGACAATGAACCATGGGAAAGAGCTTGTGCTAATTTTTTTGGGAGAAATTAATAGCAGCTATCCCAAAAGTGGTAGACTTAACCTCATAAAGAGAACTTCTTGGATTTTTCCTAGAATTGTACTTGATGCTCCAATAACTGGAGCCCCCACATTTTATACTGATGCAAATAAATCAGGAAAAGCAGGTTACAAGTCAGATGAATTGAGTAAGGTGGAAAAAAGGCCTTTTAATTCTGGCCAGAGGCAGAATTATATGCCATTCTTATGGTGCTAAGGGATTGTAAAGAACCTCTTAATATAGTTACAGATTCACAATATGCATAAAGAATTATCTTGCATATTGAAACCACTGAATTTATACCAGATGACACAGAGTTGACTTCATTGTTTATCCAGGTACAAGACATAATTAGGAATAGACTTTGTCCAATGTACATAACACACATCCGGTCCCATATAGGTCTGACTGGTCCTCTAGCACAAGGTAATGCTGAGATTGATCAGTTATTGATTGGAAACGTGTTGCAGGCCTCAGAATTTCATAAAAAGCATCACAATGCCTGGCGGTGGTGGCACACTCCTTTAATCCCAGCACTCAGGAGGCAGAGGCAGGTGGATCTCTGTGAGTTCGAGGCCAGCCTGGTCTACAAGAGCTAGTTCCAGGACAGGAATCAAAAAAGCTATGGAGAAACCCTGTCTCGAAAAATCAAAAAAAAAAGCATCACGTCAATATTAAAGGCCTAAAGAAAGAATTTTCCATTACATGGCAGCAAGCTAAGGACATTATAAAGAGATGTCCTACTTGTTCTTTCTATAATCAAACACCATTGTCTACAGGGAGTAACACAAAGGGTACTAAAAGAAATGAAATCTGGCAGATGGATGTGTTCCACTTTATGGAATTTGGTAAATTAAAATATGTATACCAAACCATAGACACGTATTCAGGTTTTCAATGGGCTACTGCCCTGATCTCAGAAAAGGCTGATTCAGTAATCACACATTTATTGGAAGTTATGGCCATCATGGGTATACCTGCACAAATAAAGACAGACGATGGTCCATCATATGTATCTAAGAAAATGAAATGTTTTTTTTTGATTTTTTGTTCTTTTTTTTCTTTTCTTTCTTTCTTTATTTATTAAAGATTTCTGTCTCTTCCCCACCGTCACCTCCCATTTCCCTCCCCCCTCCCCCAATCAAGTCCCCCTCCTTCATCAGCCCAAAGAGCCATCAGGGTTCCCTGCCCTGTGGGAAGTCCAAGGACCACCCACCTCCATCCAGGTCTAGTAAGGTGAGCATCCAAACTGCCTAGGCTCCCACAAAGCCAATACGTGCAGTAGGATCAAAAACCCATTGCCATTGTTCTTGAGTTGTCAGTAGTCCTCATTGTCTCTCTCAGTAGTCCTCATTGTCTCGCTTTTTTGATTATTATAATATAAAACACATTACAGGTATACCAAATAATCCTACAGGTCAGGCAGTTATAGAAATATCAAGCCTATAAAGGATATGCAGAACAAACAGAAAGGGACCGAAAATACCCCCAGAAATAGATCACATAATGCTTTATTAACCTTGAATTTTCTTAACGCTAATGAAAAAGGAACAACAGAGGCAGAAAGACACTGGATAATGGAAAAGTCTACTGAACTAAATCAACAGATTTATTTCAAGGATGTGCTGACCTCTCAATGGAAGCCAGGAGATGTGCTATGTTGGGGAACGTGTTTTGCTCTTGTTTCCACAGGAGAAGAAAAATTTTGGATACCATAAAAATTAATAAAGGTTCGATTTGAAGAGGAGAAACCTCTTGGAAAGGAGAAATGACAGATCATCCACATGATGATATTCATACCAGTGGTAAGAAAAACATATAGAATGGGGGCAGGGTTCTCTTCTTATCTCCACAGGTAAACATTAATATTTGAAAAATTCAAGGGACCCTGGATGTTTGAATACTGACAAATGGAAAAATAACAGCCCAATAGGGACTATCAAGGAAACTGAATAGGTTCCATCAATAAAATATACTACATCGTATTTCTATATTTATAGAGCTGGTTTTGGAGTTGGACTCTGGCTCAGTCCCTCTCTAACTCCACGCCTGTTGTTAAGAGAAAAACCCAGAGTTTCTGGAGATTCTGTCTCATGTCTAGAGCCATGATGTGGGGCAGAAAGAAATATGACTTTAGAAAACATACTTGCTTTTCTTCATATTTATCATACCTTTCATTGAAAGGCCTCTTCCCACAGCCTGGCTCCTGGCCGCCTCACTAGCTTATGCCCCAAAATAAGAACACACAAATTGTATTCATTTAAACACTGCTTGGCCCATTAGCTCTAGCACTTACTGGCTAATTCTGATATCCCAATCAACCCATTTCTAATAAACTGTGTAGCACCTGTCTTACCAGGAAAGATTCAGCATGTCTGACCTGGAGGCTTGCTTCATCGAGTGCATCTGCCCGGGAGAGGGGAGCATGGCATCTCTGAGCTTACTTCCTCTTCCTCCCAGCATTATGTTCTGTTTACTCCACCCACCTATGTTCTAACCAATAAAATGGGCCATGGCTGTTTCATTATTTTTTAACCAATGACCTACTTCCATCATATGTCTATATGATTAATGTTTAACTTTTTCACAATGAACAATGTGTTTTTCCTGCAGTGAACTTTGAAGATTCCAGGAAGAAGATGGGGCCCCATAACAATAACTCCACCTGGTTGATACGATGTCATGATACTGATAGCGTTACTACAAGACATGTTTTGGGTACCAGCTGCACAAGACAGTTCCAACTTGGATAGCTGAAATGGTGCACATCTTGTACAACATTTTGGCCAGACCTGCACAAAATACTCAGAGACTATTTGCAAATTTAAAAGACATTGATCTTGAAATTTAACCATCATTTTACTTTCACAGGATCTCCCAGAAAGAATTTCGCCCACATGACAGCTGGAAGTAATTCTAGAGGATGATGTCCCCTCTCCCAGTAAAGTTTGTCCTTGGGTTTAGGAACATCATTTAAGGGTTGATTATAATTAGTATACAGTTGGTGCGTTGTGGGACAAATTTTATAAGCTCACAGATCTTTTTGAAAAAAAGTGGGGATAATTGGATGATGGGATAATAGATTTGTAATTGTGAGTTACTGTTTGTAGACAAATATATTGGTATCAATTCTTATATATTGATACAAAGTTAAATTATATTGACTATTGTATGCATGTATGCTTCTACCTCTGTTTAAAACATTTTCTATGTATTGATATATATTGTATTGTATATATTTACCATATTGCACTGTACATTTCTACCTCTGATTAAGATACTTATACATTCTTTATGTATTGATATATATTTACCATATTGTATTGTATATTTGTACATTGTTTATATTTGGAGGTCATATTGTCCTCATTTATTGCACAGTTGTTTATTGTCTTAGTCTTTAACTTAGATAGGTATTGAGAATTATATTGATCAACAGTCATCTAAGTTTGTCATTTTATAATTAGACTAATCAGGTTCTTTAGATACATAGAGAATATATTCAGTATAGATGATAATCTTCAACCTCTTCAAAGAATTGTAGAAAAATCCCTTTAATCTAACTCAGTTTCATGGTAGTGAGACACAATTGCTCCTAGAAACACCCATTTATTCCCGAAAGAATGTTGAGCACCAAAGACACTCCACCTGGAGCCTTTCTTCTTGGAAGAACTGGCCTTTGGGCAAAGAAATGCCCATACCTCAACCACTGACAGAGGTACAGAGTATCCAAGAATGGACAAAACAGGACTGTCATATCCTGCCAAGACAGGGTAAGATAGTTCTGAAAAGTTTTTTACCTTTGAAAAAGGTATGTCAGTTATGTTAGGCATTAGCAAAAGTTGGTTGCTTCAATGCTGCAAACATGACCTTGGGTGATTGCCCAGGTAGCTAGTTGTCTCTGTGATTTGATGGGTGTTTTGGAAGTTGTTTGGTTGAATTTCCTAATTACTCAGGAAACAATATTTCCCTTCTCAGATCTTCGATGGGGTTGAAGACTATATAAATGTAGTTACTTTTGTCTTATGACTTGGCCAAGTTATTTATTATACAAGACTTAAGCTAGTTAGAATAGGATATTTGTACTTATTGTATATAATTTTGTAGTAGGTTTAGATCTTTCTTACTTAAACAAAAGTGGGAGGTGTTGCGAGAGGTCCTTCCGCTCCTTCAGCCAATAGCTGCTGAGATACCAGCCCATTGGGGCATGGTCTCTTTCTCTTTAAAAAAGTGGCCACTGTCCTCCACTGGTCTCTGGCTTCCATCTCTGCCCATATTGGCAGGTTGCCAGTCATTTTCTTCTGTGTCCTGTAGAATGTCTGGCAGACTCTTTCTTGACACAGGAAACCTGAAATTACCCATCACTTTTCTGTGTGTCCTGCATGTCCAGTTCATACAGCATACCATGAAGCAGTTCAGACAAGAACAGTTTCTTGACCAAATGGCTAGTCTCATCACATTGAAGGCTAATTTCATAATGAGCTTCTTCAATGCATATCAACCACTCTGACATTGACAGAAATAGACATGTCTCACTTTTGAGAAAAATCTAAGCTTTTAAAACCTTTTAAATGTCAAATTCTGTATGTCTTTGAAAGACTTGAGGAATATCTTTCAATCTGATCTATATCTCTGTACATCTAGAAAATCTAACAAGATAACAGTTTGACTATTATAGTTGACATATATTAATTGATAATTTTAATTGTATATTAAATTTTTAAATGAGCTGCACAAAAACATAATACCTAAAATAAGAGTAAAAATATACATATAACAAAATAAAGCAAAGGACATGATCAACAAGAAAAAATGACAGCCTACAGAATGGGAAAATATCTTCACTAACCCCACATCAGACAGAGGTCTGATCTCCAAAATATACAAAGAACTAAAGAAATTGGTCACCGAAAGAACACATAATCAAATAAAAAAAATGGAATATAGACATAAACAAGGAACTATCAACAGAGGAATCTAAAATGGCTGAAAGACACTTAAGGAAATGTTCAACATCCTTAGTCATCAGAGAAATGCCAATCAAAACAACTTTGAGATTCCATCTTATACCTGTAAGAATGGCCAAGATCAAAAATACTGATGACAACTTATGCTGGAGAAGTTGTGTGGAAAAGGGAACACTTCTGCATTGCTGGTGAGAATGTAAGCTGTTATAACCCATTTTTATGTCAGTGTGGTGATTTCTCAGAAAATTAGGAAACAACCTTCCTTATGACCCAGTAATACCACTTTTGGGTATATATCCAAAGGTTGTTCAATTGTGCCACAAGGATATGTGTTCAACTATATTCATAGCAACATTGTTTGCCATAGTCAGAACCTAGAAACAACCTAAATGCCTCTCAACCAAAGAATGGATAAGGAAAATGTGGTACATTTACACAACAGAGTATTACACAGCAGAACAAAATAGCGACATCTTGAATTTTGCAGGAAGATGGATGGAGCTCAAAAACATTATTTTGAGTGAGGTAACCCAGGCACAGAAAGACAATTATCACATGTACTCACTCATGGATGGTCTTTAAACATAAAACAAAGAAAATCAGCCTACAACACACTTAGAGAATTTAGAGAACAATGAGGACACTAAGAGAAACTTACATAGATCTAATCTGCATGGGAAGGAGAAAGTAGAAAAAAACAATATATCCTGAGTAAGTTGGGAACATGGGGACTTTGCGGGAGGGCTGAAGGGGAGAGGGGAAAGGCAAGGATGGGAACAGAGAAAAATGTAAAGCTCAATAAAAATCAATAAAAAATAGACCTTAAATTTGTATCAATAAATCAAAGTCCATACCAATACAAGGTATTCATCTCTATATATTTCCCCATTTTCTTTTCTTTAGAAAGACCATGCCTATAACCATTAACCAATTATAATCAACCCCCTTTTAAATGAAAACAAACACTTATAAGCAATTATTTTGAGAATTAGGACATAATTTCTACAACTACTTCCTGCTGTTCGTTGGGTGAAGTGTTTTTAGCATTATTTGAGACCTTTGGGGTGGCTTGTTCCATCAAACCACATTAGTCTGGAAGGAATCCATAGATTTGCGTGCTCTGCAAAAACAAAGGCAGAACCTCTTGTCCAAAGTAACATACACTTAAACTCATATTTTGAAGTCAAGAAACCTTTAAAATATATATGTAGGTTTAGTTTGGCAGCCCGTACAGTGAAATTTCTCTTTTTACAAAGCTCATTTACAGTCAAAAAATTCAAAGAAATCATAATAATACACATAAGCCATATTCTTTGTGCATTTTCTATCCTTACACAGATTTTTATTCTATTACTTCATAATATTTATTTTATTATCTTTATTCCTTTAATCTATGACTATCTGTAGTCTTTCTTCTCTCTTTCCTAAGCACATTTAACACTGTGACCCATTTAGAGGTCTTCCTTTTTGTCTGAATCTGTCTTTATTGTGTATCTGTAATTCTTTTCTTAAAAAGAGTGCTTCTTAAAATGCTAAGCAGCATGGATAAGACTAATGCTGCAACATTGTCTGTTGTCTCAATCCAGTCCAACTTGGTGGAGGCATGTTTTGCCTCCAGCTCGGTGAGCCATGCTAACCACCCTAGCTCTAGGGATGCAGCAGGTCTATGTTACCTTTAATCAACTTGTAGCACTCTGCCCACAAACTCTATGTGCTCTGTAGCAGGATCTCCCCAAAAAGCAAGAGCCATTTGTGTCAACAGCATAAACCAGGAAGCTGGCTATTAAAGAAGCTACACCCCTGCTTACTGCCAGCAAACAGAGCTTATCTGGAAAAAAATGAAGCTACTAAGAAACTATGCATGGCTCTGATTTTTGTGGGTCTTGAAGCTCTCTTTTTCTTCTTAAACTTTGTTATATCTTACTTTTATCCACATCCCAGATGGTAGATACCATTATGTAAGCAGACTCTACATTCCCTTCCTGGCTGCCCAGACATGAATAACCCCACACAACTATATTAATTACAACACCATTTAAACAGTGGATCAGACATATTTATAGCTACTTGTCATATCTTAAATTAACACATTTCTATTAATTTGTGTGTCACCCTGAGGCTGTGGCTTGTACGTAAGTACTTGGCATCGTTCTCCTTCAGGAAATACATGACATTTGCCTGACTCTATCTTCTTTCTCCCAGCATTCAGTTTAGTTTTCCTGTATAGCTCTATTTTGTTTTACCACAGGCCAAAGCAGCTTCTTTATTAAACAATGGTAATAAAATATATTCATAGCATATAAAGGGGAATCAGTACTGTCTTTGATCAAATGGCATTGAACTAAAGTTAGAGATTAATTAGACATGTAAAAGGTTTTTCAGGCACTGAATATCAAAAATTTAGGAGGGTAGAGAAACAGCAAACTAATTTTATATATTTTTTAAAAAAATATTCATTCTTGGTTATCAGTTCACTTTGTTTGCTTTGCAAATCTTCGAAAACTTTTGACACATGCTTATTTCATACACTAATTTTTCACTAATCACAGTATTAAATAGATATGGGTTGTTCAGATAGCATTAATAGCTGTTGGCTACTGCTGATACTTAGAAATTTTAGTACTTATATATTTAACATTGTAGTAAAGAAAATATAGATCATCAAAAACCCATTACAATGGCAATGGGTTTTTGATCCTACTGCACGTACTGGCTTTGTGGGAGCCTAGGCAGTTTGGATGCTCACCTTACTAGACCTGGATGGAATTGGGTGGTCCTTGGACTTCCCACAGGGCAGGGAACACTGATTGCTCTTTGGGAAGACGAGGGAGGGGTACTTGATGGGAGGAGGGGGAGGGAAATGGGAGGCGGTGGCGGGGAAGAGACAGAAATCTTTAATTAATAAAGAAAGAAAGAAAGAAAGAAAGAAAGAAAGTAAGAAAGAAAGAAAGAAAATATAGATCATCATTTAAAATTTGTTTTTCTAATTTTAAAAGTTACACAGTCATGAAAATGATCATTCAGTTTAATAAGTGTAACATTTGGAAAGTTCCATATAGGTCTTGAACTCAGATCTTATGAAAAAGAAATGAGAAGCATATCACATTGGTATACATATAATTTGACTGAAACACAAATGATTCCATCTGTCCATAAATATAAAAAATTAATTTAATACTATTCCAGATAATGTTACTCAAGCACTGATTTCATAAATAAGTGTACCAAATGTAGTGATGTAAATGTGATACTTAAAACTTTCCAAATTACCCTGCTTGTAAGTATCAAAGAGGAAGCAATTTCAAAAAGAAGTTAAAGACAGAAAAGTGAATAGGAGAACAAAAGTCAAGAAACCCTTGCTATTTCAGGAAGGATGTTAATTTTTGATTTGTACATATATATTTAATTTTAGGAAAATTGAAGAAATATGGAGAATGTTATTGAAGATTTGACTCCTGGTGTCTGACTACATTATCAATCTCCATCTGTCTACAAAACATTTAGGGATTATTTCTGGTAAGAGTTGATTATTAACTAAAAATATTTAACATATTTTTGTTAAAACAAGATATTAGGCAAAATTTTTTTTCAAGCAGCATTAGAGTTGCAGATGAAATCTTTATTGAGGTAAGAGTTGAAAAAACTTCTATCGTTATGATAAGCAGCATAGTGGGGATGTGATAATGATGTGCTTTCATAGTAGAAACACTATTTGGGAAGATATTTTAATATTCTGTAAAGACCTATTTTTATTTACAAACTGATCGCATATGTTTTTTTTTTCTTTTTCCATATTTGACTAGGAAAAACCATTGGTAGGATTGAACAAAAGCCCTCCTAGACTCAATTTGATGCTTTTGGTTTGATACAGACCAGATCATGGCACAGTAGGAATAACTCAAAATTCAAAGCTTGAATGTTTTGTATTTATTTTCATCTCTAACTATTACTTTCTTCTCTAGTTATGTCAGTCATATTTTTACCCTTTTGTTGTTGCTTCCCTTGGAGTTGCCAATTTTATAATCTCCAAAATGATTGTATGAAACAAACCATCTCTGAAAAAAAGTATTTTCCATGGTATTCTTAGAAGTATATCTTGTAGGCAACATTGTTGTTAGAATTATATTATCCCCCTAAAATATATAGTTTGAATAATTTATTAATAACAAATGCATGCTCCAATTCTCTAAATAATACTCTATGAAAAGCTGAGGTGTTCCAGGATGAGCTTTCATAGAAATAACAACGGATGGATAGATATGCAGTTTGTAGATTAATTCAGAAATGTGAATCATTGAAGAGACAAGAGGGAAAAATAAACAAAATGAAGTAAAGGTCACAAAATGACATAAACATAAAGCAGAAGGCTTGAGATGGGGAATGAAGGTCAAATGCCAGAGTAGGAAGGCATGAGGTATTAAGTTCCATAGCTAAAGTAATTTGAACAACCCAGTTTTCATTTACCTAGGCTCTTCTCCTGATATGTTGCTCTGTGTTAGTAAAAGCAATATAATGCACTAGGAGAATCAGGCATATATCTCTTCTGTTGCAGTCTCTGTTAAAAGCCTGAAAGCCCTGCTTGAATTTTATCATGGTATATTTTTCTCATAACCAGATTATATATTAGGGATTCTTGGGAGGTGTAGGTACATATCATTGATTACAATTACAATAAAAGATACAGTGGCAGTAATGGTTATTGATGTCTAAAGAAAACATTTTGATACACAAGATATTTTTATTATTTCATTCTCCCAGTTATTCCAAATAGTACATGGATATTCAAATAGGGATTCTAGTCACTATTCGTAAAGCATAACTTGTTTTTGTTGAATATTGATCTATGATTTGCTTTTGTATTGCTTCTGACTAGCAGTAAATTTCATTACCAGAACACAATTTTTCAATTCATCTTCAAATTAGGGTACTGCAAGTTAATTAAGAATGTTTGGCTGGAATAGATAAAACTTTTTTCTTGAAAAAATTTGTGTTTTTTTTTCAGAGTTTGTGATGCAGTTTTTATATAAGTACACCCTTAGAGAAATATAGGTTGCTGCAGGTTATTTTGTAAATAATATTGTTTTCTCTAAGAAAAGAGAAAATAATCCAAGTTTGTTATAAAGAATTTTATCAATTAAAGTGCTGAATCACAAAGAAACTAAAAAGTATTAAGATGAGACATTTAAGGGACAATGTACTTAACACAAGGATGCATATTATCAAAGACTCATTTTATTACAAAATACCCTCACCAAGACAAAGTGGATTAGCGTTCAAGGTATTAATGAAGATAATTTTGTCAAGGTCATTAGATGCTCAATAGTGTTTGGAGGAGCTATAAAAGAATTGCACCTGGCTGTTCTCATAATCGTTTTTATATCCGGAAGTTCGAAATGGTGTGCATATTGGTTACCAATTATTTTAGAAGATTAGTTACAGCAATTGCAGATAATTATAAACCGAGAATTTATAATAGATGATTGTGAAGCTGTTCTTTGCCTGGCATTATGTGGCATTATGCGTCAAAATGTATCTGCAACTGCTGTAACTAATCTTCTAAATATAATTTGTGTCTAATTATGCTCCTCCATGTGAGGTATAAAATACCTCAGGGATTCTCTAATAAAGCCTTATTAAAGTGGATGAAAAATAATTGTGAAACTCTTCCTGTTATTGCTAATGATAATACAAATGCTAATTGCTCTGATAAGCTTTTGAGGGATCTATCTAAAAAAATATTCTTCTTCTCGGCTTCCCTCACTTCCTGACGAAGAAATTTCTGTTAGAAACCTGTTTGTTTAACTTTGTGAATTAGAAATTCAAACACCATTACACAAAATGAGAATGATTACTTGGTATCCATTGTTTACATGCAAAAGAGAAAGTATGATACCATTAACAAAAATTCTAAAATAACAAATATATGATTTTATATTCATTATTAATTATGAACAGTTGAGAACCTTTAGGTTATAATAATTCAGTTTAATATAGCTGATTATACAGGCTATTTCATAGTCTCCAATTAAATAATATTTATTATATTATGTGTGACTTTCTATTATGTAATATTTTAAAGATGAAATGATATAAATTTACTCCTTCTCTTATCTCAACAACTTCCAAATAGATTAAAAAGGCATATAGATCCAATGCACCCAAAACAGGACAGATTATGATCATCCTCATTCTTACAAAAATAAAAGATGAAGAACACAGAACAAGACGTAGAGAAGGAATGCAGAAAAGTTTCTCTTGGAGATGTTTTGTATTTAAAAAAAATCTTTGAGTACAGGTTAACATGGATGTATATATTGTTATTGTCTTATTCCCTTGAGACAAAATCACTCACTGAAATTGAAGCTAGGGTGGAGGCCAGCAAACCAAGTAAACCTTCTGTTCATATGGGCACTGAGGTAACAGGCATGCATTCAGTCCTGGTTGTTTATGTGGCTGTTAGGCATTTGAACTCATGCCCTAATGCTTGATCAGCCAAGGCTCTTTTTAAGGACTGAACTATGTCCCCAGGCATGGAACCAATTATTCATTTTTATATTTGGTCTATAAATCTACATTTTAATAACTCTAGCCTAATTTAATTATTAAATTTTCCCACATGACTATTTCCCTTGCTTTTTTGTGTGTATATGTATATAAGTACATGCAAGTGTGTGGGTGAACATGCACGTGTGTCTGTGCATATAGATGCATGCCAGAGGTCAATATCGGGTATCTTTTCTTAATCATTTTCTACCTTTTCTTCTACCCAGAACTGATCTAGGAGTTCACCAGCTTGGATAAACTCAGTAAAAAAGCACTTAGGGTGTTCCTATTTCCACCTGCCTTCTACCTAGAATTACAGGCCTGTAGTTAAATATTCTTTATTGGTTAGTTTTCTTCTCCACACTCCAGGCTCATATTCACCACAAATTTAACACCTGGCTGAATTCTCTCACCTTGGTTGTAACCAGTTGATTGCTGTTCATATTATTCTGATCTTCTTTCTTAATTTCCAAATTACATTTAGACTTTCTTTGACTATTGTCTATTCATGCCTTGCCCATTAGACACTATTTGCATAAATACAGTAAGCTTTCCTTTAAATATAGCCTTTCCAGTTGGATACAAATTATCTGACTGAAGCCAGAAGAAGTGGCACATGCGAGTAACTGTAGGACTTGGGGCAGTGTAGAGGTGCGAAAAGAATGTGGACTTCAAAGTCAAGCTCGCCTATACAGTGAGTTTGAGGCTATCATGTGCTATATCATGTGTCTCAAAAACAAACATAATATTTTACTGCATTTCCCTTTTCCTGTATCATTCTTTTAATTAGACACACTTGGGCAAAATTACTTTGGGAATTAAGATAGTAAGACTATTTCTGATGATGTTTCTGTAACACCTATCAATGTAAGTGCCTGCCCAAAGTGTGATGAGTGCAATTATGCTTATCTCCTGTTGAATTATTTATTCAAAGACTCATGGTGATGTCAATTTAATTCCTACTTCAAATGTTGAATTCTGAATTCTGAAGGTTCAGAGTATACTGTGCACTTGCAACAAGAGATAATTAACATACTTGATGAAAGCATTTTTATTTTCATTAACTTCTTATTTTCTGATTTCTTTTGATAATGAAAATCAATAATGGACTCTAAAATGTATATATTCCATACTTTCTTCATCCATTCTTCAATTGAAGGGCATCTGAAAAAGCATGGGATAAAACCGGACTCGCTGAACATAGTGGACAATGAGGACTACTGAGAACTTAAGAACAATGGCAATGGGTTTTTAATCCTACTGCACGTTCTGGCTTTGGGGGAGCCTAGGCAGTTTGGATGTTCACCTTACTAGACCTGGAAGGAAGTGGGAGGTCCTTGGACTCCCCACAGGGCAGGGAACCCTGATTGCTCTTTGGGCTGTTGAAGGAGGGGGTCTTGATTGGGGGAGGGGGAGGGAAATGGGAGGCGGAGGTGGGGAAGAGACAGAAATCTTTAATAAATGAATAAAAAATAAATTAATTAATTAAAAAAATCAATAATGGAACATTTTTGAGAACAAGAGTCCTTCATTTTCTTCTTTTTCTGACTTTCAAAAAAATAATTGTGTTTTATTGGCAAAGATGTCTAACAGAAGTATCTTTCAAATCTGTAGAAAACAGGATTTGTTGAAGAAAAAATAAATTAACATTCTTAAAAGATTTTTTGAAAATAGTTTTTAAACTCCATTTTGTATAGATATGTATGCAAATGTGAGTGCATGAGTTCATGAAGACCATGGGCCCTGTGTCTTACTCTACTTTCTATTACTGTGATAATGAACATTAATTTGGGAAGGGAAGGGTTTATTTAGGTTATCTGTTCTACCACAGTCCATAATCAGGAGAATTTAGGGTAGAAACCTGGAGGCAGGTACAGAAGCAGAAGTCACGGAAAAACTTTAATTAGTGACTTGCTCCCTATTGATTGCTCATTCTGCTTTCTTGTACAAACCAGAAACACCTGCCTCAGAGTGTCACTGATCTCAATGTGCAAGGTATTCTCACATCAATCATTAATTAAGAAAATAGCCCCACAACCTTGTACACTGATTAACCTGACGGAAGCATATTCTCAATTAAGGTTCTTTCTTTCCAGATGACTCTAGCTTGTGGGAATTAGGGGGAAAAAAGTAAGCATACAAAGATATACTAATCAGCACAACCTGAAATTACAGACTGTTGCATATGAGTAACCTGAGGTCGATGCTAGAAGCTGAACATATAACAAAACAATGTATGTACTTAACCCCTGAGCTATCTTTCCAGTCATACATAATGTGACACTGTCAAGGGCTAAATCATAATAATGCTTAACTCACTCAGGTCACAAAATGTTTCTTGCATATCACAGAGTAGGCAAGGAGGAGGATATTATAAACAAGGGGCAGCTCCTCGAGACCAATATGAAATCTTCTAGTGCCGGGAATAAAACTGGAGGGCACAAGGAAAGTTGAAAATTTATAGCACATGTAGGTAGATTATAAGATATGAAATTCCAGGATGATGGTTGTTACGTACTTATTATCAATCTTGAACAGCCTAGTAACCATGAAAAATGCAAAACTGAAAGAACCAGTCCTGTTCACATGACAGTGATAGTCAAGGGGCAAAAGCAATATAAGTAAATTTCCACTTAATTAGAAATGTACAAAGTAACATACTAAAGATTTTGTAGCACTTTTCCCTAGTGTGAAATAGATTGACCTTAACATAGAATAATACAAATATTAGTGATTATAGAGTTACCAGAAGCAATTTAGTTGCCGTATAGAATGCCAATGGGTTAATAATTAGTCAAATGCACTTCATCATTAATGTGTAATGTGTTTATACATATCCTTATGTTTGCAGTTTTGAGACATATTTGAAAAATTCAGTTTTAACCATTTCTAGTCTATAAGAACAAAGAATAGTGAGTAGAAGCAACCTTAAGTGATAGCAAGAAACACAACATATTGTAGTTCATTTACAATGAAAGAGCAGAATAGACATCATCATATGAATAGATGGTCATATTTTATTCACTAAGAAAAAAGGTCAGCAAACTGTTCTCAGCAGAAACTGGAAAAAAAATCCCTATCGTTTTGCCAGTATTGACCTTATGTTAAGGCCAAAGTTCTTTAATTTTGTAAGTAAATATTGATGATGTTGAAAGAAAATCTTTTCTTTTACCTTTGTTATTGTGGAGTGAAAAAATTTTGTTTTAACAAACATAGCAGGCCATAAACTATATCTTTGGCATCGATTTAATATAGTTATTTCTAAAATACATAATAGAGTACCTCTCATGTTCTTCATATATTGATTAAGGAAGGATAGAGTGTTGCAGACAGTGCTAAAACTTTCCTTCGAGTTGCTCAGTGTGCAAGAATAAGTTTAAAGATGTTTCCTTTTTTTATTAAAAATTACCACCCGCTCCCCTCCTCCCATGTCCTTGCCCCTCCCCACAATCCCCTTTCCCCTCCCTCTCCAGTCCAAAGAGCAGTCAGGGTTCCCTGCCCTGTGGGAAGTTCAAAGTCCCCCCCTTCCAACCAGGTCTAGGAAGGTGAGCATCCAAACAAACTAGGCTCCCACAAAGCCAGTACATGCAGTAGGATCAAAACCCAGTGCCATTGTCCTTGACTTCTCAGTTAGTCCTTATTGTCAGCCACGTTCAGAGAGTCTGGTTTAATCACAGGCTCCATCAATCCCAGTCCAGCTGGCCTTGGTGAGCTCCCATTAGATCAGTCCAACTGTCTCAGTGGATGGGTGTATCCCTCACAGTCCTGATTTCTTTGCTCATGTTCTCCCTCCTTCTGCTCCTCATTTGGATTATTTGGGAGCTCAGTTCAGTGCTCCAATGTTGGTCTCTGGCTCTATCTCCATTCATGGCCAGATGAAGGTTCTATGGTGATATGCAAGATATTCATCAGTGTGGCTATAGGATAGGGCCAGTTCAGGTGCCCTCTTTTCAGCTGCCAAAGGAACAAGCTGGGGACATCTCCTTGGACACCTGGGAACCCCTATAGAGTCATATCTCTTGCCAACCCTAAAATAGTGCCCTTAATTAAGATATATACTTCTCTGCTCCCATATCCACCCTTCCTTCACCCCAACTGTCTGATTTCCCCAAGCTCTCCCCAGCCTCCGCTTCTCACTCCTCAATCCCTATCTCCCCTTATCCCCACCCCACCCCAACTCCCAAATTCCCAACTTTTGCCTAGCAATCATGACTACTTCCAGTATACAGAAGAATAACTATATGATTTTCTTTGGGTGCACCTTCTTATTTAGCTTCTCTAGGATCATGAATGTCCTTTATTTATTGGTAGAATCCACTAATGAATGAGTACATACCATATTCAACTTTTTGGGTCTGGGTTACCTCACTCAGGATAGTGTTTTCTATTTCCATCCATTTGCATGCAAAATTCCACATGTCATCGTTTTTTTGCCACTGATTAGTACTCTAATGCATATATATTCCACACTTTCTTTATCCATTCTTTCATTGAGGGGCACCTAAATTGTATCCAGGTTCTGGCTATTACAAATAATGCTTCTATGAACATAGTATAACAAATGCTTTTGTAGTATGATCGGGCATCTCTTGGGTACATTCCCAAAAGTGGTATTGCTGAATCCTGGGGTAGGTTGATCCCTAATTTCCAGAGAAACCGCCACACTGATTTCCAAAGTGGTTGCACAAGTTTGCATTCCCACCAACAATGGATGAGTGTTCCCCTTTCTCCACATCCTTTCCAGCAAAGGCTATCATTGTGTTTTTGATTTTAGCCATTCTGACAGGTGTAAGATGGTATCTCAAAGTTATTTTGATTTGCATCAAATCCCTGATTGCTAAGGAGGTTGAGCATGACCTTAAGTGTCTTTTGGCCATTTGAATTTCTTCTCTTGAGAATTCTCTGTTCAGTTCAGTGCCCCATTTTTTAATTGGGTTAATTAGCATTTTAAAGTCTAGTTTCTTGAGTTCTTTATATATTTTGGAGATCAGACCTTTGTCTGTTGCAGGGTTGGTGAAGATTTCTCCCAGTCAGGGGGTTGCCTTTTTGTCTTATTGACAGTGTTCTTTGCTTTACAGAAGCTTCTCAGTTTTAGGAGGTCCCATTTATTCAATGTTGCTCTTGTTGTCTGTGCTACTGGGGTTCTACATAGAAAGTGGTTTCCCATGCCCATGTGTTATAGACTACTTCCCACTTTCTCTTCTATCAGGTTCAGTGTGTTCAGAGTAATATTTGAGGTCTTTACTCCATTTGGACTTGAGTTTTGTACATGGTGATAGATATGTATCTATTTTCATTCCTCTACAAGTTAACATCCAGTTATGACCGAACCATTTGTTAAAGATGCTTTCTGTCTTCCATTGTATACTTTTAGCTCCTTTGTTGAAAATCAGGTGTTCATAGGTTTGTGGGTTAATATCCGTGTCTTCTATTCAATTCCATTGGTCGACTTCTCTGTTTATTTGCCAATTCCAAGCTGTTTTCATTACTGTAGCTCTGTAATAAAGTTGGAAGTCAGGGATGGTAATGCCTCCAGAAGTTCCTTTATTGTATAAGATTGCTTTGGTTATACTGAGTTTTTTGTTTTTCCATATAAATTTGATTTTGTTCTCTCAAGTTCTTTGAAGAATTTTGTTGGGATTTTAATGGGGATTGTGTTGAATTTATAGATTGCCTTTGGTAGAATTGCCATTTTGTCTATGTTGATTCTACCCACCCAAGAGCATGGTAGATCCTTCCATTTTCTGGTCTCCTCTTCAATTTCATTCTTCAAAGTCTTAAGGTTCTTGTTGAATAGATCTTTCACTTCCTTGGTTAGAATTAACCCAAGATACTTTTGCTATTTATTGCTATCATATAAGGTGGAGTTTCTCTGAATTCCCTCTCTGTTTCTTTATCCTTTGTGTATAGGAGGACTGCTAATTTTTTATGAGTTGATCTTGTAACCTGCCACATCACTGAAGTTATTTATCAGCTGTAGGTGTTCTTTCGTAGAGTTTTTGGGGTCATTAATATACACTATCATATCATCTGCAAATAACAAAAGTTTGACTTTTTCTTTCGGATTTGAATTACCTTGAACTCCTTATGTTGTCTTAGTGATATTGCTAGAACCTCAATAATTATGTTGAAGAGATATGGTAAGAATGGACAGCCTTATCTTGTTCCTGATTTTAGTGAAATGGCTTTTAGTTTCTCTCCATTTAATTTGATATTAGCTGTTGGTTTGCTATATATTGCTTTTACTATATTTAGGTATGATCCTTGTATCCCTAACCTCTCCAAAACCTTTATCATAAAGGGGTGTTGAATTTTGTCAAATGCTTTTTCAGCATCTAATGAAATGATCATATGTTTTTTTTCTTTCAGTTTATTTAGGATGGATTACATTGATGAATTTATGTATGTTGAATGAGCCCTGCATCTCTGGGATGAAGCCTAATTGATTGTAATGTATATTTTTAATGTGTTATTGGATTCTCTTTGCCAGAATTTTATTGAGAATTTTTGCGTCGATGTTCATGAGTGAGATTGGTCTGTAATTCTCTTTCTTGGTTGGTTCTTTGTGTGGTTTTGGAATCAGGGTGACTGTAGCTGCATAAAAAGAGTTTGGCAATGACTTTTCTGATTCTATTATGTGAAACACATTAAGGAGTATAGGTATCAGCTCTTCTTGAAAGTTCTGATAAAATTCTTCATTAAAACAATCAGTCCTGGGCTTTTTTTTTTTTTTTTTTTGGTTGAGAGAATTTTTATGACAGTTTCTGTTTCCTTACGACTTATAGGACTATTTAAATTGTTCACCTGGTTTTGATTTAATTTTGATAAATGGAATTTATCTAAAAACAAGTCCATTTTTTTTACATTTTCGAACTTTGTGGCATATAAGCTTTTGTATTAAGACCTAATGATTCTCTTTTCATTTCTGATCTTGTTAATTTTTATGTTCTTTCTCTGCCTTTTAATTAGTTTGGATAAAGGTTTGTCAATCTTGTTGACTTTCTCCATGAACCAGGTCTTTGTTTCATTGATTCTTTGGATTGTTTTCTGTGTTTCTATTTTGTTGATTTCAGCCTTCAGTTTGATTATTTCCAGGCTTCTACTTCTCCTGTTTGAGTCTGCTTCTTTTTTCTAGAGCATTCAGCTGTGCTGTTAAGTCTCTAATGTGAGCTTTCTCCATTTTTTTAATGTGTCCTCTTAGCACTGCTTTCAAAGTGTCCCATAGATTTTGGTATGATGTGTCTTTATTTTCGTTGAATTCTAGGAAGACTTTAATTTCTTTATTTCTTCCCTGACCCAGGGGTGGTTCAGTAGTTTGATGTTCAGCTTCCATGAGTTTGTAGGCTTTCTGGGTGTAGAATTATTGTTAAATTCTAACTTTCTTCTATGGTGATCCAATAAGACACAGGTGGTCACTAATTTTTTTGTATCTGTGGAAGTTTGCTGTGTTACCGAGTATGTGATCAATTTTCGAGAAGGTTCCATGAGCTGCAGAGAAGAAGTTATATTTTTCCTATTTGAGTGAAATGTTCTGTAGATATCTGATCAGTCCATTTGGTTCATTACCTCCATTAAAGCTCCTATTTTTCTGTTAGGTTTGAGTCTGATTGACCTGACCATTGGTGAGAGAGGAGTGTGGTTTGATGTTTGCCTTGAGTTTTAGCAATGTTTCTTTTACATAAGTGGGTGCTTTTATATTAGGGGCATAGATATTAAGGATTGAGACTCCTCCTAATATATTGTTCCTGTTATGAGTATGAAATGTCCATCTCCATCTCTTCTGATTAATTTTAGTTTGAAGTCAATTTTGTTAGAAATTAGTATGGCCACACCTGCTTTTTTCTTAGGTCCATTTGCTTGTAAAACTTTTCCAAACCCTTTACTCTGAGTAGATGTCTGTCATTGTGGTTGAGGTGTGTTTCTTGTAAACAGCAGAATGTTGGATCCTGTTTTTGTATCTTATCTCTTAGCCTGTGCCTTTTTATAGGTGAATTGAGTCCATTGATATTAAGTGATAATGACCAATGGTGGTTAACTCCATCTTTTTTCTTTTTTATCTTTTTTGGTAGTAGAGTTTGTGTGTTTCCCTTCTTTGAGTTGTGCTGGTGAAGGGTTGCTAGAGGTCTGAGTTATTGTGGGCATTGTTGGATTCCTTGGTTTGTGATTTTGCTTCTATTACTTTCTGTAAGGCTGGATTTGTGGCTATGTTTTGTTTAAATTTGTTTTTTTCCTGGAATATTTTGTTTTCTCCATTTATAATGAATGAAAGATTGGCTGGGTATAGAAGTCTGGGCTTGCATCCATGGTCTCTTAGTTTCTGCCGCTTATCTATCAAAGACCTTCTGGCTTTCATGTTTTCCATTGAGAAGTCAAGTATAAGTCTGATAGGTTTACCTTGATAAGTATCTTGACCTTTTTCCTTTGCAGCTCTTAATATTCTTTCTTTAATCTGTATGTTTTGTGTTTTTATTATTGTATGGTGAGGGGATTTTTTTTGATCCAGTCTATTTGGTGTTCTGTATGCTTCTTGGACCTTCATAAGATTATCTTTCTTTAGGTTGGGAAAGTTTTCTTCTATAATTTTGTTGAACATATTTTCTGGGCCTTTGAGCTGTAATTCTTCTCTTTCTTCTACCCCTATTATTTTTAGGTTTGGTCTTTTTCTTGTGTCCCAGATTTCCTGTTTATTTTATTTTATTTTATTTTATTTTATTTATTTTATTTTTCTCCATTAACAGCTTCAACTTGGTGTGGGGCAACAGAACCATTCCCAGCACAACCATGGGTGTGGGGTTCCCCGCAGTCTCCCCAGGGCAATGGTTCCTGCAATGATCTCTAGGGGGAAACGGCTCCCAACAGATCCCCTTCCCCCTCCCATACAAAGGCAGGCAGCTATCATGTGGAGAGCACCAGTCAGAGTCAACCATGGTGTCAGACCAAAGGAGGAGGGACTGAGACAAGGAGAGACCCTCCTCTCGAGTGGTGAAGCAATCCACCTCTCCTGGGAACAGAGGGGTACCCGATGACTCCTAGGTCGAGTGGGGACCAGGCCTTTTTCTTTCCCCCTTACCCGTCCTAGGGTTCCCAGGGCCCTGCCTTAGGTTGGGGGATTATCCTGCCATAAGTCGCCTGTCCTTGGAGCTCCTCAAATAAAAGGCAACTAGCATGATTAAAGTAAGCAGATCACAGGGCACCCTGTCTTAGGCCATGTGGAGAGCTCCCTCATACCTGTACCATGCCATGTTGAGCCGGTTTCTACAACCTCTGTATGGTGTGCTATTCAGGCGAGGATCCACACTAACTCCCGTCATTGGGCCCCTTCATCTATCATTAATGAAAAGACTGTGAGGAGCTCCTCAAACAAAACATATATTGATATAATTTTGGCACCAATAACTCCATCTCCAGACAAGAAGAAAGGGCTTTTTCCCAACCCAGTATTCACCTTTCAGTCTGGCCTATGGTATGTCCTCCTTCCTAAGTGCCTACTCCACATAAAGTTACGTGTGCTGCCTGCCAAAAATTAGGGCAGTGTAAAAGGGATCAAAATCTAAAATTTTTAACATATGCATTAAACCCAAACACTTTTCAGCATGTGTCAAACTTTTCCCAACATCTATAAGCAGTTACAAATATCATTAGAACAATTTCAGTAGGAGTACAATGACATACATTGATGTTATCAAATACCACCAGTTCCAGTTTCTGAGCAACAGTGACAGGAACCCCCACTTTTCCCCCTTCTTAAGTGATGAGAGGTTGATATTTTAATTAAAATGAGTTCTGTGTCCCTAAGTTTAAAGCAGTCTGATGTTTAGTCTGCAACTCAGCTCCAAAGCAGACCAGAGTTCAAGCTGCAGAAGCAGTTTAGCATTTGTGCTCCAGGACAGGTAGGGGATCCTGGGTGAGTCGAGCTGGATTCAGCTACATGAAGCATATCCTGGCACTTATGTCCGCCGGGTCTCCCTGGACTCTGGAGGCAGGATGACACCCTGCAGAGTGGTGTAGCTGGTTTTGTTAGCAGGCACTTCTTTCCTTGGGGGCAGGGAAGACCGGACCAAGGACCTCTCCTCAATCATCTCTGGAAGTCTGGCACTCCTCTGTGTCCGCAGCCTCGACATCACGTCCAGATTTTATTTTCTTTCTGTGAAAAAAGCACAAACACATCCTCGACCCCAAATATATATACAGGTCGGGTTTTTTCATAATGCATTGCAAGGGCTTTTTCACTTTGTCTTATCAAAGGTAAGCTTGATGTCATCAAACCAGATCCGTTTGCATCAGGATCTGCTGGCAACTTTTATGAGTTGCTTTGAAGGAGCCTTGTTATGCTCCATAATTTTTATTATTGTTAGCCCTATATGCAGTTCCTCCATTGGAAGAGTCATTTGTAAAATTTAGCATAAAATCCTTTAAAAGATTTTTTGCTATAACATTAGCAAGATACAGGTGCATAAATAGTAGCAGTGATCTGGGAAAAGACCATTGTTTTTGGCCTTTGAATTTAGCAAAGGCAATTGTCCAGGAATCAATCTTAAAATTATCAATGAATCTACTGTTTAGTATAAGAAACATTGATCATAGTTAATAATTTGTTAAACCATTGTCCAGATTCTATCCTGTCCTTTTATATCAGACAGGCTACTGGTTTAAATTAAGAGTTTAATATCTTAACTAGCAAAACTGAGAAGATTTAACCATAAGCAGCATGTTTTATAAAGCTGTTGTATAATAAGTTTTTTTTTGCAACACAAAATAGATTTATTGCTGTAAGCTAGTACTCCCAGTCAGAAAATTCTAGATTATTTTGTCACAATTTATCAAGTTCAAAAATTAGAATTACAACCAGCATAAATAATATCAGCAAGAAACATGAGATAAATGTTTCAATAATTATCCTATCCCAAGGAATCTAAATCTCATATTATAAATAACTTAGCTAAGTGATGAGAGGAAACTAACTACAACTATCTAGTCTTGAACTTGGAGTTTGTTTTCTTCTTGGACTGGCCTTTGGGCAAGGAACTGCCAATGCATCAACCACTGACAAAATGTATAGTGTCCAGACAAAACAAGCAGAATTCAAGAAAAAAGACTGTATAATAAGTTTTACATCGAATATACACACTTGCCATAGATGAATTATAATTAATAAACTGTATTTGTTGATTATTGTATACTTTATCTGTTGATTTATACTTTACCTGCTTGAGTACCTGTTAGGCAGCTGTTTTAAGCTCTCTATTGGAAACTGTTTTTTGTAAGAATTTTACCTAGCAGCTCAATGTCTCCCATAAGAATATTATCACTAGAGTTTTAACCATTGGACATCCAACCAAAAGTTTGTAAGCTATCCTCTTTTTTTTTAGTTTTTTTTATATTGGAAAAAAGAAATTTCTGCCTCCTCCCCGCCTCCCATTTCCCTCCCCCTCCTCCCACTCCTCCCCCTCCCCCTCCTCCTCCCCCTCCATATCCAGACTGAAGAGCAGTCAGTCTTCCCTGCCCTGTGGAAAGTTCAAAGTCCTCCCCCCTCAATCCTGGTCTAGGAAGGTGATCATCCAAACTGGCTAGGCTCCCACAAAGCCAGGACATGAGGTAGGATCAAAACCCGTGCCATTGTTCTTGCCTTCTCAGCAGCCCTCATTGTCTGCCAAATTCAAGGAGCACGGTTTTATCCCATGCTTTTTCAGTGACAGTCCAGGTGGCCTTGGGGGGCTCCCAATGGATCAGCCCCACTGTCTCCGAGGGTGGGTGCACCCCTTGTGGTCCTGACTTCTTAGCTCGTATTCTCCCTCCTTCTGCTCCTCATTGGAACATTGGGAGCTCAGTCCGGTGCTCCAGTGTGGGTCTCTGTCTCTATCTCCATCCTTTGTCAGATGAAGGTTCTTTATTTATCTCTAGAAACCAATTATGAGTGAGTACATCCCATGTTCATCTTTTTGGGTCTGTGTTACCTCACTCAGGATAGTGTTTTCTTTTTCCATCCATTTGCATGCAAAATTCGCGAAGTCATTGTTTTTTACCGCTGAGTAGTATTCTAATGTGTATATATTCCACACTTTCTTCATCCATTCTTCCATTGAAGGGCATCTAGGTTGTTTCCAGGTTCTGGCTATTACAAATAATGCTGCTATGAACATAGTTGAACAAATGTCCTTGTCATATGATCCGGCATCTCGTGGGTATATTCCCAAGAGTGGCATTGCTGGGTCCATGGGTAGGTTGATCCCGAATTTCCTGAGAAACCGCCACACTGCTTTCCAAAGTGGTTGTACAAGTTTGCATTCCCACCAGAAATGGATGAGGGTACCCCTTTCTCCACAGCCTCTCCAGCAAAGGCTATCATTGGTGTTTTTGATTTTAGCCAATCTGACAGGTGTAAGATGATATCTCAATGTTGTTTTGATTTGCATTTCCCTGATCGCTAAGAAGGCTGAGCATGACCTTAAGAGTATTTTGGCCATTTGAACTTCTTCTGTTGAGAATTCTCTCTTCAGATCAGTGCCCCATTTTTTAATTGGGTTACTTAGTATTTTAAAGTCTATTTTCTTGAGTTCTTTATATATTTTGGAGATCAGACCTTTGTCTGTTACAGGGCTGGTGAAGATCTTCTCCCAGTCAGTGAGTTGCCTTTTTGTCTGAGTGACAGTGTCCTTTGCTTTACGGAAGCTTCTCAGTTTCAGTAGGTCCCATTTATTCAATGTTGTCCTTAATGACTGTGCTGCTGGGGTTCTACCTAGGAAGCGATTGCCTGTGCACATCTGTTGTAGGGTACTTCCCACTTTCTCTTCTATCAGGTTCAGTGTGTTCAGATTGATATTGAGGTCTTTGATCCATTTGGACTTGAGTTTTGTGCATGGTGATAGATATGGGTCTATTTTCATTCTTCTACAGGTTGACATCCAGTTGTGCCAGCACCATTTGTTGAAGATGCTTTCTTTCTTCCATTGTATACTTTTAGCACCTTTATCGAAGATGAGGTGTTCATAGGTTTGTGGGTTAAAATCCGGGTCTTCTATACGATTCCATTGGTCGACTTCTCTGTATTTTTGCCAATACCACACTGTTTTCATTACTGAAGCTCTGTAATAGAGTTTAAAATCAGGGATGGTAATGCCTCCAGAAGTTCCTTTATTGTATAAGATCGTTTTGGCTATCCTGGGTTTTTTGTTTTTCCATATAAAGTTGATTATTGTCCTCTCAAGATCAGTGAAGAATTTTGATGGGATCTTGATGGGGATTGCATTGAATCTATAGATTGCCTTTGGTAGGATTGCCATTTTTACTATGTTGATCCTCCCAATCCAAGAACAAGGGAGATCCTTCCATTTTCTGGTATCCTCTTCAATTTCTTTCTTCAATGCCTTAAAGTTCTTGTCAAATAGATCTTTGACTTCTTTGGTTAGAGTTACCCCAAGATATTTTATGCTGTTTGTGGCTATCGTGAAAGGTGAAGCTTCTCTTATTTCCCTCTCTGCTTCCATAACCTTTGTGTATAGGAGGGCGACTGATTTTTTGGAGTTGATCTTGTACCCGGCCACATTACTAAAGGTGTTTATCAGCTGTAGGAGTTCGTTGGTGGAGTTTTTGGGGTCGCTTATGCACACTATCATATCATCAGCAAATAACGAAAGTTTAACTTCTTCTTTTCCAATTCGCATCCCCTTGATCCCCTTATGTTGTCTTATTGCTATTGCTAAAACTTCAAGCACTATGTTGAAGAGGTATGGAGAGAGTGGACAGCCTTGTCGTGTTCCTGATTCTAGCGGGATGGCTTTGAGATTCTCTCCGTTTAGTTTGATGTTAGCTGTCGGCTTGATGTAA
This sequence comes from Microtus agrestis, assembly GCA_902806775.1. NCBI lineage: Eukaryota > Metazoa > Chordata > Mammalia > Rodentia > Cricetidae > Microtus > Microtus agrestis. The sequence continues at coordinate 181,056 of CADCXT010000527.1, read as the reverse complement.
ATAGCTTTTATTATATTTAGGTATGACCCTTGTATCCCTATTCTCTCCAAGACTTTTATCATAAAGGGATGTTGAATTTTGTCAAAAGCTTTTTCAGCATCTAAAGAAATGATCATATGTTTTTTTTCTTTCAGTTTTTTTATATGGTGGATTACATTGATAGATTTTCTTATGTTGAACCAGCCTTGCATCTCTGGGATGAAGCCTACTTGATCATAATGGATAATTTTTCTAATGTGTTCTTGGATACGGTTTGCCAGTATTTTGTTGAGGATTTTTGCGTCGATGTTCATGAGTGAGATTGGCCTGTAATTCTCTTTCTTGGTTGAGTCTTTGTGTGGTTTTGGTATCAGAGTGACTGTAGCTTCATAAAAGGAATTTGGCAATGACTCTTCTGTTTCTATATTGTGAAATACATTAAGGAGTATAGGTATTAGGTCTTCTTGGAAGTTCTGGTAGAATTCCGCATTGAAACCATCTGGTCCTGGACTTTTTTTGGTAGGGAGGTTTTTGATAACAGCTTCTAATTCTTCGCGACTCACAGGTCTATTTAGATTGTTCACCTGGTCCTGATTTAGCTTTGGTTTATGGTATTTATCTAAAAATTGTCCATTTCTTTTACATTTTCCAGTTTTGTGGCATACAGGCTTTTGTAGTAGGACCTAATGATTCTCTGAATTTCCTCTATGTCTGTGGTTATGTCCCCCTTTTCATTTCTGATCTTATTAATTTGCATATTCTCTCTCTGCCGTTTGATTAGTTTGGATAGGGGTTTATCAATTTTGTTGATTTTCTCCAGGAACCAGCTTTTTGTTTCATTGATTCTTTTGATAGTTTTCTGTGTTTCTATTTTGTTGATTTCCGCCCTCAGTTTGACTATTTCCAGTCTTCTACTCCTCCTAGGTGAGTCTGCTTCTTTTTTTCTAGAGCTTTCAGGTGGGCTGTTAAGTCTCCCATGTGTGCTTTCTCTGTTTTCTTTAAGTGGGCTCTTAGGGCTATGAACTTTCCCCTTAGGACTGCTTTCATAGTGTCCCATAAGTTTGAGTAGGTTGTTTCTTTATTTTCATTGAATTCAAGGAGACTTTAATTTCTTTCTTTATTTCTTCTTTGATCCAGGTGTGGGTCAATAGTTGACTGTTCAGTTTCCAAGAGTTTGTAGGCTTTCTGGGGGTAGCATTGTTGTTGAGTTCTAACGTTAGACCATGGTGATCTGATAAGACACAGGGGGTTATGAATATTTTTTTGTAACTGTAAGTTTGCTTTGTTACTGAGGATGTGGTCAATTTTCGAGAAGGTTCCATGAGCTGCAGAAAAGAAGGTATATTCTTTCCTATTTGGGTGGAATGATCTATAGATGTCTGTTAAGTCCATTTGATTCATTACCTCCATTAATTCTCTTATTTCTCTGTTAGGTTTCTGTCTGATTGACCTGTCCATTGGTGAAAGAGGAGTGTTGAAATCTCCTACTATTAGTGTGTGTGGTTTGATGGCAGCCTTGAGTTTTAGTAATGATTCTTTTACGTACGTGGGTGCTTTTATATTAGGGGCATAGATATTCACGATTGAGACTTCATCCTGATGAATTGTTCCTGTTATGAGTATAAAATGTCCCTCTCCATCTCTTCTGATTGATTTAGGTGTGAAGTCAACTTTGTTAGAAATTAGTATGGCCACACCTGCTTGTTTCTTAGGACCATTTACTTGATAAAACTTTTCCCATCCCTTTACTCTAAGTAAGTGCCTGTCTTTGTGGTTGAGGTGTGTTTCTTGTAAACAGCAGAATATTGTATCCTGTTTGTGTATCCAATCTCTTAGCCTGTGCCTTTTTATAGGTGAGTTGAGTCCATTGACATTATGGGATATTAATTACCAGTGGTTGTTAACTCCGGTCACTTTTTTAGTCATAGAGTTTGCTTGCTTTCTTTGAGTTGCACTGGTGAAGGGACTCTAGATTTTTGAGTTATTGTGGTCATTGTTGGGCTCCTTGGTTTGTGATTTTCCTTCTAATACTTTCTGTAAAGCTGGATTTGTGGCTACATATTGTTTAAATTCGTTTTTATCCTGGAAAATTTTGTTTTCTCCATTTATAGTGAATGAAAGCTTGGCTGGGTTTAGTAGTCTGGGCTTGCATCCATTATCTCTTAGCTTCTGCAGTACATCTATCCAGGACCTTCTGGCTTTCATGGTTTCCATAGAGTAGTCAGGTGTAAGTCTGATAGGTTTACCTTTATAAGTAACTTGACCTTTTTCCTTTGCAGCTCTTAATATTCTTTCTTTATTCTGTATGTTTTGTGTTTTGATTATTATATGGCAAGGAGATGTTTTTTTTGGTCCAGTCTATTCGGTGTTCTGTAAGCTTCTTGTACCTTCAAGGGAATATCTTTCTTTAGGTTGAGAAAGTTTTCTTCTATAATTTTATTAAATATATTTTCTGGACCGTTGAGCTGTACTTCTTCTCCTTCTTCTATCCCAATTATTCTTAGGTTTGGTCTTTTTATTGTGTCCCATATTTCCTGAATGTTTTGTGATGAGAAATTGTTGGTTTTGCTGTTTTCTTTGATCAGTATGTTTATTTTCTCTATGGTATCTTCAGTGTCTGACAATCTTTCTTCTATCTCTTGTAATCTGTTGGTAGTAGTTGTCTCCGTAGCTCCTGTTCGTTTACCCAGATTTTCCATCTCCATCCTTCCCTCGGTTTGTGTTTTCTTCATTACTTCCATTTCATTCTTCAAGTCTTGAACCGCTTCCCTTACCTGTTTGATTGCTTTTTCTTGTTTCTCTTTGTTCTCTTGGGTATCTTTGAGTGATTTATTCATTTCCTCTACCTTTTTGTTTGTCATCTCTAATTGTTTATGGCAGTTTTTCACCTCCTGTTTAAGGTCTTCTATTATTTTCATATAATTCACTTTTGAGTCGATTTCTTCTAATTCTTCTGGAGTAGTGTGTACAATTCTTCTTGTTTCAGGATCCCTGGATTCTGGTGATGTCATGTTGCCTTTCAGGTTGTTGGGGGAATTCTTGCATTGGTGCCTTCCCATCTCTTCCTTCAAATGAAGCCAGGAGAGGCCTGGTGTCTTGGTCCAGTCTTTGCTGTGACTGAGTTTCTTGGTGTATCTCTTCAGTGTAGGAGCAGGAACCGACCAGTCCGGGTGCAACTCCTCAGCACCACAACTCGGATGCCACTCTGGGTGGGTAGCCTTAGTGTAGGAGCAGAAAACTGCTCCAGAGCAACTGACCTTGCAGAGAATGCAGTCCTTCCAGATGGAACTCGTAAGCACCTGAACAGGGCCGCCTCTGTCTAGCAGACACTCACCCGTCCAGATGGAACTTCTCAGCACCTAACCAGGGTCGCCTGGTAGCCCAAAGATCCAGGGAGAAGAGGGAGGACGTGGGAGGCAGCACGGGATCCAGGAGACCCCTGGAGACCCTGGAGCCCAAGCTGTAGGTGCCCGAGCTCCCTTACAGGGAACCTTGAGACCTGCCTGAATGGCAGGCCCTCCCTGGTCTGGGTGGGTTGCCTTAGTGTAGGAGCTTAAAACCGGTCTTGAGCACTGGTCAGAACACACAGCAAAGCAGGGTTGGGGGTGGGGTGCTGGGGATTTGGGTCGTGCCTAAGAAAGACAGCCCTGCAGAAGGAGCTGGGGGAGGGGGGTTTGTGCTTGCTTCTGGGACACACCGCCCCTGGTTAGCAGAAACTCACCCGTCCAGATGGAACTTCTCAGCACCTGACCAGAACTGTCTGATAGCCCAAAGATCCAGGGAGAAGAGGGAGGACGTGGGAGGCAGCACGGGATCCAGGAGACCCCTGGAGACCCTGGAGCCCAAGCTGTAGGTGCCCGAGCTCCCTTACAGGGAACCTTGAGACCTGCCTGAATGGCAGGCCCTCCCTGGTCTGGATCTTCCTGGATGTTTTGTGATAAGAATTTGTTTTTGCTGTTTTCTTTGATCAGTGTGTTTATTTTCTCTATGGTGTCTTCAGCATCTGAGATTCTTTCTTACATCTCTGGTTCTGTTGGTTATGCTTGTCTCTTTCATCTCTGTTCTTTTGCCTAGATTTTCCATATTGTGCCAGCTCTTGGTTTGTGTTTTCTTCATTGCCTCCATTTCAGTTTTCAAGTCTTGAGCTGTTTCCATTATTTGTTTGACTATTTTTTCTTGGTTTCCTAGGGTACCTTTTATGGATTTACTCATTTCTTCAAACTTTTTGTTATTCCATTTTTAAGGGAGTTTTTCACATCCTGTTTAAGGGACTCTTTCTCTTTCATAATGTCAATATTTTCTACTTCTTCTGGATTAGGGTGTTCAAGTCTTGCTTCTTTATGTTCGCTGGATTTTGGTGTTAGCATGTTGCTTTTCAGACTGTTGGAGGAATTCTTGAATTGGCGCCTGCCCATCTCTTCCTTCAAATGCTCTCTGATGGATCTTCTGGAACAGGATCAGGGCCCCTTCCTGGCCAGAGTCCTCGTAGACAAAAAGCCTAGCTTGCTGCCTGGAGCCTTAGAGAAACAAAGGAACTCCTGCCCGGTTGCACTTACCACCCTGTCCCAGCCCCAAAACAGGCTGAGATGGGGAATCTTATTGACACAAAGAATGGAAGGTTTGCCTGGGCACAAGCTCGGATGGGCTAGGAAGAGAGAGACTACAGTAGCTGGGGAGAGAAGCACCTGCAGGGCGACCAGAAAGATTAGGGGGTTGAGGAATGTCCATGCTCTGTTTCCGGGCCTTCTGCCCCTCGTCAGGAATATAGTCACCCCTCCGATAGATCTTCTGGTACAGGATCAGGGCCCCTTGTTGGCCAGGGACCTCGCTACTTTAGGTTTCTTAAACTTTTTATTAGTTCTTAGCTTTGTGCCATGTTCTTTGAACATACATATTTTCCACACCTCCAACAATTCCTCCCAGATTTATACCCCCTTTCATAAGTAAGTTTATGTCTTTTGTTCTGAAAAAACTCTCAAATACAAATTGTGCTGCCCATATATTATTGGATGTGTGGCATTCAACTGGAAAATGGGCATCTTACCAGGGAGTGTATAGTAGAGAATATCTCTTTACCAGAAGTTAAGAATTTTCCATAACTCTATTGGTAGGGATGCTATTTCAGACCTAGTACTTTGTTCTTTTTTTCTTAATGTAAGAGAGAAAAGGATGGTCATTTACAGGATAAAAATTTATTTCTAATAACATATATATTGCAATTCTAAAGAAATGTTTTCTAAGTAGTTTAGTAATCTGGTAGTTTGAGAAAGAAGATGATCTAAATGTTGAATAAAGATAATAATATTGAGAATCAGTATCTTATTCATTTTTATTAAAATAAACATTGAAGTCACAATTCCGTTCTACCAGATACTTAGAAATGCTCCTTGCAAATAAAGTTGGGCATGCAACTATAATGCCTCAATAATTAGAAATGCTAAGTTAAATATGAAACAAATTATATTATATCTTTTTTTTCCATTTGAATTTTTTGCCTCTTTGTCAAAAATCATGTGTTCATAGGTGTGTGGATTGATACCTGGGTCTTTGTTTCAATTCCATTGGTCTGTTTTTATGCCAATAACAGACTGTTTTCAGGACTATAGCTACGTAGTAGAGTTTGAAGTCAGCAATTGTGATGCCTCCAGAAGTTTCTTTATTTTACAGGAGTGTTTTGGCTATCCATGGTTTTTTGTTGAGAATTCTTCTTTCAAGGTGTGTAAAGAATTTTACTGGGATTTTGATATACATTGCATTGAATCTGTGGTTTGCTTCTGGTAATATTGCCATTTTTACTATTTTAATTTTACTTACCCTAGAGCATGGGAGATCTTTCCATTTTCTGGTGTCTTCTTCAAAGATTAAAAGTTCTTTTCATACAGGTCGACTACTTGTTTTGTTAGAGTTACTCTAAGATATTTTATGTTATTGTGGCTATTGTGAAAGGTGATGTTTCTATGATGTCTTTCTCAGCCCATTTATTATCTGTATAAAGGAGGGCTACTGATTTTTTTTTTAGTTAATCTTGTATCCTGCTACATTACTAAAGGTATTTAAGAGTTGTATTTTCTGCTTTCCATTTAATTTGATGTTGGCTGTGGACTTGCTGCATATTGCCTTTATTATTTTTGGGTATGTTCCTTGTATCCTTGATCTCCCCAAGATCTTTATCATGAAGGGGTGAAAGCACATTCAGTAAATGGTGCTGGCATAACTGGATATCAGCATGTAGAAGAATGAAAATAGATCTATATCTATCACCTTGCATAAAACTCAAGTCCAAGTAGATCAAAGACCTCAACATAAAACAAACATCACTGAATCTCATAGAAGAGAAAGTGGGAAGTACACTTGACTGCATTGGCATAGGAAACCACTTCCCAAACAGAACACAAGTAGCACAGACACTGAGAGCATCAATCAAAAAATGGGACATCTTGAAACTGAGAAATTTCTGTAAAGCAGACACAATCAAAAGACAAAACAGCAGTCTACATAACAGGAAAATACCTTCACCAACACCATAGCAGACAGAGGACTGAACTCCAACATATACAAAGAATTTACTAAATAGTTAAACAAGATCGGAGCCCCTCTCCTCTATTGCTTAGGGTCTTAGGTGGAATCATCCTTGTGGGTTCTTCGGTATTTATCCAGAGCCTGTTTTCTGCTAACCCTATAATGGCTCCCTCAATCAAGATATCTTTTTCCTTGCTCTCATCTCTGTCCTTCCTCCATCTCAACTATCCCATTGCCTCAAGTTCTCCTCAACCCTCCCCCTTTCCCCTCCTCTTCCCCTGCTATCTTCCCTTTCCCCCCCTCCCCTCTGCTCCCAGTTTTGTCAGGTGATCTTGCCCTGTAATCAAACTTATGATTACCTTAAATATTACCATAGAACCTTCTTTCAGCAACTGATTGAAAAAGAGGCAGAGACCCACATCAGAGCATTAGACTGAGCTCCCAAAGTCCAGCTGAAGAATGTAAGGAATGAAATATGAGCAAAGAGAACATGACTGTGATGGATTCACACTCTGAAACAGTTTACATGAGCAGATAGGAGCTCACCAACTCAAGCTGGACTGGGAAGGGATAAGCATAGGACCAAACTAATTTCTCTGACTGTGGTTGACAGTTGCATGGCTGGGGCAGACTGAGGGGCCACTGGCAGTGGCACCAGTATTTATCCCTACTGCATGTACTAGATTTTTGGGATCCTATTCTCTTTGGATATATACCTTGCTCAGCTGTGATATAGTAGGGAGGGCCTTGGACCTTCCACAAAGCAATATGCCTTACCTCTCTGTGGATTAGATGTGGGTGGGGTGGAAGGGTGTGTGAAGGGAATGGGAAGAGAGGAGAGAGTGGGAACTTGGATTAGTGTTTTTTAAAGATCTAATAATAAAAAGGAAATAGTTCATCGAAATAAAAATAATCCAATAAAAAAGGGGGGAGAAAGAAAAAAGGCCTGGTCCCCACTCGACCTAAGAATCATCAGGCACCCCTCTGTTCCCAGGAGAGGTAAATTGCTTCACCACTCGAGAGGAGGGTCTCTCCTTATCTCAGTCCCTTCTCCTTTAGATCTGACACCATGGTTGACTCTGACTGGTGCTCTCCACGTAATAACTACCTGCCTTTATATAATAGAAAGGGGGATCTGTTGGGAGCCGTTTCTCCCTAAAAATCATTACAGGAACCATCACCCTGGGGAATCTGCAGGGAACCCCACACCCATAATTGTGCTAAGAATAGTTCTATTGCCCTCACCCAATTAAAGCTGTTAATGGAGAAAAAATAAATAAATAAAATAAAATGGAAAAAATTAAAAAAAATAAAAAAAAGGGGGAACAGACCCAAACCGAGAACTCTCAACAGATGAATCTATAATGGCAAATGCTCAACATTGTCAGCCATATGAAAAATGCAGGTCAACAACTCTGAGATCACATTTTACACCTGTCAGAATGGCGAAGATTAAAAAACACTGATGACAGCATATGCTGGAGAGGATGTGGGGTAAAGGGAACACTCCTCCATTGTTGGTGGGAGTAAAAAATGGTACAGCTGCTATGGAAATCAGTGTGGCGATTTCTCAGAAAATTAGGAAACAATCTACCTCAAGACACATCAATATCACTTTTGGATATATAACCAAAAGGCATTCAATCATACCACAAGGATATGTGCTCAACTATGTCATAGCAGCACTATTTGTATTAGTGAGAATCTGGAAACAACTAATTGCTCCTCAACCAAAGAATAGATAAAGATGATGTGGTATATTTACACAGCAGAAAAAAAATGACATCATGAAATTTGCCGAAAAAATGGATAAATCTTGAAAACATCATATTGTGGGAGGTAACCCAGACCAAGAAAGCCAAATATCATATGTACTCACTCACAAGTGACTTTTAGATATAACGCAAAGACGACCAGCCTACAATTTACAATCCCAGACAACCTAGACAACAAAGAGGACCTTAAGAGAGATATACATGGATTTAATCTATGTGGGAAGTAGAAAAACACAAGATTTTCTGAGTAAATTGGGAGCATGGGGATCATAGGAGAGGGTTGAAACAGAATGGGGAGGAAGGAAGGGAGCAGAGAAAAATATATAGCTAAACATAAACAATAAAAAAGAAAAAAAATAACTGTGATTCACACTAAAATTATCCTGGCATCAGAAAAAAATATAAAATTGTGATATTTGGAAGCTAACAGTTTTTGATCATGAGATTCTCTACTTTTCACTGTCATCAAATAAATTCATAATTTTCACTCTTTTAAATGACCTTTTAAGGTTTATTTTTTGTGTATTTGAATTTTGTCTGTCTGTATGTATGAGTACCTGCTGTAGGAAGTAATACAGCTTGCAATTACCCACCTGCTGGGGTGTGACCTCTTATACTATATACTCGGAAGCTGAACCTGCTTCCATCCATTTTTTTCCTCCTTCCCCCTGCTCCTTTTCCACTGGCTGTCTTTTGGATTGCATGATTCAACCGGTTAAGCGGAGGATTCTGATTTGTGGGTTTGACAGTGAGACACATCTGATGCTGGCAGCACCAGTTGCTTCAAGAGGAAGATGGACATTGAGGAGGCTCTTTATGGAGTTTGTTAGCCCGTTGGGCAAGAAACTGCTCTTGCTTGGACTGCTTTACTGGACATTCAGTACCCACAGAGAGATGACTGCTAAACTTGCCTAAAGGTGAGATGATCCTTCGGGGTTTCTGTTTCATAAAAGAGTATGCAAGACATTCTGCAGGACACAGAAGAAAGTAACTGAACTGTCTTTGAAATTTTCTGCTTCATGGAAAGGTCTGCTGGATACTATGAACCTGTAGGCTGAAGATGGATGCCCCAACATTACAGAAGAATTTTGTGTGACTGTCCAGGCAGCGAGATGTCTCTGTCAATTCTAGAGTTTTGGAGGTTCCTTACAATGCACTTCCAGTTTACATAGGTAATACTATATCATTCTGACGTCTTTGATATAGTTGAAGAATTTATAGTTATAGTTTTCCTTAGTTATGATAAAAGATAAAGTAGATATAAATATTGTACTTGTAATTCTTGCTTGACAGCAGTTTGGTTATATGTAATTATACTATGTTAAAGTTAAAGCCTTCCTTTTTGTTTAAATGGAAAAGGGGAAATGGTGCAGGAGTTCCTTCTGTTTGTGTGCTGCTTTCATTGGTTAATGAATAAAGAAACTGTCTTGGCCTAGTTGATAGGGCAGAACTTAGGTAGACAGAGAAAATGGAACTGAATGCTGGGAGGAAGAAGGGAAGATTCAGCGAAGTCATGGATCCTCTGCCTGAGGTAGATGCCATTTAGTATCTCCAGTAAGCCACTGCCATGAGACAATACATAGATTAATAGAAATGTGCTAAATCAAGACGTAAGAGTTAGCCAATAAGAAGTTAGAGCTATTGGCCAAACACTGTTTTAATTAATACAGTTTCTGTGTGGTTATTTCTTACGTAAGCTAGCTGGGGCCCCCTCCTCATGTAACAAGTACCACATGCATGCTGAGTACCTTCATAAGTCAGAAGAGGGAATCAGATCCCATGGAAATGGAATTAATATGTATTTGTGAGTCACCATATGAGTGTCGTGCATTAAATCCATGTACACTGCAAGAGTAAAATATGATCTTAACAACTGAGCCTTTTCCCCAGTCATCATAAGTACTACTATTATAAGGGATAAGTAAATAGAATACTTAAAATACCTCTGAACACCATACAAAGTGGTTTTAATAACAGAAATAAAAAGAAATTACTTATTGGCTCAATTAAAATTACAGAATAAATGGATATCACATCATTTGGTAGTTGTAGTTCTGCAACATATTAGGTTATTCTATATCAATACTCATGTGTTCAGTTGCTGCAGATAGTTTAAAATAGCACACAAATATTATGAAAGTAGATAGTATCAGTTTGGGTAACTTATATTTTATACTACCAACAATATCAAATAGAAACCCCTATGCCCATGTCCTTACATAAAGAAAATAGAGTAGGGAGAATTTTTTAAATATTTTGTTTAGCTGAAAACTATCAGGACAGAATATCTAAATTCATTTTCAGTACTCCTTTCATTTGCTCATTACATATTTTAGCTACAATTGATTCTGTTTATTCATTTGTGTTCATCCTAAATGTTATAAAAAATATCTTATTAAATATAAACATCAACAACAAACCTCTAAATATTCTAATGGTGAGTATTGCCTAAATAAATAAGCACTAAAATGGTCTACTTTGTTAGCTTCCTGGAATAACAAATGTTCCGTATAGCCAGAAATGCAAATAATCTTCAGTGTTCACACTAACATTTTGTTCATGTTAAGAATGATTGAAGAAAAAAACATACTTAACTCCAGTCTGAAATAGCAATGACTTAGTTCCCTCTTGAAATACAGATAATTTCAGAGGGTGAATTTACATGGTAAAAGGGAGATACTTTTCTTAGAAATTTTTAAATAAGACATTGAGAGCACAGTGTAGTGAAATATCCTTGTAATCCTAGCTCTTAAGAGGATGATTCAAGAAGCTGATGACATCAATGTTTTCCTGCTTTATATAGGTTCAGACTACCCTGCGATATATAGGAAGATTCTATTTTAAAAAGGAATTTAGATTACACTTTTGTGTTACTATGTTCTACTCATTATAATTTTAAACAATTGAATTGAAAGGCAGAAATTACCTACTAAAATCCACTGCTTTTCATTTAGTTTATTTTTGATAGAATTTATAATCATATGTTATTTATGTTTTAGTAAATAATACTTGCCAGAAGATCAGAGTGCAAAGTAGGACAAGTCAGCTATACAGCCGTATAGGGGCATACATCTTTAATCTCAGGAGACACAGTAGTTAGCCATAGAGGCTGTGAGGTAGTGGTCATGCCTCTTTACACAGCAATAGAGAGTAATTTCTGATGTGAAGAGACAGGTTTCAGTCTCAGTCTCAGTCTGAGGATTCATGGAAGCAGGATCTCCCATTTCAGGCTGAGGTAGAGGTAAAAGCCTGCAGCTGTTCACTTTGGTTTTTTTGATCTTCAGTTTGAACTTCAATATCTGTCTCTGGATTTTTATTATTGTTGCTGAATCTTGTGCCCAACATGTGGGGTACAAATTCATCAAAAACATGTTGGCATTTGGCTTTGCAACCACTGGCATAGGCCTGAGCTACATGTAGCTGAAGTCACTGCCTTACCTGCTAGGCTTTCCTTTCTTCTCTCCTGGTGATTTTTCCCTGAAGCCCCTACTCAGGCTTCTGCCCAACTAGGTAATGTCTGACTTGAAATTGATTAAGGCTATTATTGTTATTCATATCAGCAATAAGGCTGATATTTTCATCAACAACAATGGCACATTTAATGAGAAAAGTGGAAATGCTAAAGGGAGGAATTAGTTAAAAGGTAGAGTTTTTTCCCATGTAACAAAAATTATGATAGAGAAAGTTAGGTCTCTGTATGCATCTCATGTGATGCATTATTTAAAACTAAGAGAGACATACATGTATCTAATCTACATGGAAAGTAGAAAAACACAAGATCTTCTGAGTAAACTGGGAGCATGGGTACCATGGAAGAGGATTGAAAGGGCGTATAGAGGAAGGGAGGTGAGAAGAAAAAAATGTATAGCTCAATAAAAAGATAAAAGGGAAGTATTAAATGAAGTGATAATTTAACCAGAATTAACAGACTGTTGAATATCATTTTGATAATCCTTGTTGTCATTTTGATAATTCTTCGTTTATCTATTTAAAATGTTGTTTGGTTTGACTGCCTAGATACAGGCCTTAGAAAAATTTAATAAAACCAGATCACAGAGATATTCATATCCAGAGAAATTTAACTGAGTACTAATTTCAGCATCCCATTATAAGATTAGAGAGAAACAGCCTGAGATTTTCAAATAATGAACCAAAATATATCCAGCAACCTTACAAGAAATATAAAATGGCAGAGGCTCAAGGAACACCTCTGCCAATGTTAGATTGAAGGAGATTCAAGGAAGCAATAGTCTCATATAGTATCCATTTACTTTTTGTGAAGAAAATTTTAAACATTTTGTGAGTTTGTGTTATAATTACACCTAAAGACTAGATAGACAAGGTTAAAGCAGTTTTAGAGCCTGGTCCAGAACTAAAATGGAGTAAGACTGAGACTTTTGAACAATGGAGAAAAGCTACAGTTACGAAAACCTTCCAATATTAACTTCTTGGCTGAGACTATGGAGACTAATGGAAAAAGGCTAGAGGTGTGGAAACCTCACAATATCATCTTCTTGGATAAAATTGTGCTGCTATAGAAAGGCAATCCCTATATGATGGTGACATTAATTCTATATGTCCCTCAGCTTTGAATGTTTGGTACAGAATTGAAAAAGTAGGAAAGATAATTGAATCATAACTAATGTCATACAGGGCTGCAAAGAAAACTTCAGGGATTTTTTACAAAGATTGGCATCAGCAGTAAATAGAATGATACCAAATTCAGAAGATAGACATAGAATAATTGAATTTATCACTTTTTAAAGTGCTAATTCTCAATGTAAAAGGATAATTAGGCCTTTAAAGACAAGGTCAGCACCTTTCGAGAAATAGATCCAAAATATAATGAATATTGAATCTCATGATCATGATGATACATGGATATGAAAAGTGATTTCCAGAGGTTTGAGGAAAAATCAAAATGCCAAGCATTATAAGTCTGGCAAACAAGGTCACTTTAAAAAGAATTATAAACAGAGTATTCTTGGAAACAATAATTTTTCTAAGCATAATCCAAATAAAACATCCTCCCCCATTCTAGATTATGCAGAAGGGGTGTGTGATAAAGATAGGCAATGGGCTAGTGAATGTAGACCAACAAGAGATATTCAAGGTAATCCTCTACAATGAGGAAACACTTTGAAGGTCCTCTCTAGGGCCCCTATTCCAAATTCTGTTCAATCATTTTGTATAACCCAAGAGGAAACTCCTTTTTGGAGCAATTAATGAACTTAATGCCTATTGTAATAAATCATACTGATTAGGATAATATAAAAGTTATAAGAGAGAGAGAACAAAACATTCAGAAGAAACCATAAAATGAATAATTTGGCAATCTTCTATAAATGAATGATGATCAAAAGTAAAAATACAAATAAATGACATTTTCATTAAAGGTCTGGTAGTCACAGATGCAGATGTAATAATAATTTTACTAGAATCTTAGCATCCAAATTGGCTTCTTCATGAGGAAAATGTTTAGCTTTTAGGTGTAGTGGCATAGATTAATGCAGACAAATTGTAAAGAATATATACACAGCTTTAATTGAAAAATCATACTCACAAAACCAAGGTTCCAGCAGAGGACAGGAAGCAGGAAGGGGCGCGGCCTTCCGCACTCCCGATTTATCCGTTAACATCCACTAGAGGCAAGCCCGCCCCCTTAGGGGATGGCCTTACCCTACATTTAGGGATTGGGACTTTATCTCAGGTAAAGCAGAGCGTGAGCATGGGTCAAATATATATGACTGGAAGCACAGAGAAGAAAATTAAACCATTATGTTACTAACATAGAAATGAATTTGTGGAGATGTGATTTGTTACAAAAATTGATACTCACATTAACATTCCCCTACTCTTAGAGAAAAATACAATTTAACATATGTTTCTGGGGAAACTATTACAAGGAATTATAAAGAACAGTCTGTGAGTATTCAGGTTGTACAAGAACAGGGCAAAACAGCTGCTAATCTTCCTAAAGAACTAACAACCCTACATGTAAAATGGTTGGCAAACTTGTATGGGTTGTACAATGGCCTTTAACAACAGAGAAACTACAGGCTTCAGAATAGCTGGTATAGGAGCAACTAAATGCTCAGCATATTGAAGAATCAAGCAGGCCTTGGATTCTGTTATCAAATCTTGTATTTGTTATTAAAAAGAATTATTAAAAATGAAAAAAATGGTGACATTTAAGAGCTGTTAATAATGTGATTCAACCAATGAGCTTTCTACAGTCTGCAATTTCTTTGCATTCTTTATTGCCTAAATGATGTCCTCCTTTAGTCATTGACTTAAAAGATTGTTTCTTCACTATAACTTCACAAGAAAAAGAAAAAATTGCCTTCACAGGACCTACTTATAATAATCCTTAGTCCTTTAAAAATTACGATGGAAGATTCATTCAACAAAGAATGTTTAATAGTCTTACACTGTGTCAATAAGTCAGTCATTGGATATGATGCATAAGCAATTTCTTGAATTTATACTTTACTATTACATGGATGACATTTTACTATCTGGCTCAGATGTAGATATCTAAGAATATCTTAGAATCTTCGAATTAATCTTTCTACCATATAAACCGAGTAAAAACCTAAAATCTTATATCAAAAAGACCTCTCAATTAATTCTCAAATGAAAATTGAGACTTTGTCTATTAGAAGAAATAGACCCAGAGGAGATTATAGTACCTTTTAATAATGAATAAATTTACAAATTATGGGAAGATATTGAATCCTGGCAAAGAGTTTGTAGTAATTTTCTTGGAAGAGATTAACATCCAATAGCCAAAATCAGAAGAATCCAACTTGTAAAGAGAACTGGCTGGATCCTTCCTTACATTGTTTGGGAAACACCAGTAACTGGAGCCCATATATTGTATACTGATGCAAATAAATCAGGAACGACAGGTTGAAAATCATAAAATTTAAATAAAGTAAATCAAATTCTTTATGATTCTGTCCAAAAGATGGGATGTTCCTTTAGAGTTTCTGCTTTACAGAGGATACTGTAAAGGACAGAGAAGAAACATAGGGAAAATATAGGCAATATAGGCAAAACAGCCTTTCAAACTTCCTACTTCTTAAAAAAGTCTGTAAATTTTAAAAATATAAAAATCTGTAGATTTAAAAAATATAACTTTATTTAATTACCGGATAATTGTTGATGTGAAAAGGAAGCAGTTCCTTTTATCTCACTGTTCCCATTTTATATTTCATGTTAAGGGTCTTTTCAAGAAATAATTGATAACATGGACTCTGTACAGCTTGGAAGAATTTTAGTTAGTAGTGAAAAAATGGCACTCAGAAAGAAGTGATATACAGTCTTATCTTATTTGTCTGTTGCTGTGATGAAATAACCAGAAAAAAAATACCTTAAGGGAAAAACAGTTTATTTTTGCTAATAATTTTATGACTGAGTTGACCTGCTAGGAAATTAAAGAAAGAAGCTGGGACAGTTAGTCATAGTTCATCATAGCCAAGAGTGAAGGAAACAAGTTAATGCATTTCTGCTTTCACTCAGGTCACTTTCTCCAGTCATTTTGAGTTCAGGATGCCCCATTTAGAAAAAGGCACTACCCACAAAGAGTGTATCTTCCCATCTCAATTAATATAATGAAGATAATCTCCCACACATGTCCTGAGAACAGCATGATCTAGAAAACTCTTTCAATAATACTACTTTTTTCAAATGATTCTAACTTGTGTCAAGTTGACAATTTAAACTGACCATGATTGTAACCTAATACTAAGATGATTCGTTGAGTGCTGATGATCCTGAAAAATGATTGTTACACTACTCTTTAACACTTTACCACCATATTCTAAGAAGAAAATACATATTAAAATGGGTTATTTGTAGCCAAAGGGTTGAATAAAATTGTATAGCTATCAATCCTGCCTTTAGTATTTAAAAAAATGTTATTTTGGTAAAGGTCTGTCTCATTGGTTTTTCTCATTTGCCAAGTTGAGATAATATTAGATTCTAAATCAGTGGTGTTGAAAGAATTAAATCATATGATACACAAAACATCTAAGACTAGAATCTGTTAGATATATGCTAAACATCACCATTGTTATTATACTCTTTTACTATTACTTTAAAGAATGTTTATTTCAGTAAGAAAAGTTCCTGTTTAAGTAATCATGTTTTCATTAAAAAAATTTTGTTTTCAGATATATATCTCATCACAATAGCATGTATTTTATTTTTGACCTAAAACAGTATTTGTTTTTATATGTACATTCAAATTTACATTGATGACAATATCACAATTCTATATCTGTTTTTAAGAAAGAATTTTGGGCACAGTATATTTTTGCTGTGTCACTTTCCTTGTTTCCCTATGCAGTATACATTGGCATTATCTTCTTTATTAACTACTTGAGGTAGACTGATATGGCTCACTGAAAGTCAGATTTCTCATAAATGTTATATGGAAGTAAAAAGCATCTACTGGAAAACTGAATACAGGTATTTATCATTAGGTTGGAAGTATAATATAAATAATACATAGATGATAATTTTTATACTGCACTGTAGAATTCACATATAGTTTCTTTGCCTAGTGTGTTCCATTTATATAGTTCCTTAATTATTCTTCATGAGAGACTTTAGGGTAAATTATTTAAAAACTTATAGAAATTATTAACATTAGGTTACCATTTTATGGCAATCATTTATTTCATGTACTTCATAAATCTGCTTGCACTAATTAGTATGGTATTAATGCAGTAATCCTAGAAATTGATATTTAAAATTTGTAAGTGATTGTAACAATCACTGTTTATTATCATAATCATGTGAACAGTACATCAGGAATCCATAAGAAGAAAGAATAATACCCTTTATCCTCTATCTCATGTATCAAACATTGCTGATATCCATAACTTTTATCTTTTTTTTTCTTTAATTTTTTTAACTTTTAGGTTTTCCTGTGATATTTTTCTTTATTCAAAATCAATAGCACAATAACCCTGTGGGAACTCTTCTTGAAACTTTAATAAAGCTAATTTCATTAGTAATTAATTTTTACCCGGTACTTTAGATAAAATATTTTATTTAATCCTTAATGACTGTAGAATACCATGGGATACGTTGCATTCCACTTACCAATGAAACATATCAGTTCAACCTCCATAATTATTTCCTCATCCATGTATTTCTTTTATGTTCTCCATATAGTTCTAGTTTCAGCCATTATAATATGTCACATGTATCACAACAATATTTCTTATTTCCCTACAAACTGGTTATTATATCAACAAATTTTACCCATATTTGCTATCAGGTATCAGGTATGAGAAGGTGTACAGAATAGCAATATAAAAAATTACAATGTGTTACTTGACTCTGTCCTCAATATTAAACTAGGACATAATTCATGGAATACCATACATTTCCAGGGATTATTTCAATGTTCAAATTCCATTCTAGTTATGAAGATGAAGGTAGATATTAACTTTTTCTGGTTTAGAAAAAGATGTAAAATATTTTGCTTAAATGTACATTGTCTCAGAAGAAACTAACAGTTGATTTACTACCATTGTCACAAGCATTTATTGTCAGGGCGCATTAAATTATGAAAGCTTTCTCAGACATTGGTATTGATATTTATGCTAATATATTTAACCTACTCATTCTTTGTTTTAATTTTTATATAGATCAACCTGTACAAATTTTGTATTAAATAATAATAAAGATAACCTAACTAGTCTTTAAGAAGGACAACAAAACACATATTTCATAAAATATAAAGAATTCTGTTTACAGTAAGAAGATTTGTATTTCTTTTATCGTTATTCTTGCTTTTAAAAATACTTTCACACCCCCACTCTTGTTTTCTTCTCCTACACCCCCGAGGAACTGATCTGAGTGCAGATTCTTTTTGAAGTTAGTAGGAAATACAGGCTTGGTTCAGCTCCACAGGGCATAAAACAAGATGAAAACCAGTTTTAGTCTCACAGTAGAAAACACCATCAAAACACTTGCTGTGCTATTAAAGAATGTTCTCCCTTTTTGTTGTTTATTTTGAAATAATGACACAAATGGTCAAGAACGAGATTAGTTTACCAGCAATTATTCAACATGAAATATTCAGGAATAAATCATTACAGGTATAAAGTTGGTATCAACTAATCCATACCATATTGAAGGTTTTTTTAATATTAGATAATGTGTTTCAACTAATTTAGACATTATGACAGGCACTAAAGATCTAAAAGTATGTGTTTATTTAGTCTTTAAAGTATTTTTGCCCTTACTACTCCTGTAAATTTTCTATTTCAAAATGCCTTTCAGGGAATAAAAGATAATTTTGTAGTGCTAATGAATTTAATATAGATCCCAATACAGGATAAGCAAGTACACCTTTCACTGTACTAGACACACTTAATTTAAAAATATATTATAAAACATTAGAAAATATATGGAATTTGGGTAGGCATAATATAAATTATGGGATATACATGTTAACTGCGAAGTGATTACCACAATTAATTCAATTAAATATAGTCCTGCACTCTGCATATTAATTTTAATTTATTGTAAGTATTCCTGAGAACTAGAACACCAAGTTAATAGCAGTTATTCACTATTTTAAGAAGTCACTTGAATTTTCTTAATACCTGGCCATAAAAATGTTTTTCATTTCTCCTCCTAAATTTGCCAAGTGACATTTAACATTATTTCTCAAAAGGAACTGGAAAGTTTATGTTCTAATTTTTCTTTCTTCCCTCCTCTTCTTTCTACTTCCTGCCGGTGTTAGATATCATCAAGAGAGATTTTCTGTTATTCTTTTAAACTGCATAATGTTGCATAATGAACCAGAACACATGCAGGAATATTCAATACTATTTATACTCTTAAATTCAACAAAAGCATGATGATACCACTCCCGAGGTTCCAGTATAAATGTTTAACATTAAATACCATAAGTATTACCTCCATTAATCTTACAGGGAAAGAAGCCAGAATTCCATAAGGGCATTTAAATTGCGAGAGTACAGAGTGGCTACTTTGCTTAATACTTTCCTATTTCTAAACACATGGAATTAAATATTATGCATTTCACACAGAAAATGCTTCTTTTAAATAGAGACTGCAATTTTTGTTTCCTGGCTACTCTTAGCTGAATAATCACACAGAAACTATATGAAACACAACCATGTTTGGCCAATGGATCAAATGTATTCTTAACTAGCCCTTACATCTTAAATTAACTGATTTCTATCCATCTGTGTATTGCCTCAAGGCTGAGGCCTACTGGTAACCTTCTGGAATCTTTATCCTTCAGCAGTTACATGGTATCTCTTTGCCCATGCTTATTCCTGTATATCTCCATTTGGATTTCCTGTCTGGCTTTACTTTGCTAAGCAATTGTCCAAAACACCTATATCCATCAAGCAATAAAAGCAACACATATACAGAAGGACATCCCACATTATCTCCCCTATTCAATGAAGTTAAAAAAGAAAGGTTTTGACTTTTAACATAGTAAAATTACTTATAAAAAATAGTTATCAAGCAAGAATTATAGGTATAATATTTACACTGCTTGTGTCTGGCACAATTACAGAAAATATTTTATCAACTCTTTTATCTTTGTGAGTATAAAATTTCATACCTAATTTAACTTTTATCATAAAAAAGAAAAACTATAACCATAACTATTTTTTATTCAACTCAATGAAAGATCACAGAAGGATATAATATTAACTAAGTAAACAGGAAGTGCGTTGTAAGCAACTTCTAATACTCTAGAACTGACAGAGATATCTTGCTGCCTGGACAGTCAGCCAAAGTTGTTCTGTGATTTGGGGCATATGCCTTCAACTTATAGGATCATAGACACTATCAGTAGACTTTTCCAGGAAAGAGGAAACTTGAAAGACTGTTTTGCCTATATTGGCAGGTTTGTCATTCACTTCCTTCTGTGGCCTGTAGAATGTCTGGCAAACACTTACATAAAGTGGGAACTCTAAAGAACTGTCTCACCTCCTTTTGGTAAGTTCAAAAGTCATTTTCCTGTGGGTCTTGCATGTCCAGTTTATACAGCATGCCATCAAGCAGTCCAGACAAGACTTGCCCAAATGTCTAGCCTTATCACATGGAATGTAAATTCCATAGTGAGTTTCTTCAATGTTCTCCAACCCCTCTAAAGTAATTTATGCGGACAAAAGCAGACATGTCTCACTGTCAAGAAAAGTGTAAGTTCTTAAAACATTTTAGGCTGAAGAGTTCCATCCAGAGTGGTGAGTGTGTGCTATCTTGGGGCAGACTGTCCTGGAAGAGAGCACAGCACCCCCCCACTCCCCACCCCCCCACACCCCTGCCCAGCTCCTGCTTCATGGTCTTCTGTGTTCCACTCGACCCTGCCCTGCCCCCATGATTGCCTTTTTGTCTGCGGTGTCCTTGGACTATCAGGAGAACCTGTGTCTGGGCTGAGGAGTTCCATCCAGACAGCAACAGTTCCTGTTTCTGCACTGGATGAGATCCACCCAGAGAGTCAGTCACAGAAAAGACTGGATCAAGACACCAAGACACTCCTGGCTCCATTTGAAGAAAGAGATGAGCAAGTGCCAATGCAAGAATTCCTCCAAAAACCTGAGAGGCAACATGACATCACCAGAATCCAGGGATAAGGAAACAAGAAGAATTGAACACCCTACTCCAGAAGAAATAGAAGAAATCGACCTTAAACAGAATATTATAAAAATAATAGAGGAACTTAAACAGGAGGTGAAAAACTGTCATGAAGAAATAGAGATGACAAACAAAAAGTTAGAGGAAATGAATAAATCTCTCAAAGATTCCCAAGAATCAAATTCCCAAACAACCAAACAGGAAAGGGATACAGTTCAAGAATTGAAAAATGAAATGGAGGTAATGAAGAAAACACAAACCGAGGAAAGGCTGGATATGGAAAATCTGGGTAAACCACTTATGGCTAGAATCCACTTATGAGTGAGTACATACCATATTCATCTTTTTGGTTCTGGGCTACCTCACTCAGGATAATGTTTTCTATTTCCATCCATTTGCATGCAAAATTCAAGATGTCATTATTTTTCACTGCTGAGTAGAACTCTAAAGTGTTTATGTTCCACACCTTTATCCATTCTTCTATTGAGGGGCACCTAGGTTGTTTTCAGGTTATAGCTATTACAAATAGTGCTGCTATGAACATAGTCGAACAAATGCTTTTGTAGTATGATTGGGCATCTCTTGGGTATATTCTCAAGAGTGGAATTGCTGGGTCCTGTAGCACAGACAATGAGAGCAACAATGAGTAAATGGGATCTCCTGAAACTGAGAAGCTTCTGTAAAGCAAAGGACACTGTCACTAAGACAAAAAGGCAACCCACTGACTGTGAGAAGATCTTCACCAACCCTGCATCAGACAAAGGTCTGATCTCTAAAATATATAAAGAACTCAAAAAACTAGACTTTAAAACTTTAATTAACCCAATTAAAAAATGGGATACTGAACAGAACAGAGAATTCTCAGCAGAAGAAGTTCAAATGGCCAAAAGACACTTAAGATCATGCTCAACCTCCTTAGTGATCAAGGAAATGCAAACCAAAACAACTTTGAGATACCATCTTATACCTTTCAGAATAGCTAAAATCAAAAACACCAATGATAGCCTATGCTGGAGAGGATGTGGAATAAGGGGAACACTCATCCATTGCTGGTGAGACTACAAACTTTTGCAACCACTTTGGAAATCAGTGTGGCGGTTTCTCAGGAAACTGGGAGTCAGCCTACCTCAGGACCCAGCAATTCCACTCTTGGGAATGAACCTTTTTTCTAAGAGAAAAAAGTACTATTCTTTTTTTTCCTTTAAATAAACTAACAATTACAACTAAATTTTTGAGGAATATATAATTAAAGTTTACACTAACATAATAAAATTGTTTTGAAATATTGTTATAATATTTACTATGAAAATTTGTTTTATGTAAAAATTTATGTCTCTACAAATGCCTGAATAACAGGGCAGAATTTGTAACTAGACTTTAATACATGTCCTTCTTATACGCAACCGAATTTAGGAATACATGGCCAAAAAGTTTCAAGTAAACAATAGACTTGGAGTTGTAGGGGAAAGTTATTGCTAGGAAGAGGGAAAGAGAATACTTACATTCTAAGATTACCATTTGGTTTTCTTGCTAACAAAAAGCAACAATACCAATTTTGAATATGAAGTTTCCCATAATTCAGAAGCAGCAAGTTGAGTAAATATGTAGAGACAGCCATTTGCAATCGGTGAGATTAATTTTCTAATACATTTATTAAATTTAGGATTTATTTTAGTTATCAATATACCTTTCCATGAATTCACTTTTATAAAGGTAGGGGTAATAGGGAATAAGGGGCTTAATTTTTAAATTATTGGAAATAAAAATTCTTCCGAATCTCTTTATCACTTCATCTATTAACTTAATTATTTTCTAAAAAGAGTTCACTTTAGTGAATCTTCTTCTTCCAGTTAATATAAATTTGCCTGATCAACCTATTCTATTATATTCTTGACTTCTACATGTCACACAACTTATATCTACTATAATCTCATACTGAGACTGAAACTACAGTTTTCTCCTACATCTCATGTATATGCTAACTTCTTTTTGTGAAAAGGTGACAGGTGTTATTTCTATCATTAATATAGCTAATTCAATTGGTTTGGTTATCATTCATAATGGATCACCTATAAATAATACTTGTCAATTTTTTAACTTGATTTCATTAAAAAATATGTCATGGGCAATTTATATTAAATAAAACAGGTATTTTTTTGAACCAAGTGAACTAACACAAGAAAGTTATCATGTTTACTATAAACTTTATGACTTTTTTTTAAAGTTTGGATGCTAGTGGTGATTAAAAACTAAATAGGGATTCTACCTCTGACAGATCAATAACAGCTCATTATTGACCGGCATCTAACACAGCTCTTCTTGAGATAATTGTTTTCAATAGCCAGGCAAAAATCAAGTTGTATTTTATGTTTAATTGGTTAAAAGTTTCCTATAAAAGGAAGGTAAATACTTTTTTTCTGGAAGTCATGCTTCAAAGGAAGACCACATATTTCTCTTCCTATAAGACATTTTTCTATGCACCAGGTTTATTATTATGTCTTTTTAAATTTTTTATTGATTTTATTGACTCTTTTAATAAAACTTTATCTTGCTCACACTGATTATCCTACATATTTTGCTACATGATATGTTTCATACTCGAATTAATGTTTCATTGAGTATAAACTCATGGTTTTGGATGGTAAAAGTCTTTGTCTCCTTGATTAGAATAGAATGACTAAAGACCTTGATGACCTCATACATACTACTGTTTTCATGTAGAAAAATGAGTGAAATGCTAAACCTTTGCTATTCTACAAAGAAATTTTTAGGATGTCGAAAAAAGTTGCTCTGGCTAGAAGGAAAAATACAAGAAAGATTAAAATGAGCTTGGTATATATAAGAAGGAGAAGACAAGTACACTTATTGGGCTTATATTTCTTTGGCTTTATTTTCACAAATGCTTGTCAAGTACAAGCTGTGTATGACATGCAGGTTTGTGTTTTTACTGCCTGCATATATTGAAAGGGTAGGCAATAGAGGATGCTAGGAGAAACTAGCATATCATTGTAAGACCCAAGCAATATTTTGGCATACCAGGTCATTTAATCATGAGAGAAATATTCCCTTCTTTCTCAGCTTTCTAGAGGCCTTTTTTTGTTTGTTTAAATCACCAACCACACTTCAGTAAGTACATAGAATTAAGGAAACTTAAAGCAGTGGAAGGAAAATTGTGATTTGTTTACATCTATTGTTAGATCATACAAATCTCAGTTTCTGTTCATTTCAAGGATTTATGGATTTAGTGTATTCTAAATTGTAGACTTAGAAAAACAACACAAAAGCTTCTTCCTGCATGCCTTCCTACTTATTTTCACTCGAATTTCTTTTATATTGTTCCCTTTTTAGTATTGACTTTGTGTGTTGTAAGTTTTCTTCCACTGAGCTAAATCCCTAGCCCTGTAAAGTTTTTTTTCATGAATTTCTTTCTACATTATTTAAAAATATATGCATGGAAAGTTATTTGCATGGGATACAAAGCAATAATATTTTGACCATCTTGGGAGCACATACTTGATAGCTTTTTCCACAAATTTCTTGCAAATACTAGCGCTGTTAAGAGGTTATTTGAGACATTTTAAGGAGTCAGCTGAATAAATGTTTGTAAAGTACTGGCAAGTATTAGGAAAGTGGTGGGAGGACCCTGACATTCAGCAGTTATTCTCAAAATGTATTCTGTGTATGAATAACTTATCTGTATTTGTATCTGAAGTCTACATTGTAAAAGCACCTCAGGTTGTTCTACTTAGAAACACTGGACACAACATTCTGTACTCAGATAACAAAATTTGAAATGCCGTGTTCTAATGGGGCAGTTTTTCTCAGTGTAGATACTGAAAGTCACTTTCCAACTTGTTAATGTTTGAAAAGTAAGTTAACAGTTTTTACCTGAAAGATTCTTCATTGCCACCAATGAAAATTATACTGCAACTGTCACAGGCAGTTCCTGAAATTTCTAGTTGGTATCCATCTGATTAAAGCATTCATTTTTGATAGGCCATATGTAGCAATAAGGCCACTATGATTATTTCTGCAGTTGTAAAACCATATTAGACTCACATAAAATATCTCTTTACTCTTTAATAGATATTATCAATATACTCTAATTGCAATGATTATTCCACAGAATATACTGAGTAACTTATTGCACAATAATAAGTTGAATTAAGGTTGGGTAAAATGTTGTCTTCTTGATCAAATTTTTAGTTTTTAAAGATTATAAATATTTTAAAATACTAAAATATGCCTAGGTACTCAGAGTCGAATTGCATTTCTGTTATAATTTGGAAGTATTATTGTCAGTCAGTGTACATCGTTGTTAATTTTTTATCTGTATGACAAGAGAAAAAATAGATACTTTTGGTAAAGGTAATACTTTATTAATTAGTAATAAGTGCTAATGTACCTAATATGTATTCTTTGTCATGAGAAAGCAAGCACAATATCCATTCTTACACTCTTAAACACGGCTTTCCTCTGTCAAACCAGAGAGAGAATGGCATCATAAAATATTGTGCCTTTCTTTCAAAGTGAAGTAAATAATAAAGGAAAAGGAAATACCCTGTCTGAATGGTTTTGTTGTTTTCATGAAACATTAACTCTGAAGTGTTAACAGGTGCCTATGAATATATGCTGGACTGAAATTCAAAGATTCCACATTTAATGTGTTTATTTTTCTGTTTCTTTAGAACCTTTCCTAGGTGAGTAAAAAAGGCTATACTATTTGTTTCAGCAGTGTCCCCTTTGGTGCTGTTCAAAAGACCAAGATTCTGAAACTTTACATGAACTATAAATACCTAAGACCCACCAATAAGATGAAATAATTGCCTAGGACATTGGCAACTATTTGATTTACATTACCAATATGAATGTTTTATTTGGTCCTTTAAATTTTTTTCTCATCTCCAAGAAATATTATGTATTGTGTAGTTACCATAAATTACTTTTCAACATATCTTGCAGAAGAGAGCATATATGATACTGAATTTCTTTAAATATTGTACTATAAAGCTTTGCCAAAGAAGGGAATATATTATTGGTGAGAATAGGTGATGGGTTTTTTTTTTAATTCAGTGATTGAAATATAATGAAGCACTTGCTTTTGGCTCTTATGAAGTATGCAGACATGATTCACTAACACAGAGAGAAAATATACTGCTTAGTTGTACAAAAACTATTTTTTAATTAAAATGTTGACATTGTATTTAATTGTCAATTAACTACAAACACTTGAGAGTATTAAATATATTAAATTTTATTATTTTTGAATATTCCATACAGGGATGCAATGAAATATGATTGTACATAATCTCAAATTCTGTGCCTTCAATCTTCCAAATATTTTCCCCTTCTAACTTTATGACTTCTTTTTTGTAGGTCTCAAAGACCAATTAGTGCTGTGAAGATGTTTATTGGTATGAGAATATCCATTAGATCATGTGATTTTAAAAAGTAGCAACACCCTCTAAAAATAATGAGTTTCCATATCCTGATATGGGATTTCCCTCTGTATCTTATACATACCATTGGTTAATAATGAATCTGCTTTAGTAGTGCAGAATAGGGCAATGCTGGAATGCCAAGTAGATAAAAGAGGAGTGAGTAGGAGGTCTCAGCAAGAAACCAAGTAGCCACCAGAGGAGACAGAAGCCAGAACTTTGCCTGTTAAGCAAAAATTATGTGGCGATACAGAAATTAATAGAAATTAATTTAAGATATAAGAGCTAGCTAGAAAGAGGCTTAAGCTATTGACCAAATAATATTGCAAATAGGAGTGCTGATCTCGGCACCAGAAGAACCTTCTCGGGGTGAGTGCCTCTCTGACCCGCGGCCAAAGCGGGCCAGGGAACTGTTTCCTGCAGGCCCTATACTCCTGCATACCGCCTCTCTCTTCATACCTAACCCAGCGGGTACCCAGAACCCTCCCTCACTTCTCTCTCCCTGCCATCTCTGGGCAAATAACATCACCCAGCTCAGCCCGTTTGGGCGCTGGGGCAGTATCCAGAGGGCAGCCGGGCGGGCGCGAATTCCTTTGTCCTCAGTGGCCTGCCTGCACCGTGCAGGTAGCTAGGGGCTTTGTTTACAAGCTACCCAACCAGCAAGGAGTGCTGATCTCGGCACCAGAAGAACCTTCTCGGGGTGAGTACCTCTCTGACCCGCGGCCAAAGCGGGCCAGGGAACTGTTTCCTGCAGGCCCTATACTCCTGCATACCGCCTCTCTTTCATACCTAACCCAGCGGGTACCCAGAACCCTCCCTCACTTCTCTCTCCCTGCCATCTCTGGGCAAATAACATCACCCAGCTCAGCCCGTTTGGGCGCTGGGGCAGTATCCAGAGGGCAGCCGGGCGGGCGCGAATTCCTCTGGCCTCAGTAGCCTGCCTGCACATGCAGGTAGGCACCTAGTTTACAAGCTTCCCAACCAGCAAGGAGAGCTGATCTTGGCTCCAGGAGATCCATCACTGGGGCACCTAGAGAGCCATCACGGGAGAGTCCCAACACAGGGAAGTAACATCAGTGGGCAAGGAGACCTGATCCTGTAAAAGAAGATCCTTAGGGGAGCATTTGGAGGAAGAGATGGGCAGACGCCAATGCAGGAATTCACCCAACAATCTGAAAAACAGCGTGAAACCACCTGAACCCAGGGACCCCACATCAGGAGGACATGAACACCTTAATCAAGAAGAAGGAGAAAAAATGGAATCTTTGAAAGTGATTGACATCCTTAAACAGCATGTAAAAAAACGCCCTCATGGAAATGGATGAGAAGTATAACAGAAAGTTTGAAGAATTTAATAAATCAGTGAATGATACCCTCATAGAGATAGATGAGAAGTATAACAGAAAGTTTGAAGAATTGAATAAATCAGTGAATGATACCCTAGGAAACCAAGGAAAAACAATCAAACAGATAATGGAATCAGTTCAAGACCTGAAAACTGAAATGGAGACAAGGAAGAAAACACAAACAGAGGGCCGTCTGGACATTGAGAATCTAGGTAAACGAATAGAAACTACAGAAACGAGTATAACCAACAGAATACAAGAGATTGAAGAAAGAATCTCAGACACTGAAGATACCATAGAGAAAATAAACGCACTGATCAATGAAAACAGCAAATCCAACAAGCTCTCATCACAAAACATTCAGGAAATCTGGGACACAATAAAAAGACCAAACCTAAGAATAATTGGAGTTGAAGAAGGAGAAGAAGTGCAGCTCAACGGTCCAGAAAATATATTTAATAAAATTATAGAAGAAAACTTTCCCAATCTAAAGAAAGATATACCTATGAAGATCCAAGAAGCTTACAGAACACCAAATAGGCTGGATCAAAAAAGAACATCCCCTCGCCATATAATAATCAAAACACAAAGCATACAGAATAAAGAAAGAATATTAAGAGCTGCAAAGGAAAAAGGCCAAGTTACTTATAAAGGCAAACCCATCAGACTTACACCTGACTTCTCTTTGGAAACCATGAAAGCCAGAAGGTCCTGGATAGATGTACTGCAGAAACTAAGAGACCATGGATGCAAGCCCAGACTACTATACCCAGGCAAACTTTCGTTCACTATAAATGGAGAAAACAAAATTTTTCAAGATAAAAACAAATTTAAACAGTATGTAGCCACAAATCCAGCCTTACAGAAAGTAATAGAAGGAAAATCACAAACCAAGGAGTCCAACAAGGCTCACAATAACTCAGATATCTAGAGTCCCTTCACCAACACATCTCAAAGAAGGGAAACACACAAACTCTACTACTAGAAAAATGACCGGAATGAACAACCACTGGACATTAATATCACTTAATGTCAATGGACTCAACTCATCTATAAAAAGGCACAGGCTAAGAGATTGGATACGGAAACAGGATCCAACACTCTGCTGTCTACAAGAAACACACCTCAAACACAAAGACAGGCAACTACTCAGAGTAAAGGGCTGGGAAAAGGCTTATCAAGCAAATGGACCTAAGAAACAAGCAGGGGTGGCCATACTAATTTCTAACAAAGTTGATTTCAAACTTAAATCAATCAGAAGAGATGGAGAGGGACATTTTATACTCATAACAGGAACAATTCATCAGGAGGAAGTCTCAATCCTGAATATCTATGCCCCTAATGTAAAAGCACCCACGTACGTAAAAGAAACATTACTAAAACTCAAGGCTGCCATCAAACCGCACACACTAATAGTAGGAGACTTCAACACTCCTCTCTCACCAATGGACAGGTCAATCAGACTGAAACCTAACAGAGAAATAAGAGAATTAACGGAGGTAATGAATCAAATGGACTTAACAGACATCTATAGAACATTCCACCCAAAAAGAAAAGAATATACCTTCTTCTCTGCAGCTCATGGAACCTTCTCGAAAATTGACCACATACTCGGTAACAAAGCAAACTTCCACAGGTACAAAAAAATATGCATAACCTCCTGCGTCCTATCAGATCACCATGGATTAAAGTTAGAATTCAACAACAAAGCTACACCCAGAAAGCCTACAAACTCATGGAAACTGAACAGTCAACTACTGAACCACACATGGATCAAGGAAGAAATAAAGAAAGAGATTAAAGTCTTCCTTGAATTCAATGAAAATAAAGAAACAACCTACTCAAACTTATGGGATACTATGAAAGCAGTCCTGAGAGGAAAGTTCATAGCACTAAGTGCCCACTTAAAGAAAACAGAGAAAGCACACATTGGAGACTTAACAACCCACCTGAAAGCTCTAGAAAAAAAAGAAGCAGACTCTCCTAAGAGGAGTAGAAGACTGGAAATAATCAAACTGAGGGCAGAAATCAATAAAATAGAAACACAGAAAACTATCCAAAGAATCAATGAAACAAAAGCTGGTTCCTGGAAAAAATCAACAAGATCGATAAACCCCTATCCAAACTAATCAAACGGCAGAGAGAGAATATACAAATTAATAAGATCAGAAATGAAAAGGGTGACATAACAACAGACACAGAGGAAATTCAGAGAATATTGAGATCGTACTACAAAAGCCTGTATGCCACAAAACTGGAAAATGTGGAAGAAATGGACACTTTTTTAGATAAATACCATATACCAAAGCTAAACCAAGACCAGGTGAAAGATCTAAATAGACCTGTTAGTCGTGAAGAATTAGAAACTGTTATCAAAAACCTCCCTACCAAAAAAAGCCCAGGTCCAGATGGTTTCAATGCGGAATTCTACCAGAACTTCCAAGAAGACCTAATACCTATACTCCTTAAGGTATTTCACAATATAGAAACAGAAGAGTCGTTGCCAAATTCCTTTTATGAAGCTACAGTTACTCTGATACCAAAACCACACAAAGACTCAACCAAGAAAGAGAATTACAGGCCAATCTCGCTCATGAACATCGACGCAAAAATCCTCAACAAAATACTGGCAAACCGAATCCAAGAACACATTAGAAAAATTATCCATTATGACCAAGTAGGCTTCATCCCAGGGATGCAGGGGCTGGTTCTACATACGAAAATCTATCAATGTAATCCATCATATAAATAAACTGAAAGAAAAAAACCATATGATCATTTCATTAGATGCAGAAAAAGCATTTGACAAAATTCAACATCCCTTTATGATAAAAGTCTTGGAGAGATTAGGGATACAAGGGACATACCTAAATATAATAAAAGCTATTTACACCAAGCCGACAGCTAACATCAAATTAAATTGAGAGAAACTCAAAGCCATCCCACTGAAATCTGGAACAAGACAAGGCTGTCCACTCTCTCCATACCTCTTCAATATAGTGCTTGAAGTGTTAGCGATAGCAATAAGACAACACAAGGGTTCAAGGGGATTCGAATTGGCAAGGAAGAAGTTAAACTTTAGTTATTTGCAGATGATATGATAGTGTACATAAGCGACCCCAAAAACTCCACCAAAGAACTCCTACAGCTGATAAACACCTTTAGTAATGTGGCCGGATACAAGATCAACTCCAAAAAATCAGTTGCCCTCCTTTACACAAAGGATATGGAAACAGAGAGGGAAATCAGAGAAGCATCACCTTTCACGATAGCCACAAAGAGCATAAAATATCTTGGGGTAACGCTAACCAAGGAAGTGAAAGATTTATTTGACAAGAACTTTAAGGCATTGAAGAAAGAAATTGAAGAGGATACCAGAAAATGGAAGGACCTCCCCTGCTCTTGGATTGGGAGGATCTACATAGTAAAAATGGCAATTCTACCAAAAGCAATCTATAGATTCAATGCAATTCCCATCAAAATTCCATCAAAGTTCTTCACAGATCTTGAGAGGACAATAATCAACTTTATATGGAAAAACAAAAAACCCAGGATAGCCAAAACAATCTTATACAATAAAGGAACTTCTGGAGGAATTACCATCCCTGACTTCAAACTCTATTACAGAGCTACAGTAATGAAAACAGTCTGGTACTGGCATAAAAACAGAGAACTCGATCAATGGAATCGTACAGAAGACCCGGATCTTAACCCACAAACCTATAAACACCTCATTTTTGATAAAGGAGCTAAAAACATACATTGGAAGAAAGAAAGCATCTTCAACAAATGGTGCTGGCACAATTGGATTTCAACCTGTAGAAAAATGAAAATAGACCCATATCTATCACCATGCACAAAACTCAAGTCCAAATGGATCAAAGACCTCAATATCAATCTTTACACACTGAACCTGATAGAAGAGAAAGTGGGAAGTACCCTACAACAGTTGGGCACAGGAGATCGCTTCCTGTGTTTAACCCCAGAAGCACAGGCATTATGGGAAACACTGAACAAATTGGACCTCCTGAAACTGAGAAGCTTCTGTAAAGCAAAGGATACTGTCACTAAGACAAAAAGGCAACCTACTGATTGGGAGAAGATCTTCACCAACCCAGCAACAGACAAGGGCCTGATCTCCAAAATATATAAAGAACTCAAGAAACTAAACTTTAAAATGCTAAATAACCCAATTAAAAATTGGGGCATTGAGCTGAACAGAGAATTCTCAACAAAAGAATTCCAAATGGCCAAAAGACACTTAAGGTCATGCTCAACTTCCTTAGCGATCAGGGAAATGCAAATCAAAACAACATTGAGATATCATCTTATGCCTGTCAGAATGGCTAAAATCAAAAACACCAATGATAGTCTTTGCTGGAGAGGTTGTGGAGGAAGGGGTACCCTCATCCATTGTTGGTGGGAATGCAATCTTGTGCAACCACTTTGGAAATCAGTGTGGCGGTTTCTCAGGAAAGTCGGGATCAACCTACCTCTGGACCCAGCAATACCACTCTTGGGAATATACCCAAGAGATACCCTATCACATGACAAAAGCATTTGTTCAACTATGTTCATAGCAGCATTGTTTGTTATAGCCAGAACCTGGAAACAACCTAGATGTCCCTCAGTGGAAGAATGGATGAAGAAAGTGTGGAATATTTACATACTAGAGTACTACTCAGCAGTAAAAAACAATGACTTCTTGAATTTTGCATGCAAATGGATGGAAATAGAAAACACTATCCTGAGTGAGGTATCCCAGCCCCAAAAAGAGGAACATGGGATGTACTCACTCATAATTGGTTTCTAGTCACAAATTGTGGTCATTGAGTCTATATTCTGTGATACTAAAGAAGCTAAATAAGAAGGTGAACCCAATGAGGGCTGCTGAAAAGCCAAGGTCAATGGCACAGGGTTTTGATCCTACTTCATGTTCTGGCTTGGTGGGAGCCTAGCCAGTTCGGATGTTCACCTTCCTAGACCAGGATTGAGGGGGGAGGACTTTGTACTTCCCACAGGGCAGGGAACCCTGACTGCACTTCGGTCTGGATAAGGAGGGAGAGGAGGGGGAGGCGGGGGAGGAGTGGGAGGGGGAGGGAAATGGGAGGCGGGGAGGAGGCAGAAATTTCTCTTTTTTCCCAATATAAAAAAAACTAAAAAAAAAAAAAAAGGATAGCTTACAAACTTTTGGTTGGATGTCCAATGGTTAAAGCTCTAGTGATAATATTCTTATAGGAGACCTTGAGCTGCTAGGTAAAATTCTTACAAAAACAGTTTCCAATAGAGAGCTTAAAACAGCTGCCTAACAGGTACTCAAGCAGGTAAAATATAAATCAACAGATAAAGTATACAATAAACAACAAATACAGTATATTAATTATAATTCAGATATGGCAAGTGTGTATATTAAATGTAAAACTTATTCTACAACAGTTTTATAAAAAATGAGGCTTATGGCTAAATCTTATCAGTTTTGCTTGTTAAGATATTAAGTTCTTAATTTAAACCAGTAGCCTGTCTGATATAAAAGGACAGGATAGAATCTGGATAATGGTTTAACAAAATTTTGACTAGGATCAAGGTTTCTTATACTAAACAGTAGACTCATTGATAATTTTTAAGATTGATTCCTGGATATTTGCCTTTGCTAAATTCAAAGGCCAAAAACAATGGTCTTTTCCCAGATCATTGCTACAATTTATGCACCTGTATTTTGCTAAAGCTATAGCAAAAAATCCCTTAAAGGATTTTATGCTAAATTTTACAATTGGCTCTTCCAATGGAGGAACTGCATATATGGCTAATTATAATAAAAATTATGGAGCATAACAAGGCTCCTTCAAAGCAACTCATACAAGTTGACAGCAGATCCTGATGCAAACGGATCTGGCTTGTTGACACCAAGCTGACCTTTGCTAAGACAAGGTGAAAACCCCTTGCAATGCATCATGAAAAAACCCGATCTATATATATTTGGGGTCGAGGATGTGTTTGTGCTTTTTTCACAGAAAGAAAATGAATTCTGAACGTGATGTCGAGGCTGCGGACACAGAAGAGTTCCAGACTTCCAGAGGTGATTGAGGAGAGATCTTTGGTCCGGTCTTCCCTACCCCCAAGGAAAGGAGTGCCTGCTGACAAAACCAGCTACACCACTCTGCATGGTGTCATCCAGCCCCCAGAGTCCAGGGAGACCCGGCTGACATAAGGGCCAGGATGTGCTCCATGTACCTGAAACCAGCTCGCCTCACCCTGGCTACCCCACCTGTCCAGGAGCACAAATGCTAAACTGCTTCTGCAGCTTGAACTCTGGTCTGCTTTGGAGCTGAGTTGCAGACTAAACATCAGACTGCTTTAAACCTTGGGACACAGAACTCATTTTAATTAAAATATTAACCTCTCTTCACTTAAGAAGGGGGAAAATTGGGGGTTCCTGTGACTGTTGCCCAGAGGCTGGAACTGGCGATATATGATAACAACAATGTAGGTCATTGTACTCCCACTGAATTTGAGCTAATGATACTTGTAACTGCTTATAGATAATGGGTAAAGTCTGACACATGTTGTAAAGTGTTTGGTTTTAATGCATAGGTTTAAAATTTTGGATTTTGAGCCCTTTTACACTGCCCTAATTTTTTGGCAGGCAGCACACGTAACTTTATGTGGAGTAGGCACTTAGGAATGTGCTCATTCCATAGGCCAGACTAAAAGGTGAATACTGGGTTGGGAAAAAGCCCTTTCTTCTTATCTGGAGATGGAGTTACTGGTGCCAAAACGATATCATTATATCTTTTGTTTGAGGAGCTCTTCAGAGTCTTTTCATTAATGACAGACGCAGGGACCCAATGACGGGAGTTAATGTGGATTCTCGCCTGAAGAGCACACCATACAGAGGTTGTAGATACCGGCTCAACATGGCATGGTTCAGGTATGAGGGTGCTCTCCACATGGCCTAAGACAGGGTACCCTGTGATCTGCTTACTTTAATCCTGCTAGATGCCTTTTACTTGAGGAGCTCCAAGGACGGGCGACTTATGGCAGGATAATCCCCCAACCTAAGGCAGGGCCCTGGGAACCCTAGGAAGGGTAAGGGGAAAAAAAAAGGCCTGGTCCCCACTTGACCTAGTAGTCATCGGGCACCCCTCTGTTCCCAGGAGAGAGGGATCACTTCACCACCCGAGAGGAGGGTCTCTCCTTGTCTCAGTCCCTTGTCCTTTGCTCTGACACCATGGTTGACTCTGACTGGTGCTCTCCACTTGATAGCTGCCTGCCTTTGTATGGGAAGGGGGAGGGGATCTGTTGGGAGCTGTTTCCCCCTAGAGATCATTGCAGGAACCATCGCCCTGGGGAGACTATGGGGAACCCCACACCCATGGTTGTACTGGGATTGGTTCTGTTGCCCCACACCCAGTTGAAGCTGTTAATGGAGAAAAATAAAATAAATAAATAAAAAAAAATAATATTGCAAATAATATAGTTTCTGTATGATTATTTTGGGTCTGGGCAGTTGGGAGTGAATGAGCAGCGTCTGCCAAAAGAATGGCATACCAGCGTGGGGCAAGAATTTAAAGTTTAAAAAAAAAAGGCTTTTAGACCCGCAAAAATGGAAGCCAAGCACAGCTATTTGGTAACAGCATTTTTTTTTCAGAGAGCTTCTGTTTGCTGGTGGTACGCAGGAGCACAGAAGCTCCTTTAAGAAAGGTGTTCCTGATTCAGCATTAACAGCCAAAATCAAAGTGCAACTTCTTTAAGAAATGGCAGCTTCCTGGTTTGTGATATTTGCAGGTACAACTATGAATCCTTCAGGAGGCCAAGCACTTAAGGGGTCTGTGAGCAGTGTGTTACAAATGACTTAAAGGTAACACAGACCCACTGTAACCCTGGATCTGGTGTGGAGAGAATGAACATGCCTCTCCAAATCAAAATCTTCTGAATTTAGAAGGCATGCACAAAGCCCAATTCCTGTAATAATTGAGTAAACACATTGAAATTACAATATACATACTTGGTAAGTTCATAGTTTTGAAAAGATTTTTATATATTGGTTGTATGAATACCAGATTAAAATTTATACTAAGCCAAGCTTATCCATACATACTACTTATGTTGGTGCATTGGAATTGCAACAGTTCTTACCAATACATTAAGCTGTTATGTTCTGCTTCTTTACTTAAACATTTTGCTTTGTCTCACCTCAAGCAATGTGTCAAATGGTGAGGGTATGAGGCTTTGATATCTTAAAACTGTCGGTTACAAATATAAAACTATGTCACTGGGGTAGGAAAGCCCTCAGTTACACAGTACAAGCTAAATATGGTTGTGCTCTTTTAAAAAATGTACTCACAAAAATGAGTAGTGAATAGGATTTTAGCCACTGACATGTTTGATAATTTCAAGTCACCCATTTGGTGTTATTAAATGGTTTCTTTGTAATCACAGATTTCATCACATAGATAAATAGAACTTTATGATAATCATGGGATTAATTCATTTGAAATTCAGAAATGTGACTTCCTGTACATTTGATACAGTAATTCCCTTACTGCTTTTCTTACTGGAATATTCAGGTACCATGCAGTTTAAAATATAGAGAATTTTGAGAATGAATGCATGATATGCAATTTTTTTTCAAATTCACAATATGCTTCACAAGTTTAAATAATACTGACTGAGACTATGAAGTGCAGAATGAATACTTGAAGGAGGAAGATAATAATTACAGCAAAAGCCATAAACAAAGCTGTTAAAATGGTAAGTCTGTTATCAGAGAGATTATTCTCAAATTTTTTTTTTGTGACTTTTTTATCACTGTATCCAAGTAGACTCTGCTAACATGGATCTTTCCAGAAAATATACCCTGCCAAAATCCTGAAAATTTTTCTTATTTATAAGTATAGATTTAAATTGTAAAGTTTCCTTATTCTATGCATATGTCTAAACTGCTAATATAACCTATTTATATCCAATGTGATTGCCCTCTACAAATAATATAATTGGTATTGTTTTTCCACTGTGACCATTTCACCCCAATTATGTTGCTGAATAAATTTACATAACAACTATATTCCCATCTTAAGTAGTGATTATATTTAATGTCAAAAGAAATAATATTATTTTCTTTCTCATCATAGTGAAAGGTTTTGATAATGAATCTGAGTTTATAAAAATAACAGAGCATCAGTTTCAGTTTAATTACAAATTTAGAAAATTTCATATTGGAGGTTCTAATTAAAACTTGAAAAGTGTCATATTAATAATAAATTCTGATAATTGTCTAAACAATGACCAATATGTATTTTTGGCCATTTTTAATTTTCACAATAGAAAAAGTGACAATTTCAATAGTTGTTCCATGTTTTTTTTTTCATTTTTATTAACAGATTGAAATGTTGGTAACAATTAGTAATTTTTTATTAAGGTAGGCAGATAGGATGCTTTGAGTGTGAATATTACTTATAGAATGTTCATTTTCAAAATCTGGCTGGAAAAAAGTATGATAAAAATGTTAAAGTATGAAACAGCATTTATTCACATCCATATTTTTAATTGCTATCTCCATAAATATTTTCAACAAATCTTTTTCAGATACAGTGAGAACCTGAAGACAAGAAAGTTAAAAATAATTTTATGTGGGCATTTCAGAAGGTATGCATTGTTCACTGGTGTGATAAGTAACAGTTAAATTTAGAGACAAAAGAGAATTACAAATACTTACCTATATTTGTCAGCTTAAACAAAGTACTAGTTTGTTTTTTTCTGATTGTTATTTCATAGAAATATTATTTTATCATTCTTCCTACTGAAAGAAAAAAGGTATAATCTTTTGTTATTTATTTAAAATGCAGCAACATGAGCCTAAATTAGTGTGAGAAAATGTCATACTCTTCTTATTCTAAGTAAGGTCTGTATTCATCTATATATTGAATATGTTTTAAAGTGCTTCTCCTCTTATTTCAAGTTTTCAATGGCTGTAAGATAGGTTTTCATTGTCTTTAGTGGCTTAGCTTCTAT
This sequence comes from Microtus agrestis, assembly GCA_902806775.1. NCBI lineage: Eukaryota > Metazoa > Chordata > Mammalia > Rodentia > Cricetidae > Microtus > Microtus agrestis. The sequence continues at coordinate 143,343 of CADCXT010000527.1, read as the reverse complement.
AAGTTACATATGGTCCAGCAAATACTCCTGCACCAATGTTCAGTCAGGTAAGAAACCCTAATTAGATGCAGTGAGTCACAAGCAATAAAAAAAGACAAAAAGGCAAGGTTGGGACATATTGGAAAGAAAAGGTTCATGAAAGTGGAAGGAGAAAAACATATGGTAATGTGGGATGAATTGACTAATATATATATATATATATATATATATATATATATGTTAATTTATCAAAATATTTAAAAATAAACAATCATCTACAAAGACACGGTGTATATACTTACAGACATAATGACTGATGAATACCAGTTAACCATTTGAAAGGCCATTTTGATCTCAAACTAATTTATATTTATTAGTTTAAGTAGGACATCATATTTCTTAATTGAAACAGTCTTTAGTATGTTACAACGTAATTGATAAATCAATCTAGATAAATTAATAATGAATTAGATTACAATTTTTCTGTAGCTATAAAACCCCTGATTTTCCTTTTTTTAAAAGTTAAAAAATATGTTACATATAATATAACTTCTCTTTCAACAGTTCATTATTTTGCTTGCCATTGTAATCTACATTTGTATCATTAAATAAATTATAATCTACTTTTGTTATTGGGTCTTTATATAGTCCTGTTTGGATTCCTAGAATACAGTTTAGTCTATATGTATAAAGTTAATGCACAGTAAATGTGGATTGAATTTAAGTTGACAAAAGGAGATGGTGCTAGACAGATGGTGTATGCTGAAAATACACTAAAGAATTCAATTTTAAAATTAAATTTATAAAATTATTCCTAACTTTTATGATACCATGGATAGTACCTTTTTCCATGTTCTTACTCAATTGAAAAAGGGAGTTTGTCAAAATAGTGACTCCAAATAAAGGCAAGATTTAACAGGTTGTAGAGATTAACTGTGAAACAAGTAGAAGTGGAACAGTGAAACAAGACAGTGTAAGTGAAACTAAACAGTGGAACAAGAGAGTGAAAAGTGACTTAGAAAATGTTAGCTGGAAGATTTAGGTAGGGAGTGCTTGGAACCAGATGCTTGCTTTTAGACCTCAACAATTGTCTATTGCATTAAGCTGAAAGAAAATAAAGTATTCTTGGGTTCAAATTCTAATCCTATAATGTATGACTCAAGAAATTAGAATAACAATAGCACCTGCCTTGCAGGGCTATTGTTGAGAGGCAAAATAAAGTTTAGACAGAGTTAAGGTTCTGTAAGTGAAATGAAACTTGGAAATCTTTAATTCTGAAATTCATTTTCTTCTTCCTATGGCCCAATTCTTAGTTGTATCCATTCACATTACTATTCTTACACTTGTTCATTCTTTGAGAATTTCATAAAATGTATTTTGATCATATTCACCTGTAGTCTCCACTCAACTCCTTTCAGATCCACTTTCTAACCCCTTCCCAAATTCAGGCTCTCCCTGACTCCCTAGAGACCCATCTCTATAGCCTTTATTCTATGTATATATAGAAAACACACAGGCAAACGTTCAAGACCTTTTAGTAGACACACCCTCAAAGAAAATTGATGATCCCACACTCTATAACATCAATAGTTGATACCTTCTTCTTGCCTAAGATTAGGGGTCAATGAGTCTGTCTGTTCTGAAATTCAATAATTTTCTTAAATTATTTTTAATTATTTGCCTTTTTATCTCAGAAATGTACTTATCATACTTTATCAATAACCCCTGGACATGTGTGAAACAAGAGTCTTGTAACACAGTTCTGGCAAATTTTTAAATTGCTTCCCTCCTACCACTATCTCCTAAATATTGCAATTACAGCTATGTTAAATTGTGCTTAGCTATCAATTATCATTTTTATTAGTAACATCTTGTTTCTTTTATCTTTACTTTTCAGATGAAAGTTTAAGACATCCCACTTAGTGAAACTTTATTTTTGCAAATTCTACAATAATTGTTTAAAATAGAGTTACATCCCTCTATTATTCTTTGATAGCCTCGAGACTATCCTGACATTTATGATAGTGCATATAGCAGTTCCAATGCACTTCATACAAGGCAAATTTGAAATAAGGGAGGGAGGCAGAATATACAGGCAGAAAGAAAAGTAATACATTTGAAAAGTTGTGTAGGATTTTGCAGTTTAAAAAAGCTCACAATTTTGACAAAAAAATAGCAGTGATGATTTAGGTGGATAGGAGAATTTTTGGAGAGATTTTTAAAAAAGGAATTACCTCATATTAACACAAAATAAAGAAATCATCTTTTCACTATCATTTTGTACTAATAATAAAACAACTGACTATGTATTAAACTATTCTGTTTTCCTTATCTGTTTCATCCATTTTTAAGATGCTGCTTAATTCCTAGATGTTATTCCCTCTATATTATCATATTTAAAAACAACAAAAATATAATCCTTTTGCTTTTTTGAGGCAGCTTTATCCTCCCAATTTTTTACTCAGACTTCAAAAGAGAAGAACAAAGAAAGCATAAAGAAATATATACAATATAAAGAAAAACAAAGTCCCCAATACTGGCTGATCTTCCCATCTCGTCTTTGAATGTTCTCAGAGACAGAAGAAAATCCAAATTCCAAAACTCAGTTTTCTCTTGCTGTTAGTGTAAATATTTTTAAAGTTCATAAAAGATATTTAATGAGACATGAACACATGAATGCTAAAGAAAATTACAGCTCAGGTTACAGGACAGTATGCCCAGAAGAATAATGCTTATTTTTTTTATTAATAATGCAGGCTAATACATATGAATAGATAAAAGAACTTGAAAATATTTATCCTACAAAGGTGATAATACATTGTCTAAAGCTTTGTACTCAGTGGGTGGCTTGAATTTTATTGTTATTGATTATGTTATATTTTCTGTTCTGCTAGAGTAAACCTGTACTATTTTGAGTAAGAAAAATATTTCTGATTAACATAAAAGTAGACATCATTGTTCATATCCTATGAAAAATTATGTGGAAGGTCACATATATGACATGATAATTAACATTTACATGCCTTTCCTTGGTTTGTAAACTTGGATATTTGTGGTGGGTCACATCTGTAAACCCTACAATAGGGAAATGGAAAAGAGGAGGATCATGAATTGAAGGTCCTCTGTTGGACAACCAATTCAAGGACAGCTTGTCAGAATAAAGACAACAAATCTTAGTATCCTGTATTTGCCTCACAAATAATATATTTAAAGGTTCCTATTCCAGAAATCCTAAAAGTGACCTGAATTTTCACTTTCTTATTTTTCCATGTTCTTCCAGAATACATAGTGATTATGTCCTCTGAGGACTCATCAATTTCTGCATTATTGTGTATATAATTATTAGAGTTCTCCATAACTAACCACTGTAGTTACACTAAGCCTGGCCCTTCATTATTTTCCTTTTAATCCCAGAATAAAAATGGTCCACACTACTTTAAATTTGTTTGGTAAATATTTATTGATTTCATTTAAATAAGTATTTCATTACTTAACCTCTACTGGAGTGGGGATAATGGTTGTGATAGCAGGGCTTAGAATATTTCTGTGGGCTCATAGTTTTTCCAGTAAATCTAAGATACAGTTAATTTGTCATTTTCTTCCATGCACTGAGTTGATGAATGTGTAGAATATAGTTTAGTTAATTCTCTTTTGGAATAAATAGGTAGATAAAGTCCTTATACTATAAATGGAAAGCTGGTTTTTGTTGCTGTTGTAGTTGTTTTACAAATGAGATGAGTGAAGTAAAAGGCTGGGCACACATTCTTGAAAAGACAAAAATTTCTTTTTTCTAATATTAAAATAAGATAAAATAAAAAAATAATGCATTGGAATTGGACAACATAAACAGAAGTATAAAAAAGGCACAAGAAATATACCCATTTGTTCACACATTCAGAAATCTCATAAAATAACAATTTGGGAGCCATATTATAAATGCAGGGGACCTGGTGCAGATCTATACAGGCTCTGGGCATGCCTTCTCAGTCTTTGTGAGTTCATATGAACTTTAATCATGTTTATGTGAAAGGCCTTGTTTTCTTCATGTCCTCAAAGCCCTATGGCTCTTACACTCTTTCCAAATCTATTCCACAGGATTCTCTGAACACTGAGAGGAAGGTTTTGAGAGTGACATCCCATTTAGTGCTTAGTGTTCCAAGACCTCTCATTCTCTGCATAATTCCTGACTGTGGGTCTTTGTATTTGTTCCCATCTGCTGCAGGAGAATGTTGTGGAATATTAGTTGAACACGTGTTACATTCATTTTTCCTTTGTAATATTTGTTTAATGCATCAAAATGTGTTGCATTTTTATATTGCATTTGTTTAACTCCGTGAAACTGTGTTTCTTTGCCTTACAAAAACATCTGATTGGGCTAATAAAGAGCTGAATGCCCAAAAGTTAGGCAGGAGAAAAGATAGGCAGGACAGGAATGCAGAGAGAAAAAAATAGGAGGAGAAATCTAGCCTTGAGGGAAAAGAGGAGGGTAGAGCAAGAAAAGGAAAAGAAGAGGATGTCATAGTCCAGCCACACAGTCACACAACCAGCGACGGAGTGAGAAGGAAAGAAAGTTATATAGGTTAAAGAAAAGTAAAATCCGCTTTTTTTGGGCTACCAGGCGAACCTGCCTAGGTGCTTTGGAGTTCCATCTGGACGGGTGAGTGTCTCCTATTCAGGGGCGGGGTGTCTCAGAAGCGAGCACAAACTCCCATCCCCCAGCTCCTTCTGCAGGGCTGTCTTCCTTAGGCACGACCCAACCCCCCATCGCACCACCCCACAACCCTGCCCTGCAGTCTGCTCGGACCAGTGCTGAAACCGGTTTTAAGCTCCTACACTAAGGCTACCCATCCAGAGCTAGCCGGGAGTCCCTGCCTTCCAGGCAGGTCTCAAGGCTCCCTGTAAGGGAGCTCGGGCACATATAGAAGGTGCTCCAGGGCCTCCAGTGGTCTCCTGGACCCAGTGCCGCCTCCCACGTCCGATTGGCGTCCGAGTTGTGGTGCTGAGGAGTTCCATCTGGACGGGTCGGTTCCTGCTTCTACACTGAAGAGATACACCCAGAGAGTCAGTCACAGCAAAGACTGGACCAAGACACCAGGCCTCTCCAGGCTCCATTTGAAGGAAGAGATGGGAAGGCGCCAATGCAAGAATTCCCCCAACAACCTGAAAGGCAACATGTCATCACCAGAATCCAGGGATCCCGAAATAAGAAGAATTGTACACCCTACTCCAGAAGAATTAGAAGAAATAGACTCAAAAGTGAATTATATGAAAATAATAGAAGACCTTAAACAGGAGGTGAAAAACTGCCATAAACAATTAGAGATGACAAACAAAAAGGTAGAGGAAATGAATAAATCGCTCAAAGATACCCAAGAAAACCAAGAGAAACAAGAAAAGGCAATCAAACAGGTAAGAGAAGCGGTTCAAGACTTGAAGAATGAAATGGAAGTAATGAAGAAAACACAAACCGAGGGAAGGATGGAGATGGAAAACCTGGGTAAACGAACGGGAACTACAGAGGCAAGTACTGCCAACAGAATACAAGAGATTGAAGAAAGGATCTCAGACGCTGAAGATACCATAGAGAAAATAAACGTACTGATCAAAGAAAACAACAAATCCAACAAGCTCTCATCACAAAACGTTCAGGAAATCTGGGACACAATAAAAAGACCAAACCTAAGAATAATTGGAGTCGAAGAAGGAGAAATGCAGCTCAACGGTCCAGAAAATATATTTAATGAAATTATAGAAGAAAACTTTCCCAACCTAAAGAAAGATATACCTATAAAGATTCAAGAAGCATACAGAACACCAAATAGGCTGGATCAAAAAGAACATCCCCTCGCCATATAATAATCAAAACACAAAGCATACACAATAAAGAAAGAATATTAAGGGCTGCAAAGGAAAAAGGCCAAGTTACTTATAAAGGTAAACCTATCAGACTTACACCTGACTACTCTATGGAAACCATGAAAGCCAGAAGGTCCTGGATAGATGTACTGCAGAAGCTAAGAGAACATGGATGCAAGCCCAGACTACTATACCCAGCCAAGCTTTCGTTCACTATAAATGGAGAGAACAAAATTTTCCAGGATAAAAACAAACTTAAACAATATGTAGCCACAAATCCAGCCTTACAGAAAGTATTAGAAGGAAAACCACAAACCAAGGAGCCCAATAATGACCACAATAACTCAAACATCTAGACTCCCTTCACCAGTGCAACTCAAAGAAGGCAAACAAACTCTATGACTAAAAATATGACCAGAGTTAACAACCACAGGTCATTAATATCCCTTAATGTCAATGGACTCAACTCACCTATAAAAAGGCACAGGCTAAGAGATTGGATACACAAACAGGATCCAACATTCTGCTGTTTACAAGAAACACACCTCAACCACAAAGACAGGCACCTACTTAGAGTAAAGCGATGGGAAAAGGTTTATCAAGCAAATGGTCCTAAGAAACAAGCAGGTGTGGCCATACTAATTTCTAACAAAGTTGACTTCAAACTTAAATCAATCAGAAGAGATGGAGAGGGACATTTTATACTCATAACAGGAACAATTCATCAGGATGAAGTCTCAATCCTGAATATCTATGCCCCTAATATAAAAGCACCCACGTACATAAAAGAAACATTACTAAAACTCAAGGATGCCATCAAACCGCACACACTAATAGTAGGAGATTTCAACACTCCTCTTTCACCAATGGACAAGTCAATCAGAAAGAAACCTAACAGAGAAATAAGAGAATTAATAGAGGTAATGAATCAAATGGACTTAACAGACATCTATAGATCATTCCACCCAAATGGGAAAGAATATACCTTCTTCTCTGCAGCTCATGGAACCTTCTCGAAAATTGACCACATCCTCGGGAACAAAGCAAACTTACACAGTTACAAAAAAATATTCGAAACCTCCTGTGTCTTATCAGATCACCATGGACTAAAGTTAGAATTCAACAACTATGCTACCCCCAGAAAGCCTACAAACTCATGGAAACTGAACAGTCAACTATTGACCCACACCTGGATCAAAGAAGAAATAAAGAAAGAAATTAAAGTCTTCCTTGAATTCAATGAAAATAAAGGAACAACCTACTCAAACTTATGGGACACTATGAAAGCAGTCCTAAGGGGAAAGTTCATAGCCCTAAGTGCCCACTTAAAGAAAACAGAGAAAGCACACATTGGAGACTTAACAGCCCACCTGAAAGCTCTAGAAAAAAAAGAAGCAGACTCACCTAGGAGGAGTAGAAGGCTGGAAATAGTCAAACTGAGGGCAGAAATCAACAAAATAGAAACACAGAAAACAATCCAAAGAATCAATGAAACAAAAAGCTGGTTCCTGGAGAAAATCAACAAAATTGATAAACCCCTATCGAAACTAATCAAACGGCAGAGAGAGAATATGCAAATTAGTAAGATCAGAAATGAAAAGGGGGACATAACCACAGACATAGAGGAAATTCAGAGAATCATTAGATCTTACTACAAAAACCTGTATGCCACAAAACTGGAAAATGTAAAAGAAATGGACACATTTTTAGATAGATACCATATACCAAAGCTAAATCAGGACCAGGTGAACAATTTAAATAGACCTGTGAGTCGCGAAGAATTAGAAGCTGTTATCAAAAACCTCCCTACCAAAAAAAAGTCCAGGACCAGATGGTTTCAATGCGGAATTCTACCAGAACTTCCAAGAAGACCTAATGCCTATACTCCTTAATGTATTTCACAATATAGAAACAGAAGAGTCATTGCCAAATTCCTTTTATGAAGCTAAAGTCACTCTGATACCAAAACCACACAAAGACTCAACCAAGAAAGAGAATTACAGGCCAATCTCACTCATGAACATCGACGCAAAAATCCTCAACAAAATACTGGCAAACCGTATCCAAGAACACATTAGAAAAATTATCCATTATGATCAAGTAGGCTTCATCCCAGAGATGCAAGGCTGGTTCAACATACGAAAATCTATCAATGTAATCCATCATATAAATAAACTGAAAGAAAAAAACCATATGATCATTTCTTTAGATGCTGAAAAAGCTTTTGACAAAATTCAACATCCCTTTATGATAAAAGTCTTGGAGAGATTAGGGATTCAAGGGTCATACCTAAATATAATAAAAACTATTTACAGCAAGCCGACAGCTAACATCAAACTAAACGGAGAGAATCTCAAAGCCATCCCGCTAAAATCAGGAACACGACAAGGCTGTCCACTCTCTCCATACCTCTTCAACATAGTGCTTGAAGTTTTAGCAATAGCAATAAGACAACATAAGGGGATCAAGGGGATTCGAATTGGAAAGGAAGAAGTTAAACTTAAGTTATTTGCAGATGATATGATAGTGTACATAAGCGACCCCAAAAACTCCACCAAAGAACTCCTACAGCTGATAAACACCTTTAGTAATGTGGCCGGGTACAAGATCAACTCCAAAAAATCAGTCGCCCTCCTATACACAAAGGATATGGAAGCAGAGAGGGAAATAAGAGAAGCTTCTCCTTTCACGATAGCCACAAACAGCATAAAATATCTTGGGGTAACTCTAACCAAAGAAGTGAAAGATCTATTTGACAAGAACTTTAAGGCATTGAAGAAAGAAATTGATGAAGATACCAGAAAATGGAAGGATCTCCCTTGCTCCTGGATTGGGAGGATCAACATAGTAAAAATGGCAATCCTACCAAAGGCAATCTATAGATTCAATGCAATCCCCATCAAGATCCCATCAAAATTCTTCACTGATCTTGAGAGGACAATAATCAACTTTATATGGAAAAACAAAAAACCCAGGATAGCCAAAACAATCTTATACAATAAAGGAACTTCTGGAGGCATTACCATCCCTGACTTCAAACTCTACTACAGAGCTTCAGTAATGAAAACAGTGTGGTATTGGCATAAAAACAGAGAAGTCGACCAATGGAATCATATCGAAGACCCGGATCTTAACCCACAAACCTATGAACACCTCATTTTCGATAAAGGTGCTAAAAGTATACAATGGAAGAAAGAAAGCATCTTCAACAATTGGTGCTGGCACAACTGGATGTCAACCTGTAGAAGAATGAAAATAGACCCATATTTATCACCATGCACAAAACTCAAGTCCAAATGGATCAAAGACCTCAATATCAATCTGAATACACTGAACCTGATAGAAGAGAAAGTGGGAAGTACCCTACAACTGATGGGCACAGGCGAACGCTTCCTAGGTACAACCCCAACAGCACAGTCATTAAGGACAACATTGAATAAATGGGACCTACTGAAATTGAGAAGCTTCTGTAAAGCAAAGGACACTGTCACTAAGACAAAAAGGCAACCCACTGACTGGGAGAAGATCTTCACCAGCCCCGCAACAGACAAAGGTCTGATCTCCAAAATATATAAAGAACTCAAGAAATTAGACTTTAAAATACTAATTAACCCAATTAAAAAATGGGGCACTGATCTGAAGAGAGAATTCTCAACAGAAGGAGTTCAAATGGCCAAAAGACACTTAAGGTCATGCTCAGCCTCCTTAGCGATCAGGGAAATGCAAATCAAAACAACATTGAGATATCATCTTATACCTGTCAGAATGGCTAAAATCAAAAACACCAATGATAGCCTTTGCTGGAGAGGCTGTGGAGAAAGGGGTACCCTCATCCATTGCTGGTGGGAATGCAAACTTGTACAACCACTTTGGAAAGCAGTGTGGCGGTTTCTCAGGAAATTCGGGATCAATCTACCCATGGACCCAGCAATGCCACTCTTGGGAATATACCCACGAGAGGCCCGATCATATGACAGGGACATTTGTTCAACAATGTTCATAGCAGCCTTATTTGTAATAGCCAGAACCTGGAAACTACCTAGATGCCCTTCAATGGAAGAATGGATGAAGAAAGTGTGGAATATATACACATTAGAATACTACTCAGAGGTAAAAAACAATGACTTCGCGAATTTTGCATACAAATGGATGGAAATAGAAAACACTATCCTGAGTGAGGTAACACAGACCCAAAAAGATGAACATGGGATGTACTCACTCATAATTGGTTTCTAGAGATAAATAAAGAACCTTCATCTGACGAAGGATGGAGATAGAGACAGAGACCCACACTGGAGCACCGGACTGAGCTCCCCATGTTCCAATGAGGAACAGAAGGAGGGAGAATACGAGCAAAGATGTCAGGACCACAAGCGATGCACCCACCCACAGAGACAGTGGGGCTGATCCATTGGGAGCCCACCAAGGCCAGCTGGACTGTGACTGAAAAAGCATGGGATAAAACCGGACTCCTTGAATTGGGCGGACAATGAGGGCTGCTGACAAGGCAAGAACAATGGCACCGGGTTTTGATCCCACTTCATGTCCTGGCTTTGTGGGAGCCTAGCCAGTTTGGATGATCACCTTTCTAGACCAGGATTGAGGGGGGAGGACTTTGATCTTTCCACAGGGCAGGGAAGCCTGACTGCTCTTCAGTCTGGATATGGAGGGGGGGGGGGGGGGGGGGGGGGGGGGGGGGGGGGAGGGAAATGGGAGGCGGGGAGGAGGCAGAAATTTATTTTTTTCCAATATAAAAAAAACTAAAAAAAAAAAGAGGACAGCTTACAAACTTTTGTTTGGATGTCCAATGGTTAAACCTCTAGTGATAATATTCTTATGGGAGACCTTGAGCTGCTAGGTAAAATCCTTACAAAAACAGTTTCTAATAGAGAGCTTAAAACAGCTGCCTAACAGGTACTCAAGCAGGTAAAGTATAAATCCACAGATAAAGTATACAATAATCAACAAATACAGTATATTAATCATAATTCAGCTATGGCAAGTGTGTATATTAGATGTAAAACTTATTATACAACAGCTTTATAAAACATGCTGCTTATGGCTAAATCTTCTCAGTTTTGCTAGTTAAGATATTAAACTCTTAATTTAATCCAGTAGCTTGTCTGATATAAAAGGACAGGATAGAATCTGGATAATGGTTTAACAAAATATTGTCTATGATCAATGTTTCTTATACTAAACCGTAGATTCATTGATAATTTTAAGATTGATTCCTGGACAATTGCCTTTGCTAAATTCAAAGGCCAAAAACAATGGTATTTTCCCAGATCACTGCTACTATTTATGCACCTGTATCTTGCTAATGTTATAGCAAAAAATCCCTTAAAGGATTTTATGCTAAATTTTACAAATGGCTCTTCCAATGGAGGAACTGCATATATGGCTAACAATAATAAAAATTATAGAGCATAACAAGGCTCCTTCAAAGCAACTCTTAAAAGTTGCCAGCAGATCCTGATGCAAACGGATCTGGCTTGATGACACCAAGCTTACCTTTGATAAGACAAGGTGAAAAAGCCCTTGGAATGCATTATGAAAAAACCCGACCTGTATATATATTTGGGGTCGAGGACGTGTTTGTGCTTTTTTCACAGAAAGAAAATGAATCCTGGACGTGATGTCGAGGCTGTGGACACAGAGGAGTGCCAGACTTCCAGAGATGATTGAGGAGAGGTCCTTGGTCCGGTCTCCCTGGCCCCAAGGAAAGGAGTGCCTGATAACAAAACCACCTACACCACTCTGCAGAGGGTCATCCTGCCTCCAGAGTCCAGGGAGACCCGGCGGACATAAGTGCCAGGATGTGCTTCATGTAGCTGAATCCAACTCGCCTCACCCAGGTTCCCCCACCTGTCCTGGAGCACAAAAGCTAAACTGCTTCTGCAGCTTGAACTCTAGTCTGCTTTGGAGCTGAGTTGCAGACTAAACATCAGACGGCTTTAAACTTTGGGTCACAGAACTCATTTTAATTAAAATATTAACCTCTCTTCACTTAAGAAGGAGAAAACTGGGGGTTCCTGTCACTGTTGCTCAGAGACTGGAACTGGTGGTATTTGATAACATCAATGTATGTCATTGTACTCCTACTGAAATTGATCAAATGATATTTGTAACTGCTTATAGATGTTGAGAAAAGTTTGACACATGCTGAAAAGTGTTTGGGTTTAATGCATATGTTAAAAGTTTAGATTTTGATCCCTTTTACACTGCCCTAATTTTTGGCAGGCAGCACACGTAACTTTATGTGGAGTAGGCACTTGGAAAGGAGGACATACCATAGGCCAGACTAAAAGGTGAATACTGGGTTGGGAAAAAGCCCATTCTTCTTGTCTGGAGATGGAGTTATTGGTGCCAAAATTATATCATTATATCTCTTGTTTGAGGAACTCCTCACAGTCTTTTCATTAATGATAGATGCAGGGGCCCAATGACGGGAGTTAGTGTGGATCCTCGGCTGAATAGCACACCATACAGAGGTTGTAGAAACCGGCTCAACATGGCATGGTACAGGTATGAGGGCGCTCTCCACATGGCCTAAGACAGGGTGCCCTGTGATCTGCTTACTTTAATCCTGCTAGATGCCTTTTATTTGAGGAGCTCCAAGGACGGGCGACTTATGGCAGGATAGTCCCCCAACCTAAGGCAGGGCCCTGGGAACCGTAGGACGCCTAAGGGGGAAAGAAAAAAGGCCTGGTCCCCACTCGACCTAGGAGTCATCGAGCACCCCTCTGTTCCCAGGAGAGGTGGATTGCTGCACCACTCGAGAGGAGGGTCTCTCCTTGTCTCAGTCCCTCCTCCTTTGGTCTGACACCATGGATGACTCTGACTGGTGCTCTCCACGTGATAGCTGCCTGCCTTTGTATGGGAGGGGGAGGGGATCTGTGGGGAGCCGTTTCCCCCTAGAGATCATTGCAGGAACCATTGCCCTGGGGAGACTGCGCCCCGGGTGTGTGTTTTTTGCCTCCCCCTTTTCCCCCCCTTTTATGGAAAAAAAAAAAAAAAAAAAAAAAAAAAAAAAAAAAAAAAAAAAAAAAAAATGGGAGAATTAAAAATATTTTTTATAATTTTTTTTTTTTCTTTTTGGGGGGCCTCCCTTTCCTTTGGGGGGGGGGGGGGGGGGGGGGGGGGGGGGGGGGGGGGGGGGGGGGAGGGGGGGGAGGGGGGGGGGGGAGTTTGTATAAATTAAAAAAAAAAAATAAAAAAAAATATAAAAAAAAAAAAGGGGGGGGGTTAAAAAAAAACCCCCATGGAGGGGGGGGGGGGGGCCCCCCAAAAAAAAAAAAAAGAGAAAAGTTTCTGTTGCTCTTTTTTTTTTTGTTCCCTCCTTTTTAAATGTTTTTTAAAAAAAAATAAAATAAAAATAAAAAAAAAAATAAAAATAAATATAAAAATTTAAATGGTAATTTAAAATTTATTTTTTTATTTTATTTTTTTTTTTTTTTTTTTTTTTTTTTTTTTTAGGGGGGGGGGGGTGGGTTGGGGGGGGGGGGGGGGGGAGAGGAGGGGGGGGGGGGAGGGGGGGGAGGGTTATAATTAAAATTTAAAAAAAAATAAATAAAAAATAATTTTAAAAAAAAATAAAAAAAAAAGGGGGGGTTTATTAAAAAAAAAAAAACCTCATGTAATAGGGGTGGGGGGTCCAGCCCCAAAAAAAAAAAAGGAAAAAAAATACAGGAGGAGGCTTCTCTGATGATGGGTAAGCAAGGCACTCATTTATGATTATAGAAAAATGTTATTAGGTGTCATTTTATGGCTACATTGTTTAGTAGAATTGGCATTTGGAGTTTAAACTAGGTCCCTGAGCTATCTAGCATCAAATTCTTAGTCACCCAAAGAGTGTTGGGTATGGGTTCCATGACATCAAGTGGGCCTTAAGTCAAATCAGATATTGGTTGATTACTCTCACAAACTTAGTGTCACCATCTCCCTAGAAAATCTTGCATCCAGGACACCATTGTCTAAAAGGGGGGTTCTGGCTGGGTTGGTGCTTATATTTATTTTTGTAGTATGCAGAGTATCTTCCTGTATCAAAAACAATAGAAGACAGTGATGAAGGTTCCATGTAGGCACTGGCTTGACTTATAGATATTCAATGATATTTTGTAGATGTTTTCTTCAGCAATGGAGACTTGCCATCAATTTGCTGAGAGCAACCTATAGTCATTGTGACGGATTTGATTGTTTGTGGGTTCCCATGAGAACTATTTTGCCATCAGATTTAGATGTAACCAATTCCCACTACTGGATGCTTCATTTGGTGATAAGACATGGCCAGTTGAGGCTCTATCTGTTCCCATTATTTAGTGGTTTTATATCTAGATCACCTTCATATATGCACATGGTTTAAGAAAGTTCTACTCTATTAGGCTTCCATACTATCCTTCAAATTATCCTTAATTTTAGATGCATCTCCCCTCATTCTCTGCCTTGTCCTTCTCTACCCTACATGCCCACAATGATCCTCTTGTTTCAGCCACTATCCACTTATAGTATCTATTCCAAGTCCTTAATAAAGAAAACTGTCTTGCTAATTCCTTGCTTTATAAATAACCTCTGTAGTGCTATGAATTTTAGCTTCGTTATCATTTACAGTTAATATTCACATAAAAATGAACACATATCGTATTTGTAATTCCTATCTAGGATACCTTGCTCAGGATTTTTTTTTGTAGTTCTATTTTCCTGCAAACTTCATTTCATTCTTTTATTAACAGACTCTTAATACATTGGTTAATATACATTTTCGTTATCCCTTCTTCTGTTGAAGGACAGGTTGTTTCTTGTTGTTTCCATTTTCTAGATGTTATGAATAGAGCAGGAATCAACATGGCTGAAAAGGTTTCTCTTTGGTAGGATGAAAGTATATGCCCAAGAGTTGTATAGTTGGAACTTGAGATAGATTTTTCTTCATCATTCTAAGCAATTGCCACACTTATTTCTATAGTGGCTGTTCAAATTTGCACAGTCACCAGCAATAATTAAGTGTTCCTTTTGTCCCATAACCTGAACATTATTAGTTGGCATTTAATTGTCTTAGGATTTGTTTCAGGTGTAAGGTGAAATCTCAAAGTAGTTTTGATTTGCATTTTCCCTCATTTATATATGTTATTTATTTTCTTAGTATCTAGTTGGTTGAGTTCTTTATATATATTGGATATTAGCCCTCTATAGGATGTGGGATCAATAAAACAACCTTTTCCCCATTATGCATGGCAGTGTCCTTTACCATGTAAAAGCCTCTCAGTTTCATGAGGTCGCAAATTTTTAATATTGTGGATCTCTTTGCCGACGCTGACTATATTCTGTTCAGAAAGTCTTTACCTGTGCTGAGAAATTCAAGCCTATTCCCCAATTTCAATTCTATCTGGTCCAGTGTATCTTGTCTTATGGTTAGGCCTTTGATTGACTTGGAGTTTAGTTTCGTGCAGAGGGATAAGCATAGGTGTGGTTATGTTGTTCTACATGCAGATATTCATTTTGGCCAGTACCATTTGTTGAAGATGCTGTCTTTTTCCCAGTGTACAATTCTGGCTTCTTTGTAAAGAAAAATAAAACAAAACAACAAAAAAACAGGCATCCATAGGTACATGGATTCATGTCTGAATTTTCATTTCCTTTCAATTTATCAAGAAATCCATTTGTTTTCTAGGAACTATTGCCGTTCAAAAGAGCTTAGAGAATAGTGCTATGTTCAGAATCAAATTTTTTTGTTGTCGCTGTTGTTTTGTTTTTTCTGGAACACTGCATGTAGGAAAGCCACTTTTGCCAGTGTTCGCATGTACATTAACTATATGCTAGAGCACAATAAAGGCTACAGAAAATATTTATCTCATAAAACTGTTGGTATTCTTATCTCAGTCTCCATAGGTGCCATGTAAGAACCTACCTCTACTCTACCTCCCACTTCCATAAAATCTATGCTAATGGCTCCTGTACCCAAGTAATAGTATGAAGAATAACTCACAAGGTAAGAAAGAATTGTTAGTATCAAAAACAACTATTCCAACTAAGAAGATCCACTCCTCTCTCTCCAAAACCTGCCCTTTCAGAGAATCACCAAAAAATAAAAACATCAAAAAGCCTAATCATTCATTCTCGACAATGGCCAGTGACTTCTCCCCTGAAGTTTCCAGCAAGCAAATTCCCACCTAAAGCATTGTAATCGGGCACAAACTCAGTTTGTGGAGGATTACTCATAACCCCCTACTACAGGCTACATATGCTCCCCCTTTAGTTCAGCCATGTGATTGATCCTGCCCCTTCTCCTGCCTGGGGACTGGAAGACTCACCCAGGAGTGACTTTACATAAATTAAATGTAGTCTTTTATTTTTTTTTTAAATTTGGCTTGATCTGGCTTACTGTGTCAGCAGAGAAACCTCTTATCAAAGTACAAAAAAACCTATTAATAACTATGACAAGTATAGAACCAGTCTTGAGATAAGATCTGAAATAATTACTTTCAAGTTGATATTTTTAAGTTTCTATTATTATGTTTTATTGAATGAATCCCCTGTATTTTTTTGAAGGACTCATAGATTGATTCTTATTTGATCACAGAATTTGACTGAATTATAGCTCATTTTAAAAGCATACTAGATTTGATGGCTGTGAACCACTGCTGTTGTTTTAGGTGTTGTTTAATATATTTTATAACAAATGGATGGTGTGAGAGGTTCTTCTGTCTATGTGTTGCTTTAATTTGTTAATGAATAAAGAAACTGGCTTGGCCTGTTGATAGGGCAGAACTTAGGTAGACGAGGAAGACAGAACTTAATGCTGACATAAAAAGTCAGGTTGATGCCATGGATCCACCACCAGAGACAGACATACTTTCATGTTTTGCCAGTAAGCCACTGCCACATGGAAATACACAGATTAATAGAAATGGGTTAAATTAAGACGTAAGACTTAGCCAATAAGAAGCTAGAGCTAATGGGCAAAGCAGTTATTTAATTAATACAATTTCTATGTGGCTATTTTGGGGCTAAGCTAGCCAGGCAGCCGAGACAAATAAGCGGCACCCGCCTGCAACAAATTGGCACTCCAATGTGGTCAACTAACACTATCTAAAACCTGAGAGGGCTTGAAAAGGAATTCTAGGTACACACTTATACACACACACACACACACTCAAATACAGAATTTAACACAGCTTTTTGTTGTTTGCTGGCAGCATGCCAGAGTTCTTTTAAGGCAGGTTTTCCTGACTCAGCCATAGCAAAAGAAAAAAGCCACACAGTTTTAAAATTGCAGTTTTCAGAGCTATGCTGCTAGCACAACCTCTGGCTTATACAGGAAGAAAACAGAGCATTTGGATGGTGTTTGTGAGCAGACTGCTGCAGCTTGCTTAAGGAAAATGGCTGAGACCAGCTCAGCACTTCTCACTAGTGTTGGCTATGGGATCAGGTCTACTAGGCATACACAAGCAGGAGAACATGGAAGATTTTTGCCACCATAAACAGAGATGTTTCCAGGCTGCACAGTGCTTTGCATGGCAGATTTAGCTGTAACTCAGATAAAAAGGGTTTATGTGCTGCATGTTCATTCTCAGAAGCCTTCTTTGTTGTTTAAACAGAAAAGAGGAAAAATGGTATGTGAGGTCATTTTGTCTATGTGTTGCTTTCTTTTATTAATGAATAAAAAAACTGCCTTGGCTTATTGATAGGGCAGAACTTAGGTAGGTGGAGAAGGCAGAACTGAATGCTCGAAGAAGGAAAGAATAAGGGAAATGCCATGGATCACTACCAGAGATAGATGTGTTTTGCCAGTAAGACACTGCCATGTGGCAATACACAGATTGATAGAAATGGGGTAAATTATGATTTAAGACTTAGCCAAGGGAGCTGGAGAGATGGCTCAGTGGTTAAGAGCATTGCCTGCTCTTCCAAAGGTCCTGAGTTCAATTTCCAGCAACCACATGGTGGCTCACAACCATTTGTAAAGAGGTCTGGCGCCCTCTTCTGGCCTTCAGGCATACACACAGACAGACTATTGTATACATAATAAATAAATATATAAAAAAAGACTTAGCCAATAAGAAGCTAGAGGTAATGGACCAAGCAGTGATTTAATCAATACAGTTTCTGTGTGGTTTTTTCAAGACTAAGCTAGCTGGGCAGCCAGGACAAATAAGTGGCACCCCCTTCAACAAATAGATTATCAGTGCAGTGTGCATTCTACTACAATAAATAAATACAGAGCTCAACTTACAGTCTTTGGAAAGTTTATATGTTAATGGCATCTCCCAAAAGACTTTACTTATGTGAGCAATCACATTAAAATGATTAAAATATGAACTAGCTGAATTTGGTTTGGTTTCAACTATTTTATCAAGTTGTCATCATGATTTAGACACAGCAAATACCAGTTGCTGATGACTTTGCTATAATGTTTCCTTGTGCTTCTTTGAGGATTTTTTTTTGAGATAGTATGCTTCATTTAAATAAATAAGATATTACAGATATTTTCACAAGAAAAAATCTGGGAATTTCTGGATGTTAAAAATATTTTAGAACTTTCTCCTATTTGAAACACTGCCTTCACATTGCTGGTGAAATGTTCCAATTTCTGACATTTCCTCTGCTTTATTATAGTGATCATATATGCTATATCATATGGATATTTGTTTTATTTTATAGGCAAATGTCTGAATGTGAATTTTACAGTTGGCATTATATTTTTTAAATGAGATGAAAAATTCATCTGGGAAAATAAGAAAAACTGTCAACCATATGAGCATTTGGGAGAATGAGGTGGAAGGATTGTTAGTTTGAAACCAGTTTGAGCTACAATGAAATGAATTTCAGACAAGATCTATTTATTGGTAAATCTATATGTTATAGTTTTTTCTTTTATAAATTTATTATTTTCTTGTATCTTCCATGTCAGGTACTATGAAAGCTTGAGTATTTGTCATTTTAAATAGTTTTTAAATAATAATAAACACAGAAATGTATATAAATAGAAAGAAATGGATTATTCTTTACATTTAATTCTTCTTTATAACAGTTTTTATCTTTAAAAATAACAAAAATGAAAAAATGTAATAAAGTAGCAGCATATTAAATAGCTAAAATTCCCTCTATATATGATGTGTATGAAATGGTCAAAGAACAAAAAACAATTTTAGAAAAACTTATAGTAGCACACGTGATATAAGCTACCACACTAAATAGAATAAAGTTTTTTCTCTGAAGTCATCTTCATCATATAATCTCACAATTTGATGGCAATAATATTATTATATTTATGTATTATATTCAACATGAATAGATATTTGCTTTACGCAAGCACTTGAATTTTGATGGGTAGGTGTTGTTGAGTTTTCCATGAGATTCTAATAAACTTTGTACAGTACAGTACCAGCGAATAAACAGATAGGTAAACCAACATAATAAAACAAAAGACCCAGAAAGTTACTTGCCTAATATTTAATTAAACTATCCAACACATACAGAAAAGAAAAGAATTTCTTTTAATGTTTTGTGCCTGGTGTGTTCAAGTAGAAGAATAAATCTGAGTAAATATAAGTATATATCTCTCATTTTGCATTAAATTCAACTAAAATATATCAAAGGCCTGGATATAATCTATTAAAATATGAAACTACTACTTTAAAATATGGGCATAATACTCAAAAATGTAGGCACAGGTAAGGAATTTCTAAAATGTCAAATTGCTTTTTAAATGATTGCAAAAATGACAAAAGGGATTGCAAAAATTTAAAAAGCATTTGTACAAAAAAGGAAATAGAAAATAAAGGAAGTGTAAAAGGAAAAAAAACTCTTTGTGAACTGTATATCTGACTAGGATTTAGTATCTAAAATCTGTAATAAATAACAATCAGCACCAAAATATGCAGTCAATACATGGGAAAATATATTAAATGAATAGTTGTCAAAAAATAATTACAAACATATAGAAGAATGAAATTCGGTTACATATAAGAAATAAGTAAAACTTGTGATACATGAAAGAATAATCAGGACTGAGAAAGACATATTAATGTTTTTCTCAAATGAAAAATTTAGATGCAAATTACAAACACATACAAAATGTGTACATCTGTAAAATTGAAAAAGTACTATGAGGGTAAAGTAGGATTGTAAATGATGGAGGTAAGGAAAATAGGAGAAAAATAAAGACAATTATCACATTATTTTTTATGTGAAAAATATAAAAACAAAATGGAAACTGGATAATCATAAAAAGTGGAATATGGGAGAATGGTTGGAGTTGACTTTGAGCAAAATACAAAACATTCATATATGTAAATGCCATAAACAAACCAATTAAAACAGAGACATAGACTGCAAAAGAAACTTGAGATACATTCACAAACAATTTTATTCATTCTTTCAAGAATTTCTTTCATAGGCAAGGAATCAAGTACCAAATAATCCAATTAAAAAAAATGGAGTAAGATCAAAAGAGAGAATTTTGAACAGATGAATCTCAAATGTCTGAAAAATATTTAAGAAACTGCTCAACATCCTCAGCTGTCAGGGAAGTGCAAATCAAAATTACTCTGAAATATCGTCTTCCACCCGTCAAAATGGTACAGCCTGGATAGCCGAGACTGGCAGGAGGTGACGGGATTGAGACACGGAGGCTTCTTTTCAGGTGGAAGAACAGACACCATTATTTTGCCCAGCAAACTTTTATACCTCTACAGCTTCTGTGGAGACACAACACCCAGAAAAAACACAAACATCCTTGTCAATTACAGACCACAAGGAAGTTCTGCTGTCAGTCAGGGGGAGTGAGGGCAACTGGATCACAACAATTCCCCCCATTTTATTTTATAATACCTTGCCTGTCATAGGGAATAGCCCTCTAATATTCCCTGTCTTAGGTAGCATCCTGCCCCCAAAGTATTGCCCGTCAGTGGCCTCCCAGACACAGAGCCATAAACCAAGTATCCCTAGGACTGACAGTGCGAAGGAGCTAGACCAGTGCTGCAACCATCTAGCATGCACTAACTGGGTGGTAAAATTAACAAAAGCAGTATTCCAAACCCCTCTCATATGACGGTTTAGTATAGTAGCAGAAGCATGCAATACAGTGCCATGAATAACACACATAACATGATTAATTGTTGAAAAGTCCAAAGATAGTCCACTTGATCCTGAACCAGAGACACTTTTTGGTTCAAGGTCAATATGCCCAATTGAATATGTCCATTAAGATTTATAATGTCCAAAGCATTGCTGACTCTTTCAGACTGCTGGTTGACAGTCTCAGCCATCGGCACAGTCTGTGAGAGAGCAAGTCAGGCAGCAGTAGCTGTAGTGGCAAAGCTCTGTTCCAGCTACCTTATGGCCACAGCCATACTCACTCTGGATCCAAACTGCTGCATGGTGTGGAGCAGAACTCAGGGAAGCAGTCTCACTGCTCCTGCTCTGGAACCATTGAAGGGGCCCCACTTTAACAATCTTTTAGGGAGTTTGGGCATCATCAACCCGTCTGGCTACTTCCTGATGAGCGGGTGTGCTGCATTCTTGGGAGTATTTTACATCAACATTTCAGGGGTTCTTGGTGATTCAAACACTGTAAATTTGCAATAAATCCACAGGTTCTCATCCACTGTGGAGGCAAAAGCAGAACCTCTTTTCCAAGGCATCAAATCCTTAGGCCCATATTTTAAAGTCAAAATACCTTTCTTAGCAGTTCGCAGAATTGAATGTCTTTCTCCAGTCCAGAACACAAAAGACAAAACAATCAACATAATAACATATATCTCTACACATTCTATCTTTTGAGGCCCTCAATTCACCTTCCTGCCTCCTTTTTATTACTTCCCTACTGGCCAATCTTCCAGAGGGCATCCCTCAGAACATCTCTGGGGATGATGTGGAAGGTCATATGTCTATCTGTTGTTTATATTGGTTAATTAATAAAGAAACTGCTTGGCCTGATAAGTCAGAACTTAGGTGGGTGGAGTAGACAGAATAGAATGCTAGGCAGAAAGGAAGTGAGCAGTAAACTGTATGGGGCCTGGTAAGGAACACCCTAATATTCATGCCAATGAGCCAGACTAGTCCTTTATATCCATCTGTTTATTCCACCAACTGTTAGAACAAGCTCTTGTTAATGCCACTTTTTCTCTTCAGGAAACATATTTTGTTAAGGTACAGAATCACTGTTAAAATTCTTCATTTTTACATCACTGTGTAATACTCAGTAATACTTCCATAGCTGATTTTACTCCAAATGGTACATCTAGCAAGGTTGTGGTACTAATAAATATTTGATATTTCATGAATAAGGAGGATTTAAAAAGTACTGTGACACATGATCATGGACCTACCCCAGCTCCCTCTTGCTGGCTTACAGTATCCAGCTTTGATCTGCAAGGAGGTTTGCTTTTGGGAGAGTGTATCAGCTAAAGTACAGATTTGTTAAGAGGTAGGGTTAACATGTGGTGGTATGGCCAGGGGCCTGCTGACTTTGTGATAGTAGTTTTGGGGAGGGAGATGTTATTTTTAATAGTTCTAGAAACTGCAACCTGAGCAGTTGCAGGGATGGAAGCTCTTCGGCTGCCCTGTTAGCTTGTGTACCAGTGATCATTCCTTTGCCAGTGCAAGAGAAGTCTGTTTGAGCAGAAGTGACACTTCTGCTATGGAGAAAAAGTGATATCGAAGTAATGGCTGCTGTAGTTGCAGTCATTGCAGTCTCTGCTGCCGCTGCGACAGTAGCTAGACTGGCAATGGCCCAAACATCTCTTGTGGCAGACCCAGTAGATAGATTGGCAAGACAAGTTAGCAAGGTCCTTCAAATGTAAGATGCCTTGAACTCTTACATCAATTTGTACTTTTAATTTTAAATCAGCAAACTGCCTTATTGCAAGTGCAGGTGGACTCATTATGGATAATTAAACAATTGTCTTGATACGGCTTGTGTTACATCCTCTGTTGTGACCAATGCTTCTGAAATTGTAAAATTCTATTTCCCTTAATTTTAAATAATACTCAGGTGCCACCTGTTTTAGCCAATGCTATGTCCCAGTAGGGAGGCTGGGTCCAACAGTAGCCAGGGACTCTTGCTGGCTATTCTGGGTTTTGTAGCCATGAGCATTTGTGTCTGGATTCGGTGTGAACTTATGCAATCCATGAGATCACAAAACATGGTCACTCAGCAAGATCTTTTAAGTTTGTCATCTTGGAATCCAGATGTGCCACAAGTCTGGCTACAAATGCAGAAATATTGAGGATACCTCCAT
This sequence comes from Microtus agrestis, assembly GCA_902806775.1. Lineage (NCBI taxonomy): Eukaryota > Metazoa > Chordata > Mammalia > Rodentia > Cricetidae > Microtus > Microtus agrestis. Next base: position 120,268 of record CADCXT010000527.1, on the reverse strand, counting down.
AGATGGGTAACTTCTAAAGGGGAGCACCCACCTAAGATAGGGAAGATGCCTCCCAAGGATGGTTAAGGGACTGCTCTCCTGGGATGACCTAAGAAAGAAGGATCTTCCTTTTATAAAATAATTATGGGGGAGATGTTGGGACCTATGATTTATGATTTACCTATGATTTACCTATGGAGTCCTGGCCTTCCTACTCACCTCCCCTGTTGGTGACCTTTCTTGCCCTTGTTGTTCTTTGTTTCTAAGAAACTTGCAATTTCCATGCTCTCCGAGTTGTTCACTAAACCTGCTTCCTGAGAATTTGTTGTCTTGGTCCTAACCCAAGGATCTGGTGATGAAGTCTCCATCCTGTTGGCCCACCTGTCTGGGTTAGGTATAAAATCCCCTTGGTGATGTACCATGAAGGCTTCTGATTCTGAAATATCCAAAGTGCATGTTCCATTAATCCTGATGTCCTTTACTCAGACTTGGCTCTAGCTGCACTCGCGTAGCACAGGACAATAAAACAATAATTGCTTAAGTGGTAAACAAATAAAATGAAGTAGAATCAAAATAATTATATCCAAATAAGTTATAACCTACTTTAGAAAAACAGTTCTATAATTTGTATGGTAATATAAAATAATGCATTCCATGGCTGCCAAATTTTCTCATAGCAAATATAATGCCATATTATACTAATTTTTCAACTCAGCTCTTCAAAATATAATCTGAAGCAATAAGTTTTAATCAGCACAAAGATGTGGAAAATGAATATAGGGAAACTGATAAGTTGTGTCAGATATAAACCTATTGATATTCATGTTAGAGTAATGAAGTCAATAGACATAACAGTACATCTACAGACAACAACTCTAATACCTGTAGTTAGTCATAATTATACCCTGCAAATATCACTCAGGAAAAATGAAAAGTGGGAGTTGATTTCTCTTTTATTGTCAACATGACAATGCTTTGAACTTGTGCTAAAAAAATCAATATAATTTTTCATCTCTTCGTTAACTTTAGAAACAGAAGGAACATTGCCAAACTCTTTTTATGATGCTGTTGTTACCCTGATACCAAAGACTCAATGAAGAAAGAGAATTACAGACTCACCCATGAACACAGATGCAAAAATACTCAATAAAATACTGGCAAACCGAATCCAAGAATACATCAAAAAAAATATCATCCACCATGATCAAGTCGGCTTCATCCCAGAGATGCAGGGATGGCTTAACATATGAAAACCTATCAATGTAATTCATCAAAGAAATAAACTGAAAGAAAAAAATATGATCATCTCTTTAGATACTATAAAAGCATTCAACAAAATCTAGCACCCCTTCATGATAAAGGTCTTGGAGAGATAAGGTTACAAGGACATATCTAAATTTAATAAAAGCAATATACAGCAAGCCTACAGCCAGCATCAAATTAAATTGAGAGAAAACCAAAGTGATCACCCTAGATAAGACTGTCCACTCTCTCCATATTTCTTCAACATAATTCTTGAAGTTCTGGCTATAGCAATAAGACAACAAAAGGAGATCAAGTGGATTCAAATTGCAAAGGATGCTGTCACAGTTTCTGAAGGAGTTATGCAAGCTCTTAATGAAAATAAACCATCATTTCTAAATGATGTAAAACCTATGTACTATAATTATTATCAGTCCAGCAAGACATCCCAAATTTTTGGTAACCAATAGCTTTCCCACTGGATTTATAGCCTTCTACAAGATTAAAATCATGCCTAGTATTAAAAACCTAGAAAATTATAGACCCTAGGGGAAAACATACCATTGCCCTTTTCCTAAATCAGTATAATTTCTAACTGCATTCTAAGTATTTATTCTTATACCCATAAAGAGTTGTAGCTCTCATCATTCAAGAAATAAGCTTCTTCTCTTTTTGAGTTCATGAGTCAGGGTTTCTCTGTAGCTTTGGAGCCAGTCCTGGTACTAGCTCTTGTAGACAAGGCTGGAATTAAACTCACAGAGATCTGCATGCCTCTGCCTCCTGAGTGCTGGGATTAAAGACATGCACCACCACCGCTTGGCAAAATAAGCTGCTTTTTTGATTATGAAAAATGCTATTGAAAAAAATGTGGAGAATATTATTGAGATTTCTAACTCTTCAAAATATGGAGAATATGTGACTCAGGCACAAGGTAGACAATTCCAACTGACATATCTGCAATATAAATCTCACTCCTTAGGTTCACAGAAAATCTCAGAAGAAATCGTGGAAAGAAGTTAAAGTCACAGGCCAATGATACCTACTGTTGGATATACTTGAGGGAATATTCACTTCTCCTATAATTGATCCATGAAATCTTAACAATGTTGTTGCCTGAATAAGAACAGCATAATTGCATCCAAACAATTGATATGTCTACCTAGAGCAAGAAAATCTCATAGGGATCACCGCAAGATGAAAGTTTCATGGAAGGAGGGTATTCACTCCAAGCTCAAGTTCTTATATAGTCTGGCCAACCCAGAGTGATCATCCCTGAGCACATAAAAATATAAAAACACTAGCACTGTATGCATTCAGTAGGTTATAATGTGTGTGCATAAATATGTATATTTATGTAACGAAGGTGATTAATTAATGATGAGTTTTGGAAGGAGGAGAAGGCAGGTTGAAAGTGGTACAGATATAGTGGTATTGTATGAAGCTACCAAAACATAAAAATAAAAAAAAAGATAATAAAAGGAGCAGAAGCCCAGAACCTCTTGCAGATCTAGAGAAACAGTCTGTATGTTAGAAAAGTTTGTAGGTCATTGTTAAGCACATCCAGTTAAGGATGAATTGAAACAGAACATAAATTAAAAATTGTCTATGTTCTCACATTTGTGGTCAAATATCTTTTTTTTCTTACTATCCTCATCTTCAGTTGCAAAACCAGACAGCCACTCATAAATAAATAAGTCAGATGTGTTCTGAAAAAATCGAAACTATAAGTGTTAGGACATTAAAAGGATGACAGAAATTTTATTAAAGTAAATTTAATTTATGATCGATGTGTAACCTGGCCTTCACACTGAGTACAAAAGAAATAAAAACAAATTATCTTTCTTACTATAAAATTCTATTTGGAGAAAATAAACAGAATGCATGCTTTTCATCTTCATTTTCATAACTCATCTCAGTGGAAAGATGGGTAAATATCACATCACATTAGTTATTGACAGCATATATCCAGTCTTCAGCAGTGCTAAAAAATATGTATGACAGAACATTTGCAAAACTTTTCCCCCCCAAATATCAATTGAAGTGTTTTTCTAGACAATGTGTTGTCAAATACCTTGAACTGTAATATTCTAAAAGAGCTGAAATATATGGTATTCAATATATATACATATATATATGTGTGTGTGTGTGTGTGTGTGTGTGTGATATTTTTACATCAACTGTAACTATTTCAAACTAAGTACACTCACACAGAAAATGGAAAAACCAGGAACAGTGAGGCATAGTTAGAGAGTCTGTTAGAAAGTATTAAGGCATACATGGCAGGACACATGTTTAAAACCTTTGAAGTAAAGGTCTATGGGCAAATCTGTGTTTTCAGCTTCAGAGGAATGGCATAATAATACAAAAAGAATCAAATAAAATCATTAACTAGGCAGAATAAGTGCCTGGTTAAACGTGAGAAAACGTTAGTTAAATTATCCCTCAATTCACAGTTGTTGGAAGATAATTGAGATAGGGTTTCTCACTGGGACCTAAAACATTCCAATTAGGTTAATCTAGGTGATTAAATTGTCATGCTGTATATCTTACATGGGTGCTGGGGGAAATCACATGAGTTCTTTTGCTTGTATGACAACTTTTTACTGAATGAGCTCTCTTCCCAGACCCAGGAACAGTATTTTTTTCTCAAATTTTGAAGGTATGTAAGATGTGTGTGTGTGTGTGTGTGTGTGTGTGTGAACCTTGATGTCCTGAGCATATAATATAAAACTAGTTGTATACTTATGCCTTTTATTACCTGACATACAAAAAAGTACCTGAATAATGAAATATCTTTCAGTGTTATTCTATAATCACTTACTTAGATGATTCAGTATGTATTACCATGTATACCGAATTCATTATTTTTCAATGAACTCATCTTTAAAGTGGTACAATAAAAGTCTCCTATGTCAGATTTTACTCAATATGCCATCTCATTGGCCCTACTTTTGCCTTTATAAAATGTCTTTGATAGTTACATTTGCTCTGCTTTGAAAATCTAATAGTTCTTCAGTATAGTCATTTCCATAATCCAGAATTATAATGATAGATATATGTTTCAAGAAAGTGGAATTTTTTAAATGAGATGTTTATAAAATTGGTTACTAATTAAAGAATCTTTTCCTTTACAAGTTTCTAACAAAAAATACCCACATATTTTTTTCAGAATTTTCTTTTTTTTCAAACATTCTGGTTGACTGAAATTTGAGTATGTTTTAAAGTGAACAAGAGGTAAGTAAAAGGGTCATTTAGGCTTAATAAAGCCTATTTCTTGTGTCTGTATATCAGTCCCCTAAATATTCCAGGCAATAACTTAAGACTGAGTGTGCTTCTAATGATACTGCATATAAAATTTCTCGATGAAGAAATGGTCAAAATCTTCCTTAGTAATTCAGATGACTTCCATATTTAATGTCTATAATACAGTATTTATATATCCTTATTTGATGAATAAATTACTGCTCTTGACCAATGAGTGTCTATTGAGAAAAGAATAAATATTATGATACCTCACCCAGCGTGCACCCAGAACCCTCCCTCACGTCTCTCTCCCTGCCATCTCTGGGCAAATAACATCACCCAGCTCAGCCTGTCTGGGCGCTGGGGCAGTATCCAGAGGGCAGCCAGGCGGGCGCGAATTCCTTTGTCCTCAGTAGCCTGCCTGCACCAAGCAGGGTAGGCGCTTTGTTTACAAGCTACCCAACCAGCAAGGAGAGCTGATCTCGGCACCAGAAGAACCTTCTCGGGGTGAGTGAATTTCTGACCCGTGGCCGCAGCCCGGGTCAAGGAACTATTTCCTGCAGGGCCTATACCCCTGCATACCGCCTATCTCTTCATACCTCACCCAGCATGCACCCTGAACCCTCCCTCACTTCTCTCTCCCTGCCATCTCTGGGCAAATAACATCACCCAGCTCAGCCTGTCTGGGGTCTGGGTCAGAATCCGGAGGGCAGCCAGGCGGGCGCGAATTCCTTTGTCCTCAGTAGCCTGCCTGCACCAAGCAGCATAGGCGCTTTGTTTACAAGCTACCCAACCAGCAAGGAGAGCTGATCATGGCACCAGGAGATCCATCATTGTAGCACCTAGAGAGCCATCACGGGAGAGTCCCATCACTGGGAAGTAACATCAGTGGGCAAGGAGACCTGATCCTATAAAAGAAGATCCTTAGGGGAGCATTCGGAGGAAGAGATGGGCAGGCGCCAATGCAAGAATGCACCCAACAATCTGAAAAACAACATGAAACCACCAGAACCCAGCGACCCCACAACAGGAGGACATGAACACCTTAATCAAGAAGAAGTAGAAAAATCGAATCTATGAAAGTGATTGACATCCTTAAACAGCATGTAAAAAACGCCCTTATGGAAATCGATGAGAAGTATAACAGAAAGTTTGAAGAATTGAATAAATCAGTGAATGATACCCTAGAAAACCAAGGAAAATCAATCAAACAGATAATGGAAAGATTTATTTGACAAGAACTTTAAGGCACTGAAGAAAGAAATTGAAGAGGTTACCAGAAAATGGAAGGATCTCCCTTGATCTTGGATTGGGAGGATCAACATAGTAAAAATGGCAATTCTTCCAAAGGCAATTTATAGATTCAATGCAATCCCCATCAATGTCCCATCAAAATTCTTCACAGATCTTGAGAGGACAATAATCAACTTTATACAGAAAAAAAAAAAAACAGGATAGCCAAAACAATCTTATACAATAAAGGAACTGCTGGAGGCATTACAATCCCTGACTTCAAACTCTATTACAGAGCTACAGTAATGAAAACAGTGTGGTACTGGCATAAAAACAGAGAACTCGATCAATGGAATAGTACAGAAGACCCGGATTTTAACCCACAAACCTATAAACACCTCATTTTTGATAAAGGAGCTAAAAACATACAATGGAAGAAAGAAAGCATCTTCAACAAATGGTGCTGGCACAATTGGATCTCAACCTGTAGAAGAATGAAAATAGACCCATATCTATCACCATGAACAAAACTCAAGTCCAAATGGATCAAAGACCTCAATATCAATCTTAACACACTGAACCTGATAGAAGAGAAAGTACCCTACAACAGTTGGGCACAGGAGATCGCTTCCTATGTATAACCCCAGCAGCACAGACATTAAGGCCAACATTGAATAAATGGGACCTCCTGAAACTGAGAAGCTTCTGTAAAGCAAAGGACACTGTAACTAAAACAAAAAGGAAATCTACTGACTGGGAGAAGATCTTCACCAACCCAGCAACAGACAAAGGCCTGATCTCCAAAATATATAAAGAACTCAAGAAACTAAACTTTAAAACGCTAAATAACCCAATTAAAAATTGGGGCACTGAACTGAACAGAGAATTCTCAACAGAAGAATTCCAAATGGCCAAAAGACACTTAAGGTCATGCTCAACCTCCTTAGCAATCAGGGAAATGCAAATCAAAACAACTTTGAGATATCATCTTAAGCCTCTCAGAATGGCTAAAATCAAAAACACCAATGATAGTCTTTGCTGGAGAGGTTGTGGAGGAAGGGGTACCCTCATCCATTGTTGGTGGGAATGCAAACTTGTGCAACCACTTTGGAAATCAGTGTGGCGGTTTCTCAGGAAATTCGGGATCAACCTACCCCTGGACCTAGCAATACCTCTCTTGGGAATATACCCAAGTGATACCCTATCATATGACAAAAACATTTGTTCAACTATGTTCATAGCAGCATTGTTTGTTATAGCCAGAACCTGGAAACAACCTAGATGTCCTTCAGTGGAAGAATGGATGAAGGAAGTGTGGAATATTTACGTATTAGAGTACTACTCAGCAGTAAAAAACAATGACTTCTCGAATTTTGCATGCAAATGGATGGAAATAGAAAACACTATCCTAAGTGAGGTATCCCAGACCCAAAAAGAGGAACATGGGATGGTACTCACTCATAATTGGTTTCTAGTCACAAATAATGGTCATTGAGTCTATATTCTGTGATACTAAAGAAGCTCAATAAGAAGGTGAACCCAATGAGGGCTGCTGATAAGCCAAGGACAATGGCACCGGGTTTTGATCCTACTTCATGTTCTGGCTTTGTGGGAGCCTAGCCAGTTTGGATGTTCACCTTCCTAGACCAGGATTGAGGGGGGAACTTTCCACAGGGCAGGGAACCCTGACTGCACTTCGGTCTGGATATGGAGGGGGAGGAGGGGGGAGGCGGGGAGGAGTGAGAGGAGCGGGAGGGAAATGGGAGGCGGGGAGGAGGCAGAAATTTATTTTTTTCAAATATTAAAAAAAAACTAAAAAAAAAAGGAGGATAGCTTACAAACTTTTGGTTTGATGTCCAATGGTTAAAGCTCTAGTGATAATATTCTTATGGGAGACCTTGAGCTGCTAGGTAAAATTCTTACAAAAAACAGTTTCCAATAGAGAGCTTAAAACAGCTGCCTAACAGGTACTCAAGCAGGTAAAGTATAAATCAACAGATAATGTATACAGTAATCAACAAATACAGTATATTAATTATAATTCAGCTATGACAAGTGTGTATATTAAATGTAAAACTTATTCTAAAACAGTTTTATAAAAAATGCTGCTTATGGCTAAATCTTCTCAGTTTTACTAGTTAAGATATTAAACTCTTAATTTAAACCAGTAGCCTGTCTGATATAAAAGGACAGGATAGAATCTGTATAATGGTTTAACAAAATATTGAATATGATAAAGGTTTCTTATACTAAATAGTAGATTCATTGATAATTTTAAGATTGATTCCTGGACAATTGCCTTTGCTAAATTCAAAGGCCAAAAACAATGGTCTTTTCCCAGATCATTGCTACAATTTATGCACCTGTATCTTGCTAATGTTATAGCAAAAAATCCCTTAAAGGATTTTATGCTAAATTTTACAAATGGCTCTTCAAATGGAGGAACTGCATATATGGCTAATAATAATAAAAACTATGGAGCATAACAAGGCTCCTTCAAAGCAACTCATAAAAGTTGCCAGCAGATCCTGATGCAAACGGATCTGGCTTGATGATACCAAGCTGACTTTTGCTAAGACAAGGTGAAAAAGCCCTTGCAATGCATTATGAAAAAACCCGACCTGTATATATATTTGGGGTCGAGGATGTGTTTGTGCTTTTTTCACAGAAAGAAAATAAAATCTGGACGTGATGTCGAGGCTGTGGACACAGAGGAGTTCCAGACTTCCAGAGGTGATTGAGGAGAGGTCCTTGTTCCGGTCTTCCCTGCCCCCAAAGAAAGGAGTGCCTGCTGACAAAACCAGCTACACCACTCTGCAGGGTGTCATCCTGCCTCCAGAGTCCAGGGAGATCCGGCTGACATAAGGGCCAGGATGTGCTTCATGTAGCTGAATCCAGCTTGCTTCACCCAGGTTCCCCCACCTATCCTGGAGCACAAGTGCTAAACTGCTTCTGCAGCTTGAACTCTGGTCTGCTTTGGAGCTGAGTTACAGACTAAACATCAGACTGTTTTAAACTTTGGGACACAGAACTCATTTTAATTAAAATATTAACCTCTCTTCACTTAAGAAGGGGGAAAATTGGGGGTTCCTGTCACTGTTGCTCAGAGACTGGAACTGGTGGTATTTGATAACAACAATGTATGTCATTGTACTCCTACTGAAATTGAGCTAATGATACCTGTAACTGCTTATAGATGTTGGGAAAAGCTTGACACATGCTGAAAAGTGTTTGGGTTTAATGCATATGTTAAAAATTTTAGATTTTGATCCATTTTACACTGCCCTAATTTCTGGCAGGCAGTACAGGTAACTTTATTTGGAGTAGGCACTTAGGAAGGAGGACATACCATAGGCCAGACTAAAATGTGAATATTGGGTTGGGAAAAAGCCCTTTCTTCTTGTCTGGAGGTGGAGTTACTGGTGCCAAAATTATATCATTATATGTTTTGTTTGAGGAGCTCCTCACAGTCTTTTCATTAATGATAGACGCAGGGGCCCAATGACGGGAGTTAGTGTGGATCTTCGCCTGAATAGCACACCATACAGAGGTTGTAGAAACCGGCTCAACATAGCATGGTACAGGTATGAGGGCGCTCTCCACATGGCCTAAGACAGGGTGCCCTGTGATCTGCTTACTTTAATCCTGCTAGATCCCTTTTATTTGAGGAGCTCCAAGGACGGACGACTTATGGCAGGATAGTCCCCCAACCTAAGACAGGGCCCTGGGAACCCTAGGATGGGTAAGGGGGAAAGAAAAAAGGCCTGGTCCCCACTCGACCTAAGAATCATCAGGCACACCTCTGATCCCAGGAGTGGTAAATTGCTTCTCCACTCGAGAGGAGGGTCTCTCCTTATCTCAGTCCCTTCCTCTTTAGATCTGACACCATGGTTGACTCTGACTGGTGCTCTCCACGGAATAACTACCTGCCTTTATATAAGAGAAAGGGGGATCTGTTGGGAGCCGTTTCCCCCTAAAAATCATTACAGGAACCATCACCCTGGCGAGTCTGCAGGGCACCCCACACCCATAATTGTGCTAAGAATAGTTGTATTGCCCCACACCCAATTAAAGCTGTTAATGGAGAATAAATAAATAAAAAGAATAAATATTATGTTTGTCAGATCAAGTAGAATGTTTTTCTTTGCTGAAGTTATTTTAACTCTTAAAATGTCTACTATAATTAAGCAACTTAAATTTGAGTTTTCATAGGTTGGTAGAAATTGCTAGCTTGCTTTCTCACCTTTTTACTTAATTCATACCAAAGGGGTTGGTAGCACTCTCTGACACAAATTGTGGTCTCCCAATCCATGAATTTTACCTCAAAGTGGAATGTTAGCTGAGGTACAATGAGCATCTTATCCTCTATTTCTGATCCATATCTAATTGAAACTAAAATAATTGGCAGAGAAACATTTGTTTATATAAAGAAGAAAATTAATATTCACCTTCATAATTGTGTAAAATGTTGAAGAGATATAAAGTGATTGCATCATTTATGACAAATTTTGTACTTTAATAAAAACTATAAAACTTTTATTAATTTTAACAAATCTTAATCGAATGCTTATAAACTTACAAAGAAGACTGAGACAGTTTTGGATTGTGGAATAAGCGGGTATTCTATTCAACTCTCCTATTGGTTTACTGCTGTTTAACATAACTCATTTAGTAAATCCATTTGCTAAGTAATGAAATAGTCAGTAATGAATTCAGATGGCTCAGTCAGTAAGTTACATGCCTAAGAAGAACGACGACTTGAGTTCAGATCCTTGAAACCACATAAAATCGCCAAACATAGTGTTATACAATTGTAATCCCAACATTAAGAAGGCAGAGACCGCAGGATAATTGGATTAGTTGGTGAGCCTGTTTAACCTACTTTGTGAGCTTGAAGCCTTTAATACACTGTTTTAAGGATGGAGACAACCTAAGGTTGATGTCAGGCTTACATAAGGAAGTACACATGTACATACAAAGTCAGTGTGATAGCTAGCATAGGTTGTCAACTGCATCTGATTCAGGAACCAAGGTTCTGAGGACTCCTGTGAAGGATTTTTTTTCATCAGATTATTAGAAGCAAGAAGGCTCACCCAAAATCTGGGCAGCACATTTTAGTATCAGCCCAAATAAAATGATATGGAAGAAATAAACTTTGCTTTTTGCCTGCTTGCTGTCACTTTTATTGTCAAGTTAATTGATACTGTTGCTGGGACATTCATTCACAGTGATAGAAACTATAATGTTGAAATTCCATTTTAGACAGAAGGTCAGAAGAGTTACAGGAATCTTCCAGGTATCTAGGGAGAGACTGAAGACTTGATGAGACTTTCAACCTCATGTACTAAATGACTATAGAATTATTGATCATTTCGGAATTAGACAGCCAGTATTGAAGTAATAGTACTGCATCTTATAAACCAAGAAAAATAATTCTCCTTTTATATACATACACACACAAAACCATTTCTTTTCATTTAGAGATCTCTAATACATTTATTCATTCACATCCATCTGTGTAAACACAAACATCTTTTCATACACATGGCACCAAAAAAATTAAAAAGATGATTAATTGCTTTTTTAAATCCTTTCTTATGAAAGATAGAAAATGATTAAGACTGAAACAACATAGGGTCTAGCTAAAAAATAGATATTAAAATTACTAAAAAGAATTAGCCCTTTGTCCAAGACATACCATTGATTGTTTTTTTTTGTCCCTATTCTAATGTATTTATGTGTATTTTATGATCTGGAAATCTTATGTACTTGAATATATTCCAGGTCTCTGAGGTAAAATGCAATACAAAGCAATTTGATTACTTTCAAAAGCCAAAATTTAAAAATCAATTTTAGTTCCATGTGAATGGATGCTTTTTGCTTAGTGATATAACCCTAATAATATACTGATACTTTCATATCACTCCCACAAACCTGAGTAATAAATCATTCATAAGGTCATCTTATAATCATATGCTAAGGTGACCTTGTATGCATATTACAATGACAATATGGATTTTTCAAAATTAGTAATATGTAAGAATATATTTTTAGAACTAAGGAATGGAAACTAAAAGTAATGATATAAAGTGTTGGCCAAGCATAGAATACACATACATATATAACCATCTAATTCCTTAAAAGGGACTATAATTGCTGTTCTTGACTATAGCGAAGAAAACTGAGGATTGAAATGGTCAAATAATTTGCTCTTGCTTAATGAGCATTGAGCTGATATTTGAACCTAGGTCAAACTGGTTATAAAGACTTCAAAATTAACTATCATACAATAAAAAATATTTGTATGAAGTACTGTGAGGGTAAGAAAAGATATATGTAGTCTAGGTGACAGAAAAAGATATCATAAAGGTCTAAGATTTTACTCAAGGTATGTTTGTATGACAGGCACATAAGGATCAATGCTAGGTTGTTTGAGGTAATATTTTTATGCTATAGCTCATTATTTGTAGTCCTGAACAAATAGTACTAGAATTTTTTTGATATAAATAAACAAAGGCTTAAGCAGAAGAGTTCACTATCTCAGTACCCCATCACTCGATAAAAAAAGATATAATGTTTAAACTGTGGTTCTTTGAGAAGAAAACTCCAAGTTCTTTCTACTTCCTTTAATGGTTCCCAGTATGGTACTTTGCAAAAGATGGGCTCTTACATATTTATTGAATGAATTAAAGTGTCCTAAAATATATTTAGAATCTTGGCAAGCAGAAAGATATTCTGAAAATCTCTCTATGTGAATGACAAAAAATGACCAAAAGCAGAGAAATGGGGTTTTGTGGAGGTTTTTGGCTGACAGCAAACCAGTCAATTCAGCTTAAGTATAATATAGAAGTAGACAGTCATGTAAAATTGAAGTTGGCAAGGTGTCTAGTTAAAAAGACTGTAAGAATTTTATCCAATATAAACTATTCTTATCTAAAGAAAATACAGATGTATTAAAGAGGTTCTCAAAGAATTATATGCAACTATAATTATTTCAGTGTAATTAATGTTTCTCTTTGCTAGATGACTAAGCAGGAAGTGACATAAAGAAGTTCATATTGGATCATTCAGGAATGTAGACCTCAAGGACTAAAGGAAGATGCAGCCATAATGATTTGCATAGCTATGAGACCTTGCAATGTGTAAACCCATAATAGATAGCATCTTATTATTTAAAAATGATGTCACAAAAAAGCATTTCAAATCTGAGAATAGAGAAAAAGAATAGGTCCACTAATAACACAAGAAAATTTTCTACTTCCAGACAATAGGATAAAAATGGTAATATTTAAAATATTAGCAGTTCATTAGACATTTACTGTATGACTGATTCTACTAAAGTAGTTCATAGAATAATTTTACTTCTCAAAACAGCTGTTCATGATTATATATATAATTTTACCCCATTGTATATATGAGGGGAATCTGGCTTCCAAAAATTAAATAACTTGCATAGTTTCCTTAGATAACCAGTGGGTCACTGAAGATTTGCTTTTCACATAAACAAGTACAATATGGAAAATTTACAATAGATGAAATATAGTTGAGTTTCAAATTTTTAAGGCTAGGAGAAACAAGTGATTCAAGAACATTCTTATTTGTCAAACAATATTTGGTACATGTGCACATGTGTGTTCATGTGTGTATGGGTGCATGTATACACAGGTTTGTGTTACTGTGTGTGTGTTTGTGTGTCTATGCATGTACTATCATGCTTGTGGAAGATAAAAGGCAACTTCAGTCACTTCTCAAGTGTTATTTGATACTGTTTAAATTATTTTTTATTTCTATATGTATGAAGCTGTATAAGTTAATGTATACCATGTGCACACAGAAGTCTGCAAAGGCCAGAAGAAAGAATTTGATTCCCTGAAACTTGAGTTATATGTATTTGTAAACCACTATGTTGTGCTAGTATCTGAATACTGAACATCTATCTGCAAGAGTTATAAGCATTTTTTACCACTAAACCATAACTCCAGCCCCATTCAACCATTTTAGAGATGCTGTCTCTTGTTGTTCTGAAACTGTAGGCTAGACTGAATTGCCAGAAAGCCCCAGGGATCCACCTCTCATTGTCCATAGCACTGAGTTTGCATCTACATACAAGCATACGGAGAGCAGTCCCACACCATCTGCCCTTTTCTGTCTAATTTAAAAGGAAGGTTTTAACTTTAAAATAGTAAAATTATAGATAACAAAGCAGTTATCAAGCAAGAATTACAGTTACAATATTTAGTCTATATGTATTTGACAAAATTAAAGAAATTGATCTATTATATTTGTGAGTGTAAAGTTTTATATCTAATTTATCTTTTATCATACTAAATAAAACTATAATTATCATTATCTAATTTTCAGCTCCACCAAAGACCCCAGAAGGATGCCATATAACCTAAGTAAACAGGAAGTACATTGTAAGTAGCTTACAAAATTCTAGAAATGACAGAGATATCTGACTGCCTGGACAGTCACCAAAAGCCTTTCTCTAATGTTGGGGCATCCTTGTTCAAGCTATAGGCCTAGAGTGTCTGGCAAACATCTCATTGAAGGAGGAAATTTGAAACTGTCCCAAATATATTGGCAGTTTGTCAGTCATTTTCTTCTGTGTCCTGCAGAATATCAGGCAGACTCTTTCATGAAACAGGAACACTGATGGACAGCCCACCTTGTTTCAGCAAGTTTAGCAGTCATTTTCCTGCAGGTCCTGCATGTTCAATTTATACGGAATTCAGTCAAGCAGTACAGGCAAGAACAGTTTCTTGCCCAAATGGCTAATCTTACACAATGAAAACAAATTCCATGAGGAACTTCTTTGATAACTACTGTCCTCTTGAAATAATTGGTGCTGCCAGGAGCAGATGTGTCTCACTGTGAAGAAAATTCTAAGTTCTTAAAACATTCAAATATCATATTCTATAAACCTTGAAGTGTTTAATAATTGCCTATTCATCTGAAATATATCTTTGCATATCCAACAAACCTAACTAACATGATTGATTATAACTTTGACTCTTATACATGACTATTAAATTTGTATTTATTAACTATACAATACATTTTTAAAATGAGTTGCATAAGCAAAACACCTTAAACAAGAGTAGAAATATACGTGTAGTATTAAAAAATTGACTTTAAATTTGTATCAATAAATCAAAATCCATACCAGTATAAAGTATTTTGAGATTAACAGTAGTTTTTTGTTTTAAGGGTTTAGATCCAATAATTCACCCTTTTCCTCATTTCTATATCACAAACACAGTCTTCCTGCTGGGAAGGCAATCATTTCAACAACTGAACTATCTCTCCAGCACTATTTTAAGATATTTTTTTAACATATTGTTGTTGCTCTGGAAATGTAGCAAGCTCAGTGGTAGAGTGATTGACTAGTACACAGGCTTGGTTCAGTGCCCAGGACCAAAACATAGAAACACTGTAGCTGAAGTCACAGAAATGAAAAACATAACTAAGGAATAAACATAGGTGATGGAAATTTTTCTCAGGCATACATTGCTTATATTTTAGGGCTTTGCTTTGAAGATTGTAATGAGATTTTCAAGTATGTTGGGCAAATTGTCTAGTGTAAATCTAATGGTTAATTTTTTAATGTTATTATTCCAGTGTTATGAATAGATAGAAATATACTCTAATACCAAAAGTGACTACAGATTTAAAAAAATTAAGAAAAAGATCTATTCTTCTATCATTACTGTTTTGACACACTTTTAAAATAACTATTTTGAGATTATACCATATTAACATCATGTCCTCCTTCTCTTTTCCTTCCTCCAAACGTTCCTTTCTCCCTTGCATACAGACATTTACATTTTTAAAATTATGATCAGGCAAGAATTATCATTTTTAGAGTTTTATGTATAGAAGTTATGAAGAAATCTTCCCATTGTATCAAATATGTTCTTTTTATTAATTCATTGGTTGTTCTTTTTCTCAACAGAAAGAAGATAAACTGACTTAAGCAGATATTTATCATCAAAATCATCAAAAGGGCAGAGACTGCCTAAAGACAAGCAGTATACAGATCTTCAAGTACTCTCAGTAGCTAAAGAAAAAGGAGAAATGTAGAACATAGGTTCTTTGATATACAATCTCAGTTAAAGATGTTGCAGTTGCTCTGGCACAAACACTCTGAAATGTTTATTTTGCTTTGGGGAATTTTCTTCCAATTTTTAACTTAAGGTTTAAAAACCCATACTATTTCAAAGTTACTGTTATCAATCTTATCACTAGATGGCAGCATGATTCTTATAATCGAAGTGGAAAGACAGCTCAACATGCACTAGCAAGATTAAAAATAAATTAATTGCAAAGCAATTACTGGCAGAGAAATAATGCAAAGTACCCGGCTTTCTCATTTTAGACCAGTCTGAAGCAAACTTTTGTATATTTGAACTTGTTTAATTTGATTTTATGACTCTCTGCCAGCCTATCTTAGAAGTGAGTTTTTCTCATTTTTCAAAGAACTTTATTCCATTGATAGGTTCCTTTTACATCTCTTCTGCATTCTCTAACAAACAATACCTATCTTGACTATTATGTGGTAAACACATGAAAAAACATTAAAGCTAGAGAAAGATAGGTGTGAGATGGCTAATGGGTTTCCATAAAGAAAAATGATATGTATGAGTTGAGGTATTTGTTGTTAGGTTTAATACTTTTAAAAATAAATTTTAACAGAAATCATATGTAACCAATGCAATAATTTGCAATTTTAGAAGACATTAAGGATCATCAAAGGGATTCTTTTATAATTTCTTTGTGCATTTGTTTTAGTTGATAAAAACTTTATCCTTAAAGAAAATATTCACCAAAAACATGAAGAATATGATACATAAAATCATAGCTGTTTAAAGTACAGAGGAGTTAGTATATGAGAACTGGGAACTGGGCATCTGGGCCTTAGAACACACAAGGTTTATGCTTATTTTCTGTATATACCCTTAGCATATTTGAAGTAAACAACATGGAAATATCCAAGACAGTATAATTTATTTACTTTAACCTGTCTAACTTGAGACTGGGGCTAATTTGTTAAAGACCCTGCCATACAAGCATAAGGACATACTTTCTTAACCCCAACACTTCCACAAAAGTCAGGTGATGTTGCACACTTCTGCAACCCCTATAGCTAGCAGGTAGAAAGAGGCTGATTCCTAGATAAATCTAAGCAATCAGTTATCTCTGGATTCAATGAGAATCATCATAGACACTGTCTCAAAAGAAAAAGAAGAGAGCCACGATAGAAGACACCTGATATAAACCTTTTGCTTTTACAGAAGCATGCCTGCATTTACGTACACACACACACACACACACACACACACACACACACACACATCTAATTTAAAAATTCAAAGAAAGTCTAAGGGAAAAAAACTATACAATACCTACTAAAACTGATCACTGTGTTACAAGCATAATCTTGCTTAGTCAAGGTCCCATATGACTTCAATTATAAAACTGTCTCCTTTAATGCCAGATACAGTTTTTGTTAGAGCAAAATACACAGATGGCTGTGCATATTAAAATCACTTCTCACATACAACTATCAAATTTTCTGTTTTACATGTTGTTTATGAATATATTTCAATTAGAATTAAATAATTTACCATGGACCATATAGAAATTGTAACATATATAGAATGTTTCAAATAAGTTTAGTTAATATTATTTCCTCTAAAATAATAATAAAAATAAACACAGGGGAAAACATTGGATTGGAATCTAAGAAAAAAATACCAGGGGCAGAACAGAAGAACAAAAGAACAAGGACTCTTGACCCTTATTGATTTAGTTCAACAAAATGTACTGTGTTGACCATGGAGGAGTTACTAATAGAGTTTCAGCTGAGTGAATGGAGAAAATGAGAAATAGTACATGGTGCACTATGTTGTCAGAGGATAAAAAGCAAAATTTATACAAACACACTAGAGAAAGTCAATCTGCAAAGAATGGTACTAGACAAAATGAGTTTTCACTTGTAGAAAGATGAAAGTATATTTCCACCACACATTCTATACAAAATGTACATTTAAAATAAATCAAAGTTCTTAATGTAAAACCTGATACTTATACTCTAAACTGCCACTGGAAATTGTATGAAAAACAATTCAAGATGTACTCATAGGTGAGGAATTCCTAACGAAGTTTCCAATAGTTCAGTAAATAACATCAACAACTGACAGATGGGATTGCAAGAAGTTTTAAAACTTATACATCATAGAAAAGAACAGAGTAAGAGACAGGTTAGAGAATAGAAGAAAGTCTTTGCAAACTTCCTTTTAAAGGGGGATTGATATAGAATATATAAAGGACCCAACACATAAATAACATAAGAAATCAAATATAACAACCCCAAATAGTTTAGCTATAAATGGGAAAATGTAATGAGCAGACGGTTCTCAAAAGATGAGGTGCAAATGGCCAAAATGTATGCAGGTAAAAAAAAAAAGTATTAACATCTTTAGCCATGAGGAAAAGGCATGTGCCACACATTTGATCAAGAAGGAATGTACCTAAAGTAAGGGATGCTGTAGTTGGTTATGGAAGGCATTGTGGGACAGTGAGGAAGTAGGTATGCATGCCCTTCACATCTTGTTCTTATTTTTAGAGACAGCATGCCTGACCTATATCCCAGCCTTACAGTCAGAAATAAAAAGCTCCAAAGGCTCTTATTTTAAATTTATTAGATTTTTTAAAAAATATCAATCCAAGTGCTCATTCCTTCCCCTCCTCCCATCCCCTTCACACACCCTCCCACCCCACTTCCATCTAATCCTCTGAAACCATAAGGCACGTTGCCTTGTGGAAGGTCCAAGGCCCTACCTACTATATCTATGCTGAGCAAGGTATACATCCAAAGAGAACAGAATCCCAAAAAGTGAGTACATGCAGTAGGGATAAATCCTGGTGCCACTGCCAGTAGCCCCTCAGTCTGCCCCAGCAATGCAACTGTCAACCACATTCAGAGGAACTAGTTTGGTCCTATGCTTGTTCTTTCCCAGGGGCTCTTTCTTGAGGAGCAATGTAGAAAGGACCTTTAATCAAAGGCAGAGTCATGAGTTCCCAAGATCCCAGGGCCACTCTTCAACCTTCTTCCTTTCTCTACCCTACACTTAGTGCTTTGGAGTGAATAACTGATCAAATAGAAGAAACTAAGTGTGTCCTGACCACTAGGTATTGAACCAATTCTGATCTGAAACAAATAAAACAACAACAAATGTATACTGGCACTCCTCCGCATCCAGGTCACTGTCTTGATAATTATTAAAATCAATAATAATAAATGCCATGGAGGATATGGGGACAGTTACCCTTTACATTTCTGGTAGGAAAGTAATTTAGTGCATCCACTAAATATATTGGTATGGAAATAATCCAGAAAAAAGTATATTTAGCAAAATAGAACTACATGCTACAACATTTCTGGAAATAATCAGTATATTAAAGAGATAACTACAAATTATGTTTATAGAATCAAAATAGGCAAGAACTGACAGATAGATAGATAAAGTATACTCATAAAATCAAAAGTACATTTAAAATCTCCTGAAATGTCTTATCTTTAGACTTTTATCTCTGCAATCTATGATCTCTTTACTATAAATATGAGTGTTAAATATGAGAAAAAGTTGGCTATGTTGTCATTCTGTTTGACTTCCTAGATAGTGATCATAATTCATGTGGTATGGAATAATAGAGCTTTCTTATGTTTTGTCTTCGAATTTGTAATTGGCAAACCTGGCAAGACAGTTCAATGGTTAAAGGTGATTGCCCTCAAATAAGGTGACATGAGTTCTATCTCCAGAACATACAGAAAGGTGAAAGTAGAGAAATAGCCCTACAAGGTTATACTGTTACTTCCACATGTGCACCTTAATATGGGTCCCCACTCACATAATGGTGCAGACAGTTAATGATTTTTTTTAAATGTCCAATATCCATTGGTAGCTGTTAACCTGAAACCAGAGTTTAGGAGCAGAGAGAGTCTGGGTACCTATTATTTCTCCCTGATGATTCTTTGCTGCAAAACTGTAGTTAAGCAATGGTTGTGATTTACCTGTAGCCAGAGCTTATGTTGCAGTCCGTTTCTCTAAATCAGAGATCTCAGTAATGACCTTAACACTGCTTCTTCCCCTGGCTTCTCTGTTAATGTGAGAATTGCTTCTTAATAGCTAAGATCTGGGTTGATTCATCACAATTTCTAATGAGTTTCTTAATTCTCTCTCAGGTGCTAAAAATAGCTCCCCCATTAAATTCTCTTCAACTTCTCTGAAAAAGCTGCTTTCTGCAGTGAGTATAATTAAGGAACATCCATCACTTATTCTACTCTCATACACATATCTTTCTCCTTCCATTATTTTAGCAGTTATTCAAACAGGACTTAGATAGAAAAATAACACTAGATTTTTTTTAAATAAAGACTTAATAATTACTTAAATGAAATGATTTTAATCATAAGAACTGTTAACTCAGTTTGGCAGGAAGAGTTAGAGTAATAAGAGACCATTACCTAAAGAAACAGTTTTGGCCCTAGGATAAAATAACAAGGCTAGTATGCTTTCAGGCAGCCCCAGGATGCACAGTCACTTGGTAAGTGTTGGAACCATGACATGGCCATTTGGAATTGTTACTACAGCAGAGGAGATTCAGCAGTTGCCAGGAAACAAACTACTGAAGGATTGGAAACCTGGATTTGATTTCCCTTCTCTTCTTCATTAGGTATCTCTCACTAGCGAATCTACATGAGAAAAAAAAAGCAGAATAAAAAAAGACAAATGCAATTTTATAAGATCACCCTTCTGCAACATTGAAAATTCACTAAAGAATCTATATATTTTAATGTAAGTGACTGATCAATTTATGCTTCAATCCTCATTAAATACACTTCAATAGGATTTATCTAGACAATTTTAGATGATTTTTAAGTGAATTCTATAGTTGGATAGAGAATATCCATCAAAGGTCCAGATATTCAAAATCTGGAACCCAGAGTCATGCTCTTGGAAGGTGCCATGTAAATTTAAGAGGTAGGGGCTTAGCTGGTACAGTGTGTAGCATCTCTAGGACCATTGACTCTAGATTTCGTAGTATAATGACAACCTACAAAATCTACAGTGATTCTGGACACAAAAATCAGATGTTGAGGTAGGATAAAAATATATATATTCAGAATCTTGTCAGGCATTGTGGTACAAATCTTTAATCCCGGCACTTAGGCAGGCAGACCTCTAAGAGTTTGAGGCAGGTCCAGACTATATAGTAGGAAGTAAAACCATGTCTGCCCCTGCCTCTCACCGAAAAAAAAGAAAGTAACAAAAAGAAAACAAACCAAAAAGCAGAAGTAACACCTAATTGGAAGTCTTCAGTGTCCTTCTCTAAATGAGGCTATAAGATTCCAATCTATTCTGTCTTTCTTCATTTTTGGTAAGAATATTTATTTCAAGATGTACTCATGCAGAAATGTACTGTGTGATCAGAAGCATAAAACAACAGAGAAATTTGGTCATGGGCAAGAATATGCAAAATTCTGAGTCATAAATAAACCTATTTTTATTAGTTTAGTATCTAAAGTATTTTATTATGTAGATGGGAAGCCAACTGATATATGATACACTCATATTGATAAACTTAACATCTGTTCCAATTATTCTGGTCCACTATTCATATAATATCTTCTGGTCTCTCACCATTAAAAATTAATTAAAAAATTGTATTCCTATTGTCCATAAGTATTTTGTGATTTCTAGATTTTGAAATTCTTCTCTGGGTTATGCCAGAACTTGATTTTTTTAGGATGAGGTTAAGTCAATGTGATTTGTAGTGCTTATGCTAATCTTCAGAGTAGAGGTATAACCTCTAGACGACACGTCCCCAACAAAGCTTACATTAACACACTATTTTAGTGAAATTACTATATTTTTTTTTGCCATAGTGAAGATTGAACCCAGGGCTGAAAACATGCTAGAGAAATGTCCTACTACTGAGCTCTCCTCCTTAACCCTTCTTTCATATAAACTGCATGCCATTTTTAGTTCTATTTTTCAAAATGTCCTTTCTTCGTGATAGTCAATTCTATTTTAGAGTTGCTAAGTAGAATATTATTTGCTAGAGTTAGACATTCTAAGTTAAAAGTATTATTTTCTTTTTCTTTTTTTCTTCAGTTTTCTGCATGCATGTATGTCTGTATGCCAAAGGAAGGCATCAGATCTCATTACAGATACTTGTGAGCCACCATGTGGTTTCTGGGAATTGAACTCAGGACCCCTGGAAGAACTGATAGTTCCTTTAACCTCTGAGCCATCCCTGCAGTCCTTTAAGTATCATTTTTTAATAGATGTATTTTATGTGTATGCATGTGCCCAGGTGTCTGTACATGAACGATGTGCATGAAAGTGCCTGGGAAACTCAGAAGATGCTAGCTTATTTCCTGGAGTTACAGATGGTTGTGTGACAATTTGGGGCTGGAAATCAAACACAGGTCCTACTCTTCACCTTTAAGTTACCTCTCTAACTCCTAAAGCTTAAGGTTTCAAGATACAAAAATATGTCAGTTACTTTAAACTTCATAAATACTAGAAAAGATGACAATGTTCTATATATTAAAGCAAGAAACATATCAGTTATTGCTCTCAATTTAGGTTCTATGAAATTTGCATGCCTATTAAACTTTCATCTTCTCTGTTCATGACTTCTTTTATTTATTTATTTATTATTGAAAAAAAAATTTTCGCCTCCTCCCAGACTCACATTTCCCTCCCCCTCCTCCCACTCCTCTCCCCCTCCCTCTCCAGCCCAAAGAGCAGTCAGGGTTCCCAGCCCTGTGGAAAGTCCAAGGTCCTCCCCCCTCCATCCAGGTCTAGGAAGGTGAGCATCAAAGAAAAACATAGAATTATCCTCATGACTTCTTGATAATATTGACAGAAATCAACTTTCAACAGAATATTGGAGAAAATAGTAACCATGCATTAGGAAAATGGCCTACAATCATGCCATTCCCAACACCATTGGAGATTATTATATAACCTGCCACTTCATTATGACCAATTCACATCTGACAGAAGATCCTGACATGCAGGTCATAGGTTTCACCCTCAAAGCCCTGCAGTTGTCCCAGAGAAGGCTCATGCCTCATTACCAATTAAGCTAATTATGTTCTGAAATAATCTCTGCCATCCTGCTGTTAGATACATAAAATTTCAAATCTTCACAAAAGGTATTCCTTCTATCATGCTGGCAAAGCTCAATTATTTCCCCAATCAATCCCACACAGTGAACATAACAGTATGAAAGATTAAATAAGAAAACAATGTTTTCACAAGCTTCTGTATAAATCTTCTCAGTGAGGGACAGAGAGTTATAAGGCAGGAAGCTTAAAAGGTTGAATAAATTCATCTCAAACATTACATATGGAAGCAATATTCCACCAAGAAATAAAATCTTTGGAAACTTGCAGATTTCAACCTGAATATTTTTAGCAGATGCTGAATCATGTTAACACACTAGCTATCAGAATTTGGAAATGGAGAGCTGCTAGTGGGTATATATCAGTTATAACTCTCACCAAGTAGAAAAAAGACAGCAGAAATCTGCATTCTCAGAGCATAATTTGGTGAAATATACACTGTGACTAACTACTGATAGATGTGAAATAGTGTATACAGCAGAAATGGAAGAAAATAGCTAGTTAAGGACTCTAGAATAGTTAAAAGTAAGCAGAATTATCTGACATACTTGAAACTTGTAGATAATCACATAGCAAATGTAAAAATGTACAAAATTTCACAGGTGCTTCCTGGCTTCCTCAGGAAAGCTATTCTAATAAAGATTCTCTTTTGTAAGTCATACAATGCTGAGTAAGGAGACAGTACAGTCCATGTCCTTTAAACTGTTTCTTCAGTGCAATGTTGTCTCTGGTGTACAATAAGCTTAAAAGAGGTAGTGATAGAGAGACCAAAGCTGCTATACCCAAGAAGAATCTTTGTCCAATGTGACCTTCCTTGGAGAATGCAAAATGGGAAAAACTGCTGAGGGCATTGCCACATTTGCCTAGTATACATCGTCTTGCTTCTGTTTCAAACTGATGATACATGAGGTTGCCGCCAAATAATTTTTTACATATGTTTCATGTAAATTTTGCTCAGTTGTATAACTTTTATGTGGATTTGGGTTGGGTTTTCTGATGTATATTCTACCATAGTTGCTGTACGCATAATGTCTTTCTCCTGTGTGAAATTTGTTGTACCCTGGAAGGGAGAATTTCTTCCAGAACAATTTCCCCTATATATCACACGTAAAAACATTTTCTGTTGCTTGGCCTTTCTTGTAGGCCTCAAGGTAGGCTTTACTGACATTTTTTTTTTCCCCACAAGTGCTAAATGTCTAAGACTTTTTTATTCATTTATTTTTATTATTAAAAATTTCTGCCTCCTCCGTGCCTCCCATTTCCCTCCTCCTCTCCCCCCTCCCCCCTCCCTCTCCAGTCCAAAGAGCTGTCAGGGTTCCCTGCCCTGTGGGAAGTCCAAGGTCCTCCCCCCTCCATCCAGGTCCAGGATGGTGCGCATCTAAACAGACTAGGCTCCCTCAAAGCCAGTACATGCAGTAGGATCAAAACCCAGTGCCATTGTCCTTGACTTCTCATTCAGCCCTCATTGTCCACCACGTTCAGAGTGTCCGGTTTGATCCCATGCTTTTTCAGTTCCAGTCGAGCTGGCCTTGGTGAGCTCCCATTAGATTAGCCCAACCGTCTCAGTGAGTGGGCGCACCCCTCGCGGTACTGACTTCCTTGCACATGTTCTCCCTCCTTCAGCTCCTCATTTGGGCCTTGGGAGTTCAGACTTTCATGCCTAAAGATATTTATTCATTCTCCCACAAAATTAAATGGAAAGCTCTTTCACATGGCTGACATGATTAGAAATGGTTCCTGGTTCATATTGACTGCTCATAGCAAGGCCCTACATAGCAAGGTACAACATTTACTTTAACTTTATGATTGACTCATACCTGTGACAATTGTCATACTGAAAATACCTTTGCTATGGCAGTCTCATAAAAACAGCTTGCTCAGAAAGCACACATTTGTCACACTCATCATAGGAAAGAGCAGGGTCAGGCTCAGCCTCTAGTATCCTCATGCTGACTAGATCAAAGTCCAGTGAAAAACCTATCCTGTCTACTCTAGGAGGCCCAACCTGGGTAGATACAAAGATTCAGAATCAATTATCCCTGATAAACAAGTGAAAAATTTGCCAGCATTACCTCATAGTACAGGTATTTCTGAAAACTGCTATTAAGTTCCTACTCCTCAGGAGAGAAGTATGCCATCACATCTTCAAAGCTCACAAGAGATCTGATCTGAACAAGGTCCAGGTTCACTGTTTCCATAATGCTAAAACTCAGGTCACAGTATTTGAGAGAAATGAGCTTGGTGTACAATTGCGGTAGTCATGACAGATCACATGGCCTTAAGACAGGCTATTCCTGGAAGATGTCAGTCAGGATGTTGGCTACACCCTAACACTGAAAGTCAAGAACATAAATTCAGAACAAGTAAATCAAAGTTCTTACACAACACAGTTACAGATATGGAACCCACCTGAATTGTCATTTTTCTGCAATAGATTTATAGGAATTTCCTGAGAAGCAGCCAGGCAACAGCTCCAGCCATCTCTTTGGGGATCTTCCCACTTTTAGCCACTGGATTGTGACCGAGCCAGGAAGTGATGTAGTTGGAAAGTGGCATTGCCGGAAATCGTGCCTTTTCTCCACTTAAAGCGGCTTTATTTAAAACCACAGATCAACATTCTTTAACTAAGAAGAGTCTCCCAATTCTTTCCACAAAGTTGACTTAAGACATCAAAGTTCAGAGTTTGTAGCATGGTTCAACTCAATCTAAAAGTTCCATTTTAAACTTCCTAGTAATTTCAGATTCACATCTCAGTAGTAAAACATGGTTTGGGATTAGGAATTTCTTTCAAAAATACAC
Organism: Microtus agrestis; assembly: GCA_902806775.1. Taxonomy (NCBI): domain Eukaryota; kingdom Metazoa; phylum Chordata; class Mammalia; order Rodentia; family Cricetidae; genus Microtus; species Microtus agrestis. Next base: position 94,569 of record CADCXT010000527.1, on the reverse strand, counting down.
ATTATAGCTGCAGAGTTAGTTAGCTCAATGGAAAAGTAATAAAGTGCTTACAGCAAAAATATAAGGAACTGAGAATAGATCATGAGGAGAACACATTTAAATAGCTCTCCTGACTGAATGCTGTAGGCCTCATTGTAGGGGCTAGGGAGGTGGGAGGTGATACAGAAACCAGAGAAGCTATAGAAGTTGACAATGGGAAAAGAAAGGGGAAAGAGGGCACACAGCAAGGAAGGAATAAAAGTTCAAGGGTGGAAGAGTGCATGAGTTCTAGGTAGCTTTTCAGGGGAAAGGACAGAGCGGCAGGGATGCTGAAGAGAGGAGGGAGCACTGATGGAGGAAGTCATTTGGATTACGGTGAGAGGCAGGCTCAGGAGAAAGGCCTTGGAAAGGACTTTAACTCTGTGAAGAGAGGGAGAATTACATGGATGCAGAGGATTGGTACTATGGTGCACCACAGAGACTGAGAAAGGAGGGCAAAGGAAAACAATTCCTGAGGGCTTGCTGGCCAATCAGCTAGTGTAGACAAGACAAATGGTTACACAGTGACCTCTGGACTCCATAAGTGCATGCCTAAGCAGATATATGTCCATATAAATGAAAACATACACAGAGACTTTTCAAAAATGTCTTATCTAATTTTTCCTGTACTGATTGTGTATATAACTTTACTTGAATATTCTCTGTCATTATAATAGAAAATTTAATATCTTCAATTATATGGACAATTGCATTCCCTATAACTCACATTGTGACTCATAATTTGAAATATTACTGATAACACCTATGTATTTTGTGTTTTTACAATGACAAGAAACTTTGAGACATTGTAGATTATTAGTCTGCATCAGAGGAGGTAGTTTCTTATCTGTATTTATTATCGCTGCACATAATTACAGTTGTATGGGTTTGGGAGACTCAGTGTGATATACAAACTTATGCACATAATGTACATTTCAAATTCCCAAATATTATGTGAATTATTCAAGAACATCTCATCTTCTCTATTTAAATGTGATATGGATATCTTCTTGCTATAGTTATGAAAATTAAATTTGTAAAGTATTTTATAATATGAAGATTTAATTTTTCAAATGCATTTTCGCATCAATTCAATTAATAGAGTCTCTCACATATGTATTGGTTACTTATATTTCTTCCTTTCAAAAGTAACTGTCAGATCAATTGCCATGGTTTGGTTGATCAATTAGTTGTCATTTTAAAGACTTTCTGGTTCTTTATATGCTCTTTGCTACCAGTCATAATTAGGAGAAAAGCTGGCATTCCTCTGCATTCCATATATTGTCTTTTCAGTCTGCTGATCATTTTTTCTTTACATGCAGAAAATTTTTTTTGACTGGATGCCATCTCATTTAGATTTATTTGATTTTCGGAGCTATCAAAGTCATACAAAATCAATTCTCAAACCAGTATCTTAAGATTTTGGAATGTTTTGCCAGTGATTTCCTCTAATAATATCAGTGTTTTGGTCTTAAATTAAGATCTTTGCTCCATTTTAAGATTTTATTTAGTATAAAGTAAGAAATTTTTATTTTTATTCTGTGAAAATTTTGTAAATATATACAAGGTATATTGATCACATCTACCCCTATTATCCCCTCTGTCAATACATAGGATTCCTCACTTTTTCTCCTTACCAAATTTAGGGTCCATCCTTTATGATTAATTAACTCACTGAGTCCAATTAGTTTTATCCATATGTTCATATGTATAGGATCATCCATTGAGGTATGGAGAACCTACCAGTGATCATACTCCTGAAGAAAACTGATCTTCCCTTAAAGGCCACTAATTAACAGTAGCTCTACACCTAGATATGGAACCTTGAGGATACCTCAATTTAGGGTACAATCCATTTAGGGAACAAATTTCAGTCATTAATCTACATATAATTATAAAGTTGCCTGTGTACCATTTGTTGAAGAGGTTGCTTTTCCTCCTATGTATAATTTTGGAAGCATGGCTGAGAATAATTTGGATGCAAAAACATGGATATATTTTTATGTTGCAAAGCTGACTGCAAAGTCTGTGTGTTTTAACACTAATCATTGTTGATATATAGACAAGCTTCTTATTTTTCAGTGCCAAGTTTGAATCCTGCTACATCACTGAAAATGGTCATTTGTCTTGAGTCTCCTGAGTATAGAACCATGTAATTGGCAAACAGGATAATTTGACGTTCTTTTCATTTATATCCTCAAACTTGTTGTTTTGTCTAAGTTTGGAGGCCAATTTTGAATGATAATGATGAATTATATTGGACATTTGTTGAAATTGGAGCGGCGGGGCTGTGTCCTGCCATCCAGCCGCCTGCACAGCTAGCTTTACCTGAAATAATTACACAGACACTGTATTCTTTTAAACATTGTTTGGCCCATTATTTCCAGCCTCTTCTCGGCTAACTCTCGCACCTGGACTAACCCATTTCTAATAATCTGTGTAGCCCACGAGGTGGCTTACCAGGGAAGATCTTAACCTGCGTCTGTCTGGAGTGAGAGAACCATGGCGACTCCCTGACTTAGCTTCTTTCTCCCAGCATTCTGTTTACTCTGCCTACCTAATTTTCTGTCCTATCAGGCCAAGCAGTTTTCTTTATTAGTTAAACAATGAAAGCAACAGATAAGATACAAGACCCACCTCCATCATTTCCTCTTTTTCTGTTTAAACAAAAAAGAAAAGCTTTAATTTTAACATAGTAAAATTATATATAACAAAACAGTTATCAAAAAAGAATTATAGTTACAATATTTATATCTATTTTTATCTTTTATCATAACTAAGGAAAACTATAACTATTCATTCTTCAACTTCACCAAAGACTCCAGAATGATATAATATTACCTAAGTAAACAAGAAATAAGAAAACTCTAGAAATAACAGAGACATCTCATTGTCTGGACAGTCATCCAAAGTTCTTTTGTACAGTTGGGGCATCCATCTTTAGCCTACAGGCCCATAGTATCCAGCAGACATTTCCATGAAACAGGAAAATTCAAAGACAGTTCAGTCACTATCTGCTGTGTCCTGCAGAATGTTTCATAGAATCTTTCATGAATCAGGAACCCTGAAAGACCATCTCACCTTTTGGCAAGTTCAGCAGTCCTCTCTCTGTGGGTTCTCTGTGTCTAGTATATGCAATAGTCCAGGTAAGTGCAGTTATTTTTTGCCCAAATGGTTATCAAACTCCATAAGGATCCTCTTTGATGTCCATCTTCTTCTTGAAGTAGATTGGTGCTGCCAGGAGCAGAGTGTCTCATTGTCATAAAAAGCCCTAAGTTATTAAAACATTTAAATGCTATATTCTGTAGCCTTTGAAAGATATGAAGAATGTCTATCTAACCGAAATATATCTCTATATATCTAGAAAATCTAACTAACATGACTACAAGCTTGACTATTATCGATGATTATCCATTAACAACCTATATTTTTTAATTATATATTATATTTTAAATGAACTACACAATCACAATACCTTAATCAAGATCAGAAATACATATACATATAACAAAATTGACCTTAAAATCCATACCAATGTAAATTATTTATATCTATATCATCTCCCCCTTTAAATATTAAAGAACGTTTATAAACCATATTTGGGAACATGGGCACAGTTATTTCTCTCCAAACTGCTTTCTGCTGAATGGGGGCACTGTTAATCAGATCGTTTAGGGTGTAACCTGTGTGCCGGTTTATCTCAGTTGGCAGTTGAGCAAAGTAATTTTTTGAGGGTGTTCATACCAACCTTTCAGGAGGGCGAGGTCTATCATACCATATTGGAATAGAAGAAATCCATAGAGTCTCATCCTCTTTGAAAACAAAAGAAGGACTTTTTCAAAGCATCATAACCTTAGATCCAAATTCTGAAGTCAAGATACCTTTAGAACATATGTGTAGGTTCAGCTTAGCAGCCCATATAATAAAATGTCTCTCTGTACTTAGCTCCTTCATAGTTAAAAAGTTTAAAGAAAACACAATAATACAAAGAATCCAGACTCTCTGTGAATTTTTCATTTTTACGTGGCTTATTTTTACTCTATCATTTTACTTTATTTTGTCTTTTTAAAGATTTTACCTTTTTTTTAAAATTAACTTTATTTTCTATATATTTTTTCTTTTCTCTCCCAAGCCTATGTACATTTATCCAACATTGTGATCCATAAAGGTCTTTTATGTCTGAAATCTGTTCTATTGTGAATCTGCAATTTTTTTACTATCCAGGAGCACTTTGTTTTGAGACTTTAAATCATTAAGCATTTAAGAATCTAAGCTGTGACATTCCTATGTCAAAAATAGGTACTGCCTGCTGGCCCCGCCCAGTCCAACATGGCAGAGCCACTCGTGTCTCTGATCCTTACATATTGCACCATTAGCATGGTGGAGCTGCTTGTGCCTCTGAGCTGCAGCATACAATGTCCTCCTTTTAGGCATATGGCAGTCTAGTTGCCATCAAACAAATAGTAGCACTTTACTCCAAATGCTCCATTCAAAAGCTCTGTCTCCTACAGGAGCCAGAGATAGCAATGGCAGCACAGCCCAGAAAGCCGCCATTTTAAAACAGCCATTTTTTTTCTCCTGCTGATTCAGGAAAATTTCAAAATGGAGGATGTACCATTTTGTGCTAGCTCTGGGGCCGCCAGGTAGGAGCAGCATTTAGCATTTTAATACTGAGACTGATCATGTAGCATAGAAATTTTCTTTATCCAAGTTACATCCAAATCTGTCATGCAGAGCATTGCGCAGTCTGAAAACATATCTCTGTATGGAGGCAGGAATGTGCCATGCTCTTCTGCCTGCCTAAGCCTGATTTGGCCGGCTGCCCAGGTGCAGGCAGGGAGCGCTGAGCCATCAGCATGGTCTCAGAGCACTCTCCTTCTGATCCCAAGCGGGAACACAAAATCCAGTCCCATAAAATCCATTGAAATGCTTTAAAGCCAGAGTTCACGCTGGCAGCATATCCCCAGCAAGCCGTGCTTTAAAATGATGCAGCTTTTTTTTTGCTGCTGTTGCTGAATCAGGAAATCTCTCTAAGGCATGCCACCAACAAAGAGAAAAATTCTGCGTTAAACTCTGTTTTTTTTTCTGTTTAAAATTAAGCTCTCTCAGGTTTTTAAGTGGATTTAGCCCCACGTTGGGCACCACTCTGTTGAAATAGGAGTGGCGGGGCTGTCTCTCGCCACCCAGCCGCCCACATGGCTAGCTTTACCTGAAATAATTACACAGACACTGTATTCTTTTAAACACTGCTTGGCCCATCATTTCCAGCCTCTTCTCGGCTAACTCTCGCACCCGGACTAACCCATTCTAATAATCTGTTTAGCCCACGAGGTGGCTTACCAGGGAAGATCTTAACCTGCGTCTGTCTGGAGTGAGAGAACCATGGCGACTCCCTGACTCAGCTTCTTTCTTCCAGCATTCTGTTCTGTTTACTCCACCTACCTAATTTTCTGTCCTATCAGGCCAAGCAGTTTTCTTTATTAGTTAACCAATGAAAGCAACAGATAAGATACAAGACCCACCTCCATCAGACATTTTTATCAATAATATTATGAACATTCTTTATAATCATTTAACCAAAGATACTTCTCTAAATAGAAGAGCTATAAAAATTATTTTATATATACTAGCTTCTTTATTCAAAGTCTTAATTTCTTCTATTTCTCATAATTTTTCATTGCATGTGAAATTTTAAAGGAGTGTTTATCTTTTATTTAGCATTCTATTTTTATTTTCATTCCTAATTAAGAAAAATAAATTTAGGTTCTAATTTAACTTTATATATTTAAGAAGTGAAGAATTATATCAATCTTGAGTTTAAAAAGAAATCTAAAAAAAACATAAGAAAACAATGTTTACCTTGGAAAATAGTTTATAGCTTATATCAAGTAAGGATCTCCATTGAATACTTGGGGAAAGGACAGATAAGGGAAGAAAAACTGCTATCAGGAACACTGGGAAAATATTGCATTACAAGTAACTGTTTCTAGAGAATAGTTATAGCTGGAGTATTTTTTTTTGAAACACACTGTACTTATTTTCATAATGGTCACAAAAAATTATATTCTTATCTGAGGTGACAAAGACTATATTTTTCCTGTATTTTTACCATCACTTAATATTTGCTTTCTTTCTTCATGATAGTTGTTTCAATGGAGCAAAAAGAAAATCTCAGATTGGTTTTTATTTTCACTTTCTTGAAGTCCAAGGTAATGAATGTATTTATATATATGTCTTGCACATTTTCATTTCATCCTTAGAGAAGTTCTTGTTCATTTAATTTTCCTTATACTTATTTTATATTTTATAGGAATCTAAGAATGTATGCTAGAGAAATATGTGCATATCCATGGTTATTGCTGTACTTTTCCTAATATACAAGATATGAACAAGTATATTGTTTATAGATGACTTATTTCCCTTATTTATGTTAATTCCTAGGTATGCATGAATAGATGGAAAATAAGGGAAATAAGTCATCTATAAACAGTATATGTACATTAAACCATAAAGGGTAACATTAATATAAAATGAATTTAAATGGATACCATTATATTAAGCAGAAAGATGGAGACAGAAGAAAAACAAACATCATATATTATATAAAGAAAATCCAGATTGTGGTTTATCTGTGTGTGTTTGTGTACATGCATGTGTGTGTGTGTGTGTGTGTGTTTGTGTGTGTGCAAACTCATAGGAATAAGTATATATATATTGCTCTACTGAAATCTTAACACTTGATGGTTATGACAGGGTGATAAGTTCAAGGCCAGCCAGTGCCAGGTGATTAAATCCTTACAAAAATTAAAGGTAGGATGGGGTAGCAGAGGGCTCAGCAGGTAAAGAAACTTGTAAAACATACAAATTTTGATGCATCATACACATAATCTCTCCAATTTTAAATTGAAATTTAAAATATTTATTTTATTCTAAAATTTTAGATAATTATTCAGCAAACTGAATGCAAGAACATATAAAAAATCATCCACAATGTTCAAGTTGGTTCATCCTACAGGTAGAGGGATTCAACATATAAAAATTTTGTAGGGTTCTACATACAAAAATCTGTCAATGTAATCCACCTTATAATAAACTGAAAGAAAAAACATATGATCATCTCATTAGATGCTGGAAAAACTTTTGACAAAATTCAACATCCCTTCATGATAAATGTCTTGGAAAGAACAGGGATACAAGGAACATACATAAATATAATAAAGGCAATATAGAGCAAGCCAACATCAAACTAATTGAAGAAAAAACATTTGACAAAATCTAACACCCCTTCATCGTGAAGGTCTTGGAGAGATCAAGGATACAAAGAATGTATCTAAACATAATAAAAGCAATATATAACAAGCTGACAGCCAAATACGTGGAGAGAAACTCAAAGCAATTCCACAAAAATCAGGAACATGACAAGGCTTCCACTCTCTTCATATCTATTCAACATAGTTCTTGAAGTTTTAGCTAAAGCAATAACAAAACTAAAGAAGGTCAAGAGGATACAAATTAGAAAGAAAGAAGGCAAACTTTCACAATTTGCAGATGATATGACAGTATATTTAAGTGACCCCAAAAACTCTACCAGGAAACTCTTACAGCTTATAAATACCTTCAGTAATAGGGAAGGATAAAAGATAAACTCAGAAAAATCAGTATCCTCCTATACAAATAATAAAAAAGCTGAGAAAAAATCAGACAAATAACACTGTTCAAAACAGCCACAAATAACATAAAATATTTTGGGGTAACACTAACCAAAGAAGTGAAAGATCTGTTTGACAAGAACTTTACATCTTTGAAGAAAGAAATTGAAAAAGATATCAAAAAATAGATCTCCAAAACTCTTGGATAATTAGAATCAGCATAATAACATTGGCAATCCTACAGAAATCTCTACAGAATCAATGCAATCACCATCAAAATGCCAAATCAATTCTTTACAGACCTCAAAAAATAATACTCCACTTCATATGGAAAAACAAATAACCTAAGATAGCCAAAACAACCCTGTGTATTAAGGGAAGTTCCAGAGGCATCACCATCCCTAACATCAAGCTCTATTATAGAGTTAAAGTAATGGAAATAGCTGGGTATTGGCACAAAAACAGACAGGTTGAAGCCAGTCAGTGGTAGTGCATGTCTTTAATCTCAGCAATCAGGAAGGAGAAGCAGAGGCAGGTAGATCTCTGTGAGTTCAAGGGCAGCCTGGTTTAGAAGAGTTAGCTCTAGAACAGGCACCAAAATTATACAGAGAAACCTCATTTTGAAAAACAAAAATAAATAAATATGAAAAAAAGAGACAGGTTGACCAATGGAATCAAACTGAAGACCTGTATATTGATTTACATACCTATGAATGGTGTAGGAGGTTCTTCTGTTTATGTGTTGCTTTCATTGGTTAATGAATAAAGAAACCGTCTTGGCCTAGCTGATAGGGGCAGAACTTAGTTAGACATGAAAAACATAACTGAATGCTGGGAGGAGGAAAGCAGAGTGAGAGAGAAGCCATGGATCCTCTGCCTGAGATGGACGCTGGTTAGAATCTCTGCTAAGCCAGTCATTTGGCAATACACAGATTAATGGAGATGGGTTAAACTAATATGTAAGAGTTAGCCAATAAGAAGTTAGAGTTAATAGCCAAGCAGTGTTTTAACTAATGCAGGTTCTGTGTGGTTATTTCATGTGTAAGCTAGCCGGGCAGCAGGGACAAACAAGCAGCCCACTCCCTTTTAACATATGAACACCTGATTATTGACAAAGAAGCTAAAATTATACAATGGAAAAAAGAGAGCATCTTCAACAAATGGTACTGATGTACTGGATGTCAGCGTGATAAAGAATGTAAATAGATTCATATCTATTCCCATGCACAAAACTCAAGTCCACTTAAAAATCTCAACATAAATATGACCACATTGATAGAAGAGAAAGTGGGAAGTAACCTTCAATGCATGGGCGCAGGAGACCACTTTCTAAATATAACACCAGTAGCATAGACACTAAGAGCAAGAATAAATAAATGGGACCTCCTGAAGCTGAGAAGTCTCTGTAAAGTAAAAGGTACAGTCAATAAGACAAAGAGGCAGATGGCTGAATGAGAAAAGGTCTTCACCAACCTCACATAAAACAGAGGACTTATTTCCAAAATATAGAAAGAACTTAAGAAATTAGATATCAAAATATCAAATTATTAAATTAGAAAATGGGGTACAGATCTAAACAGAGAACTCTCAATAGAAGAATCTCAGATGGCTAAAAGGGAATGTTCAACATCCTTCGCCACCAAGGAAAGCAAATTAAAATGACTCTGAGATACCATCTTAGACCAATCAGAATGGCTAAGATGAAAACTACCAATGTTAACTTATGCTAGAGAGCATGAGGAGTAAGAGAAATACTCCTCCATTGCTGTAGAGAAAGCAAACTTATACAATCATTTTGGAAATCATTACAGTGGTTTCTCAGAAAATTGGAAATCAACCTAATTCAAGACCCAGCAATAGCAGTCTTGGGCAAATACCCAAAAGATGTTTTTTTTTTTTTTTTCATACTACAAGAATGTTTGTTAAACTATCTTCATAGCATAATTATTTGTAATACTCAGAATCTGGAAACAACCTACATACCCCTCAACCAAAGAATTGATAAAGTAAGTGTGGTACCTTTACACAATGGAGTAATACACAGTGGTAAAAAAAAGAACGATATATTGAAATTTGCATGCAAATGGATGGAACTAGAAAAAAATCCTAAGCCATACCCAGAAAGATGAGCATGGTATGTACTCACTCATAAGTGGATACTAGCTGCAATGCAAAGAATAACAAGCCTATAGTACATAACCCTTGAGAAGCTAAGTAACAAGGAGAACCCTGAGATAAACATATATAGATCCCCATGGAAAGGGGAAAAAGACAAGATCTCCTGAGAAAATTGGGAGCATGGGGGTGAGCGGAGAATGTAGGGTGAAAGGGGAGGAGGAGGGGAGGAAAGGGGAGGTGAACTTGAGGGAATAGGATAGTCGAGATGTGAGAAGGACAGAGACAGAGAGCAAGGAAAGAGATATCTTTATCAAGAGTGCCATTATGTGACTTAAGAAACCTGGCTATAGATGGAGGCTATTTGTTTCCTGGCAACCCAAACAAAAAATAATCTCTTGGAAACTGTATCAATTAAAATACTGCTTGGTCTATTAGCTCAAGCTTCTTGTTAACTAACATATCTTAAATTAACCCGTTTCTATCATTTTGTATATTACCACAAGGCTCATGGTTTATCAGTAAGGGTCCAGCTGGTATCTCTCTCCTTCAGCAGCTACATGGCGTCTTCTTGACTCTGTTTACTTTCTCCCAGTATTCAGTTTAGATTTCCTGCCTAGTTTTATTCTGCTTTGCCACAAGTCAAGTAAGCTTCTTTATAAACCAATTATAATAAAACATATTCACAGCATATATAGGAGAATCCCACATTACCTGGTCCTAGAGAAAATCCAAGGAATCCACAGGATGACCACAGTTAAGACCCTAAGAAATAGTGGATATGGTGGCTGAACTGACTTTACCCTGTAGTCAGATTGAATGCAGTCAGTCTTAAATATCACCATAGAACCTTCATCCAGAAATGGATGGAAGCAGATGCAGAGATCCACAGCAGACCTCCCAAAGCCCAGTCAAGGCATAAAAGAAGTGAGAAAAAGAACAAAGAGGTGAAGACCATAATGGAGATACCCACTGAAACACCTTACGTGAGTTAATGGTGCCCTACGACCTCCAGCCTGACAGCAAGGGAACTAGCGCGTGAACAAATTAGATGCTCTGAATTTGGGTGACAGTTATATGACTGGGGCAGACGGTGGGGCTACAGGCAGTGAGACCAGTATTATTACTATTGTTTGTATTATCTTTTTGGAACACATTCTCCTTGGAGTGTCACCGTGCTCAGCCTTGATATAATTGGAAGTGCCTTTGTCATACACCAAAGAAATATGCTAGACTTTGTTGAATCGTCATGAGACGCCTTACCTTCTTGGAGGAGTGTATTGGGAGTGGTATGGGGGGAAGGTGGAGAGAGATGGAGGAGACAAGGTAGTGGGAACTTCAATTGGTATGTAACATGAAAAAAGATAGTATTTTTAAATTAATTAATTAATTAAAAATAAACAAACTTGTAAAATCTGACAAATTGATACATATACCCTTCAATTTTAAATGAAAAGGATTCATTTTTCTGAAATGTTTAGATAATTATTCTTTACCAATAAAAATCAGGAGTCAGATAATTAAGAACCTGAATGATCAGAAAAGCTGTGGAAAAGCCACCAGTAAACTCATACCTGTTTTGTTCCTCACTCTAAAAAGGCCAAGATCCTTTCTAAGGACTTGCTTAATACTTCCTCAGTCCTCTAATACCTCTATGGTAAATTTTGGTCAGTTAATAGCTAAATAGGATATCTGATTCAAAACAAACTTTATTGTCTGAGTATCACACAATGTTTTCACCATTTTGTTTAAATTATAAAATGGAATATTTTAATTCTAACTTAGTAAAGCTATATACAATAATTGCAATGATAATATACAAATATATATATATGTAAAAAATACATTGACAATGTCCAGTCCATTTATATTTGTCAGATTCAGAGAAACTACTTCATTAGCTTTCCTATTTCAGTAAATCTAGAATTTTATACCTAATTCAATTTCTATCCAAACTTGTATTACCAAGCCATGAGAATCATAAACTTCAGATAGAGATTCTTTCATGCCCATCATCTTCTCTGAAGTAGATTGGTACTGCCAGGAGTAAATATGTCTCAATCTAAAAAAAAAAAAACTTACATTAAAACATCTTAATTAGAGATTATATAGATCTCTGACATATTTGAAGATCACCTTTCTATTTAAAATATAGCCATTTGACCTTGAAAATATACTTAATGTGAACACAAATTTGATTGTAATTGATGACTAGCTACTAACTAACCTGAATTTATTTATTATTACAAATGGTATGTAATAATAGCTTTCAAGGATTAGAAATTTAAATTACACTGTTAAATTAGCTGTGTAGGGTTCAGTACCTTAAATAAGATTTGAGCCATATCTATTACTTTCTGACAAAAGTAATTCTAAATTTGTGTCAGTATATGAAAATTGCTTAAACAAGAAGAGAAGCATATGTGTGTGTGTGTAAATGTATATATAATAGTCAGAAAATACAAAAATCCATAGCAATGCAAAATATTTAAGATTAGAAGTTTTTTAAAATAGATTCAATTATCTATCCTTTTATCCTATTTTTATATCACCCTTTTTTCTTCTCAAACTGAGATCCCTAAATATAATTTCTTAAATTATAATATAATTTAATGTTATATAAATAAATATAATGTTCAGCTTTTGTTCTGATCATTCCTAATAGCAATGTGTAACCAACACCCCTAAACAATGACAAATAACTGTACCTACTGAATGATAAAAAAGCGTACACCATACCTCTTGGGAATGTGGGTGACTTTTCCATAGATCACTTTCTGTTTTGCCTTTGTTTATGGCCTCTCTATGGAATCCTGATAAAATTGAAATAATAGCCAAGTCCTGGGAGAACTAGTGGCATCATTTCTTGCCAATCTTTGTGTAATAGGAAAGTGTAGGACTTATCTGAAGTTATGGTTGGTATAGTGAATGAGGTTGGACCACCTCTTTTAGCCAACTTGAAATTATCCTGAGCAATTTGTAGTCTAATGTTGATCATTAGGTGGAGTTTGTCAGATTCCTGGTACATGCGACAACCCAAGTTTAATTAGTGTGGTGCTGCATCATTTTTTTTGGTCAAAGGTCACTGTTACGAATAATCACAGTTCACTGCAAAAAGCTTAAATATTTTAAATGTCATATGCATGAGATGTTGAAGACGTTAGAGGACTGTAATTTGTGAAGAACATCAGGAGTAAAAAAACTTAGTTCCTAATTACCTGGTAAAAACTTAAACCCAAAATTATGAACATGAAGCTAAATTAAGCCTTTTTTCTAGAGTTAGTTAGTACCTTATATGATCATTAATTAATATCATGACAAATTTTTAATACATACATATTAATTACATAAATTTTGAGATAATATTTATACTTTAAAAAAAGTTTTAAAGTGTCAAAATAAAATTAAAGAATTATAAAAGTAGTGGTCACAGAACAGTCCCTTAATTTTGGTTTTGCTTCTGTTCCATATCATGTGACTTTTCTCACATAACACAGAGATTTTGGATTCTGGTTTAACAAGCATACTTGGATTTAGAAGAAAGAGAATGCTCCAACTTGCTGTGGGATAATGTTCTTGTATATTGTAAAGATTGGTCACCCATATTAGTTTACTAAAACACTGATTGGCCAATAACCAGACAGAAAGAATAGGTGGGGTGTCCAGACTAAGGGATTCCTGGAAGAGAAGAGGCAGAGATATAGTTGTCACCTAGAAGTAGAGAAAGCAAGATGAGAATGCCTTACTGAGAAAAGGTATCAAGCCATATGACTAAACATATATTAGAATTATGGGTTAAATTAAATGGTAAGAGCTCATTAATAATGAGCCTGAGCTAATAGGATAAACAGTTTGTGATTAATATAAGCCTCTGTTTCCTTGGAACTGAATGACTGTGGAACCAGGAGCAACAGAAACTTCCATCTACAAATGGCACCCAAAGTTTTGGCAAGAATTTTCACATAAAACCCAAAAATAATTAAAATAAAGAATTCTAAGCAAACAAGAACAGAGTCAAGTGCAGATTCTTGATAACTGTCTATTCTCTGGTAGGCTCTGTTTGCTGGTGGCAAGCAGATGATTAGCACCTTTAAGAGAGGCTTCCTGACGCAGCATTAGTGGTAAAAATCTCAACGCTGCTTTAAGACATCTGCCACCAGACACTAAATAGTGTTTAGGAGCAGCTGACATTATGCTTCTTGGTGGTGGCATGGACCTAGAGACTCTACAGAGTTGTAGCAATAAACCTTACTCCCACCTGTACCTCTACCATGAAGCTAGATTCTCAGAAAGCTAAAGAATGGTGCAGAGCTATTTGCCAAAGTCAGTTTTAATTCTATGCATATTACTTAGCAGAATAAAGATTCATGTGGTCAGAAAAAATAGAGATATACAGTACAGACAGATTTAGACAGAAAAAGTCTCTACATAGTTTACAGTGTGTTTAAGAATATACATAGGTTTGGGAGAGACAAGAAAATGTATAGAGAAAGTTCTTAAAAAATAGAGCATTCAAGTTTTGTGGCACATGTGTTCAATCCCAGCACTTGAGAAGCAGAGACAGACAGATCTCTGTGAGTATGAGGCCAACCTGGTCTACAGAGTGAGCTTCAGGACAGGCAAAGATACATAGAGGGACCCTGTCTCAAAAAAAAACAACAATAATTAAAAAATAAAAAGCCACATAAAGATGGATAATACCCAGAGAAACTGGATACTGCATGTGATTATGTTGTCTTTGAATTGCTTGACTGCTGAGGAAAGAACAACAGCTGCTAAATGACATTTGATTATAAATGCTACCACATTAATCCAACCTATATATTTTGAAAATGCCTCGACATCAAAATTTAAGTGAAAAGGTATGTTATTTTGAAGAAGTGATTTTGTTTGTTTTTTCCCCACAGGAAACAAAATAGGAGACTCTGGATTCATTCTGAGTTAAGAAAAATAAAATTTGATTGAGGAAGCACTCTTAAAAGATTTCCAATGGGAATGGATGACCCAGATAATCCAATATTTCAGAGGAACTCTGTTGCAGTTTCCTCTGAGTTCTACATCCAGAACAGCCTCAAGACAGCTGGCTGAGGTGATCTTCCCTCACAGAATACTCCAGTCAGGACTAGATCATACTTCTAAATTTTCTGTTGGTCCCCATAAGATTATCAGGACCATCAATCACGAGGAAGTAGCCTAGAAAAATATGTCCACATTCCTAAAAGAAAGTAGATTCAGGTGTTTGTCTTTGTTTAGAGTATTAGATACAAGTTATTATGGATAAAATGTTCAGGAAAAAATCTAAACAAAGGAGATTAGATTTAGAGTTCTAGGTTTGAAAAGAAAAACACAGAAATGCTGTGGCATAATGCTCTTACACACTGTATAGGTTTACAACTCATATTAGTTTAATAAAATGCTAATTGACCAGTAGCCAGGCAAGAAATTTGGGGGGTGACCAGACTGAGAGAATTTTGGGAAGAAGAAAGGCAGAGATTTAATCACCAACCAGTCACAGCAGAAGCAAGTGGAGAATTTCGTACTGAGAAAAGATACCAAGCCACATGGATAAACATAGACAATAATTATGAGCTAATTTCATTTGTAAGAGGTAGTCAATAATAATCCTGAGTTAATAGCTCAAGCAGTTTATAATTAATATAAGCCTCTATGTATATATTTGGGACTGAACAGCTATGGGACTCGGCAGGACAGAAACTTCCATTTACAAGACTTCTTAGCTGGATTCCTTCATTACCTTGAAGAGACAAAGCTCTACCCCATCCCCAGTTTTGAGGAGTTTTTATTTTGGCAGGTAATATCTGATCAAATGAAAAACTTTTGTTAGTCTTATAGGTTAGATTAGATTGAATGGTCATAGTGTTTGTCACACTAACCCCTCTTCTAATCAAGAGGCCTGTCTTATTCAAATCCAATTTTTATGAACTCTGATTGTATCCTTGTTTTTTTTTCCTTGTGGAAACAAAACTAAAACCTCTTCCCCATTGTAACTCATATCCTGTTTTCCATTCTATGGTGAACACATCATTAAAGTATACAGGATGATTTAATTCAGTGTTTTTTTTTTTTTGTATTCTCCAGTGTCACTCCACAGCTGTTATTCTTTTCTCATTAGCACTAAAAGATTCTAAAGTTAATTAAGCATTGTGTAATCTATCTTTGGGGGTCTTCCCATTCTGTTTATTAAACATATCTTTTAGATAATATTTCTATAACTGCTTGCTCTGTCAGATTGTGTGGCATACCTGTAATATGCTTTATATTTTAATATACAAAAAGCTGTTTGATGTTTTTAGAGACAGATGCTGGAACATTGTCAGTCTTAATTTGTGCAGATAGCCTCATGATGGTCATAATTTATAATAAATGTGTAATTACAAATCAGCCACTTCATAACTCAAAGCAGTTGTCCATTGAAATTCTGAATATGTATCTTGTATGGTGTACAAATTTTTATTTTCAAAACTCTGCAAAATGAAATGTATCTGCTCACCAAATTTCATTTCTTTGAGTACCCTTTGGCTTATTTTCTACAGGTAGGAGAGATTGGTTATACAAAGAACAAGTAGCACATTTCCTTATAATTTACTTGGCTTTTTGTCAAGAGATGGAAAAACCTTTTTTTGCAAACCATTGCGACGAACATGGTATTCCTTATGAAATTCAGAGACTTTTAGCATATTTCCTGCTAATAGGTGATCAATGTCATTGTTACCTTGAACGTGAAGGCCTGATAAACACATATGTGATACACACACACACACACACACACACACATAATGATTTATATTTCTGATTATTTCTTGTAATACAAAAAATAAAAATTTAACTTTGAATCATCTGGAATAAGTTAAGCAATTTCAATACGTAAAACAATGCCTTCTGTATATTGACAGTCAGTAACAATATTAAGAGGTTCTAAAACAAAATCTATTGTCATGATAATTGCATATAATTGACTTTTGAACATACATATGGACTTTGAGCCATTTTACTTACAATTCTTGACTTATAACCTGTCTTTCGTCATGTGTTTGCATGAGTATAGAATGTAATGGTCCAAATTTGGTGTTCTCTGTACAATTGTGAGGAAGACTGTAATTAGTTCTCTTTATAAACTGAAATCTATTGCTCTTTGGATATTTGTTGCTAATTTATCCCCGCAAAAATTGCTGCAAGCTTTTTGCCAATGTTCTTTTTTCTGTCCATAATGATGAGATTTCAGCATTTGTACATGGTACCACAATTTCCTCTAAGTCTATTTCTGCTAATTGATTCTTAATTTTACTTTCAAGATCAATTCAGAAATCTTTTCTAAATAAGTAATTTTTTACTATTTTTGTATGACAAAAATCCATTAAAAGATGTTGTCTTCTCTCTGCATTAGAATTCTAGTAGGAGAATGTAGATAAGATAAAATAATCAAAATACAATCAAGGTGTGGACACAATGATCCACATCTGTATCCTGTAATTACTTTTTTCCAAAGTCAATTCTTTCTCAGCCTCAGCTCTTAATTTTCTTGGACTAGTTAAGTCCTTATCACCTTGTAAATTTTGAAACAAATTATTCAGTTTTTGAGTGTCAATGCAATTGTGGGCCATAGCCAATTACTATCTCCGAAAAAATTTGAAAATCATTAAGAGTTCATACTTGATTTTTCTGATTTGTACTTTCTATTGTTAAATTTTTGTAACCCTCTCTTATATCCTAGATAATTAATACAATCTCCTCTTTATATTTTTTCAGGAGTAATTTGTTATCCCAACAAGCCAAATATTCTTCTTCATTTTTATTTTCTGTTTTTACTTCTTCATTCTTTATTTTCTATAAGGTATCTGCATCTAAGTCGGCTAATAAAATATCATCCATATAATGTTAAATTATAGATTGGGGAAACTGATTATAAATAATTTCTAATTATTGTTATACAAAATAATGAGACAAGATAGCACTGTTTAACATTTTCCATTGATATATTTTAACACATTGGGAATTGTAATTAAGCACTGTGAAGGCAAAATTTTCTTTATCATGGTTTTGCTAAGTTATAGTAAAAAAAAGGAATATTTTAAATCAATCACCATAAGAGACCATAGTTTATGTAGTAGAGAAGGAAATGGATTCCAGACTATAGAGAGTCCACTGATTGAATCACTTTATCAATTAGTCATACATCTGTTACCATTCTCCATTTTCCAGATTTCTTTTTAATGAGAAATAGAGGAAAATTTCAAGGTATAGTCATTTCTTCGATATGTTGAGCATGTAACTGCTCCTGTAACAACTCTTCAAAGACCTGGAAGTTTTCTTGTTTCAAAGGCTGTAGTAGGAGGTCACAAGTTCACTTCCTGGCCACCCAGACTCCTAAAATAATCACACAGAAACTGTATTAATTAAATCACTGCTTGGCCTATTATCTCTAACTTTATATTGGCTTGCTTTTACATCTTAAATTTAACCCCTTTCCATTCATCTGTGTATCACCACGTGGTTGTGGCTTATTGGCAAGGTTTGGCATTTGTCCCCGGTAACAGCTCCATGGCTTCACCCTGACTCTGCCTCCTTTCTCCCTGCATTCAGTTTATTTTTCCTTTCTACCTCTATTCTACTCTATCACAGGCTCAAGACAAGTTCTTTATTAACTAATGGTATTCATAGCATACAGAATGGAATCCCACATCAAAAGGCCATTGTTATATCCAGAGAAGTTTGTCAGTTAAACATTTTTAAGTTAGGGCTAATGATACATTTGAAAGATAAGCAACTGTTGTGCCCTTTTTATATAAAACCTGAATGTTCAGTGACTGTTCTTTATAATGCCTTTCAATAATTTTCTCAGAAACATGTTACTTTTTACTTTATTTCTGAGATTAGAGGAATGTTATCCTGTGTTTTCCATTGTTGTAATCAATCACATCCCCATAAATTTATTGCTATGTTAGCCACATGTGGCTTTAATTTTTCTTTGTGTCCTTTTGGCCCTATAATTTGACCTATCTCATTTTTTTTTACCTGAGATAAAGTTTCAGTCCTTAAAATTTGAACATTTATCACCTGAAGAGACCAATTTGGATGTCAAGGTTTAGGCGTATTTGTTATTATATATGCACCTGTGGCTATCAAACTCTCAATTACAAAGCCAACAAGTCAACTACTATTCATCTAACTTCTGGATCTTATATTGTTCTATTGACAGCTGAAGTCAATCTCTGTAAAAATATTAGTGAAAGTTTATTTTGAGTCTTGTACAATTTTACTCAATGGCTCAGTCCTCTTTCCTGATTCTTCAGTCATTGAGCACACATTCAAAGCTGCTGTGTGGCCTACGGCTAAGGTGTGATCATCAAATCTATCCTCTATTTCCATATCAGCATAATGATACTCATGGAGGAATTTATTGTAGGAAACCTCATAACTTCTAGCCTTGCCTCATTGTTTGATGACCCTGGCTTAATCTCTCCACTAGGTTCTTCACTGTTACTGAGAACCAGTCTCCAATACTGCTGTAAATCTTTCCACTCTTGTGAAATAATTTGGTTCTAAGTGACTCAAGAATTGACAAACTACTTCCCAAAAGGTGAATGCATAACATATGAAACACTTGCTTCCTAAAATCTCTTCAAATTTAACATTTCTATAAGATAGCAGTTAACTTCTGAATAGCCTTGGAGATAGCTATCAACTGGTGGTAATTCTTGAATGGTAACTGCATAAATTAAGTTTAGTTTTTCAATAAACATTGACCACTCTTCATCAGTCTTATAATGCAATGGTATAAGAGTTTCTGCTCTAAACTCCTCTTTCTGTGTGTGCATTTTTTTCTCAGTTTCATTAGTAGGTCTTCTTAAAGACTATGTTTTATCAGTTAATTTCTGATATTTGGCACCAATATCAAATAACTATTTTAGGGATGAAACATGAACTGCCAAACTGATAATGATTATAACTGACATCATGTACATTCCAGCTAACTTGATTATCCCTCTATTTAATTGTTCCACTTTCAAACCATCCATTGTGGAATCATACAGAGACCTACCTCTCTTCACCATAACATTGTTTCCCAATTTTAACGTTAGAAAATCTCTTCTCTTTTTTTGAAACTTATTTGCATTTTAAGAATTTCCAGTTGTCTCATCATATCTGCTGACAATGACAGTGAAATGTGCGACTGGCTGTCACTGCATAGCACAGTTGTGCAGAGAACACAGTACAGCTGCAGCTGCTGACATGTAGCTGAGATCTGAGAGTGTGAGAGCATTTTAAAAAACAATAGAAGCTTGATGGAGATAGAGACAGAGACCCACATTGGAGCACTGGACTGAGCTCCCAAGGTCCAAATGAGGAGCAGAAGGAGGGAGAACATGAGCAAGGAAGTCAGGACCGCAAGGGGTGCACCCACCCACTGTGACAGTGGGGCTGATCTATTGGGAGGTCACCAAGGGCAGCTGGACTGGGACTGAATAAGCATGGGATAAAACCGGACTCTCTGAACATGGCGGACAATGAAGGCTTATGAGAAGCCAAGGACAATGGCACTAGGTTTCGATCCTACTGTATGAACTGGCTTTGTGGGAGCGTAACCTGTTTGGATACTGACCTTCCTGGACCTGGATGGAGGGGGGAGGACCTTGGACTTCCCACAGGGCAGGGAATCCAAACTGCTCTTCAGACTTGAGAAGGAGGGGGAATGGAGTGAGGGGAGGGGGAGAGGAGTGAGGAGATGGGGAGAGAAGTGGGGGAAGGGGAAGAGGAGTGGGAGGAGGGGGGAAATGGGAGGCCGTGAGGAGGTGGAATTTTTTCAACAAAAACAACAAAATAAATAGATAGATAGATAGATAGATAGATAGATAGATAGATAGATAGATAGATAGATAGATAGATAGATAAAACAATAGAAGCACATGTGGGCATCAAGGTGGCTACAATACTGTGGCAGCAGTTAGAGGAGCAGGCTTACAGGAAGCCCAGGACCCACAGAAACAAGGAGCCAACAGATTGAAAAATGGACACAGGGGAACTTATGGAAGAATCATGTGTGGTAGGAGTTACCTGAAAGCAGAGCTGGTTGCTCATGGAGAGTAGGGAGGGAAAAATGTGATTGGGATTATAATATATGAGAAAAGAATAAAGAAGTTTTAAAGATATTTTGCTGAATAGATATGATGGGGCATCATATTGTCTTCAAATATCTATATTTTTCTTATAAATTTTGCTTCCTCTCAATCTCAATTGTAAAAAAAATATTCTTTTGCAGTATATAGCAATTATTGCAATAACTCATAAATGGTCAAAATAACTGATTGTTGCTGTGAAATAATGTCATAATGGTCAGTTGTGAATAAAAAACAACAATTATAAATCTGCATCATATCTTTCAAACCTCAAAAGAAATAATAGAAAATAGGTTAAAACTGCTTACAGACTGGGTTGGAGTAGGGATTTAGTATATTTTCTTCCAGATTGAAGCATTCATTCCTGTAGAGAGCTTGGGAGGGGTAGCTCATAGAAATTGGGGAGGTCACAAATTTTCCTATACTGATTAGGCTCTCACTGAGTTTATATAAGTAGAAGATAAATGCTAGAGGAGAGGAAAAATTTAGTGGAGTCATTTGCAAGTTGTGCAGAGAACTCATAATGAAGAATTCATAGTTGCTGAGCATTCAGGGATAAACTTTTTCGGGATGCAGTTTTCTGAGTCACCCATTGTCCTCTAAGTTATCACTCACATGTGATGGGGGTAATTTTGTTAAATAACAAAGGGAGACTTTTATCTGTGACTCTCCATCTTTATTGTGACCTCTTAATACTCATGTGTTGGTTACCTCAATCATAAAAATAATTTTGCTGCTATTTCATGACTGCAATTTGGTAACATATCATATGTAAATATTTGATATGTTGGAAAATTGATTTGCAACCTCTATGAAAGTTTCATCCAACCTCCCAATGGACCATCACCTACAGTTTGGGTACCATTATATTAAATGGAATAATTTCTTGGGTCTATTATCTGTGCCTAATCTGTAGTAAATTAATATTTGTTTATCATATTTTCCCATAAAAATCAGTCAACAACTAGTAATTATTTATTCATCTAACCTTAAAAAATAGAAGCTATAATTTTACCATTTTAAATGTAAGTATCATATTCTATCAATTCCCTTAAACTTTTTATCGTGCTATCTTTCACTTTGTTAATATCTGGCTCTCTCTCCTAAAGCAGGAAAATGTTGTTGGTGTGCTCTCTCCAGATCATGTTAAAAGACTGTTCATAGAAAAGAATATTATGGACTTATTATATATTCTGTTAAATTTATGTATTGACATTATAACAGTGTGATATTTGAAAAAAGAGACCATTTGGATTTGTAGATTTTATAAATCAGTGTCTTAAGTGGAGAAACAATGACCTTGATCTTTCCTTCTCCCATTGCCTCTGAAATCAATAGGAGAGTTTTATAAATCAATATGCAATCACAGACTCACCAACCTGAAAACCCAAGTGTAAGCTTACAATTCTACATCTTGAGAAAATAAATACTTTATATTTAAACCAAGCAGTCTATGTTTGCCATAATTTCTAGGAAATAAATCTAATTGGGTTAGAAGTCAGAAAAATAAATGTGAAGCCAGGCAGTGGTGGTGCATACTTTTAATCCCAGCACTCAGAAGGCAGAGACAGACAGATCTCTGTGAGTTCAGGGACAGAGCAAGTGTTAGGACAGGCTACACAGAGAAACCTTGTCTTGAGAAACCAAAAAAAAAAGTGATCTTTAAAAGATACTGCAATTATAATTGTCGTATGTGTATTCACATCTGCTTCTACTTCTCAAACCAAATGTGAACTCATTGTATTCATGAAATAGTCTCCTGTGCGAATGCATCCAAGGTTACCTCCCACTTCTTCAATCAGCTTCTGTGAAACTGGATTTGTGTTGATGTCTTTGTTTAACATGGATATGAGTTTTGTGCAGGGCAATAGATATTGATCTATTTGAGTTCTTTTGCATGCTGCTATCCAGTTATGCCAGCACCATTTGTTGAAGATTACTTTCTTATTTCTAGTGTATATTTTTGACTTCTCTGTCAAAAATATGGTACTCATAGGTGTGTGGATTTAAGACAGAGACTTTGATTCAATTCTATTGATCTACTTGTCTATTTTTATGCCAGTGTCAAGCTGTTTTTATTACTATGAAGTCAGGGATAATAAAGAAGTTCCTATATTGTACGGGTTTGCTTTAGCTATCTTGGTTGTTTGTTTTGTTTTGATTCATGTGAAATATTGTTCTTTAGAGGTCTGTGAAGAATTGTGTTGGGATTTTGAGCGTGATTGCATTGAATCTATAGGTAACTTTTGTTAAGATTGACATTTTTACTATATTAATACTACCAATCCATGAACATGGGAGATTTTTTCACTTTCTGACATCTTCTTTAAAGGCTTTAAATTGGCATATAGTTCTTTCACTTATTTGGTTAGAATTACCCCAAGATATTTTTTTATGATTTGTGGCTATTATAAATGGTGTTGTTTCTCTGATTTCTTTCTTGGCCCATTTATTGCTTCTAAACAGAAAGTCTACTCATTCTTTTGAGTTAATCTTATATCCAGTCACATTACTGAAGGTCTTTATCAGCTGTAAGAGTTCCCTAGTAGAATTGCTGAGGTCATTTATACATACTACCATATAATCTGCAAATAGTGAAAGTTTGACTTCTTCCTTTCCAATTTCTACCCCCTTGATCTCTTTTATTTTTTTTTTGCGTTATTGCTCTAAATAGAACCTCAAATAGTATACTGAGTAGATATGGAAAGAGTGGACAGCCTTGTCTTGTCCCTTATTTTAGCGGAATTGGTTTTAGTTTCTCTCTATTTAAGTTGATGTTGGCTCTTGGCTTACTGTATATTGCCTTTATTATGATTAGATATGTTACTTGTATCCCTGTTGTCTCCAGAACCTTTATCATGAAGCAGTGTTTGGTTTTGTCAAATAATTTCTCAGAATCGAATGAGAAGATCACACAGTTATTTTCTTCTATATGTTTATATGATGGATTAGATTGATACATTTGACCCTTGCATCACTGGAATGAAATCTGCTTCATCGTGGTGGATAATGTTTTGGTTGTGTTCTTGGATTCTTTTTCCAGTGTTCTGTTGAGCATTTTTTTTTGTTCTCATTCTGTTTTTATTTTTTTTCTTTTATTGAAAAAAAAGAAATTTCTTCCTCCTCCCCACCTCCCACTTCCCTTCCCCTCCTCCCACTCCTCCACCCCCCCCCCCACTCTCCCCCCTCTCCAGTCTGAAGATCAGTCAGAGTTCCCTGCCCTGTGGAAAGTCCAAAGTCCTCCCCCCTCAATCCTGGTCTAGGAAGGTGAACATCCAAACTGGCTAGGCTCCCACAAAGCCAGAACATGAAGTAGGATCAAAACCCAGTGCCATTGTCCTTGGCTTCTCAGCAGCCCTCATGGTCCGCCAAATTCAGAGACTCCGGTTTTATCCCATGCTTTTTCAATCACAGTCCAGCTGGCCTTGGTGAGCTCCCAATGTATCAGCCCCACTGTCTCCTTGGGTGGGTGCACTCCTTGTGGTCCTGACTTCTTTGCTCATATTCTCCCTCCTTCTGCTCCTCATTGGAACATTGGGAGCTGAGTCCGGTGCTCCAGTGTGGGTCTCTGTCTCTATCTCCATCCATCGCCAGATGAAGGTTCTATGGAGCATTTTCATATCAATGTTCATGAGGGATATTGGTCTGCAATTCTCTTTGTTTGTTGAATCTTTGCTTAGTTTGAATATCAGCATCACTGTGGTCTCATAAAAAGAAGTTTGCAATATTTCTTCTGCCTGTATCGTGCAGAATAATTTGATAATTATTGCTATTAGATCTTTGAAATTTTGGTAGAATTCTGCACTGAAGATATCTGTCCATGGGGTATTTTATTTCATATTTCTTAGGTTGGGGAACTTTTAATGACTGTTTCTATTTCCTTAGGGGTTATAGTTTTTTTTTTTAAATTAGTAATTTGTTCTTTAATTTTGGTATGTGGTACCATAAGAAAGTTGTCCAATTTTTAAATTTTCCAATTTTGATGAGTACTGGTTTTTGAAGTATAGCCTAATGATTTCCTAGGTTTTCTTGAAGTCTGTAAAAATATCCTTCTTTTCATTTATGATTTTGTTAATTTGAAAAGTCTCCCTTTGCTTTTTGGTTAGTTTGGATAGGGTTTGTCTTCTTGATTATTTTCCCAAAGAACTAAATTTTTGTTTCATTTAAATTTCTTTAATTTGTTTAGTTAAACATATCTTTGTTTAAATTTTATTGATTTCAGCCTTGAGTTTGATTATTTCCTGGCATCTATTCTACCTGGGTGAGCTTGCTTCTTTTGTGCTATAGCATTAAGGGGGGCATCTAAGATGCATGTGTGAGATTTCTCCAAATTATTTACGTAGGCACTTAGTGCTATGATTTTTCCTCTTAACACTGCTGTCCTTAGGTCTTACAAGTTTGGGTATCTTGTGTATTCATTTTTATTGAATTCTGTGAAGTCTTTAATTTCTTTGTCATTTCTTCCTTGACCCAGTGGTGGTACAGTTGAGATTTGTTCAGTTTCCATGATTTGTAAGGTTTCTGTTGTTTGAGTTTCTGAAACCTAACTTTAACCCATGGTGGTCTGATAATATTCAAGGGGTTATCCCAGGTTTTTAATCTGGTGAGATTTGCATTATGACTGAGAATGTTTATTAGCAAATGTTCTATGAGGTGCTAAGAAGTTTTATTCTTTTGTGCTTGGGTGAAATGTTTTGTAGCTAAGTATTAAGACCATTTGAGTCATAACATCTGTTAGTTCCTTTTTTTCTCTTGAGTTTCTGTCCAACAGACCTGTTAATTCATGAGAGTGGGGTGTTGAAGTCTACCAATATTAATGGGTGGGACCTGATGTGTAATTTAAGTTTTACTAATGTTTCTTTTACAAATATGGGTGCCCTTGTATTTGGAGCATAGATGTCCAGAATTGAGACTTCATCAGGTCAGAGATTGGCCTTTCAACTGAACTGCCCAAAAGTCCAGGCCCTAACTAAACCTATCCTATACCCCTCACACTCCAATCCCAGTACCAGCAAGGCTGATGGACCCTGCCCCAATCTCTGGTGGAAATCTACTGCTTGGAACAGTCCATATCAGCCTACAGACAGGTGGGAGACCTGCCCCCAGACTGTGACCAAACCTCGAACACTCACTAGATGCTGTCCTTCTAAGACACACTCAACTGCCTGACCCCACAACCCTGAAAATCCTCTTCATCACCAGCTCTCCCCCATATCCCCAGAAGCCTACATATGCACAAGCACAACCCACACTAGTTTGCAAAACAGCAGTTACATAGGCACAAGGGCAAATCACTACAGTTGAAAGCACAAGCCACACCTGTGGTAAATATGAACCCCCCTTTCCTAATCTCTTTTGATTAATTTTAGTTTGAATTTTATATGTTAGATATTAGTATAACTATACAAGCTTGTTTCTAGGGCAATTTGCTTGTATAATCTTCTTCTAACCCTTTATTTTATTGATGTGTTTTTCTTGTATGCAGTAGAAGGATGGACATTGTTTTCTTATTCATTCTGTAAGTCTGTGTCTTTTATTGGTAAATTCAGTCCATTGATATTAAGAGATGTTATTGATTATTGATTGTTAATTTTTGGGAGATTTTTTTTGGTAGTCATGATAGTATTGTGTGTGGGCGTATGTTTCTTCTTTGAGTTTGGTCATTGTTACACTATGTATTGCCTATGTTTTGTGGATGTAACTGATTTCCTTGGGTTAGAGCTTTCTTCCTAATACTTATGTAGTGCTAGATATATGAATAAGTATTATTTAAAACTATTTTTGTCATGAAATATATTTTATTCTCTGTCTACGTTGATTGTATGTTTTGCTGGCATTCATAGTCTCTTCAAAACATCTGTTCAGGACATTCTGGCTTTCAGAGTCTTCATTGATAAATCCTTTGAAATTCTGATAGATCTGTTATTATATGGTACTTGGCCTTCTTAATTTGCAACTCTTAAAATTCTTCCTTTATACTGTATGTGTATTGTTTGATTATTTTCTGACAATTGGTTTTTTTTATCTAGCCTATGTAGAGTTCTATAAGCTTCTTGTATCTTTATAGCCATTGTCCTTCTTTTGATTGGGATTGTTTTCTTCTATGATTTAATACATCTATTGTGCCTTTGACCTGGGATTCTCGTTCTTCGATCCTTATTATTCTTAGGTTTGGCCTTTTCATGGTGTCCCAGATTGCCTTGTTTTTATTTTATTTTATTTGGAAATTATTGTATGTAACATTTTATTTGACTGATAAATCTATTTTCTTTGTTATATCTTCAACCCCTGAAATTCTCTCTGCCATCTCTTATATTCTGTTGGTGATACTTGCATCTGTAGATCCTGTTCGCTTCCCCAGATTTTCTAGTCCCAGAATTCTCTCAGTTTGTGTCTTCTTTGATGTTTCTATTTCAGTTTTCAAGTCTTCAAATGTTTCCCTCATCTGTTTGTTTTTTTTTCTTGGCTTTCTTTGATTATTTTAAAGTGATTTTTTGATTTCTTCCAACTTTTTGTTCTTTCCTCTACTTCTTTAATGGAATTTTTAATTTCCTCTTGAAGAGCCTCTAGCATCTTCATAAAGTATTTTTCTTAATTCTTTTTTCATGTTTTATATGCGGTGGAATCTTCAGGATCTACTGTTATAGTGTCATTGTGTCCTGGTGGTGTCATATTACTCTTTCAATTGTTGAATGTATCCTTACATGGGCACTTACTCATCTTCTCTTCCAACAGGTGTGGCTTGTGCTTCCAACTGTAGTGGTTTGCCCTTGTGCCTATGCAATCTGCTGTTTTGCAAACTAGTGTGGGTTGTGCTTGTACATATGTAGGCTTCTGGGGATATGGGGGAGAGCTGGTGATGAAGAGGATTTTCAGGGTTGTGGGGTCAGGCAGTTGAGTGTGTCTTAGAAGGACAGCATCTAGTGAGTGTTCGAGGTTTGGTCACAGTCTGGGGGCAGGTCTCCCACCTGTCTGTAGGCTTATATGGACTGTTCCAAGCAGTAGACTTCCACCAGAGATGGGGGCAGGGTCCATCAGCCTTGCTGGTACTGGGATTGGAGTGTGAGGGGTATAGGATAGGTTTAGTTAGGGCCTGGACTTTTGGGCAGTTCAGTTGAAAGGCCAATCTCTGGCCTGATTTTCCAAAGGGTGTCGTTTGCACCTGTGCATATATAGTCTGGTGGGTTGCAGGGTAGGATTGGCTATGGGTAAAATGTTCAAGGGTGTGGGATTTGGTAGTAGAGTGGGTCTGATCTTTTCAGCTAATGTAGTCTGCTTTCATTGTGGGGGACAGCTGGCCACAGGGAGGATGTTTAGGTGCGTAGTGTTGGACAGCAGAGTGGGTCTTGGCAGGGCAGTGTTCAGTGGGTGGCAGGTTCTGGGCACAGCTTAGAAGAAAGTCTCACACCTGCCCACAGGCCCAAACATTATTCTTAAAGAGGGAGTGGG
Source organism: Microtus agrestis (assembly GCA_902806775.1). Taxonomy (NCBI): domain Eukaryota; kingdom Metazoa; phylum Chordata; class Mammalia; order Rodentia; family Cricetidae; genus Microtus; species Microtus agrestis. The sequence goes on along the minus strand of CADCXT010000527.1, from coordinate 66,203 downwards.
AATAATAATTACTATATATATATATATATATATATGTGTGTGTGTGTGTGTGTTTCTGTGTTTCTTGTAAGTCAAATTATTTATGCCTAATTTTTAGCTTTTTACTTTTATTATTATTTTTTAAAAACTTTGCATATGTACATATTGTATATGACCTCTCTCACTGCTACTTCCCTACCATCCTTGTCTAACTTCATATTAATGTCACCAAGATTAAACAGGACCTTCTGTGTGATTGTAGGTTTAGTAATCTTCACTGTAGCCTGGTCTACCCAGCAATAGGTACACAACAAAAGACAGTGATACTACCTCTCCCAAAATATGTCAGTAGTCAATAGGAGGAGGAAAAGGGAGTCCAGGGAACCTCTCTTCTTGGTTTACAGTTGATAAAGTTGGTCCTGTATAGTGATAATGCAGGTAACTACGGTTTATGTGAGTTAATTGCAATCATTGTATGAACCTAGGGAATGATATTTCATAACCCTTCACCATAATTTCTGGCTTTTGCATGCTTTTCATTTTTCATTTCTGCAATGCTTTTGAGCCTCACAAAAGATTGCATTAGTTACTGTATCTTGGGGAAGCCATACTCCATCCATTTATTGAGTCTGGAGTTTACTTTTGTATATGGTTAAAGTCACAGGGATTTAAAAGACATTCGCTGTTCATATGCTTTAATTAGTCACCAAGAAATATACTCAGTACTGCCTCATAGATCTGGTTTGTTATCCAACCTTACAATATCCAACATTACACCACAGTGTGGAGTGGGTTTTAAATCTATCCAGAGAGCAGTTTATTATTCTGCAAACACTCATGTCAGAATTGCATAAGTGAGCATATCTCACTTGCCAAATGATGCATTTATATTCTTTTTATGTAAGCTAATTCTTACGCCAATCCTGTATTCTCTTTTTTCTAACCCCCCATTACTTCCTACCTAAAACTTTCATCCCACAGAGCTCTCCCCTTATTACTTATGTTCTATTTTCCCTCCTCCCTGAGAGCAAACCTCCACATTCTTTCAATATCTATTTCTTTTCTCATTTTCTGGCTTGTACAATTACTCCATTTTACACATATCACACTAGAGAAGGATCCAGTAGACAGTATCCTTCTATATGATTTGAATCATGTAGTATTTGTCATTTTAGACATGAGTGCAAACTCTTATCTATTCCTTTAAACAATTCCTCTTATTTATAAGAAATTTCACAATTTAAGTTTTCCATCCACTAAGTTATATTCCAGTGTTTATATGTACAACTTAATCATTATTCATTCATCAGTTACTGGATATCTATGCTTCTCTATTGCCTAGTTATTTTGCATAAAGCAACAATAAGTATGATTGTGAAGATATCCATAGTTTAGGGTGTAGAATCCTTTGGCTATATACCAAGGCATGGAAATACCTGGGCCATATAGTGGTTTTATTTTTAGCTTTTCAATAATCTTTGTAGTAGGGAATGGGGCCCCTTGTTTTGGTCTCCCACCTAGCTTATACTGGAAATACTCACACAGAAATTGAATTAATTAAATTACTGCCTAGCCCATTATCTCTAGCCTATCACTGGCTAACTTTCACATCCCATTTCTAATCATCTGTGTAACTCCATGAGGTTGTGGCTTACCGGGAAATATTTTAACCAGCATCAGTCTCAGGCAGGAGTTTCATGGCATCTGCCCTTCTGTCCTTCTTCACAGCATTCTGTTCTGTCTAACCCTCCCACCTAAGTTCTGCCCTATCAAAAAGCCAAGGCAGTCTCTTTATTCAACCAATAAAAGCAGCGCATAGACAGAAGGATCTCCTACAGCAAATTTTCAAAGTTATTTCCAAAGTGACTGAACAAATTTGACTCCCCAAAGCCATGTACAAGTGTTCACCATTATCCCATCTACCATTTCCTGTTACTGGTATTCTTAATAAGGGTCACTCTTCCTACTGTGGTTTTAATTCATCTAAGGTTGTCGAATGACATTTCAGTATTTCTTACCTATCTGTATTCCTTCTTCTGAGAGTTCAGTGTTCAGTTCTTAGTACATTTTTTAAATGGATTGTTTTCTTGGTGTTTGGTTTTTTTTGAGTTTATTGTATATTGTAGATACTAACATTCTGTAATAATTATAGCTGGTAAAGATTTCTATGGCTCTGTGGCCTACCTCATCAAATCATTATTGTTGGTTATATTTATTATCGAATGCACAAACTTGATGATGTTTGTAGTTTCAAGTACAATGGTGGTTAAATGAAACAATTTTGCTCAGGTACCTGACCAAAGCGAGAATCTGAAACATCAGCCACATTAAACTCTGGCTGTACATTTAGTGAATATTTAATTCAGGATATTTTATTTGTTTTCTGTTATTTTTGGGAGATCCTTTTTTTTTCATTTTTTTAATATAAGGAAGAATCCAACCATATTTGATTACTTGATCCTTGTTTCATTTGGTAATTTATTGGTTTAGAACTTTAGAGCCCCAATCTTAAGTTTGTGTTTATTTATGAAATCTATTTCTGTTTACATATTGAAAGACTAGCTGGTATTTAACATGAAGTGAGCTTAGTACATAGTGATGAAAAAATTTAACTGAAAATAAGACAAGAATGTGTGTGAGCAATCTCTGTGACAACTTCCTCATAAGCTACAATATCAAGATATGACAACTGTTCTCATTCTCACTTAAAACATGGTCAGATATTAATATATTATAAGATATTAGATTATACTATGAAACCTGAGACTGTTAAATAAATTCAACCATAAGTCAGGAGGTGGAGTAAGCAACTTGTTGACAAAACATTTTTTCATAGTAGAGAGCTTTAAAATAAGTGTTCGTTGTAGTGTAAAATAAATTCCTTTGCAGTTCTTTCACCAATGGTGTGTGTATGTGTGTGTGTGTGTTTAAAATGGATCTTTCTCCAAAGCATATTTAGCATTTATTCGGTGATATAAAGATGACACTATATATCAGAAAGCTGACCTGGCCCATATTACATTAATTCTATTACATACTTGTGATGGAAGAACACAAGACATAAATCCTAAATGATGCTAATTGTTCTTTTTTCCCATGAGATTTCCATGAAGTTAGTGCAAGTTTAAATCGATGCATTAATTTAAAATACATGTTGATTGGTATTACGGTAGTTGGATTATGAAAAATACTAGAAAAGAAATGATATTAAGACTAGATAAAAATGCAGTTTTCAACAGTTCTTTCCATATCCATAAACGCATTTTTTAACTGAAAAGTAAGATTTACATATTTTCCAGAAAGGAAAAAGTAAACATAGTGCTTTCTAAAAAAATATGAGTCAGAAAAATTATTAGATTAGTAGACTATGTAACATGCAGCCCCTCCAGAGACAGATATAGAGAGCCATAACTCTTTGACTAAGGGCTCTCTACTCAATACTGTCATTCAATTGTTTTTCCTGAACTATCCATGATTAGGTTAGGGTTATTTGTGTAATAAATATTAGGAAAGAAAATTTGAAAGATTTGGAGAAACATGAGCTTGCTTATTCTTTTTCAGGACACAGAAAGACATACATTTTCTTGTCTGAGTCTCTTAACTTGTAAACAAAAGTTCTGAAAAACTGTCCCATATGCTAATAGAAGTAAATTAAGTAAAGGATTAGATATAACAAAGTAACAGTTTTATAATATATCAGAAGATTTGTCTTAATTACCTTGAATAAATTCTAAATATCTTATTTTAAAAATGTCTGAGAATAATGATTCAAAATGACCTGGGGTGAGACAGTATACCAATTAACATCTGGTTCTATTCTGTTTGTCTCTTAGTCAATTGAAACAGTTAACATGAGTTATGATAGGTACGATAAACAGGTATAATAAATTCAGAGAGTAGGCACAAATGATGAAAAAATGTCTTTGATACTCATTATACATGCTACTAAATATTGCGTGAAAAAATAGAACTGATTTTCTCAATCAGTAATACAATTCCATCAACAGTAGGGAAACAAATGCCTATTCTATAATTGTTTTCTTCATTGTATGAACTCATTTTCATGCAAGGGTGCTAGAAAAATATTTTGTCAAAGGGATCATCTTTAAGAACTTTTGCTACCATGATGTTCTCATTACAGAAATACAGGCTAGATAATAAAAACCAAATTTTTTTTAAAAAAATGTACATGTTTTCACTTCTATCTTTCCCCTTTGTATCTTTTGTATTTTTAATATTTATGTTGTCTTTCATCCTTTAGTATTATTCCCATATGAAAATCATATAAGACCTATTTATATGTAGCTGCTGAACATGTCTGGAAACAGATTGAAAGACCGGTTTTCTATTGCTTTTTCACTCGGTAAGAGTGTGAATGCCTCATTAACACTTCTGAAGGTGTAAGTGAAATGCCTTTTTGAAAAATGATGAACAGACTGTGTCCCACAGCTCCCCCACCTAATGTCGCCTCCTGAACCATTCTGAAGTCCCTTAAGGAACAAATCCATTTTATGTATTTTTTTTTTTTACTACGAAGTACTGAAGACAAATTCCTTTATTAGGTATGAGAAAACCTTAGCATGCTTACCCTTTTTTGTTTTTCGTAAATTAACCCATTTATTTATCTGGCTGTGCATTATTGAGTAGGCTTGGGTAGCAAATGGTAGCACTTTTACTAGTCTTTCAGTTCCTTCAGTCTTCTGATGGCAGACTTCACTGTGACGGCAGAAGTCGTACAGGTCCAGGCCCCGCCAGCCACTGTTTTCATGCAGGAACCACAGTGCCAGATGCCGACGGCTCTTCTCTTCATCTTGGTCTTGCCACAGAAGGAGCACGTGTACTCGGCGTGGTGGCCGATTTCAATTTTCTTCACCTTTTCCGGAGGGAGGCACCATAGCGGGTCCCATATTTCCTGATGATTCCGACCTTCTTGGTGCGTTTAGCCATGTCACCGGAAACCTAAGCCAAACACGGAGAGCACCCTTTTTTATCATAGAGGAAAAGCTTGCCTACTTTTGGCCACGACAGGTATTAAAAGCCAATGATGCTTATTGCCAAAGTGTTTTGCTCAAGTTTTTTTTTAATCCCATTCTTAAATCTATGAAATTATTTAAATAATAACAAAATATATGACAGAGGCATGTAAATACTGAATTATACATAGTAAAGGAATATATTCACAATTCAGAGGAATCCAGAAGGTAGGTTTTGTTTGCATTTGCATTTCCAATATATAAATGTAAGAGTATGGATTTCAATATTTTCACATTAATATGTATTGAACTCAAGTTGATATTAGAACTGACAGTATGTGTCTCTTATATCTCTTATAAACTTTTATTTGCAGAGGTTTATAACTTTAGTTCTTACTGAATGCATGTAGAAAATGGTTAACTTTATGACTATTATAAAGTCTAAGAAAATATTGCTTATTTTAATAAACTGATTTTTAGTATGGCCTCCAAATCCTTATTTTCTGCATGATAATTTAGGCTTTGAATTTTGCAAACTATATTCCTATGCACCATTTTCTTCTCTGAGTCTTACATTTGCTACATGTAACATTAAAATAATCAAACTATAACTGCTTTATAAAGTTTTAAAGAAAATTAAATGACTAAAACAGGTAAAAAAAATTATTTTTTTTAAAAAAGAGCTACTCTTTGTGTGTTATTATTATTGGTTTATTCCAAGGTTGTTAGGAGTCAGGAGGGAAGGGTATATATCAAAACTATAGAAAGGATTTTGAAAACAGCTTTCGGTAGACCATGGTAAACGTATCTTTTTTTTTTTTTATAGTTGGATTTTGAATTTATTGTTTTCAGATTCTAACTTTATTCTCCCCCCGGTTTGATAATTCGAGTTTATTCACATTTCCCAAATGTAGATAAACTGCAAGGCTTCATCAATTGCTTTAAGTAACTTAAGCCTACCTGTAGAGTATGCAGTGTTGTGGGGGGGGGGGGGGGGAGCAAGTCTAAAGACTGTTGGATTGGTTAATTTTCAGCTATTAAATATATAAGAGTTTATAAATTAATTGGGGAATCAGAGAGATTACAATTTCAATGGAAGCTAGTCTCAGATTCTGAGCAATGTATGCATTAAATTATACTTGTTATTGCCAACGGTGTTGTATGTGAAGTGGAGTTTTAGCAGTTTCTCAGAAGTGACAGTTAACTTATAATCTCAGCATGTTCAGCATGCTTAATGAAGTCCTTGGGGAGACAAGAATATCTGTAACACAATTAACTTCCCATTCTTATTTAAATGAGGAGTTTCAGAGTCCCTGATGGAAGCCTGCTTTTTGGCTACAGTTAGCAAATGTATGCTATTAAATGACACATGGAGCCTTAAGCTGAAATTTAGACTTCACTAATTTGTGCTGTGACATGTGCAAAGTGCTTAGGAGGAAATGTGAAACCCAGTTGTTTAAATGTAGTTGATGAAATAGGGATTATCACCCTTGGCTAAACTGTCATCATCAGCTTGATTGCTCTCGCTATTTTCTACTTTTTTTATTTTATTTTATTTTATTTTTCTCCATTAACAGCTTCAACTGGGTGTGGGGCAACAGGACCATTCCCAGCACAACCATGGGTGTGGGGCTCCCCGCAGTCTCCCCAGGGTGATGGTTTCTGCAATGATCTCTAGTGGGAAATGGCTCCCAACAGATCCCCTCCCCCCTCCCATACAAAGGCAGGCAGCTATCACATGGAGAGCACCAGTCAGAGTCATCCATGGTGTCAGACCAAAGGAGAAGGGACTGAGACAAGGAGAGACCCTCCTCTCGAGTGGTGAAGCAATCCACCTCTCCTGGGAACAGAGGGGTGCTCGATGACTCCTAGGTCGAGTGGGGACCAGGCCTTTTTTTCTTTCCCCCTTAGGCGTCCTAGGGTTCCCAGGGCCCTGCCTTAGGTTGGGGGATTATCCTGCCATAAGTCACCCGTCCTTGGAGCTCCTCAAATAAAAGGCATCTAGCAGGATTAAAGTAAGCAGATCACAGGGCACCCTGTCTTAGGCCATGTGGAGAGCACCCTCATACCTGTACCATGCCATGTTGAGCCGGTTTCTACAACCTCTGTATGGTGTGCTATTCAGGCGAGGATCCACACTAACTCCCGTCATTGGGCCCCTGCGTCTATCATTAATGAAAAGACTGTGAGGAGTTCCTCAAACAAAAGATATAATGATGTAATTTTGACACCAATAACTCCATCTACAGACAAGAAGAAAGGGCTTTTTCCCAACCCAGTATTCACCTTTTAGTCTGGCCTATGGTATGTCCTCCTTCCTAAGTGCCTACTCCACATAAAGTTACATGTGCTGCCTGCCAAAAATTAGGGCAGTGTAAAAGGGATCAAAATCTAAACTTTTAACATATGCATTAAACCCAAACACTTTACAGCATGTGTCAAACTTTTCTCAAAATCTATAAGCCGTTACAAATATCATTTGATCAATTTCAGTAGGAGTACAATGACATACATTGATGTTATCAAATACCACCAGTTCCAGTCTCTGAGCAACAGTGACAGGAGCCCCCAGTTTTCCCCCTTCTTAAGTGAAGAGAGGTTAATATTTTAATTAAAATGAGATCTGTGTCCCAAAGTTTAAAGCCGTCTGATGTTTAGTCTGCAACTCAGCTCCAAAGCAGACTAGAGTTCAAGCTGCAGAAGCAGTTTAGCATTTGTGCTCCAGGACAGGTGGGGGAACCTGGGTGAGGCGAGTTGGGTTCAGCTACATGAAGCACATCCTGGCACTTATGTCCGCCGGGTCTCCCTGGACTCTGGAGGCAGGATGACCCTCTGCAGAGTGGTGTAGGTGGTTTTGTTAGCAGGCACTCCTTTCCTTGGGGGCAGGGAAGACCGGACCAAGGACCTCTCCTCAATCATCTCTGGAAGTCTGGCACTCCTCTGTGTCCGCAGCCTCGACATCACGTCCATGATTTATTTTGTTTCTGTGAAAAAAGCACAAACACGTCCTCAACCCCAAATATATATACAGGTCGGGTTTTTTCATAATGCATTGCAAGGGCTTTTTCACCTTGTCTTATCAAAGGTAAGCTTGGTGTCATCAAGCCCGATCCGTTTGCATCAGGATCTGCTGGCAACTTTTATGAGTTGCTTTGAATGAGCCTTGTTATGCTCTATAATTTTTATTATTTTTAGCCATATATGCAGTTCCTCCATTGGAAGAGCCATTTGTAAAATTTAGCATAAAATCCTTTAAGGGATTTTTTGCTATAACATTAGCAAGATACAGGTGCATAAATAGTAGCAGTGATCTGGGAAAAGACCATTGTTTTTGGCCTTTGAATTTAGCAAAGGCAATTGTCCAGGAATCAATCTTAAAATTATCAATGAATCTACGGTTTAGTATAAGAAACATTGATCATAGACAATATTTTGTTAAACCATTATCCAGATTCTATCCTGTCCTTTTATATCAGACAAGCTACTGGATTAAATTAAGAGTTTAATATCTTAACTAGCAAAACTGAGAAGATTTAGCCATAAGCAGCATGTTTTATAAAGCTGTTGTATAGTAAGTTTTACATCTAATATACTCACTTGCCATAGCTGAATTATGATTAATATACTGTATTTGTTGATTATTGTATACTTTATCTGTGGATTTATACTTTACCTGCTTGAGTACCTGTTAGGCTGCTGTTTTAAGCTCTCTATTGGAAACTGTTTTTTGTAAGAATTTTACCTAGCAGCTCAAGGTCTCCCATAAGAATATTATCACTAGACGTTTAACCATTGGACATCCAAACAAAAGTTTGTAAGCTATCCTCTTTTTTTTTTAGTTTTTTTTTATATTGGAAAAAAATAAATTTCTGCCTCCTCCCTGCCTCCCATTTCCCTCCCCCACCCCTACTCCTCCCCCCCCACCCCTCCTCCCCCTCCATATCCAGACTGAAGAGCAGTCAGGCTTCCCTGCCCTGTGGAAAGTTCAAAGTCCTCCCCCCTTCAATCCTGGTCTAGAAAGGTGATCATCCAAACTGGCTAGGCTCCCACAAAGCCAGGACATGAAGTAGGATCAGAACCCGGTGCCATTGTTCTTGCCTTGTCAGCAGCCCTCATTGTCCGCCAAATTCAAGGAGTCCGGTTTTATCCCATGCTTTTTCAGTCACAGTCCAGCTGGCCTTGGTGGGCTCCCAATGGATCAGCCCCACTGCCTCTGTGGGTGGGTGCATCCCTTGTGGTCCTGAAATCTTTGCTCGTATTCTCCCTCCTTCTGTTCCTCATTGGAACATTGGGAGCTCAGTCCGGTGCTCCAGTGTGGGTCTCTGTCTCTATCTCCATCCTTCGTCAGATGAAGGTTCTTTATTTATGTCTAGAAACCAATTATGAGTGAGTACATCCCATGTTCATCTTTTTGGGTCTGTGTTACCTCACTCAGGATAGTGTTTTCTATTTCCATCCATTTGCATGCAAAATTCGCGAAGTCATTGTTTTTTACCGCTGAGTAGTATTCTAATGTGTATATATTCCACACTTTCTTCATCCATTCTTCCAATGAAGGGCATCTAGGTTGTTTCCAGGTTCTGGCTATTACAAATAATGCTGCTATGAACATAGTTGAACAAATGTCCTTGTCATATGATCGGGCATCTCGTGGGTATATTCCCAAGAGTGGCATTGCTGGGTCCATGGGTAGATTGATCCCGAATTTCCTGAGAAACCGCCACACTGCTTTCAAAGGGTTGTACAAGTTTGCATTCCCACCAGCAATGGATGAAGGTATTTGTGCCCAATTCTATATAAATCACTATTGCTTTAAACACCATTCCTGGTTTCTTATAATTCTCAGTTATACTGTGGTTGTAACAAAAGTTAGAAAGATAATGCCTACAAACAAGTTAGGAGTTTTCCATGTATAATTAAACCACATGACAGAGAGCAAAGGCAAAGTCGTTGTGAACTTGCTGAGTTCATACAGAAAACAATAAAGTTGAGATTTGTACCCAGGAATCTTAAATATAAAGTTGCTTTCATGTTTCTTCTTCTTCTTTTCCTTTTAAAAATGATACAGCTATAAAATATTCCGGAGCAGCAAGGTAGGACATCATTCAGCTGGGAAATAAATTAACTACTGAATCATGTGAATTGTGACTATAAGGAATATAATGTTTTTTTTTCTTTGAAATGGTTTCTGATGAAGCAAAAAGTTTGCATAGAGATATAAGTATAAATATCCATAGATATGAATCCAACACATCATTTTTGTATGTACACTGTGTACAAAAGGGCCCAATATTAGTCTTTTCAATCACTCCTATATGCACAGATGGGAGAACATCAAAATGTAAATAGAGACATATGTTATCACTAAAGATAAAACTGAAGCTGATGTCTGTAGCAGAAAAAATAATTAGCAAGTGCATAACCGATGTCTGTTTTTGCACTTTATATGAAAGATATTTCTTCTATGTGCAAATATTTTTCTCAAACCTGAGCAAGACCTTACCTTTGTTTATAAGTGTTATAATTTACTGGCCTTCACTAATGGTTAAACATTGAAGAAGAACACAAACAAGATTTTGTAGCCTAATGCAAAAAGAGACAAATTAAAGACTTTGAAAATCATTATTTGATGAAAGGGAAAGCATAGAAATATCTTCCTACCATGCTGCATGCTATGAATATACTTTTACTCAGAAAAAATCTTTGCTTTATATATAGAAGTTGGTTTTATCTGTAGTTGCAAATGGAAAGGAATTTAATGGAAATGTTTTGGTGTCATTTCAAGAAATGGAATGTAACAAAAACCAAATAACCAGGGAATGTCTGGAGATCCAACTACAAAAACTCTTGGATCGTGGCAGGTGAAAATTCTCAGTAGGTGAGCAGCCTGCCACCGAGGCTGAAGACAGAAATTTGATCTTTAGCCACCACTTGGTAGAAAAAAAAAATGGCTCTCACAAGTTATGCGTTGACCTAACACTGTAGCATATTCTTGCCTCATGCCTCTCCCAATAAACATAACTGTAGTTAAAAATGTTTTCAAATAGGACATCTTGGATTTGTTTAGGAAGCAAAGGAACTTTCCCGTAATATAATTGAGTTAGTTGATGTTCATTTTTTTCCTGATTTCTTATTATAAATTTTCAGTGTACTACCTTCGTTTAGATTCTGATATATATATTTTAGAGTTGTCCCTAGAGAACTAGTTTTGTGGATATTATTGTTGAGGAAAAGGCCTTTTCAGAAATTGCCATTTCAAAAACCATTCCACTTGTGAATACGATGCCATCATTAAAAAATATTGATAACATTATACCTGAGAACTATATTTATATTATTATTTTCCCTCCCTTTCCTCTAATTCTACCTATGTCTCTCCTATTCCTTCTTAAACCATGACCTCTTATTGATTAGTTAAAATTGTTACATACAAACATAAATTAATGCATTTAATCTCTTGAAAACATTTGCTAATCACTCATATATGTTAAGGACTGACCTCTTAGAATTGACTAGCTCATCAGTGAAACTGTCCCCAGGGAAAACTGATTCTTCTCTCAAAATCCATTATTTACATATAACTCTTGTTAGAAAGGTAAAAGCTTGAGTAAATTCTCCTATCCACTTAACATGTCAATCATTTTTCAGATCTTGCTTAGACAAACATGATGTTGAGATTTTCTGGGTACAGCTTCTTAATCATACAAAAAGATGCTATCTCATAGCAATGGTCCTGTCCAGGTCCTCTGACTTTGAATATCTTTCTGCCTTATCTTCTGTTATGTTCCCTGAACCTTAAGTGTAGGGATTCTATTGTAAATGCATTTAATTGATGCTGGGCATATATTGATACTCATTAAAATTCAACTTCAGAAAAATTAGCCTTCCTTGCACATGGATTGACTCTGTCATTAGATCAATCATGGATCACAAACACTTATTAGACACTGCATTTCTAAGTAGCACATTAATAATTTATGCCATTATTTCCTAAATATAACATAATGAAAATGATAGAACATTTAGAGTGTTTTAGGAAATATAAGTAATCTAAACATGATTAAAATTATACAGGAGATTGAAGACAGGTTGCATTCCAATAGCATGCCAGATTATATTAAATAATTAACTATTAGTGAATTTTGGCATATAGACAGTAGTCTCTAGTGCAAATTAAGGGACAAGCATGTCTGATCTAAGATAATAGACTATACCCTTAGCATTTCCCTTTTCCAGTGAATATGAAGTTAAGTTCTACAAACAGAACATACATAATTGCAGAAGGAAGGTGTTTTCTTTGTTTTCAGGTGTGTAGTGTTTTTTTTTCAGCAAAAAAAAATATTATTTGAAATGCTAAATGTACTAGCTGGATTTATTTATTACATGCTGTATGCATATTCTGTAACATCACTTCAGGACTCATAAATCTAAATAATTATGATATGTCAATTTACAGTGACAATTTTCAAAGAACATTAATGTCATAGAAGATACTATTTTTGTGGTTTTAAGTAGATACCTTGTAAAGATACACAAACATACATACATAGTAGCATATTCAGCTCAAAATTATAGGTATGTATTTCTTCAGTGACTTCATGACCTTCCTCATACTAGGCGAGCATGTTGCTATAGATCTTCCTATGAAATATGTGTATAGCATAGGCCTCACAAGTTCAGAAAACCAGGTAACTACTATCATTTACCTTTAAACAAATGTAGAATTATTCTCCTAGATATGAACCATATTTCACCCAGGCAATTCGGAGAACTTCTTCATCATTTGTGTTTTGGTAAATCATCAAGCCCTATAAAATGTCTTCTTCTTTATGTAGTATACTTCAGACCAATTGTGATATTTATAAATCAACTTTCATATAAAATATTTTCCAAAAAAAGCTTATAACTTATTTTCACTATCATTATTGTTTTCTAAATGGATTCATATGAATGCAAGCTCATGAGATGATTTTGGTAGGCTAATATTTAGATTGTTTCTCTATCCCAAATATCTCATCAACAGAAAAAAAAATTTAAAAAAAAATTCCTAGGGTATGAGGAGATGTCTCATTGAATAAAATACTTTTAATAAAAAAATATATAATAGAATTCAGATCTTCAGAAATGATGTAAAACCAGCCATGGTAATATATACCTGTTATCCCAGAACTCCCATAGATGGATTACAGGTGGAGACAGTAGGATCTTTAGAATCTCACAAGTCAACCAGCTTGGTGTGTTTATCTATAAAACAAAAAGAAATCTTGTCTCAACCAAGGTGAAGGTGATGACTGACAGGCACAGTTTCCCTCTGACTTATTATGTACACTATGCCACATATTTACCCATACTCACTGGTACAAAACAACACACACACACACACACACACACACACACACACACACACAAAGACACACACATACACATGGGGAGGCCTTGGAAGAAGACTCAGATGTCATTCAGTTGTGTTAAGCAAGGGTATTATAGTCATATATTCTTAGTATATTCTTACCAGAACCACATACATTGCCTTTTATGTCTTTTAGTTATGTAAATATCATAATATTGTTAAGGTAATGAGTGTCTGATTTCTCCTGCATTAACATGTTTCCCTTGGTAATTCAGAATCCATGAGTTGGTACTGGGGTATCATTTGAATAAGTTTGAGTTACCATTTCCAATTCAAATTGAATATTGAAGGACTCTGCCTTAATCTATTCAGTTTACGTTATCCCTACTCTTACCTTGCTCTTCTAAAACAAAATATTTTCTATGTATCAACAATAGAAGTTTGTTTTTTCATTGTTCTGAAGTATGAACAGGCAAGACCAAGACATCAATGGGCTTGGGAATGGGAGCTATTCTGTTTTAGTCTTATTCAATGTTCCATTTCTGTAAAAAGACAGCATGATCATAACAACTCTTAATGTCGAGGACCAGCCTCAACAAAAATACATATTACCAGAGTAGGGGTGTGGGAATTTTAGAACTATAAGTAAAGAATATGAAAATGCATTAAAATAACAGGACAGAACCATAGAAATTTTTGGGAGGGCATTCCATTGACTGAAACCCTAAAAATCGCCCGTTTATTTTTCCACAGCTTTTATAACCAATGTAAACAGGGGAGAAGGTAGCAAAAGTCTTTATTAACATGATACAAAAGATAACCCAAACAGTCAATCTTTTATCACTCTGAGATGTCAAATCATTAGCATTCTGTTGTCTAGATAGTAAAGCTGCTCTAGATTACTTATCCTGAAGACAGCCCCTTCCCCAGGTGACCTCATAGTTAACAAAATAGGAGCAGAAGTACGTCAGGGTGGCATGGAACTATCCTAATTTCAAAATAACCAAGCAATCACATCTTGAGTTGGGGTGCACAATGATGCTTGACAATTTCCAAACTCTGATTGTCAAAGTAGGTGGAAATGGGCTTGTATTTTTCAGCCTCCAGACTCTTATAAAAGAAAACATTTAATTAGGTCTGGCTTATAATTTCAGAAATTAAGTCAATTTTTGTCTTGGTGGGAAACATGACAACACTCAAACAAACATGGCGTTAGAGAAGGTGCTTAGTGATCTACATCCATATCTGCAGGCAGCAGGAAAAGAAAGAGTCATTGGACCTGGTTTAGGCTTTTGACACCTCAAAACCCAGCCCCTAGTGACAGACTTCTAACATGTTCATGCCTTCTCTAACAAATCCACACTTCTCATCCAATCAAATAGCAACACTATCTATGTGCACATGGGCTTCATTTTTATTCACTTTTTACAAGGGTTACATTGTTATTGAATCCTACATTTGGGATATACAGTTTCATCGTGTGGCAGAAAGGACAGTAAGGCAAAGAGGAATGAATACTGGTTAAACTACCTTTTTTCTATATATATGCAGAAAAATTATCTAAAGGAATCATCTTTTCCAATTATGGAGTATTAGAAAGTACAAAATCTGATGTGGGAGAATGTCAAGGTGTAGATAGTAAAAAGTTGAAATGTGTGCTCAAAGGCAGTCATAGTTCCTTTTTCACCTGTTGATTTCTTAGATTTTTTGAGAATATTATGAGTTTTTATTATATTTGTTGTCTGCACAGCTCCTCTGAAATCCATTTCTATTCTCCTTTCCTAGGTCATGCAGCACTGCATCCTTTCTTGTTTGTTTTCATAAGCTGCTAGTCACTTTTCTGTTATGCATATACTCGTGAATGTGTGAGGTTACACTAGAGCATGGTCCATTTTCCTTGTGCTATACTTATTTTTCAAAAAAAAAAAAACTGACTCCAAAAAGCTTTCAATTGTCAATATTGGCTTTTTGTCAATTTGATTGGATGAGAAGTGTGGATTTGTTAGAGAAGGTATGAACATGTTAGAAGTCTGTCACTAGAGGCTGGGATTTGAGGTGTCAAAAGCCTTCTCAACTTTATGTCTAACTTATCTCTCCATGACTCTGGCCCTTACATTTTCTTCCTCTGTTCCATTTCTATAAGGATTTTTTACTTTAGCCTTGTATGGACAGGGTGTAATGCAGATGTCCTATTTTGAGCTAAGTGATCTGTAGTCTCTTACTCGACATCTTGGTTGGTTGTAGGTGTCTGTGTTAATTGCCACCTACTGCATATAGAAGTTTCTCTGATGAGCATTGAAATATGCATTAATCTTTAGAAAAAATGATAAGACTTTATGAACAAGTTTAATACTATGTCCAGTAGGAAGCATAATAGCAGTAGGTTCTTCCCTAGAGTCTATGAGCTGCTTATTACTTGCTCTTGTACCTGATAATTTGTCACAGGTTTCATTTTGTCAAGGAACTCTTAAATCCAATCAAAAAATGGACAATTACTCCCATGACTTTCCTACCACCATCAATGGGCATATCTTGCCAGGCTATACAATATTCTAGATCTCAGAGTTCCCAGATAGTTAACACTGCTGACTATTTTTGTCCCACGAACCAACAATAATAGATAATGCTTGAATCAAGTTAGCCCATTTGAAAATTGGTTAGCTCTGAAGAATGGAAAGAATAATGACATAGCTACTTCTATTTATCATAAAGGCCATCTAATAAGATATTGAAAAGATGAAAATAAAAATGTAAAATTGAGTAGATTTAACTCACCCATATGTTCTAAGAGGGGTAACCATTTTTTTTCTGTTTAACATGGATTGTGAACGCCATCACTATTTTTTACCGCTTTGAGTTTCTTTCTGCTTTTAATTTACAGTGATTTTATGGTACTTTGAAGTTTTCATTGTGTTTGTGCTATTTCTAGTTATACATGACCTTGAAACTTGCTATGGTCAATTGTTTTTCATTATTTTATTTCATCAATGTCTCTCAAAAATCTTGATTAAAATATATGCCCATTTTAATTCATTTACCTTATTGTCAAATTATGCAATTAAACAATTAAAAACTAATTTTTAAAAAATTACTAGTTACAAGAAACAAACCCATCCTGTGGTTAACTGTCATAAAAGCAGATGGTTGAGAAAAGAGGCTTGAGCCAGCAACATGCACTAGAGCAGGCCCAAGGCAGTGACCTCCACAGGAGTGGGTACAAGGCAGCAAACACCAAGGGAATAAATCCAAGCCAAATACATCTGTGGAAACAGGCCTGAACAAGCAATCTCAGCGAGAACAGACTCAAGGCCACAAGCTCCACAGGAGCAGCCTTGAGTTAGTGACATCACTGGGAGCAGGCTTGAGCCAGCAACATTTGTTGGAGCGGGACCAAGGCAATGACCTCCACAAGGGCAGGTCTGAGTCAGCAACATCAGCCAGAACATGCTGGAAGCAGTCACATCCACAGAAGCAAGTACAAAGAAACTACCACTGAAGGAGCAGGGCTGAGCCAAAGAACTTTATGGGACTGGGAGTGAGTCCGGGAATTTCAAGGGAGCAGACCTGAGTCAGAGTTCTCTGCAAAGCCAGGTCAAATCAAGAGACCTAAACAGGAGCAGACCTAAGCCATGGATATTTGTGGCTTGGGTCAGTGACCTCAGCTGGAACAGGGTCAAGGCAGCGATATCTACAGATTGTATCTTGAGTCAGCAACATCTGCTGGACCAGGCCCAAGACAGTGACCTCCACAGGTGCAGGATTGAGCCAACCTCATCCAACAGAGAGGACCTAAGCCAGACCATGCGGGAGGAAACTACATCCACAGTAGCAAGTACAAAGGAGTCACACAAGCATGAGTCAGGAAACTCTAAAGGAGCAAGCCTGAGACAGCAACCTCCTCTGAAGTAGGCCTAAACCAGCATCCTCTGTCGGAGCAGGACCAAGGCGCAACATCAATGGGAAAAGCTACAAACAAGCAACCTCTGTGGGAACAGGGTCGAATGACATAGCAGAGTAACGACCAGGATTGCTTAGTAACATCTAAGAACACTGGGTAACCTCTGGGATAACTGGAAACATGACCCTAATTATACCACGAGAAGTAACCATCTGAGATTTGAGTCCACTGGCACCTGGAAGACTGATCACAGGAGACACAGTTCCAACTATTTGAATCAGAGAAAAACATGGTTAGACAAGGTAAGAACACACTCAACACCACAAAGAGCAACATGACACTACCCAAAACTAGTGGCTCTACAACAGCAAGACTTGAACAAATGGAGCATGAAAAAAATGACCTAAAACTAAATTTGGAGAATGTTTGAGGCCCTTAAAGAGAAAATGAAACATTTCCTCAAAGATATGAAGGAAAAGACAAATAAAAATTTGGAAGAAATCAATAAATCCCTTAAAGAAAACCAAGAAAAAGCAGTCAGACAGATGAAATAAATAATTCAAGACTTGAAAACTGAAATAGAGACAATAAAACACAAATTGAAGGAATTAAAGAAACTGAAAATATGAAAAAATGATCAGAAACCACACATGCAAGTATAAAGAGCAGGATACAAGAGATGGAGGAGAAAATCTCAAGAATTGAAGATACAATATAGGAAATAGACTCATCGATCATAGAAAACATTAACTCTAACAAAAGCTTAACCCAAAATATCCAGGAAATGTGGGTCTTCCTGAAAAGACCAACCAAAGAATAATATGGATTGAAGAAAGAGAATGCCAAATCAAAAGCACAGAAAGTATATTTAGCAAAATTATATAAGAAAACTTGCTCAAAACTAAAGAAAGTTATGATTATGAAGATATAAGAAGCTGAAAGAACACCAAATAGAATGGATCAAAAATGTCCCCACACCATGTAATAATCAGAAACTAAGCATACAGAATAAAGAAATAATATTAAGAGCTACAAAGGAAAAAGGCCAAGTAACATATAAAGGCAGACCTACCAGAATTAAACCTGACTTCTCAATGGAAACAATGAAAGCCAAAAGGTCCTGGTGAAGGTTTCTGCAGAGATTAAGAGACCATGGATTTCAGCCCAGACTACTATACCCAGCATAACTTTCAATCACCATAGACAGACAAAACAAGATATCCTATGACAGAAGGAGATTTAACCAATACCTAGCCACAAATCCAACACTACACAAAGTACTAGGGGGAAAACTCCAACCCATACCTACAGTTACAAAAACACAGACAATAGATGATCTCACAGCAGAAAATCCCAAAGAAGGGAAAAACTACACACAATAATATCACCAATAACAAAAACTAAAATAGCAGGAGCTAGCAATCTCTGGTCAATATTATCTTTTAATATTAAATGGACTCAACATGTCTATACAAAGATACAGGCTAAAATATTTCATACAAAAACAGATTCCATCCTTCTGCTGCATACAAGAAACATATCTAAACCTCAAAGACAGACTTCATACTAAAATCAATCAAAAAGAGACAGAGAAGTACATTTCATATTAGTCACAAGAAAAATCCATTAAAAGGAAATCTCAATATGGAGCATTTGTGCCCCAAAAGAAGAACACCCTCATATATAAAAGAAAACCTTCTAAAGCTTAAATCACACATCAAACTCCACACACTAATAGTGGGAGACTTCAAATGTCCACTCGCAACACTGGACAGGTCTGTCAGACAGAAACTTAACAGAGAAATATGGGAACTAACAGATGTTATGACTCAAATGGAATCACCACACATCTATAGAACATTCCATCCAAACATAAGAGAATATACATTTTTCTCAGAACCTCATGGAACATTCTAAAAAATTGAACATATACTAGGTAACAAAGCAAATCTCCAAAGATACAGAGAAAATTTGGAGCAACGTCATGTATTTTGTGGGAACACTATGGCTTAAAATTAGAATTCAACAGCAACTCTAATTTCAGAAAACCCACAAACACATGGAGATTAAAGAGTTCTCACTTGAATTATCAGTGGGTAAAACAGAAATAAAGGAAGAAATGAAAGACTTCCTGAAATTCAATGAAAATAACAATACAACATAACCGAATTTATGGGAGACAATGAAAGCAGTGTTAATAGTAAAATTTATAGCACTAAATGCCTATATATAGATGCCGGAAAAATCACACATAAGTGTATTAACAGAGCACCTGAATACTCTAGAAACAAAAGAGGCAAACTTACTCTATAGGACTAGATGGCAGGAAATAATCAAATTGAGAGCTGAAGTCAACTAAATAAAAACAAAGAAAACAATACAAAAATCAATGAAACAAAGAGTTGGTTCTTTGAGAAAATCAACAAAATAGATAAGCCTTTATCCAAACTAACCAAGAGGCAGAGAGAATATTCAAATTTTCCAAAATCAGAAATGAAAAGGGAGATATAAATACAGACTTGGAGTATATACATAGAATCATTTTGAAATTATATTTCAAAGACCTGTACTTCACTAAATTGGTAAACTTAAAAGAAATGGACAATTTTTTTGGATAAATATCACCTAACAAAATTATATCAAGACCATAAAACC
The DNA here is from genome assembly GCA_902806775.1 of Microtus agrestis. Lineage (NCBI taxonomy): Eukaryota > Metazoa > Chordata > Mammalia > Rodentia > Cricetidae > Microtus > Microtus agrestis. Next base: position 46,348 of record CADCXT010000527.1, on the reverse strand, counting down.
AAATTAAGTAGACCTATAACAGCTAAACAAATAGAAACAATCATCAATAGTCTCCCAACCAAAACAAAGCACAGAGCTAGATGGTTTCAGTGTAGAGTTCTACAAGAATTTCAAAAAAGAACTAGTGCAAATGCTCCTGAAATTGTTCTATACAATAGCACCAGAAGGAACATTGTCAAACTCCTTTTATAAGGTCATAATTACCCTGATACCCAAACAACATAAACACATTACTAAGAAGCTGTAATCAAAAACCTCCCTATGAAGAAAAAAAAGCCCAGGATCAGATGGCTTCAACGTAGAATTCTACCAGAACTTCCAAGAAGAGCTAATACCTATACTCCTTAATGTGTTTCACAAAATAGAAAGAGAAGAGTCATTGCCAAACTCCTTTTATGAAGCCACAGTTACTCTGATACCAAAAACCACACAAAGACTCAACCAAGAAACAGAATTATAGGCCAATCTCACTCATGAACATCGTTGCAAAAATTCTCGATAAAATACTGGCAAACCGAATCCAAGAACACATTCAAAATATTATACATTATGATTAAGTAGGCTTCATTCCAGGGATGCAGGGCTAGGTCAACATAATGAAATCTATCAATGTAATCCATCATATAAATAAACTGAAAGAAAAAAACACACATAATAATTTAATTAGATGCTGAAAAAGCATTTAACAAAATTTAACACCCCTTTATAATAAAGGTTTTGGAGAGGGTAGAGACATAAGTTTATACCTAAATATAACAAAAGCTATATTCAGCAAGCCAACAGCTAACATCAAATTAAATGAAGAGAAACTCAAAGTCATTCCACTAAAATCAGGAACAAGACAAGCCTGTCCATTCTCTCCATACCTCTTCAAAATAGTGCTTGAAGTTCTAGTAATAGCAATAAGACAACATAAGGACATCAAGGGGATTCAAATTGGAAAGGAAGAAGTCAAACTTTTGTTATTTGCAGATGATATGATAGTGTACATAAGCGACCCCAAAAACTCTACCAAAGAACTCCTACAGCTGCTAAACACCTTTAGTAATGTGGCATGATACAAGATCAACTCCAAAAAATCAGTTGTCCTCATAAACACAAAGAACAAAGAAGCAGAGAGGAAAATCAGAGAAACGTCACCTTTCAGGATAGCCACATATAGCATAAAGTATCTTGGGGTAACTCTATCCAAGGAAGTGAAAGATCTCTTTGACAAGAACTTTAGGTCTTTGAAGAAAGAAATTGAAGAGGATACCAGAAAATGGAAGGATCTCCCATGCTCTTGGATGGGAGGATCAACAAAGTAAAAATGGTAATTCTACCAATAGATTCAATGCAATCCCCATCAAAATTCTTCACAGACCTTGAGAGAACAATAATCAACTTTATATGGAAAAACAAAAAAAAAAACCAGGATAGCCAATATAATCCTATGCAATAAAAGTACCTCCAGAGGCATTACCATGCCTGACTTCCAACTCTTTTACAGAGCTACAGTAATGAAAACAGCTTGGTATTGGCACAAAAACAGAGTGGTTAACCAATGGAATCGAATCGAGGACCCAGGTATTAATCCTCAAACCTATGAACACCTGATTTTCTACAAAGGAGCTAAAATTATACAATGTAAGGAAGAAATCACTGTTAACAAATGGTGCTGGCATAACTGGATGTCAATCTGTAAAAAAATGAAAATAGATCCATATCTATCACATGAACAAAACTCAAGTCCAAATGGATTAAAGACCTCAATATTAATCTGACCACACTGAACCTTATAGAAGATAAAGTTGGAAGTAGTCTGCAACACATGGGTACAGGAGACCACTTCCTATGTATAACCCCAGTAGCACAGACAATAAGAGCAACATTGAATGAATGGGACCTACTGAAACTGAGAAGCTTCTGTAAAGCAAAGGACACTGTCATTGATACAAGAGGCAGCCTACTCAATGGGAGAATATTTTCACCAACCCCACACCAGACAAAAGTCTGATCTCCAAAATATGTAAAGAACTCAAGAAAATAGACATTAAAACTCTAATTAATCCAATTTGAAAAATGGGGCACTGAATTGCACAGAGAATTCTCAATAGAAGTTCAAATGGCCAAAAGATACTTAAGGTCATGCTCAATCTTTTTAGTGATCAGGGAAATGCAAATCAAAACAAATTTGAGATGCCATCTTACACCTGTTAGAATGGCTAAAATCAAAAGCACTAATGATAGCCTATACTGGAGAGAATGTGGAGTAAGGGGAATACTCATCGGTTGTTGGTGGGAATGCAAACTTGTGCAACCACTTTGTAAATCAGTGTGGCATTTTCTCAGGAAACTGGGAGTCAACCTTCCTCAGGATCCCACAATTCCAGTTTTGGGAATATACCCGAGAGGTGCCAAATCATATTACAAAAAAAAAAAATTTCAACTATGTTCTTAGTAGCACTATTTGTAATAGCCAGAACATGGAAACAACCTAGGTGGCCCTCAATAGAAGAATGAATAAAGAAGGTGTGGCACATACACACTTTACAGTTCTCTCAGCAGTAAAAACAATGGCATCTTGAATTTTGCATGCGAATGGATGGAAATAGAAAACACTTTACTGAGTGAGATAACCCAGACTCAAAAAGATGAATATGACATGTACTCACTCATAAGTGGATTCTAGCCATAAATAAAGAACATTGAGCCTATAATTCATGATCCTAGATAAGCTAAATAAGATGAAGATAAAGAAAAACATGTATCTTTTCTCCTGGATATTGGAAGTAGACAAGATCACCAGGCAAAAGTTGAGAGCACGGGGGTTGGGGTAGGGTGGGAAGAAGGGTAGATCGGCAGAGGGAAGAGAGAAGAGGAGGATTGGAAAGAGCTTGATGGAATGGGATGGTTGAGATTGAGGAAGGGTGGATATGGGAGCAGGAAAGCAGATATCTTAACTAAGGGAGCCATTTTAGGGTTGGCAAGAGACTTGTCTCTAGAGGGGTTCCCAGGTGTCCAAGGAGATTTCCCCAGCTAGGTCCTTGGGCATCAGAGGTGAGGGTGCCTGAACTGGCCTTCTCCCATAGCCACAGTGATGAATATTTTGCATATTACCATAGAACCTAAATCTGGCAATGGATGGAGATAGAGACAGAGACCCATATTGGAATACTGGACTGTGCACCCAAGGCCCAGATGAATAGCAAAATGGGGAGATAACATGAGCAAGGAAGTCAGGACTGCGAGTGGTTTGTCCACCCACGGAGACGGTGGGACTGATCTAATGGGAGCTCAGCGAGGCCAGCTGGACTGGGACTGAACGAGCATGTGATCAAACCAGACTCTCTGAATTTGGCTGACAATGAGGGCTGACTGAAAAGCCAATGATAATGACACTGGGTTTTGATTCTATTGCATAGACTGGATTTGTAGGAGCCTAGTCTGTTTGGATGCATACCTTCTTAGACCTGTATGAAGTGGGGAGGGCCGTGGTCTTCCCACAGGTAAGTGCACCCTTACTTCTCTTAGGACTAGAAAAGGAGGGGGAGGGGGTGGGGGAAGGAATTGGGAGTATGGGAGGAGGTGGAAATTTTTAATAAACAAACAAATAAAAAGACATTACTAAGAGAAGATAATGACAGAACAATCTCACTCATGAACATTGATGCAAAAATACTAATTAAAATACTGGCAAACCAAATCCAAGAGCAAATGAAAAAATTCATCCACCCCTGATCAATATGGCTTCATAGCAGGAATGCATGGATGGCACCACATACAAATATCTGTCAATGTAGTCCATCATATATATAAACTAAAAAAAAATGATCATTTCATTAGACACTGCAAAACCCTTTGATAAAATATAACATCTGTTCATTACAAAGATCTTGGAGATATCAGGGATACAAGGAACAAACCTAAACATTGGTGTGGGACAATTGTCTGTATTCTGTCAATTATATTTTAAATAAACGCTAGTTGGCCAATAGTCAGGCAGGAAGTATAGGCAAGAAAACAAGACAGGAAATAGAGGAGGGTCAATGAGAACAGGAGAATTCTGGGAAGATGGAAGTTCCTTCTGCAGATCTGACCCAGCCACAGAGCAAGCAAGATGTGACTGCCTCACCGACAAATGTACTGAGCATATGAAGAAAGCTAACAGCCAACATCAAACTAAATGAAGAGAAACTCAAAGTTTTCCCACTGAAATCAGGAACAAGTCAAGGTTGTTCCCTTTATACCAGTCTAGTCAATATAGTACTTGAGGTTCTACCTAGAACAATAAGACAACACAAAAAGAGATCAAGGGTTTAACATGAGGGCCTGCTAGTTGGGGTTTTCATCCTGCCCAGTTTTCACAGCCAGCAAGCCCCAAAGAAAATCACACAGAAGTCTCCATAAGATTATAAAACTGATTGGCCCATTAGCATAGGCTACTTGTTAGCTCTTGTAGCTTATATTAACCCATTGTTCTTATCTATGTTTGCGACATGGTTCAGTGCCTTTCTCAGCAAGGCAGATTACATTCTGCTTCTTCAGTGGTCTATGCAGGAGTACGAGGAGTGGGCTTCCTCCTTCCCAGAATTCTCCTGTTATCCTCGCCCCTACTTCCTGTCTGGTTTACCCACCTATACTTCCTGCCTGGCCAATCAGCATTTATTTAAAATATGATTGACAGAATACAGACAATTGTCCTGCACCACTTCCCCCTCTTTTTTTTTTTTTTTTTTTTTTTTTAGAAAGGAAAATATCCATAGATCATTTTTTGGGAATGTGGGCATAGTATTCTAGGATATTTCCAGCTGGTTGGGGGTACTGATAATCTTATGGAGACCTAAAGAAAATTTAGAATTATAATCAAGTCCTGACTGGAGTATCCTATGAGAATCCTATGAGACTTGATCATTTCAGGCAGCATCTTGAATCTTTTCTGGATGTAGAACTCAGACATCTGGGCTATCTGTACCTACTGGAGATGTCTCAGGTGGTCTTCCTGGATCGAACCTGATTTTTCTTAACTCAGAATGAATCCATAGCCTCTCATTTCCTGTGGAAACAAAAGCAAAACCTCTTCTCCAAAGTAACATACCTTTTGACTTCAATTTTGAAGTCAATGTATTTTCAAAATACCTATCTTGGATTAATTCAGCAGCATTTATAAGCAAATATCTTTTAGCAGCTGTTTCTTCCTCAGCATTCAAACAATTCAAAGAGAGCATAATAATATATACTATCAAGATTCTCTGTATATTTTTCATCTTTATGTGGCTTCATTTTATCCTCTATTTCTTTTATTTTTACTTTTAACTTGTAGCTTTTTGAGACAGGTTCTCTGTGTATCTTTGTCCTGGAACTCCCTCTGTAGACCAGGCTATCCTTGAACTCACAGAGATCCATCTGTCTCAGCTTTAGCTGCAAAATCTTGCAGCTCCTTTAAGGGGTTCCTGCCATGAAACACTTAAATGTTGTTGATGAAAAGCTGAATGCATGCATTTTGGTTTTCAGCTCTGGCAGGAAAAAAAGTTGCACTGTTTTAAAATGCCAGCATTCTGGGCCATCCTGCCAGGTCAAACTCTGGCTCTTTAAAGGCAGATCTGGATACAGAGAGAGCATTGACTGTGGTTTGTGAACACACTGTTGTAGTTTTTTTTTCTGGCAAGGACCTTAAACTTCCACAAATTTGTGGCAATAAACATGGCTACAGCCAGTACCTCCACCATGAGGCTGAAATAGCATAAAGCTAAGAAATGGGCTGGGTCCAGCCATCAAAGCCATGGATTTTCATCAACATTGTTTAAGTGTTTCATGGCAGAAACCCCTTAAAGGAGCTGCAAGGCTTTGCAGCTAAAGCTGAGTCAGGAAGCCTCTCTTAGATGAGAGTGCTTGCTTGTCTCTAGCATGCAGAGCAGATCTGAGAAATTGCTGCTACCAAGAAAACATGCTTTACTCTATTCTTTTCCAAGCCTTCTCAGGCTTTCTGTGGATGTAGTTATCTACATGGGCATCATTCTATAGTAAAAGGAGTGGCTGCATACTGTCACCCAGCTAGCTTAATCCCTGAAATAACCACGCACAAATTGTTTTCATTTAAACACTGCCTGGCCCATTAGTTCTAGCCTCTTATTGGCTAACTCTCACATCTTGATTCAACTCCTTTCTAATAATCTGTATGTCACCATGAGCTCGTGGCTTACCAGGAAAAATTCAGCATGTCTGACCTGGCAGCTTCATGGCAGGTGGCTCTCTGCCACCTTCTTTCTCCCAGCATTCAGTTCTGTCTACTCCGCCTATCTAAGTTTTAACCTATCAAAAGGCCAAGGCAGTTTTCTTTATTCAACCAATGAAAGTAACACATAGAAAGAAGATCCTCCTACACCACAAGGGGATAAAAATCAGAAAAGAAGATGTAAAATTCTCACTCTTTGCTGATGATATGATAATATACATAAGGGGCCTCAAAAATTCTACCAAGGAACTTCTACAATGCATAAACTTCTTCAGTAATGTAGCAGGATACAAGATTAACACCCCCCCAAAAAAACCAGGAATCCTACTGTACACAGATGATAAATGGACTGAGAAAGAAATCAGAGAAATATTACCTTTCACAATAGCCACAAATAACATAAAATATCTTGGAATAAACCAAACCAAATAACTGAAAGACCTGTATGAAAAGAACTTCAAATATTTTAAGAAAGAAATTGAGAAAAACACCAGAAAATGGGAAGCTTTCCCATACCCTTAGGTAGGTAGAATTAGCATGGTAAAAATGGCAATCTTACCAAAAGAAATCTTCCTATTCAATAAAAAACCTATCAAAATCACAGCAAAATTCTTTACAGACCTCAAAAAAATACTCAAATTCATATGAAAAAATAAAAATTCCAGGACAACCAAAATAATGTGTACAATAAAGGAACTACTGAACGCATCACAATGCCTGACTTCAAACACTACAACAGAATTATAGTACTGAAAACAGCCTGGTATTCGCATAAAAACAGACCAATGGAACCAAATTGAGGGCCGGGATATCAATCCACACATGTACAAACACCTGGTTTTTGACAAAAAAGCAAAAAACATAAAATGCAAAAAAAGCATATTTAACAAATGGTGCTAGCATAACTGGATATCAACATATAGAAGAATAAAAATAGATCCATATCTATTGCCATGTGCAAAATTCAAGTCCGAATGGATCGAAGACCTTAACATAAAAACAACAACACTGAATCTCATAGAAGAGAAAGTGGGAAGTACACTTGAATGCACTGACCCTGGAGACTACTTTCTAAATATAACCCCAGTAGAAATAGAAACTGAGAGAAACAATAAATAAATGAGACCTCCTAAAATGGAGAAGCTTCCTTAAAACAAAGGGCATGGCCAAAAAGACAAAATAGCAGCATACAGAATGGGAAAAGATCTTCACCATCCTCACATTGGACAGAGGGCTGATCTCCAAAATATACAAAGAATTCAAAAAATTTGTCATCAAAAGAACAAATATTCCAATAAAAAAATGGGATACATACCTAAACAGAGTACTCTTAACAGAGGACTCTAAAATGGCTGAAAGACTCTTAAGGAAATTCTAAACATCCTTAACCATCAAAGGAATGCAAATCAAAAGAACTCTGAGATCATATCTTAAACCTGTAAGAATGGTCAAGATCTACTGCATATATTCGCTTTGTGGGAGCCTAGGCAGTTTGGATGCTCACCTTACAAGACCTGTATGGAGGTGGGTGGTCCTTGGACTTCCCACAGGGCAAGAAACCCTGATTGCTCTTTGGGCTGACGAGGGAGGGGGACTTGATTGGAGGAGGGGGACTTGATTCGGGGAGGGGGAGGAAAATGGGAGGCAGCAGTGGGGAAGAGACAGAAATCTTTAATAAATAAATAAATTAATTAATTAAAAAAAGATCAAAAACACTATGACAATGTAAGCTGGAGATGATGTGGTTTAAAGGGAATATGCCTCCATTGCTGGTGGGAGTGGAAACTGGTGCAGCTGGTTTAGATTTCAATATGGTGATTTCTCAGAAAATTAGGAAACTAACCACCTCAAGACTTAGCAATAATACTTTTGGGTATGTACCTAAAAGAGGCTCAATCATGTGGTAACTAGTAGAAGTGCTCAACTATGTTCATAGCAGCATAGTTTGTCATAGCCAGAAGCTGGAAACAACCTAAATGCCCATTGACTGAAGACTAGATGAAGAAAATGTGGTACACTTATACAATGGAGTTTTATAGAGAAGAAAAAATACTGCCATCTTGAAATTTTCTGGCAAATGGATGGATCTAGCAAATAAAATATTGAATGAGGTAACCCAGACCCAGAAAGACAAATATATGTACTCCTCATAAGTGGCTTTTAGACATAATAAAAAAAAGTATCCTGCAATTCACAATCTCAGAGAACCTAGACAACAAAGAGGACCCTAAGAGAGACTTACATGTATCTTATGTACATGGGTAGTAGAAAAAGACAAGATCCAGAGTAAATTGGGAGCAAGGGAGAGGAAGAGTAGGGAACAGAAAAAATATATATAACTCAAAAAAAAAAACAGTTTACAAAAGAAGATGGTTGGACAAATTTAAACTGTTTTCAAGGCACACTGATCAATAGCCAATAGGGTTTTGAAAAGATATATAGTAAAGTTAATTTTTCATCCTCAAATATTCTAGGCTTTAGTTTGAAAGGAATTTTCTATTAACTTTCTAAATAAATTGAATATAGAGTGCTGAGGTTCAACCAAGTCTTAGGTTTGAAATGGAATTGAGAATTTTCTAATTTCAATATAAAACATTATCTCTGGTAGTTTATAATATCATCAATTTCTGTAAAAAAATTCCTTATTGGAGTTTTCTATATTCATCAATACTCTATTTTTTCAAGTCTAGCAGTATTAATAACTTATACCAAAATTATAAAACATTGCAGATTAACATGTAGATGTAATATTGTAAAATTTTGGTTCTCAAATACCAACTAGATGCTGTTTGTAGAATTGTAAAATAAACAATGAAAGTATTAGAAGTCTTTAGGTGTTGTAGGAGAGACATAAAGATGCTAGTTAGGAACAATATGTCCTTAGTCAGAAGAAGTTAAGAATCGGTATCAAAATAGTCAAAAGAGTTAAGGAGTGGAAGGGTGGTATACATCCAAAATATTAATAGTATTTTTGAAGGAAAATTCAAAAGGAATTTCATAATTGCAGTAGTTCATCTTCACTTCCTTGAGCTTGACATATAGGAGACTGAACACATATTTTTCTTCTAATAAGAGCCATGCATATCAGGATTTAAATAAAGAACAGTCATAATAGATGTGACAGTGACTAATTGTAACTAATGTAGGCAATATTGCAAGAGCATTTTCTTATTAAATGTAAGGGTCAGGACAAGATGGGAGAAATAAAAAAGAAAGTAATGGGGTCAGGGCAAAATGTCCACCTCAGGCCTGAGTCAACCCATGTGGAAAATTACTTGAAAAGCAGGTTAACTATTTGAACCAAGAATGAAATAAAGTACATAAGAGTTCTCAGCTCATGCATAAGGATGTCCACACAGAAAATCATATCACTCTTATTTTTTACTAATGTATTCCCAACACCTACTATAATTTTCAGGGTTACATATATGTAAGTAACTATAAGATCTCATTCTTTTCCCATTGTGCCAATACTCATTTCTCTATTTCTATTTTTACTATCTTTACTGAGATTGTCAAACTATTTTCCTTGAGTCAGAACAATAGTTTGTAGCTAATTTCTCCACTTCTTGACTATTTTATTCCCAAAAGCCTGATTCTTTCTGTCCCAGAAACCTAAATGGTCTTGCAGCAACTACCAGCTGAAAATTAAACACCACAAAGCTTCATTCAAGATCTCTACAATAACGCCCTCCTACTCCTTCAACCTTAACTCTTATGACTGCTTTTCATGTTTTCTATCATCTAGTCTTATGCAAATACTTATTTTCTAGATGATATCTTTGATTTTATCAAATACCTTTTTTTGTCTTTTTTGTACATTTAATTTCTACTACATTTAAATGACTGAACTCTTCCATATAAAAGTGTTTTACTTCCTTTATAGCATGTCACTGTCTATTTGCTCTATCACAGAAAATAGCACAATTATATTTGTTTGAATCTTTTAATAATTTTCATTGTTCTTTATTTTCATGTGAATCTAAGTATTATCCACTCTATCTCTAGCATATTTGACCATTGTTTATATTTAATATTGTTTACAAAATCTACTAAAAACATTCTTTTCTTTTCTTTTTTTTGGGGGGGGGAGTGAGATAGACAGAGATTTACTGGTTAGTATCAAAGAAACAAGCCAAGAAAGAATTTCTGTATCATTTGAGATGCTCATTGAGTATCAGCAGTATGTTATACACTCCAATAACATACAATAAAGAATACAGGAGATATTACTGCTTCGTAGACATAGAGCCTAGTGAGAAGGGTGTGGTGGCATAAAACAAATGAGCCAGATCTCCTTCAGAACTCAGACCTGGTTATGTAAAAACTAACTTTGAGTTAAGAAGAATGGGACGTCCTGAAAAAGGAAATCCACACTCAATGGAAATCAGGAGCACAAAGCCCCAGAGAAGGAGGAATCCTGAGAGTGTCCATTGCATGCCAGAACTGGTCTCTTCATGCTGCCTGCCTCACCAAAACACCTCACACGTATAAGGTGATGCACAACTGCGTGTGAGTCTTTGTGGAAGCTCATGAGAAAGCTGTCCTCACTTCATGCCTCTGAAACACCAAGGGGAGAATATACTGAAGAGAAGCATTTGAACCTAGGGACTTAACTCATCGTACTTAGCTGTGACTGTGACCCTACTAACACTTAGGTCTGAATGGAGAGAGGACCATGCCGGGGAATTTTTCAAACTGAATCTTGGCTTTGGGATAGTCTAAACCCAAGGCAGAGAATTAAATGTCTAAGAGGGCTCCAGACACAAATTAGGGAGAGTCAAATAAAGAGTTTGCTATTTTCTTTTTTTTTTTCACAAGAGAAAATGACCTTTGAGGGCTGAAGACTCAAAGCAACTCAGGGATCTTGGGACTTCATGTACTTGGTGTAATAGTAACCATAGCCAACACTTATTGAAGATTTAGTTTTGTGCCAAGGACTACTAAAAACATTCTTTTCATAGATAAAAGAATGGTATGTTCTTAATATTCTTCTCTCCTGAAAGGTCTTTGCCAATTTTTTTCTGCTATGTCATTATCTTAGTTTGGGTTTCTATTGCTGTAAAAATATACCTTGAACACAGCAGCTTTTACAAAGGTAAGTATTTAATAGGGGGTGACATGGCAGTGTGCAGAGAGTTATGGAGCTTGAGGAGCGGATGAGAGTTCTACATCTTGATCCACTGGCCACAGACAGAGACCATGTGCCACACTTCATGCAGTTTGAACATATGAGACCTCAAAGCCCACCTTCACAGTGATTCACTTTCTCCAACAAGGTCACACCTACTCCAACAAGGCCACACCTAACAATGCCATTCCCTATGGTTCAAACATTTAAACACACAAGTCTATGTGTAACATTTCTATTTAAAGCATCACAATCATCTTAGCCAAGCAACAAACAAAAAACTTTTAGTTTCATCTCAAATATTTTGTTAATTTTTTAATCTCATCCTCGGTAATATTTTCCATACTCAGAGACTCTATGCATATGAATAGCTCATTTATACCTCTAGAATATATTTGTTACTCAAACTCAGCATGACAAAACACAAACTATAAAAAAAGTTTGACATTTAACTGTGCTTCAACTCTAGTGTTTGTAATCCATGAGAATGACAGTGATATCACTGTGCTAAAAAAGGTTCTGTGATGTATACCACCCTTCCACTCCTTAACTCTTTTGACTATTTTGATACAGATTCTTAACTTCTTCTGACTAATAACATATTGTTTAGTCAAAAGTGTATTTTTCCCATTTTGTTTAATACTTACCCATCATAACTTTTTTTGAAAATTATTTCTTGTTAATAATTTTCCTTAATCTTCTCAATTAGATGTCTTCATTGATTTATAATACACAGTGTGCTTCACTTTTATAATATTTGACAAACACAATTTTACATTTATTATGTAATCCTTTGATAATTTTTTATTTATCATAAGACTTAAAACTGGATAATGTAATGAATTGGGTATTTTTTTTAACTTTCTATGACTAGCACCTGGCAAAGAGTGAAACAGTGTACATGGTAAAATACTTTTTTTTTCTGAATTGATGGTATCTACTCACCATCAATTATACTCATTCACTCAACAAAGTTATCTGGGCACTTAATCATTGGAACACACTGGTATTTTAATCTTCTGTATTGCTTTTCTGTAATCCATTGTTGAACTAATATTTATCCCATTATAAATTTTGACTCTCCCAAAAGAAGTTCTCTAAGTATAAAAAACTAAGAATCTAGATTCAGCTATTTAAATTTCCTGAAACTTTTTTTACATTTTATTTTATGATAATAAATTACACAAAAACTTCATTTTACTCACTATACTAATTTCTACATATTGACTCCTGAATGATTTTTACAACTTCTTTTAGTACCAGAAAATGCAGGTGTTCAGAGGGAATATTAGAAGCTGACAGAGATAAAGCTTGAACAAATATGTTTTCTTATCTCTTACTCTAGAGTTCTAATTACCTTAAAAAGTAATGAGCAATTAAAACAATCATGTTATATTAATGTGACTATCTGTTTTAGCATGTTGATGTGAATGTTGTCCACATTGTGATGAAGAATTAGTTAAGCATAATTCATTTAACTATTGCTGCGTTTAATAGACAATTGTGTTTTTTTGCATTCTTGTGTATACTTTGATGGCTTCATGACTTCATGAACATTTCACTTTTAATTCTATTTGCAATTTAATTTTTGGGCAATTTTCATTTATAGGTTTAACATGTACTCCACGCTGGGAATAAAACGTTATTCCAAAATTATTAAAAGTCGTAAAAGAGGGGGCTGGAGAGATGGCTCAGAGGTTAAGAGCACTGACTGCTCTTCCAGAGGTCCTGAGTTCAAATCTCAGCAACCACATGGTGCCTCACAACCATCTGTAATGAGATCTGGTGCCCTCTTCTGGCCTGCAGGCATACATGGAGGCTTAACACTGTGTTTATAATAAATAAATAAATAAATCTTAAAAAAAAGTCGTAAAAGAAAGAAAGATTCAATTGAATCAAAAGATAACATAAATTTTCAACAGCAGTTATACATGGAACACTTGACTCATATTATCTACCTGTTAGAGAAGGCCACGATGCTATCCTTTATTGGTTACATCTTTTTTACTTTGTGTCTGCTCCACATGATCAGATAGAAATATAAAATATGATGAAAGTGATAGGCATGGAAAGATACATTATCAAGTTTTCAAAAGCATAGAGACTAAAGATAATAACTCTTGTGTATAAAAATATCTAGTTATTTTATATATAATGTGGACTTCTTTAATCATTACATCGAATTTTATCAGGTTGGGGGAATAAAAAATACCTGGAAACAGGAGAAAAATTAGGCATGTGATATAATCATGAGAAAAGAATGTGTTGCACAAATGATTTGTTTTTAAGGCATTTGTTTTAAGGGAGAGAGACCATGCCCCAATGGGCTGGTATCTCAGTGGCTATTGATTGGAGGAGCGGAAGGACCTCCCGCAACACCTCCCCCTTTTGTTTAAGTAAGGGAGTTCTAAACCTACTACGAAATTACATACAATAAGTACAAATATCCTATTCTAACTTGCTTAGGTCTTGTATAATAAATTGCTTGGCCAAGTCTTGAGTGGAAAGTAACTACATTTATATAGTCTTGAACCCCATCGAAGATCTGAAAAGGAAAATAATGGTACCTGAGTAATTAGGAAGTGTAATCAAACAACTTCCAAAACATGCAACAAACCACAGAGACAACTATCTACCTGAACAATCACCCAAAGCCACGTTTACAGCATTGAAGCAACCAACTTTGGCTAAGGCCTAACATAACTGACATACCATTTTCAAAGGCAAGCAACTTTTCAAAACTATCTTACCCTGTCTTAGCAGGTTATGACAGTCCTGTTTTATCCATTGATGCACGCTCTGTATCTCTGTCAGTGGTTGAGGTATGGGCATTTCTTTGCCCGAAGGCCAGTTCTGCCAAAAAGAAAGGCTCCAGGTGGAGTGTCTTTGTGCTCAACATTCTCTGGGGAATTGATCAGTGTTGACAGGAGAAATTGTGTCTCACTATCACAAAACTCTGAGTTAGATTAAAGGCCATTTTCTACAGATCTTTGAAGAGGTTGAAGATTTTCTATCTATAATGAATATCTCTATGTATGTAAAGAACCTGATTAGTCTAATTATAAATGATAAACTTAGAATAATATTGATCTATATAATTCTCAATACCTATCTAACTTAAAGACTAAGACAACAAATAAGTGTGAAACAAATGACAATGACCTCCAAATATAAACAATGTACAAATATACATTGCAGTATGTTAAATATATATCAATACACAAACAATATATAAGTATCTTAATAAGAGGTAGAAATGTACACTGCAAAATGGTAAATATATACAATATATATATATACATATATATATGTCAATACATAAAAAATGTTTTAAACAGAGGTAGAAACATGCATGCATACAATAGTCAATATAATTTAACTTTGTACCAAAATATAAGAATTGATACCAATATATGTGTCTAAAAATAGTAACTCACAATTACAAATCTATTATCCCATCATCCCTCTTTTTTTTCCAAGATGATCCCTGAGCTTATAAAATTCCTCCCCCAACCTCCCAACCCCTAAATGATGTCCCTAAACCCAGGGGCAAACTTACTGGGAGAAGGGACTCCATCCTCTAGAATTACTTCCAGCTGTCATGGGGGCGACGTTCTTTCTGGGGGATCCTGTGAAAGTAAAATGATGGTTAAATTTGAAGATCAATGTCTTTTAAAATTGCAAATAGTCTCTGAATAATTTGTGCAGGTCTGGCCAAAATGTTGTATAAGATGTGCACCATTTCTGCTAACGAAGTTGGAACCGTCTTGTGCAGCTGGTACCCAAAAGAGGTCTTGTAGTAGCTCTATCAGTATCATGACGTCATATCAACCAGGTGGAGTTGTTGTGATGGGGACCCATCTTCTTCCTGGAAACTTCAAATGTCACTTCAGGAAAAACTCATTGTTCATTGTGAAAAACTTAAACATTAATCATATATATATATATATATATATATATATATATATATATATATATATTCAATGAAAGGCATGGTAGATATATTAAATGAAAACTATGATAGATAAGAAGAAAAGCAAAGATGTTTTCTAAACTCATATTTCTTTCTTTCCCATATCATGGCTCTTGACATGAGACAGAAACTCCAGAAAATCTGGGTTTTTCTTTTACTCACAGGCTTGGAATTGGAGAGGGACTGAGCCAGAGTCCAACTTCAAAACCAGCTCTATAAATTTTGAAATATGATTTAATATATTTTACTTACACAACCCATTCAGTTTTCTTGATATTTCCTATTGGGCAGGTATTTTTCCATCTGTCAGTATCCAAACATCCAGGGTCCCTTGAATTTTTCAAAGATGAGTGTTTTCCTATGGACATAAGAATAGAAACCTGCCCCCATTCTGTATGTTTTTCTTACCACCTGTATGAATATCATCATTGTGGATGGGTTGTCATTTCTCCTTTCCAAGAGGTTTCTCCTCTTCAAATCGAAACTTAATTAATTTTGATGGTATCCACAATTTTTTTCTCCTATGGAAACAAGAGAAAAACCCTTTCCCCAACGCAGCACATCTCCTGGCTTCCATTGAGAGGTCAGCACATCTTTGAAATAAATCGGTTGATTTAGTTCAGCAGACTTTTCCATTATCCAATGTCTTTCTGCTGCTGTCGTTCCTTTCTCATTAGCGTTAAGAAAATTCAAGGTTAATAGAGCATTATGTAATCTATTTCTGGGGGTATTTTCAGTCCCTTTCTGTTTGTTCAGCATATCCTTTATAGTACGATTTGATCTTTCTATAACTGCCTGACCTGTAGGATTATTTGGTATACCTGTAATGTGTTTTATATTATACTAATCAAAAAAGCATTTCGTTTTCTTAGATATATATGCTGGACCATTATCTGTCTTTATTTGTGCAGGTATGCCCATGATGGCCATAACTTCCAATAAATGTGTGATTACTGAATCAGCCTTTTCTGAGCTCAGGGCAGTAGCCCTTTGAAAACCTGAATGTATGTCTATGGTGTTGTGTACATATTTAACTTTACCAAATTGCATAAAGTGGAACACATCCATCTGCCAGATTTCATTTCTCTTAGTGCCCTTTGGGTTACTCCCTGCAGGCAACAGTGTTTGATTATAGAAAGAACAAGTAGGACATCTCTTTATAATGTCTTTAGCTTGTTGCCATGTAGTGGAAAATTCTTTCTTTAGGCCTTTACTATTGACATGATGCTTCTTATGAAATTCTGAGGCCTGCAACATGCTTCCAATCAATAAGTGATCAATCTCAGCGTTGTCTTGTGCTAGAGGATCAGTCAGACCTGTAGGGGACCGGATGTGTGTTATGTACATCGGACAAAACCTTTTCCTGATTATGTCTTGTACCTGGATAAACAATGAAGTCAACTCTGTGTCATCTGGTATAAATTCAGCGGTTTCAATATGCAAGATAACTATTTCTGTAATATTATTGTGATAGTTCTTTTAGAAAGGGCTATAAAATTGTTTCTCTGGTGATTAAAAACCAAACTTGTTCACTTAAAATGTGAAGTAATTTCACATTTTAAAAAGAATGTGTATGATTAAATATTTATCCATAAAATCATATTATCTAAAAACCTGATTTGAAAGCATACCTAAATCTTTTTTTTCTATATAACATTTCATAATAGAAAAAATAATAATTTTTTTTTCTTGAATATACGTAACCATGTGTTTAGGTACCAATAATATCAAACTAACATTATTTGAAGCATCATTTTTTGTAGGTATCATATATAGTCTTTAAGACTGTTACAGTCTTAAGCTAGTAGAAGAGAAAGTGGGAAGTACTCTACCACATATGGGCACAGGAGATCACTTTCTACGTATATCCCCAGTAACACAGACATTAAGGACATCATTGAATAAATGGGACCTCCTGAATCTGAGAAGCTTCTGTAAAGCAAAGGACACTGTCACTAAGACAAAAAGACAACCCACTGACTGGGAGAAGATCTTCACCAACCCTGCAACAGACAAAGGTCTGATCTCCAAAATATATAAAGAACTCAAGAAACTAGACTTTAAAATGCTAATTAACCCAATTATAAAATGGGGCACTGAACTGGACCGAGAATTCTCAATAGAAGAAATTCAAATGGCCAAAAGACACTTAAGGTTATGCTCAACCTCCTTGGCGATCAGGGAAATGCAAATCAAGAAAACTTTGAGATACCATCTTATACTTGTCAGAATGGCTAAAATCAAAAACACCAATCATAGCCTTTGCTGGAGAGGTTGTGGAGTAAGGGGTACACTCAATCATTGCTGGTGGGAATGCAAACTTGTCCATCCACTTTGGAAATCAGTGTGGCGATTTCTCAGGAAATTAGGGATCAACGTACCCCAAGACCCAGTAATACCACTCTTGGGAATAGACCCAAGGGATGTGCTACCATATGACAAAAGCATTTGTTGATCTATGTTCACAGCAGCATTATTTATAATAGCCAGAACCTGAAATCAACCTAGATGCCCTTCAATGGAAGAATGGATGAAGAAAATGTGGAATACATACATATTAGAGTTCTACTCAGTGGTAAAAAACATCTTGAATTTTGCATGCAAATGGATGGAAACAGAAAACACTATCCTGAGTGAGGTAACCCAGATCCAAAAAGATGAACATGGGATGTACTCACTCATAATTGGTTTCTAGCCATAAATAAAGGACATTGAGCCTGTAATTCGTGATCTTAGAGAAGCTAAATAAGGAGAACCCAAAGATGAATTTGGCATGCTGCTAATGAGTCCTTATATTTGATGCATTTGATAAGGCAAATTTGAATTTTGATGCAGATAAAACTGCTATAGATATCATGGACCAATTTTAAAAGGACATTCTATTTTGGTTATCTTTTACTCCTTTACTAGGAAATATGGCAGCCCTAGGTGCATGTATATTGCTAGGCGTTATCTACTTGCCTATGATTATAATTTACTTGTGAACTCTCTATGAACTGGTTATTTATTGTAATCAGTTTGGTGACTTCCCTAATTGCCATCAGACATACTCTATATCATAACTAATGAAAGCAGAAACAGAGATCCACAAACAAGCACTGCATTGAGCTCTGGAAGTCTTTTTTTTTTAAATATTTATTTATTATGTATACAATATTCTGTCTGTGTGTATGCCTGCAGGCCAGAAGAGGCACCAGACCTCATTACAGATGGTTGTGAGCCACCATGAGGTTGCTGGGAATTGAACTCAGGACCTTTGGAAGAGCAGGCAATGTTCTTAACCTCTGAGCCATCTCTCCAGCCCCAAGCTCTGGAAGTCTTACAGAAGAAAGGGAGGAAGGATTGTTTGAGCCAGGATGTCGTGTCTTCCCTGACTTGTCCATCCATTACTGAGAAAGGGAGTGTGAATTGAGAAAAGAAATAGACAAGATACAAAAGGTAGAGTTAAGAGAGCTTCCATTAAATAGTGTAGGCTAAAAAGTACAAAAAAGCCCCAAGTCTATTAGTCCCAGTCTGTGGATTGCGTTTGGGTGGGCTACTCAGTCTAGGGGTTTGTAACCCACCCTGCAATCGGTTACTCCAGGGTTCTCGAAGGGGCGCTGTCTGGAAAGGAATGGGGAGACAGAAAGACGAGACCAAGCAGATTTTGTCAAGGTCTCGTTTATTAGGGTCCAGGTAACAGCTTATATAGCCCCTGGATGAGGGCTTGGGGGGCAGGGTACAGGAGCACGGAATCTGGCTGCGTGGTCCAGGTCACGTAACCTACATCCGGTCTGGTAGGCCAAGAAGTTGCAAGTTGCCACACCTAGTTCCCTGGATAGCTGGAGTGTGGGGCGGGTTCCGCTAACAGATAACAGCTAATTGGGTGTGGGGCAGGTTTTGTCAATAGAAGGATTCTTAACACAATTATAGGTGTGGGGTTCTCTGCAGACCCCCAGGGTGATGGTTCCTGTAATGATTTTTAGGGGGGAAACGGCTCCTAACAGATCCCCCTTTCTCTTATAAAAAGGCAGGTAGTTATTACATGGAGAGCATCAGTCAGAGTCAACCATGGTGTCAGATCTAAAGGAGAAGGGACTGAGATAAGGAGAGACCCTTCTCTCGAATGGTGAAGCAATTTACCTCTCCTGGGAACAGAGGGGTGCCTTACGATTAGCATTAGTTTCTTGGAGCTTCTCAAATAAAAGGTATCTAGCAGGATTGAAGTAAACAGATCACAGGGCACCCTGTCTTAGGCCATGTGGAGAGCGTTTCCTGGCACCTAACCACCATGCCATGTTGAGCCGGCCTTTACAGCCTCTGTATGGTGTGCTATTTAGGTGAGGATCCACACTAACTCCCGTCATTGGGCGCCTGCGTCTATCATTAATGAAAAGAGTGTGAGGAACTTCCTCAAACAAAAGATATAATGATATAATTTTTAGGCACCAATAATTCCATCTTCCAGACAAGAAGAAAGGGGCGCCTTCCAAACCCAGTATTCACCTTCTAGTCTGGCCTTTGGTATCCTCCTTCCTAAATGCCTACTCCACAATAAAATTACCAGTGCTGCCTGCCAAAAATTTAGGGCAGTGTAAAAGGATCAAAATCTAAAATTTTTAACATATGCATTAACCCCAAACATTTTACAGAGTGTGTCAAACCTTTTCCAACATCTATAAGCAGTTACAAATATCATTAGATCAATTTCAGTAAGAGTACAATGACATACATTATTGTTATCAAATACCAGCAGTTCCAGTCTCTGAGCAACAGTGACAGGAACCCCAATCTTCCCCCTTCTTAAGTGAAGAGGCATTAATATTTTAATTAAAATGAGTTTTGTGTCCCAAAGTTTAAAGCAGATGTTTAGTCTGCATCTCAGCTCCAAAGCAGACTAGAGTTCAAGCTGCAGAAGCAGTTTAGCATTTGTGCTCCAGGGCAGGTGGGATTCCTGGGTGAGGCGAGCTGGATTCAGCTACACGAAGCACATCTTAGCACTTCTCAGGCGGGTCTCCCTGGACTCTGGAGGCAGAAGTGACACCCTGCAGAGTGACATAGCAGGTTCTGTAATCAGGTACTCCTCTCCTTGGGGGCAGGGAAGACCGGACCACCAAGGACCTCTCCGCAATCGCCTCTGGAACTCTTCTGTGTCCCCAGCCTCTCGACATCATCAGATCCTGATTTTATTTTCTTTCTGTGAAAAAAGCATAAACACATCCTCGACCCCAAATATACATAGGTCGGGTTTTTTCATAATGCATTGCAAGGGCTTTTTCACCTTGCCTTAGCAAAGGTCAGTTTGGTGTTATCACGCCAGATCCGTTTGCATCAGGATCTGCTTGCAACTTCTATGAGTTGCTTTGAAGGAGCCTTGTTATGCTCCATAATTTTTATTATTAGCCATATATGCAGTTCCTACATTGGAAGAGCCATTTGTAAAATTTAGCGTAAAATCCTTTAAGGGATTTTTTGCTACAACATGAGCAAAATACAGGTGCATAAATTGTAGCAATGATATAAGAAAAGACCATTGTTTTTGGCCTTTGAATTTAGCAAAGGCAATTGTCCAGGAATCAATCCTAAAATTATCAATGAATCTACTGTTTAGTATAAGAAACATTGATCATAGTCAATATTTTGTGAAGCCATTTTTCAGCTTTTATCCTGCCCTTTTGTACCAGACAGGCTACTGTTCTAAATTAAGAGTTTAATATCTTAACTAGCAAAACTGAGAAGGTTTAGCCATAAACAGCATTTTTTTATAAAACTGTTGTAGAATAAGTTTTATATTTAATATAAATACTTGCCATAGCTGAATTATAATTAATATACTGTATTTGTTGATTATTGTATACCTTATGTGTTGCTTTATACTTTACCTGCTTGAGTACCTGTTAAGCAGCTGTTTTAAGCTCTCTATTGGAAACTGTTTTTTGTAAGAATTTTACCTAGCAGCTCAAGGTGTCCCATAAGAATATTATAACTAGAGCTTTAACCATTTGACATCCAACCAAAAGTTTGTAAGCTATCTTCCTTTTAAGATTTAAGTCTGCCTCGCAGATAGGAAAATGGAAAAAGGAAGCATTTTTAATTAATAATGCTGGCCTCATTAGACACCAACATGTAGAAAAATGAAAATAGATCCATATCCATCTCCATGTAAAAAATTTAGGTTTAACTGAGCCAAAGGCCTCAGCATACAAAAATTTCGTTGAACCTTACAGAGAAAAAATTTTTGAAGTACACTTTGCCACATCTCAAACACAGCCTCAGTGGCACAAACATTGTGAGAAACTATAAATTATATCTCCTGCATTGAGAAACTTTTGTATAACAAGACTATAGAGTAGTTAAAGATTTTTGTTTATCATAAATCCATTTTAAAAATATATGAAGAACTCAGGAAATTAGTTATTAAAAACTTTATCCAATAAAAATATTTGTTATAGACATAAACTGAAAACTCTCAACAAACGTACTTAAAAATGACTAAGAGACACATTAAAAAATGTTTAAACGTAACATCCTTTAACCATCAGAGAAATGTAAAGTAAAACTGAGATTTTATCTTATCCTTGTAAAAATGACCAAGATTAAAAATTATTATTAACAATTTATGCTTAAGAAAATGTGGGTAAAGGAAAAAACTTTATTGCTGGAAGTGCAAACTGGTGCTGGAAGTGCATACTGGCACAGCCACTTTTGGATCACACACAGCATTGAAAGACCTGAATAAATCCAGACTCTCCCAGTGGGAAGAGAAGAACCAAAAATTCTGAACTAGCCTGTAAGGGCACCAGACCTCATGCCAGATGGTTGTGAGCCACCACGTGGCTGCTGGTGAAAGACTTAGAGACACCTTAGCACTACTGCACCCCCCTTCCTGGGAACTAGGCCTTTAGCATTAGAAGGCACCTTAGCACTACCGCACCCCCCTTCCTGGGAACCAGGGCCCCGGTAACCAACAACACATGCACAAGATCTTTGAGTACCTTCCATCTCCATTGTATGTCAAGACTCCTCCTTGTAACCATGACATTGATCAAGGTTCCTCCTTGTAACCATGACATTGATCAAGACTCCTCCCCTGGGAACCAAGGACCTAACAGCTACACTCGCACGTACTCAGTTCCTGAACAATTACCCATATATGTATGTTTTGGTCCGGTCCCCTGGGAAACGGGGTCAAAATGACCTCTTACCTCATCTGATCTGGCAACAGCTCTCCAGTCAATTATTGGTAATAGCCCTTTTCGAATAAGCCAATCAGAATAGTCAAAGAAGAAACCCCCCTTGCTTCTGTGGCCCCTTTAAAAATAGACTGTACCCGCTATTCGAGGTCCCTTGGCTTCCCGAATGCTGGGGGACCCTGTCATGACAGAATCAATAAAATCCTCATGCTTTTGCATCGGCTGTGGTGTGTGGTCTCTGGGGGCGACTCCTTCTCGATGTTTGGACGCTAGAGTCCAATACTGGGAATTGAACTCCAGACCTTTGGAAGGTCAGGCAATGCTCTTAACCACTGAGCCATCTCTCCAGCCCCTCAGCAGGAAGAGGAAAATCAAATCTAGTGCTAGCCTGTTCAGGGACCCTGTCCTAGGAACCAGCTGAAGACAAAGCCAGACTTTAACCTTGAAAAACAGGTTTTCCAGCTGCAGTTATCACAGTACTGTTTTAGGAACTATCCCAAGAGAAAGCCAGACCATATCTTGGGAATAATCTTGAGAAACAGGGAGTTTTCCCCTGCAGGTACTGTTTTAGGAACTTGCTGATAATGACCTTGGGAGTGGTCCCGAGAGGCAGGGAGCTGAGCCCCTGAGACCAGCACTGGGTTTGAAATTTTTTATGACCCTCCTGGACCACTGGCTGTGGCCTCCTTCCTCAAAAATTCTTTCTCCTTGTCAATAGGGGTCAAACTCCTCCCCCACCTACCAAGGCCACGTGCTCGCGACCTCAGCAAGGATGGCCTCCAGCGAGCCATGTGGGGGCCCGCGCCATCCCGAGACCAGAGTGAGAGTCTCCCCAGCATTGAGGGATCCTCATTTTGTCCATTTTTTTAAATTAGGCAAATATCTACCTGAAAACTTAGCAATATCCCTTCTGGGCCCTAAATACAAAGTTGTTTGACCAAACCACAAGGACATGTGCTCAGCCATGCCCAGAGCAGAACTACCTTATCATAGCCAGAATTTGAAAATAACCCAAAGGTATCTCTTTTACACCTAGGATAAATGAGACATTCTTTTTTTCTAAATATCCATGAATACCACAAAATATTTTGGAGTAACTTTAAGCAAGCAGGACAGAAGTTTTTGGGTCCCGCCATCTCTACCTGTGAAGGCGGAAATGTTTTTTTATTTTTAACCATTATCACTTGTAACTCTGGCCCTTGATAAATTTAATTAAGAGGCCTGAGGCCTGAGTCTCAGCAGTCCATCCTGAAGCCACACCTAGCAGCGGGGGAAAAAACCTCAAACTGAAACGTTATGACTCCCATCCAAGAGTGGGCGTACAAATGGAAAACTTGTAGGATAAGAACTTTAAAGATCCCCTACTTTCTTGGGAAAGCAGAAGAAACACAGCAAAAATGACAATTTCACTGAAAGCAGTTTACAGATTCAGTGTAAATGTCCATTAAAAATTATAGCAATATTCCTCACAGAACTCACTTACAGATTTAATGTAAATGTTCATTAAAATTATAGCAAAACTTTTCACAGAACTCAAAAGAACAATATAGAACTCAAAAGAACAATCCTTAACCTTATATGAAAGAAATAAAAACCCAGGATAGCCTAAACAATTCTAAAAATCCTCTGAATGCATCACAATCTTTGATTTTAAAACTTTTGTAAAGAAACACAGTACTGATCTTAATCTACCTTAGATATAAACTTTTATACACCTACAAACTAAAGATTTTTGACCAAGAAGCAAGATTTTAAAATGGAAAAGAAGCATATTTACAGTCCTAAATGCAGCTGCAGCTTTTTGAGTCTAGATTCCTGTATAGCAAACCTGCCTGTCAGCTTTCGCTTCATATGGCAGGCTCTCTAGCCCTAGTAGCCAGCCTGCGTGGCAGGCATAGCTGTGTGGATTGTACCCTAACTTCTCGCATCTCAAGGGACTCCTTCTCGAGTCCGCAAGCAAACACATAAAGCAAACATATGAACCAAACATATAAATCTCTGTTTTTGACTCTTACCCTTTTGTCCCTGAGTGATTGCTTAAGAGAATTCCTGTATAAATTTCTCTTCCTTTGAAAATGATTGTCCCATCCCTCAATAGACAACGGTGAGTATGCCTACCTCCTGTCCTGCAGATCTGTCCGAGTTCTACAGCTGCAGACGCTTCCTTTTTCTTCTTGGTGTCCAGGGACTGCGCGATGTTGTCTGACAGCTAACCATACTCCGAGTCACTGGTTCGGGCGCCACTGTGGATTGCGTTTGGGTGGGCTACTCAGTCTAGGGGTTTGTAACCCACACTGCAATCAGTTACTCCAGGGTCTCTCGGAGGGGCGCTGTCTGGAAAGGAATGGGGAGACAGAAAGACGAGACCAAGCAGATTTTGTCAAGGTCTCGTTTATTAGGGTCCAGGTAACAGCTTATATAGCCCCTGGATGAGGGCTTGGGGGGCAGGGTACAGGAGCACGGAATCTGGCTGCGTGGTCCAGGTCACGTAACCTACATCCGGTCTGGTAGGCCAAGAAATTGCAAGTTGCCACACCTAGTTCCCTGGATAGCTGGAGTGCGGGGCGGGTTCCGCTAACAGATAACAGCTAATTGGGTGTGGGGCAGGTTTTGTCAATAGAAGGATTCTTAACACAATTATAGGTGTGGGGTTCTCTGCAGACCCCCAGGGTGATGGTTCCTGTAATGATTTTTAGGGGGGAAACGGCTCCTAACACCAGTCCTTGTATACACCAAACAAAATGGGGAGAGTATAAGACATTATGATCCAAAGAATAAGAAAGCATAATTATATCCTTACATCTCAATACACCTGTAACCTTGCCCTAAGTCAAAACATCCTAATGACTGGACTCTAGTCAAGATGGAACTGATTCAAAATTCTGGGCCCTCACAATTCCCGCTCTTAAAATTATTTTAATAAGGCCTGCTCTTCTGCCACAGGACACAGGACTATGCCTGTTTTAGGTTACTTTTTTAACCTTCCAGATTGGAACACACATTCCAACGTGTGTCTTTTATGTTAGGAGGCTAAAAGATCTTACTGGTCTTTGAGTACTAGCCTCTGTTATAAAGGTTTAAGGGAGAGTGTGTAGCTTAACTCCACATACATCTGGTTTTCTCAGTGTTTAGTATGTTCCCATTTTCATTTATGATTATATTAATTGAATATTCTCTGTCTGCCTTTTGGTTACTTTGTATAATGGTTTGTCAATGTTGTTCATTTTCTCAAAGAACCAACTCTTTGATTCACTGATTCTTTTTATTGTTCTTTCTGTTTCTTTTTTATTTTTATTGAGCTCTACATTTTTCTCTGCTCCTCTCTCTGCCTCTCCCCTCTCGCCTTCAACCCTCCTCTAAGGGGCCCATGCTCCCAATTTACTCAGGAAATTTGGTCTTTTTCTACTTCCCATGTAGATTATATCTATGTAAGTCTCTCTTAGTGTACTCATTGTTGTCTAAGTTCTCTGGAATTGTGCTTTGTAAATTTGTAAATTTACAACTGTGGAATTGTAAAAAAAAAAATTTAACTTTATGTTTAAAAATCACCTATGAGTCAGTACATATAATAATTGTATTTCTGTGTCTGGGTTACCTCACTCAAAATAATGTTTTCTAGCTCCATCCATTTTCCTACAAAATTCAAGATGTTGTTATTTTTTTTTCTGCTATGTAGTAATCCTTTTTGATTTCAGTCAAGAGTTGGATTATTTCTTGCCATCTACTCCTGCTGCATAAGTTTGCTTCTTTTTCTTCTAGAGTTTTCAGATGTGCTCTTAAATCCCTAGTATAAGATTTCTCAAAATTGTTCATGTAGTTACTTAGTGCTATGAACATTCCTCTTACCACTGCTTTTATAGTATCCCACACATTTGGCTATGTTGTACATTCATTTTCCTTGCTATCTCAGAAGTCTTTAATTTCTTTATTTACTTTTTAACCCAGTGGTAATTCAAATGAGAATTGTTCAGTTTTCAAGTGTTTGTAGCTTTCTTGTAGTTTGTGTTGTTGAATTCTAACTTTTCCCCCTATTGTTCCCATAAGATACAGGAGGTTACTTCAATTATTGTTTGTATATTTTGGGGTTGGCATTGTTACCAAGTACGTGGTAAATTTTAGAGAAATTTCCATGACATTCTGAAAAGAAGGTATATTATTTTGTGCTTTGTCAGGGGCCCACATAGAAAACTATTTTCCCTAACTGGACTTGAATAACCAGGCACAGCTTTCACCATCATCATGGAAGGGCATCTCAGGTTTCTCCCCCTCCTGAAGATCTCCCCGCATTTATTATGCCAAACGTCTCTTAATCCCCTAGCTAAACCTAGGTGGATACCTCATTAATATTCTCCTTCGGGACGGGGGTGGGGGAGGATGCCAAGCTTGGGAGAACACCTGCAAGTTAGTCATCAGCTTCTGCAAACACCTCTCCCCAGGGGATCTACATTTGTAACAAAAGAGAAAGAAGTAACACATCCTGGCTACTGTTGAGGCCCTGACAGCCTGTCTTCAGGTCTACATGACCACCTCAGGTAGGACCCATGGCTTCAGAGCCTGGCTACCACACCATATAGAAATATGGGCCTACAGTACTCGAGTGAAATGTTCTATAGTTATCTGTTAATTCCAATTGAATCATAACATATGTTAGTTTTCTTATTTTCTGTTATCTTTCAGTCTGGCAGATCTATCCATTGACTAGAGTGAAGTGTTAAAAGACTCTCACCATTAGTGTTTGGGATTTGATGTACGCTTTAAGCTTTAGTAATGTTTCTTTTATAATTGTAGGTGCCCTTGTATTTGAGGCAAAAGTGTTCCAAATAGAGACCTAATAATAATTGATTTTTTTCCTGTGATAAGTATAACATGCCCTTCATCTTTTTATTTAATTTTTGTTTGAAATCTATTTTTTCTAGATATTAGGATAGCTACACCACATTGTCTCATATGTCCATTTATTGGAAAATCTTTTCCCAACCCTTTTCTTTGTGGTAATGTCTGTCTTTGAAGTTAAGATGTGTTTCTTTTATGCTGTTGAAGAAAAGATCGTGTTTTCATATCCATTCTGTTTACCTTTGTCTTTTATAGGGTGAATTGAGTCCACTGATATTAAGTAAATGACCAGTGATTGTTAATTCTTATTTTTTTTGTGGTGATGGTAATGTGTGCATTTCATTTTTTCTGTTTTGCTGATGTGGGATTATCTACTGACTGTGTTTTTGTGGGTGCCTCTAACATCCTTTGGTTGGAGTTTTCTTTCTAGTGCTTTCTCTAGGGCTGGATTTGTGGACAGGTATTGTTTAAAACTGATTTTGTTATAGAATATTTTGTTTTCTCCATCTATAATGGACTGAAAGTTTTGCTGTGAATAGTAGTCTGGGCTGGCATCCTTGGTGACTTAGTGTCTTCAAAATGACTGTCCAGGGCCTTCTGGTTTTCATGGTCTCTTTTGAGAAGTCAGGCATAATTCCGATAAGTCTGTCTTTATCTGTTTTTAGACTTTTTTTCTTTGAAGCTCTTAGTATTCACTCTTTACTATGTATGTTTATTCTTTTGATTTTTATGTGGGAATGGGCATTTCTTTTGGTCCAGCTATTTTGTACATTTTAAAGAACTGTGTTCCCTGCCTCTTTTTCTATTTGTGCTCTGTTGTTAAAAACTAAGTGTTTGAAAAAAAATTCCAGTGTTTTTCAGTCTTTTCAAACTGGTAGTGAACATATAACAGTGTATTCTGAGAAACGAAACCATTCAGAGGTGAAAGCTTATTGTACTCTCAGTTCCTGCCTGTAAGTTGAATAGTTCAGCAAATTCTTTCCATAAACACTGTGGCCTTTAAATGTTTCTAAATTCATCTCATTTGTTTCTTGAGAACTTCAAACCTCTGTTGTATTCTGTTCATCATTTATTGCCCTGGGGTCTACAGTCCACTTGCAGCTATTATATGCTTTTGTATCTTCCTCTTTCTTCTGTCTTTTGACAGCCTGAAATCACAGCTGTATTACCTTTTAATTATTAAAATCCTAGGGAAGAGAGATGGAAATCAGTCTCTCAGGAAAAATGAACACAGGTTAGAATGGTAACTAGGTTCTCTACTCATCCGGAACTGGGCACAGAAACAGCAATAGGGCACTTTCACTCAACTACACTGCACTATTCCAGGGATTGAATAAGGCAAGGTTAAAAGAAAAAGACAGCATGCTGGGCGACAGAGGTACCCCAGAAGTTAAAAATCAATAGATGCTATTCCAAAGAACTTGGATTCAATTCCCAACATCCGCATGATAGTTCCTAACCATTTGTAACTCTGACTGCATGGTATGTAGCATCCTCTTCTAGCCACCATAAGCACTGCATGTACATTGTGTACCGATATATATGCGGATAACACATCCTTATAAATAAAATAAAAATAAGTAAATACATCTTAAAAAAAGAAAACAATAAAAAAAGGAAGTACATTGTGTTATCTACCTTTTAAGTCTGGCCTTTTCCATTTACAGATGTCAAAAGTTGCTATTATGTTACTTTAATTAATAGCCTGAGATTCTGAGGGTCCAGAGATTCTGATGCCATCCTTCCTCTATTTACATAGTTTTATAAATAAAAAATTATGAATATAAATCATAAAGCTTATAAAGGAACCTAAGATATCATAACCAAAGCACTTGTTATGGATGAAAAATTATTTTCAATTTTTTTACTTATATTTTAATATTTATTTATTTATTTATTATGTATACAATATCCTGTCTGTGTACATGTCTGCAGGCCAGAAGAGGGCGCCAGACCCCTTTACAGATGGTTGTGAGCCACCATGTGGTTGCCGGGAATTGAACTCAGGACCTTTGGAAGAGCAGGCAATGCTCTTAACCACTGAGCCATCTCTCCAGCCCCCTTTTTTTTACTTATTTAATTCATTTTTTTTTTTAGGATTTCTATTGAAATAAGCAGCGGCGGGGCTGCTTCCCCAACACCCCCGGCCGCTTGCACAGCTAGCTTTACCCGAAATAATTACACGGACACTGTATTCTTTTAAGCACTACTTGGTCCATTTCTATCTAGCCTCTTTTAGGCTAACTCAAGCACCTGGACTAACCCATTTCAAATAATGTGAGTAAGCACCCCAAGGTGCTCTTACCGGGAAGATTCTAGCCTACATCCATCTTGGGTCGAAGCTTCATCACTCTGCCTCAGAGAGCAGAGCTATCCTATCTGCCCGCTAGACAGGAGCATGGGGTCTCTCTCTGAGGCATCCGGCTCTGAGCGGAGCTGCATGCTTTCTGACCTCACTTCCTCTTCTTCTCAGAATTTTGTTCTGTTTACTCCACCCACCTATGTTCCTACCTATCAGGGCCAAGGCAGTTTATTTAACCAATGAAATCAACAGATTGATATATGACACTCCTACATCACTTCCACTTTTTCTGTTTAAACAAAAAGGAAAGGCTTTAACTTTAACATAGCAAGATTACATAACAAAGGAAAACAACTTAACTATCTATCTATTCTTCAACTGCATCAAAGACTCCAGAAGAATACTATATTATCTAAGCAAAAAAAAGTAAGAAACTGAAAAAAACTCTAGAAAAGACAGAGACATCTTGCTGTCTGGACAGTCACCCAAAGTTCCTCTGTAGCGTTGGGGCATCCATCTTCGGCCTACAGGCTCATAGTTTTCAGCAGACATTCCACAAAGCAGGAAATTTGAAAGGCAGTCACTATCTGCTTGTCCTGAAGAATGTCTTGCAGACTCTTTCATGAATCAGGAACCCCGAAAGATCATCTCACCTTTAGGCAAGTTCAGTAGTCCTCTCTCTGTGGGTTCTCTGTGTCCAGTTTATGCAATAGTCCAGGCAAGAGCAGTTTCTTGCCCAAATGGCTATCAAACTCCATAAGGATCCTCTTCGATGCCCGTCTTCTTCCTGAAGTAGATTGGTGCTGCCAGGAGCAGAGTGCCTCATTGTCATGAAAAACCCTAAGTTATTAAAACATTAAATAGCATATTCTGTAATCTTTGAAAGATATGAAGAATGCCTATCTAAAATATATCTCTATATATCTAAAAAATCTAACTAACATAGCTACAAGCTTGACTATTATCGATGATTATTAACAGCCTATATACATTACAATTTTAAGTGAACTACACAATCACAGTACCTTAATCAAGATCAGAAATACAGATACATATAACAAAATTGACCTTAAATCTCTATCAATAAAGCAACATCTATACTAATGCAAATTATTCATACCTATATCATATCCCCCTTTAAATGTAAAGGAACATTTATAAACCATATTTGGGAACATGGTCGCAGTTTTTTTCTCTCTGAACTGCTTTCTGCCGAATGGGGGAGTCGTTAATTAGGTCTTTCATGGTATAACCTGTGTGCTAGTTTCATCTCAGTTGTCAGTTGAGAGAAGCAATTTTCTGAAGATGTTCACAGCAACCCTTCAGGAGGGTGTGGTCCATCATACCATATCGGAATAGAAGAAATGAACAGGGTCTCATCCTCTGTGAAAACAAAAAAAAGAAACTCCTTTCCAAAGTATCATGTCCTTAGATCCAAATTGCAAAGTCAAGGCATTTCCAAAATATCTATGTTGAATTAGTTCAGCAGCATTTATAAACAAATATCTTTTAGTAGCTTTTGCTCCTTCCTCATCATTCAAACAATTCAAAGAGAGCATAATAGCATACAGTATCAAGATTCTCTGTGTATTTTCCATCTTTGTACGCTTTATTTTAACCTCTATTTCATTTATTTTTACTTTTATTTTATATTCTCTGTATCTTTGTACTGGAATAACTCTGTAGACCAGGCTATCCTTGAACTCTCAGAGATCCTTCTGTCTCTGCCTCCCAGACATTGGGATTAAAGGTGTATGATACCACACCTTGAACTCACAGAGATCTGTTTGTCTCTGCCTTCTAGGCACTGGGATTAAAGGGGTGTACTACCACACAGAACAACTCTCTTCCTTTTTTAATTGTTTTTTACTTTAAGAACTTCAACTTTTAGTCTGCATATATTTTCAACACACTGTAAATCTTGTAGAAATTTTCTTTGTCTTTGAATCTCTCTTTACTGTATATCTCTCTTTTTCTGAATACATGAGTCTTCAATTTACCAAGCAATCTCAGTAGGACTAAAGCTGTGGCTTTGCCAGCTAGATCCAGCCCATTCCTTAGCTTTCCAGCCTCATGGCTGAGGTACCAGCCAGAGCCGCCTTCAGTGCCACAACTCTACAGTGTTTCAAGGTCCCTGCCAGCAAGCGAGCTTCAGCAGCCTGTGCTTGCAAACTGCACAAACCAACTGCATAAAAGAGTCACAGTTTTCCCTAGCAGGACAGCCCAGAAAGCCGGCATTTTAAAACGGGTCAGCTTTTTTCCTGCTATGGCTGAAAACTGAAAAGCATGCATTCAGCTTTTCGTCAACATCGTTTAAGTGTTTTGTGGCAGGACCTCTTAATAGAGCTGCAAGGCTTTGCAGCTAAAGCTGAGTCAGGAAGCCTCTCTTAGATGAGAGCACTTGATTGCCTCTAGAAGCAGAGCAGAACCGAGAAACTGCTGCTACCAAGAAAACATGATTTACTCTTTCCCAAGCTTTCTCAGACTTTCTGTGGATACAGTTGTCCTCACGTCTGGGTGCCATCTGTTGAAATAAGCAGCGGCGGGGCTGCGTCCCCAACACCCCAGCCGCTTGCATGGCTAGCTTTACCTGAAATAATTACACGGACACTGTATTCTTTTAAGCACTGCTTGGTCCATTTCTATCTAGCCTCTTCTAGGCTAACTCAAGCACCTGGACTAACCCATTTCAAATAATGTGAGTAAGCACCCCAAGGTGCTCTTACCGGGAAGATTCTAGCCAACATCCATCTTGGGTCGAAGCTTCATCCCTCTGCCTCAGAGAGCAGAGCTATCCTATCTGCCCGCTAGACAGGAACATGGGGTCTCTCTCTGAGGCATCCGGCTCTGAGCGGAGCTGCATGCTTTCTGACCTCACTTCCCCTTCTTCTCAGAATTTTGTTCTGTTTACTCCACCCACCTATGTTCCTACCTATCAGGGCCAAGGCAGTTTATTTAACCAATGAAATCAACAGATTGATATATGACACTCCTACATCAGATTTCATCCATGAGTACAGTATTTATCTTATTTTGTTCATCTGTCTTGTCTCTCCTATGGCTCCTGTGTCCACACTGGTCTTTCTCAAATTCATGATTTTTTTCTTTAATTATTACTATATATATTTAAGTGCACATAAAATTAAATAAATATTCAAATATAATATTCCAAGGATATTTATTCTTGCTTGTTCATGTATGTATTTAGGGTTAATCATTTGGTACTGGGTAACCAACAAGAAGGTTCATCCCTGGATATGACAGATTCTCCCTCTCTCAGAAGATATTAAATGCCTATAGTAATTCATTTACGGGCAGTGCATTGTGAGATTTCTGACATGTACACTGAGGCATGTAAACTGGCCCTGTCAATATGCAGGTCTTCTTGATATATTTATTTCTTACATTGAAAATTATATTTAGTTGTCTGTCTTTGTAAATTTTTATATCAGGTTATCAATTTGCAAAACAAATGCTAAAGGGATAAAAGAAAGATCAATATTCCATCTTCAGTTTCTGCCCTTTCTTGTGTTTCAAATTCCTTTGGCAGAAGGTTAAAGCCTGAACCAAAAATCATCAAAATGATAGCATGGAAACACTAAAATAGAATTCTTCTGAAAAATTTTAATTGGAATATATCATTTGCCTTTTGAGCTGATGCTGTCGTCCTGGGTAATTCTTGCAGTAGTAAAGTGGTAGGGTTGCCATTATATTCAGTAAAATATTCAGTGTTATTGTTTTTGTTTCTTTAAGAGGCAAGCCACGCCCACTCCCAGCGACCGCCCCCCCCCTGCTCCCCCACTCCCACCTCCCCACCATCTTGGCTCTCTTATTGTCCCCTCTTGGTGCACGTGTGTCTCCCAGTTTACCTCCTTCTCTGTCTCTTCTCTTTTCCTTCCTTCCCCCCCACACACTCTCTGCTCTAAGTAATAAATATCCATTCTATTCTGTACGATGTGTCTATGTGCTTTCTACAGGCAGCCTGCTCACACCCGCCCATCTGCCAGCCCACCCAGGACCCGCCAGGAGCTCCTCGGGACTGGCAGCCTGGGACTGGCTGCTCTGTGGGCCTGCCTGCCTACTGCCGCCAGGGATCCGCCAGCATTTTCTGCCACCAGCTGCTTGGGACCTGCCAGACTGGTCCCCCCTGATCTGGACCAGGGACCGGGACTCACCTCCAGCTGCTCTGTGGGCCTGCCAGGGATTTAAAAAAAAATCATAAAATTTAGTAAGTTTGAAATCTTTTTTATCTAAGCCAAAGGAACAAGTATTATGCAAAAAGAAAGTATTTTATCATGACATCTGGGTAAATCTTCAGATATTTTAGTGTCACTATTGCACTTCTGGACAGTTTTAATACATTTATTTTTCTTACACATACACTTAGAAGTGAGAGAAGTCTAATTTTTCTTTGTATTATATGGCATGTACACTGGCTTATATGTTATAATAATTTCAAATGCTTCAAACATAAATAGAAAAGTATTTATAGAGTATAAGCTCAGGATTATCCATTGTATTATTTTTCTTCCTCCCATGTTTTGAATAAGAACATGTATTTAATTTAATTTAAAAATCTATATTTTATATCTTATAAAATGCATTAATGCGTAAAATTGTAAAATCTGTGAGATCAGGCAAAAAAGCAATGATGGAGCTGAATGAATAATTATTGGAACTAAAGAAAATCTAGCTCACATGCAAATTTCTCTTGTTTTATTTAAAATATTTATTTTATATTATGTGTATGTTTGTGTGCCTGGAATGAGAGTTTTTTAAGTTGATGCGGTTTATGGTATTAACTTGTAGATACCCTTTCCTTAATAATATGACCATAATTGTATTTTATTAAGTTAAAATATTAGATATAAATGAATGAATCCAATAAAATTAATTCTCCTTTAATCAGCTTGAGGCTCCAAAACATGTCATTGTATTCATTTGTATAATTCAGACAAAAGTAGGTGGCTTGACCCCTCTAAAAGAACCTTCTCAATACGGTTAAAATAACAACTGATTAAACTAATTGCCCATCTTCAGGTACTGAAGAAAGCCTCTACCCAGTGGGGAAAAAAGGCATAATGAAATTCTTACTGAGGTTGAATTAACTGAACAAAACGTAATAGCTTAAATAATAAATACCTCACTATGATTACAGTGTCAGGTATTTTTTTTATAAATTATGTAAGAATAGCTTCTAGCCATGATTTTTATGTCCAACAACAATTAATTATTTATGTTATATCTGAATGTCTCATTGCAGAAGCTGAATTCCTTCACCAGACTTGATGTGCTGACAGTACATTGAGACCCTAAAGGTAGATGTGGAAAAGGACTCAAGTTTTCTTTCACAGCCAGGTTTATTTGCAAACCTGCATTTTTAATTTTTTTATCACATCCACCTCCTTTTCTTCTTTATGTGGAACTTTGATAAGATTTTGTTCTGCTTAGCTTGATCAAAACCCTTTTATGAGCCAGAGAAGAAGGTAGTGTCTCCTTAATATTTACTGAGTCTTTCACTGGATAAATTTTCAGATTTCTGTCCTTTAAATTTGCCATCTGGTAACCATTTTTTTTTTTTTTGATTCAGTCTCCTGTTCTGGCATTCACTTCCATACTAAAGAAATTGTGTCTTTGTATTGAGAACACACATATAGCCCATGATAACCTCTCTATATTACATTAAGGTGAGTAAAAAACTGAGTTCACCTTTATCTTGTAGGTAATTAGTGTTAATTCTCAAACCCTGGGACAAATGTCTTGAGTGCAGATTGAATATATCAAAGCATACTTGTCACCCAGGTTCTCAAAGCATTCCCTTAATCCCTACCTGTCACGGGACTCCTGACTGGTATGCTAGTCGTGCTACCCCCAAACTCTACAACCCAGAGCCTGGGCTGCTCTTCTCTAAGTGTCTCTCTCTACATAATAGAGACATTTGGAGCCGGGCGATGGTGGCACACGCCTTTAATCCCAGCACTCGGGAGGCAGGTGAATCTCTGTGAGTTCAAGACCAGCCTGGTCTACAAGAGCTAGTTCCAGGACAGGTTCCAAAGCCACAGAGAAACCCTGTCTCGAAAAAAACAAACAAACAAAAAAAAGAGACATTTGGATTATCTGCATTCTTTTACATTTTTCCCTCTTTGCTGCTGCACCTGATTCCCCTTTCCCTCTCTCTCTCTCATTTCCCTCTTTTCCTCACATGACTTAGCATCATATCTACTCTGAACTCTGGCAGATGTCCCTTTCACTTGCTGTGCTCCTATTTTTACATACAGTAATCCTTGTCCTCCACCATAAATAAGCACAGCCATGTCTTTTCTTTTTTATTTCTTTTTTTTTTTCATTTACCTGGTGTTGAATGCCAGGAAAGGCATGAATGAGCTCCCCATCCAAGGGACTTGGATTTTCCTAGCTGAACCAAACTGCCAATTCCCCTATCCTGTTTGTAGATTACTTGCCTATGCTGGCTTCTGCCACCCAACACATTTGATTCTAGAATATGCCTCTTCAGCCACTTCTTCCCTCCGCCTTATCTAACCATTTATCTTTCCTCAACTGCTTGGTAAGTGTTCTCTTTCTGGCTCTTGGAACCTACTAAATCCTTTGGGGTGTTCGCCATGTGGACATCTCATGCTATACCTCTTGGAGCAGTCATCTTGTGGGCATCTCCCTGGTATACCCTTCTGGACTCCAACATGTGGACAATTCTATCTTAAGACACTTGCTTCTCTCCCTCTCTTTCAATCTTTTTTTAAAAGCCTCTCCTAGTGTACCTCTCCAGCTGTTTTGTCGTGTACCTGCTCTAACCATTTTTATTTCCCCTTCTGCTTGGGGTCACAAAAGAGTTCTGTGTTTTTTAACTTTTATTACCAAAGCCATGCTAGTGACTCAAGAAACTTTCTCTTACCCAGCCATGAAACTATCATGTGGAAAGGGAACCTCTACCCTGTGAACTGGGACATGTCTCTGACAAATTTCTCATTTTGCTTGGAGATGACATGGATTAAACTTTTGTTACCAAAACACTTATTGCGTAGGTGAAGAAAGATGGATGATTAAACAAGGTGGAGGGAAGAAGCAGCTGGAAAGGCAGTCAGACTCAAAATCAAATTTGGTGTCTGGCAGAAGTAAGCAGAAGCAAATAATCCATATACAACTTAGCAGAATCAGATCAGCACTTGGATTTGAAGAAGCTGAGATGCTCAGAAGAAATCTCATTATGCCACTTCCATGGTTTCAGTACCAGATGAATTTAAAAAAAGAAAAAGAAAAATGACTGATGCTAAGTGCGGCAGAGGAGGCAGGGACATCTGGAAGAGTCCAGAGTGGTTAGAACCCAAAGCCATGTGAGGAGATGGGGAGGGGAGATAGGTAGGTCAGAGCAAGAGGTCAGTAGGACAGAGAGTAAACAGAAAAAAGGCAGGTAATAAAAATGGCTGTACTATATAGGAAAGAAACTCTGGAGGAAGGGTAGCCCTGCCCATGGGCTGGAGAGATCAAGGTTAAGAGCTGGGTATGCTAGCCAGGAGGACCCTGTAATAGGTACAGACTGAGTTATACTGGGATAATGTGGGGTCAGTTTGACATTGATATATTTAAGTAGGTCTCTCAGCTATTTGTCACAGGGTATGAGACTTATAACAATTAGTATACAAAAAATATTTAGGAGGTGGCATTATTCTTGCTACTACAGAGCACTATCATGATTTAGAACCAATAGATAGATGTAGTGGAATGACTATTGCTTCTTCCTATATTTCTGGTCCAGTTTGGTTATAAAATGTGTTCTCTAAAAACCTGTATTTGAACATTTTGTTACCAGTTTCATGTGTTTGGGAGTGCTATGTTTTGGATATCTGTGAAGGCCTTTGAAGTAAATGTTTTCTAAAAGCATGTGGTAAATTAGAAGGTGGTAGAACCTTTAAGGAATAAGCATAGTGAGAATAAATTAGGTCATTAAGGATGAGTCCTTAAAGGGGCTATTGATAGGGAAACAAGCTCATTGTCTCTTATACCTTGTTTCCCAGGTGATGTTAATCTTCTGATGTATGTCTCTATCAGAAGGTATTCTCATGGAGCTGAACAGATAGCTTAGAAGTTAAACACACTACATTTGTTGCTCTTGGAGTGGCCCTGGGATCAGTTTCCAGCATGTACATGGCAGCTCACACCCATCCATAATTCCCATTCCTGGCAATCCAATGTGTTCTTCAGACCTTTGCAGCAATGAGGAATGTACATGGTGAACTTACATGCAAACAAAACACTTAAAAATAAATAAACTAAAAAGAGATAAAGTATGTATTATCTTTCCATCATTTCAAATAAAACACGATAAAGCACCATGGCCAATACTTCTAAAGCTGTGATCCAAATGAACTTTTCCTCCTTATATGCTCATTGGTTCTGCTGTTTGTTACAGAAATAGAAAGCAACTACCACATAAAATTTGTCCTTGGAATTTGACCTTATAACTGTAGAAGTTGATGTGGTTCAAAACCTTTGCAATTGATCCACAAGTAGAATTTCAATAATTTTAAAGAAACATACTAATTAAAACCTATAATAATAAAACTGAACCTTTAATAGGTGACTTTTGAAAGGGTTCAGAGAACAGAAACAAGGCTACTAAAGGCTATGGTCATGAGGTTCCATGGAAACATATTTCTACTGGGCAAAAGACTAAAGTCTCTAAAAATAAATAAAAATTTCCACATATTAATGCAAATTTGTTCCATATAAATAGAAGATCTCTTTTAAAAATAAGAAAGATAGTGCCCTATAATCTTGTCAGAGGAGAAGAACTGTCTTCTAGAAATTTATTCTCACAGATCTAATAACTTGTTTCCTAGTTCAACCTATGTGTGCATATTTCCAGGATTTTTGTTCCATTTTTTCTGTCATTTAATATTCCTATAGCCAATGTTATGTGGAGAAAATCTGGGATTTTTTTTTCCTTTCTAGTTCTGTCTAAAACTATAAGCAGTCATTTTTATCACTTATTCAGTAAAATGGTGACGGACAACCTAAGGTTACGTTATCATTTGGGTTAAAGGCTTGAAAGCATGTTTCACTATTATGGTATGGTGGAACAACTACATAGTTGTGCATCAATTCAAGATGTGAGAGAGTTTCCATTGACTTTTTAGTCAAGGCTTCCTAGAAACACTACTCAGTTTTTTTCACTGATCTTGGTTGTCCATGAGAACTCTATGGTAAGAGCCCATTGCCAAAGAACCCACACACTTTTGACACAAAATTAAAAGAATAAAGTTAGTAGTGACTAAGAGGTTTCTTGGAAGGTATTGTATAGGTTTCTGGTGAGTTATGATTAATGAACAGTTTCACATTATTGTACACTTCAATAATCACAAGACTGATAAGATAATTGGTATAGCAACATGAATATCATGAGGTAACCAACCAATTTGCAATTGAATTTAAGGCATATAAGAAAAAATATATGCTTGGAATTTAAAATCTGTCCAACAACCCATTATTGAGGAGCTCATATTCATCAGAAGTTATCTACTACTCCTGTTCTGCTAAATGGACACAGTAACAAACTATTTTTAAATTTGTGCATTACTTTGTGCATTGCTACCTATAGTTAGTACAGGCCTCAGAACTCATCAGATAAGTCTCTTCTGCAGTGGATAATGGTTAGTGCAGTTAACTATCAATTGGAAAAGTGAAGAGAGTATGTTTCAGCAGAGTGCATAATCACAAATAGGATATTCATATCACTACTCCTTTTTTGACAGTTTCAGAGACCATCATGAAAAGGGGATTAAAGATTCTAAGAGACAGATGTTGTGGAAGAATAAAACAAAATAGCACCTTCTGTACATAGCAAGACATCAACACACACAAACACACAATAATGGGTATTGACTATATAAGATCAAGCCAGTTAACACTCAAGCATCGAGTAGAGAAGGGCCCCAGAATCTCCACACCTAACTGTGGAACTACTGAAAATTGCTGGCTTTAGGGGAGGGATAGTTATTTTTCTTTTATTGTATGGCATCAAATAGGTTTTCCAACCTCCAAATGATGGTCCAGAACCATGAATATGATTAAGAGTTTAAGCACCACAATTTAGACATAGTTGTTTATAGTAAATAATGATTATGATTATGGAGGACACTAAATTGGGAGTGTTCAGGGAAGTCAGAGTAAATCTTGGAGCAGTGTAGGAGAAGATGAGTAGTGAATATGATAAAAATATATTTTATGGAAATTTCAAAGAATTAATACTAAGAAAGATATATAAAGAAACAGAAGTAGGGCCAGGTTGAAGAAGTTTGCTCATTGGGGGTTTGTTATTAATGTCTATCATCATGTAAGCCTTTTCTCTTTCCATGAATAGCCACCATGGTTCACATCCCTGTAGAGGATCATAAACAATGGCTTAGTTTATAGACTGAAATCTCAAAGTGTATTAGACAAAATAAATCTCTCATTTCACTTGATTATCATAGGTATTTTCATCAGTATTGGAAGGCTATGAAATACACAAGGTTATTTTGCAGAAGACAAAAAAAAAGAGATATTACCAAAAAACAAACCAAAACACAGAGAAAATTATGCAAAAATAAACACCAAAAAAGACAAAACTTGCAAACAACAAATGGACTAGTGAAACAGACAATTCTTAGAGGAAAGACAAATAAGCAACAAATATTTTTTTTAAGTGTAAATCATCCTTATCCAGAAAGTAAACACAAATCAAAATTTGAGATTTCTTTTAAATACAGTGAAAATTTGAAAATTTTTGGGCACAAACACAAGGTCACAAACAGAAAATTTCACAAATAGTTGCATGTAACTGGTCAAAATAAGACCCAAATCAAAACATAGGCATACTATATTATCATATAAAATTCCCTTGATGATATATATATATATATATGATGTATACAAAACATGAATGGATTTCCTGTTACGAATAGAGTATTGTCTTAGGTTTTATATTTCTGTGAAGAGAAACCATGTACATAGGAACACTTAGAAAGGAAAACATTTAATTGGGGTCACTTACTTATGTTTTTAGATATTCAATATATTACCAACAAAATAGGTCATGGTGGTAAGCAGGCAGACATGCTACTGGAGGAGTAACTGAGAGTCCTATATAACATGGGCAACAGGAAATGGTCTATTGTAAGCAGAGCCTGCTTATTTGTTCCCGGCCACCCAGGCCCAAAATAATCACATAAAAACTATATTAATTATGACCCCATTTGACCAATAGCTTAGGCATATTTTTCCTAACTCTTACATCTTAAATTAACCCATTTCTATTGCAGTATATATAACCACGAGGTTCGTGGTTTACTGGTAAGGTTTTAAGGCATCTATTTCCTTCAATAGCTACATGGCATCTCCCTGACTCCGTCTTCTCTCCTCTACCTCTGCTTGAAATTCCTGCCTTGCTTTATTTTGTATTGCCATAGACACAAAGCAGATTCTTTATTAATCAATGATAATAAAACATATTCACAGCACGCAGAAGGGAATCCCACATAACCTCCCCATTTTGGCTAAATAAAAGGGAAGGTTTTAACTTTAACATAGAAAGATTACATACAACAAAACAGTTATCAAACAAGAATTATAGTTACAATATTTAGCCCACATACATTTGGCAAAATAAAAAAAAAGTTCTATTAGCTATCTTATATTTGTGAGTCTAAAGATTTATATTAATCTATCTTTTATAATTATAACCATCTTTCTTCAATTCCATCAAAGACTCCAGAAGAAAATATTACCTAAGTAAATGGCAAATACATTATAAGAACCTTACAAAACTCTAGAATTGACAGAGACTTCTGGCTGCCTGGACAGCCACCCAAAGTTCTTCTGTAGCATTGAGGCATCCATCATCAGAATATAGGTCCATAGTATCTGGCAGACTTTTCCATGAAACATGAAATATGAAAGACTGTTTGCCTGTATTGGAAGTTTGTCAATCACTTTCTTCTGTATGCTATAAAATGTCTGGCAGACCCTTTCAGAAAGCAGGGACCTTGAAGGACTGTCTTACCTTTAGACAAGTGTAGGAGATTATAAAATGATGCCCTACTTGGTCTTTCTATAACCAAACAACACTACCTGCAGGGACTAATGCAAAGGGTAATCAAAGGAATATAATCTGACAGATGGATGTGTTCCACTTTGCAGAATTTGGCAAATTAAAATCTGTATACCACACCATTGACACTTATTCAGGTTTTCAGTGGGCAACTGCTTTAAGTTCAGAAAAGGCTGATTCAGTAATCACACATTTATTAGAAGTTATGGCCATCATGGGTATACACGCACAAATAAATCAGATAATATTCCAGTTTATGTCTCTAAGAAAATGAAATGTTTTTTTGCCTATTATAATATTAAACAGGTTACAGGTATACCACACAATCCTACAGGTCAAGCAGTTATAGAAAGATTTAATCAAACAATAAAGGATATGTTAAACAAACAGAAAGAGGTAAGAAATGCCCCCAAAAGTAGATTACATAATGCTTTATTAACCTTGAATTTTCTTAACACTAATGAGAAAGGGACAACAACAGGAGAAAGACATTGAATAATAAAATAGTCTGCTGAATTAAATCAACTGGTTTATTTCAAGGATGTGCAGACATAGCAATGGAAGCCAGGAGATGTTCTGTGTTGGGGAAGGGGTTTTGCTTTTGTTTCCACAGCAGAAGAAAAATTGTGGATGCAATCAAAATTAATAAAGGTTCAGTTTAAAGAGGAGGAACCTCTTGGAAAGGAGAAATAACAGCTCATCCTCAATGATGATTATCATACAGGTTGTAAGAAAACCATA
Source organism: Microtus agrestis (assembly GCA_902806775.1). Classification (NCBI taxonomy): domain Eukaryota; kingdom Metazoa; phylum Chordata; class Mammalia; order Rodentia; family Cricetidae; genus Microtus; species Microtus agrestis. The sequence goes on along the minus strand of CADCXT010000527.1, from coordinate 3,879 downwards.
TAGGATGGGGGCAATGTTCTGTTCTTTTCTCTGCAGAAAAACACTCATCTTTGAAAAATTCAAGGGACCCTGGATTTTTATATACTAACAGATGGAAAAAATTTACAACCCAATAAGGATCAACAAGAAAATCAAATAGGTTCCATAAGTAAAAATATTCAACACACACACACACACACACACACACACACACACACACATATATATATATGTATATAGAGCTGGTTTTGGAGTTGAAGTCTGGCTCATTCCCTCTCTAATTCCAAGCGTGTTGCTGAGAGAAAACCCAGAGTTTCTGTCTCATGTCAAGAGCCATGATATGGGACAGAAGAAAAAATAATTTATAAAACTTCTTTGCCTTTCTTCATATCTACTTTTGTCTTTATCATAACTTTTATTGAATATATATGTCTCTCTATATATAATGCTTAAGTTTCCCATAATGAATGATAAATTTCCTTGCAGTAATCTTTGAAGTTTCCAGAAAGAAGATAAGGCCCCATGACAACAACTCCACCTGGTTAACATGACGACATGATACTGACAGTGCTACTACAAGATCTGTTTGGGTACCAGCTACACAAGATGGTTCCAACTTGGTTAGCTAAAATGGTGCACATCTTTTACAACATTCTGGCCAGACCTCCACAAAATACTCAGAGACTTTTTGCAATTTTACCAGATATTAATCTTGGAATTTAACCATCATTTACTTTCACAGGATCCCCTAGAAAGAATGTCGCCCCCATGACAGCTCAAGCAATTTTAGAGGACAATGTCCCATCTCCCAGCAAAGTTTGCCCTCAGGCTTAGGGACATCATTTAGGCGTTGATTATAATTGGAATACAGTTGAGGGATGGGGGAGGAATTTTATAGTCTCAGGGATGTTTAAAAAAAGGGGGATAATTGGATGATGGGATAATAGATTGGTATTTGTGAGTTATTGTTTTCAGACAATTATATTGGTATAGATTATTGTATATTGATACAAAATTAAATTTATTGACTATTGTATGCATGTATGCTTCTACCTTTCTTTAAAACATTGTTGATGTATTGATATATATTTACCACATTGCAGTGTACATTACTACCTTTGATCAAGATACTTATACATTGTTTACATTTGAAGTTCATTGTCCTCATTTATTGCACAGTTGTTTATTGTCTTAGTGTTTAAGTTAGATAGGTATTAAGAATTATAGACCAATATTCATCTATGTTTGTCATATTTATAATTAGACTAATCAGGTTCTATAGATACATAGAGATTATATTCAGTATAGATAGATAATCTTCAACCTCTTCAAAGAGCTGTAAAAAAATGGCATTTAATCTAACTTAGAGTTCTGTGGTAGTGAGACAAAATTGCTCCCAGTTACAAGGATCTATTCCCAGGAGCGTGTTGAGCACCAAAGACATTCCACCTGTAGCTTTTCTTGTTGACAGAACTGGCCGTTGGGCAAAGAAATGCCCATTCCTCCACCACTGACAGAGATACATAGTATCTGTAAATGGATAAAACAGGACTGTCATATCCTGCCAAGACAGGGTAAGATAGTTTTGAAAAGTTTCTTGCCTTTGAAAATGGTGTGTCAGTTATCTTAGGCCTTAGCCAAAGTTGGTTGCTTCAACAATGCAAATGAGACTTTGGGTGATTGCCCAGGGAGCCAGGTATCTCTGTCATTTGTTGCACATTTTGGAAGTTTCTCAATGGCACTTTCTGTTCACTCAAGTAATATTGTTTTCCTTCTCACATCTTTGATGGAGTTAAAGATTAGACAATTGTAGTTACCTTCCTCATGATTTAGCCAAGCTTAATTTCAATGCAATAGCTAGAGTTCTTAAAATAACATGTTTAGTAAAACTTTTGTTATGTGTTCCTTGCTTAATATTGTTTATTGTTTGTAATTTTATGTTTAGTATCTGTTCCTATTGTATATAGTTGTATTAGGTTTGCATTGGTCTTATTTAGACAAAAGTATTAGATGATGGGGAAACTCTTTCAACCAATCACATATAGTTAAGGTGTGGCTACCTGGGGCCCAGGTAGAAAAAACTGGGAGGACCCAGGTGCGTGCTCTCTCTCCAAGGATCCTGATGGATGGATAGAAAGTTGGACCTCCCATTCTTGTAGCATGAGTTTCCCCTTATAACCATTAAAATATAATTGTTATTCTTGAGCTGGCCTGGTTATTTATCGTACCTACCTAATTCACAACACAAATCCAATAACTTAATCAAGAGCAAAAGTATAAATATAGTAAAATTGATCTTAAATTTATATCAATAAACTAAGATCCATATCAGTGTAAAGTATTTATCTCTATAGCATAATCCTCCTTTAAAAGAAACCAACTATTTATACACAATATTTGAGAATTTCGGCTTAATTCTTGGTGTGGGACAATTGTATTCTGTCAATTATGTTTTAAATAAACACTGATTGGCTAGTATCCATGCAGGAAGTATATGTGGAACAACCAAACAGAAAGTAGAGGCAGGGCAGTGAGAACAGGAGTATTCTGAGAAGAAGGAAGCTCCCTCTGCAGTTCTGTCCAGACCCTGAAGAAGGAGGATGTGACCTGCCCCGTTGAAAAAGGTACTGATGGATATCCATGTGGATAACATAGATAAAAATAATGGACTATACAAGTTATAAGAGTTAATAAGAAGCCTGAGCTAATGGGCCAATCAGTGTATCATTAATATAGACTCTCTGCGTGATTTTCTGTGAAACCTAATGGTTGCATGAAGTGGGCAGCACAGAAAACTCAACAAGTAGGCCCTCATGTTACAAATTCTCTTCAAACTCCGTCCTTCTTTTTGTTGAGCAAAATATTTTGGGTGGTTCATGGAGACCTTTTAGGGCATATTGGTCTATCAAATAACATTAGTCTAAAAGAAATCCACAAGTTCCCATACTCTATGAAAACAAAAGCAGAAACTCTTTTTCAAAGCAACATATCCTTAGACAGAAATTTTAAAATCAAGGTACTTTTAAAGTATGTATGTTGTTTTAGTTTAGCAGCCTCCAGAATCAAATATTTCTCTGTTCGTACCTCATTTGCAGTCAAAAAATTCAAGGAAAACACAATACTATATTTAATCAAGATTGTCTGCATATTTTCCATCTTATTGTGGATTATTTTTCTTTATTCCTTTAATCTATGACACTCTGTACTCTGTCTCTTTAAAGACTTTACTTTTTAAATAACTGTCTATATTCTTTTTCCTCTCTCCCCCAAACCTACATACATCTATTTAACATTGTGACACATTTAGAAGTTTATTTTTTATCTGAATCTGTTTTTATTGTGTACATATCTGAAATTGTTTTCTCATGAGGAATGCCTTATCTTTTAATGCTAAGCAGACATGGCTAGGACCAACTCTGAGGTCCTGCCTGCTTGCTCTGTCCAGTCCAACATGGCAAAGGTATGTTCACTGTGTCTGAGAGCCATGAATACCACCTCACCTTTAGGATCACAGCCAGTCTATGTCACCATTAAGCAATTTGATATATTCTGCTAACAGACCACATTTGAATGTTCAGTCTCCTGGAAAAAAATCAGAGCTGTTCATGCAACTAGCACAAACCAGGAAGTCCTTCCTTAAAGAAACCCAGCATTCTTCATTGTCAATGCTGAGTCAGAAAGACCTCTCTTAAAGGAGCCTCTGTGGTCTTGATCGCCAGCAGCAAACAGATTTCATCCTGAAAAAAAAAAAAAATGCAGCTACTGAGAAGCGGCACTTGACTCTTTTTTCTGTATATAGAATTTCTTTTAAAGCTCTCTTAGGTTTTATGTGGACGTAGTTGGCTGACATTGATGCTATTTTGTAGGCTGGAGGCTATTTGCTTGGTCCCAGCCACCCAG